>CM037882.1:86774532-88000733 GCA_021292165.1 Shinisaurus crocodilurus | reverse complement strand
ACCAAACCACACAAAATCCTGGGGTACAGGAAGATTCGTCTCTTTCCTTTCCGTTGCACCAGAGTGCTACGATAGATACCAAATACTGAAGGCTGCATCTCCCTCTACCCCAATCGCACAATGTTGCAGAGGTACAGGACTCTCCTCCAAATTATGACAGACACATAGGACCAATTGGATGCAAAAGAAAAAGAGAGAGGCAGTAATCCTCCCTATGTACACCATGTACCCATTGCACCAGAGTTCTGCAGCAGGATAACAAATATCTAAGGTTCTTGACAATTGCACGATTGGAGTTCTAGGACACCCATGGAGCTTGTATGTGTTGCAGGGATGGGGACACACACACACACACACACACACACACACACAGGATTGTACTTATTGTACAAGACTTTGCATAGGGTGAAGCTTGTGCCCATTCAGACACAATGGTTGGCCACTGTGTGATCAGAATGCTGGACTAGATGGACCCTTGGTCTGATCTAGTAAGGCTCTTATGTTCTTAACCCATATGTGGGTCCAAGCCTCTCTGCCATGCAAAGTTTGGTGGGGTGAAACAGGACACCCTCAAATTGCAAAGCCTTGGTAAAGGAGGGCTGGGAAAACACAGATGCCCTCCTCAGATGATGGGAGCCAGGACCAACGCATGCAAAATCAAGGAGTGCAGGGGGAAAAAACAACCTCTTCCTTATTCTTCTATAGTATACCTTTGCACGGTGCTTCTGCAGTAAGTTATGAAAATAGTTAAGACTACTCCCATTGCATACATTGGGGTGAAGATGGAGCATGACACATTTTGCAAAAAATGCTGCTGCTAAAAGGAAGCCCTTTTAAACTATGCATCCTTAAACTAAGGAATTCACTTCCGCAAGATCGTAGTGATGGCAACCAATTTGGAAGGCTCTAAAAGGGGATTGGCCAAATTCACGGAGAAAGCTATGAATGGCTACTAGTCCTGATGGCTACATGCTACCTCCCAGATCAGAGGCAGTATGCCTGTGTACACCAGTTGCTGGGGAACATGGGCGGGAAGGTGCTGTTGCACTCATGTCCTGTTTGTGGGATCCCGTGAGCAGCTAGTTGGGCAATGTGTGAACAGAATGCTGGACTAGATGGACCCATGATCTGATCCTGCTATTGCAAGATCTTGGGAGGAGTTTTGTGGATGCATGTGCGTTCGTACACACACACACACACTATGAAGATTCAAAACCCTCCATGGGTCTTATGGGGTGCAGTGAATTATACATTCATAGAGTTGGAAGGAGCCTACAAGGCTTTCAAGTCCAACCCCCTGCTCAATGCAGGAAACTAGAGGAGGGGTCTCCCATCCAAGTAATAACCAGGCCTGACCCTGCTTAGCTTTCCACTCAGACAGCTGATCAGCGTAAGCCACAGGCCTGTATATGAGTGCCCTTTCTCCCCAACATACTACTACACAGCCTTGGTGGCTAAACACACACAACACACACACACACACACGCGGGGGGGGGGGCTAAACTCCTCCAGGGCAAGTCTTGGTGGTGTGTTGTGTGTGTGATATATATAGATATACGCATACGCACATGTATGCAATTTAGATGCATATAGTGTATTGCATACACGTCATTTTATAAGATATATAATATGTGTGTGTGTGTGTGTGTGTGGGTGCAATGAATGATATACCAGACATAAATGTGCACATAGTGCATTTATATATGGGCCTAAATTCTTCCAAGGGTCTTACAGGGCACACTCTTTCCCCTTCCCACACTGCTCTTGCAAGTCTTGTGGTGATGGTGTGGTAGCTGGCTATTATTATTATTATTATTATTATTATTAATAGATAATAATAGCAAAATCTTGGGAGGGAAAAAGGTGGGGGAGGGCCAAAGGGGGGAGGCTCCAGTCCCCGCTTTTGCAAAAGATACTCGGCCACCCCAGCAGAGTCCTGAGCCCCCGCCCCGCCCTACCCCACCCCACCTGCGGGGAGGGGGCGCTGGCCCACCCAAGGAGGAGCCCCCGCAACGTGCAAAGCAAGTCACGTGGAGGGCTGCAACTGAAAAGGAGTGCTGGGTTGGGGGAGGGAGGGCGACGCTCCCCCTGCCCTGGCCGAGGGGGGAGGGGCGCGGTTGCTAGGCGACGGGGGCTCTTCCCCCCACCCTTGTTTTTTTTCCTTTCCACCTCCCCCCCAGTGCTCTTATTCTCTCACCCACCCGGGCCGGCCAATGCGGGTATCCCTTCATCTTGGCGAAGACGAGGTCCCCGGCCTTGAAGCCGTGCGGCATCTCGGCGGCGGCGGCGACTGGCGAGCAGGCACCAGCCAGGCCTCAGGCTTCGCCAGGCAACCGGGAGGGGGCGTGGCCGCCGGCCAGGAGCGCGGTGGGCGGGAGGGCGCGCGCTCGGGGGCCGCCCATTGGCCCGGCCGCTTGTCCGTCCTCCTCCCTCCGCCCCACGCCCGCGCGGCTCATTGGGTGGCAGCGCCCGCGGCTCGCGAGGCTCGCGCTCCCTGCCGGCCGCCCAATCGGAGCTCCCCGGGAGGCGGGGCGGGACAAGGGAAGGAGCGGGATTGGTCGGGAGGTCGGGGGCACGTGAGAGAGCGGGAAAAGGGAGGGGGAATGGAAAGGGGAGGGGAGGGGCTGAACTAGGTGGGAGTGGGCGGGGTCGTAGAGGAGGGGGAAGAATGGTGCGAGGGAAGGGCACTGCGCATGCTCTAAGGCACGGTGTCCTTGCAAATGGTGCTTTGAAGGCTGCCCCCTCATAATAAGGGGATACTCTCTGCACATGCTCTAAGGCACTCTCCTAGCATTGGTGTTCTGCAGGCTGCTTCCCCCTCATAAGATGGTGTTGCTCTCTGCACATGCTCCAAGACACTCTTTCCTAGCATTGGTGTTTTGTAGAGTTCTTCCTTGTCATAATACAGGGGAGGGGGTGCTCTCTGCACATGCTCTAAGGCTCCAAGACCGCATATACAGGCCTCAATTTCCTATGTTATATTCACAGCGACCCTATAAAGTAGGCAAAGCTGAGAGAAAAGAGTGGCTGGGCTGAGATAACTCAGTGAACTTCATGGCTGAGTGGGGGGATTTGAACCTGGGTCTCCCCCACCTAGTCCAATACTCTTAACCAGTACACCATACTGCCTCTCATGCTTATATGTGTGCCTGCAAGTGGTAGGTGGAAATGGATACAGAGAAGGTATTGCTCACCAGAAGAACGCCAAGTTATTCTTAGTCTTATTATTCTTACCAAGTCTCCACTTGCAGGAGCAGCTGACTTACTTTCCCGCCTTGTGCCTGAGGATACAAAGTTGGCACCACTTTCCCAGCTGGCCTCCACACCCAGCCCTGACCTGTTAATTTTGCTGGAGGCCTTGTAATGCTTAATGGCAAACCCTGCACAGGCCAGAAGGCTCATTTGTGTTGCAAATGCCTCTCTTCCAGCTTTCTCTTTTCTCTCTTCTTAAACAGATGTGAGCATAAATAGCTTTCATGCTTTCTACTACGGGCCTCTAACACAGCCTTCTGCCTAACCTGGCACCTTCCAGACTGGAAATGCAATACACAAATAAAATAAATGATCAGCTGTCAATCAATCGTCCACACCTTCTGGTCAGTGGGAGACATGAATCAGGACCACGGCCCACGGGATTTTCGGGGTGGGGGTGGAGTTAATCAAAATACCGGTTCCCTTGCTGGAAAAAATTGTGCCTCCAAAGGTGCTATTTGCACCATTGAGATAATACTCAAGAACATTAGAAATATGCCTATGTGCACCAGTTGCTGGGGAACATGGGCGGGAGGGTGCTGTTGCACTCCTGTCCTGCTTGTGGGTTTTCCGTGGGCAGTTGGTTGGCCAGTGTGAACAGAAGGCTGAACTAGAAGCACCCTTGGTCCTGATCCAGCAGGGCTCTTCTGATGTTCTTAGTTATGCTGGATCAGACCGAAACCCTCTCTAGGCCAGCATTCTGTTCTCACAGTGACCAACCAGATGCCCCCGTGGCAAGCAGGACATGTGTGCAACAGCACCCTTCCTGTTTGTGTTTCCCAGTATACTGCCTCTGATACTGGAAGTAATATAGAGCCATTATTTAGGCACAATCCTATGCATATTTAGACAGAAAATAAGTCCTATAACCCCAGCAACACCACTGTTGGCTGGGGAATGCTGGGAGTTGTAGGAGTTTTTTTCTGTCTAAATATGAAAGGATTGTGCCCTTTGATAGCCTGATCCTTCATGGATCCTTTTAAAACTGTCCACACTCATAATGCAAAATGCAGTTTCAGGGTACGCTCTCAAAAGGGAAATACTGTATTGATCGCCTCCGGTGTCCTTCCAGAGGGGTGGGGTGCATATCTGTGTGTGTCATGTCCCCCCCACCCCAGCACAAATCCCTCCACTTGGAAGAAAAGCATGGCGTTTTGCTCTTAACTCTACTGCTGTCCTTACGGATTTTGAGCTTAATTAAAAAAAAAAAAAACACAGACGACCATTGATTTATTTATTTAAAATTATTTTTAGGTCACCTTTAAGGGTGGAGCTCTCTGAAGGTGGAGTACAAGATTAAAAAAACATACAAAAGTATACTAACAGGCAGTAAATATATATGAAGCCATTGTATTACCAACTTTATTGTATGCCTGCGAAACATGGACTATCTATAAACGTCACTTCCACCTCCTTGAAAGGTTTCATCAACGTTGCCTCCGGAAAATCCTGCAAATTACTTGGGAAGATAGGCGAACAAATGTCAGTGTACTGGAAGAAGCAAAGACTACTAGCATTGAAAAAATGATCCTTCAACGCCAACTTCAGTGGATCGGTCATGTTGTTCGAATGCCTGACTGCCGTCTCCCAAAGCAGTTACTTTACTCCCAACTCAAGGATGGAAAGCGGAATATCGGTGGTCAATATAAGAGGTTTAAAGATGTTCATAAGGCTAATCTAAAAAAATGCAATATAAACATCGAAAACTGGGAAGCTCTGGCCCATGAACGATCTAAATGGAGGTTGGCCTTTCACAAAGGTTCCATGGACTTTGAAGAAGCCCGAGTGCAAGGTGTAAGGGAGAAACGTGCTAAGCGAAAAGCACGTCAAATGAATCCTTTACAGGACCATCTTCTATCTGGTAACCTGTGTCCTCACTGTGGGAAGCTGTGTGGATCTAGAATTGGCCTCCACAGTCACTTACGGACCCATCGCTAGAGTCTACACAATCTTCTTTAGAATCTCCTCCTTTTATCCCGGAAGACAATCTTACTCGGTCACGAGTGATCGCCTGATGATATATGCAATAAAAATACTATAAAACAGTATAAAAACAGATTACGCCAATAAAACCAGCAGCCGAAGAACTACGAAAAGGCCATCGAAAACAGGTGGGTCTTCAGAGCTTTCCTGAAGACCTGCAAAGAAGGGGCCTGAGGAATCCCTGATGAAAGCTGATTTCAGAGGTACGGGGCCCAACACTGAAAAAGACCTCTCCCTTGCACTCACCAGCCTAATCGCCCTCGGCGGTGGGCAATAGGGCCTCTTTTGATCACCTCAAAGTGCAGGCAGGTTGGTACAGGAGAAAGCAGTCCTTCAAGTAATGTGGGCCCAAACTGTTTAAGGCTTTAAAGGTTAAGACCAGCACTATAAATTGGGCTTGGAAATGCACTGGCAACCAATGCAGATGGCACAAGGTCGGTAGCAAATGATCAGACCGCTGGTCCCCCACCAATATCCAGGTGGCTGCATTCTGCACCAACTCAAGTTTCAGAACTGTCTTCACAGGCAGCGCCACACAGAGTGCATTGCGGTAGTCCAGCCTGGCTGTCGCCAAAGCATGAATGACCAAGGCAAGACCCTCCCCCTCCAAATAGGGCTGCAGTTGGCGTGCCAGCATAAGCCGGTAAAAAGCATTCCTGGCAAACAAATGGTCCTGATGTGCTCAGAAGTACCTTCCCCCCAATTCAAGTGAATTTGCTGCCTCCAGATGCCAACGGAGAAGGCTTCAAAAGGAGATCAGACAAAGCTGCATGGGGATCAGTCTACCGATGGCTTCTAGTTGCAATGGCTATATCTCCCCTCCAGTTTCAGAGGCCCCAAGCCTGCGAATACCAGTTGCCGAGGAACACGAGTGGGAGGGTGCTGTTGCGTTCGCACCAGTGTTTGTAGTTCCTGATGCATTTTGAGAAAGTCTCTTTATCGAGGGAAATTCTTGATTCCCTTCCACAAGATATCATGATGGCCACCAATTTGGAGGGCTTTAAAAGGGGGTTGGACAAATTCATGGAGGAGGAGGCCATCCATGGCTACTGGTCCTGATGGCTATATGCTACTTCTAGTATCAGAGGCAGTGTGCCTATGTACACCAGTTGCTGGGGAACATGGGTGAGAAGGTGCTGCTGCATTCATGTCCTGCTTGTGGGATCCTGTGGGCAGCTGGTTGGCCACTGTGTGAACAGAATGCTGGATGAGGTGGACCCTGGGTCTGATCCAGCATCAGGGCTCTTCTGATGTTCTTTCCAGAACAATGCTTAGAACGTCTCGCTTCTGAAGGCACAACCCTATGCATATTTAGACAGAAAAAAGTCCTACAACTCCTGGCTGGTGCATCCTAGGTGTCGTAGGACTTTTTCTTTCTAAACATGGATAGGAATGTACCCTCACTCACTCATGGAAGAGTCTTCCGCACCAGGAATGACAAACCTCTCTCTTTCTTTTGGCTTATTATTACATTTCTTATTTACATTTATGTCCCGTCTCCCCCCCCCCCCCTTGCAAAGAACTCAAGGCAGCGTGCACGATCCTCCTCCTCTCCCTTTTATCCTCACACAACCCTGTGAGCTAGGTTATTTCATTTCATTTATTACATTTCTATACCACTCAATAGCCGAAGCCCTTTGGCAGTTTACAAAGATTAAAGGGGGCGTGCTGTTGCACTCCTGTCCTGCTTGTGGGTTTCCCCTTTGGGCAGCTGGTTGGCCACTGTGTGAACAGAATGCTGGAGTAGATGGACCCTGGGTCTGATCCAGCATGGCTCTTCTGATGTTCTTATTAAAACCTTAAAAATTCATTATAGCCTGAAAGTCAGTGATTGGCCCAAAGCTTTATGGCTTGTTTTCCCCAGTCTAGGTCTGTGAGGAAAAGCTGTCTTTTTTTTATTCAGGTTGTGCCCTTCCAGAAGGGCCCCCCCTCAGAGAAGATCCTCCCTGTCCAACACTCTAACCCTGCCTCCACCAACCCTGTGCCTGCCAGAGGAGTTGGACTACAACTCCCAGAATCCCCCAGCCAGTTTTGTAGTCCAACAATCCTGGCTGGGGATTCTGGGAGTTGTAGTCCAACACCCCCGCCTAGGAGATTCTGGGAGTTGTAGTCCAACACCCCCGCCTAGGAGATTCTGGGAGTTGTAGTCCAACACCTCCACCTGGGGATTCTGGGTGTTGTAGCCCAACACCCCCGCCTGGGGATTCTGGGTGTTGTAGTCACCTCCGCCTGGGGATTCTGGGTGTTGTAGCCCAACACCCCTGCCTGGGGATTCTGGGTGTTGTAGTCCAACACCCCCGCCTGGGGATTCTGGGAGTAGCGGTGCAGTGGGTTAGAGCAGCCTCCCCCAACCCGGTGCTCTCCAGAGGTGTTGGACTACCACACCTCTGCCTCGGGATTCTGGGAGTTGCAGTCCAACACCTCTGGAGGGCGCCGAGTTGGGGGAGGCTGCTCTAACCACCGCACCCCCCCCCCCGGCTCTTAATGTGACACGACGATGTGTGCCTCATCCCGAGGAAAGCGACGGACGTGCCCTCTTCCCTCAACCAAGATGGCGTCAGCGAGGGCGTCGGCACGTGACAGGAAGCCGACATTGTTTTGCCTCCCCCTCCCTCCCTGACTCCCGCTTCCTGTTGTTTTGGGTCAGTGTCGCCGGAAAGGAGGGTCGAGAAGGGAAGGATTTGTCTTTTGGGGGGTTGGTCGGGGTTTATTTACGGTATATATTTTTTGTTTTGTGAGGCGCCCGCCGCGTGTCGCCGCCATCATGAAGAAATTCTTCCAAGACATCAAGGCCGACTTGCAATTCAAGACGGCCGGGCCGGGCCAGAAGCTCCGAGAGTCGCCAAGGTAACCGCCCCTCCCCCACCGTGCGGAGGGGGAGGGGGCAATATTGGGGGTGGGGAGGACAGACTGCAGTAGAGAGGAGGAAATACCTGCGGCAGGCGCCCTAGGGTGCCCCTCCAGGTGTCTGAGACTTCAACTCCCATCAGCCCCTGCCAGCCTGACCCAATGGTTGGGGAGGGGTGGGTGATGGGAGTTGTAGTCCCAGATACCTGGAGGGGCACCCAGGCAGCCTACCCCCTGTTAAGGGAGGTTGATGCGATGTTCGTGTTACCTATTTATTCCTCTTATCTTGATTTATTTACTCATGATATCCTGCCCTC
This sequence comes from Shinisaurus crocodilurus, assembly GCA_021292165.1. Classification (NCBI taxonomy): domain Eukaryota; kingdom Metazoa; phylum Chordata; class Lepidosauria; order Squamata; family Shinisauridae; genus Shinisaurus; species Shinisaurus crocodilurus. Next base: position 87,992,334 of record CM037882.1, on the reverse strand, counting down.
GTTACTTCTATTGAGAGTATACCGGTATTTATTTTGCCCTGCCCTTTAGCCCTTGAGGTACATCCATGTATTTTACCCTGCTCTTTATTTATTTATCTATTCCTTTTTGCCCTGCTCTTCAGCCCTTGAGGAAAGGGGCTTCAATGTCAGCTTACACAGAACAGAAGGAACATTGGCGTTGGCCTTATACTGAATGAGACCATTGGTCCATCGAGCTCAGCACTGCCCACACTAATTGGGAGCAACTCTCCAGGGTTTCCTGCAGGATCCTTTCCTAACCCTACCTGGAGACACCGTGGCTCAAACCCGGGACCTTCTACTACCACTGGATGTACCAAAGGCCTGACTCAGTACAAGGTAGCTTCTGATGTTCCTAATTTTAGCACTGGGCATGTGTGCTCTATAAGGAGAGTCACCTGAACAAAGTTAATTACAGGTTTGGTTTGGATGTGACTGTTTATTTCATCCATCCCAGTTAACTTGCACTTTGCTTGTTCATTGTGTTACTAATTTTAATGTTACGGAACAACACAGTGCTCGTAATGGACAACTTTCTATGAAAAAGTAAGCTGCAGGATATTTTCCACCCTGCACCACTGCTGCTGCCCCTTGGGCATTCCAAGTACGGGCCGGTTTCTTTGAACTGTAGCCCTGGAAGGAGACCAAAAGGCCTAGGAATCAATAGGTGAATTTCCAGGTTCCGGATGGTTCTCGCAAGGGAGTCAAGTCGCATGTTGCTTGGGCTGAAGGTGTGGCCCTGAGGTCACTGGCCAGCCTGATCCGTTGTGTGCATAACTCCTTCCTGTCCTCAAGGACCATGGCTTAACATCAGGGTGGGGGCAGGCTTCAGGCTTGTGGGATCGACTTTATGTTTTACAAGAATCCTTGGATCCACCAACCAAAGCCTGGTGCAAAAGACCGACACTCAGAATTAAAGAAATCTGAGCCCAGGAATTTGTTTTGAGTACCAGAACTGAAAGGAGCTAGCAGTCCTTCCACTTGCAGTTTCACTGCTGGTTACTCCAAACTTCAGTAGTATAATTTACTGTGGGAGGGGTGTCATTTTGTTGTTGCTATTATTAAACAATTGGGAGTCACAGATCCTTGCTGATCTACTGCAGATCAACCAGGGATCTACCAGTAGGTCCAGATCTACCTTCTGCCCACTCCTGGCTTAACAGAGAGTTAAGTGGTCCTTCCCTGGGAGCCCCCACCAAAGGAAGTGAGGCAGGTGGCTACTAAGAACAGGGCCTTTCCTATTGTGGCACCCCGGTTGTGGAATAAACTTCTCAGAGAGGCTTGCCTGAAGCCTGCATTGTGCTCTTTCTGGTGCCAGGTGAAGATCTTATTCCCCCAGGCATTTTAGTCTTTCGGTTTCTGTTGTTTTACATCTGTTACTGTATTTTAAATCTTTGCATTGATGCTAGGTTTTCTTTTGGTTTTTATTTTTTTTTACTTTATACAGTAATACCTTGGATTGCAAGTAACTTTGTCTGAGAGCGTTTTGCAAGACAAGAAAAAATTGAAAAATTTTGACTTGATAAACAAGCAAGGTCTTGCAAGACAAGTTTGTAGGGATGTAACCGCTCGCCTCGAGCGGGCGTAGCGGGCCAAAATCGGCCCCACTCACACCCGCCAGAGACTCGCTTTGATATAAGAGTGTTTTGGATTACAAGCACGGTTCTGGAACGAATTATGCTTGCAATCCAAGGTATTACTGTACTGTAGTTTTGAACCTTTATATTATGTTTTATCGTGTTGTGTTTTATGGTTTTAATTGCTGTGGACCGCCAAGAGAGCTTCAGCTTTTGGGTGGGATAGAAATATAATAAATGAATAAATAAAGCACAAGTCACTTGCTCAAGTCTGATGCCGTTTTGGCCAGTGGGAGTCTTCTTGACCTTCCCAGTTGAGGGCCTCCTTGCTCAAGTGCACCCTCTCCAGTTGTGAGAAATCTCTCTGGCGTCTAAGTCGTTTATTAAGAGCTTACAGGCAAGCCTCCTGGCTCCTGGCAAGGGGATCTTGAAATGGCCGACTTGAGATTAAAATAGGACAAAAGTCGGTGAAAGACGATTAAACCGATAGGTTTAAAGCAGTCCCCCTGCGCGTGCGTCTCCATTGTTTAGTTGTGACTGTACATTCATGGTTTTGTAGCATTTGTAAGCCACACCCCGTGAGGGCAGCCTGCCCTGAAAGGGGGAATTAAAAGCCCCTTAAATAATAACAATAGCAAAACAGGGATGGGGAACCTCTTTCAGCCCAAGGGCTGAATTCAGTTTCAGAGAAGCTGGGGGACGGGGGACGGAACACATTCTGCTGGTGGGTGGGGCCAGAGGTGAAAGGGGTGGGGCCAAAAATGCAACAAACCACACACACCCAGCATGTTGTAGCTTAAAGCTCCTACTGCCAATAAAGAAACCTCAGGAGAGGCATTTTTGGTATGTTCCTTAACTATAAAGCTGCCCGGTAGTAAGTGATCCTCAGCCCCTTTGTGATGCCGCGTGGGGATGTTGTGACACCGTGGGGGGCAGAGGTGTCTGGGGAGGGGCCACTTTGCACTGCCTTCTCTTTGCTCCCCCTGGCTTTGTCGGAATGAGCTAAATGTCAGACCCCTGCACCACCACCACCACCACCACTCCCCCAGAATCCTCCCCGGCGGTGCATGTACCACCTTCAGTCCCTCGGTCTGTGCCTGCTGCTGGGGGCCCTTCTGTGCCTTGCCTGGAATTCCTTGCTCCCTATGAACAGGTCTGTCATTCTGTAGCAGGGGTGGGCTGCCTCAGTCCCAGGGGGCAAACCCAGCCCTCTTAGGGTCCCCCAGAGGGCTTCCCCCGAATGCCTTTCCTAAGGCATAGTTGCTCAGCAGTCACAGCTTTAAGCTACAATATGCTGGTATATTTTGGGGTGGGTATTTTTGGCTCCACCCCTTTTGTCTTTGGCTTCTCCCAGGGGTGGTGCTAGGTGCTGAAAAGATCCAGGGCTCAGGCCTACAGGACAAAAAAAAAGGCACAAATTTGCAGGTGCGAATTTACATATGCTAAAAGTCTCCCTCAGTGTGTGTCTGTAAAGGACCCTGCCTCCTAAGGACACCCCTCTTTGTAAAAAGGGATACATGGGCAGGGGAGAGGAGGGCATTTGATTTCAGAAAAAAACCTCAGGCAGAAAGATTCAGGAGGGGGCAGCAGGAGGAGAAGCACATGTGGGCAAAAAGCCAGCTCGTCCAGGAGGATCAGATGCAAGTGATATCATCAGGGCCCCTGGACCTTTCTTTCAGCAAGTGCCCATGGACAGCAGGGTGGTGGGGCAGAGATTCGGGGCTGAAGCCCTAGTGGGCCGCCCCCCAACACTGCCTCTTGCCTCTCCCCTCTCCCACCACTGGAATGCAGCCCATGAGAGCAGGGTCAAGCCTGGTTATTACTTGGATGGGAGACCCCTCCTCTAGTTTCCTGCATTGAGCAGAGGGTTGGACTCGATAGCCTTGTAGGCTCCTTCCAACTCTATGATCTATGAAATCTATGAGAGCTTCTCTGAAGACACCCCCAGTGACAAAATGAATAGATTCTAGGGGATAATTTTATAGCCTAGGTGTGTTTATGTTTCCGGAAAGGAAATGGTAAGCGATAAGAGGCTGAAATTTGGGGAAATTATGGTGGTGACAGGACCCAACAATGTCATGGGAGGAGGAGGAGGTTGTAGGTCTACTTCTGTGTAAATTCTGCAATGGAAAGTGCACTTGGCGTAGGTCTGTGCCGGCACTTGGGGGGTATTTTGTCCCCCCCCTGGAATGTGGCCCCCAGGAGCCTTTCTGAAATTGAATTTGGCCCTTGGGCTGAAGGAGTCTCTCTGAACAGGGTCGGTTTGGGCGAGAGAAGGACAGCCTGTCCGGCTCCCACCCACTCAGGAAACCGTGAACTCCATTTCCAGCTCAGCTGGGGTTTGGGGTAACTTCAAGTTGTTGCCAGGGCATAAATAGCAAGTGGCAGATTGGCTCCACGTCAGGCAGGGAATGTTTGTCCATTCATGTTTGCGTGTGCCCCTTTTTGTTCTCATTTGTTTAAAGCAGCAATGGGGAAATTGTCACCCCCTGGCTGTTATATATATATATTATATTTATTACATTTATACCCCGCCTTTTTTCCTACAAGGAACTCAAGGCGGCTTACATAATCCTCCTCCTCTCCATTTTATCCTCACAACAACCCTGTGAGGTAGGTTAGGCTGAGAGGCAGTGACTGGCCCAAAGTCACCCAGTGAGTTTCATGGCTGAGCGGGGACTAGAATCCGGATCTCCCGAGTCCCAGTCCAACACTCTCACCACTATGCCACTCCCTCTCCCCATCATCTCCCACTTGAGGCTGATGGGAGTTAGAGTCTGACAACATTTGGAAGGCCGCAGGTTGTGGGGAAGGCTGGTGCTAGGCAGAGCAGTAGTCCCCCTCAGTCTAAGGCAGCTTCCTCTGTTCCTGTTTCAAACAGCCCTTTGTTCGGAACCATGAGGACTGGAACCTTATTCTTTCACGCTGCTTGTTGGCCATGCAGGCATCCACTTGGACATGGTTGGCTCTTTCCTGATCTGCGGTACACATCCTTCCTGAGCTGTTCTGAACATCTGTTCCGAACACACATGCAGTGTCAGTATTCTGAGGACTGCAGAGTTGTACATGTCTCCTTTTCCTGCGCGACGGAATTTAGCATCCCCTGCATCCTCCATTGGGGCCCAGTGGAACAGTGAGAAGCTGGTACCGCCTGGAAACACAGAGAGCATCTGCTGCCAGTGTTGACTCCAGGGCTTGCAGGGGTGGGGCCTTCAGCAAGAGCCCCTCCTCCCTGAGCAGCCCCGCCCCCTTGGGCCCGATCCGCACCACCGTCCAAGGGGAGAAGGAAAGGTGACTGGAGGTGGCGGTGGCAGCTGCTGCTTCTCCTTGCTCCTGGTTGCCGCTCGCTTGCTTAGGCGGGCAGAGAGAGCACGGAGGGGACGCAAGGTCAGCAGGCTGTGGGGACGGGCACTGGGGCCCCTGCTGGGGTTTGGGCCTGGACCGGTGCCCAATTATGCTGGCCCGTGATGCTGACTGCAGTCCTTGGGGTGGGGGGTGGGGTGATGTTACGTTACTTGGGTTTAAATTGAAAGTGTATAGGTGGTAAGTATACAGCAATACCTTGGATTGCAAGCATAATTCGTTCAGGAAACGTGCTTGTAATCCAAAGCACTTGTATATCAAAGCGAAATTCCCCATAAGAAATTTATACACAAATTATAAATTTAAGCTGCAATAAAGAATGATAGTGTAAAGTCTTCATTTTTCTTGACCGTACTACAGTACTTGTATTGCAGGACGTCTTTTGTTTATCAAGTTAAATTTTATTTTAAAAATTTGCTTGTCTTGCAAAACACTTGCAGACCAAGTTACTTGCAATCCAAGGTTTTACTGTAATGCGTTTGGGTCTTATGTATAAGCATGTATTCCTGCGGTATCTGGGTGAGTGAGAAAGGATGGGCAGGAAGAAGGGTGTATTTGCATATGTGACATGATTGGCTGAGAGAGTGAGGGGGTGGAGCCTGTGTTATATAAACAGTGGGCGGTGCTGTGGGGATTGGTGAAGAGAGTGCTGGAGTGTGAAGTCCGGTTTGGGAGTCTGAAGCTGATGGGAGAGAATGGAGGATGGTTAAGGCGTACTAACGCAGGGCTCTCCAACCTTGGGTCCCCAGATGTTGCTGGACTACAGCTCCCAGAATCCCTTGCCATTAGCGATGCTGGCTGGGTATGCTGGGAGCTATAGGCCGGGAACAGTTGTTGAGGGAGGATTGGTACTAGGATAAGATAGTACATTATTTAGGATTAACTGAAACTTACACATGAAACTTATTTCCAGAACTTGTTGTATTTTAAAATAAACTTTTCTTTGTTGTTTGAAACAGCCTTTGTGGGAAGCTGTGCTTATTGTACTGGTCAATAAGGTAGGGATTAGACATCCCAAAGGCTGTGTGAGAGGTGTAAGGGTTAGTGGAAAAGAAAACCCCAACCATACGTAAGCGCACCCAGAGATACCAATAAGGAGGGCAAGCTTGAGGCCCTATTGAGGGGTGGGGTGTGGCAGGTGGCGGCGTTGTGCAGGTCCCCTGAGTCCTGACCTCCTCTTAAGGTGACATTTCTGGTTGCCAGTCTCCCTGGCACTTGTGTTCTTCGTCGGATTTCTGCCCTCAAGTATCTCCCTGACTTTCTTTCTCCCCCCTCCAAACCCCAAAACAGGGAAAGAGCTCCCAAAGAGAAGCCCAAAGCTGACCCCCCCAAGTCTCGCCAAGGGCCGACCAATGAAGCCCAGATGGCGGCCGCAGCAGCACTGGCCAGGCTGGAGCAGAAGGGCAAGCCTCGTCCCCCGTCATCCCAGGATGCCATCCGGAATCAGGGTAAGAGGGGGAAGCGTTTCTGGTGGCTGCTTTGGAGCAGGGGCGGGCAGAAAGTTTATCTCTAGATGTTTTGGACTTCGGCTCCCAGCTTTCCTGGCCATCGGCCATGCTGACAGGGGCTTCTGGAAGTTGAAATCCAAAACATCTGGAGATCTACCTTCTGCCCACCCCTGCTTTAGAGCTGGCCAAGGTGTCTGACTTTGGGGGGAATGGCCTCTTGCTTTTTATTATTTATTTATTTATTTTATTTTATTTTATTTTATTTATTTATTTATTTATTATATTTATACCCCGCCTTTTTTCCTGCAAGGAACCCAAGGCGGCTTACATAATCCTCCTCTCCATTTTATCCTCACAACAATCCTATGAGGTAGGTTAGGCTGAGAGTCAGTGACTGACCCAAAGTCACCCAGTGAGTTTCATGGCTGAGGGGGGACTAGAACCCGGATCTTCCGAGTCCCAGTCCAACACTCTCACCACTATGCCACACTGGGCGTAATATTCCTAGACCAGACTTCATTTCTCGGTTCCAGGGCAGCTCTGTGTTCATGCTGTGGTTTCACAGAAGCTGAGGAAAAGCACAATATGGTGGGCAGCAAACTCTGCTTCCTAGTAATAGTATAACTATTCATGAACACAAAAACAACAACAAAAGCCAAGTTACTAGGCCACAGGGTCGGAAAAATGTTCTTAAAAGATGAACTCTGAGAAATTGGAGGGATGGCAGAATAAGATTTACAGTGATCAATGGTTTCTGTTTCCTGCTTTGCCTCCTTGGCTCTCCCCAAGACTAGCAAAACCAGGATCAGTTCTGTACCATGAAAGAGGGACAATACACATCTGCGCAGAACTGTCTTTTTATTTTTCTAAATTCACAGCCCTTGGATAGAAATCAGGGGTGGGGAACCTCAGGTCTGGGGTCCCAATCTGCCCTCTGGGGTTTCCCAGAAGGCCACACCCCTTTCCTTGACCCTGGCCACATCCCTTCCCTCCGGCTCCACCCCTTCCCTCCAACCACCAATCACTTGGTGATTCCCTGGCTTTTGTGCACTCCCCCCCCCCCCATTCTAAAAGGTTGAAATGCCTCTCCTAAGGCTTAGTGACTGTCAGTAAGAGCTTTAATTATATTTTTGTATTTTTGACCATACCCCTTTTGCCTTCAGCCCCGGCCAGCACTGGAATGTCCCACACACACCCACACCCACAAATCACTTTGCCAAATGTCAGTCTTTGTTTGTCTTTTTTTTTTTTTTTTTTAGTGAAAAAGGAGCTTATGGCCGAAGCAGCCGCAAGCAATAAAGGAGCGTCTGCGGATCAGAAGGTAGGAAGATGGCGAGGAGCAGCTGGGTTTAACATAATGGGGGAAGCAGATTGTCCTGAAACGATTGTGTGGTGGTGCTGGGTGTCAGAGAAGCCCAGCCGTGGGATGAACTTCCTGAGTGGGTCGTATGGGGCACCTGCAGCGGTAAGATGCAGCAACAGCTTGGCACTGGAGGAATCGGTCTTCTGTCAAGGGGGGAGAGCCGTACCTTAGTGGTAGAGCCCCTGCTTTGCATGTGGAAGATCTGGGGTTCAGTCCCCCGGCCTCTCCGGGTAGCTTTTTGGCCTGAGACCCTGGAAAGCTGCTCCTACTCCAAAGGAGACAATAAGAACATCAGAAGAGCCCTGCTGGATCAGACCCAGGGTCCATCTAGACCAGCATTCTGTTCACACAGTAGCTGACCAGCTGACCACGGGAAACCCACAAGCAGGACATTAGCGCCACAGCACCCTCCCGCCCATGTTCCCCAGCAACTGGAGTACATGGGCATACTGCCTCTCATACTGGAGGAAGCATGTAGCCATCAGGACTAGTAGCCATTGGTAGCCTGCTTCTCCAGGAATTTGTCCAATCCCCTTTTAAAGTTGTCCACATTGGTGGCCATCACGACATCTTGTGGCAGGGAGTTCCATAGTTTAACTCTGCGCTGTGTGAAGAAGTACTTCCTTTTATCTGTCCTGAATCTCCCACCAATCAGCTTCATGGGATGACCCCTTTGGGTTCTACTATGATGAGAGAGGGAGAAAAATGTCTCCCTGTCCACTTTCTCTGCACCGTGCATCATTTTGTACACCTTCTAAGCTAAACAATCCCAGGTGTTGTAACCTTTCCTCATAGGGGAGTTGCTCGAGCCCCTCCTTGAGTTGCCCTTTTCTGCACTGGACTGGAAGGACGAACAGTCTCTCCTGGTTTGCGTAGCTATGCTGACAGAAGGGATCTCTGCTTGCCCCAACTGATTGGAAATCTAAAAATGGCTGCTTACCCCAAGTGTGTTGAAGCTCATTCAGACTGAGGGCAAAATTCAGTTTCAGAGAAGCTCTTAGAATCATAGAAAAGTAGAGTTGGAAGGGGCCTACAAGGCCATCGAGTCCAACCCCCTGCTCTTGGGCAGGGGGGGAAGACAAAAGGGGTGGGGTCAAATGTAGAAAGAGCAGGGGGCCCAAAATACCAGCATACCATCGCTTATTACCAGCCACGAAATCATTCAGAGAGGCATTTCAACCTTTTAGAACGGGGGACGGGACTGCACAAATCCTGGGGAGCCACCCAACGATTGGTAGTTGGAGAAAGGGGGCGTGGCCAAGGGCAGGGGGCGTCCCCCAGGGCAGGGGGCGTCCCCCACCAGGCCTGAGCTTCTGCAGCCCTGGCTTACACCGTCGTCTGGCATTTGGCAAAGTATTGCCCTTGTGTTTGGATGTTCACAGGCCCCTGACTTTCCCTGCCTGTTCTCCCATTTCTTTTCCTCCTCCAAAGAAGAGCTAGTTGAGGGAGAGCAGCAGAGTCGTGGCTGTCAGGGTGGGTGGGTGGGAATCCCCCCGCTGTGGGAGTCCCCCCCCCCCGATCTTAATAGAACGGTGCATGAGGCTTGCAGAGGTGGAATATGGCTCTCCTCCTTTGCCAAGTGGAATGCCTGTCTCAAATTCGCTCCCCTCTCTAGAACTCCTTTCCCGTTGTCGAGGAAGACCCGTCCACGCTGTCTGTCTCGGGAGTCTATTTCACTTGTCCCTTAACCGGGGTCACTGTCCGAAAAGACATAAGGGAGATGCAGGTCAAAACGGCCATCCTCGAGGTGAGTATCTCTCCCCCCCCCCCCGCCCCCAGCGTGTGGTAGACGTTGGGGAGGACCTCTGCTGTTCTCCCGAGCGCCGTGGTCACCGGTCTTGTCTCACGGAGAGTGGCGGGGCTCCTGTTTCCCCAGCATGCTGCCGAAGATCCAGTGACCGCGTCCATCATGGAAATCCACACCTTCAACAGGGACCGCGAGAAGGTCAGACTCGGCGTGGAGACCATAGCCAAGTAAGTGTGGCTGTGGAATGGGCTGTTGATTCCCCCCCCCCACTCGCTGCCAGCTGTGCTTCCTTGTGTCCTGCCCTTAACCGGAGTCTAATAATCAGTGATTTTTGTTGTGTATAACCATAGGTCATGGCTCCCCAATGTGGTGCCTGCAGGAGTCAAAAGATTTTAAATAAAAAAATTATTTTTAAAAATATTTTCCATTTTTAAAATATACCGGTACGTACATGGATTTGTATGAAATGCATACAACTTTCTCGCATCTATACACAGGCTTCAACAAAAGTGGGCCAAATATTCAAATAAGTATCCATTTGAAGGTGGTGTCTATATTTATTTATTTATTATATTTATACCCCGCCTTTTTTCCTGCAAGGCGGCTTACATAATCTTCCTCCCTCCTCTCCATTTTATCCTCACAGCAACCCTGTGAGGTAGGTTATATGCCACCCGTTCATACAGCAAAAGCGTTGTGAGGTCCTCAATACATTGCATCAGTGTTCTCCAACCTTGGGGCCCCAGATGTTTTTGGCCAACAACTCCCAGCATAGCTGGCTGGGGCATGCTGGGAGTTGTAGGCCAAAAACATCTGGGGGCCCAAGGTTGGAGAACACTGCATTGCATTATAGGAGGTGAGTGTTTATCCTTCCGATATCATTCTTTTATCAGTCAAAAGGGCACAGAGAATCCTTTCCCCCTTCCATTTGTTACTTTCCATGAAGCAGGTAAATAATTTAAAAGCGCCTGTACATCAGTGAATATTAAAGGCTGTTCCAGCACAAAATTTATCTGTGTAATAACCTCCTCCCAAAAAGAAGCAACTACTGGACGTCGCCAAAACATGTTTAAAAGAAGCATCAGCTGTACTGCACTGTCAGCAATTAGATGAATTAGACCAGTGTTCTCCAACCTTGGGTCCCCAGATGTTTTTGGCCCACAACTCCCAGCATGCCCCACGCTAGCTACACTGGCTGGGGCATGCTGGGAGTTGTAGGCCAAAAACATCTGGGGACCCAAGGTTGGAGAACACTGAATTAGACAATCCCTTATTAAAGAGACCTTGTGGTGTCCAATACACACGAAACACAAGTTTTCTCTGAATAAGACACAGCCTAAGACCCAGAGATGGGGCAGGTAGATGCCAAAGTGACGATCCACCAATTAGGCATTTGTGGCAGTGCCCGCAGCAGTTTCTCAGATTCCCAAATGTGCCCATGGGTTGGAGACCCCTGCCATAGGTTCTTACACATTTTACCAAGAAAAAAAGACATTGAACATACTAATTCTGGAGTGTCCAACGTGGTGTCTAAGGGCGCCAATATGCCCGCATGCACCGCTCAGTGCCCGCCAGGCTCCCTGCCCCTTTTGATTTTTATTTGATTTCTCAAGATTTTTCAAATTAAAACTGGGAGGCTGGCATGCTGCAAAGCAAAGAGCTGCCCTCTGGCGCCATCTTCGTCTGGGTTCAGAAGAGTTGCTTTGTGTTTTGGCACCCAGAGTCCCAGACTTCTGTCCCACTTCTGGGAAATGAGTGTTCTGTGGCCAGCTATGGTAGCCATTTGAAGAAGCCGTGGCAGCCATTTTGTGAGAGTACCCATGAGACTCGCAATTCCAAATGTGCCCACCGACTAAAAAAGGTTGAGGACCCCTGTGCTAATCAAATAATTCTGTGCGCAACTTAGAGCGACCGCTTTTAAAATCTTTGCTCTACTCCTACCTTTCCCAGCTTGGTTGCCCTTAAAATCTTTGCTCTACTCCTACCTTTCCCAGCTTGGTTGCCCTCTAAATGTGTTGGACTGCAACCCCCATCATTCCCAGCTAGCATGGCCAATGGCCATGCTAGCTGGGGATGATAGGCATTGCAGTCCAAATGCCAGAGCAATCTTATGCTTGTTTACTCAGAAGGAAATCTCACAGTGTTAAATGGGGCTTATTTCCTAGTAAGTGTGTCTTAGCAGAGGCAGTGTTAGGGGGTAGCCCTCTAGAGCTGGAGCCCCAAATCTCTGGGAGGCCATCTTGTTGCCCACGTGTGTTTGCCCTCCTGCTGCCCCTCCTTGAATTTTTGTGCATTCTTTTTTTGTCGGATGACACAACAATCCATCATGGATCAGACAAACCCAACTGCAAGCCATGGGTTGTCAGGGTGGCTTATAAACCAAAAATAAGCCACCCTGGCAAACCCATCCTGGGTTCACATGACACAACAACCCACTGTAAGCCACGGTGGGTTGTCGTGTCATGCGAACCTGGTCGTTACAAAGATGGCACCACCTCTTCAATCCTGTTTGTTTGAATAATTTCCCAACCTTTCTCAGCATCTTGTCAGTCTAACCAGTCTCGCATCCCAGGGTGGTCAACGTGTGGCCCTGCAGAAGTTTTGGCCTGCAGCTCCTCTGTCATCCCTTGCCATTGGCTCTCCTGACGAGGGGTGTAGGCCAAAACATCTCGAGGGCCACACGTTGCTCACCTCTGCTCTAATCATGGTTTTGCGTCCTTCCTCTGCGACTGCAGCAAAAGCTATGCAGGAGAATCCAGAGCTCGGAGGGAAGAGTATGACGCAGCATTGTCTTTCCTCCCTAGATACCTTGATAACATCCAACTGCACCCGGAGGAAGAGAAGTACCGAAAAATCAAGATTCAGAACAAAGTGTTCCAGGTGGGTCCGTTTCAGGGGGAGGGTTGTAAGGGTGTGTGAGTGTGTGTGCATGTCTCATAAGCACACCTGTCCTCTTATAAAGCATCCTTTCTCAGTGGTGGGTCCCTCCAGATGATGTTGGACTACAACTCCCATCATCCTCGTCCAGCATGGCCAGTGGATCAGAGATGGTGGGAGTTGTAGTCACACAAGATTTGGCAGGCCCAAAGTTGGGAACGGCTGCTATAAAAGGACCGGATAAAACCACGGAGGTTTTAAAACCATACAACCTATTATTTAGCCACGATGGCTGATTAGAACCTCCAGTTTTATGGCAGTCTACCTCCAAATACCGGTTCCTGGGGACAGCAGCAGGTATTCAGAGGTAACAAGAACTATGCTTCTGGAAGAGAGAATTCATGTTTCACTGCTTGTCATGTGTGTTTTCTAGCATGTCTAGTCAAGACATAAGCCAAAATAATGTGGACTACAGTTGCTTGTGAACTGTAAAATCTATGCTGGCTGGGGCATGCTGGGAGTTGTAGGCCTTTTTTTCTGTCTAAACTTGCATAGGATTGTACCTTAAGTTCCTCTTTTCTGAAATAAGATCTCGTAAGATGAATCCTTCACCCCCTATTGTAATTTTGTGCAGGCTTTAACAATTATGTTGGGTTTTTTTGTATTGTTTTGATGGGTCTGTGACCGTACAATATATATTGATTGGTTTCGATCTGCCCCAAACTTGGCTGGTTTAATTACTGTACATTGCAATTGTTGGCTTGTGTTAAGTAGCCTTCGGGGCCTCTGGGTAGAAAGGCAGGGTGTGAACTCAGCAGTTGAAACTGAAATAAATACCAGCCTCGGGGATAGCTGCAAATACCCGCCCTGACTCCTCTCGGCTGTTATAATTGTAGGAGTACTGGAATGAATATCCCCAGCCGTAACCCATTTTTGGCTTCCTTCTAGGAAAGGATCAACTGCCTGGAGGGGACGCACAGCTTTTTCCAAGCCATTGGATTTGAAAAGGCCGCCCTGAGTGTTTCAGGTGAAGGTACGGCTTTGTGGAGCTGCCGAGCAATAAGCCAGGAAGTCCCCAGTTCTTGAACTCCCTAGATAGCCTTAAGCAAGCGACATCGAGTCTCGGCTCCCCCTCCACTCCCCATGGGCAATATATGGGGATAATCCCACTGGCCTGCCATATGGGGTTGTCGCGAAGCAGCCACATTGTAGCTTCAAGCTCTTACTGCCTGCAACTAAGCCTTAGCAGAGTCACTTCAACGTTTCAGAATGGGGAGAAAAGGCAGGAAACCACCAAGTATAGCGATGGCTATCAATTTGGACGGCTTTAAAAGGGGATTGGACAAATTCCTGGAGGAGAAGAAGGTTATCAATGGCTACTAGTCCTGATGGCTCTATGCTACCTCCAGTGTCAAAGACAGTATACCTATACTTGCTGGGGAACATGGGCGGGAAGGTGCTGCACTCCTGTCCTGCTTGTGGGCTTCCCGTGGGCAGCTGGTTGGCCACTGTGTGAGCAGAATGCTGGACTAGATGGACCCTTGTCCTGATCCAGCAGGGCTCTTGTTACATTCTTATGATATGGGGGTGGGGCCAGAGGGAGGGGGGCGTGGCCATCTGGGGGCCCCAGGCAGGCCAGATTTGCAGCCCAGGCCTGAAGTTCCCCACCCCGATGGTAATGATTTAGGTAGTGCACTTGAAGCAGTTTCAGTACCTGAAAGTGCTCCGTAACTGCTGATTATTGTGACAAGTGGCGCGTCCCTCTTCAGCCAATCCTTCCCCATTCCGTTCTCTCCTTCAGCAGTCAGGTTTTTGCGGCCACTGAGCACACTCAGTCTCCATTGGCCTTCAAAGAACCATAGATGGCGCCCCCGCTTTGCACGCAGAAGTTCGCAGGTTCGAGCCCCGGCATCTCCAGGGAGGGCTGGAAAAACTCCTGCCCGAAACCCTGGAGAGCTGCTGCTGCCAGTCACTGCCGACAGTACTGACTCGCTTTAAAGCAGCTCCCTAGATATGTCCAATGTCACTGTGGGGATTGGGCCTGCTAGTTCTGCAGAGGAGCTTCAGAGGGACTTGGGAATAGATTCTGGTTCAAATGAAGAGGAGGAGGGGGAAGCGGAGAATGAAGAGCCAAGGACTGGGGGGGGAGAGAGATAAGGGAGGAGGGAATAGAAAGTCAAGGTGTTCCTGAAGCCGTGGGAAACGGGCCTGACAGAGAACAAGGAGGAGTAATAAGATGTTCTAAGCAGTTGGCTCAGCAAACCAAGGAATCGCCTTAGAGATTCTGGGAAGGGGAGGGCACTAGTCAATCCTAATTATAGTCTGGAATCAACTTTCAATCTGGTTGGGTAGCATTGATGAACTGTTCTTTAGAATTCCAACACAACTTGTTTCATAGATTCATAGATCATAGAGTTGGAAGGGGCCCACAAGGCCATCGAGTCCAACCCATCTCTGCAAAAGGCTTTAATCTGTAATCTAAAGCCAGCTTCCCTCCTTTGTAGTTTTACATAATTAAGGTTAATTGATTAGAAGAACCCGTTTCTTTGCTTAACTCCAGGGAGAGAGAAAGAGAGAAAGAAAGTCACTCTTTGTGTCAGAAGCATTGTAGATGGCACCAGAGAACTCGGGGTGGTTCCCATTTAGTGGCCTTATTTCCTGCTCTTCGCACAAAATCTTAAACTTCACGGGCAGGGGAGGGGGTGTGGCGGGCAAGGCCCATCTAGTCGAGCCAGCAACCCGAGTGCAAAGTCATTCGCCCACCCACCCCATCCCAAATGGCTCAACCCACAATCCATTTTGCCGCTAGCTGGGTGTGTGTGTGTGTTACAGAAAGCGTCTGCGGAAGAGGTAGCTCTACATTAGCCTTCCTCAACTTGGCATCCTACAGATGTTTTGGACTTCAGCCCCCATCAGCCCCCTTCCAGCATGGCTGATGGGCGCGGATCATGGGCTTCGTCATTAGTGGTGCAGTGGAGCCAGGGCTCACAGGGACAAAGTACTGTCACTTTTTTATGAGCAGGGATGCTGATGTTATCTGCCACCCCCCTCAGACTTCCGTTTTCCCTCTGAGCTTAGCTCACAGTAGCTGGGGAGGGAAATTTTCCCCCAGCAGCAATATATTGTTCCCTGTTGCGGGTGGCTCGCTCTTGAATGGCCAACAAAGAGCCATTTGCTTTGCAAAAGACCTGCTCCTGGTGGAGACGAAAACTGCTAGGACTGTTTTGTTGATATGGATCAAGAAAGCTGCCAGATTTTTAGACTCCTCCATGGGGGCATGGTTATGGAGGCTGTCACGATGAGCATCTGCACTTCCAAATCGACCGCTACACCCCTGGTTGAAGTCCAAAACATCTGGAGGGGTGGCTGCTCTTGATGGTCTGAGCATGGCTGATGGGATGCCAGCGCTGAGTGTCCAGCATGGCAGGTGAACAGACACACAGGAGAACGGGCAGAGTGCTAAAAGAGTGACAGTTCCTTCTTCTCCCCATCACCCCCCTGCCCCCCAGAAGAGGCCACAGAGGACTTCTACGTGCTGAAGGAGGAAGCCTTGGAGAAGCTGGACGAGCTGAAGGAGCACAAGGAGAAGCTGCTGAGCGGCGAGCCACTCAGAGCTCAGCTGGACCGCCAGCGCCGCATTTTCAAGCCGTCCCCACAGGCCTCCCATTTCGAGCTGCCCAACGACTTCTTCAACCTCACCGCCGAGGAGCTGAAACGGGAGCAGAGGCTCCGGTGAGCGAGTGCCCACATCATTGGCCCAGGGTGCTGGGGGCAGAAGGGGAGTTTACCTCCTGCATCCCGGATTTTCTCGTTATTTTGCTGCAGCTTTTTGGGGGGGGAGGGGTGCCGGTCTCATTTTAATGAGCTGTGCATTTGCGAAGTAAATCTGTAAACCTCTCGATATATTTTACGAACACTATTATGAACCGTGCTTGGGATGCGGAACGCCCTGGGTCCCATCCCTGGCAGCATCTCCAGGTAGAGCTAGGAAGGGATCTTGCCTGAATCCCTGGACAGCCAGTGCTGCCAGTCAGTGTTGACAGTACTGGGCCAGGTGGGCCAAGGCTCTGACCCAGTATAAAGCAGCTTCCGATGTTTCTATAATTTAAAAATAGCAAACAGTTTTGCTTCTCGCAGCAAAGGCAGCCCTTATCTAAATATACTTGGGGGAAGCAGCTTCAAGGCAAATCTCTCTGGTGCTCTTCCTAACAAGCTGAAGGCTATAAGGCCCTGGCATGGCTCCCAAGAAACCATCCTGGCTTCTGGATGCTGTGAAAGTTCACTACATTAGCTGTTGAACCTTCATAACCTCCTCGGCATGCGTCCGGAATTGCCCATCCAGTACACTTGCTCTTTCCTTGTTGTGTCTGCGTTCCATTTCTGTCCCTCTTTTTTTCTCCGCCTCTGAAGGACAGAAGCTGTCGAGAAGGCCTCCATGCTGAGGACCAAAGCCATGCGGGAGAAGGAAGAGCAAAGGGAGCTGAGGAAGTACAACTACACCCTGCTGCGTGTCCGTTTCCCTGACGAGTACATCCTACAAGGTAAGCAGAGAGGCTGGAGGTCTCTCACGCTTCAGATCTGGACCAGAGCCAAACCCACCACCCCTGATCAGGCCTGTGGCTCACGCTGGCTCAGCTTGTCTGAGTGTGGAAAGCTAAGCAGGGTCAGGCCTGGTTATTACTTGGATGGGAGACCCCTCCTCTAGTTTCCTGCATTGAGCAGGGGGTTGGACTTGATGGCCTTGTAGGCCCCCTCCAACTCTATAATCTATGAATCTATGATCACAGCAACTGGCTAGGTATTGGTAGCCCCAATACAGTTCAGATGGGGGGGGGGGGGTCTTTCCAAGCCCTACTTGGAGATGCCCGGGATTGGACCTGGGACCTTCTGGTTGCAAAGCAGGTGCTCAACTGCTGATATATGGTCCTTCCCCTAAATATCAAGTAAAGATTCTAGTCCTCATCATTCTAAATAAAAACTGATTTCAATAGGAAACTCCCTTATACCAACCAGGTCAAACTATTTGTCCATCTAACCCTGGGGTTATCTACTCTACCTGGCCAGCAGCCAACAGTTGGGGAGGATGAGAAGTGTAGTCCAAAACAGTTGTAGAAGGCTGGTCAGGGGATTGAACCTGGAACCTCCTGCAGACAAAGTAAGGGCTCTCCTACTGAGCTGTGGTGCTTCCCTTAAAAATAAAGTAAGATTCCAGTCCTAATGGTTCTGAGTAAAGGGCTGGTTTAAATAGGAACAAAGGAAACTGCCTTATACCAAGTTGGACCACTAGTCCATCTAGGCCCATATTGCCCACTCTGACTAGCAGTTCCTCTCTGGTGTTTCTGGCAGGGCCCTACCTAGAGATGCCGGGGATTGAAACTGGGGCCTGATGTGTGCAAAGCAGGGGCTCTCTCTGTCGTCCTTTTCCTTAAGATGAAGTCAGATTTCCGGTCCTCATGGTTCTGAATAAAGAGCCGATTTAAATAGAGACATAGGAAGCTGCCTTCTACTGAGGCCGACAGTCCAACTCATTCAGTGTTGCCTATATACTGACCGGCTCTCCGGGGTTTCAGAGTAAGGGGGGCGTCTTTCCCCAGCCCTACCTGGAGGATTGAACCTGGAAGTGTCTGCCTGCAAAGCATCTGCGCCACTAGCACATGAGGAGTCAGTCTGTGCAACTGGGCTACCGAAGAGAGCACGGAGAACACTGTTTCCCCCCTCTTCCCCCATGTTTGCCGCTTTGTATTGGATCCAGTCGCCGCTGCCTCTTCTGAAGTCTCTAAATCGGGGCTGGGAAGCCTGCGGGCCCATGGCCTTTTTTGTGTTCCCCACCACGCTGCTGTGAGTTCAGAGTTTAAAAGGAGGTCGCTAGGGGAGCAGGCCTTATATTTTAATGCAAAATCACACTCCCCGGAGTGTTCGGGGAGTGTGATTTTGCTTTAAAAACAAGGCCCGTTCCCCCAGCACCCCTTGTCGGAAAGCCAAATCACATCTTTTCCGTTGCTGCGCTGGCAAATTTCGGCAGCAGACACAATTCTGGGGAGAGCGCAGCCCCCGCTAGGTTCAGGAGCGGGAAACGCTGAATGGAGCACTTCCGAGGCTGCCAGTTCCTGTCCCTGCCGTGGCAAGCTCACCACGGGCAACCACTGACGCAGGAGGGGGCAAGGGCCATCCCTTCATTAAGCCCTTTCAGGAAGGTAGCTGGAGCGAGGAGCGCATGAGGGCACATACACGGCGCCACTGACCAGCCAGAGCATCCTAGTAAGAACAGAAAGTCCCCTCTTGCGGCATACTCCCCTTTTTCCTTTCGCCATCCCTCGCTCTGTCAGCTTCCTTACCTGGAAATTTGTCTGGCTCCGAGGTTTTGCCAGTGTAAGGTGCCCAAAGCGAGAACAAATTAGAATTTTGGTCTAAATGTTTCAAATCGGTTTCTGAGCACGAGTGAGCCACTCAGACACCTCATTTTTGTTTTCTGGCGCAGGGACATTCTATGCCCGAGAGCCCGTCTCGGCACTTTACCAGTTTGTACGGGAGACGCTGCAGAACGACTGGCTCCCCTTCGAGCTGCTGGCCCCCGGGGGCCACAAACTGACGGACGAGAGCATGGCCCTCAACGAAAGCGGCCTGGTAAGCATGGACCTTCCTGCTAAATCAGTCTCTTGCAAATCAACTTAAAAACATCCGAACAGCCCTGCTGGATCAGACCAGACCAAAGACCTCTCCAGTCCAGCATTCTGTTCCCACAATTGCCAACCAGATTCCCACAAGCAGGACATGAGTGCAGTTATAGCACCTTCCTGCTCATGTTCCCCAGTATACTGCCTCTGATGCTGGAGGTAATATAGAGCCATCATGATTAGTAGCCATTGATAACCTTGTCCTTTCTTTTTCTTAATTAATTAATTATGTTTATATCCCGCCTTTTTCCTGCAAGGAACCCAAGGCAGCTTACATAATCCTCCTCCTCCTCCTTTCCATTTTATCCTCACAACAATCCTGTGAAGTAGGTTGGGCTGAGAGTCAGGAACTGGCCCAAAGTCATCCAGTGAGCTTCATGGCCAAGTGGGGACTAGAACCTGGATCTCCCGAGTCCCAGTCCAACACTCTTAACCACTACACCACACTGGCTCTAATCCCCTTTTAAAGCAGTCTCCGAATCCTAGAAACTTGGCAATTCCTCTGGCTTCAGCAATTCCTGCAGGCGTTACCTACCGATGTTTGAGTGTGACTCGACTGCCATGAAGGTGTAGAAAGTAGTGTGCGGGGTTTCTCTTTTAACGACAGCTAAGATCCTCAGGACAATGGATCATCTGCCCAAGTTTGGACTTGTTTATTTCTGTGGAATTGCAGCCTATGCTGGCTGGGGATGATGGGAATTTGAGTCCAACCCATCTCTCTCTCTCTCTCCCCCCCCTCCCCGAGTTCACACAACATGACAAGCCAGAGTACAGGTTGAGTATGGATTGTTTTTGAATCGTGGGCTGTTGTGTTAGCTGTGCTAACAAACCATGGTTTGTGAAGCACGAACAACCCACAAAGAGAAACCATGTTTTTTTGTTGGGTTGTAAATTCATGATTAACAAACCATGGTTTCTTAGCATGGTTGGGTTCACACAACACAACCCACGATTCAACAAGCTAATGCTCAATCCATACTCAACCCCTACTCTGGCTTGTCATGTGGTGTGAACCCAGTCTCTCTCTCTCTCTTTCTCTCTCTCTCTCTCTCCCAGCATTTGTTCCCTTCTTTTTCCTTCCTTAGCATCTTAAGCGGCATTGTTTGAGTGACAGGGAAGCAGGAAATCCTAAACCTTCTCAGATATAAAAACTGCCAGTGGCAGTTGTTAAGCGCTTGTATTCAAGAATGGTGTTGTTTTTTAAACAAACAAAAAAATATCTGCCCAATTAATTGGAGGTGCCTTTCAGTTGACCTAAATGTTTTTCATCCATCAAATTAGCTCAACGTTGCAGCCCTAATTACTCCAAACCACAATCAACGAGCAGCAATCGCGCATCCAGTTTATAAATTTTAGACTCCCCCACCCCCACCCCGAACGGATTTTAAAATGTGAAACGTCTCGGCATCAGACACCAGCTTCAGTCACAAATGAGAGCAACGCCACTTATAGACTGAGCCGGAACCTATCAGGAACAGACCAGAAACATGTGTCAGGGTTGGGGGACACAGATTAATAATCCACACCTATGTTAAACAACCGAGCCCTATTAATAACTAGCACGGCTTGTTTCATCTCACTCTTCACACCAATCCCCGGTTGCCATTAAGCAATAAACAATGCCTTCCTTAATCTTTCTCCTTGGGAGGCTGTGTTCAGTTGCCAGCACAGAAATATTAACCGAGGCTGCTCTGCCATGAGCATGTCCCTCCCTCACGTGAGGAGACCGCGGTCTAGCGTGTATTTCATTGGGCTGAGATTATTATGCCCCAGTGTGGCGTAGTGGCAAGAGTGTTGGACTGGGACTCAGGAGATCCGGGTTCTAGTCCCCGCTCGGCCATGAAACTCACTGGGTGACTTTGGGCCAGTCACTGACTCTCAGCCTAACCTACCTCACAGGGTTGTTGTGAGGATAAAATGGAGAGGATTATGTAAGCCGCCTTGGGTTCCTTGCAGGAAAAAAGGCGGGGTATAAATATAATAAATAAATGCTCAGGAGAGGTCTTTCCCATTTCACCAGTGGAAAGAGTTACATTGTAGAGACTCTCTGTTTTGTAGATAAATACCCTTAAGGTGCAATCCTATGGAAGTTTAGACAGAAAAAAGGCCTACAACTCCCAGCATGCCCCAGCCAGCATAGGAGTTGTAGGCCTTTTTTCTGTCTAAACTTGCATAGGATTGCACCCTTAACTGCACACTTCCCCTCACCTTCAACACACACCAGACATTTCTGTGTCCAGCCTTTGTCATCGTATTTACAACCAAGACTTCACAAGGTGTTGTTCCGATGTCGCTAGGGCAGCACAAAGATATATTACATCGGTCAAGGCTCTTTTGGGCTTCCCGTACAAATCTGTCCATCACAAAATGGGATTTTCAAAACGGGCAGCCCCTTGAATCAAGTGTTTTTCTTCCTTTCTTTCTCAAAGGTGCCCTCAGCGCTTCTGACGTTTGTATGGGATACCGATGTCATGGCAGACATAAAAGCTTCGGGGGGCGAGCGGATGGGTAGCGTGCTGAAACCGGACCTCCTGTTGGCCGTGCAGATACTGTCCTGAAATAAAATTTAAAAAAGAAAAAGTGCAGCCAGGGTCGGATCCAGTTGTGCCCTGGTGTGGTCCCCCTCCTCCTGTGCGTCAGGCAGATGCTGCCTCGGCCACTCCGTTATCTCTTGTCTTGTGGACACTAGAGGTGGAAAAGACTGCCGTTTTCTAAGCGCAAATTAAGAGCTTAGCGTCAGAGCGGTTGGGGTTGCCTCGCCGGGCTTGAATGCTGAGGACTCGGGACTGATTTTACTTGTGTTGGAGCAAGAGGATTATTTTTACAGCGCTGCTGCTTTTTCTATTTGATATTCTATAGTTTCAACTACAACTGCCCTTGAAGAGGTTTTAATCTCTTTCTAGCTTCAAGATGAAGTGCCAGGTTTTTTTTTTTATTTGCTTGAAAAAGAGTAAAATTCCTACCTGCCTGAAGTGTAGCAAAAAGGGATAGCCATGACGTTTACTAGCCTGCTGGTCTTGCTGCTGTGAGCCTTCCCTTTTTGCTTCCATTTCAAAGCACTTCCCTAATCCTGGGCCAGGAGAAAGTGTGTGTGTGTGTGTGTGTGTGTGTCTTTCTTTATGTCCACTACAACCAGTCAAGGTAAGCCATTAGCTTTATTGAATGAAGGATTTCCGTACACTGCTGTAGCCAGTTGAAGGTGCTTTGGCAGAGTACCGGGAGAAAATGGTGAGCAATGCCAAGATGAGGACAGTTTGGAAGCTGCAGGAACATAAGGGGGTGCAGGAAAAGGGATCTAGCACCTTTACGTATAATCCTTTTCAGACATTTTTCCTGTGAACATGAAACAGAATTAGGGGGGTGGGGGGTGTTCCATGATAGTAGCTCCGCTTCAGAAATATTAATTATATCCAGATGTGTTGGACTACAGCTCCCATCACTCCCATGCTGCAGAGATTGGCTGATGGGTGGAGAGGGCAGAGCCTGTCCTTCGAGATCCCCCAGGGCAAATGAGACAGCTCTGGAGAAACGAGTGTGTACCTTTCTCGTGTGTACGTCTTGAGGGATGAGACCTTGAAGCACTCCTAAAAGGTTTTCGCTAGCTTTCATGTGCCGGTTTGTGGAAATGTCTCTTCGGATGAACCTTGGAAGCACTCTCACCGGAGACATGTGTCTGTGTAGGTCTGGTCTCCCCCAACCCAGTGCCCTTCAGATGTTTTGGGCTACAACTCCCAGCATTCCTGACCTCTGGCTGGGGGGTGATAGGAATTGGAAGTCAAAAACATCCGGAGGGCACCAAGTTGCGAGAGGCTGCCGTTATCCCTTGGTGACCATGGCCAGCTGGAGCACCAGAGCTCCCAGTCTGGTTTCCTTGTTCTTTTTCAGCCAGCGTGTATTAATTTCTGCACGAACACTGTACCGTAACATTGTTTTGATTTTAAAAGAAAATTTAGCCATGGAAATGCTTGAGATGTTTTACTGAGCTGTGTGTGTGTGTGTACATACCTATTGCCTAACCACTGCAGATATTCCTACTGTTGGTAAACAAAGGAAGAAGTCCTGCTAGGAACTGCTAGGAAGGAATTCAGGATTTCTAGGAGATGCGCATTCAGCTTAAGTGAAGGACTACAGCACTCACCTAGGTCCTGCCCCACCACTAAGGGGTCACAGCCTCGGCACCGTCCCCCCGTTACAAAATCACACAGCTGGAAGGGACTTTGGAGGCAACCCTGCTCAACGCAGCTGCAGCATCCAGCAAAGGAGAGCCCCTCCTGCGCAAGTCCACTCCACCCTCGAATGGTTCATACTGTTAAAAGTTTCTCCTAAGGGTGGTTTCGGAGGAAAGAGAATACAGAGGATGGCCGTGGACCATAGAGAGAAAAAAATATAAAAGCTAGTCCTCCAGTGGGGGCAGCTGTGAAAAGGTTGAACTTATGCAGGGACCCCATCCTCACCCACC
Source organism: Shinisaurus crocodilurus (assembly GCA_021292165.1). Taxonomy (NCBI): domain Eukaryota; kingdom Metazoa; phylum Chordata; class Lepidosauria; order Squamata; family Shinisauridae; genus Shinisaurus; species Shinisaurus crocodilurus. The sequence continues at coordinate 87,968,808 of CM037882.1, read as the reverse complement.
TATCGCCAAAGAAAAGGGGGGGGGGGTCCCTCCCTCCCTCAGTCCTGGCCCGCTAGTGGTGGTGAGGGCAGAGGCTTACACTTGTCGAAGTCTGAACTCTTCTTCCCTGACCTGTTTCTATTCAATAGGGGGATAATGCCCCCCTCCAACAGGAGTTTAAAACAGGACAGAGGTGAATCCTTGGGAGGAGAAAGCAGCAGGTGGCTAAATCTAGCCTCCCTCCTGAGTTACAGCATACAGGGGAAGGGTAGTTTTGTCAGCCTGCTTGTGAATGTCCCACAGACTCTACAGGGAGAGACTAGTTGAGGGTTCTGATGAGAAAGGCCAGCCTTGTCCAACCCGGTGGGGAAGTTGTAGGCCAAAACATCTGCCCACTGCTACACTGCCCGAAACGGCTCTCTCTAGGCAATACTGGCTGGGTAAGGTTGGTGCCAGGGCTTATACTAGTGACAGACCACCTCCTTCCTCTGTGGATTTGTCTAATCCAGTCTTCCCCAACCTGGTGCCCTCTAGAGGTGTTGGGACTACAACTCCCATCATTCCCAGCCAGGGAAGGTCTGTTGGTCAGCTGAAGATTTTTAAACATCTTGTAACATTTCCACATAGACATCTCAGTGTGTCTTCAAATACTTAAAAGAGCCCCGCAGCCCTCCTCCCAAATCCATTCAGATAAAACACAATGGACACCATGTCTTGTACAGGGCCTCGTCCAAAATTTCAATAATGCTTTTATTAGAGATTATATGCTGTGTATTTTCTTCATCTAACGCTCCCTCACCAAGCCTCTAAAAATAAATGACGAGCTTCCACCAATCTGAAGCAGAACAAAGTGCTGTCTTCTCTTTACAAGGAACACAGAGTATGTTCAAGTATCTTATACAATAAAAAAAAGGGGGGGCGGGGGAAAGATACACTCAAATGTTTTACAAAATGCTAAAAGAATTCTACATACATACAGAGCAGTAAAGGGTGGGGACTAGGTATATCAGATGGCGTCAGAGGAGTGGACAGCAACGGCGGCAGCTTGTTCCGTCTTGGAAGCGCTTTCGGGGGTCCCCAACGCAGGTGCTGTGAAAACAGAACATTTCACTCAAAAAAAAAAAAGTGGGTCTGCATCTCTTCTTTCTGTATGAGGCATACATGTGTGATGGATGGCAGGAAGCCACGTCATCTGAAGCTAGGGGTTGTTCCTATTGTTGCAAACAAGGCGAGTGAGGGGAGATATGTGAGCGGTGTACAAAATGGTGCATGGTATAGAGAAATACATTTTTCTTTCTCCCATAATACTAGGACCCCAAAGGGGTCATCCCATGAAGCCGATTGGAAGGAGATTCAGGACAGATCAAAGGAAGTCCTTCACACAGCACAGAGTTAAACTATGGAATTCCTTTCTACAAGATGTAGTGATGGGCCACCAATTTGGATGGCGTTAAAAGGGGACTGGACAAATTCATGGAGAAGGCGATCAATGGCTAGTGGTCCTGATGGCTCTGTGCTACCTCCAGTATCAGAGGATGCCTATGTGCACCAGTTGCTGGGGAACATGGGTGGGAGGGTGCTGTTGCCCTCATGTCCTGCTTTGTGGGTTTCCTGTGGGCAGCTGGCTGGCCACTGTGTGAACAGAATGCTGGATGAGATGGACCCTTGCTCTGATCCAGCAGGGCTCTTCTTGCGTTCTTAACTTCTGTACCATTCTCCTCCTCTCAAGTGATAATTATTGCCAACTGAAGTTTGGCCAATGCAGAGACAGGAGCAGCAGCTCCTCCTCTTCATTTATTTATTTATTATATTTATACCCCACCTTTTTTTCCTGCAAGGAACCCAAGGCGGCTTACATTATCCTCATCCTCCTCTCCATTTTATCCTCACAACAACCCTGTGAGGTAGGTTAGGCTGAGAGTCAGTGACTGGCCCAAAGTCACCCAGTGAGTTTCATGGCCGAGTGGGGACTAGAACCCGGATCTCTCGAGTCCCAGTCCAACACCCTAACCACTACGCCACACTGGTGCAACATTTCTGGTGTTTCAGGAAATTCTTCCATTGCTCACTCATCGACCACAGAAAGCAATTCACCCATTCTCTCCACCACCCAGAGGATTGTGGGGAGAGCTATTAACAGAGCTTGGATAGCCATTTTGAATATATTTTATGTATATATTAGGAAGCTCCCTTAAATGTGAACAAGGCCACCAATCCAACAAGCTCAACGTTATCTGCACTGACCAGGAGCAGCTTGCCAGGGCTGCAGACATGAGGTCTTTCCCAGCCCTAACTGCAAAGGCCAGGGATTGAACCCAGTACCTCTTGCATGCAAGGCATACCCTCTGAGTTACAGCTCTTCTAAAAATAAAGATGCCAGTCCTCATGGTTCTGAATAAAGGGATGGATTTAAACAGGAACCTAGGAAGCTGTGTTGTATTGCCCACCTAAACTCAGTGTTGTCTACACTGGATAGTAGCAGCGTTCTAAGGTTTCAGAAAGGGACCTTCCTTTCTCAGGCCTTCCTGGGGCTTTCTGCATGCTACAGTCTCTCACTGAGCTTCTGTTAAAGATAAATATCAGGCTACTTACCATTCTTGGGGGGGGGGGGGAAGGCTTTCCTCCTGCCAGCTCAGCTTTGGCATTGCAAACTCCCTGCCAAGGACAAGCCAAGAAAGCCCACTGAGCTGGGGGGGGCGGGACGACTATTAAATTGTGTTTGTAGGGGGGCTTGGTTCAAAACATTTGAGAAATGCTAGCTAAGAAACTGAGCTGTGAATGAGTTAGGCCCTACTTCAAACCTTTCTTAAGACACACGGACCATATGAAGCACTTGTTTTAATGACTGACTCAAAGCAAGTGCAGCCCTACAAGGCCCATCTTTTAGTTTCCTTTCTATACAGTGGCCCAGTTCAGATATAACTATCAGGAAATGCTTTAGCTAATCATGGGCTCTTCAGACAACTGTTGTGGCCACAGACTCCCTCCTCCCCTTCCCTTGTGAGCTAATAATGGAAAAACTTAACAAGGTATGTTACACCAAAATTTTTACATTATGTATGAACGAGGAAACGGTCATTTTCATCTCCGATTACAAGATATCAAACTGCATTTTGGCTCCTGCTTTGATAACCCACTTTGTTAGTCAAAAGATGAAAGCCACAGTTCCCCAGTTCAGATGCAACAAACCCCAGAGGTTTTGCATTTAAGTCATGAGAGAGATGGGAGGAGGCAGCACCCACCCACAACACTTGCTCTTGGTCTTAACTAGCCATGGTCTATTGGACTGGGGTTGCAAGGTCTGGACCGGGCCGGTGCCCTGGTTAACACAAGCACTCTGTGAAGCAGCCTTTGCTAACCAGATGTTTTGGACTACAATCCCCCAGCATCCCTCACCATTGGGCCATGCAGGCTGTGGCTGATCGGAGCTGAAGTTCAAAACATCTGGAGGGCACCAAGTTGGGGAAGGCTGGACCACCCAACTGCAAGCACCTTGGAGGGGATGGCAGCAAGCCGGGCTAGGAAACAATGGAACAGCCACAACCGTTCAGTCAGCACTGCCGCTTTGGCGGAGGAGAGAAATACCACCCGAGGGCAGCCTTCCCCAAGGTGGCGCTCTCCAAATGTGTCCCGACTACAACTCCCACTGTCCTCAGCAAGGATGGCCATGCTGGCTGGGGATTGTGGGAGCTGTAGTCCAAGACATCTGGAGGGTGCTACATTGGGGAAGGCTGCCCTAGGTAGATGCTATGTGGCAGAAGGGCTAGAAGCAGCAGCCCCAAACATCACTGCATTTATTAGTTTTATGTAAGCTGTAGAAATCAAACCAAACCCCCATTGGAGGCCATTCCCAATCACACACACACACACACACGTGCTCGCACACATGGACAGGCACACATGGACGCTCACACACACACGGACCCACACTCACAGAGCAATGGACTCCATGGGTTTGTATTCTCCCCAACATTTCCGATTCCGTTGGGAGAAATGGAAAAAGAAGAGATGCATAATCACAAAGAAGGGAAAATGTGTGTGTGGCTGGTTTGCACATCATCCTCTCACACCTCTGGTTTGACAATTGGGGCAGTGGGTGGGGAGAACAGTATGCTTATTTTTTCCAGTCCCTTATAATTCTTAGTGTTGCATTTTCTAACATCCGATCATCAGGGCAAGAATCTTTGAAAGCAAAAGTGGAGCTTCTGAAGCTGTGTCAGGAGAGCCCTCCCGAGGCGGCGGCATAAAAGGGGGGGGGGGATTTCAGGGCAGCTCAAAGGAGTTGTTACCAGGTTGCCTCTGAGCAGGAGGGCAACTACCTGCACGAGTTCTCTCACCTCTGCTTTGCTGAACGTCCACGAGTATGCAGTCGTCGTCATCATCTTCCTCTGTGTCTGCCTGAAATCCATCCATCTCTGTGGTTTCAGCCTTTGTGCAACAACAACAAAACAAGGCGCCGCTGTCAGGCATTACTGGCCGATAGACAGGTTAATTATGCTGCTCCTCCTCCCCAAAATGAAATCAAATAGAAACCCTGACCCAAAATAGTGACATGAGTGAGGCCTGGAAGCAGGATGGCTGAAGGTGTGTGTGTGGCTTGAAGTGGGAGAGAGCTGAGGCAAGGACTTGAAAAGGAGAAAACTTACGGAGAATCTATGCCAGGGGTGTGGACTCTCCGGCCGGGGAGGGGGGCAAATCTGGCCCACTGGAGGCCCCAAACTGGCCCTCTGGGGTTCCCGAGGGAGCCACGCCCCTTCCCCCCCCCCCCGACCACTGGTCATTTGGTGGTTTCCTGGTTTTTCCGCAGTCTTTCCCCTCACTCCACGCAGCTGACTGAAATGCCTCTCCTAAGGCTTAGTTCCTGGCGGGAGGAGCTTTAAGCTAAAATATACCGGTATTTTGGCCCTGCCCCTTTTGCCTTCAACCCCTCCCCCACCTCTGGGACAACTTCCCTTTAATTCTTTTGCCCACCTGAAACAGACAGACCTTCTTGCCCATAGACCAGGGGCAGGCAGCCATAATGCAGTGGGAGGCAGGATGACAATCCCCCCCCCTTCTGCGGGCTGTATGACATCAGGGGCACGGCCCTGCCTGCTGACATCATTTTCTGCTGCCGGGAACTGGCTTCCCCTGCCCTGTGCCGTCTCCACGACACAGGCATAGACCCACCCAGGGCGTCCCCCCCACCCCGAGAGTTTCTCCAAAATGAAGTGCAGCCTGCAGGCTGAAAGATGCTGCAGCCCTGGGTGGGTCTATGCCTGTGTCGTGGAGACGGCACAGGGCAGGGGAAGCCAGTTCCCGGCAGCAGAAAATGATGTCAGCAGGCAGGGCCGTGCCCCTGATGTCATACAGCCCGCAGAAGGGGGGGGGATTGTCATCCTGCCTCCCACTGCATTATGGCTGCCTGCCCCTGGTCTATGGGCAAGAAGGTCTGTCTGTTTCAGGTGGGCAAGAGAATTAAAGGGAAGTTGTGTAGCTCAATGGGAGAGACCCTCCTTTGCATGCAGAACGTGTCTCAGGTTGAATCTCCAGTTTGAAGCATCACCTAGCAAGTGAAGGGGAAAGAGCTTTTCTCTCCCCGAGGAGCTGGCCAGCTACTGCTGGTCAAGGGGAGAGAAAACTGGTCTTGATGTACACAGTATAAGGCAACTTCCTGTGAATTGTGGGTGAGGGGGCAGAGGAGCAAAAGATGCCTTAAACCCTTTAATCCTCCACCCTTCTTGTTGAGGTGCTCAGAGGGGCACACATGGCTGTTGCCCCCACCCCCCGCCCCCAATTTTTAAATTCAAAACAGAGAAGAAGGCTGAGAGGGAGTGACTGGCCCAGTGCCACACAGTGAGATTCACAGCGAAATGGGGATTTGAAGCGGGGTCTCTCTCTGGTCTATCCACTACAGAATTCAGGCTTGCGGGATCTACTTTGTTTTTTCACTTGAATCTCGAGATCCACCAACCAGAGCCTGCAAAACACCTGAATTTGGGATTAAAAGAATTCTGCGATCAGGAATTTTATTTTGAGTGGCAGAACTGAATGGAGCTCATGGTCCTTCCACACACAAATCCACTCCTGGTTACTGCCCTGCCCCCAGCTTTCTTCATTTCAGCAGTATTTTGGGGGTGGCAGGAGGAGTCACTCTGGTGCTATTGCTAAACAACTGAGAGTCAAAGGCCTGGTTTGCAAATAACACTCACCCATCATATGGGTTGTTGGATTCTGCGTTGTTGCGATGTGTGAATGTGGCTGAGCACCTTCACAGTGTGTTAACCATGAACAACCCAGAAAGAGAACCCATGCTTTGTTGCTGGGTTGTGAACTCTGGGTTGTTTAACATGGGTTGGCATTCTGTGTGAACCCAGAACCGTGGGTTGTTTTGCCAAGCTACAGATGTGGTGGGCAAGAACGGTAAAAAAAAAAACCCCAGCCGCTCTACATGGCAGTTTGACAGTGCCACAAAAGAATTTGGGATCCAGGGAGGGAGCAGTGAAGGAGGGAAACAACCCAGGGATTGAAGCAACAAACCACAATTTGTTCAATTGTCTGCCGGAGAAACCCTAAGTAGGGCAACAAACCATGGGTTAAATAAACCATGGTTTAACATTATGCCACACCAGGCCAGAAGGTCTTGCTAATCAATTGCAAATCACCCAGAAATCTACTAGTAGATCCAGTTCTTCCTTCTGCCCATCACTAGACTACAGTACGCCAGCCTTCCCCAACTTGGTGCCCTCCAGATGTGTTGGACTGCAACTCCCATTGCTGGCTGAGAATGATGGGAGCTGCAGTCCAACACATCTGGAGGACACCAGGTCGATCCAAAACTTTGGTTGCTGGCCTTGAGATTAAGAGAGCGGGCTACACAAAATGTCTGCAGCGATGCCTAGGAAACGAGGCCGACGGTACAATTTGCTGTGGACCAAAGAGGAAGACAGTAGGTGTGTGGAGGGAAACAGATTATCCAAGAGGAACTCACCCGTCCGGCCCCTGGAGGTCTCTTCATGAACTTGGTGATCGACATGCTTCCCATCGACTTCCGTTTCGCAGAGACTGGAGTGGTCTGTGTCGCTGACCCTCCTGGCGAATTGCCACCGTCTTCCTTGGCTACTGAAGGAACTTGCGTGACGTAGTTCCACTGGCAGGGGACGGGCAGATTCTCTTGGCCGTGGCTCTTCAACACCTCAGGGTGCACGTACCAGCACATCCGGTTCTCAGGTCTCTTCTCGTACACAGAGTTCTCAGAGATGATTCGCTTCAGCCTGGCTTTGGAAGGGACGACACTCCCCGCGTGCACGGGGGTCTGGGCCCGGGAGGTGTTGGGGCTCGTATCCCCGCTGTCCAAGGCGGGGACTGAGTCGTTGTTGCCTGGCAGCAGCCCCATCCGACAGCACTCCTGGAATTCTTGGATGATGACTCTGCTGCTGTTCCCGTTCCCGTGGAGCAGCGGAAGCAGCTGCCCCAGGACTAAAGTGGGACAGAGAATAGCATTTTAGACATTGGGAGGTTCTTACAGCTGGAATATGACAAGTCAGAGATAAAGATTATTTGGTTGTAAGCCTCAGGAAAGGGCCCCATTTTAAGATAGCATAGGAATACAGGAAATGGCCTGAGACTGAGTCACATCACTGGTGCATCTAGTTCAGTAATGTCTACACCAGGGGTGCATCCTCAGTAATGTCTACACCAGTGACTACATCTGGCCTTCTGGAGTTCCCACCTGGCTCCAGGCCCTTTCACCCAAAACCAAGCTGGGTGGTTCCCTGGCTTTTGTGCAGTTTTTTCCCCATTCTAAATGGCTGGAATGCCCCACTATAGGATTAGTTGCTGGCAGCAAGAGCTTTAAGGGTGCAATCCTATGCATGTTTAGACAGAAAAAAGGCCTATGGAGCCCAGCTATGATGGCTGGGGCATGCTGGGAGTTGTAGGTCTTTTTTTCCCTATCTCAACCTGCATAGGATTGCGCCTTAAGTGACAATAGGCTGGAATTTTTGGCAATTTTGGTCCTGCCCACCACCGGAACGCGGTCCCCGAAAACTTCTCCGAAATGAAACTTGGCCCTTGAGCTGAAAGAGGTTCTGCACCCCTGGTATATCCCGCTGTGTCTCAAATTGTGGGTCCCAACTGGGTTTCACAATGAGGGGCTTCTTCCTCCTCCACAAGACCCAACAGCACACCATTCCTGTTTTGCGACCCCTGTAAAGAGACAGGCTTGCTAGCTCACTCCATATAAGCGATGCTTAAATTCTATTCAAATACACACTACCTGCATTAACAGGAAAAAGAGTATATAAATTTGCCCAGTGTTAAATACTGGTGCAATGTTCCTGCATTTTCTATTGTGAGTGGTCGGGAGGGGGAGGTTTGGTGGGGGAGTCGAGATAGTTTACAAGTGGGCCCCACTTCAAAATCATTCAAGAAACACTGGCCTATGCTGACTGGCAGGGGCCCTCCAGGGTTTCTGGTAGGGGCTCTTCCCCAGCCTTCAATGGAGAGGCCAAAGATTGAACCTGGGACCTTCTGCATGCAGAGCAGGGGCTCTGCCACCAAGCTACAGCTCTTCCCCTAAAACTAAAGTAAGACTCTAGTCCTCATGGTTCTGAACAAAGGGCAGATTTAAATATGAATGCAACCATATACCGAGTGAGACTACTGAGCCATCTAGTACCAGCCTGACCCAACCTGGGTCACTCCAGATGTTTTCTACAACAATTCCCATCAATCCCACCCAGCATGGGTAACGGTCAGGGGATGATGGGAGTTCTAGTCCAAAACATCTGGCTGGGGAACAACTAGGTTGGGAAAAACTAGCCTACATTGACTGGTAGCAGAGGTGGTGCTAGGGGGTGGGGCCTGCTAGGGCCAGAGCCCTGAATCTTTCGTTTGGAGCCCCAAATCTCTGGGAGGCCCTCTGCCCCACCACCCTGCTGCCCATGGCCACTTGCTGAATGAAAGGTACAGGGCTCCTGAAGATCCCTGTTGCATCTGGATGAGTTGCCTCTTTGCTCACATGTGCTTCCCCTCCTGGCCACCCCCTGAATCTTTCTGCCTGAGGTTTTTTTTTCTGAAATCAACTGCCCTCCTCTCCCCTGCCCATACATCCCTTTTTACAAATAGGGGTGTCCTTAGGAGACAGGGTCCTGTACAGACCTCAGCGCATATGTACATTAGCATATGCAAATCTGTGCATTTTTCTTGTCCTGTGGGCCTGAGCCCCAGATCTTTTCGGTACCTAGCACTGCCCCTGACTGATAGTGGCTCTCCAACATTTCAGACAGGGCTTCCCCAGCCCTACCTGGAAATGCTGGGGTTGAACCTGTAAGGTTTTGCAAGCAAACACTGTGCTCTACTACTTAGCTATGGATGCTCGGTTATCTATTTGCACCTAGTCAGGTCTGATCTGGGCTTGATTTATTATTCTTATCCTGCTTTTCTGCGGTTTTCAGAAGTAATCTGTCTTGATGTAAACTAGTTTACAGTGACAGAGGTCAGAATTCCTGGAGAGTCAAGGAACATGGTACTGTGCTTGTTAAGAGTGCATGAAAACGAAGGTCTTATCTAGACATGGTTTAGCACACCAGGAGATACAGTTCTAGCCTTTTTCGCTCCCTCCTATGCTGGGTTTCTACTTGCAATCCTTAAACTCCCTGGTCGGTCCCGGACGTTTTAGTGCCTGAGACAGAGAGGTCCAGAATGCCGCTGCCTCTAAGTAAGTCAAGGTGCGATCCACTAGGAACTTCTCCCGCTCTGGTATGCCCAAAGCCCTCTTGCCTCACAGGTAACGTCATCTTTGCTGAACTTGTTCATCCTCAGTCATAGATTCATAGATTATAGAGTTGGAAGGGGCCTACTAGGCCATTGAGTCCAACCCCCTGCTCAATGCAGGAAAGTAGAGGAGGGGTCTCCCATCCAAGTAATAACCAGGCCTGACCCTGCTTAGCTTTCCACGCTCAGACAAGCTGAGCCAGCGTGAGCCACAGTCCACCCGAGGAAGCACATTAATATATGAATCCCAAAGCAGACAAGCAGCAACTCGGCTCCCACAATAACGAAATCAAGCCTAAACACTGAGCCGTTGGCCATTCTAGAAAGGGAGATGAGCCCCAGTAAAGCTGCCCCTACAGCAGGGGTGGACCACCCATTTTCTGTCAATGGCAGCATTTCCTCTCGGGAAATCTGCCTGGGGTCACACATGGGGTGTGGGGGCAGGGCCAGAGGCAAAAATGGGTGGGCCGCCCCTTGTCTCTACCTCCACCACACACTTTTCTCTCTCCCCCTCTTCCTGTCTGCTCAGCGGGCTGCCACAGAAGGGAGAGATTGCTCTTGCCAGATGTCTGAACTGATCGCATGCAGACAGCTTTTGAAATTAAACTGAGGGCTGCATGAAATAAGGCTGAGGGTCACAGGTTGTCCATCCCTGCAGGGCAAACCTACAGGATAGTGTATCACAAACAAAAAAACCCAGTTCAACAAACTAATTGGAATGAGCAAACTGGTGAAGGTTTATAAAGAAGTCTGAACCATCAGTTTTATCTGGATACATGCAGGCTTACAAACATAAATTGTAATTATGCTGTGCTAGAATTCCTAAATAAATAAGGAAGAACCAGTACCAAACGCGTTTTGACCATGGAGGTCTTCTTCAGTGGTCTATGCTGAGGCTTATAATATATTGTATATGTGTGCATATAAGCCTGGGCATTTTTATATGTGTTTGGAACTGGTTCTCGTTATTTATTTAGGAATTATAGCACATATATTTACAATTTAGTTCTTTTGTTTATGTTTGTAAGCCTGCAGCTATACAAATAAAACCGATGGTTCAGACTTCTTTCAAAACTTTCACCGGTGTGCTCATCCAAATTCTTATATTGAACTGTTCTTCCCTGACCTACAGCAGGACTTAGGAACTGTGCCCAGGTTTCCAAACTCCCTTCCAAGGGGGCCTGCCTAAACGCACTCGTCAATGGCCTTCTGCCACCAGGCAAATCCCTATTTCACTTTAAACAGGCATTTGTCCCAGTGAGCCAATTTGTTCTCTGCTACTTTTACTTTACACCTGACCTTATCTGGCTTTTCTATGGTTTCATTCTGCTATTTATTTATTTATTCAATACATTTTTATTCATTCTGCTATTGCTTATTATGCTATGTGGATTCGTTATTTTCTAGTGTGGATTTTTTATTAGCCAGCTGCCTTGGGCACTCCCCCCCCCCCAAGGGAAAGGCACAGTACAAACAAATAAAAAAATACATACCATATAAACACACAATGCTTTTGGTTAAAGCCACCCCTGCTCTTCAGAAGACCCCCCCAGGTGTTCGCCATTTCGATCCACAGCTTACCTTGCTGGTCTTTCGTTTTCTTTTTGTTGCTTCTCTCTATCTGCTCTTCCTCGGCAACAGTTGGGTCCAAGACGGAAGCCGTGAACTGCTGCAGGAGCCTCAGATCTAGGCTTGTGCAGTCACCGCTCTCCTTGCTTTCCCAAACGCAGCCGATCTTCACGGGCCGCAGGATGCGGAGTCTCTTCCCCTTGCTGAGCAGCTCGTCCCACTCCTTCGCTTTCAGCTTTTGGCGAGCTTTCTGGTTCTCGGGGTCGCATTCCTGGAAGCGGAAAGGGAGGGTGATGAGGGTGCTGCTTTCTAGCTTGATGAAGAAGAACAGCCAAATGGTTGGGCAACTGACCAGGCCAACTGGTTGTGGGAGCAGGTATGGTTCAAAGTATCAGTAAACTTTGTTGAAACCTAACCCGATTCTGGTGGTGGTCTTATTTTTTAATTATTATTTACTAAATTGCAAACTGGGAAACTGGCTGTTATTAACACACACACACGAACCTAGAAAAGTGGGGTGCCCATGAGAGGCAAGACACAGACATGGTCAACAATGCCCCTGGCTACTACATACAGCGACTGCTTCCTCTCTTCAAAGCAGAGAATTCCACTACTTGCAGAAGTGAGGAAACTTCCACAAATCATGCTTTCACAACAACCCTCTCATGCAGAAACAGTACAGAAGCCAAGTACTGAATGAGAGGAGGGACTTAACATCTGGTTCATCTGAATACAGCTTCCTGCTATAGATTGGAAGTTGGTATAGATTGTAACTGGTATGGTTCTTTCTGTCACAAGGAGCGGCGCATTGCCGCTGTGTTGAGCAGATCAACATCTGCTACACAGGCGGCCTTTTGCCGGTCTCTTTCCAGGGTTTGGAAGATTCCCTTAGTGATCCTGTGTCTTACTTCAGTCACGCCTTCATCCTCTGAGAGGTACCCATGGGGCACGAAGAAGCCATCGTCGTCATCTTCCTCCTCTCCCCCGTCTTCATCGTCATCCTGAGATATTTAAACAAAAAGACATTTCATGTGTTTTGGGAAGGGGGAAGTTCTGAAAAGCCAGAGGCGGGTCCCTTTAAAAAGAGAGAGCACTGTCAGGTGACATGGGAGGGAAAGGATGCCCTCCGTTCACCAAGGTACGTTAAGCCTGCAAATTCATCTCTGTGCTAGTCCAAAGGGTGCCACTTGCGAGAGCGGGGTGGGGGACTGAGCAGCAACACAGGTGTACAAGAACCCCACTCAGCAACACAGGTGTACAAGAACCCCAGTCCTGCAGGTCTTCAGGCTGCTGGAACTTAGATGGGGAGGAGCTGCCTGCTGTGGAGGCTGCCTACTGGCTAGCACAGGCTCCCCCCATCTGTTGCCCTCCAGGGGTTTTGGGCTACAGCTCCCAGAATTCCTGACCTGTGGCTATGCTGGCTGGGGCTTCTGGGAGTCGAAGTCCAACATATCTAGAGGGCACCAGGTTGGGGAAGGCAGACCACCAACATCACGAGCCCCCCTACAAGGTCCCTTTTACAAGGCCCAGTGTGATGTCCTTGTTCTAAGAAGGCGGATGGGCTCACGTGCTTCACAAGGGGCGGGGGAGGGACAGTAACCAGTGGATGATTCAGTGTCCGGACTTCCAACTGGGTACGTTTTGTTATACAAATTGTCACAACGCCAGCTGGCGCCACGGAAGGCTCACTCACAGCACGGCACCTTAAAGTGCATGCCTCTTTTCACCTTGAGGCGTATGGCTCCCTCTCCCAGGGCCAAGATTAACCATGGCCAAAATCCTCGTGGTGGTCTTTTCCCTTCTCTCCCTACCACCAACCCTGAATGTGGCCATCAGAGTTCTGGCAGGGGCTGAACAGCTGGAGCACAATCCAGAGAGCTTCAGCTACAGGGTCGTATAGAAATGTGAAGACGACGAAGACAACGATGAAGACATGCTGGGGCAGGGCTTGCAAGGGTCATCGGGCCCATGGATCATTCCCCTTCTTTGGGCCTCTGTTGAGAGCCCAGCCTGCGAAGGCCTTGACAATTTACCACCTGGGTATCTGATCTGCGATGGGCTGACTAGCATCCGAGATCCTAATGCCTCTCGGCATGAACGAACGCGTTACAGCCAGAGCTTTTGGGAGGTGATGCACCCCCGCCCCCTTGAGATGTGAGAGGTGAGGGTCAGCTAAGTCTGGATTGGCTAAAGAAAATCTGCTGAGGGTGGCCATTGGCATCACACTTCCTTCGTTGATGCCAATCACACCCTAGGCTATGGCCTGTGGACCCTGGCTGGAACACTCCCCTTTAGGGACCCAGTACTCTGGTAACGTATAGGGTAGATTAGTCACATTTTTATTGTTTTGCTTGGGGTATTGTGCTAAAAAGATTCTGTATCACGTTTTGCTTGTTTTGTTTGCTTTTGCTGCCTCTCCCCCCCCCCCTCCCCTTTTGTCTTTTAGCCGCTTAAAAGTTGTTTGTGTTTCTTCTGGGTAAGCTCAGCACTACTTTCAGTGCCTCGGGGCTGCTGAGTCTCGCTACCGTACACAGTTTCAGGTTGGGGAGTCTGGAACACAGGGCGCCTGCCTGCAGCCTTATTCCATCCACCCCAGGTACAGTACATGCAAGAGGCTTGCAGTTCCCCCCTCTGCAAGCTGGAGTGGATGAATTGGGGCACGGTGGCAGCTTACTGGTTAATTTTGTCCCTGCCTACCCTGCAGGAAGGTTGGGTGGATTCCCTCCTTCCTTTACGACAGTGTTTCTCAACCTTGGGTCCCCAGATGTTTTTGGCCTACAACTCCCAGCATGCCCCAGCCAGCTATGCTGGCTGGGGCATGCTGGGAGTTGTAGGCCAAAAACATCTGGGGACCCAAGGTTGAGAAACACTGCTTTACGACAACATTATCCCAATCCTCTGGCAGCTGCACCAGTTACCAATTTATTTCTGGTTTCAATTCGAGGTGCTAACTTTGCCCTTTCAAGCTCTAAACTAGACTTCCCTAACCCGGTGCCCTCCAGATGTTTGCCATGGCTTTTTTTTCTTCTTCATTTTTGGCACTTGTTTTAATCAGGTGTGTGTTTGTGCATTCTGCAAACCTCTGTGATATATTTTAGGAACAGTGTATAATTTAAAAACAAAACTAAACAAAATTCTCATGCCCATGGGCTTCAGAGAGCTGGGACCCTATAGAGCACTGGTGGGTGACTTGTGGCCCTCCAGATGCTTTGGCCTAAAACTCCCATCATCCCTCACCATTGGCTGTGCCAGCTGGGGCTGATAGGAGTTGTAGGCCAAAACTTCTGGAGGGCTGCAAGTTGCCCACTTCTGCTGTTGAGCCTATAGCACCCTTTCATAACCTCGTGCCCCTCTGGGTGTGTTGAACTAAACTCCCATTAGCCCCAGCGACATGGCCAGTGGTCAGGGATGCTGGGAGTTGTTGTCCAAAACATCTGGAGGGCCCAGAGTTGGGGGAGGCTGCTGTAAAGAGCCTGAGTGCCTTCAGAATTCTCTCCTCCCGTGGACTTCCTTGCCACAGAGAAGCCTCCAAATATGCGCTCTCTTCCTTAGGGAGAAGAAGACAACGACACAGCCTTACCCCTTCGCTATGAGAGAGAGACTCTCCTGGTTCCTCTTCCTCCCACTCTTCGTCACTCTCTACTTCATAGTCCAAGAGCTTCTGCAACGAAAGAAGACAGTTTGGTCTCAAAAAGTACTGAGTATTGTGAAAAGTAGGAGTGGGGAGGCCTCTTCCAGCCTGAGGGCTGGTTTCAATTTCAGAGAAGCTGGGGGGGGGGGGGCACACTCCAATGGTAGGCAGGGCCAAAGGCAAAGGGGGCAGGTCTGAAAATACAAAAAATACCAGCATCTTGTAGCTGGAAGCTCTTCTTGCCAGTAACTAAGCCTTAGGAGAGGCATTTCAACCTTTTAGAACAGGGGAAAAAACTGCACAGAAGCTGGGAAACCAAATGGGTGGTTGGGGGAACCCTGGAGGGCTGGACCCGAGGTTACCCACCCCTGGTGTAAAAGCTACTGGAGAAGTAGCAAGAGGCTAGACAATCGGAGCACGTGCAGCGTAGAGAAAAAAGGAACACAGGAAGCTGCCTTTTATCAGGGGAGGCAGTTTGTCCATCTAACCCAGTACAGTCCGGTTTAAGTGGTAGTGGCTCTCCAGCAGAGGCATCTCTCGTCATCTGCTATCTCGCCCTTTTAGCTGGAGGTTTAGATTCATAGGATCATAGAATTGGAAGGGGCCTACAAGGCCATCGAGTCCAACCCCCTGCTCAGTGCCAGGGATCGAACCTGGGGCCCTCTGCATGCAGAGCATGTGCCGTCCCCTCCACCACTAAGCGATGGTCTCTCCTTACTGTTTGCTAACTTGGTGTCTCCTCTCCTTGGAGACAAATTTGTTGGCCACTGCCTGCTAGGTTACTTCTGGAACAGAGGCACAGAGGTGATATGGCATCCTTGTCTTACCTCATCTTTCGACCATGGGTTTCTCGGGCTTATTGCTGAGGATTTCTTGTTCCACGTGCCCCAGTAGGCAGGCCGGTGATTCTCACAGAACTGCAGCAGTTTCATCCTGCCAAACTTCTTCCTTTCTGGCACATCTCCTGCTTGGCTGCTACCCACGATGACCACATCACTGTCGGACAAAAAACGCTGTGCTCAGCCATTGATGCTGCCCACCGGGGTTCCAAGGCAGCACCGGAGGCTTGAAAGACAAGACGCCCTCCCTGCTTTCAATTAAAAAAAAGGGGGGCCCCTAAACAATCCTAAGATGGCAACGCTGGGCTTAGAAGAAAAGGCCTTTTGTCCCGCACTAAGGCCTTCAATTAAAGCTAAACCAACCAAAGTTACGAGGCAGTGAAAGCAAATGTGAGAGGATCTTAAGGAAACTGTGTCCTCCGCCCTTGACTAGGCAAACTCATGCCAGATAAAAGAGGTCGGGAGGGGGAGGGGGGAGGGAGAGAGAGAGAGAATAAACCAAGGGCTTTCCACATGGCAAGATGCTCGAAATGCCAGGCACCCTACAGAGGAGGGGCGCCATGGATTAATGCATCACAATGCACAGTCTCCTGCATGGAGGTAAGTTAACAAGGAGAACACAGTTCCTTTCTTGGTGGTCGGTACAAGCCGGGCCTTAAATCCAGG
The DNA here is from genome assembly GCA_021292165.1 of Shinisaurus crocodilurus. NCBI lineage: Eukaryota > Metazoa > Chordata > Lepidosauria > Squamata > Shinisauridae > Shinisaurus > Shinisaurus crocodilurus. The sequence goes on along the minus strand of CM037882.1, from coordinate 87,952,368 downwards.
AGAGAGAGGTGTCGCAGAATCCACTTTCAGCACAGATATCTGAAACAGTAAATCAAGGCCAGTGCTTCTGAGCATCATCAGAGGGGTATTTCCACCAGCACTAAGTAAACCTCACCCAACCCACAAACATCTGGGAAAGCTTCAAGAAGGCTCAAGTGCAGCGCATTATTATTATTATTATTATTATTATTATTATTATTATTATTATTATTATAGAAGTTATGCACCAAATGTAACAGCAGCCCTGCTGGATCAGACCAAGATGCGTCCATCTAGCCCAACATCCTGTTTCTCACAGTGGCTGGCCAGACACCCCTTGGGAAGCCCACAAACAGGACAGTAGCATTAGCAACCTCTTGCTCATGCTCCCCAGAGACTGGTATCAAGAGGTACATGCAAGTTCTATTTAACCGTCTTGGTGGACCCATTTGCCACTAGGTCTGCCATTAGAAAACACAAAAACACTTTTCTTCATCAAAGTAACCCTCTCACTGAGGGTATGTTGCAGCCTTCCCTAACCTGGAGCCTTCCAGATGTATTGGACTACAATTCCCAGAATCCCCCCCAGGCAGCATAGCCAACACTTCTGGAGGGCACCAGGTTGGGGGAAGGCTGCTATTTACTGTACATGCCGATCTTTTAAAAAAGAAACAAAAAGAATCCTAACTTTTACGAATGCCCCCTCAAACTAACCCAAAGCAGAAAGAGAATCCTAACTTTAATAAATGCCTCCACAAACAAACCCTAACCCTCTCTCATAATACTAGAACCCAGTGGGGTCATCCCATGAAGCTGATTGGTGGGAGATTCAGGAGAGATAAAAGGAAGTCCTTCACACAGTGCAGAGTTATACTATGGAACTCACTACCACAAGGTGTTGTGATGGCCACCAATTTGGACAGCCTTAAAAGGGGATTGGACAAATTCCTGGAGGAGAAGGCTATCAATGGCTACTAGTCCTGATGGCTCTATGCTTCCTCCAGTATCAGAGGCAGCATGCCAATGTACACCAGTTGCTGGGGAACATGGGCTGGAGGGTGCTGTTGCGCTCATGTCCTGCTTGTGGGATCCCCCCTGAACAGCTGGTTGGCCCGTGTGAACAGAATGCTGGACTAGATGGACCCTCGGTCTGATCCAGCCCCAGGGCTCTTGTTATGCTCTTATGATTAACCTAAGAATAGCCCTGCTGGATCAAGACAAAGGCCTCTTTAGACCAGTGGCCAAACAGATGCCCCGAACAGAAACCCCCAAGCAGGACAGGAGAGCAACAGCAGCCTCCCGCACATGTCCTCCTCCAACTAGCATTCAGAGGTAGACGGCCACTGAAATTGGAGGCTTCATTCTGCTACCATGGCTCACAGCCATTGACAGACCTCTCCTCCTCTGTAAATGCATCTAATCTATTTTTAAAGCCATTCAAATTGGTGGCTGTTCACCAGGACTCGTGGCAGGGAGTTCCACAGTTTTAACTCTGCACCGTGTGAAGAAGTCCTTACTTTTATCTGTCCTGAACCTCCCACCACTCAACTTCATGGGATGGCCCCGTTGGATTCTAGTATGATGAGAATAATATCTACGTTGTCCTTGGCATGCAGAGTTCTATAAACCTCTAACTGTGTCGCCCACTGCTTAACAGTCTTTTTTCCTTAAGCTAAAAATTACCAAAATGCTATAGCAGTGTTCTCCAACCTTGGGTCCCCAGATGTTTTTGGCCTACAACTCCCAGCATGCCCCAGCCAACTCCCAGCATGCCCGTAGCCCCAGCTATGCTGGCTGGGGCATGCTGGGAGTTGTAGGCCAAAAACATCTGGGGACCCAAGGTTGGAGAACACTGGGCTAGAGCCTTTCCTCATAGGGAAGGTGCTCCAGCCCCCACCCCACCCCAGATCCTTTTAGTTTCCGCTTTCCTTCTCCAGCACTACAATATTCATTTCTATGAGGCAGCCAGGCTCAAGTAATCTGCTAACGCAGGCCATCGCATGATTTGGAGGGTTATTGGCATGGGTGAGAGTAACTGCCTGCCCGCCTCCCGGTCCCAAGAGAAGCAACTAACCTGTTGATATCGTCATCGCTGTGGCTGTAATCAAGGGTGGGCCCAGATTTACGCGGTTCTTGGTTCTTCAGTGCCTCCAGGAGAGAAGCGCTGCAGGCCTGAGCTCGCAGGAGCCAGTCCAGCTGATCCAAGAGGTCCTGATCGACAGCGACGCGGCAGAGCGGGGCAAGAACCATGTTCTCCTTGATTTCAAAGGGAGCAAACTTCCCACACCAGCCAGCAAGAGTCTAAAATCAAGAGGGAGAATTTTATATGGGTTCTCGGTGGGTTTTCAGCTTACCCTCAGCCTAACTGAGGGATGGGGAACCTCTTTCAGCCTGAGGGCTGCAGTCAGTTTCAGAGCAGCTCTCTCTCATTCCAGCGATGAGTGGGGCTGAAGGCAAAGGGGGCAGGGCCAAAAATACCAAAACATACCAGCACATTATTGCTTCAAGCTCTTACTGCTAAGCCTCAGGAGACATTTAAAGCTTTTAGAATGGAGCTTTTTTTAGGCTGGCTGTTGGGGTTCTAGCTGAAAACAACGTAGATCCCATAAGACCTGAAGTCTCCCCCCCCCCCCCATTTTCAGGAAATAAGGCATTAAAACCTTGGGGGGGGTAGGGTGCGGTTCTACCAGTGACAGGAGCTTTAAAGGCCTTTTGACTGTAGATACGTTACAACATGTATAACGTCTCTGCACATTTTAAAAAGATAAATCCATGATGCAACCCTCACGGGCCAAATTTGGCTGATTTGGCACGGAATGACCCAAATGGTGCTTGTCCTCCTCCTCAGCACTTTAAGTCAAGGAAGCAGTCTTGCTTCTCCACTCAGACACCAATTCCTGCCTTGGTATATCCAAGGGAGTGGGGGGCATACTGCTTTTGGGGGCGGGACTCCCCTCTGGACCCTGCCTCCCCCCATGGGCTGGATTATGTCACTGGGTCCCCGGCCAAAGCACTGACCAAGAAGCTGGCTTCGCTCCTCCTTCGCCTTCCCTTTGTGGGGAAGGGAAAGGAAGAGGAGTGAAGCACAGTCGGCTGGCTCCTCAAAGCACCGGTTGAGTGCAAAGCAATTGAGTGCTCAGTCGTTCTCCTGCCCCTCTTCCTTTGGAGGGGGTGAAGTGCCAGGGAAGGGACCTTGCCTGATCTCACCCTGTCCCTGGTCTATCCCCTCCCTCATGGTGCTATCTGAAGGAGCTACAAGGCAGGGTCAGTTAGAACATAAGAACCGTGCTGGATCAGACCAAGAGTCCCTCTAGTCCAGCATTCTGTTGACACAGTGGCCAGCCAGCTGCCCACGGGAAACCCACAAGGAGGACAGGAGTGCAACAGCACCCTCCCGCCCATGTTCCCCAGCAACTGGAGTACATAGGCACACTGCCTCTGATACTGGAGGTAGCGTATAGCCATCAGGACTAGAAACCATTGATAGCCTTCTCCTCCATGCATTTGTCCAGTCCCCTTTTAAAGCCCTCCAAATTGGTGGCCATCACTACATCTTGTGGAAGTGAATTCCATAGTTGAACTATGCGCTGCTAGAAGAAGTCCTTCCATTTATCTGCCCTGAACCTCCCACCGATCAGCTTCATGGGATGACCCATCTGGAGTTCTAGTATTATGAGGGAGAAAAATGTCTCCCTGTCCACTTTCTCTGCACCGTGCAGCATTTTGTACACCTCTTATCATGTCTCCCCCTCACTTGCCTTTTTTCTAAGCTAAACAATCCCAGCTGCTGTAACCTTTCCTGATAGGGGAGTTGCTCCAGCCCCTTGATCATTTGAGTTGCTCTTTTCTGCACTTTTCCCAACTCTACAGTTCTGATTTCCAGCCGATTGTTGTTTCCACAATTGTTGTTTCTCAACAACCCCATCAGTCATCAGAGGCACACAGAAATGGAGCAGCTTCTCCAATGTATTTATGTGGCTCCCTTCCTATGGAGGTCCTCCACAGCCCTAGCCTGATCATATTTTGGAATTGCCGCAGGACTTTCCTTTCTCAGCTGGCTTCTGGCAATGGGCATTAAAGCTAGCAGAGTTTGGGTTACAATGCAAGCTTAAAATGTTTCAACTGGGGGGGGGAGGGGAATAGCAGGACTCCGTGTTTGTTTTTAGTGTACTTATTCGTTCAGAATGTGGCAAGCTATCAATCTTTGTTTTATATTAGTTTTAATCTTTGTATACCACCATCAATTTGATGGAAAAGCAGGATGAAGACCCATTTTAAAAAAAGGAACACACATTCCAAGTGGTATGTCTATTTATGTACATTACAAGTTATTTATTTATTTTAGCGCTAGTCATCTTAAGCTTGAAGGGCAAGCTACAAGATATTACCTTGGAAAACTTGCCTTGGAATTAAGCGTTACTGAAGGAGACATACACACACACACACAGCCATATAACAGGCAAAATTATTTACCTTCGGAGCAGGTTGGGTCTTTGGTTTTTGGAAGAACCTGGTGATTTCTGCCTTCTCTGCTTTAATGCGCTAGAATCATAGATAAAATTAAATGCAACCATTTTGTTTTTAAGAGCATTTCTGTGAAAGAATTCCACCACAACCACCCCAAATAATTACATCATTTCAAATTCTAGCTCCAGACCAACCACCTACTTATAAAGCATCTAAAGTTTTCTAAGTACTGTACAGATATTAATAGACAAGAACAAGACAGTCCCTGCCCACAGGCTCATAATTTAATAGGTACAAGAGGAAAGAGCAGAGAGGAGGAAAGCAAGCAGTGGCGCATGTAGTCCTTCTCTGGTCGACAGATAGGGCCAGGTTGGTCTTCCCCTTCCCATGAGGTTCTACCTGGGAAGCTGTGGGTGTAGCCTTCTAAAAACCAGATATGATGTCAGAGGCCAGAGTACACTTCCTTTCGGCTGTGCAGCTCTAGATGGAGCAGGAAAGTGCAGCAAGAATTACCTTCTCTTCCTCTTTCAACCTCTTCTCCTCTTCTTTCAGCCGCTTCTCCTCTTCTTTCTTCCTTTTCTCTTCTAATTTTGCCCTTTAAAAATATAAAGCCCACTTTCTGAGTGAGGAAAAAGACAGACACACAAATAATATTCAATCACAATTCACACGGGAGCCACATGTGGTTTCAACAGGAAGAGTCAACAACATGAAATGTCAGCTGGAATCTTTTCAACAGGTTGCTAGCCTCTAATGCAGCCTTAGCAGTAATTAAGTGTTCTTTGTGGGTGGGTAGGAGAGCTTGGAAAGAGGTCATAAGGGCAGGCATGCTGGATCAAACCGAGGACCTATCTAGTACATCATCCTCTTTTTTTTAACAGCGGCCAAACAGATGCAGCAGGAAGCCCACAAGGAGGGTATGAAGGCAACAGTGCGACACTTAAAAAAGGGAGGAGGTTTAAAAGCCCCATTCTTTGTGAATGCGGTGTGTGCGCGCGCATGTGTGTGTGTCACAGAGTCTCTGGAAGAGTTTCTCAGCAAGAGACTGATGTGTCAGAGAGGAGAGGGAAACACTCGCCTAAAACTGAAAAGTGAGCCAGTGTGGTGTAGTGGTGAGAGTGTTGGACCAGGACTCGGGAGATCTGGGTTCTAGTCCCCCCTCGGGCATGAAGCTCACTGGGTGACTTTGGGTTAGTCACTGACTCTCAGCCTCACTTACCTCACAGGGTTGTTGTGAGGATAAAACAGAGAGGAGGAGGGTTCATGAAAGCCACCTTGGAGGTAAAGGTGGGATATAAATGTAATAAATACATTAATTAATTAATTAAAAATAAATAAATAGAGACTGCTTCTTCAAAATGGTCCCCTCCCTCCCTTCGACTCTCACGCCTAATCCAAGCCTTAAGAACAAGCCATTCCCAACCTGGAGCCCTCCAGATGTCTTGGACTACAAATCCCATCACCCTCAGCCAGCATGGCCATACTGGCTGAGAGGGTGATGGGAGTTGCAGTCCACACATCTGGAGGGCTCCAGGTTGGTGAAAGGCTATTTCAGAACACGAGTCCCACTGGGGGGCCAGGTCAGGGCGTTGACAGCTTTGAGTGGCCAAGAATCTCTGGTGGGCAGGACACCTGTGATAAAGCCAGGTCAGGATACGTCTCAAAAAACAAACCAAGATAATGGGATGCAAAGCTACCTCCAACCCCACCAACAGAATGCAGAGAAATTAAGACGATCTTGGGATGTCCCCAGGGCACACAGCAAGGAAGACATCAGGGTCGGGACGGATGATCCGAAAGCTGTGCCAACTTGAATGCATATCTTAGAAAGAGAAACTGACTTACTCCAGAGCTTCCTGCCTCTCCTTCCGTTTCTCTTCCTTTGCTCGCAGCTTTTCAGCTTTCTCTTTCTCGTCCTTCTCCTTCTTCTCCCTCCTTTCCTTCTCCTTCAGTTCCTTCTCCTCCTCTTTCTTCCTCTTCGCCTCCTCCCGGGCGCGTTCTTTCGCGGCCTTCAGCCTCCCCTTCTCCTCACGTTCAGCCTGCTGCTTCTGAAGTTTGTCGGCACGTTCTTGATCCTGGGTTGCCCCCCCGAAAAACACCCAAACAAGCCCCCAGAGTTCATTAAGCAACTCTCAAAAGCAGGAGGGCAGAATCTCTTTCAGCCCAAGGGCCGAATTTCATTTCGGAGAAGCTTTCGGGGGCCACATTCTAGTGGTGGGCGGGGCTGAAGGCAAAGGGGGTGGGGCCAATGGCAAAAAGGGGTGGGGCAAAGAACTGCCAGCATATTTTAGCTGAATTCTCTTACTGCCGGTAACTAAACCTTACGAGAGGCATTTCAACCTTTTAGAATGAGAAAAAAGCTAAGCAAAAAGCTGGACACCACCACGATCGGTGGTTGGGGGAACCCTGGAAGGTCAGATCCGGCCCCCAAGGCCTGAGAATCTGCACCGCTGCTCTACACAGTAACGCCCCACAAGAGCCAAGTACCACCTAATCAGCGGCAGGGGTCGTTGCTCACTGGCAGAACACATGCTTTGCAGACGTGAGGTTCAAACCTGGCATGTCCAGCTAAACAAGAATAGGGTGCGGAGCTAGGAAAGAAGTCTCTCGCTGCCCAAGTCTTTGGAAAGCCAGTAGCACTAGTAGAAAGCACTGCGCTAGATGGGCCAACGGGGCCGCCAACCTTTTTGGACTGGTGGGTGCATTTGGAATCGTGAGAGTGCTGTGGGCACTTTCACAGAATGGCTGTCAGGGGACAATGACTTGCCTGTTTATAAAATAGCTGCCATGGTGGGGGAAGACACTTTCCCCCCCTTTAAAAACCTGAAATAATGGAATATCACTGTTTAGAGTGGACATATCTAAGGAGTGTTTAGCCATGATGTCCAACCTCCGGTAGGAGAAGAATGAGAAGACGACGACGGTGGGCATGACCGGTCACAGAACACTCATTTCCGAGAAGACAAACCAGTGAGACTAAAAGAAAAGCACCTTGCCCAAGAACCTAAGTACCAGGCAGGGGTGGGGTCCAAGCTCCAAAACACAAAGCCACGCTACTGAAAAATGGCGTTGGAGGACAGCACTTCGCTTTGCAGCAATCCAGCCTCCCAGTTTTAAGTTTTAAAAATCTTAGGAAATCAAAAACAAAAAACAGGAGGGGCAGGGAGCCTGGCAATCAGTACAGGGCAGCTTCTTCTATTAACCAGCAACAGGGTCCCTGACCACTAGCTAGCTTTGACCAAGGGCCACTGTGACAAGCCAACAGTAAATGGAAGGCCAGTGTGGTGTAGTGGTGAGAGTGTTGGACTGGGACTCGGGAGATCCAGGTTCTAGTTCCCGCTCGGCCATAAAACTCACTGGGTGACTTTGGGCCAGTCACTGACTCTCAGCCTAACCTACCTCACAGGGTTGTTGTGAGGATAAAATGGAGGATTATGTAAGCCGCCTTGGGTTCCTTGCAGGAAAAAAGGCGGGGTATAAACATAATTAAGAAAGAAAGAAAGAAAGAAAGAAAGACCGGCCCCACCCCCACAGCACAGATGCTGCTCATCCAAACCCATCTTTTCCTTCCATGCTTGGCAAAGGGCCACTCCAGTAGCACTACCGAGGGGTGGAATTTTGCCTAGGGTTCACCGGTGGCTGATTTATATAACCTACACCAGAGATGTTGGGGATAGGAAATAATTGCACAAGTAACTCCTTGGAGAAATTATTACTTTACCTAACTATATCTTTCCATGCAAGTCAGTGGAGAAGGATCAGGAAGGACTGGGACTTCATTTACACTAGGGCTTGCTGCTGCAAGGGCAGGCTACTGACGATATCCCACCCCCACCCTGATCCCATGATCTGCACCACTAAAAGCAAGAAGCTGAAACAACCCTGCAAGAAGCACTTGCAGAATGAATTGCAACAGATGGCTACAGCAAGCCAGGCAGAAGCCACACACTACAGGGAAGAGGAAGCACGTACTCACAGGCCGAGAGCTGATCGGGGGGGGGGGGGGGGAGGTTTTTTCCAAACCCCAAATACAGAGTTAACTCAGCCTATTAATTAATTAATGTATGTATGTATGTATGTATTATTATTTTTATATCCCACTCCTTGGTCAAAACAGCTCCTGGAGCACCTTGCAACTCTCAAGTCAAACAACACGGCCCCTGCCCGTAGGCTTACAATCCAAAAAGACATGACACACAAGGAAAAAGGGATGGGGAGGGAAGGGGGGGGAACCCCTTCACCCACTGAAAGCCAGTTTATAAAGATTAGCAGCAATTGCAAAGGCCTTTTCTGGACTGTACCACTTGAGGCTGCAGGTTGGCTGTGTGTGCCTCTCCTATGTCTGAATGTAAAGAACTCCCCACCCGCACATAGGAACCTAGCATGTCAAAGAAAAGGGGTTCAGCCTGCCTTTCTCTCAGACATGCTATTTAAATTGTGTAACATTTCTCCCCCCCCCCCCCCCCCCGCCCCATGGGGACCATTAGAGCATGCAATCCTCCACTTGGAATATGCCAGAAATAGCTACTGGTCCTCCACCTTCCTTTGGCCCCCAGAGGAAGGAGTGGCGGCGGGGGGGGGAATCAAAATGTGAGGCCTAGTGGCACAGGGAAGAGCATGCTGGGGCCATAACGGAGAGGTTGGTGGATCAAAGATCTGACTTGGTACAAGGCAGACCCATCTGTCCCCAAAATCGATACTAAGAACTGAGGAGTGAAAGAGAATATTTTTCTCATCCCAGAGAGCCACATCTGTATCGCCAGGGTAACCACAACATGGTACCCTCTATAAATATATTCAACTGAGCCTGCTGCAGATGCAGTGCTGTGCAATTGCCTAACCATGGTTGGCCACGGGGAGTTCCCCCTCCAACTGTGGTTTGGTACCAGCTATGATCTGCAGAAACACCCTACAGTTCAGTGTTCTCCAGCCTTGAGTCCCCAGATGTTTCTGGCCTACAACTCCCAGCATGCCCCAACGCCCAACTAGTTTGGCAATTGGGCAGTGTTGTTATCGGCATGCGGCTTTTTGTCTTGCAGTAAAGAGGTTCTCCATTCTTACTGCACCCACTGGCCTCTGAAGAACCAAGAGACCTTGCAAATAAGTTACCAACCCTCCTGCCCTCCAGAACAACCTGGTCCGTGTCCCGCCCGAGATGTGCTGGACAGCAACTCCCGTAAACCCCACCCAGCAGGGCCAATGGCTACGCTCACCAGAAAAGGTGAAAAGGGCTACCTACACTCACTACTTGTTGCCAGAAGCAGTGCAAATATGCTTTCCTAAGTCAGTAATAACACCTTACCCGCTGCAGCCTCAGTTTCCCCTTCTCCTCAGAGCTCCGGCAGATTTTCTGAGATACCTGGAATTGAGAAGACAAGAGGATTGTGTGCGTGTGTACGAGGTTAGCATTCCTTTTCAGTGACTGAAACAAAATGAGTCTGTTCGTGGCAGCTTAGAGACTATTAAAGTTGTTGCGGCATAAAAACCCAAATTTCTCATACAACTTTAAAAAAAAAACAACTAAAGAAATGTGGGGTATCAGAATGAGTGTGCAGATCAAAACCAAAAAGCATCCTGTAAATACAAGTGCAGAATTACCTTGCATAAGTGGTGCAACAAAACATTGCAGCGCGGAGTGCTCCTATTCAAGTTTTGAGCCAGCTGTGGCCTTTTCCGGGACACTCCATGCCATTCTCCCTCCCTGGTTTTCAGCCCCCCCCCCCCCCCCCCGCCACAAGTCAGTCAGTTTCCTGTACCCACTGACCATCTGCAGTCCTCATTGAGCTGTTTGGGGTCCCTCCCCCAGGGCCTTTTTTTCCCTACCAAAAAAATGATACTAGGGGTCCCCCCAAGCCTGCTGATACCTTCCCCCGGTATACAGAGGATCTGGTTTGGACCAGAGGTTTTTGGGGTGAAATCCCCACTACTCAGCCATGAAAGCTAACCAGGTGAGTGCCTCACCTGAATCTACCTCAGAGGTCCACTGTGTGAGGAAAAAGTGAGATTACCCACTATGCCCATCGCCCTGAGCTGTGTTGAGGAAGGGCACAATGCAAACATGATGAGTGGCGTAGTGGTGAGAGTGTTGGACTGGGACTCGGGAGATCCGGGTTCGAGTCCCCGCTCAGCCATGAAACTCACTGGGTGACTTTGGGCCAGTCACTGATTCTCAGCCTAACCTACCTCACAGGGTTTTTGTGAGGATAAAATGGAGAGAAGGAGGAGGATTATGTAAGCCGCCTTGGGTTCCTTGCAGGAAAAAAGGCGGGGTATAAATATAATAAATAAATAAAACAAATCCACATTCAAATCAAGCCTGTAAAATCACTTGCCTTGCTGCTTTTGGCAAACAAGAGTCACCTCCAGTAAGCCAGGCAGGAAAGTGTTTGCAATTCGGAAGATAACTGGTTCCTTTTTTTCCCCTTTCCTGTTGTCAAATTGGTACAAAATAGCCTCCCTCAACTTGGTGCCATCTAGATGCGTTGGACTGCAATGCCTATCATTCCCAGCCAGCATAACCAATGGCCATCTGGCTGGGAATGATGGGAACTGCAGTACGAGACATCCGGAGGGCACTATGTTGTCCAAGGCCGGTGTAAAATAACACAGGTGTGTGTAGGCCAGAACTAAGAAGGGCTGTGGGGTGGGGGGAGAAGGGAGAGAAATGGGAAATAGCTTTGAGCAGGGAGGCATTATTCCTAATTTACCCCCCCCCCCCAAAGCCTGAAATGAAAAAACAGATTTCGGGGGCACGCGCGGGAGGATTAAATAGTTCATCTTCTGAATTATTTTCTCTTTCAGAACTACTTTTCAACACCCGTGTTTACAGCACAGCCACAGTTCTCTTCGACCCAAGATTCAAAAGGGGAACAGTCGTAGCCATGATTAACACTGCTACTGGGTTTGACTGGATTACTCAACGAGCCGTCTCGGCACTTGATGCTGGGTTAGTAGCTTCAAGTATTGCAGAAGGCAGAACGTCCAAAGGCTTTTGGGCCAGGAGTGCCATCTGGGGAACATGCCAAGCATCCTGTTCCTGCAACATGGCTGGAACGCCTTTGAACAACAACAAAGCCTCCCAACTCCTGTTGCTTCTCAGGGTCCTCCATCTTGTGCCTCAGATGAAAGAAACGGATGCATATTTGAAAGAAACACAAACACACAATCAAGCGGCTACCTAAGGTACAAAAGGAGCGAACTGGCTAATTTCAGTTCATGAAACCTTCAACTTTCCCTGAGCCTATAAAGCTCAAAAAAGTGAAAGTTCAGAAGCAGCAGAGACGGATCTTACATGAATTGATTCGTATTAAAGAAACACACTCAAGACATGCTATTTGAAAGGATAGATTATGGACTGGGATGTAGTAGGATATAAAAAACTAATGAAAGCGTGGGTGGCCAGTTTCGTCCATTTACAGTTATTATGTCGACATTTACTGTATATGATAAAGATACACTGAATTCTGCAATATTATAAAAACGTGTAACTGAACATCCACTGCTTCTTAGTTATATTAAAGGGATGTTTAGTTTCTGAGCTTTCCTCCTAAAAATGCAAGTTTCTTCTCTTTCTGCATGATAATGCTGGGGTCTATATACAGTTTCTAAACCCAGTTAATAAAACTTTCCTTTTGTATATTATGATGTTGATTTCCTCCATTTTCTTTTCTTTCTATTTTCTAGCAAGAATTAAGATGGGCACTCAAGAGTGCAAAACTTCATCTTTAACACTGGGTAGATTTGTTTTATTAAAAATAAAGCACCTGTACTTTTAAATTTTATGTCTTTCTTTCTTAATTATATTTATACCCTGCCTTTTTTCTTGCAAGGAACCCAAGGCGGCTTACATAATCCTCCTCCTTCTCTCCATTTTATCCTCACAACAACCCTGTGACGTACCGTAGGTTAGGCTGAGAGTCAGTGACTGGCCCAAAGTCACCCAGTGAGTTTCATGGCCGAGCGGGGACTGTTATAAATATATATAATTGCTATGTTATACATAAGGTGTTGCCTGTTCTTAAAGGACAAAAATTCGTATTTAAAATGCTGCATATATTTTAGTCCCCCCACCAAATTTCTGTCCCCCTCCTCCTAACCCGACTCACCCCGCCGCCCTTCAATGTTTACATACGTTTTGCATCTCTTATTGTGGGCAGGTAGGCAGGCTAGTAAAAGTTTTTGTGGGATAGTAACTTACTAGCGTTGACAAAGCAATATTGAAGTCTACAAATAGACTGCATCAGCATAGAAAAGAATACTGTTTTCATTTTATGATCTTGGCAGGTGACGAAAGAATGGACCATGGGAGGTTAAAAAGTTAATAACACCACTTATAGTAGCAACATTGCAAGACCAATGGTGAGCAACTTTTTTCTTTTTTTTTTACACACATCCCATTAAATTTCAGCAGGGGCTGGAAGGGACTGTGCAGAAATAGCAGCTGCACTGAGCACACCCACCCACATCGTGCGCTGTATAAATATTTGGGCAGAACAAAACGGTGAAGTGTGTCTAAATTCAAGTGTGCACAAGATTGTTCTGCTGAAAAGTAGCGCAGTGTTTTTCTTGAATGCGGTCTGTTCCCTGCCCAGGGCCAGATAATTACCGGTAAGCAATGCAGAACAATAAGATTCAGTCATCTTGAGAATTGCTACAAGAAGAGATCTGCGCCCTACTCCCTTACTGTTAATCACAGTTGCATCCTGCCCTCTTTCCAAGCTGCTCAGAGCAGCTGCACACACAAGAGATTATCCCATTTTAAACTTCTCAACAACTGTGAGGCAAGATAAGCCAAGAGGTAAGTCACCTGCCAAAGGCACACTCACGTGTGACAACAGGCACCATCTTGAGCGGAGGCATGCCCATCTGTAGCAGACTTTGGAACGCCCTTCAGACTGGCACTGCCTCGCTTTCTTTAGAGGGGGCCAAATCAAAACCTTCCTTTTTGCAGAGGCACTTCAAACATATTTATTTATTCTATTTACTGTACTTTTAAAGTGCCCAACAACTGAAATTCTCTAAATGGTGTACAATACATTGAAAATAAACTACAAACATTAAAACAAGGGGGGAAACACAGCACAGAATAAAACCAATATAAAACCAGCAGCAAAGAATTAAACCATTGCAGCACATTATTTTTAATGGAACGATTCATTTGTTTGTTTGCTGGCTGAACAGTTTTTATGCCTCTTATAGTTGTAACGTTATTACTGTATTGTATGTCTGTTTATAACATTATGCTCATAATAATAATATAATTATAATACAATGTAAAAATATATATAACCCTTATAGATGAAGGGCGGTTTATAAATTTTAAAAAAGAAGTAAAATCAAACTTTATTTTATCTTGGAGGTTTTCAGCGCACAATGGCCAAAAGCCCAGCCAGCCCTGTACGCTGAAAAGCAGGCCCAACTTTGCATTAGATCAGACTTTATTTAGTATTTCTCACACCACCATAAGCCTTGGATGAAAGTTTCTCGTTTGCATCTCAGCCAGCAGGCTCTAAAAGAAAGGTCCATTTATTTCCCAACTATGCCATCACCTGATCAATCATTTCAGGCCGTAATCTATGCAGGTTTAGACAGAAAAAAGTCCTACAACTCCCAGTATTCCCCAGCCAGCATGGCTGGCTGGGGAATGCTGGGAGTTGTAACTTTCTTTTCTGTCTAAACCTGCCCAGGATTGGACCCTAAGTCTCATTCAGATAGTAACTTAAACCAAACCCATCCCTTCCTGTCCTAGCAACTTTTAGTCCTGGAAACCTGCAGGTGATGTTACCTAAGCATCCAAAGCTGTATATGTAAAAACAAAACAAAAAGACATCCATTCCCCCACCCCTTTTCCCCTTGCTTTTGAACAGCTCGCATTGCCCAGCAAATACGGAGAAGTCCTGCATTCTCACATGGAACCAAAGAAACAGGAACTGCCAGCTAAGCTAGGGTTGGCCAACTACGGTAACTAGCAGATCATGAAGCAATTTTATGTGGCTTCACCACCAAACCTTAAGCCAGGTAAAAGGATTGCCCACAAGTTTCACTTAAGGACTTGTCTAGAGCATCGTATATTCCATGCTTTTTTCTTTCTTTTTTTTACAGCATGGTATATCACATCAACTTTCTGTTATGTATGTTCAGCCATAACTACAGGATTGAAAATTTTGCTCCTTAAATCATCAAGTCCTTACTCCTAGAGGGAACCGACTTTATGAGCCTGACTACCTGAAAAGAGGTTGGGCTAGAGCACACAGTCGGCTCATAGACCAACAAGAGAACAAATTGGCCCCTTAGAAAACAGATGGCGGCCATGTCTGGCATACTTTGTGACAAAGGGCCAGTTCAGACAAGCTTCTTGTCTATGCACCGTGAGGGAGCAGGAATGCTTCTGCATGGCCTGTCCATTGGGAGCCAATAAACAAGGGTGCCTGAATGCACACAACTGCAAAAAGTTAAATATATATATATATATATATATAAGGACAAAATCTCAAGTTGTCAACATCTTGAGAATTTGTCCTTTTATATATATATTAACATTTAACTTTTTGCAGTTGTGTGCATTCAGGCACTCTTGTTTATTGGCTATTCTTATCAACTGCAGCCTGTTGCTTTTGGGTTCTGTCCATTGGGAGCACCTGTCTTGTCTCCAGACCTACAAAGCATCCATTCGTTATGTTGGCAACACATTTGCCCATATGGAAAAAAAATCCAATGTATGCAGGCCTGAATCACACAGATTTATAGCTAAACTAACAACAGTACAGTGAAGGCCTACACACACACACACACACACACACACACACACACACACTGCATTTTTCACACAGAGGCTCTACGTAGTATTACAGCAACATGCGGATGCCTATTGGACTGGGAGGCAAGAGAAGCTTGCCAGGAGGGCAGGAACAATCTTGCTTCCCCACCATGTGAAGGTGGAAAGTTTGTCCAACCTGGGCCAAAGTTCTGTGCACCCTTTTTAAAAGAGGCATTTGATGTTAACCAGTTTCCTTCTCTCTGCACTGCCAGGTGTGCCCACCGGAACATTGAGATAAATTACCATTCCGATCCTCCTCCTCTTTTCTTCTAATCACTTTATGACTAGTGGCCTAGAGTCTAGGCCCTGGACTTTTGGGCCGGCTAGGAATTTGCAAGTTACGTTTCTCAGGGTTACCAGAAAATATTTGGTCATCTTATTTTATTGGAGCCTTTTTTACAGGTAGTATTAAATGGCACATAACCACTGCAGAGCGAAGGAGGGAGGCAACCCCGATGTCAGAGCATGGATTGTCTCTCTGCCGCCCACCCCCCAGGTCAACCACCATCAACTACCCTGTGAAAAGGAACATCAGATGCTGGTCCCTGCTTTAGTGGGGCTGGCTGTTCCAAGCGAGTGGTTTGTGGTGTATCATATCCATTTTATTTTATAAATACTGTATACCACTTTGAGAGCTCTACTCAAAAATCAGGATAATGTCTGCTAAACAAGTAGTCTACATACTTGATTTAGTTCCTCCTTTGTAGGTAATGCAAGGACAATATGCCAACATGGTCATCTTTTCAGCGACACATTCAGACTTTCCTCTACTCCCAGGAATTTGACAGCATACGATGGGACTTTTTAAAGCGAGTCATTTTTAATGGGGTCCAGGTATCTTATTGTTAATTGTTTTAGGGCACAATCCTATGCATGTTGAGACAGAAAAAAGGCCTGCAATTCCCAGCATGCTGGGGCATGCTAGGAGTTGCAGGCCTTTTTTCTGACTAAACATGCATAGGATTGCACCTTTAGCTGTCTTCAATCGTTGTAAAAGGTTTTATATTATGTTTTATCATACTATATTTTGGGGGTTTGACTTTTGTGAGCCAACCAGAGAGCTTTGGGTATTGGGCAGTATTAAAACTGAATGAATGAATGAGAGTAGCTTTTCCAAGTCAATTTTTAGCTCATTCCCTGCAGCCCAGCCTTCCCCCAAGCCAGCACTGCCCAGACATTCTGGACTGCAACTCCCATAATTCCCAGGCAGCATGGCAATTTCCAATTCAAAATTTTCCAGAAAACCCACATCACTGACTCCAATTGGCAGCAGCTCTCTTGGGTTTCAGATGGGGGCCTTTTCAATCCCTACCTGGAGATGCTGGGGATTCAAGCTGGGACCTTCTGCATGCAAAGCATGTGCTCTGCCACTGACCTATGGCCCTTCCTCTAGAAATAAAGTTAAAGTAAGCTTCCAGTCCTCATGGTTCTGAATAAAGGGCTAATTTAAACGGAGACATCAGAATCTGCTTTCTACTGAGTCAGACCATTGGTCCATCAAGTCCAGCGTTGTCTACACTGACTGGCAGTGGCTCTCCACAGTCCCAGGAAGAGAAGGGCCTTTTCCATCCCCTGCTGCCTGAATCACTTAACTGCAGTTGCTGGTGAACAAACCCGAGACTTTCTGCATGTAAACCAGGTGCTCAACCACTGAGCTCAGGTCCTGTCCTGAGGAGCATACTAACTGCCTTATACTGGGCCAGAATATTAGCCCATCTAGCCTAGTACTGCCTACTCTCAGTTAAACTACTTCAGACTATTAGCAAAGCCTTTGAAATATAAGGCATCGGAAAACTTTTCCTAGAAAATCCAGATCGCTAAGGAGCTATCATCTGGCAACCCGGTTAAACACAACATTGGCTTAAAAGTGCATTAGATTCCTCCGGGTATCATAAGACATTTACAAAATATTTGACAAGATGAAGCCCCTCTTTACAGGCCCTCGCTAACCAGTTGTTGGGCTGCTGTGATGTCACAAAACATTCAGAAGGTTCAAAATGCTCAGGATTCGGGTGTCCAAACCAGAACGCTGATCAACAGAACAAAAAATTAGCACGAAGCTAGAGCCATTGTGCTTATTTCAGTGGTGAGCAGAGATGACAACGCTGGAGTCAGAAAGCCTGGGGGGACAGAACACAACAGGAAAGAGCGGCGGCAGACCAGGAAAGCACAGGGAACATGGAGCAGCAGACAGTGGGCGGCGGCGGAGGAAGACACCTGAGGGAAGATGTGAGGAGGGGGCAGCAGTGGGAAACTGGGACAAGAGCCAGAGCCTTCAGGAGACAGGCTGTCTTTTTTAAAAAAAAATAAGGATGTAAGATAAATGTATCTTTTTATATTTTTACTTTTGTAATGAGGATCAAATTTATATTGTATCCCATTTTGACTATTTATATTTTGTTCATTTCCAAATAATAATAAAAGAAGACAGGCCTTCTTGGTGGCCACTCCTGGGCTCTGGAACTCCCTGTTAAGAGGGGTTAGGCTGGCTCCTTCTCTGTTGTCCTTCCGGCAGGCAAAGGAATTTTTACTCAAGCAGGCCTTTGGCATATAAGCTGGTCTGCTCCAGAAGGGTTTTTTTTTTTAATTGGCTGGTGCTGCTTATCTCTGATTGTTGCTGTGCTCTAATTGTGTTTTTAATTTGCTTTCATGCTAGGTTTCAATACGTCTTCTATTGTTAGCCACCTTGATAGAAAGGCGGGATATAAATTAAATAACTAAGAGCACAATCCTATGTGAGTTTAGACAGAAAAAAGGCCCATAACTCCCAGCATGCTGGGAGTTGTAGACCTTTTTCCAGTCTAAACTTGCATAGGATTGTGCCTTAAGTAAATAAAGTAAGATTGGGTGAGATAGAAATAAACGTACGTTAGCAAACAAGCAACTTCTACCCTCTTTGCTGCTTCCAGGTAAAAGATACTAACCTTTCGAATGGGTGTCGAAGCACCGACTGGATTAACAGCGTCCTTACACTCCAGGGTAGGCAGAGACTCCGGTGAGCTGGTAAGGGAGAGGGAGCTTAATGAGGAATTTGTACATGCCGTGTCCTCTTCAGGACAAGACTCAAATGTCTCGTTTCCAGAAGGCAGGCTCCTTTCCAGAGATGCAGCTTGGGGAGATCTGGCCACCATGATATCCTCCAGGATGATGACAGGCATTTTCCTTTCAAATATGATGTTCTGGAGTTTGCTCTCCTTGGTGCTATTGGTTTCCACCTCGTTCGACACCGTACTCGATAATTCATCCCTCTCTGCTGTAGCTGGCCATGTTTCCATCACAGTATCCAGTTGGGCATTACACAGAGACTTTTGTGAACCAGAGTGGCTTTCTATCTCCTTATGAGCTTTCTCCATAGACGCGGCTATGCTGTTTGATTTGCCATGGTCTACATTCTCCCTCAGTTTGTGGTAAGAATCCCCTGTCAAGCCTATTACAAGCAAAGGCGGACTTGTGTTATTTCTTGTGCTTTTCTGCACAAAGTTATCTAACGGACCCTTGCCGTTAACAAGTTTTGGAACAAACTGTGCTTCTGTTTCCAGCTGACAGCTGTTCTCTGCGTTGTCTGGTAATGGATGTGACAAATCAGGACATGGTGTGTTTTGATCAAGGACATTTTGAGAGTTCCTGGCCTTTTTGGCTCCCGAGTTTACGTCAAGTGTCTCCTTTGGTATGGGATTCAAACGCTTGAAAGGCAGTCGAGCTGGAACAGTTAAAATTAAGAAGATGAATGTTGGAAGCGTACAGCTTTGTGCAAGACAAACATGCAGCAACAAATGATCTGAGTGTATAATATATGGATGCATTTCCCTAATACAAATACATTTTAAAAAAGAAGCTGAACATTATGCGGGTTACCAAGCCCTACAAAGATGCACCCAAGTTTGCTAAAGAAAAACCACTTGGTAAAATGGCTTCCATCCAGCGTATCTGAGTTCTCCCCATATATGTGACAGTGTGGTGCAGTCAAGAACCAAATTACACTGACCACCACCAGAGACTTCATTCGGTGACTTCTCCCTCTTCCCCGCCGCCTCTCTGTGCACCTAATCTAGCTCACAAGGTAGTTGCGTGGCCATCGTCCATATGAGTGCCTCCTGAGCGCCTTAGAGCAGGGCTGGGGAACCTAAGGCCTGTAGGCCAAATCCGCCCCTCCTAGGGTCATAGTCTGGAATTCTGGGTTCCCTAGATGGCAACGCCCCCTTTCCCTCGGCCACTGATCAATGGGTGGTTTCCCAGCTTTTGTGCAGTCCCCCCCCCCATTCTAAAAGATTGAAAAGTCTCTCCTAAGGCTTAGAAACTGGCTGGAAGAGCTTTAAATGAAGATATGCTGGTATCCTGGTCCCGCTTCTTTTACCTCTGCTCCCATCCACCCCTAGAATGCAGCTGCCAAGTGCTTCTCTGAAATTCAATTCAGTCCTCAGGCTGTAAGAGGTTCCCCACCCAGGCCTTAGAGGAAGGGTGGGATAAAAATGCAGCCAATAATGAAATAAAAATGCGGCCCACTCAACTTTTACTAGAACCTCGGGTCATCTAATGAAGGAAGGTGAATGGTGGGAGATTCAGCACAGGCAAAAAGGAAGTATTCCTTCTTACAGCACATAGCTGAAGGCCTTTTTATCCACAAGTTAAGACTTCACCCAGGCATTTTAAAGAAACTTTGGGCTCTCACCATTTCAGTGCTCAGGATTCTTAATCTGAGCTGCCAATTGTGTTATTTTGTCTCCACTAGACATTACGCCATATTCAATATTTCATTTTGTTTTGCTTTTTTACTCCATAAGCCATCCAGAGAAGGATGCGCAACCACATACATTTATTAAATAATAACAAACAACTGTCACCACCTGCAGCTATTCCCGCAAGCTTCAAGAAGAGAGATGAGAGGGAGAGCAGGGCCATTCCAGCAGCCGTGCTAAAAGAATTATCCCCCCCCCCTTCCCTCTCCATTCTTTTTCCCTTGCATGTCGTGTCTTTTTAGATCACAGGTCTGAGGGCAGAGACTGTCTTGTTTAATTGATTATATGTAAGCTGCTCTGGGAGATTTTTGGCTGAGGAGTGGCATAAAAATACTTCAAACAAATAAAATAAATTTGTTGCCACAAGAACTAGTGACAGCCACCAACTTGGATGGCTTGAAAAGAGGATTGGACAAATTCATGGAGAAGGCTAACAATGACTACTAGTCCTGATGGCTATATGCTACCTCCAGCATCAGAGGCAGTATGCCTATGTACACCAATTGCTGGGGAACATGGGCGGGAGGGTGCTGTTTCACTCATGTCCCACTTGAGTGCTTCCCACAGGCATCTGGTTAGCCCAGTAGAGATGGGTGAATCTATCCATTTCAGGTTTGCTCAGTTTCTCATTTTCTTCCAACCTTAATCTTTGTTTTGTCCTGTTTCTGCATTAGTTTACCTTTTTTTCTAAAGTCCTCACAAAAATTAATATGCATTTTCATGCGCATTTCTCCTAGTATACGCATTTTTGTATGCAATTTTCTGCTAACATAATGTCTGTTTGTACATCATTTTCATATTTTTGTGCACCCTTTCCTGTAATATATAGATTTTTGTATGCATTTTTCAAGTTGAAGAACTGCATCACAAACTTCAGAGAAGTGCGAATATCAAAGTATAGTCATTTCAGTTCACATATTGGTTTGGGGAGTGCAAATTAGGTAAGCTCACGTTGAAATGTGAACTGAATAAAATTTTCCTCTAGCTGCATTGGCTGCTGTGGAAAACAGGATACTGGAATAGATATAGGGCATTTGGTCTGATCCAACAGGGCTCTTTTTAATAAGTAAAAAGGAAGTTTCATAATGACTGTGTGTGTGTGTGCGTGTGTATACACACACACACAAACACACACGTATATGTATATACATACACGCACACACACACACACATCTATATCTAGGAACTGGGCACGTTTAGCCTTCAGAAGAGAAGACTCAGGGGAGAGATGATAGCACTCTTCAAGTACTTGAAAGGTTGTCACATGGAGGAGGGCCAGGATCTCTTCTCAACCATCCCAGAGTGCAGGACACGGAATAATGGGCTCAAGTTACAGGAAGCCAGATTCCGCCTGGACATCAGAAAAAGCTCCCTGACTGTTAGAGCAATACAACTATGGAACCAATGACCTAGGTAGGTCATGGGCTCTCCCACACTGGAGGCATTTAAGATGCAGCTGGACAGCCATATGTCAGGGATACTCTAACTTGTATTCCTGCATTGAGCAGGGGGTTGGACTCGATGGCCTTATAGGCCCCTTAAATCATCTTTTAAGACAAAAGGAACCCCAAACTAGCAACAATATGTATTATTCATGAAGTACCTAAAATCTTGAAAGACTATACAAGAACAAAGTTAGTACTGACCTGTCTGCAAGTTTACAAGTAATTATAAAACTATCACCACTAAATCAGACTCCAGGTCTGTACAGGCAGTTAAAAGAGGACCCCGGGCTTTCGTTTTGCAGTTGCATTCATGGTTTTGAGTTAACAGTCATGTTGAAAGAGGACTGAAGATAACTCTGCCTCTAGGGTTGTGCATGAACAACAAAGAGACTGGGTTTGCACGACACGGCAACCCATCATGGGTAACCAGCCATGGTGGATTGCTGAGTTGTGTGAACCCAGACTGTTTCCCACAGGGTGGCTTGTTTTGAGGCAAGAAATCACCTTGACAACCCATGACCTATTCTAAGGGTTCCTGAACCCATGATGGGTTGTTGCGTCATCTGAAACCAGGAGACCGATACCATCTTCAGTTGTGGGAAGCGGTGTGCTTCCCACTCAGAAAGAGCAGCAAAAAACCCTTGCTGTGCTCACTTATGCTGCCGCCAGTGACAGCTGCTCCACCGATGCCCAAGCAGCACTTTGGAGTGAACATCAATGGATCCTTACCCTTTTAAAAAAAAACTGGGGGCAGCACAAATGTGCACAATTTCCTTCATATATATATATAAATATATATATATATTTAAAAATCAGTTCTTCGCAGGTGCGCACCTACGGCTGACCGCAATGTGGAGCCCTGCCTGGCCAATGCCCTGGTAAATGTCTGCTGTCAAAGTGCAGTAGGCAACATCCATGTACATTGACCAAATGAGGCTGCATATAGGTTGCTTTGCGCACACTTGACAGCTGTCACTTGGCAAGCTGTCAGTTGAAAAGAAAGCGGCAAAGGGATTTCCCCTCTGAAAGGGGGTGGTGAGTACATCTCCCCCTTTCGGGTGTGATCCTCTAGTTGTTTAGTATTGCCCTGACTGTTCTCAGTCCCCTCCACCTTTTCCGCACTTTCCCCAGCTTCTAGGTACTCCAGAAAGGGGTGATCTACATCCCACCCCCTTTTCCTGAGCCCTTACTTTTGACAGCAGTCAAAAGAAAGGGCTCTTTTCTTTCAACCTATCCAGCAAATTTGAGCTTCTTTTTTTTTTGGACAGGGAAATATACAGCCATGAAATCTATACAGTCATGCCTTGGATTGAGAGCATAATTCGTTCTGGAAACGTGCTTGTAATCCAAAACACTCTTATATCAAAACGAAATTCCCCCCCCAAAAAAAATTGTACAGAGATTTTTAATTTAAGCCGTACTACAGTACTTGTATTGCAAGACGTTGCTTGTATATCAAGTAAAAAATAAATAAATAAATATTTAAAAATTTGCTTGTCTTGCAAAACGCTCTCAAACCAAGTTACTTGCAATCCAAGGTATTACTGTATTCTGATTCCTGCAGTACACAGAAGGACTAGGATAGAGAAATATGAGCCTGAAGGTAAAGAATTTAGCAAGTCTACACCACACAGACAGCATGTGAAATAACAACTTGGATTGAAAACAAGCATCTGCTTTCGTGTGAAGCAAGTTACCTTGTATTAGTTTCCGGGCTGGGACTGCCGATTTATCTCGATACTCCATAGCTGCCAACAGAAGATGTATACAAATCAGAAGTCAAGATTTAAGAAAAAGAAATTCAGACATTGAGGAGATTTAATTCAGCCATCTCAGTTTATCAATTGACCCCAGCCTCCAACCCCACTGAACCCGCAACCTTTCATCACTCAATCCTACTCACTCCCCACCAAATCCTACTCCAACCACCCCACCCTGAACTAACCCTATGTTCCTTTGCACCTCTAGAGGTGACCAATACTGGGTGGCAGCCTAGTATCATAGATCATAGAGTTGGAAGGAGCCTAAAAAGCCATCGAGTCCAACCCCCTGCTCAATGCAGGAAACTAGAGGAGGGTCTCCCATCCAAGTAATAACCAGGCCTGACCCTGCTTAGCTTTCCACGCTCAGACAAGCTGAGCCAGCATGAGCCACATGCCTGCCCAGCTGTGGACCACCAGTCCAAAGATAGGATGCTGAGCAGCTGGAACACTGGGGTTTGGTTTTTTAATGCTGTTAGGATTGACAGCCAAATCTCTTACAAAGTTCCAGCCATGTCGTGAGGGACAGCAGCTCAGGAGTTAAGTCCCTGCTTTGCATACAGAAGGTTCCAGGTTCAAATCCCCAGCATCTCCAGGAAAAGACCCTTCTCTACCGGAGACCCCTGAGAGCGACTTGCTCTTCGGAATAGATAATGGATCCAAGGTCTGAAGAAGTTGAAGACTACTAGTCCAGAGTGATCTAGCTGCAATGAACCCAAATCTTATCCCCTCTACCAAGCTCATTCCCCACTGACATCCTTGATATTTTGGCCAGATTCATTTATTTACTCATGCCCTACTACAAGGTTAACCAATTTCACAGCACACATGTCGGTTTCGCAACTGTAATTTTTTCACAGCCTGTGCATAATATACAATAAATGGGATCTCTACATTTATACATGGTAAATGTGGGTCACCTGCTCATCCCGCACTGAACCCCAACCTCACTCCATCAGCAACAAAATTACTGGGTGGGTGCACTTTCCCACCTCCTAACCCAACAAAGATTTAGGGTACAAAGTTGCTAAGCAGAGAAATGCTCAATTTATAGGGAGCTTGGCCCATTACCTTTTGCAAGAGCTTCCTTAGCTAGAACCCCCTCAGCTACTGATTTTTAGAAGGCGACGCCATGGAGGGTTTCATAGATTTCATAGATCATAGAGTTGGAAAGAGCCTACAAGGCTATCGAGTCCAACCCCCTGCTCAATGCAGGAAACTAGAGGAGGGGTCTCCCATCCAAGTAACAACCAGGCTTGACCCTGCTTAGCTTTCGATCATGATTAGGCCAACAATGGGGAAAGGAGTAAGCCAATGGGAGGAACCTATGGATTTAATCAGGAGTCCCCCCTTATCTTCAACTCCTCCACAATTCAAGCACTGAGAGAGCCATCACAAGTGCCCCTTCACTCCATCCCAGCTGGCCTCTTCTTTCTCCTTCAATCTCCCACCTCAGTTTCTCCTCAGGAACACAATACCTCCCCCTCCCTGCCTCAGTTCCCCTCTCAGCACATCTCCCCACTGCCTCAGTTTCCTCCCCAGCACTAGTTTCCCCCTCCAGCACCTCTACCTGCCAGGACCATAATACCAACCCCCGCCTCAGTCTCCCCCCCCACAAACCTTCCCCCAGCCCCCCCCCCGCTCCCTGCCTTAGTTTCCCCTCCAGTACCTCTACCTGCCTCACATTCCTCCCATCCTCTCCCAAGATCACAACACCAACCCCAGGTTCAGTCCCCCGCCACCACGACCCCCACAAAACCCTCCCCTTAGCCACCCTGCTCCCTGCCTCAGTTTCCCCTCCTGCATCTCAGATCCCTCCCAGCCACCCCGGATTACAATACCATTCCCCTGCCTCAGTATCCCCCCACGAAAACCTGCCCTCAGCCCCCCCGCTCCCTGCCTCAGTTTCCCCTCCTGCACCACAACGACCTCCCTTCAGCCCCCCGCCGCAGCGCCTCCGTCCGTGCCCCTCACCTGCTAGGGAAGCCTCGCTCGCTGCCCGGGAGAGCGCGCGGAAGCCGCGCGCCAGGCCAGGCAGGCCCAGTCCCCTCTCGCCGCAGCCTGCTCCGCTGACAGGCCGGCCAGCCGGCTGATGGGCTGACAGACAGACAGACGCCCCTCACATAACCAGCTGCGGCAGTGGGGGGCGGCGCGCGTCCCCGAGGCGTGCACCTTCGCTTTCCCTGCCTATCCCTGCCCCACTTCGCTCGCCTTTCTTCTTCCACCGCCACCAAATTCGCCTTTTGTCCCTCGCGCTCTCCGTCCTCCTCTCCGCTCGTATTTGGCGGGAGTTCGGGCGACCTTCGCGCTCCGGCCCCCTGATAGGGCGGGACGTGCGGACCACGTGACCGCCCCCGCTTGCTCCTTTGCGTACTCTCTTCAGTGCCTGTGTGGAGGAAGTGGAGTAACGCTTCTCGCGATAACAGCAAAAACGGGAAGAAGGCTGCGCATGCGCATGTTCAGCCCGCGTTTCCCTGCTCGTTCTGTCGCTCCCTTCAGCCCATAGAGCTAAGGTGAAGATAAAAAGGAGTTCCAACTGCCGGTCCCAGTCCAGCACGCCAACCACAACACCACACTGGCCTTCAATTTGTATCCCGCCTTTTTCCCCTAAAAAAGTGCACTCTAATAGAGCACACTTTTTGGGAGGAAAGGCGGGACACACATTGAATAAATGATACATAGATACATTGGTGCAGAGAAATTGAGAGGTGGAAGATACTCATGTAAGATAATTATTTTTTATTGTGAAATTTCAACAAAACAAAACAAAAAATGAGGGGGGGCAAATTAGCTACGTAAATTTGAAATATCAATTTCAATGCATGCATATGAAATGCATAATATGTGTGCACATTGCGCATATATATATATATATGGCTTTCTAAGAATTGTACATAAACTTCAACCAGAGCAGACCAATAATCCAAATAATTATCAATTTGAAGTTTATTTATTTAATACATTTTTATACCATCCAATAGCCGAAGCTCTCTGGGCAGTTTACAACAGTTAAAACCATAAAATACAATATAATATAACTATAAAATTTAAAACCATAGATTAAAACAAACAGCAAGGCTAGCAGCAGTTCAAATTACGGTAACAGTTAAAAACTACCAGATAAAAATGATTAAGATGATTAAAAGGACTAAAATGCCTGGGAGAATAAAAAGGTCTTCGCCTGGCGCTGGAAAGAGTACAAAGTTGGTGTCTGAATGCCATGCGTTCATATATCAAAAGCATTTGTAAGGTCCTCAGTCCATTGCATTATAGGAAGTGAGCATTTATCCTTCCAGTGTTTATTTATTTATTTAATACATTTTTATACCGCCCAATAGCCGAAGCTCTCTGGGCGGACATATGGGAGGAGACGATCCTTCAGATACCCTGGTCCCAAGCCGTTTAGGGCTTTAAATGTTGGAATATCAGTCTTTTACCTGTCAAAAGGGTGCGGAGAATCCATTTGCAGTGACCAGGCATTAACTTCCAGGAAGCAGGTAGATAATTTAAGAGTACATGTGCATCAGTAAATGTTAAAGAGTGCTGCAATACAAGGTTTATCTGTATAATAACCTCCTCCCAAAAAGAGGTAAGATAGGGATAAATATGCAAGATGCAGGATAGACAGACAGATCCAGGATTGAGAGAGAGATGCAGGATGGATGGATGGATGGATGGATAGATGTATATTGGAGAGAAAGAATGCCGAACACAGATTGAATAGATGCACACACAAACATGTAGATAGAGATATAGAAGATAAATATATGGGCAGATCTCGATAAACCATTAGAGTGCCATTTCTGGCAGAAAGGCGGGAGATGAATTGAATAAACAATAAATACAGAGAGATGTAACAGACATCTAAGATAGAGACAGGGATGCAAGAGCAGATTAGAGAGAGAAAGATCTATGTACATAAACACACTCAAAATATATATCAGCATTTTTACTTCTTTCTTCAGCTATGTTGTGGGGAGTTGTAGGCCTTTTTTCTGTCTGAACTTGCATAGGATTGCGCCTTTACAGATTAATTTAAAAAACACACAGCCCTTGCCTGAAGGCTGGCTATGTACAAGACAGGATCCAAAAGGGAAAAAAGGGAAGAGGAGGGAGGAGGAAACACGTAAACTCGGGCATCTGTTCTCAGTTACAGTTCCTATCATGACCAGCTGGGGGTGGGGAAACCGCTTCAGGTAGCCTGGTTGGATGGCTGCCACTAGGTGACCGTAGAGGGACAGCCAGAGAGAGAAAAGGGCAGGATACAGATTAGACAAATACAGTAGCTACATATATTTAGGAGATAGATACACACACATGTATTATATTTGGTTATATTTATATACACGAGATATATAAATATAACCAAGTGGGACTTGCAACAAAATGTTGCAATGTGGAGTTCCCCTGTTCAGTGTGCCTGACAGCCATACCTTTCCCCAGGATATTCCATTCCATCTCCCCTCTCCATCTTCCAGTTGCTGCTCCTATTCCGTGGCCACTGACCATGCTCATTTCTCACTGGGATGTTTCAGAGATTCTTGTTTTTTGGTCCTGCTTAAGAGATTCCTCTTGATTCCCAGTGGCCCTATTTTTGGGAATAATCCTGTTGGCACACACCAGCCCAGTTTGGTATTAAAAGGAGTAATGATGATTATTTATAGATTCTGCATATATACATATCTATCCCCGGCCCTCGGACTTGTATTGCAAGACGTCGCTTGTTTATCAAGTCAAAATTTATTTTTAAAAATTGCTTGTCTTGCAAAACGCTCTCAGTAACCAAGTTACTTGCAATCCTAGGTAATTACTCTGTGTGTGTGTGTGTGTGTGGTGTTAAATGTAAGGTCGACAGGGGGCGCTCTGGCTCCCTCTGAAACAGTGTTCTCCAACCTTGGGTCCTCAGATGTTTTTGGCCTACAACTCCCAGCATGCCCCAGCCAGCTGGGAGTTGTAGGCCAAAAACATCTGGGGACCCAAGGTTGGAGAACACTGCTCTGAAAGACGCGGCGGCGAGGAGGAATTCTAAATGTGCGAGTCGATGCTGCATCACATACGCATCTATGGTTGGAAGCGTGCTATATCCTCTCCATTTCCGGGGAAGTGACGTGCGGCGCATTTCCCTCCGCTTGGTAGGGCTTGTGCGCCTGCGCGCTGGAGAGGGGGGGAAGGAGGCGGGAGGGCGGAAGTGACCGGAGCGAGTCGTGTAACATCCTGAGGGGACGTGGAGAGCGAGCGGGGCTGAGCTCTGCGCTCGGCTGCAGTAGCCTGGCTGTTTTGTCCGTCACCCCCGCTTTCCTGGCTGCCTCGCCTGCCCGGGGGCTACGTCGCGTGTCCCTCCGCCCCCCGTCAGTCCGTCCTCGCCCTCCTTTCTGTCTCTCAGTCTGTCTGTCCACCCCTTCATCTCTCCCTTCTGCTAGCCTTTAAACATTTATATATAGATACACTAGCCTTCCACATTCCTCTTCAGCCAGCCTGGCCTTTTCTCTCTTTCACTCTCAGGGACTACTTTGCCTGCCTCACTGAGGACTAGTCTCTTGGGCCTTTAAAACTGACACTCAGCCGCTACTGGCTTTGGGCTATTCAGGGGTAGGTCTGCCCAGCCTTAATTATATCCCACCCACCTTTCTCTGTGTGAGGTGGGGGGGCTGTCTGTCTTTTTTGGGGTGATGGGAGAGCTGGCCTTTACATCCCTATTTGAACTTACC
Organism: Shinisaurus crocodilurus; assembly: GCA_021292165.1. Lineage (NCBI taxonomy): Eukaryota > Metazoa > Chordata > Lepidosauria > Squamata > Shinisauridae > Shinisaurus > Shinisaurus crocodilurus. The sequence goes on along the minus strand of CM037882.1, from coordinate 87,923,457 downwards.
GTAGATGCTAATTTGTCTCTTTAAGCTTGTCTTGGCCGCTCAACCCTGTGTTGCTCCGTGAGTGTGTGTGATACTCTTGTCATTTCGTGACATCCTACTTTGTCTCTTCCTCTGTTTTTGTGTGTGTGTATTGGGGGGATACTTTGTCTTTCTGCCCCTCTGTAGCTCAAACACTGCTCTTTCTTTTGTGTCTTTGGGGAGGGCTGGTCTCTCATTTTCTGTTCAACACAGACTCTGTGTGTCCCCTTGGGACCCCCTCCTGTGCACCGATTTTCATCCTCTGCCGTGCTCTCGCCACCTCTTTAATCTCCTTTCCTGTCCGGTTCGTCTTTGCCTGCCTTATCTATCTGTCTGTTCCTCATCTCCAGAGCTGGACTTTGTCCCATTTCCACCTCATTCCCCCCCCAACACAACTTACTCAAAAGTTGCTCTGTTCCTTCTCAGTTTAGACTCTTCTTGATCCAATTCGTGGCTCCGATCCATTTGTCTGATTCCCTCTCTGGCCTCCATTCTTTCTCTGTCTCTGGGATCTAGTTTCGGTACCCAGAAGAAGGCATCATGTCTGTGGCGGGTCTAAAGAAGCAGTTCTACAAAGCCAGCCAGGTGAGAAAAGGGGATATATATTCTGTAGAGAGTGGTGGTTTGGGGGGGGCAGGGGGGACATACCCAGGTACCACTGTGCTCAAATTGTCTTCAGTCTGATTCTTGATACATCCTTTTAATGTCAGAAGAGTCAGCCATTTCCTGGCTTTTGGCCTTTCAAGAAATTGCTAACCATCTGATTTTTAAGAACAACTACTACTACTATTGGCTATGTATCTTATGCCCACGTCAGTTTGTGCAGCTCTAACCCAAAGGTTTGTTCTGGAAGGGGAAAAGCAGATCAAGAGTGGTGCATTGGCTTTGGCAACCGAGGTAGTGTTGCGACTTGCGGTGTTGTGCCTCTTTTGGGTTGTGGCCCAAGAAACCTCGAGCTGCCCCCCCCCCAAAAACCCCACAAGATGCTAAATGGCTTGTGCTGGGACAGCAACAACTGGCGGTCGAGCAGTCCAGATTGTCACAAGGTCCCTCTTTGTGGCCGCTGGGGCAAATAACCATCACCTGTAGGCGACTAGGGCAGTGGAATTTTTATAAGACAGTTTAACCACAGGTGAGGAACTTAGCTGTGCACAGGCAAGGTTGGCAGAAACCAACCTTCTGTGGCATGCACTTGGCAGAATTTATCACTCCTTTTAAACAAACAAATGAAGCTGTTGAATTCATTAAAGCTTCTCAGTTGTGTTGCTTTTTAATATAAACATGGTAGTCAGTGGTGGTTTTTTCTAAAGGGCTGATTTTTGCTGGCATCATAAACTTGTTGAGCCGGGTCCGAACTGGTGCGCGCGGGAACTAGCTTTTGGGGGACACATGCAGTGGTAGTTTGGGGATACCGTTAGCCGGGGCTTGTTGGCTGCTTTTTGGCCCCCCTGTGAAAGCTCATGCTGCAAGCCTGTTCTTCCTGCCTCATTTCTTTAAACCTGACAATGAATGTCTCCAGCAGAAGTGTAACGGAATCTGAAATTTCCAGACCGCTTTCGAATTGCGAGAGCGTTGGTGTTGTATAGTGGTTTAGAGCAGGGGTGGGCATTTCGTAGGCCAAGATATCTGGAGGACAACTTCTATCAGCTCTCACTATTGGCTATGCCAGCTAGGACTGATGGGAGTTGTAGGCCAAAACATCTGCAGCGCCTCAAGTAGCCCACCCCATATCTACACAGAAATAAGTCCTGTAACTCCCAGCATTCCCCAGCCAGCTCAGGACTTACTTATGTGTAGACATGCACAAGATTGCACCCTTAGAGTGTACGTTCTACACCGTAGTTCTCACCGTAAGTTCTGGTGGTAATCCTTCCAGCAACCCCGCAAGGAAACTTGGTATCGTTATCCCCATATTGAAAGCTGGGCGGGGGAGGCAGAGAGTGAGTGGCTTGCCAAGGCAACCTAATTTAAGCTTGTGGCTCTCCTTCTCTCGGCCACTGCCCAACACATGTTGAGGTGGATGTACTGTAAGAAGAGCCTTGCTGGGTCAAGACCCAGTGTCCATCTAGTTCCACTGTAGTCAGCCTGTGTGCTTCTGGGAAGCCCGTAAGCACCACATGAGTGCTCCCCTCGCTGCTCCCCTGTAGCTGGAAAGCAGTACGCATTGTGCTGCCCCTAGACTGGAACGTTCCTTATAGCCAGCGGTGGGAAAGCTGTACCTCCTCTGGAAGTTGTTGGACTCCCAGCACCCCAGGCCAGCATGGCCAACGGCCAGGGGTGATGGGGAGATGCTTATAGCTGGCAGAGCTATTGACTGGTATAAAATGGAGTAATACAAGGCACATTCCTTCTATGATCTACCCACAATAAAATTCTGCAGCATGGAGTGCTGCTGCCAATCTTCCAACCAGCCAGCCAGCCAGCCAGGCCCTTTTCTAAGATGCTCCATTCCGTTTCCCCTTCCTCCCAGGTTTCCTTTCTCTCCGCACCCTCCAAGAGTCGGTGAGTGTTCTGTGTGGCCGCTAAGTGCGCTTAGGCCTGGGCTTCCCCCCAGCACCTTCGGGTTTTGTGTTTACACAACATTTTTTGTACTCCTGCAAACTTTGGGGTTCCCCCAAACCTGCCGATATGTCCTCCTTTTGCTTTGCAGCCATTTTGCTTTGCAGGCAACTGTACTCACGCCTGAACGTTGGAAATGCAGGGAATAATTTAATCTTGAGCTTTGTTTTGCCCCGAGGGCAGCATGCAACATGATGTTATCCTTTCCTCCTCCCCCAATGCTCATAACAGCCCTGTGAGGTAGGTCGGCCTACTTAGTAGGTGCTACGGGCTGGATTTGAACCCAGGGCTCACTGTTCCAAGTCTGAAACTGTACCACACCAGTCAATAATTGGGCAGGGCAGAGAGCGGGGGACTTTCTGCCCGGAGCAGAATAATGGATTTCCCATGTTGAAAGGGTGCTGTGTTTCCCCACTGGGAAACACAGCACCCTTTGGTGCTGGGCTCGGGTTCAAGAGAAACATTCTCAAACAGGCTTTGGATTCCTCTCTGCATGGCTATGCCGGCGAGAGCCCTTTGCGCAAGGCGTGGAGTTGTGCCTTCCCTCTCTTCATCCACACACACTCCAGTTGCGCTTCAGGTTTACAATCCTAGAGTGGGGGACGTAGGAGTAGCAAGGTGGGGGCCAACAGGCTTCCATGGCTGGAGCAAACATGATTCTGCAAGGTCTGAAAGAAGAACGTTTTGCAGTTAAAAAACAAACAAACAAACAAACATGTACCTTTTAAGAGCGTTCATTTCTTATATAGGGCCATTTTATCATAGCAACTATCGGAATGTCGTCAACCGCAGGACAATTGGGCATTATTATTACCCACCCACAGATGTAGTACACAGGCCCATTCAGTGATTTATAACAATACCCAGTGTGTAGAAGCTGATTGGTATGTATATTACAAGTAGGATCTGCAATGTATGTATCCCCATTGCTAAGTAAGAGTACCACTGTTTAGGGTGCTGGCGAGTCATGTCCTCCTCTTGAGTGCTATAAGCTTTTAGGTTAGGGTTGATATGTTCTAAACCAAGGGTAGGCAACATTTTTTGGGCCATGGTCACATCTGGGAATTTGAGGAATGGTCTTGGGCACCACCACAAAATGGCTGCCATGGGGAGGTGTGGTAAAGGACAAGCAAACGGCCCCAAAGGCTGAGTCCAAGGCAGAGGTGCGGGTTGTTGCATTAAATAACTCCTTTGAACCCACAGAAACCTATTTCACGGCAATCCCAGCTGCCAGGAAGAAAATGTGTTACCGTACTTTTTAAAAGTGGGACGAGTAGGACACTTTGGCAAATGCCAAGAAAAGTGTCTGAGCATGCATTGGAGCCCACGGCACCATGTTGCCTCCCCCTATTTTAGGGGCTTCAGTGGGCCAATCCTCCCCCATTTTCCTTGTCGTCCCCCCCCCCAGTTCAACGTTTTCCACGTCTCGTGGCTTCAGGAGGTGACTATATTATTTTTTCTTTAATGCCTTTATTAAGGGCCTTTCCAGGCCATGCTCTCTTTGCAAGGCAGCATACGGCATGCTTGGTCTTTGTTGATCTGTTTCTGTGTGTCTTTGGGTGTGTGTGTGTGTGTGTGTGTTTGTGTGTCTTTGAACTGACAAACTTGTATCTTTCTGCAAACCTGGGATCCAGGAATGTAGAAACCGTAAGTGGCCCCATTGCATGTCCCAACTGACAGTTTGCAGTTGTGCGGCAAAGGGTAAAAGTATCGCCCAAAGAGTTGTTAACCTTTGTGGGTTGTGTGCTTATAATCTGCGTCTGCATATTTTTCTGCACACTTTCGTTGTTTGCTTGATGTTGGGTTCCCCATTTTTCAGTGACGTTCCTGATTCTTTTGGGGAGCCCCCTCGTAAGAACATCAGAAGAACCCTGCCGGATCAGACCCAGGGTCCATCTAGTCCAGCATTCTGTTCACACGCTGGCCAACCAGCTGCCCCGTGGGATCCCACAAGCAGGATATGAGTGTGACAGCACCCTCCTGCCCATGTTCCCCAGCAACTGGTGTAGATAGGCAGACTGCCTCTGATCCTCGAGGAAGCAACCATCTAGCCATCAGGACTAGCAGCCATTGCTAGCCGCCTTCTCCCTCTTGCTCATGTCCTGATCATCTTAGGAACATAGGGAGCTGCCTTATATGAAGCCAAGCCGTTGGTCCACTGAACTCAGTAGTGCCTCCACTGACAATGGCTCTCCAGGGTTTCAGACAAGGGGGTCTTCCTCAGGCCTACCTGGAGACGTCGGGGATCAAACCTGGGGCCTTCTGCATGCAAAGTGTGCTCTACTATTGAGCTATCGCCTTTCCCCTCAAAATAAAGCAAGATTCCAGACCTCATGGGTCTAAATAATGGGCTGATTTAAACAGGAACGTAGGAGGCTGCCTCACACCGAGTCAGAGTCCATTGAGCTCGGGATTGTGTGCACTGACTAGCAGCGGCTCTCCAGGGTTTCAGATGGGAGTCTTTCCCTGCCCTACCTGCAGATACCGGGGATTGAACCCGGGACCTTTTACATGCAAAGCAGGGACTCTACAGCTGTCCTCCTTTTTAAGGAGAGAGGAATCCTTCCCTTTTTGTGATTTCCTGTTGATTTGGGGGAACCTCCCCCCCTTTTTTGGGGGGGTACAATCTCTGAACTGGTCAGAAATCTAGGTGTTCCTGAGTTGGAACTGCACATAGTCTGAAATAGCACCAGGGATGGCGCTCCCTCCCTCTCCTTCCTTGAACGGCATTCCTGACCAGTAGTAAAATGCGTCAGCTGCTGACACGCCACGTAAAGCGTGACAGTCCTCTTGTCATCGTCCCTGTACCTTCTGTGTGCCAGTCACAACGACAAACGCTCGCGAGGACTTTAACCCCGTCGGTACCCATTCAACTTTCCAGCTTTTTTCATTCTTCTGCCGTCCTTAACCTCTCTGGAGACTTCAGTAGGCGCAATCCCTTGCAAGGTTAGACAGGAAGAAAAGTTGCCTAAAGTTGCATGGGATTGCACCCTTTGTTGTTTTAGTCTCTGCCTAGTGCTTAACCCCTGGCTTGAGAGCAGCTTTGACTGTGAGTGTCTTCCAAATTAGCAGGCCCCGTCCCATTCAGGGAGCATCTGGCTATGAAGGGCTACTAGTCATGATGGCTATATACCGTCCTCCTTTCAGGAGGCTGTGGCCGGGCGTTGCTAGGCACTTAAAAGATTTGGGTCCCAGGCCCTTAGGATGATCCTAATTTATATTTGTCTAGGCAAATTTGGAAATAATGACTAGAATGTATTTACATTTCGCAGGAGGCAAAGCCAGCATGTTAATTTCTCATCCAGATCACCTCACATAAAATAAGTTATTCAGTTAATTTGTCCCCTGACCCAAATTACCCTAAACCAATAGGGGGGGAAGCTTTTTCTAAGCTTAATTAATATGAAGAAGAAGGCTTTTGGGGGGGGGATGTTGCAGCAATTGGGAATGGGCGAGTCATCCCTCCCCCCCTCCCCTCCCCCCCTCCCCTCCCCCCCTCCCCTCCCCCAGCTGCAATCTCCCTTGAAAATTGCCCCTTCCAGTGGTACCAATGGACATGCAGGGATCTTTGGAATAGATTCAGGGCTGCGGGAAATGGTTTCAGGGCCAGGGCCCTGTGCATGCAGGTCTAGCAACACAAATACCGGTTTGCTGATGACCTCAAGTGGAAGGGTGCTAATATTGTGCTTGCATGCTGCTTGTGGGCTTCCCACTGGCCTCTGGTTGGCCACTGTGGGAACGAAATGCTGGACTGGAAAGAGGCCTTTGGTCTGATACGGCACGGCTCTTCTTGTGTTCTTACGATTTCAGTTTTAGAGAATTTTAATTCTGGGGAAGAGAAGCAGGGACAGTATACAGATGCTAAAATACACACAGCCAGAGGTGGGAGGGCAAGAGACAAATCCAAGGTCTCCGTGTGTTCTGACGTCCCACTGCAGAAAGTGTAGGAACGTAGGAAGCTGCCTTATACTGAGTCAGACCATTAGTCCATCTAGCCCAGTATTGTCGACACTGACTGGCAGCGGCTCTCCAGGGTTTCAGGATTCTTTCCAAGCCCTACCTGGAGGCCGGGGATCGAACCTGGGATCTTGTGCATACAAAGCATGTGCTCTCTCACGCAGCACCTGGTATTCCAAGGCGGTCACCCATCCAAGTACAAGCCAGGCCCGCCCCTGCTTAGCTTCCGAGAACAGGCTGTTCAGATGTTTAAACTGGCGGCAAAACACCACATTTGTTGTTTTCCTTCCCGACCCATGTTTCTAGTCCAGTTGTGGGACGGGCCCCCCAGAGAAGAGCCCAAGCGAGTCTGATTGGGATTGAACAAGAGCTGCATATTTTGTCCCCACCCACCCACCCACAAAATAAGAAAGGACCTCTGGAGGTAGCTTTCTATGTTGGATGACGTGACTGAAGGGAAATGTTTAAAATCCCCCCCCCCCCTCGTACGTCTCCTGGTTTGTGTTCTACAGCAGGCAGCGTTTTCCAACCTTGGGTCCCCAGATGTTTTTGGCCTACAACTCCCAGCATCTGGCTGGGGAATGCTGGGAGTTGTAGGCCAAAAACATCTGGGGACCCAAGATTGGAGAACACTGACAGGCAGGAAGACGATCTCCAGATGTTTCGGACTTCAGCTCCCAGCATTCCTGACCATTTGCCTTGCTGGTAGGGGCTTCTGGGAATTGAAGTCCAAAACATCTAGAGATAGACCATCTGCCAGCAACAAACTAGGAGCACCCAGGGGAAGATTTTTGTCCAAATGTCTCGGGGCTTTATATTTGGAATGTATTGAGTTTGGTGTGTGTCATTTTGTTCTTTCTAATTTTTGTTATTTAGCTGTTGGCAAAATTTATATATATATATATAAATCGCTTTTGTACTCCTGTCCTGCTTGTGGGCTTCCCATTGGGGCAACCGGCTGGCCACTGTGTGAACAGAATGTTGGACTAGATGGATGTTCGGTCTGATCCAGCAGGGCTCTTCTTATGTTCTTATTCTAAGCAGGCTTAATTTTGAATGTGTGTGGGCTGTGTCGTCTTGGGCAAGGCAGCCAGCTCAAAATTGCATCTGGCGACAGCAAAAAAAGGGCAAGGTTTTAATTAGGTGCCTGGGCACGTTTTGTGCAACGGTGGCATGAAAATAGAACAACGAGGCATTGCTTGCTAGGGAAAGAATCGGGCCATGTATGCATGTCACCGGGAAGTTGCAAAACTTGGGGAACCCAGCAACAACATCCCCATGAAAGTATTGGGGTGGGGGAAATGTGGCTTGCTTGCAAGAGGTGATTGGGTTGCTGCTAGAAGTTGATACCCTACGACAGTTTTCCCCAACCTGGGTGCCCCGCAGATGTGTTGGACTGCAACGCCTGTCATTCCCAGCCAACTTTTATTATTTATTTAAAGTACTTTTATCCTGCTCCTGAGGCCAAAAAGGCTCCCAGAGCAGCTTGCACATAATCAGTAAAAGAAGAGCCAGTGTGGCGTAGTGGTGAGAGTGTTGGACTGGGACTCAGGAGATCCGGGTTCTAGTCCCCACTCAGCCATGAAACTCACTGGGTGACTTTGGGCCAGTCACTGACTCTCAGCCTAACCTACCTCACAGGGTTGTTGTGAGGATAAAATGGAGAGGAGGAGGAGGATTATGTAAGCCGCCTTGGGTTCCTTGCAGGAAAAAAGGCAGGGTATAAATATAATAAATAAATAATTAAAAAATAAGACGGTCCCTGCCTGCAGGCTTACCATCTGAAAAGACACGACATGCAACGAAAAAGGAATGAGGAGGGAAGAGGAAAAACTTAAGTCTTTCGGTAGGGCTGGTGGAATGGCGCCGCTTCCCCTCTCATCTCCCTCAGTGTGGCCTGGAATGGCTGCTGGTAACAGTTGAGGGAGGAGGAGCCTTCATTGGCCATGTCAGCTGGGAATTATGGGAGTTGTAGTCCATTATATGGAGAGGGTACCAGGTTGGGGAAGGCTGCCCTAGAGTGAGCACTTGACCCAATGTCAGCTTCAGATGATGACGTAATAGTCCTCGTAAGAGCGAGAGGGACTTTGAGCCTGTATCGAGTGTCCTTCTCTCACCATTGAGGAGGCAAGTTCTCCATGTGTGGCCATCCGGTTGTATTTAAGCTTCCTTACCTGCTGGAAATTAAGAACTGGAATCGAGGTAGGCCTCAGCATCCGTTCGTGGCACTGGAGGCCAAGTAGTGGCCTTCTCAGCATCTCACGTGGCTCATGAGTTCTGCAGGCTGTTTTCCCCCCCAATATATGAGCGGTAAAGAAATACTTCCTTATTATTTGTCTTAAAGCTGCTGTCAATTTCAGTAGGTGATTGAATCATGTTGGCATTTTGGGGTGGGGGAGAGAAATTAATATTTTTCTAGTCCTCTTTCTCCCACTACTCATGGTGTTTTAAGAAAAAAAAATATTGCCTCACTCCACCCATACCATACATTCCCCCCACCCACCCCAGCAGCAAAAAGTCACCAGCTATTTTAGTCTCGGATCTGATTCATAACAAAGGCACTTCATCCCCTGTATAATTTAAGTTGTGTTTTAATTGCAGAGGCACAACTTCAGGTTGGTTTGCAGTTCACTCCCTCCCCACCCCTTTTACCAGCACCCAAGTCAAATAAACGCCAGGAGTCATAATAATAATGCCTTTTGCTTTGGAAGTCAGAGGGGTTTAAATGGTGCTTCGCTTTGCATGCATCATGCCCCTGGCGTTTATATAAAGCTGATGAAGTGTAGTTGCTGAGCATGAGGGAGGGGCCATAGCTCCGTGGCAGAACCCCTACTTGGTGTGCCAAAGGTCCCCAGGTCAGTCCTCGAGATCTCCAGTTAGAAAGGTCAAGTAGCATAGCAGGTGGGGGGAAAGGCCCTTTTCTGCCCGAGACCCTGCAGAGCTGTTTGTTTGTTTATTAGGAGAAGAGCTGACAGTGGTAGAGCAGCTTCCTATGTTCTTATTTAAACCGGGCCTTTATTCGGAACCATGAGGACCAGCATCTTGCTTTACCTTTAGGAGAAGGACCATAGGCAGAGCCCCTTGTCTGCATGAAGACGGTTCCAGGTTCCAGCTCTCAAGGGCCACGTTCCAATGGTAGGCGGAGCCAGAGACAGCAGGGGTGGGGCCAAAATACCCCCCAAAAACCCTGCATGCCAGCGTCTTTCTCCAGTGCAGATGCGAGATGCATTCAGAGCAGGGGTGGGCAGCGTCCCAATACATCTGCGATATATTTTGTGAAGAATGTGTTGTGAACCACGCTTTGCATGCACAAGGCCCCCAGGTTCAATTCCCTGGCACCTCTAGTAGGGGTCAGAAAGAACCCCTGTCTCAGACCCTAGAAAGCTGCTGGCAGTTGGTGTAGGCAATCCTGAACTGGATGGAGCAAGGGGCTTTGTTATAAAGCAGCTTCGTTATAAAGCAGCTTCCAATGTTTTGGGGAAGGGCCATAGCTCAGTGCTCAGAGCCCCCGCTTTGCATGCAGAAAGTCCCTGGTTCGGTCCCCGATTTGATCCCCAACATCTCCAGTTAGAAAGATCAGGTAGCAGGTGGTGGAAAAGCCCCTGGAGAACCTCTGCTAGCCACAGCAGGAAACGCTGGGATAGAGAAACCAATAGCCTGACCTTGAATAAGGCAACTTCTGATGAGTTTGTGTGACCTGGGCAGTCCTGGGTTTAAATCCTGACCCTGCTGGAAACGCAAATGGAGGTTCGTTTTAGGTCTGTCATGTCTGGCCATGGCTGAATCAGCCTGCTGTGGTCTTAGGAATATGGGAAGCTGCTTTATACTGAGTCAGACCCTTGGTCATTCTAGCCCAGTATTGTTGACACTGGGCGGATTCGCACATCACGCTAAGCCACCCTGAGAATAAGCCACAGTGGGCGGGCGGGTGCGTGGCTTGTCTGTTACTCCCGACAGACGATCGCCCACTTGGCGGCTTGCCATGGCTTGTTTCTCACTCAGTCCTTCCAGCCACTGCCAGGACGTATCCCAGGGCCCTTTGTGACAGGAATCCTCGCTTCCTTGTTCCCTACGTCAGCACCCTTTCTTCAATTGGTCCTCTGGGGTTGCTGTTTCACGAGGGAAACTTTTCCTTCACCCCCTGCATCAGATTGCCAAAGGGATTTAAGTTTTGGAGCCCTTATAAACACGGGAACACATTTGCAAACTTAAAAAAAATAAATTATTTCAGGGGTCTTGTGCAAGTGCGCAAAACCACATGACCGCCTGTCTGCTATTGAGCTCAGCATAACCATATACCTCTCTTGTCAATATCTTTGTCAATTTCATCCTCCATTTCGGGGCTTCCCCAGCGAAACTTCCTCCATACACACATCAGATCTCAAAAAGGAAACAATTTTCTGAGCCTTTATGAACGCAGGAATGCGTCTGCAATTCCCCCCCCCCCCCGCCTCCAGGGTCTTGTGCAAGACAACCCTACTCCAAGCTGTGGGTTCTCTGGGTGGCTTGCTTGCGAAAAACAACCCGGGTCAGAAAAAAACGCTTCAGCTTCAGATGTCGTGCTAATCACCCTGCAACCGCCCACGATAACAGCCCACTGTGGCTTAGCGTGATGTGTGAACCTGGTCACACTGACTGGCAGCAACCCGGGGCCTCTGCATGCAAAGCAGAAATTAGCCACTACTGTAGCAGTGCATTACATCCAATTCATCTTTTTTGCTTCTCTTCCCTCCACACACAGCAAGGAGATTTGCAAGGGGGCAGCTGATGGAGCAGATGGCTGCTTTTTGTTTTCTCGCCATCTTCCTCCTCCTCCTCCTCCATTGCTCCCTGCATTGATTTACAGCTTTGGTGGTTGGTGCGTGCGTGTGTGAACCCATCTGTTCCTCCTCTCCTTGCTGGAAATTTTCAATGACTCGTTTTGAAACTTGACAGGCTCTCTGAGCATGCCTGCTTATTTGCAAGAACTCTTCTAATCAAAGTTGGTGGACTTTTTGAATGTCCGGCTTGCAGCGGCGTCAGCATGAGATTCACGGGAAGCACCTGCGGATATCTGTGGCTGAAAGAGCAGCAGAAGTGGTGACCTTGCTGTGCTGACAAGCATAGTTCGGAAAAGAAGTAACCAAAGGGGGCTTGTGGGGGGAGAAGTATCATCTCATCAGTCCACTGCTCTCTGAAGGCAGAGTGGCACTGGGTGAGCACACAGCCCGGTTAGGAACAGACATGGCCAGTTGTCTTATGCCGAGATAGACCATGTAGCTCTCCCCCTGGAAGCAGGTTTTCTGCAGAAAAGGGTATTTCACATCACCTGCTATCTGAGATCCTTTTTGAACTGGAACCCATGCCCTTCTGCATGCCAAGGGGTCCTCTTTCTCGCTGAGCTATCAGACTGTCCATCACAGCATCAGGAGCTGCCGTTGTTACAATAATATCAATAGTAATAATAATAATATTACATTTATAATCTGCCCCTTTCCCTCTTGTGAGGAGCTCAAGGTGGCTTACATGGTCTTCTTCCTCCTCTCCGTTATATCCTCACAACAACCCTGTGAGGCAGGTTAGGCTGAGAGTCAGGGACTGGCCCAAAGTCACCCAGTGAGCATGGCCAAGCGGGGACTAGAACCCGGATCTCCCAGGTCCCAGTGCAGCACTCTCACCCGTACGCTGCGCTGGCTCTCATTCTGCCTTGTACAGAATTGGACCATTGATCCATCTAGCTCAGGAGTGTTAGATCTCAGGCCCAAATCTGGCCAAATCTCCCCAAAGGGCCACGCCCCCTTCTCTGGCTCAGCCCCCTTTCCCCCAGCTGCCGATCTTTTATTGGTTTCCTGGCTCTTGTTCAGTGTGTCCCCCCCCCAATTTTAAAATACTTCTCCTAATGCTTGGTTACTGGCAGGAAGAGCTTTAAGCTACAATAGGCTGTCATTCCCCCCCCTTTTGCCTTTGGCCCCGCCCACTACTGGAATGTGCCCCCCTCCACTTTGAGAGCTCCCCCAAAATGGAATTTGGCTCTTGGGCTGAAAGTGTTTCTGCAGCCCTGGCTTAGCGTTATGTGTGAACCAGGCCTTTGTGTCCAATAGGACTTACTCCTAAGTACAATATGTCTAGGATGGGTGCTGGAAATTGCAACCCTGTATACGTGTTTACTTGGAAGTGTACAGAACTGGTGAAACTATAAGAATCAGTGCATGAATTTTTCCACTTTCCCTGTTCTGTATCTCTCCACCTTTTGTGTTATGTATTTTATTTATTTATTACATTTATGTCCCGCTTTTTTCCCTGTAAGGAACCCAAGGCGGCTGACATAATCCTCTTCCTCCTCTCCATTTTATTTATCCTCACAACAACCCTGTGAGGTAGGTTAGGCTGAGAGGCAGTGATTGGCCCAAAGTGAGCTTCATGGCTGAGTGGGGACTCAGACCCAGATCTCCCCTCGACCTGACTGCTCTGGCACTTTCTGCAGGCGACTCCTTGCCTACCCATTCAATAGTTGAGATCTCTTCTCCCACTGGCAATTTGGCTCCCATTACTTGGGCAGCCCCTTCCAAGCTGTCTGAGGCTCCATCTCGCCCTGTCTCTAAAAACAACAACAACAAACCTCTACTCAATGTACCAAAGTCTCCTCAAATCTTCCCTATTTTCCCACCTGCGCCCACTCTGCGGTTCAGTGTCGGATCCCACGAGTCCCAGTGCAACACGCTAAGCACTATGCCACACTGGCTGTTATGTCTTTTAGATTGTAACATCTCAGGCAGAGACTTGTTTGCTATTAATCTTACCTTAGCCTCTCTGGGAGCCTTTTTTCCGCTGAAGCGCAGAGTTACAAAATGCTTTAACTAAATGTAATATGCCAGGTGGCTTACAAAAACATAAAATGTTGAAAAATTCATTTAAAAAATTATTAAAAGCAAAGCACGAAGGTACAGAGAACTGGTTGGAGAGGGAGAAGGGCAGAACTACCACTGCTGTCGAGGAAATCCCTAGACATGGATTAGTTTTTGTGGTTTTCTGTGTATTCTCTGTTGCAGCGTTGCAGTCTGCTGCAACCCTGATTTTTCTGTTCTTCCATCTTATATTGCAGGAAATGGAGGCTTTAGGAATTGCAGGCAAGATATTAGAAGTGATTATTCTTAGTAGTCTCGGTGGTGGCAGGGACTGATTAGCTGATAAGTGAACTTTTCAAATGCCTTTGGAGACGGCAAGCTTATCGGACGCACGCCCATCTATTACTTAACTTGAAGCAGTTGGTTGTGGCTGAGGTTTACTTTTCAAGCAGTTATGTAACGCATGCTCTTCTTCCCGTGCCACCTTTGCTTTTGATGAAAACCTGGGGGAATAGGAAGGAAAACTCTTTCCTATTGTACAAAGCGGCTCTTAGAACTATTTTTTAAAAAAGGACATTAATTTAAAGTTCCCACACAGAAGGACGTAAATCCAATATGCTGTAGACCAGGGATCCCCAAGCTTTTGGGACCCATGGGCACATTTGGGAAACTGCTGTGGGCACCACCACAAAATGCCTGATCAGTGGATCGCTGCTTTGGCGTCTGCCTGTTGCCTCTGTGGATCTTAGGCTGCATCTTATTTGGCAAGAAACCTTTGCTTCTTGTCTGTTGGACACTGCAAGGATCCTTTAATAAGGGATTGTCTAATTCAGCCGTATTTTTCACTCCATAAGACACACCGGACCATAAGACGCACTTACCGTATGGTACCCCCCCATTTTTTTTTAATCAGCTGTTCTGCGGGGAATCAGCTGAGAGGCAGGGGCTTCCCCCACCCTGCCCAGGAGTCCTCTGCTCTTCCGGACCAGCAGAGGAAAGTAAAAAAAATTTTTTTTTAAATTACTTTTTTTTACTGTATTCGCTCCATAGGACGCACAGACATTTCCACCTAGTTTTTTTTTGGGGGGGGGGAGTGCGTCTTATGGAGCAAAAAATACGGTAATTGCTGGCGGTGCAATACAGCTCATGCTTCTTTTAAACATCTGTTTTGGCAACCTCGGGTAGTTGCTTCTTTTGGGGAGGAGGTCATTACACACAGATAAATCTTGTACTGAAACAGGCTTTAATATTCACTGATGTACACACTCTTTTAAGTCATTTACCTGCTTCATGGAAATTAATGAATGGAAGGGGATCCCCTGCGCCCTTTTGACAGCTAAAAGACTGATATTACAACACTGGAAGGATCAACGCTCACCTCCTATAATGCAATGGATTGAGGACCTTACAACACTTTTGATATATGAATGGGGGCATATAGACGCCACCTTCAAATGGATACTTATTTGGATATTTGGCCCGCTTTCGCTGAAGCCTGTGTATAATTGCTAGAAAGCCGTATGCATTTCAGACAAATCCATGTCTGTGGCTGATGGGAGTTGTAGTCTTGTCCAACACAGCTGGAGGGTGCAAGGATGAGCTGGACTAAGACTGGGGGGGGGGGGGAGACCCAAGTTCAAATGCCGCCTTTCAACTATGAAGCTTGCTGGGGGATCTCGAGAGAGTGACACTCTCTCCGTTTAATCTACCTCGCAGGGTTGTTGTTAGAATAAATGGGAAAGGGAGCTCTTAGGAGGAGCGGCAGTTTGCAAATGTGATTTAACGCTCGGGAGTAGCGTGAAACTTGTGTGCATGCAAAACTGGTTCTGTGAGTGCCTGCGCACAGGCTAGAACAACATGCTGTTGCAGTTTGGATGTGACGTGTCGGTTTCACGGTAAGGCGGGCTTGCAAGTTCTGGTCACTTGCGGTGAGTGAGAATCGCCAGCAGGCAACGAGTTGAAAAAGCCTTTGTAAATGGTTTCCTGGGGGGTGGGTTTCTGTGGTGTGTGTTTTTGAGGCAACAAATGACATGATATAGGTAGGTGTGGGAAGGCCGGCTACTGACACTTCTTTCTTGGCAAGTTACCTTTTGCGGACTCGTTCAAGGCTGCGGGAGGGGGTTGGCAACTAGACGCCGCCTGGGAATACAGTAATACCTTGGATTGAGAGCATAATTTGTTCCGGAACCGTGCTTGTAATCCAAAACACTCTTACATCAAAGCGAGTCTCTGGCGGGTGTGAGCAGGGCCGATTTCGGCCCACTCGAGGCGAGCGGTTACATCCCTACGACTACTTGTCTTGCAAGACCTTGCTCGTTTATCAAGTCAAATTTTTTTTAAATTTTTTTGCTTGTCTTGCAAAATGCTCTCAGACCAAGTTACTTGCAATCCAAGGTATTACTGTAAATCCTGTTTCCCTAGGATGCTAAACAAGAGGAGGAGGAAGAGGGGTTGTGCCGTGTAGGGATTTTGTAATGTGAGAAAATGCCTGCGTTATCCCTCTTTGCCACCAGCCCCAGCCACTGTTTCCTGCTCTCCGCCGCTGTGGTAATCCTCTGCCTCACTGGGAGTGAGTGGGAAGACAGAAACCAGCGCTAAGTCGTTGGCTTCCCTTTCCGGAGCGCCTGCCCACGCCTTCGGGAACATTGACAGCGGCCTCCCCTAAAGTGTGCAGAAAAGCTCTCAGTGCTTGGAAGAGGAAGCACGGAAAGAAACCGAAGTTTACAAAGGAGCGTAAGCAGTTCTCCTTTTAAGAAGAGGAAGAAGAAAAGGGAGCTGGGGGGAGGGCAGTCAGCTGGCCTTACGTTTTAAGCTTTGGCATTCGCCCTGTTGTCATAGATTTCATAGATCATAGAGTTGGAAGGAGCCTACAAGGCTATCGAGTCCAACCCCCTGCTCAATGCAGGAAACTAGAGGAGGGGCCTCCCATCCAATTGAAGTAGGTTAAAAAAAAACATGACCTGTCGGTTCAGGTCGAATCAATCGGTGAAATTCAGCACTGCTGTTTCTCCCCTAGCCCCCTGCCTCCAAAAGTTCCCTTGCCCGGTTCCGTTTTGCAGGGCAGCGCTTAGATTTCTCTCCCCGGTGCCGGCTCCAGGTTTCGGAGAGGCTCTTGGGCGAGAACTGCTCAGTGGGCCCCCTCCTTCAGTGACTCCACCTTCTCAGCGCCATCATCACCAGCTGCTTCTGCTCCTCATCTTTCGCTTGCTTCTTGGCTGGCAGAGAGCAAGGAGGCCGTGGCATCTGCTGCTGCTGTTGCTCCTCCGCACCGCCACCTCCGTTGTCTGGGCCGGAGCAAGAGGCAGCCGAACAAGCAGGTCGCAAGGGTGAAGAGGAGCAGCAAGTCCAGGGCGCTCTTGTCCGTGGGCCCCTGCTGGGTTGTGGGCCCACCGACAAGAGGGGGGAGGCAAGGAAGAAGGCTGTACACGCATGTGCGGCCCCCAACCCATCATCTGTTGTGTGCAGCAGTGCCGCCTCCGGGTTTTGGAGGGCCCTTGGGCAAGGCCCCCTCCACGGCCCCCTCCCTCATTGAGTCTATCTTCTCACCACTGTCACCAGCTGCTCTTCCTCCTCCTCCTCCTCTTCCTCATTGCTCCCGCTTGCTTGCTTGGCAGGCAGAGAGCCAGGGAGCAAGGAGGCCACGGCATCTCCTGCTCCTCCTCCTCACCACCACCGTTGTCTGGGCCAGAGCAAGAGGCGGGTGAACAGGCAGGCTGCAGTGGGGAAGAGGAAGAGCAAGTCATGGGGGGGGGGGGGCGGCTCTTGTCAGTGCACCCCTGGTGGGGCGTGGGCCCTCAGCAGGAGCCCGACCGTGCCAGCCCTCGACGCCAGCCCTGTCTCTCCCCTTTTATTCAAGACTGCAGCAATGGGAGTATCTCTGTCTCCCCTCCCCGTGGAAGAAATCCCTGTGTGAGGTTCCCCCTCTCCTCTTCTATTCCCCTGTTCGGGTAGCCCCTTGTTCCTCCTGGCCCTGCTTGAGGCTTTCCCCTCCAGCTGAGCTTATCGCTGGCTTTCTCTGCTGTGTGATCCCATCTAGGTACGGCTGAGCAGGAAGAGAGGTTACCGGTAGTTGCCTGAGTCAGCTGCTGCAGTTCAAGCCTTGTGTGACTTTTTCCTGCCTGGGAAGGGACCATAGCTCAGTGCTCAGAGCTCTGCTTTGCATGCAGAAGCTCCCAGGTTCAATCCCCGGCATCTCCACATAGGGCTGGGAAAGACCCCCTGTCTTAAACCCTGGAGAGCCACCAATCATTGGAGGCCGTACAGAGTTCAGTGGGTGACCGATCTGAGTGAGAAGGCCGCTTCCTGTGCTCTTAGGAAGCCCGCTCTTTATTTAGAATCACAGGGACTGGAATCTTGCATAATATTTTTTTAGGGCAGGGGTACAGAGGGTCGAATTCAGTTTCAGAGACGCTCCGGGGGGGGGGGGGCTGCGTTCCAGCAGTGGGTGGGGCTGATGGGAAAAGAAGTGGATCCAAAAAACCAAAACTCCCAGCATATCATAGCTTGAACTCTTACAACCGGTCCCTAAGGCTTAGGAGAGGCATTTCAACCTTTTTAGAATGTGGGGGGAAACTGCGCAAAAGCTGGGGAACCCCTAAACAATTGGGGGTTGGGGGAAAGGGGGTGAGGCCGGTGGAAGGGGGCATGGCCATTTGGGGAACCCCAGGCCACTTAATGTGGGGGCGATGTGGGGGAAGGCCATTCTTTGGCTGAGACTCTGCAGAGGCAGTGCCATTCAGAACAGACAGTCTTGGGCATTGGGGACCAGTTGGTGTGACCTGGTAGAAGGCAGGTAGCCCTTGTGGCCCTCCTTACTAAACATGCAATTTTAGTGAGTTAGCGTGGAGCCACACGCTCCATGGCCATGGTGCCACACGCTCCATTAGCGTGGAGCCACACGCTCCATTAGCCATGGTGAGTTAGCGTGGAGCCACACTTCCATGGACCAGGCCTCTTTCCCGTTCCAAAAACACATCCCGGGAAACAGACCAAGACAAGGCTAGCACATTTCTGTCGGCTGCCTGTTGGGTGTTGTCTTCCCTTGGCGAGGAGAGGGAGAAAACGGCTCTCCCTGCGAGGCTGGCAGTTCCCGGCCTTGCCTGGGTGGAGTTTTTCACCCGGGATTCAGGGCGGTTCCTCCAGAGCTGCTCGGGTGTGCCACAGGTATTGGCTGATCTGGTCTTGGTGCTCCACATTCAAGACGCTGATCCCTCGTCAGATGATCGGCACTGGAACCTGTGGGGGCGGAATTATCAGGTTTCTCGGGAGTGTTAAGGCAGCCTTCATCGATCCCGTGCCCTCTAGGTGTGTTGGCCTACAACTCCTAGCAACCCCCTAATCAGTCAATCCATCAATATTTATTGCACAGTCACAGACCCATAAAAACAATACACGCAAGACAGCCAAAAACATAATGGTGAAAACCATCTTTAAAATACAATCTGAAAAATACCAAAAGTTACAATGGGCATGAAAGAATCGTCTTGGGAGACCTTATTACGGAAAAGAGGAACTTTGCCACTAACTCTGTCCTTGGCTGATTTACGTCAGCCAGAAAATATTCCAAATACCGCCTGTTTCGGCGACGGCGACCTTCCAAGGCATTTGCTCATAATAGGGCTAAGTAATGTATTATGTTCTTCACTGTGAAGACTGCACTTTAAAAAAAACACAACACGTCTCCCAAGGATTCAACTACTTAATCAGGACAGGGACATAGCTGATCTTCATATGGGACACCCTGACATCGCCCTTCCAAAGCTGCAGAAGGGAGGAAATTTAATCTAGCCTTGGGGGAAAACATGCTGATATTTGGGAAGAGTCGGATGAACCCCCAATTTAATATTCGTACTTCTGCAAACTTTGGTGTTCCCCAGAACATGCCGACACCTCCCTCTTAGAATCATAGAATCATAGAAAAGTAGAGTTGGAAGGGGCCCACAAGGCCATCGAGTCCAACCCCCTGCTCAACGCAGGAATCCAGGTCAAAGCATCCCCGACAGATGGCTGTTCAGCTGCACCTTGAATGCCTCCAGACTGGGAGAGCCCACCACCTCCCTAGGTAGTTGATTCCATTGTCTTATTGCTCTGACAGTCAGGAAATTTTTCCTGATGTTTAGGTGGAATCTAGGTTCCTGTAACTTGAGCCCATTATTCCGTGTCCTGCAAACTGGGATGATCGAGAAGAGATCCTGGCCCTCCTCTGTGTGACATCCCTTCAAGTACTTCAAGTACTGGAAGAGTGCAATCATATCTCCCCTCAGTCTCCTCTTCTGAAGGCTAAACATGCCCAGTTCTTTCAGTCTCTCTTCATAGTTTCTCACTGAGTCCTATCCGGGCTGTGTAGCTGTTGTCACTTAGCGCCAGAGTTTGCTTAGAAGGAGCCAAGAATTAGAAATGGTACAAAAAGGTCATGTTGCTCCTAAGAGGCCGCCGGCTTCTTTCCCCGTGACTTTCCCCGTTGGTCATAGCCCGTAGCCCGCAAGGTGTGGGTTGGTGAACCCAGTGACTTGGTGACCCCAGTGACTTCTCAGGGTAGCTGTATCTGTGGGGGAAAGTTGAGCCATGATGGGAGGAAGTGGCGGTCGAAGTATGGGGAAGAAGCCAGGAGTTGTAGGCACTGGGGAGAAACAAGGGAACTACAAAGGCATTGCATCAAATGTCCTGTTAGGTTTTGTTTTTTTTTAAACAGGCTTGACCTGAATCATGGCTGAGCTGGTCCTTGCAGAGCCTGTTCTTTCTCACAAGGGGTGTAGTTGGCATGAAGACACCACCTTGTTTTCTTTCTTGGTCAAGCTGGGCCCCTAACCCCGTTCTGAGTCTCTCTCCTCCCCTCTTTAACCACTCAGGTGGGAGGCATGCAGTCTCTGTCCCCATAGGGCTCCACTTCTGAAAGATGTGCCAAGTTCCGAGCTTTATTGCCCTGGCCACCTCTCTTCCCCCCCCCACCTGCTGCCCCCCCCAAGATGCGTGGCTGATAGGAACATTGGAAGCTGCCTTATATGGAACCAGACCATTGGTGCATCGGGCCCGATATTGTCCACACTGACCAGCAGCGACTCTCCAGGGTTTCAGGCAGGATTCTTTCCTAACCCTACCTGGAGATGCCGGGGATTGTTTGTGTAAAGCTGGGCTCAGGCCTGGGGTCCTGTGTCTGGCCCTCCTTGGGGTCCTGTGTCTGGCCACCCCCGCTTTCCCCCGACCTCCAGTCATTTGGCATTTCCCCAGTTTTTGCGTGGTTCCCCCCGCAATTCTAAAAGGTTGAAATGCCTCTCTTAAGGCTTCATTACTAGCAAATAAGAGCTTTCAGCTGCAATATGCGGGCATTTTGTTTTGTAGTTTTGGCCCCGCCCCTTTTGCCATTGGCCATGCCCACCACCGGAATGGGCATGGCCAATTCCCCCCCCCCCCCAAGAGCTACACTGAAATGGAATATGGCCCGCAGGCTGCCAGAGGTCCTGCGCCCCCGATGTAAACTGATAGGCCCTCTCCCACCCCAGCCCCTTCGTGTGAACGGATACGATGCACAGGTGGCTGCTTCATCACATCGGCCAGTGTGGCGCATCCCATGGGGCTTTGTTTTATTTTTTTGCATCTGGGCTCCGGTTCGCCCTTTGGCTTTGTGTGCAGATCAGCCCACCTGTACCTGTCACCTTTTAGCTGGCTGGGGCATGCTGGGAGTTGTAGGCCAAAAACATCTGGGGACCCCAGGTTGGAGAACACTGTTTTAGATGCTAGCTTAGGATGATGTGGCTTGTAGCCCAACCATGTCTTGAAGGCGCTGGGTTGAGGAAAGCTGGAGTAGGCCCTCCGTGTGGCTGTACGCAGGCGCTTCTGTGTCCTCTGCTGTGAAACTGAGGCTTTGGCCTAGTTCACACAGCACGGCAGCCCTGGGTGGTTGCCGTTGCTTTTTAACTATGGGTTCCAACTCTGGCTCATCTCTCCTCCAACAAACCAGAGTCCCTGGTTCATGCGTTATACTGAAGAACCCAAGGACAGAGCGTTCCCGAGTGCATTGGCCACTTCCATTTGCAGTCAAACATATGACAGACCCACCCCTATTTTTTGTGGCACATGGATCATGTCAGCAGATCAACACACACGCACTGAGGTCTCTATGTGTGGTTGAGACTCTCTCGCATCATATGGCATGTGGGATCCAATCTTCCCTAACGTGGTGTCTTCCAGCTTTCTTGGACTACAATTCCCATCATCCCAAGGCTCATTGGCCTCGCTAGCTGGTGCTGATGGGAGTTGACATCCAAAACCTCTGGAGGGCAGCAGGCTGGGGAAAGCTACATTTAAAAAAAGATTTTCCACATTGTTACTAGTTTTTTCTTTCTTTTTATTGTTCGCCGCTTGGGAATTTTATTGGAGGTAGAGCAGTATATAATGCTTGTAAATAAATACATCTTCTATGCATTCAGCTAAAGTAAGAAGCAGACTCACTCTCTGTGTGGTGGTTGCAGGGAAAAACGCCCATGCCCGTGCTGATGGGGGGGACGGATGGGGGTCTCTTCCGTAATATGGATTGCTTTGTTGTGTGCTAAAATGTGTAAATTCTGTTCCAAAGAGAGAGGCTAATTCCATTACCAGAATAAAACCACAGAATTTTATCTCTCCCTTTTTACATACTTAATTATATTTCTGCTAATGGTGTATCTGGGGGCAGGCTACGGAGAACACTGAACCTCATCCCCAACTTCTACAACATCGCCAGACATGGCCTTCCTAGCCCAAGCCTCTCTGTGTGCCAGGAGAGCTATAAACTTTAGAAACAGCACTTGAAAACTGAGATTCTCCAGCTACCAAATCCTGTTGTGGTCTTTTCCCCGATAAGTTACTAGCCCACCTGCCCATACATACTACATTGTTGTTGTTTTTATGGCGGAAACAAATAAGAACAAATGTTCAGGGTTGGTTGTTTTTTGTTTTTTGTTTTTTGCTCTTGCTCACCCAGAGGTCATCTTTTGCTCACCACAGGCAACCAGGCAAATGGCTGTTAAGAAGCCTGGTCTTACGTATTGCTTTTTTTGTGCGTGTGTTTATTCTGTAGCTGCTTCTCCAGCTGTTAATCATTAATAAGGCAAACAGAGCCTGCAATTGAGTTCCCTTCACATGTGACTAATGACTCCACCTAATTAAATCCACTGCTCTCCTTCTCTCTTGGTGTAAATTTCAAGCTATCCCCCCTGGGGCTTTTGCCTTGCCAGAGTTGACATTCTCCCTCTGCATCTGTGGAAAGCTTTCTTCAGAACTGTGAGTCAGCAGCCTTCATCCAGCTGTAGGAGGCGAGAAGGAGAAAGAGAGTTGGACATATGGCACCCAACAATGCGGCTAAAATTGGCTTCAGTCCAAGTCTCAGAATATGCAAAGCAGAATGCCGAACTGGGCGTGTTTGTATTTTGGCAATCAAGCTTTTCTTGTGCAATAACCTTGTCTGCACTTTGCTTACAGTCAGTCAGTACATAGAATCATAGAAAAGTAGAATTGGAAGGGGCCTACAAGGCCATCGAGTCCAACCCCCTGCTCAGTGCAGGAATCCAGGTCAAAGCATCCCTGACAGATGATTGTCCAGTTGCACCTTGAATGCCTCCAGACTGGAAGACCCCACCACCTCCATAGGTAGTTGATTCCATTGTTTTATTGCTCTAACAGTCAGGAAATTTTTCCTGATGTTTAGGTGGAATCTAGGTTCCTGTAACTGACTACATCTTAGGTTGTAGTCAGGCAGCACATGGCACAGCAATATTTCTGCAACTAAGCAGGTGTGGATTTGGCCGGTGCCTGGATCAGTGACGCGGGGTGGAAAATTTTCCAAAATGGAAAACATTCCAGAAAAATCGGTGGTGGGGAGATATATAGAGATGTTTTAAAATTATGCACAGCATGGAGAAAATGGGTGGGGAGAAGTTCTTCTCCCTCTTCCATAATACTAGAATAAGAACATCAGAGGAGCCATGCTGGATGAGACCGAGGGTCCATCTAGTCCAGCATTCTGTTCACACAGTGGCCAACCAGCTGCCCACGGGAAGCCCACAAGCAGGACAGGAGTGCAACAGCACCCTCCCACCCATGTTCTCCAGCAACTGGTGCACATAGGCATACTGCCTCTGATACTTGAGGGAGCATATAGCCACCAGGACCAGTAGCCATGGATAGCCTTCTCCATGAATTTGTCCAGTCCCCTTTTAAAAACATCCAAACTGGTGGCCATCACGACATCTTGTGGAAGTGAAGTCCATAGTTTAACTATGCACTGTGTGAAGAAGGACTTCTTTTCATCTGTCCTGAATCGCCTACCATTCAGCTTCATGGGATGACCCCACTGGGTTCTAGTATTATGAGAATCTAATGGGATCATCCCATGGAGCTGAATGATGGGAGATTCAGGACAGATCAAAGGAAGTCCTTCTTCACACAGTGCAGAGTTAACCTGCAGAACTCAGTACCGCAAGATGTAGTGATGGCCGCCAACTTGGAAGGCTTTAAAAAGGGATTAGAAAAATTCATGCAGGAGTAGTTACTAGGTACTCATGATGGCTCTATGCTCCCTTCAGTATCAGAGGCAGTATGCCTATGTGCACCAGTTGCTGAGGAACATGGGCTGCTGTTGAACTCATGTCCTGCTTGTGGATTTCCCGTGGGCAGCCGGTTGGCCACTGTGTGGGAACAGAATACACCGTGGCACGTGGACGGCTGCCTTTGCTTCACTGCTGATCAATCTGGGCTGTTCCCGTAATGTGGTACTGAGGACTCAAGTGGGCTCAACGGAGCTGCCGCTGTCTCACCAGAGCTATCAAGTGCCTGAATGAAGTCCTGCGAGTTCCCTGTGACCTCCAGGAACCCCTTTGCTCTGCTTTCCGCTTGTTTTTCTTCAAAACGCAGCCCCGTTCCCACCCTATGTGAGCCACCCCCTTTCCCCCTCTCTGCAGTTGAGTAGTAGTAATAATAATTTTAAGAATGCGCACGCACTTCCTCCTTTTCACATACGGTTTCCTTCGCTGCATCCCATCAAACTGCAAGCCAGTCACTTTTGGGAGACTGGCTCTTGTTGACAGGAAGTGGACAGGTCCAGAAGCGGAGGCTGAACTGGGGCCGGTCACTGGGGTACAAAGGGTAAGCAAGCAAGACCTTTCCCCAGACCCTGAACAACTGTGGAGAAGCATGTTTTTAAAAAGCTAAGGGTGCAATCCTATGCATGTTTAGACAGGAAAACATACTACGACTCCCCACATTCCCCATCCAGCATGGGAATCGCTGGGAATTGTAGGTCTTCTTTTATTTATTTATTTATTTATTTAATACATTTTTATACCGCCCAATAGCCGAAGCCCTCTGGGCGGTTTACAACAGTTAAAATAATAAAATACAATATAAAATTTAAAAACCACAGATTAAAAACAAACAGCAGAGCTTTTGTCTAAACATGCATAGGATTGCCTTTTTTGTCTTTCTGTCTAAACATGCATAGGATTGCACCCTAAGGGAGTGACCCTAGGATGCCTCGTGGGATGCAATGAGACTAACTTCTGAGTAGTCTTGGAGAGGATTTAAATGGTGGTGTATCCATTCCAGTTGCCCAACTTTATCATTATTAGCCACGTTCACGCAAAATGGTAAACCAGGAATCCTGGGTTGCTGTGACTGCACATAGGGCCTTTGCACCCTCTTGGCTCTTACTGCTAGCGCAAGTGCCAAAATCAACCAAAAATGGTTTCTTTAGCATGTCATCTGAGCCTGGGATCCTGGCTTGTTAAGCCCCTTACAAGCCAGGTTCATAAACCAGGGTTTGTTCTTGGCTTATGAATCATGACTTGTCAGAAGAAATCAGTGAGCCAGTATCCCAGGTCCAAATGATATGCAAAGCAATCCATTTCTGGGCAACAGTACCAGTTGAGAGCGAATGGGCAACATGTATTGGAATCATGGCTTACTGTTCTCCGCAAACATGGCAATAATCCAGGAATTGTGTTCCTAATTAGTGCAACAATGCCATTCTAAAAATGGATTTCCCCTCCCACCCCCGAAGAAAAAAATATAGCAGAGGGGGGGGAAATTCCATCCTACATTGCTGGCCACTGTTTATTGGGGGAGATGCTCCCCGTGGTGGGGTCTACGACTTCTGTGTGGGCTTTATCCCCAGCCCAGGGGGTCCACAAATCTTGGCTTATTAGCCCACCCTCATTTCTGGTTGCCAATCTGCTCCTTTCGCTTGTGTCCTTTGCTATACATGGAAGGCTTATGAGAGAGGCAGGGCCCTCCCTTATTTGTGGGAGCAGAGAGTGAGCGAGCAGGTAGGCAGGGGCATCTCCTGCTCCTCACCACCACCACATTGTCTGGGCCAGATCAAGAGGTGGCTGAACAAACAGGTCCAGGGGGCTCTTGTCAGTGGCCCCCTGTTGAGATATGGGCCCTTGGCACATGCCCAGCCATGCCTACCCATGGTGCCGGCCCTGGTGGTGGTAAGGATTGGTGCGGTGCTGAGTGTGCTGCTTGCCAGAGGCTGGGTGCACTCACCACGGATGGGTGCATTTGTGGATGCCTGATCTCCCCCCCCCCCCAATTCAAGAGTGGCCTGTAAGGAAGGAGGTGCGAAGAGGAGGAGATGACCCCCCCTTTCCTTCTGAAAGTGTGGTGCCCAGAATTGGACACAGTAGTCAAGATGAGGCCTAACCAGTGCCGAGTAAAGGGGAATTATCACTTCACGTGATTTGGAAGCAATACTTCTATTAATGCAGCCCAAAATAGCATTTGCCTTCTTTGCAGCCACCTCGCATTGCTGGCTCATATTCAGTTTGTGATCTACCACAATTCCAAGATCCTTCTCACTTGTGGTATTGTTGAGGCAAGTGTCCCCCATTCTGTAACTCTGCATTTGGTTTCCTTTCCCTAGGTGCAGCACTTGGCATTTATCCCTATTAAATTTCATTCTGTTGTTTTCGGCCCAGCGCTCCAGCCTATCGAGATCTCCTTGAATTTTGTTTCTTTCTTCCAGAGTATTAGCTGTTCCACCCAACTTTGTGTCATCTGCAAATTTGATAAGCATTCCCTGTACCTCCTCATGCAAGTCATTAATAAAAATGTTGAAGAGCACTGGGCCCAGGACCGAGCCCTGTGGTACCCCGCTTGTTACCTCTCCCCAGTTTGAGAAGGAACCATTGATAAGCACCCTTTGAGTCCAATTCTGTAGCCAATTGTGGATCCACCTGATAGTTGTTCCATCTAGCCCACTTTTAGCTAGCTTGCTAATCAGGATATCATGAAGCACTTTGTCGAAAGCTTTGCTGAAGTCCAGGTATATTATGTCCACAGCATTCCCACAGTCCACAAGGGAGGTTACCTGTTAAAAAAATGAGATCAGATTAGTCTGGCAGGATTTGTTCTTGACAAATCCATGCTGGCTTCTAGTAATCACTGCATTGCTTTCAAGGTGCTTGCAGACTGTCTTCTTTATAATCTGCTCCAAAATCTTCCCAGGGATTGATGTCAGACTGACTGGCCTATAGTTCCCAGGTTCCTCCTCCTTGCCCTTTTTGAAGATGGGAACAACATTTGCCCTCCTCCAGTCATCTGGCACGTCACCTGTCCTCCATGATTTCTCAAAGATAATAGACAGTGGTTCTGAGAGTAGTTCTGCCAGTTCCTTTATTACTCTAGGATGCAGCTCATCAGGCCCTGGAGATTTAAACTCGTTCAGAGTAATCAGGTGCTCCTTGACCATTTGCCTATCAATCTCAAGCTGCAATCCTGCCCCTTCAATCTGCTCTTCAGGTTTGCCAGGGGGGTCATAGACCCTCTTTTGGGAGAGGACCGAGCCGATGTAGGAATTGAACACTTCTGCCTTTTCCTTGTCTTCTGTTATCAATTTGCCATCCTCATTGCGTAGTTGAACCACCATTTCTTTCCTCTGTCTTTTACTATGCACGTATCTGAAGAAAGCTTTCTAGTTGTTTTTAGCATCCCTCGCTAACCTTAGCTCATTCTCAGCTTTAGCCTTCCTGACACTATTCCTACAGTTCTGTGCTACCTGCCTGTACTCTTCCCTTGTAGCCTGTCCTTCCTTCCACTTCCTATACGTGTCCTTTTTTGTTTTCAGTTCATCTTTGAGTTTATTGTGAAGCCACATTGGCTTCTTCTGTTACCCTCTGCCTTTTCTCCTTGTGGGAATTGTTTGCAATTGTGCCTTTAAAATTTCCTTTTTTAAAAACTCCCACCCATCCTGGGCTTCTTTACTCATTAGAGTCGCTTGCCATGGGACCTTACTTATCATTGTTCTGAGTTTGTTAAAATTGGCTTTCCTAAAATCCAGGGTACGTGTTTGGCTACACTCAGCTTTTGCTCCCCGTAGAATCAAGAACTCAAGTATAACATGGTCACTTTCCCCCAGAGTTCCCGAAACTGCCACTTTATCCACTTCCACTAACTCGTCTCTGTTGGTTAGAATCAGGTCAAGGATAGCTGCTCCTCTAGTTCCTTCCTCCACTTTCTGTAGGAGGAAGTTATCAGCAGCACAACTCAGGAATTTCTTGGAGGGGCCATGCTTGGCTGAATAAGTCTCCCAACAGATATCAGGGAAATTGAAGTCCCCCATTACTACCACATCATGCCTCCTTGAAACAATGGCAATTTGCTTTTCAAAAGTTTCATCCTCGTCTTCTCCTTGATTGGGTGGTCAGTAGTAGACTCCAACTGCCATGTTCGTTTTATTCTTTGCCCCCTTTATTTTAACCCAGATGCTCTCAATGGGGCTGCCAAGCTCCTCTTCCTGTATCTCTGTGCAGAGAAACGTATCTTTAACATACAGCGCAACTCCACCTCCCTTTCTGTTGCTTCTGTTCCTTTTGAACAAGTTATACCCTTCAATCGCTGTATTCCAGCCATGGGAGTCATCCTACCAGGTTTCAGTTATCCCTATCAAGTCGTACTTGCCCTCATGTATCAAGAGTTCAAGTTCGTCTTGTTTGTTGCCCATACTGTGGGCATTAGTATAGAGCAGTGTTTCTCAACCTTGGGTCCCCAGATGTTTTTGGCTGGGGCATGCTGGGAGTTGTAGGCCAAAAACATCTGGGGACCCAAGGTTGAGAAACACTGGTATAGAGGCATCGAAGACTATGTGCTTTATACTCCGACTTTCCCCCTACATTTTGTGGTAGATGGTCATTGGGCACCGCTGGAGCTGTTCTCTCCGTTGTGGCACAGAGGCCTTCTTCCATTGGAACCCCCGAGATTGGTCCATCTAGTCCAGCATTCTGTTCACACAGTGGCCAACCAGCTGCCCACGGGATCCCACAAGCAGGACATAGGGTGCTACAGCACCCTCCCACCCATGTTCCCCAGCAACTGCAGTACATAGGCATATTGCCTCTGAGACCGGAGGAAGCATATAGCTAATCAGGACTAGTATCCATGGATAGCCTTCTCCATGAATTTGTCCAATCCCCTTTTAAAGCCCTCCAAATTGGTGACCATCGCTACATCTTGTGACAGCAATTTCCATAGTTTAACTCTGCACTGTGTGAAGAAGGACTTCCTTTTATCTGTCCTGAATCTCCTACCATTCAGCTTCATGGGATGACCCCGTTGGGTTCTAGTATTATGAGAGAGGGAGAAAAATGTCTCCCTCTCTACTTTCTCCACACCATGCATAATTTTATACCCCTCTATCATGTCTCCCCTTACTCGCTTTTTTTCTAAGCTAAACAGTCCCAGCTGCTGTAACCTTTCCTCATTGGGGAGTTGCTCCAGCCCCTTGATCATTTGAGTTGCCCTTTTCTGCCCCTTTTCCAACTCTAATCTTCCAAGTATTCCAAGTGCGGTTGCACTATAGGTTTGTATAAGGGCAGTAGGATCTTGGCAGTTTTATTTTCAATTCCTTTCCTAATTACGCCTAACATGGAGTTTGCCTTTTTCACAGCAGCTGCACACTGGCTCGACATTTTCATCGAGCTGTCCACCACAACCCCAAGATCTCTTTCTTGCCCAGTCATCGCTAGCTCAGATCCTGTCAGATTATACTTGAAGTTGGGATTTTTCGCCCCAACGTGCATTGGTTTACACTTGCTTAAATTGAACCGTATTTGCCATTTTGATGCCCATTCTCCCAGTTTGGAGAGAGATCTCCCTGTCTGTTCATATCTCTCTCTCTCTCTCCCTGCTGGCTCCTCCGTTTCCTGCAAAAGTCTGCTCCCCCCCCCCCGCACTGTATTTGTGTGTGTGTGTGTGTGTGTGTGTTTTGCCTCTCTAGTCATGGTCTCTGAGAGTGTTGAATGGCTCTTTGCCCTGCCCAAAGTCTTAGCGATGTTGCCAAAAAAGAAATAAGGGGGGTGGGAAACCTGGGTCTCGCCTGAGTTGCTGTGGTGTTGCTAGGGAACAAAGTCCTTGAGCCTGTGGTGGTGGCAGTGGTGGGGAGATGCCTGTGTTTTTCTGGGCGGGTTCCATATTTGGTGTCTGGCGCAGAGTCCTGCATTCATGGATTTGCTCAGCTTCTCAGACCAGGCCATTAAATATGGGGGTGGGGAGAGCTATAGGCCAAAAAAATAGACCGGTCTCTGCCCCCAAGGAGGTTCCAATCTAAAATAGACGAATGAAGGGAAATGGAAGAAGGGAAAGCTTTGACCCTGGTTGTGGTTTGGAAGAGGATTGCCAGCGCAATCCTGTCCGCCTCTACTCGGAAGTAAGCCCCATTGAGTGTCATTGGGCTGGCTTACTCCCAGGTGAAATGGGATTGCAGCTGGAGGGGATCAGCCAAAGGCTCTACTGGGAAGGTGGGTTTTGTGAAAGGAGGAGAATGCAGAGGTACCATGGGCATGTTTGGGGAGGAAGTCCCACATGTGGTGGGGGGCAATTGGCAGTAAAGGAGAAAGAGCGGAGATATTTCAACATAGATGGCTTTAAAAGGTGATTGATTGATCCCCCCGCCCATATTTAAATGCTGCCCTATAACAAAAAGGTTCTGACACACTTTGAAAGGAGCAAATTCTTTGAAAGGGAACAGCTCTGTCAGTGGCTACTAGTTGTGATGGCCATACGCCCCCCCCCGCCAGGATCAGAGGCAGTATGCTGGGGAACACATGCGGGAGGGTGCTGTTGTGCTCATGTCCCGGGTGTGGGCTTCCTGCTGTGGCATCTGTCGGCCACTGTGGGATTATATCATGAGAGGAGAGTGCTGAGAAGGGTGGATTGGACAAGGCTGTGGAGAATTCGGAAGGGGATAGGCAAGCCAGGGAAGGGATCTTTGGAGGGGGAGAGGTGAATGATATGGCAGTGGGGTTCCAGAGAGAGGTGAGAGGGCCAAGGTGTGAAAGTGAGGAAAGCCAGGTAGACGGTCCATAGTTGGCCCCTGTGTTTTTCTTCATTTCTTGGCGGCAGTCGAACGTTCCACAAAATTGAGAACAGCCTCGTCTAAGTAGCAGTCTTTCGTTGCCTCGTGGGATCATCGGGGAGTGCCCGTTGCTCGGTGGTGGAGCCCGTGCTCTTCATGCAGAAGGCCCAGACTTGTATGTAAACACTAGCTTGGGCGCCACGGGCGACTAGAAATTGCAAGCAGGCGAGTGAGGGGAGTTGGTGGAGGAAAGATGATGTGCTCAGTCTCTCCTCGGTGCCCAGCCCAGAAAGCCAAGCGGGCTGCCTGAGGAACGAAGCCCCCTTCCTCCCTCCGTGCCCCGTGTAGAAATTGAGCTTTGCACGGGGTCAGCTCCAAGTTTGCAGGGGAGGTGGGCTGGGGCTGGGCAAAGCACCATGTGATGGGAACCTTTCCTTTGTCGGTGAGCCCTGGCAGGCTGACATAGCACTGTGGGCAGGGGGCAGCAACAGAGCCAGGTGGTTTTGAGCGGGGTTTTTTTTTTTTGCCATTTTACTTTTTTAGAGTGGCTCTAGGTGGAGGCATTGGGGAAGTTTAAATGGTAGCTTGATCCAGCCACCTGGAACTGCTCGGAGCTCTGGGACAAGAAAAAAACTTGGTGGGCAGGAATTGGCACCAAGCGTGGCTCTCTGTCCCTCCTGGGCCAAGCAATTTTTCGCAGGCCACTAACTTTCCTGGGCTTATTTGTAAGGATACAGAAGGACCCTCGATACGATCCCCAGCTTCTCCGGTTGAAAAGGGAAGGTAGCAGAGGATGGGAGTAAGGCCCCTTCTTTGCCTGAGAGGGCTACTGGCGGCCGGGTGTAGCTAGCCGGGCAAAGAGGCCTGTTACGGGGCAGCTTGTGATGTTCCTTGACAGCCGTGTCCGGGTCGAGGCCCCGTTGCTCCCCTAGCAAGTGCTAGGAGCTGCGTGCGTCTGATGTTTTTTTATGCCTAACGGTTGCGACGTGCAGCACACAGACCTCCCGTACGATCGCAGGCGGTGCTCCAGTGTGGAGCGAGCCCAGCTGCACAGGGCCTGGAATGCAGGGAGGTGGGTGGGAGTCCCCCTTGACATACTTGGACCCATCCCCAGGTTGGGGGAAGGGCGGGAGGGGCGGTGGGGAGAGGAAATTTGAAACAGGACGGCCAAGTAGAAATGAATGTGTGGCGTGCCTGCGAGAGTGCGAGTGAGGCCTGACTTCGTGCTGCGATACAACGGTGAATGTAGCGAGCCTGTTCCCTTTTCCTCATGTTCCTGAATCGCAGCCTGACTTTCCCCCTTTTCTTTCGAAGCCCGTGGGCCGCAAGAGAGCCACTGTGGTTGTAGCTCAGGGGTGCAGAAACAAGGACACAAGGGCCAAATCCAGCCCTCCTGGGGGTCTCAAGAAGGCCACACCCCCTTGTCACCAGTCATTTGGTGGCTCCCTGTTCTTTCCTCATTCTTAAAGGTTGAAATGCTGCTGGTAAGGCTTTGTTACCTGCAGTAAGAGCTTTAAGCGACCCCATGCCCTGGTTGTTCATTTTTGGCCTCGCCCCTTTGGCCCCGCCCATCACTGCAAGCTTCTCCAAAATGGAATTCGGCCCTTGGACTTGAAAGAGTGTCTGCATCCCTGGTGTAGTGGTTAGAGCAGAGCTGGGAAATCTGGGTGGCCTCAGCCCGATTTCATGCGGCCAACAGAGATGGGGTGGCATGTGTGCAGAGTGGGGGGGGGGGAGAAAGGGGTGCCATGCATGGGGTAGGAGAGGCAGGTATATAACCCTGCGATGTTGCAAACCCCGCCCACTTTGGCTTTGGCTCCACCCACTGCCAGCACCAACCCGTGGCCCCTGAGCGATTACCCTTGAGGGAATGTGGCCCTCAAGCGTGTCAAGCAGGGGTGGGGAACCTCTTTCAGTCCGAGGGCCAAATTCAAATGCAGTGATTACTACAAGCCAGCATGGATTTGTCAAGAACAAATCCTGCCAGATTTGTTCTTGACAGAGAAGCTTTTGGGGGCCACGTTCCAGTGATGGGCGGGGTCAAAGGGGCGGGGCCAAGCTTGGAAAAAGACGACAACAGCACTCCAGCCTGTTTTAGCTTAAAGCTCTTACCACCAACAACTAAGCCTTAGGAAAGACATTTTGACCTTTTAGAATGGGGGAGAATCTGCACAAAAGCTGGGGACCACCCTATGATTAGTGATCAGGGTAAAGCGGGTGGCATGTGCCCCACCACCCTCGGAGGGCCAGATCTGCACCACCACCACCCTGGAGGGCCAGATCTAAACAAACCACTGTTCCCCAAATTCTCATGTAACAGGGCTCTGTGTTTTGTCTGAAAGCAAATGCTTCTGATCTCAGTTTTCAAAAAAAAAGAAAAAAGGAAAGCGGGCGCAGGGTTCAAGCTTGTGCGTGGCAGCTGCAAACCACATTTTCTGAGTTGGGTCATTACAGCTGCCCCGACATCTGCCCCGGCAACGGCTACAGTCTGTGTTTTCTGTGGTTTAAAGCCAGCTAAGAACCCTGCTTAAGGGCAAACCCTGCTTAAGGGCAAACCCTGGCTTGTGTGAACTGTAGTTCTTTGTTGGCACTGATAAAAGTGGCCAAGTGTGGGCAGTCCGCTAATCTGAAATAACTGCCCGTTTATTTCTCATGCGGTGCTCAGTCCCCCTGCTCTTCCCCCAGAGCGTTCAGAGCAACTTGTGCGCAGCTTCTCGGTCATCTTCTCATCAGGGTAACCTTCAGGGCCTGGAGCTGCCTGGCTTCAGTGCCAGAATTGTGCTGTGGGCCTTCGGATTCCTGCCCTGAGCTTGTTGAACCGCACCTTCCTGGTTGCCCAATGTCCTGGCTTGCGCAGCGTTGCTGAGGGCACGTTCTGAGATCCTTAACCCTGGTCTAGCGCTGGCATTTTTTATTTGTCACTTGCCAATCTACCCTTTTCCTGCTTTCCTGGCAGGATCATAGAATCATAGAATCATAGAAAAGTAGAGTTGGAAGGGGCCTACAAGGCCATCGAGTCCAACCCCCTGCTCAATGCAGGAATCCAGGTCAAAGCATCCCTGACAGATGACTGTCCAGCCGCACCTTGAATGCCTCCAGAGTGGGAGAGCTCACCACCTCCCTAGGTAGTAGGTTCCATTGTCTTATTGCTCTGACTGTCAGGAAATTTTTCCTGATATTTAGGTGGAATCTGGGTTCCTGTAATTTGAGCCCATTATTCTGTGTCCTGCAAACTGGGATGATCGAGAAGAGATTCTGGCCCTCCTCTGTGTGACGACCCTTCAAGTACTGGAAGAGTGCTATCATATCTCCCCTCAGTCTCCTCTTCTGAAGGCTAAACATGCCCAGTTCTTTTAGTCTCTCCTCATAGGGCCTTGTTTCCAGTCCCTTTATCTTCCTTGTTGCCCTCCTCTGAACCCTCTCCAGTTTGTCTATGTCCTTCTGAAAGTGTGGTGCCCAGAACTGGACGCAATACTCAAGATGAGGCCTAACCAGTGCCGAGTAAAGGGGAATTATCACTTGACGTGATTTGGAAGCCATACTTCTATTAATGCAGCCCAAAATAGCATTTGCCTTCTTTGCAGCCACATCGCATTGCTGGCTCATATTCAGTTTGTGATCTACCACAATTCCAAGATCCTTCTCACTTGTGGTATTGTTGAGGCAAGTGTCCCCCATTCTGTAACTCTGCATTTGGTTTCCTTTCCCTAGGTGCAGCACTTGGCATTTATCCCTGTTAAATTTCATTCTGTTGTTTTCGGCCCAGCGCTCCAGCCTATCGAGATCTCCTTGAATTTTGTTTCTTTCTTCCAGAGTATTAGCTGTTCCACCCAACTTTGTGTCATCTGCAAATTTGATAAGCATTCCCTGCACCTCCTCATCCAAGTCATTAATAAAAATGTTGAAGAGCACCGGGCCCAGGACCGAGCCCTGCGGTACCCCGCTTGTTACCTCTCCCCAGTTTGAGAAGGAACCATTGATAAGCACCCTTTGAGTCCGATTCTGTAGCCAATTGTGGATCCACCTGATAGTTGTTCCATCCAGCCCACTTTTAGCTAGCTTGCTAATCAGGATATCGTGAGGCACTTTGTCGAAAGCTTTGCTGAAGTCCAGGTATATTATGTCCACAGCATTCCCACAGTCCACAAGGGAGGTTACCCGTTAAAAAAATGAGATCAGATTAGTCTGGCAGGATTTGTTCTTGACAAATCCATGCTGGCTTGTAGTAATCACTGCATTGCTTTCAAGGTGCTTGCAGACTGTCTTCTTTATAATCTGCTCCAAAATTTTCCCAGGGATTGATGTCAGACTGACTGGCCTATAGTTCCCAGGTTCCTCCTTCTTGCCCTTTTTGAAGATGGGAACAACATTTGCCCTCCTCCAGTCATCTGGCACTTCACCTGTCCTCCATGATTTCTCAAAGATAATAGTCAGTGGTTCTGAGAGTTCTTCTGCCAGTTCCTTTATTACTCTAGGATGCAGCTCGTCAGGCCCTGGAGATTTAAACTCGTTCAGAGTAATCAGGTGCTCCTTGACCATTTGCCTATCAATCTCAAGCTGCAATCCTGCCCCTTCCATCTGCTCTTCTGCGGTGGCTGTATTACCCTTGTGCAGTCTCTTGACACACCTGGCGGTACTTGTGGGCACGCTTACGGCGGCTGGCTTGGGGGATTATGGGAGTTTATTTATTTTATTAGGTTTATATCCTGCCTTTTTTCCTGCAAGGAACCCAAGGCAGCTTACATAACCCTCCTCCGCTCCATTTTATCCTCACAACAACGCTGTGAGGTAGGTGAGGCTGTGAGGTTCCTGGCCGAGTGGGGACTAGAACCCTGATTCTCACGAGTCCCAGTCCAGCTCTCTAACCACTACGCCACACTTCGGGAGGGCACCGCGTTGGGGAAGGCTGGGTTACAAAGCTGTGTTTTGGGCTTCCCTGTTCGCAGCAGGAATCTTGTGAAATGAGAGCGGTTTCCCTGGAAGCAGCCCCCTTTGCTTCCAGAAGCCCCCCGCCCAAATTTCTGCTGCCACAGCATCCCTGCTTGGTGGCCGTCCGGCCTCTGCTGTAAAAACACTCCAATGGAGGAAAGCCCACCTCCTTCCGAGGCAGCCTGTTCCAAAGTCAGACCGCTTGAACTGTTTGGTCGAAATCCGTCATCTTCTGAACCCGCTGGTCTGGGTCGGAACCCTCTAGAGCAGATATGCAAAATCTCAGGCCCAGTTGGCCGTGCCCTTTTACCATGACCACTGCTTGTTAGGTGGTTTCCTGGCAGTAACTTTGCCTTCGGAGGCATTTCGTAAGAAGCAAGGGTCCATCTAGTCCAGCATTCTGTTCACACAATACTGTAGAAAATACTGAGCTAGATGGACTGAGGGTCTGGCTAGATATAGAAGCAGCTTCTCGTGTTCCTACTTAAATCAGAACTTCAGTCAGAACGATGAGGACTGGAATCTTACTTGTTCTTTCGGGGAAAGGCTATAGCTGAGTGTTAAAGCACCACCTTTGCATGGAGGAAGTCCCAGGTTCAATCCCTGGCATCTCCAGGTAGGGCTGGGAAAGACCCCCCCCCCCCGTCTGAACATCAGAAGAGCCCTGCTGGATCAGACCAAGGGTCCATCCAGTCCAGCATTCTGTTCACACAGTGACCAACCAGCTGCCCACGGGATCCCACAAGCAGGATCTGGGTGCAACAGCACCCCCCCCCACCCATGTTCCCCGGCAACTGGTGTACATAGGCATACTACCTGTGATACTGGAGGTAGCATAGAGCCATCAGAACTAGTAGCCATCGATAGCCTTCTCCTCCATGAATTTGTCCAATCCCCTTTCAAAAAACCCCAAATTGGTGACCATCACTCTTGTGGTAGGGAGTTCCATAGTTTAACTCTGTGCTGTGTGAAGGAGTACTTCCTTTTCTGTGTCCTGAATCTCCCACCACTGACCTTCATGGGATGACCACTTTGGGTTCTGGTATTATGAGAGACAGAAAAATGAGAGGAGGAGACATTTTAGAGGGGGGGGGCAGAAGGAATGGCAGAAAATCCGAGAAACTGTCCAATATCCAGTGGTTGGGAGAAAGGGGTATGGCCCGAAAAAGGGGATGGAGCTATCTGGATTTGTCCCACGGGGCTGAGGCTCTCAACCCCTGGAGTAGAGAGTCGAGAACTAAATGGGTAGTCTGACTGGGCATAAGGCATCTTTCTGCAAGGCCTTAGATGGAGAAAAGGGCCTTTTCCACCCCCTGCTCCTTTTAATGCCCGGGATTTGAACCCGGGGCCTTGTTGTGTGCAGCACAGCTGCTCTGTCACAGAGCTGTGGGGCCTTTGGCAAAAAGCTGCAGCGCTTTGCGATCACTGCGGTGTCACTACTTCCAAGCAAAAGGCCAGAAGGAGAAAGACGCACCCACATGTTATCCAGGCCGACACGCCTAGTTTTATCTGCGGTGAGCAGCATGCTGTCTGCACTGGTGATTCATTTATGGAACTCCTGGCCAAATGCCCTTCTTGATAAATGGGCAGGGTGTAGTGTGTGTTTGTGTGGCTTTTGTACAGCCAGGAGCCCAGGGGCCCCACCCCAAGACATGGTACCCACTTTAGGGCCTCTTGTCGGGGAGAGCCAGAGCAACCCAGTACTGGAGGGTGAAAGCGTTCCTCGGTGCGGCAGTTTCCCACAGAACTGAGGAGAGCGTCTTTTATGGCATCCTCTCATCAGAGTGCCTACTTTGCTGTTTCATTGTTAAGCAAAGACCATTTAAAAAATTTAACTGTGAAACTGCAGTGATATTTTAAGTGCTGCAAGTTATCTGCTGTGTCGTATGCGTTGTTGTGTTCCTTGTGACAATATTTGTTCTATATTTATTTGTAACCAATGCTGAGAATGTTGTGTGTGTGTGTGTATCTCAAAGGGCAACCTGTGAAAAAACCCAACATGTTTAAATAAATGTTAAGGACTAGAAGCTTGATGCTGTGACAGGAAGATTGGCAAGGAGGTGTTGGCAGGATTACATGGAGACGGGAATGAGACGAGGAGAAGTTAATGGGGGTACTTGTCCTCAAAGCTATATTGATTCTGTACTAAAATGGAAAAAAAAAATATGTGCAGCAAGGGAATCCAAATTCTGCAGCAGGAAAGGAAGCAGAATTCTGTGACCTGCTAATAAAATAATAAATAAATAAATAATGCAAATTTATAAAATGTGCATAATTTCTCTTATTTTGCAAAATTCTCAATAATAATAATACATATATTATATTATTCCTTTATTATTACATTTATATCCTTCTTTTTCCCTGCAAGGAACCCAAGGCAGCTTACATAACCCTCTTCCTCCTCTCCATTTTATCCTCACAACAACCACCCTGTGAGGTAGGTTAGGCTGAGAGTCAGTGACTGGCCCAAAGGCACCCAGTGAGCTTCTTGGTTGAGTGGGGACTAGAACCCTGGTCTCCCGTCCAACACTCTAACCACTACACCATACTGGCTCTTAATAATACCTTCTTAATAATACAATTTTGCTAGTTATTTGAGGATGAGGGTCAAAGAGTTATTCAGGACACCAAAGCCTATGGGAAACGTTGGTCCGCAAGTCCCTCTGGCTTCTGAGATTCTCGCAGGCTTTATTGTCCCGGCAACCTTCCAAGTGTCTCGGCCATGAGGGCTAGAAACTTGCTCTTTTTTATAAGGAAAAAGCTGACATTCTCAGACAGTTTCTTTTTTGCATTCCCACACAATCGCAGCATCATACCCGCAGCCTCTGTAGCAGATGTGCTGGGGGTGGGGGGGAGAGACAGAACTAACCAGCTTGTTTGCGGAATATGAATGTGTTAACCATTTCCTATCTGCCAGGACTTTCTCTCTCTCTTCTCTCTCTCTCTCTCTCTCTCTCTCTCTCCCTCCCCATCCTGTGCTTGAGTTGGTGCTGGCGGCTTTGTTCTCTTCCCAGGGGCTGCTGCTAGCTAGCTTGAACCATCTGTTCCCTCCCTCGCTTCTCCGGCTTCTCCCCCGGTGGATGTCCCTCCTTTGAAATAAAAGGAAGGATGCCAAACCGGAGCACCTGGCAAACCACGCCTGAGCAGATCCCCACCCCACCCCGCCAACAGGTCCCATTCCTTCTTTTTTAAAAACAACAGTGCGCCAAGCAAACCCTACTGGGGTCTTGTCCTCCCTGCACATCCCCTTTTAACGTCTGTATTGGCGGCAGTTCCTCTTAATATTTCATCCATGTGCAGTTGCATTACATCAGTGCTTCTGAGCCACAACTGGGCCGCGTTTTCCAGCTCGAAGTGCTGTCCGGGGAGAGAGAGAGCAGCATGCATTTTCGGCTGACTCAGTCAGTTCATCCTTGTTCCAATCTCTCAGTCCCTCTCTCACACACACGCCACACTCTCCAAAAGACACTCCCAGTTTTATTAGCATCCACGAGGAACTAAACCACAGTCGACTTTCCAGCATCGAGCAAAGAAGGCACTTTGATCGCTTCGACCATGGGTCGTGGCACATTGTGAATAAACAAACACACAAGCCAGACACACACACATTGTGCCGTTAATCGGCAACTTTCCCTCAAGTGGCCGGGCACGTGTTCGCCCACATAAATTTGGTCTCTGCCTTTCTGCACTACAGGCAAAATCGAAAGGTTGGTTCTTGGTGCTTATGTATAACGTTTTTATCCAGCCCTTCCTTCAAGGAGCTGGGAGCTGCAAATGTTCTTTCTTCCCCACCCTGCTCCATTTTATCTTCATAGCATTCTTGGGAGGCAGATGATCGACTGATTTATAAAGTATTTTTATCCCACTTCTCATTCAAAAAAAAAAAAAAAAAGGCTCCCGGAACAGCTTACGCTCAATCAGCAAAAAAAGGCAGTCCGTGCCCTGCAGACTTACAATTTGAAAAGAACAATACTCAAGGAAAGGGGGATGGGGAGGGAAGAGGAAAAAATAAGCAGCCTGTCAGCAGGGCTGATGGAATGGCCCTGCTTACCCTGACATTTCCCAGGCAGTCCAACTAGAGCAGGCCCTGCTGTTCCCTTTGCCTGCTCCTGTCTCCCTCACCCCTTCTTTTTTCCTATACGGCAGTTGATGTCAGTTAACCCTGTGGAGGTGGATGGGGCCAGCTGGAGCAGGAACTAATGTTTTCTTTGCAGAGGGAGGGAGGGAGCTAGCCAGCGAGAGAGCATTGCAAGCATTGCAAATGATGGGATAATGTTATGCCTGCAAAAGAGGTGATGCAACTAACCCACCCCCTCCAAAAAAACCCTTCCATTTGAGTCAGTGGAGAACTCCACCTGACTGTCCCTTTCTCAGCCACTGTAACAGGCAAGTCTACCCAAGCCCCTCTGCTGCCTCGTAGAACCTACCTCGCAGGGCTTCTTGTGAGGAAGATAAAAGGGGGCGCGGAGACTATGCTGCCGAGCTCCTTGCAAAGAAGCCATTGACGCATGTTTCAGAGGAGTAGTAGGAAGTGGTTTAATAAATGAATAAAAAATTCTACCCTCTCAGTTAGTAGTTACATAAGCACTTTAACTCTGCAATCCTAAACAAACTTGCAAGGGAGTAAGCCTTGTTTGCCTTATGTCTGAGTAAACATGCGTTGATTTTTCACTGGAAACCAGCTGTATAAATACTCAGAATTTTAGAGTTGGAAGGGACCTTGGCAGTCGTTTAGTCCAAGCCCCTGCTCAGTGCAGGTTACAACAACAGCAACAACATCCCTGACCGGGGGGGGGGGGCATCTCTCTCAGGGGTCCCCAACCTTTTTGGACCCATGGGCTCATTTGGGAATTTAAGAAACGGCTGTGGGCACCACCACCACCAAATGGCTCCTATATGGAGGATGTCACTAATCATATAACGGCTGCCGTGTGGGGCCTAGCTAGCCAAGAGTTGCCCGGGAGAGAAACGGCGAGGCTGGGAGGAAGGAGGAAATGGAAAGAGTTGCTTCCTGGCCCACCCAATCTTCTTCCATCCGCACAAACCTTTCCTCTTCGCTCTCTCTCTTTCTCCACTCCCAGCCCCTCGCCTCGCACTCTCTCCCCCACCACACCTTTCTCTTGCAGTTTCTCTCCACGCCCAGCCCCTACCCTCTCTCTTTCTGTCCCCTCTACCCCCTTGCCTCACTTTCTCTTCCTGCCTGCTGAACACTTGATCAGTGGCAGGTTCAGGAACAGGGAGGAGAATCTAGCACCCTAATGTGTTTTAATTTTTTATTACACTTTTGTGTGTGTCAAGGGGGCAGGGAATTAATAGCAGTGCAGGTGCCATTGGAGGCTGGGGACCCCTGATCTAGCTTCTGCTTAAAATACCTCCAACAAAGGAGAGCCCAACACCTCCCGAGGCAGATAGTCCCGCCATCAAACAGCTCCTACTGTTAGGAAGTTTCTCCTAATGTTTAGCCGAATTCTGCTTCCCTGCAATTTCCACCCATTGGTTCTAGTCCCTGCCCTCTTAGGAGTGTGGGCAGGCATTTATGGTGCACTCATGATTCCTCACTCACACTAGTTTGTGGGTGCTTTACACCACGACGTCATCCTCCAGGGCCTCTACCGTGCTTTGCAACCATTTCCGCAGCCTTTTCTAAGATCGAGGAAAGTCTGGTATTATCTGGAAATTGTGTGATGAAAGGCTCGTGTATTTTTGCAGTTCCACTATACTGCAGTGCCGCCTTGTGGCTATGTAATGGAACATATAGAAAAGGCAGAGAAAGAAAGTCCCCAGGGAAAAAAATAAACACGTGTAAAGGAGCCGATTCTAATCCCACAAAAAATCCAGAAGCAGAAGCCTCGGTAAAATGGCTGGTTAAAAGCCTCATGGAGGGAAGCCCTGTGTGTCTTGCATATGTTGACTGTAAAAATGTGTCAGAGGCTCACTAGACTCAATTCTAAATTTATACTGTGATGTTAACGCTAATCTTTTTTCTTTTTTATATACCCGAGTTTAAAATATGTTGGGGAAGGTGATACAAATTTGTCATAAGTCATTTGTTCTGTGTGGTTTACAAAGGTTAAAACCTTAAAAATACATTATAAAAACCATATGCATACAAACATAAAAACATACAACACAGAGAGAGAGACACATACCTAAAAACAATTCCTTTTATTACATTTGGGATGGGATGGTTGTGTTTGAAATGAGGGTATGAAATGTTGCAGCGTTGCTGTTTTTATGCTGAAAAATGTTCAAACACTTAATAGTTGTTTTTTGTTTTTAAAGCCAGTGAGAGGCAGTGTGGCATAGTGGTTAGAGTGTTGGACTGGGACTCAGGAGATCTGGGTCCTAGTTCCCACTAGGCCATGAAGCTCACTGGGAGACTTTGGGCCAGTCCCTGACTCTTAGTCTGACCTACCTCACAGGGTTGTTGTGAGGATGAAATGGAGGAAGGATAAAATGGATGGTGGGAGTTGTAGTCCAACAAGATTTGGCGGGCCCAAGGTTGGGAAAGGCTATTATAAAGGGACCAGATAAAACCACGGAGGTTTTAGAGCCGTACAGCCTGTTATTTAGCTGTTACAGCTGATTAGAACCTCCAGGTTTATGGCAGTCTACCTCCAAATACCGGTTGCTGGGACAGCTTACACCCAAGTAAGTGGGAATGAGCCAGCGTGGCGTAGTGGTTAGAGTGCTGGACTGGGACTCGGGAGATCCAGGTTCTTGTCCCCGCTCAGCCATGAAGCTCACTGGGTGACTTTGGGCCAGTCACTGACTCTCAGCCTACCTCACAGGGTTGTGAGGATAAAACGGAGAGGAGGAGGACCATGTAAGCCATCTTGGGTTCCTTACAGGAAAAAAGGCGGGATATAAATATAAAGAAATTAAATTAAATTAAAGGGGTGCATCATTTTTTTCATGCGAAAACAAATCAAGCATTGAAATTCAGAATGGTGCCAAAATGTTAGCCGAACAGCTGCCTATTGAAATGTTCTTTGTGGATTGTTTTTGTTTTCTAGCTGGTCAGCGAGAAGGTTGGAGGGGCAGAGGGAACTAAGCTAGATGAGGACTTCAAAGAAATGGAAAAGGTGAGTGCAGAAAAGCAACATTTCGGTACGTGGTGCAGGTGTGTGTACATGTGTGCCATCCATATGAGTCCCCCCGGCAACTGTGCCCAGCCCCAGGTGACCCAGCATAGGGTTGGGTAAGGGCCGGAGCTCTGTAGCGGAGTCACTGCTTTGCATGCAGACGGTCCTAGGTTTGGCATCTCCAGGGCAGGGCAGACTGTGAAAGCCCCCCCCCCCCCGTCTAAACTGGAGAACCGCTGCCAGTCAGTGTACACCAGGGGTGCGGAGCTTCAGATCTGGGGTCCAAATCCTGCCCTTTTGGGGCTTCTCCAGAAAGCCACACCCCTTCCTCTGGCCGCACCCACTTTCCACCAACCATTTGGTTGTTTCCTGGCTTTTTTGCAGTTTTCCCTCCCATTCTACAAGGTTGAAATGTTTAAGGCTTACCGTAAGTTACTGGGACAAAGAGACCTTTAAGCTACAAATTGCTGATATATTTTGCCTTTTGGTCCCGCCCCTTTTGCCCTTGGCCCTGCCTACCACTGGAATCCCCCCCCCCCCCCCGCTTCCCTGAAATTGAATTCAACCCTGGGGCTGAGAGAGGCTCCCCACTCCTGGTGTACACAATACTGAGCTGGATAGACCAGCGGCCTGACTCAGTATAAGGCAGCTTCCAGTGGTGTGTGTGTGTGTGTGTGTGTGTGTGTGAGAGAGAGAGAGGGGGGGGGAGAGGGAGAGGGGGAGAGAGAGAGAGAGAGAGAGATACACATACACACACACACACACACACACACACACAGCATCAGTGCCATATCCAGGGGAGAAAGTATTTTTAACAGGTGGAGGTGAGGCACTGCTCTTTTCTTCATTGCCCCATCTCTTAAAAAAATTAAAATTAAGTATTCCATGAAAATAACTAAATTAACAATACTGCTGTGAATTCAGTCTTTATATATTGTTAGCCACCCAGAGAACATTTCTTATTAGGTAGCATGCAAATATAGTCAATAAATAGAAGTTAGAAATATACCTGGCATTGGTTTCGGTAAACAGTAAGTGTGCCGGCATTCCAAAGACAATAGTTAATTAGCTTTCATATCTTCCCAGAATCTCTCGTACTATGTGACCATTCTTCATCAGTACAGTGAGCTGAAGTTTCCTTTGTCACGCTGCCAGTGAAAAAGAGTTTTTCTTGCTCCCCGTACTTTGCAGTCAAAATCCGGGCAGCGTTCCCCCCACACACACACACACCTTCTTTCTATGTTATTAATATATCCTTAAAGTAATACAAGTGGAAATTCACTGCCTTTGATATCTTCTGTATCAGGGGTAGGGAACCTCTGGCCCGTGGAGGTTCTCCATCTGGCCCACGGAGGGCCCTGCCCCCTCTCCCAGGCCCCGCCCC
This sequence comes from Shinisaurus crocodilurus, assembly GCA_021292165.1. Classification (NCBI taxonomy): domain Eukaryota; kingdom Metazoa; phylum Chordata; class Lepidosauria; order Squamata; family Shinisauridae; genus Shinisaurus; species Shinisaurus crocodilurus. Next base: position 87,879,378 of record CM037882.1, on the reverse strand, counting down.
CTCTCCAAGCAGTAGAGAGAGGCAGTCTTTTTCTGTTGCTGAGAGAGGAAACCCTATGCTTATCTCACTGGTTGGACATAACAGCAGGGATTTCCTCCCACAGCAGAGGAGAGAGGCTGCCTTTCCATGCTGCTGAGAGAGGCGTGGAGTAATCACGATCTCTGCACACAGAAGGGAGCCTGTATGACATCCAGGGGCGGGGCGGGGGGGGCCAGGGCTTCACCTCCTGACAATATCTGCCGCTGAGGATGAGCCGGAAGGCTACCCGGCCCTCCGGGCCAAAACTGTTACCCACCTGTGTCCTATATTATCTAGGTCTTCCAGAATATTTTAATGTATTTGCATAAAATGTACATACATGCAGTGCGACGTGCATGACACGTCACTCCAAACCACAATAAAGGGCCAGCAATCTTTGCGCATCCAGTTTATTATATATATAAAAATTATAAACAGATTTTAAAACGTGAAATGTGATGAGTGCGGCTTGCTTGATTATTTGACCCAGGTGCTGATGGATCATCTTTCTTCCTCCTTTGAGGTTTGGCCTGATCCTGATTGGTTCTGGCTCAGTTTCTAAGTGGCATTGTAGCATACTCTAATTTGCGACCGGAGCTGGCATTTTATGCTGAAATGTTTCACATTTTAAAATATGTATATAATACATATTTTTAATTGTATAAACTTATAAACTAGATGCACGATTGCTGGTTGTGTATTGTGCTTTGTATTGACATATCCACCAAAAATTCTTAGACCTTTTTCATTTATAGTTCATTCTTCTTTTACTCTTACTGAGTTTGTTTTCATTCTGTATGCTCAGAGAGAGCTTTGGCTATGGGGCAACTTATCAACTGAACAATAATAATGATCTTCTCCAGCTTGGTTACGTATGTCTCCAACTGTTAAGAGTTCACCGCACGGTTACTGCCCCCTTTTATGTTGTCAATTGCATTGCTTCCGTTTCTGCAGAAAGTGGACCTCACCAGCAAGGCCGTTACAGAAGTATTGGCGAGGACGACGGAATACCTCCAACCCAATCCTGGTAAGTTCCATGTCTTTAGTTTTATAGGGACACAATCCTACGGCCGCTAGATGAAGTCTAGGTGGCCATAGGAGAAGTCGGAGCTGGAACTCCAAAGGCCGACCTCGGAGACGGCGTTCGGTGGGCATTCTGGGGGGCAGGGCGTGGAGGAGTAAGACTCTGCCAGCAGACGATGTATCCTGGCAGTGCCTCAGCCTCCCCCGCTCGTGAGCTGGGGCAAAAGACTTAAGACAGCTGAAATCGGCCCCCTAAGCCTTTTGCAAGGTGGGAGGAGTGCGGAGGCAGCCTTCACCTGTGCGCTCCTCTCGCCATTGGATGCCCATAATCCTGCGAGTTCGGAGGGTTATGGGGAGCCACATTGGATTGCGCTGTTATATGGTTTAGGGGTATCTGTGTGTGTGTGTATGTAAATTGTGATTTAGTATTTTCATTCCTGTAAACAGTTCTTTACTGTATATATATATATATATATATATATGTGGAGGAAGGGGGGTCTGGCTGGCCCGCCACACTCCCACCCTTTCTTTACTCCAAAGGAACCAAGACCCCCAGAGATCTCAAGGTACCAGATTGCCAGCTTCAGCTGTCTGCAATCCTACTTGGATCTCTGTTGAGGGACTCGCCTTTAATTCTGTAACTTGGATTTAGATACTGAACCAAGCAGAGCAATCCACAAACACCATGTGGGGTAAAACCAGGACAAGGTTTATTCTGGTAGCATTTTACAACAAGATTAGGGAAATGAGAGAAGCACACAAAATAGAGAGAGACACTTTAGTACACAGAAATAGAGCTACAAAACAATAAAACCTGATTCCTTAATATCTCTCAGGCACACACCTGTTACCTGAGGGTGTTCTCTTCCAGGGTTAGATCCAGCACAGCCCTGCCGCCTGGGGGGAACTATTCCATCTACCCGCAGGTCCGAGATGGATAGCCCTCCACAAGACATGCTTTCACTAGAGCCCTCAATCAGCTAATTTTCACCAGGAGCTACCTGGGGTCTTTGGCTTACCGCCATCACTCCACAGCCGGGTAGCCATGCGATCCAAGACCAAAGAACAAAGACCAAAACCCACGCTTTGGGAAATATACCTTTTTCCCTCCTCCCCTCCTCTCTGTAGCTCTGCTGCCTCTTAGGCAATCATAATGCACTTCACCTGGCCAGGCAGGGGGAAGGGAACTCATGACTTACTGGGTTTGACTACATTTACATATGAAAGCTTTCAGCCTGGCTCCTCCGGACTTCCAGGCGCCACCCATTCAAGAGGAACTATGCACCCCCCCCCAGCCTTCACACATGAGGGTGTGTGTGTGTGTGTGTGCGTGCATGCATGCATGCAGGAACCTCCAAAGGCCCCTTTCTCCACACGCTAACTATGCACACCCCACCCACCCCAGCCGGTTCACACATGAGGTGTGTGTGTGTGTGTGAGAGAGAGAACCCCCAAAGGCTCTTTTCTTCACTATATATATATATATATATATATATATATAATTTTGGGGTTCCTGTGCTTTTTTCATGATCTTAAAGAAACGACACGAAAAAGGAGAACATTGCATGGTTCCTGTTTGCTGTTGGATGAGAAGTAACACTCCAGTGGGGGGGAAAATCAATGTGGTTTGGATACAGAACTTTGGTACTAGAAGGTTTGGAGCTTGGCTCTAATGGAAAAATTGACAGACGGTTTGTGCCACCGATGGGAATTCTCGCCAGGATCATTTTGTCAGCCGACAACATCATTTCTGTTCCTATGTTTAGTAACCATAGGTCACCAGCCAGATGGGCGATGAACAAATATAGTAAAATAAAAGAAATAAAATACATTTAGTAACCATCCTTCAGTACTCAACACAATGTAGGTCATAGGTCATCAGCGCTGTGCCAGTCGGGACCAGGTCACCTCAAGGAACGTCCGTCCCCCGTCATTTATGTATTTATCTAAAATACGTTCACCAATGTTCCTTGGAAATAACAATACAAACGTTGCCCCCCAAAAAAAGGGTCGCACTGCCCACGTCACAAAAAAGGGGGGGGACAAGTTACATTTGTCCATTCTAAGCTTCTGTAGCTGCTACAGAGGCTTAGAATGGACAAACTTACGTAGCTTGTTTTAAAGCGAAATGTGTCCATTCTAAGCCTCGGTACCAGTTTGCCACCAAATTTCGCCTGCAAACCTCGAATTCCCTCCCCTTCTTTAAGGGCTAGCTGGGGGCAACGGGGCAGGGTGCTATATATTGCCCACCCCTTGTTTACTGGTCTGTGTTGTTAATGGCACACAGAAGATGGATCAGAGTTTTTCTCTGTTGCTCCAGCAAGCAGGGCTTAAAACCGCTGGGTGGGAATTGGAAGGAAGCGGATTTTGGCTGAATATTTGGACAAAGTTCCTAACAGTAACAGCTGCTCCCCAAATGGCAAAGTTTTGTTGCAAGTCCCACTTGTTTGTATCCTTCCGCTGTTGCGCTCGGAGTTGCATCCAGCAAAATAACATCGCTACATTTAAAGCAGCAATTCAAATGCAGTAGACATAAGCAGAACAGCAGCAAAATGTTATGCATTTAGTAGAAGTGTATATCCCACCTACCACCTAAAAGAGCCCCCCGCCCCCCAGGCTGTTTATGGCACTGTTAAAACAAAACACAAAGCATAACAATTAAGATCAAGTGATAAAAAGGCAGAGAAACTGGAAGCAAAAACAAAACCTGGAGGCTACACTAAAACCGCCCATAATAGCAAAGAGGAAATTAAAGCAGGCCAAGTACCTGCCTAAAGGTTAAAAGAAAAGAAGCAAAGCAAACTGCCCAAGGAAGAGCCTTCCACAACCCTGAGTGCCATGTTTATTATTTATTGCTTAAATTTATATCCTGCCTTTCCACCAAAAAATGGCGCTCAAGGGACTAACCACAATAAAATGCAGATTAAAAATAAGATCTTAATTAAAGCATAACAGAAAAAAAAATGATCCATTAAAACGCAATTAAAAACGTAACAATACAAGAAACAAACAGCACCCAGCCAATTTAAAAAAAAAACAACCTTCAGAAGCAGACCAGATTTCATGCTGAAGGCCTGCCTGAATAAAAACCTATCTGCCTGCTGGCAGAATGGCAATAGATAGTGGGGGTCAACAGAGCCCCCCTCGGCAGGGAGTCCCAGAGCCTGGGAGCCACCACCAAGAAAGCCCTCTCTTGCATCCCCACCAAATGTGCCTCCCACAACTGTGGGGCTGAGAAAAGGGCCTCCCCCAAAGGTCTTAAAACCATGTAATAACCAATACCTTTTGAGTTGTGGATCGGAAGAGTGGAGGAAAGCTTGTGTAGTATCTTTATTTATTTTAAATAAAAGAGTCTCCCAGAGCGACTTAGAAAGATTAAGGATGAGACAGCTGAGACAAACGGGTTTTCCATGTTTGCCAAAAGGATCTAAGAGAAAGGGGTTAAACACAACTGGGTTCTCAGTGTGGGGCCACTGCTGAGAAACCCCCATCCCTCAGCCTGTGGATGGAGTTTGCCTTAAAACTGACCCAGATCCTGGGCTACAGCATCTTCCCATTATAAGGAGAGAATCCCTGATTAAGCTTACCGGGTCCCCCAAAATGTAGTCTGAGACCCCTGAATCCTCCCATGCTGAGCAGATGGGACCAAGCACATCCTCCACCCACCGCTGTGCTCTGTTTGTGAGCTTCCTTGGTTAGGGGCATTTCATCTGCTGCTGATTTGATCCAGCCGGCTATCACTTCTTGGAATCAGTCGGCATTCCAGCATACTTCCCGGCCCAGTTCCTGAAAAGAGCACTCCAGGGATTAATTGGGAGTTGGCAAGAGGGCTGGGGAATTTGTAGATTCTCTCCCCACCTCTTTCTTTTTGGCAAGCTTCACACTAAACTATTTTCTGCTCACGCTCTTGGAAAATGGCCCTTATTTAAAAGCAAGTGATATTTCTGGGTGGTTAAGACAATAGGTTTTCTTGGCCCGGGTGACCGTCTATTAATGACTTTTATTTTTTTTTTATTTTTAATTGGCAATGGTCTCTGTGTTGGCGAGGTTGTTGAATGGAAACTCAGATGTGGCTGCCTCTTTTCTTCCCCTACACACACCAGCATCTCGGGCCAAGTTGACAATGCTGAACACGATGTCCAAGATCCGAGGGCAAGTGAAGAACCCGGGCTACCCACAGTCGGAAGGCCTCCTTGGCGAGTCCATGATCCGCTATGGCAAGGAGCTGGGTGACGAATCTAACTTTGGTGAGCCCCCCCTGCCTGAACTGGGCTGGTCCTGGTTTTCCCTTTTGTTTTGCAGTGAATTGTTGAACTTGAAGGGCATTTAGAAAGAAAACTGGAGGAAAGTATGTGTGGTGTCCCTGTGCCTGTCTTTATTTTTTAATAAAAGCGTCTCCCAGAGCAACTTACAAAAATTAAGAATGAGACAGTCCCTTCCCTCAGGTTTACAATTTAAAAAGGCACAACACAAAAGGGAAAGGGATTAGGAGGGAAGAGGGGAAAAAAGAGCAAAACCAGTTCTTAGTTTCAAAGTTTGTATGAGTGTTCTTTCTGGCAGGGAAGGGTGAAACAAGCTCCCTGCAGCTGTCCCTTCTCTGGCCAATGTATGGGGCCAGCTTGGTCTCCCCCTTGCCATGATGTTCTTCCCGGGAGGCCCAGTTCACACATAACACTTAAGCCAGTATTTAGCACTACATGCAGAGCCTCACACCTGCACCCTCCCTCCTCTCCTCCCCCCGAATTTTAATTACACTTTCCCCTGACTCCTGCCTCGTCATTAGCATACAAACCAGGAATGGTGGTTTAAAAAGAAACTGGTTTGTTGAACAAGCCAGCGGAACAAACCAGGGGTTGTGCTTAGCTCATTGTGCAATTGACTAGAGCAGCCTTCCCCGAGCTGGTGCCCTCCAGGTGTTTTGGACGACATTTCCCAGCATTCTGACCATTGGCCATGCTGGCTGGGGCTGATGGGAGTCATCTTGTCTAAAAAAAACTGGCGGAGGCTCTCCAGGGCTTCAGGCAGAGGGTCTCTCCTCACCCTACCTGCAGATGCCGCAGATTGAACCTCGAACCTTCTGCATGCAAAGCAGGGGCTCTGTTTTTGAGCTGTGGCCCCTCCAAGTTCTTCCAGGTGGATTGTACAACTGGGACTAAACCTTGGCAGGATTGCTTTACACCAGCATGCCCCCAGGCACCTCTCTTGGTGCCCAACAGGCTCCCCGCCCTTCGTGGTTTTAATTTTATTTCATTTCTTTTCTTTTCTGTAATTATTACTTTTTTAAGCTGGAAGGCTGGCCTGCTGCAAAGTGAAGGGCTGCCTTCCAGCACAGTTCTTTATTTGGGTTCAAAAGAGTGGGGGGGCGGTGGGAGGTTGTGTTTTGGAGCACAGACCCCCACCTCTGCCTTGCACTTAGGTTCTCGGGCAAGTTACTCTTCTTTCCATCTCACCACTTTGCCTTCTGGGAAATTCGTCTTCTGCGACCAGCCATGCCCACCATGGCAGCCATTTGATGACTGGGCAAGCCCTACCCTTACAGCAGCCATTTTCTGAGTGCGCCCAAGACACGCCCTCAAAATTCCAAATGTGCCCACGGATCCCAAAAGGTTGGGGACCCCTGCTTTACACGAGAACCCTCTTGGACCTTTTTGCCTCGTTTCTCACCAGCATTCTGTCTGCCTCTCCCCCTTCCCATCCTTCCACCTTCCAACCTTTTTCTTTCCTTCTGCCCCACTTGCAAAGGCGATGCGCTACTCGACGCTGGCGAGTCTATGAAGCGCTTGGCCGAAGTCAAGGACTCCCTGGACATCGAAGTGAAGCAGAACTTCATCGATCCCCTTCAGAACCTGTGCGACAAGGACCTGAAAGAGATCCAGGTAACCCTTGAGGGCGGGCGAGGTTTACAGGCTGCCTCAGGAGGCGGTGGGCTCCCCTTGGCTTGGAGGTGTCTAAGCAGAGGTTGCACGGCCACCTGACAGGGATGCTGTAGCCACATCCTGCATTGAGCACGGGGTCAGACCAGAGATGTAACATTTACGGAAATTTTGAAGCCATGGGAAATAAACCATGTTGCTTTTTCCAGAAAAAAATGGAAATTTGGGGGGAAATGCAATATTGGCACCCTTTACAGATTGAAAGTCACTGTGTTACTTTAGGAACATAAAATGTATTCTGTATAACTGGGTTTGGCGTAAAATTATCTTGTTTGGCATATTAAAAGTACAGTTTATTCAGACAGTAATTACAAACTGAGTTTACTTTTTTAAGTGTGTGTGTCCTGAACTGTAAGGAACACCTCCACAGAGTCAAGCAGTGCACAAGAATTGTAATTATCTGATACTGTACATAGTCTTACATAAACATCTATTACGTAGTTTTTAGAAAACATTTCAGAGGAGTAAATATATGAACACCTTGTCTGAAACATGTTATTCATCATTCTGAAAGAAAACATTCCATATTCCGATTCCCCCCCCCCCATTTTTCCAATTTTTGGGGGGGGACGGACCAAAAATTTTTTCTCACCCATTCCTATGGTTGACCTGCTTCTGGACTGGGGCACGGTTAAGGTTCCAGTCCTCATGGTTCTGAACAAAGGGGCTGCTTTAAACCGGAACGTGAGAAACTGCCTTAGACTGCATAATACCAGATCAGTATCATCTGCACCAGGGGTAGGCAACCTGGAGCATGCCAGATGCTTTGGACGTCAAACTCCCATTCACCCCAGCCAGCCTGGCCAATGGTCAGGGGTTATAGGAATTATATTACACAGCCTGTAGAGTTGTTGGTCTGCTTCTGGTTCGAGACCAGAACTCGCCCCTCTTGTGGCTTTTCTAGGGATTTACTGGTTTCCCTTTTCTCTTCTTGCCCCAAATAATATTAAAAAGCACCACCTGAAGAAACTGGAGGGGCGACGCTTAGACTTCGACTACAAAAAGAAACGCCAGGGGAAAATCCCAGATGAAGAGCTGCGGCAAGCCCTGGAGAAGTTCGAGGAGTCCAAGGAAGTAGCCGAGACGAGCATGCACAACCTCCTAGAAACAGATGTGAGTGTGTCCTCTGCACTGTGTCCCCCAGCTAGTGGCCTTTGGCTGGTGTATTATTTGTCCGTTTGTTTGTTTGTTCATTCATTACATTTCTATGCCACCCAATAGCCAAAGCTCTCTGGGTGGTTTGCTAAGATGGAAACCCTGTAAAAATACAACATAATATAAAACCTTTATCTCAGCAATAATGTAGGAACAGTTTTAAACCATTAACAGTAAAATCCCAGAACCCATTTAAAAATCTGACTGGAAGCCGTCCAATGCCTGGGAATAAAGTCTTAACCCGGCGCCAAAAAAATGACAGTGGACCTCAGTGGGGGGACACCACTGAGAAGGCCTTCTCCCCCAAGGTACCCATTTTGTGAGAGCACCCATGACACTCTTAATGTGCCCCCCTGACCCAAAAAGGTTTGGGAACACTTCTGCTAAAAGCAAGTCTGCATCATCCCTCGGGAGTCGGGCAGGATGGTCTGAAAACAGTCTCTGTTCATTTCGTGGTTTACTGCAGATCGAGCAAGTCAGCCAGCTGTCGGCGCTGGTGGATGCCCAACTGGATTATCACAGGCAAGCAGTGCAGATCCTGGATGAGCTTGCAGATAAACTCAAGCGCAGGTAAAAAAAATAAATATATATGCCTGGTTAGGACTCTGCGGCTGCTCAGGCGAGGCAGACCGTGGGCGCAGGCTGGGGCGCGTGCATGTGGGGTGGGTGGGTGAAGTAGGTGCGTGTGGGGCGGTCCGATTGGTGTGGGGGGGTCAGGGGTCTTGGCGGCCAGCAGGGCGCCTGCAGGCACCATGTTGCCAACTCCAGATTTAAAACCATGGCAAGCGGAATGCTACTTCATCTTTCAGGAAAGGACCGGAGCTCAGTGGTAAATAAAGCAGATGGGTTGCATGCAGAAGGTGCCAGGTTGAATTCCCACCATCTCTAGTTAGGTCTGGGACGAACACACACACCCCTTATGTGCTGGCGGGCTTCTCCCAGGCAGTGTAGACAATCCTCAGATAGACAGACGGTCTGTCTGACTCAGTGCTAGGCCTTTCCTTACGTCCCTTCCCCTTTCTGCCTTCCTTAACATTCCTCCCGGATGGAGGATTCTGCAGGATGCTGGCATGGCTGGCTGGGGGCGGGATTCTGGGAGTTGTAGTTCAGCACGTTCAGAGAGCACTTGAGGTTGGGGAAGGCTGCACTGGAAAAATGGCTCAAGGGGGGAAATAATAATTAGATCCACTGCTCCGAATTAAAGAAACAAAACAAACTGGCAGCAGTTGAAACAACTTAAGACGCAGGAGTACAAAACTAAAAGTTCCAGCAGATTTTAGCTGTCTGCTATAAGAACATAAGAATAACCCTCTTGGAGCAGGGCTGGCTGACCGCTCTCTGAATTATTGTTTGCAAGTGTTTTTAGCATATGGCAACACAACCACTTTTTTTTTTGCTCGTGTCGTGGTGGAGCCCTGTCTTGCGAGTGCTTTCCTCACAAGCTCCCTTTTGGGCCTAGCTTGACACAGCATGGGGAATGAATGCCCAAAAGCAGATTGAACCCACAAGAAAACAGGTTGCAATATAGATCTCTATCATATGAATATTTTAAAAATGTTATACTGTTGCCGTTTGTACTTGGTCTCTGAAAACTGGATGGAAGAAATATCAATATCCGTTTCTCAAGTAATTGCATGGATGGACAATGTATAAGACTGTTCAGAGTTGAGTAATCTACCGGTACTTTTTCTACTGGACTGTTTAAGCGGTCTGGGACTTTTTTTGATCTTCTGAATAGCAACATGTCAAAAGCCACTAATGCTGCAGAAGTGATGTATAGGCTATTAGGGAATATAATTAAAGGTACTGTCATGTATGTATTTATTCATTTATTATATTTATACCCCCCACACACCTTTTTTCCTGCAAGGAACCCAAGGTGGCTTACATAATCCTCCTCCTCTTCTCCATTTTATCCTCACAACAACCCTGTGAGGTAGGTTAGGCTGAGAGTCCGTGACTGGCCCAAAGTCACCCAGTGAGTTTCATGGCCGAGCAGGGACTAGAACCCGGATCTCCCGAGTCCCAGTCCAACACTCTCACCACTACAAATCCAAAATAGAATAAATACCAAAATAGAATTATGGTATTTATAGTATTATGGTATTTATTTATAGAATTAAATACCAATATATACCAATACCAATTAAATACCAAAATAGAATTATGGTATAAAATCATGATTTTATCTTGTGAACCGCTTTGGCATTTTTTAAATAAACGAAACAAAAAGCAGTATAGAAATTTTCTGAAATAAATAAGTAAAGCCAAAATTCTCAACCAGCAATGTGTGATCCTTGGAAAATTGAAACTTTAAAAAAATCTGCTGCCTATTTGAATCTGGGTGGGTGGCTGTATCGGTGATCCAGAGTGTTCAAATCATTCCTCCATGTCTGTTGGACTATGGCTCCCATCATCCCCTTCCAGCACAGACAAAAATCTGAGTAATTACCCAATGCGTCACCTCTGATGATGGGCACTGTTTCTTTCTTCCTCTTCCTAGGGTGAGGGATGCTTCCTCGCGCCCCAAGCGAGAATATAAACCGAAGCCCAGAGAATCCTACGAATTTGGAGAGAGCGACCAGTCGAACGGCGGCTTTTCCTGCAACCCTGCCCCCAAAGTCTCAGGTAAGGGTGGCTCAGGTGCACTCCTTAGCCAGAGGGGAGGGGAGCGGCTTGGAACATAGCATGTGGGCGCCCATCGTGATGCAGGGGGCTTCGAGGTGGCCCGAAATGTGTAGAAGGGAGAGGGAAATTGCCCTTTCACAATCCTCGCCTCCATTTCCCAGTAGATGTTTTGGTGGTCTTTCTCCGTGTTAAAGGGGGTGGGGGCTTCAGCCAACGTGCTCTGGGAAGCGATTGCACGGTGTACTGTGTCCAGTTCTGGGTGCCACACTTTATGAAGAATATAGACAAATTGGGATGGGTTCAAAGGAAGGCCACGAGGATGGTCAAGGCAGGGTATGGAAAACCAGCCGGCAGTGTGATACTGCTGCAAAAAGGGCCAATGTGACTTCAGGTTGTGGTCCTAGAGCACCAGGTCTGGGTGCTGCATTTTAAGAAGGCTGTAGACTCGTTGGATGGGGTTCAGAGGAGGGCAACAAATATGGTCAGCAGTGTGGAAAACAAATCCCACGAGGCAGGGTTGAAGCGACTGGGTATTGTTGAACCTGGAAAAGAGAAGACGGAGCAGGGAACATGATAGTACTTTGCAACTTCTTGAAGGTCAGAGCAGTTCGACAGGGGAACCATTCCCCTAGACTCTAGGGCCTAGAGGGCTGGAGGTCTTCAAGCAGAGGCCGGACGGCCCCACCTGTTGGGGGTGTCCTAGCACTGAATTTCCTGCCTCGAGCAAGGGGTAGGCCAGAGGTGGCCCACTTACAACCCCCCAGATGTTGCTGGACTGCAACTTCCATCCACCCCAGCTGGCACAGCCCTTGGCGAGGGATGATGGGAGTTGTTGTCCAAGAATGTCTTGAAGGGGCCGCAGGGTGCCCACTCCTAAACCAGGTGGCCGACGGGGACCATCTTGTCGAGCTGGGGGTTGAATTAGATCACCTTCGAGACCACCGCCAGCCCTTTCCAGGATCCTGTGATTTCCCTGTGACTAATTTCGTGCTGCGATGCCCCCTTCCCTCCCTTCCTCCAGCTAGTAACAGCCATTGCTGAGAGCATCAGAAGGGAGGGGGTCCAAAACTCAAGACCACCCCCTCTCCTCACCCCAAAAGCAATATTTTTGTTTTGTTTTGTTTGTTATCTTTCCTATGTATTGGGTTTTAGCTTCTTTGCTGAACGGTGGGATAAGCATGTAACAGATCTGGGATTTGGAGGAGACCTTTCTGGGTGGGTAGGTTGTGGGGGGGCATGATACCCCCTCCTCCTCCTCCTCCTCCTCCTCCTCGTCTTCTCTGCAACAAGAGCCCCAGCCGCGCCCTCTGCAAAGGGGACCCTCATGGTGGCATCAACCCAGGGGGTGCCACGCTTGAGGTTTGGGGGAGGGTGGGGGGGCGCACAAGGATTGCGGCTGAAAAAGGCCCACTCCTGGATAATCCCCGGAATTACCTTGCAAAAAATAAAAAAGGAACGTATTTGTTTTTTTGTTTTTTTAAAAAAGCATTTCTTCCGATAACCCGAGAGAGAGGTGCGCTCCCAAAGGACAGCCCCGCGTGGTCAGAAAAATTGGGGTGGGGCGGGATGACTGCCCCTGCAGCAACTTCGGGCATGTGTCCGAGCACATGCGTCCAGAAACCCTTGCAAAACTTCCTGTGCAGCTGTGACCTCCATCCCGTTATGGGCTGAGGGGGTGGGAGGAACGTCGTACGTCTTCTCACCCCACCTTTCCGCTGCTGACCCACTATTTTTTTTTAAAGGCTAATTTTGAGTCTCCTGTGTCGCCTCCTCACTAACTGACCTCCCCGCTCCCCCAATTTGTTTTTCATGTCTCGTGGAGAGAGCATTTTTATATCGATGTTCGTGGGTTGGTTTGTTTTTTGTGTGCATGTCTTGTTTTTATTTTTATTTGATTTTTTCCCCTTTTTTGGAAGCAGCTTCCTCCTCTTTCCGATCCGAAAAACCATCCTGGACCCCAAGCAGGAATTTTTGTGAGTGCGCTGACCTGCCTTGAATCCTCCTCCCCCCCTCCTCTCTCCCCCCCCCCCTGCGTGGGGCATGTCTCTTTCCCCTCCTCCCTTCCATTCTTTTCCCTTTGAGTTGCTGATATTCTTGTCCCGAGGCTAACCTGATATCTCCCTCTGGACATGTGCCCGTAGTTGAGGCTGTGTGCGTGTGCGCTCTGTGTCTCTGCAGCCACTCTCTGCTTCGGGCCCTCTGGATGTTGTTGTAACTACAACTCCCATCATCCTTCACCACAGGCCAAGCTGGCTAGGCTGATGGGAGTTGTGAGCCAAAACATCTTGAGGGCAGAAAGTGGAGAGTCACTGCAGACACACACAACACACACACACACACCTGGATTTTAGTAAAGGCTGCTGTATTCTTTTGAAGAAGCAAGTTCCTAGTCCTTATGACTGTAAAAGAAAATAGGCAATGCCTGTGGAAATCTGAGAAACAGGTGGGGTGGGGTGGGTAGTCCTACCTCAGTAAGAAAGCACGTGATTTGCATGGGGAAGATCCCAGGTTTAGACCTCAGTATCTCCAGTTTTAAAAAAAAAAAGATCGGGTAGCAGTAAAGGGGGAGGCCTCTCTCTCTGTCTGAGTAGGGTAGGTAAGGCTGGGCTAGAGAAATAATCGGACCCTGGTTTGAGGCAGCTTCCGGAGTTCCCCCACTTAACACTCTTGCTACCGCATTCTGGACGCGTTTCACAATCCCCGGTTGAGAGGGGAACCCAGGTTACTTTTTAACTATGGTTAAAGCCAGCAGTGGAGAGCTGCCCGTGAAGCAGCCCTGACCCCACCCCTCCAACGGTGTCAAAGACACTGACGGGGTTCCTTCGCCACCGGCCTGGTTTTCACCTTCTGCGAGGCGACCTGTGCCTCTGGTGTCTGGGCAACCAAAACAGGACCAACGCTAGCTGAGGGTGTCATCATCATCAGGCGATCACTCGTGACCGAGTAAGATTGTCTTCCGGGATAAAAGGAGGAGATTCTAAAGAAGATTGTGTAGACTCTAGCGATGGGTCCGTAAGTGACTGTGGAGGCCAATTCTAGATCCACACAGCTTCCCACAGTGAGGACACAGGTTACCAGATAGAAGATGGTCCTGTAAAGGATTCATTTGACGTGCTTTTCGCTTAGCACGTTTCTCCCTTTCACCTTGCACTCGGGCTTCTTCAAAGTCCATGGAACCTTTGTGAAAGGCCAACCTCCATTTAGATCGTTCATGGGCCAGAGCTTCCCAGTTTTCGATGTTTATATTGCATTTTTTTAGATTTGCCTTATGAACATCTTTAAACCTCTTATATTGACCACCGATATTCCGCTTTCCATCCTTGAGTTGGGAGTAAAGTAACTGCTTTGGGAGACGGCAGTCAGGCATTCGAACAACGTGACCGGTCCACTGAAGTTGGCGTTGAAGGATCATTTTTTCAATGCTAGTAGTCTTTGCTTCTTCCAGTACACTGACATTTGTTCGCCTATCTTCCCAAGTAATTTGCAGGATTTTCCGGAGGCAACGTTGATGAAACCTTTCAAGGAGGTGGAAGTGACGTTTATAGATAGTCCATGTTTCGCAGGCATACAATAAAGTTGGTAATACAATGGCTTCATAAACCAGTGTTTTGGTCTTCTTACAAATATCCCGATCCTCGAACACTCTATGTTTCATTCGAGAAAATGCGGCACTTGCGGAGCTCAGACGATGCTGGATTTCACTGTCGATGTTAGCTGTAACAGAAAGATAGCTGCCAAGATAGAGAAAATGATCGACATTTTCCAGTATTGTCCCGCCAAGCTGGATAGATGGCATCACCAAAGGATTGGCTTGCACTTGCTGATGAAGCACTTTGGTTTTTTTGATGTTAAGTGAGAGACCAAGTTTTTCGTATGCTTCTGCAAAAGCATTTAGGATAGTTTGGAGATCATCCTCTGAATGTGCGGAGACCACATTATCATCAGCATACTGAAGTTCCACAACGGAGGTTGTAATTACCTTACTTTTTGCTTTCAGCCTGCTGAGATTAAAAAGCTTTCCATCTGTTCGATATATAATTCCCACACCGGTGGGAAGTTTCCCCTCGACAAGATGTAAAACCATGGCGATGAAAATGGCAAATAATGTTGGGGCGATAACACATCCCTGTTTAACACCTGATCCCACTTTAAATGGAGCACCATGAGAGCCGTTGTTGTCCAAAACCGTTGCCGTCATGTTGTCATGGAGAAGTCGCAAGATATTCACAAATTTATTGGGGCATCCAATTTTCATAAGGATAGTCCAGAGAGCTGTACGGTCTACAGTATCAAAGGCCTTAGCCAAATCGATAAATGCCATATAAAGGGGTTGATTTTGCTCCCGGCATTTTTCTTGGAGCTGACGTGCAGTAAAAATCATGTCTACTGTCCCTCTAGAGGGGCGGAAACCATATTGAGTTTCAGGGAGGATCTCTTCTGAAATAGATAGAAGACGGTTTGCGAGAATCCTAGCAAATATTTTACCTGCGGTTGCTAGGAGAGAAATGCCCCGATAGTTTCCACAGTCTGTTCTATCACCCTTCTTAAAGAGGGTGATAATTATGGCATCCCTGAAGTCTTCTGGGATCTCTTCTCTTATCCAGATTTTTTCGATGAGTTTATGAAGATGTTGTACAAGTTCGGGGCCCCCTTCTTTAAAGATTTCAGCAGGAATCCCATCTGGTCCACTAGCTTTGTTGTTCTTCATTTGATTAATGGCTTTTTTTACTTCATCCAAAGTGGGGAGTATTGCAAGTTCCTCTTTAATTTGTTTTTGCGGGATTTGCGAAAAAATCTCATTATCCACCTTAGACTTACGATTTAAAAGGTCATAATAATGCTCTTTCCAACGCAGTGCAATAGACTCTTTGTCTTTTAAGAGTTTGGTGCCATCTTTTGATTGTAAAGGGTTTGTACCATAGGTTTTTGGTCCATAAATGGCCCTTGTGGCCTTAAAAAAGCCCCGTGCATCATGAGATTCTGCAAGTTGTTGAATTTCTTCAGCTTTCTTTTTCCAAAAAATTGTGTAAACACAATTTGAATCGTTAAAGCACTTTTCGGTTTTGGCTTAATTTTTCTTTAAAAGCTAGGTAATTGGGGGCGGAAAGAACTCCCCAAATCTTTCCAGGGACCGATTTGGCTTTGTAGGAATAGCAGTGAAAATATTTTACCTGGGCCGGGGCTCAGTGGTAGAGCCCCTGCTTTGCATGCTGATGGTCCCTGGTTCAATTCCCGGCGTCTCCAGGCAGGGCCCGGAAGGAATCCAGCCTGAAACCGCTGCCAGTCAGTGACTAGTCAGGAGGACTAGAACCTTGCTTTATTTTCAAGGGTAGGAGCGTTGCTCAGGGTAGAGCCCATGCTTTGCCAGCAGAAGGTTCCCAGTTCAATTCCCAGCATCTCCCAGATAGGGCTTGCAAGGAATCCAGCCTGAAACCGCTGCCAGTCAGTGACTAGAGTCAGGAGGACTAGAACCTTGCTTTATTTTCAAGGGTAGGAGTGTTGCTCGGGGTAGAGCCCATGCTTTGCCAGCAGAAGGTCCCCAGTTCAATTCCCAGAATCTCCCAGGTAGGGCTTGCAAGGAATCCAGCCTGAAACCGCTGCCAGTCAGTGACTAGAGTCAGGAGGACTAGAACCTTGCTTTATCTTCAAGGGTAGGAACATTGCTCGGGGTAGAGCCCTTGTTTTGCCTGCAGAAGGTCCCTGGTTCATTCCCCAACAGCGCCTCCAGGTAGGGCTGGACAAGCTCCTGCCTGAACCCCTGGAAAGCCACTGCTGCCAGTCAGGGTCGACAGCACTGGGCTAGAGGGACCCAGGGTCTCACTCCCTGTAAGGCAGCTTCCTATGTCTCTATGTTGTTCCAGCCATAAAGATCAGTGGCATTTTCTGGTTGTTGTTCTTGTTAATTCTTATGATTGTTGTTATTATTTATTTCATTTCTACGCTGCCCAATAGCTGAAGCTCTCTGGGCGGTTTGCAACAATTCATAAAAACACAGACCACAAATACAATAAAAAACAGCCTCATTTTTTCCCCCAATATACAAAATTTAAAAACAATTTAACAACTAAAACAATTTTAGTACAAACTAGACCTGTTAAAAACAGCTGACATAAATGCCCCATTGTGCCATTAAATATCCTTAAATGCCTGGGAAAAAAGGGCGGTCTTAACCTGGTGCCAACAAGATGACAATGTTGGCATCAGGCGGGCCTCAGCAGGGAGATCATTCCAAAATCGGGGGGCCACCACTGAGAAGACCCTCTCCCTTCTTGCTTCCCCCCCTCCCGAGCCTCCCTCAGAGGTGGCACTTGGAGGAAGGCCTCAGATGTTCAGGGAACCTGTGGCCCTCCCGATGTTGCCAAACTACAATTCCCATCACTCCTGACCATTGCCGGGGCTGATGGAAGTCTGAGTCCAACCACATCTGGAGGACCCACATTTTCCCACCCCGAGTTTCAGGTCTGCAGGGGCAGCTGGAGGGGAAGAAGGCTGAACGAGACGTTAACACATCGGCCCTCACTAACCTTCCCACCTCGGCTTCTTCCCAGCAGCTCACCTGGACCAGCCCTGCTGCAAGGCGCTATACGACTTTGAACCGGAGAACAATGGCGAGTTGGGCTTCAAGGAAGGCGACATCATCACGCTGACCAATCAGATCGACGAGAACTGGTACGAGGGCATGATCAACGGCCAGTCGGGCTTCTTCCCCCTCAACTACGTGGAAGTTTTGGTCCCGCTACCTCAGTGAAATGGCTGCTCTCTCTCGATTTCCAGTTTTCCTCCTCCTGTCTCTCCCACCACCACCTTGCCACCCGTACACACTAGCTGGTGTGCCCCGAGAGGGAATGAAAGAGACTTGCGGGGTGGTGGGCTGGGGCGGGGCGGACTCTTTTTTCCATACATTCCGCGCGGTACACCCGACACTAATTTCCCGTCCAGCGAGTGGGAATGTTCCTGAAAAAGCGTGTGATCGTATCAGCATGTGAGCCGGCGGAGTAGAGGGGAGGGGGTGGGTGGCAAAGCACAGAGGTTCAAACTGACACACACACCCCATCTCCCCTTCCTCCCATCTCCCTTCTCCTTTTGTGATGCGTGAGCTTAGGACCGTCGGTCCAAAGGGTGGGCCCGGGCTTGAATGTTCCCGTTCTTGGTTTGTGAACGGGCTCTCCTTCTCCTGTCGCGTTGCTCTGCTTTTGTGGGGTTTTCCCCCCTTGTAAAGCGTACCACCCAGCGTGTGTTTGGGGGGTGGGGTGGGTGGAAGGAGGATCAGGGGCTCACAGCGGTGATTGCCCAGGGTCTTTTCCCCATGCAACTTGGGGGCGCGCCAGGCTGGCCTGGGGAGCAACCATCTGCGTCTGCATGTCGGAAGCACAAAACGACCCCATGCCTCGGTTCTGGGCCCTTTCCGCGGGGCTGGCTTGTATTTAAACACTACGAAAGGGCTTGCCTCGCTTTGCCATGGGCCCGTCGCATTGCAAGGAATGGAAGCACTTCCGATCCCTCAAATCTAAGCCATTTTGGGTGTCTCCTCTTCGCTCCCCACCACCACCACCACACACACATGCTTTTTTGTTACTGGTTGTTCTCGTGACTTGGCTTCCCGGGGAATCCGACACGTATCTATACACCACTGCTAGGTGTGAGACTGAGGGCGTGAGCTTCAAGGCAGACATGTGCACCCTCTTTAAGGTTTCTCCGAAAGGGATGTGGGGAGAGGAACACTGCGGTGGTCTCCCCCCCTCATGATTAGTCCGCGACTGGCCCACCCGTCTGCCTTGAGCCTTTGTGTCTGCATCTTCTCTGCTGCTCTTCCGATGGGCTGCCGGCGCTCCTGCTCCAGCCGCCCTGGTTTTCGCAGGAAGCCGGGCGTGCGATCCGGCAGCCAGGACTGGGGCACCTCTGGGCTAATAGGTGGGCGAGGCAGGGACCCCACGGCAACAAGGTTGCGGGACTGGGCTGGCCCGCTTTTTAAAGTGTAGTGGGGCCCCAGTTCTGCACCTGCACTGTGAGTGAGAACCGGATCAGCACCGACCCTGCGCCACCACAATGAACCGCTTTAATCCTCGGTGTTCTGCTTGGAGCTGGCTTCTTCCCGCTCCAAAATCTTTTGCAGGGCCTTTCCTGAAAGGTCCCAGGCTTGCTTTCTTCAGTCCCCTCTCTTATGTGCCTTTCGAAGTCCGGGCTCCAGTTCGAGAGGAGGAGCTGCTAGTTGTACCGTTCTCATGCACACGCCACCTTAGTCTTCCTATTTGAATTCTTCCCCTTTGGATTCCCGCCATTCCCCCCTGGTCCTCACCCTTTGGGGACTGTTGTTCCATTAATTTCCACCGGGACATCTACACTACAAACGGAAACCGGCTCTGCCCGCCACAGCTTCTGCTGCAGCAAGCTCAGGGGTTGGACCGAACCGGGGACCAGCGAGTCCTCCAGAAAGACAGGCAGGCCGACGGGCCTATGTTGACAGAAGCATGTGCACAGAGTCCCATGTTGTCATGGCAAGGCTGCCCAAGGGACTGACTGGGGAAGCCTCCAGAAATTCCTCACATTAAGAACCGATTGGTGTGCACGTTCACACAATGGAGTGGCAAACGGTGGGCTTGTAAGTGGAAGGGGATGAGGGCGGCAGGGTTGGTTTTTTTGAAGTAGCTTATTGGGGACGGGCCCAACGGTCGACTCTTTCCCTGATGTGCTAGCTTTCTGCATGCAGGGAGGTTTTAATTACTGATCAGAACTTCTTTAAAAAAAATCCAGAGATTGGTGGTAAAAATCAAGGATTCCCTTCCATTCTGTGTAATGTCTCGGAGGGAAGCTCAAACGCATTGTGTTGATGCGTGTAATTTTAACTTGCTGCCCTGTATGTACCACTCAGTCTGGCTCTTTCCCACCTCGTAACCTCTCTGTTGTGCTTTTGTTGTTGTTGTTGGTTGGGTTGTCTGTTTTAAACCTGGGAGGGCCCCTGGCCGAGACTTTGAGAAGGATGCAGACTCCGTTCCCAGCACACAGGCGCTTTCCAGTTGTGGGGGAGGAGCAGAAATGCTCACCCCACACCCGCAAAAGTGACATGTTGATCTGAATCTTCTCCCCACCCCTCAAATATCAAATGTCTCACTTGGGATTTACACCCAGCTCCAGCACAGGGCTTCCTGCGGGGTGGAGGACGTGCACTTAATGCTTACTTAACCTTACCCACCCACCCAAATTCCCCTCCTTTGTAGACGCAACCTCGAGGCAGGGTTGCAGCGGGAGATTTCAGTGGAATAGCTGAGTCAAGTTTCT
Source organism: Shinisaurus crocodilurus (assembly GCA_021292165.1). Classification (NCBI taxonomy): domain Eukaryota; kingdom Metazoa; phylum Chordata; class Lepidosauria; order Squamata; family Shinisauridae; genus Shinisaurus; species Shinisaurus crocodilurus. Next base: position 87,859,345 of record CM037882.1, on the reverse strand, counting down.
TTCTTTGCCACCCCATCTAGTGTCTTTACGATGCCACTCTCACTGCAGGCAGTGGGACTAAATATAGCTGGGACTGATTATCTTTGGGGGGGGGGGCGTTGTGGCAGTATTGCTGTTTGTTTCCTCCGCTTCCCCAATGCAGTACAGGTTCGGTTTTGGAGTAGGAGGTCTACCGGACCAGGACTTTGCCGCCTTCTCTCCCAACCCGATCGCACGAAAACCTCTCCACGATTCCTGGCTGGGATGCCAGATTCCTTTCCCGGTGACATGCCCCGCCCCAGCAGTGGCTCCTGTGTCTGACATACACGTAATATTTATATTCATGTATATCTGTATATCTATATCTCAACCAATTTATTTTGTAGTTAATTTTCTCCTCCTTGCTCTGCGTGCGCGCGTGTGGTCAGCGGAGGGGAGGCGGGTTTCTTTTGTAATCGTCTCGTTCTAGCTGCTTATATTTTACCCTCATTGCTACCCTAACTCCATATCTTTCGATATCTGTCTGTGAAACCTCCCGCGCTCTTCTCCCCCCCCCCCCGTCCCAAAACATAGATCTTCTTCGGGTATTCCATCCCTGACGTGACGGGGGTGTGTGTCTCTGGCTGGAATGTAAAGTTTGGGGATTGTGTGTTTCAAGTCCCCCCCCCCCACGGCACACTCCCCAAACTCACGAAGAACAGCTAACGTTTGGTGTGCAGACCAGATCCTGTTTGCACGTGCGTGTATGTGTGTGTTGTTGGGGCTTTTTGAGATGGGGAACATAATTGAGGGGCTGTTTCCCCCCCCCCCTCATTTTGAGCAATTCCACCATTGTGTTCTTTCTTCCCTTCCCCGCCCCTCCCCTCTCACACATCGACTAGGACCACATGAACAAAAATTATTGGGTGGGGTGGCGGTTGGAACTTTGTAAATATTGGCTCTCTGATCTGTAGCGGTGTCGCGCCAGGGTATAACTTCTGGCACCTTTTCCGTTGGATGGAGTGAAATGAGTCTCTTTTCTTATTCTGGACAATTTATTGGAAATTTAAACAAACAAAAAACTTATTTTGTCCTTGTATACGGATTTATTCCCCCTCCTTTTTTTTTTTTTTTTTGAATAAAAGAAAAACCTTGTATCTTTGAAATAAAAAGTATTAAATGTCTGAAGGCAGTGTTGGTTTGTTTCCTTTCTAAAACCAGGGGGCGGGGGGGGGGTGTGTGGCAACCTGTGGCTGCAGGGCCACGTGCAGCCCAGGCCGTTACTTCAGAAGCCCTCCAGAAGCAATCAGTTCAGACCTCTGGCAAAAACAATTTGTCCTTCCTAGGTAGCGGCCACAACAAGGGCAGAAAGAGAGAGAAAAGTGTGGCCCCATAAGAACATCAGAAGAGCCCTGCTGGATCAGACCAAGGGTCCACCTAGTCCAGCATTCTGTTCACACAGTGGCCAGCCAGCTGCCCACAGGAAACCCACAAGCAGGGCAGGAGTGCAACAGCACCCTCCCGCCCATGTTCCCCAGCAACTGATGTTACGCTGGCTCAGCTTGTCTGAGTGTGGAAAGCTAAGCAGGGTCAAGCCTGGTTATTACTTGGATGGGAGACCCCCTCCTCTAGTTTCCTGCATTGAGCAGGGGTTGGACTCGATGGCCTTGTAGGCCCCCTCCAACTCTATGATCTATGAAATCTATATAGTCATACTGCCTCTGACACTGCAGGAATCACAGAATAGTGGAGTTGGAAGGGGCCTATAAGGTCATCAAGTCCAACCCCTTGCACAGTGCAGGAGTCCAAGTCAAAGCATCCCTGACAGATGGCTGTCCAGCTGCGCCTTGAATGCCTCCAGTGTGGGAGAGCCCACGACCTCCCTAGGTAGTTGGTTACATTGGCGTATTGCTGTAACAGTCAGGAAATTTTTCCTGATGTCCAGGCAGAATCTGGCTTCCTTTAACTTGAGCCCATTATTCTGTGTCCTGCAATCTGGGGTGATTGAGAAGAGTTCCTGGCCCTCCTCTCTGTGACAACCTTTCAAGTCCTTGAAGAGTGCTATCATATCTCCCCTCAGCCTTCTCTTCTGAAGGCTAAACATGCCCAGTTCCTTCAGTCTCTCCTCATAGGGCTTTCCCTGATCACCCTTGTTGCCCTCCTCTGAACCCTCTCCAGTTTGTCTACATCCTTAAAGTGTGGTGCCCAGAACTAGAAGCAGTACTCAAGATGAGGCCTAACCAGTGCTGAGTAGAGGGGAATTATCACTTCACGCAATTTGGAAGCTATACTTCTATTAATGCAGTCCAAAATAGCATTTGCCTTCTTTGCAGCCACATCACATTGCTGGCTCATATTCAGCTTGTGATCTACAACAATCCTAAGATCCTTCTCACTTGTAGTATTGTTGAGCCATGTATCCCCCAGCACATAGCCAATCAGGACTAGTAGCCATTGCTAGCCTTCTGAATTCGTCCAATCCCCTTTTAAAGCCATCCAAATTGGTGGCCATCACTACATCTTGTGGAAGGGAGTTCTAAAGCTTAACTACACGCTGTGAAGAAGTCTTTCCTTTTTATCTGTCCTGAATCTCTCACCAATCAGCTTCATGGGATGACCCCGTTGGGTTCTAGTATTATGAGAGAGGTAGAAAAATGTCTCCCTGTCCACTTTCTCCCCACCATGCATCATTTTTTACACCTCCATCATGTCTCCCCTTACTTTTCTAAGCTAAACAGTCCCAGCTGCTGTAACCTTTCCTTGTAGGGGAGTTGCTCCAGCCCCTTTATCATTTGAGTTGCCCTTTTCTGCCCTTTTTGCAACTCTACAATATCCTTTGTTTGGTGCGGTGACCAGAACTGTACACAGTATTCCAAGTGCGGTCGCACCATAGATTTGAATAAGGGCAGTACGATCTTGGCAGTTTTATTTTTTATTCCTTATTATGCCTAACATGGAGTTTGCCTTTTTCACAGCAGCTGCACACTGGGTCGACATTTTCATCAAACTATCCACCACAACCCCAAGATCTCTTTTTGGGTCAGTCACCACTAGCTCAGATCCCATCAGATTATACTTGAAGTTGGGATTGCCCACCACCACCACATGCATCACTTTACACTTGTGGCCCCGCCCACTTCTGGCTTTGGCCCCACCCATTGCTGGACATTTAAATCTTCCTCTCCCTGTCTCAGCCCCGACAAAAGCCACCACTCCAAAGCTGCTGTTTGCATTTCCATGGAAGCTCTCCGTGGCAGCTTCCCTTGACATGCAAACAGCAACTTCAGAGTGCAATTCATCATCATCATCATTAATTAATTATTATTAATAATAAAATTTTAAAATAAAATCCTTTGGAGCAGCCCTCTCCAACTTGGTACACCCTCCAGATGTGTTGGACTACAACCCCCGTGCTCCCCAGGCCATGTGGCAATTGGCTGTGCTGGCTCGGCCTGATAGGACCTGTAGTCCAATGCCTCCGGGGGTCACCAGATTTGGAAGAGTGGTTTTTAGAACCCGGTTTTCCACCTCTTTTCCCCTCACCCAGATTTCTTTTTTTAAATCAGAGGCTTCGCTCACACACCCCATTTTTCTGTAAGTCAAGCATCCTCCGTTCACCTCTAATCCGCTGCCTTTTTGTTTAAAACCGACCTATTTCCACATGCAACGACGTGCAAAGACACCATTTCCCCGCTCCTTTTCCCTGCCCTCTCAACAGCTCAGACCCCATAAGAAGGAGGTTGCCGGTAAGTTGTCCCCCACCCCCCTAAATTCAGTCATCAGCGCAACGGTTCCGGACGAATCTAGCGGGAGAGCCAAACCTTTGCTTCTCTCCGGAAAGCGGCAGCAGAGTAGCTGAACTGTGCGGACCGGTGAACAGACCCTGCTTTGAAACGTTCCTTTTGGGGGCCTCGGACCAAGTTACTTCCGCTCTTGGGCTCAGTTGCACATCTGTTAAATGGGAACATTTCACCTACCCCATAATGTTCCACAGCACTAAGGCAGAGGGTGACGTAAGAACAACAGGAGAGCTATGCCGGATCAGGCCCAAGGCTTCTCTAGTCCGGTAGATGTCCCAACGGGAAGCCCACAAGGACACGAGCGCGACGACGGCACCTTCCGATGACTCCCACCTTTCCGGTAATGCTCCTCTTCGCTAGGCCAGAGTCTCTTCCTAGACTCAAGAGAACCTTTTAAAAAATTAAAACACCAAAAAGGGCCACTCCTTCAAGCACATTGTCCGTGGCTCTGGGTTCACGTGGCGGTGGTTGGGAGCTTCTCCCCCACAGGCCTCCACCCTTCGCGCACAAGCGAGAGTTCCTTTCAGAGTCTTGCTTTTAACCGTTGTGTTTGAGGATGCTGTACACCTGTTCCAGGATATGTCCAAAGCCCTGGTCCTTGGGCATTCTGGAGGCTAACGAGCCCTGCCAAGGAAGAAGCCAGCAGATGTCACCGCAACAGCCATGGTGACGGTGGCATTATTTATTTTCTGTATTTTATATCCCACTTAAAAAAAATAAAATAAAAATCAAACCTGCACAACAAAGCTTGGACCGGGATTGGGGGAAACCCCAGTTCAAATCAAGTCTTGAGAGCAAAGCTAAACATTATTTGAAGCTAGTAGCTACATCTTTTACTCAAAAGCAAGCACAGGGGCATGGGTGGGGGGAGATCGGGACCCTAGGGAGTGCGGTAGGGGGCTTTAACCCTTCACCATCCATCCCACTTTGTGACCCCGAGGAGGGCATCTGTAATTTTAATTGCCCCAAGAGTGACCCAGTTTTCTTTTTTAATGTGCCCTTCTCCCAACCTGGTGCCCTTCATATCTTTTGGACTACAACTCCCAGCACCCCTGGCCAGCCCGGCTGCTGGCTGTGCTGGCTGGGGATGATGGGTCGAGTAGTCCAAAACATCAGGAAAGCGGGAAGATGCGGGAGGCTGTTTTAACAAATTGTTTTTAAGTAACGAAAATTAGAGGCACCCCCCCCCCCCGTGATTTGGATTGGGACCACAGCAAGGGGGGGGGAGGGTGAAGGATACAAGCCCCCTACTTCCACGCTGGGTCCCAATCCAGACAAGGCCCCCTGAACTTGAATTCAGAGTAAGAAAGAACATCTTCAAAGTAACATTTAGTTTGGGTCTGAGCCATAAAGTTTACTGGGGCTTGGCCTAACTACATCCAGGGTTCTGTGATAGGCCAAGTGGTTAGCTGGCTCAGCTGTCTGAGCATGGAAAGCTTGCATCCGGTTTTCTTGGAGGAGACCCCCTCAGTTTCCTGCATGGAGAGGGGTTGGATCGATAGCTTTAGTCGTCACCTATGTCGTCCTTCCAGAGTCTTTGGTGCAAAACAGGAAGGATATTTTTTTTTACTTCAAATCTGAGTTTTGGAAGTAGACATTATGCAACAAGAGTAAAACCAAGGCAAAGTAGGAAAAAAGTCCCATCCAAGGGCTGAATTTGGCAGGATCCATTTGGCACGAATAGTCCCGGCCTTGTCATTTAGCTCCACCCGTGGCCTCCTCGGCAGCACCTCCCATCCTGATAGGCGGCTGTCAATCACGCCCCGCCTCTTGCTGCTGAAGTTGTGAAACCCCCCTCTCCTCCCTTTGCCACCCCCCTGGAGGGAAGGGCTATTATGATGTCAGTGGAAGAGGCCAACCAGTACCCTTTCCATTGTGGTTCATTTGCATGCCACTATTCTATTGGCTGGGCGAGGCCAGGGTGGAAGAAGGCAGGTGGCCTTTGGGGACGCTGGTGGCGGGTTCGAGTGACGCCAGGTTTTTCCTTACCTTGAGCTTCTCCAAGTACGTCTGCTCCTGGCTCCACGTCTCTTGAAACTTCACCATGTCGGGGGCCCCCTTGTAAAACTCCACCAGCAGCATCTAGAGGAGGAGGTGGGAGGCCATCAATGGGAGATGCATACCCCGGTCATGTCCAGCTGTGGACCACCAGTCCAAAGATAGGATGCTGAGCAGATGGAACACTGGGTTTTGGTTTTGGTTTTTTTAATGCTGTTAGGGTTGACAGCCAAATCTCTTTAAAAGTTCCAACCATGTTGTGAGGGACTGTAGCTCAGGAGTTAAATCCCTGCTTTGCATACAGAAGGTCCCGGGTTCAAATCCCCAGCATCTCCAGGAAAAGACCCTTCTCTACCAGAGACCCCTGAGAGCAACTTGCTCGTCAGAATAGATAATACGGAGCTAGGAAGACTAATATTCTGACTTGGAATAAGGGAGCTTCCTATTTAAACCAGCCCTTTTAGAATCATGAGGACTGGAATCTTAATTTATTTGTAAGGTACAGTAAGCTCAGCAGTAGAACACCTGCTCTGCATGCAGATTGCAGAATGTCCCAGGTTTGATCTCTCCTGCTAAAAGGAAAAGGTAGCAGCAGATGGGGGAAGACACTTCTCCGCCTGAGAACTGCTGTCAGCTGAGCGTTAATGTACTGTACTTCACCTGTACCACCATGCTTCCTGGACATGTATGGTATCGGGGGTCTGTGAATCAGGTGGTGGTTAAAGAAATCACAGCTTCCATTTGGTTGAAACACCAAGCTTCTAGCCCTCGTGAAAACTGGCTAGTGAGCATGTGTGGGAAACCTCCGAAAGCAAAAGAGGGAAATCTTTTGCTAGTCATCCTGCTTTAGCCATCAAGCACTTTGCCAAAGTATTCCCAATTGTGTGCGCGCGGAGGGAGAAACTCGCCTAGCACAATACAGAGATCTATAGTACCGCTGGACTCAAAAGAAAGGTATAATTTTACCATCCCTGGAGATGTTGTCATGGACCAATACGGCGATCTGTTTTTTGTTTTTAATTGTAATCAGGGGCAGTACTAGGTATCAAAGATCTGGGGCTCAGGCCCACAGGACCAAAAAAAAAAAAAAAAGGCACAAATTTGCATATGTTGATTTACATATGCTCCAAAGGCTCTGTGTGCATATCTTTAAAGGGCCCTGTCTCCTGGGGACACCCCTATTTGTAAAAAGCGATATATGGACGGGAGAGGAGGGCATTTGATTTCAGAAAAATAACGCAGGCAGAAAGATTCGGGGGGGGGGGGCAGCAGGAGGTGAAGCGCATGTGGGCAAAAAGCCAGCTAGTCCAGGGGGATCGGATGCAGCAGAGACGCTCAGGGCCCCTGTGCCTTCCTTTCAGCAAGTGCCCCTGGACCGCAGGGTGGTGGGGCAGAGGGCCTCCCACAGATGCGGGGCTCCAACTGAAAGATTTGGGGCTCCAGCCCTAGCGGGCCGCCCCCTCACACCGCCTCTGATTTTAACACAGGCACAAAGTCTATTTGATGGCACAATCAGAGAGGACTGTTTTGTACGTTTTTCCAGCAAAAAAATTCAGAGAAACAAGTACCATTTCGTGGAGAATGTCGTTGGTTAGAAATCCATCTTGGACGTAGGTGACCTCCACTTCCATGGGGATGCCGTAATCGTAAGGTCTTTGCTGAGGGAGGAGAGAGGAAAACAATGCAACTGTTTGGGGTCCTTTTCCCGGATGGAGGTCTAGCGACTTGCAATTGTGCAAGGAGGAAGCAGCATTTAGGATGGGGGGGGGGGTGGAGTTGCAAAGCTCCCCCTGGTGGCGCCAGGGTGGAATGGCACCTCCATCAAGCACACGGAAAAAGCAAAGGTAGATTCGTTGGCCAAAAGAAAAAATCCCAAGAGAAAAATCCATATTTGCAGCATCATACCTTGTTTAGGCCAAGTCAAAAGTCACAAAATACTGTGCAAGCTTTGGAGTTGTGCAGGACTCTTCATCAGGCTAAGATGGTCAAACTAAGCCAAAAGTCAGGGGCTGGAACCAAATGCAGACTCCACGGCTCAAATATCAGCCACATCTTCCCTCCCCACCTCCAACTTTTTGCTTTGTTTACCATCTTGAGAAACGGAGAGTTCTGAATAACTTGAAAGCTCGCACAGGATTTTTGTGACGTTTGACTTGGCCGGCAAAAGTCTTACACCAATAGGGATTTTGGCATTTTTCTTCTGGAAATCCCTGAAGTCCGCTGCACTTCTTGCTACATGCAACCTCCATATGCAGAACCAGTCTACCTTTTGAGCAATACTGAAAAGCCTTCTCTTGGCATTAGAGTATGCAAGCATCAGCTTTATGCAGAATTCTTCATCTGGCAGATGAAGACTTCTGTGCAACTCAAAAGCTTGCATACTATTATTATTATTATTATTATTATTATTATTATTATTATTTACATTTATTAATCGCCCATCTGGCCGGCAACCGGCCACCCTATACTCCTATACTCCTCTTCCAACGGGAGCCCCATTTTGCCCAGCAAAGACATTTTTATTTAGCCTAGTAGATTAACTTGCCACCTACACTGCTCAAATTTTAGCCGTCTGCTCTTCTGGGTTGTTTGTGTTTTCTTTTAATGTTTTAACCTTATTTGGATCGGCTTTTACCTGCTCTTTTATGTTAATTTTGTTTGTGTGCGTGTATGTTATTTTTTATTATCTTTTTATTAAATTGTCAGCCACCTTGAGTGCCATTAGCCAAAAAGGTAGGATATAAATATTACCGTAGTAATTTTTTTAAAAGAAAAAAAATATTTTCAGTAGCAGGTAATGAAGTCAAACAACAGAAACTGGCCATGACTTCATTCCACTGAGCTGCTTCTAGAGCACCCTAACGGAAACCACTGCTTTCCAGATGGGCCAGACTACATCTCCCATCATCCTCACCTTCCATGATGGGAGTTGCAGTCCAACTATCTGGAGGACCTAACAAGGCTTTCAGCGTTTGAGCAGATGACATATAATGGATACCTATGTGGCTATTTGGTCTGCCTTTCCTGAAGTTTATGTTTAAAGGATATATTCAAATCTATATATTCTTCTTTTTCACGGTCTTGTTTTCTTTTGTTGAAACTTATAATAAAAAATAAACGATTAAAAAATATATCTCTGGAAGGTGCCAGGTCTGTGAAAGGCTATTGGAATTCCCATCAACCCCACCTAGCATGGCTAATAATGATGGGAGTTGTCGTCCAAAATATCTAGCGGTTCACAAGTTGCCCACCCCTGGACCCGACTCAGAGACTTGCTTCTCACCCACCCACCCAGCAGTGGACAATGCTGACCTAGATGGATAGGCTCAGTATAAGAGTATATTGAGAGTATACAGAATGAGGACCTAACTACGCCGGCGTGGCGTAGTGGTTAGAATGTCGGACTGGGACTCGGGAGATCCGGGTTCTAGTCCCCACTCAGCCATGAAGCTCACTGGGTGACTTTGGGCCAGTCACTGACTCTTGGCCTCACCTACCTCGCAGGGTTGTTGTGAGGATAAAACAGAGGAGGAAGACCAAGGAAGCCGCTTTGGGCTCCTTGGCGGGAAAGAAATTGGCAGGGAAGAAATACAATCAATCAATCAATCAATCAATCTGCTTCCTCAATCCCCTCTTCCTCCTCAGTGGCCGTTTGTGGAACCTACCTCCGGAGGGGGCATAACCCAGAAGGGCGCGATCTTAGATTCCACACCTTGGTTCCCATGGAAGTAAGGACCTGCGAGGGGAAGAGACGAGATCTCCGATAAGTCACGAAAGATCGCCCAAGTCATTTCGGTGTCTGAACTGGGGAAACCCAAATGGTACAGCCCTCCCTCATCTGCCAGGACAATGAATGAAATCAAGAAATAAGCATGTCCCCCTCCCGCAAATGGGACACCCTTGCCACAGATGGGCTGGGAAATGCTGCCACATCCCTGCAGCGTCAATCCATAATGGGTTGGATCCAGATGTAGCCATACTTATGAGTAGACCCATTGCAATGAATGGGACTTAAGTTAATCATGACGGTCAAGAACTCCGCCCCCGCCCCCATACTCTGACTATGAGATCATGTCAAAAGCTCAATTTTATTTCTAAACTCTTGACTGTGGGCTTTTAATCTGCCACTTTACCGAGGCTTCTGCTTCTGGATTCTTTGCAGGATTAAGATCGGCTCCTTTACACGTGCTTTTTTTCTGGGGGGGTTTCTTTTCTCTGCCTTTCTGTATGTTCCATTACACAACCACTAGGTGGTGCTATGGTATAGCAGAAATACACGAGTGTTTCCTACCACCATTTCCAAATAATACCACATTTTCCTGGATCTAAAAAAAAGCCGCCGAAATGCTTGGAAAGCACGGGAAAGGTCCTGGGGGATGATGTTGTGTAAAGCACCCGCAAACTACCGTGAGCGAGGAATCACGAGCGCACAATAAATGCCTCATGTAGAAAAGCTCTCGGAGATCTCACCATTTGGCCAAGCTGAAACAGCGACCACCTGCAGGTCTGTTATCTGGAGAGAGCCCCAGCCTTCAAGGCCAGATTACGACTCAGTTTAAGACACCAGTGTGCTCCAGTAGGAAATTCTGCCCCCTCTTCCTCATAACTAACTGTGACTAATCTAGATCTCATTGATTTCAGTGGGTCAGCTCAAAATACGGCTATCTCTGGAGCCCCTACTCATCGGAAGAAGTGCCTACAAGTTTCTAGACCTCATGGTTGCAGGGCAGGGGGAGAGAATGCTGAGGAAGAGGCCGTGTTTCATAGATTTCATAGATCATATAGTTGGAAGGAGCCTACAAGGCCATCGAGTCCAACCCCCTGCTCAATGCAGGAAACTAGAGGAGGGGTCTCCCATCCAAGTAATAACCAGGCCTGACCCTGCTTAGCTTTCCACACTCAGACAAGCTGAGCCAGCGTGAGCCACAGGCCTGCTTACCGCAGATGAGAGCCAAGCAGGGCTGGAAGCTGTTACTGGTCCCCTGCAACTTCAGCTGGTAATCCATTTGGGTATCGATGTCTTGCAGGGACGGGAGGGCGTGGCTGAAGGGGTGGCTGTGGTACCAACCCACCAGGGACAGCCCACGCATGAAGAGGTTCTGGCAAATCTGGAGAGGAGAAGGGTCTTAGGCCATGCCGCCGCTCTATTTACCCTTGGAACATAAGGAGAAGAACAGAAGCCGAGCCACACAGGATTGGATCAAGTGGCTACCCGGCCGGGTGTCTTGGCCCGTCAGAAGCCCCCACGGGAAGCCGACTAGCAGTGGCGTACTGGTAAATTTTCAATCAATATTTATTGTACGGTCACAGACCCATAAAAAGAATACAAACAAGTAAAAAAATAACACAGAGAAATGAAAAAACGCATAAATATTTTTTTAAAAAACTATTAAAAACACACACAAAAAAACATAATAGTGGTAAGTTTTTGAAGTGCCGGAGCTCATGAATGACAGCCTCCATTACCACGCCCCCCAAAGAGCATTCCTTAGCCATGCCCCCAAAGAGCATCTGTAGCCACACGCCCCAAACAAGCATCTGCAGCCACGCCCCCCAAATGAGCATCCATAGCCATGCCCCCAGGATATATGTATTCTATATTTACACCCTGGTTTTTCTGTTTTCAAAGGAGCTGACGCTCTGGTTAAAAGCTAACATAAAGCACAGACATCCAAAAACAAAGAAAGCACTAATACAAGAATGGGGAGTCCATGGGTTGGATGTGGTCCCCGAGGGGGGGGTTCCCCATCTGGCCCGCAAACTTCTTTTGCTGTTACCTCTGATTGGAGATAAGAGGGTATTTAAAGGCAATTAGCCTTTAAGTACCCTGCAAATAATTGAGCTGCTGCAAAGCTTTTTCCTCTCTGCATTTTGCAGAGGCTTGGTATTTGAGATGCTATTTCAAATACTGCTGAGTGATTCAGTCCCGCTTACTTCTGAGTAGACATGTGGAAGCCTTGCCCTGCTTACTTCTGAGTAGGCTTAAAGTTGGTAATCATCACAGTTTGGGCCCCACCCACATTTCTTTTGGCCCCACCCACAGATGGAATGCGGACCTCTGAGACCTTTTTCAGGTTGGAATTTGGCCCTCAGGCTGAAAAAGGTGATCCTCCTCACAGGATGGTGGTTGTAAAGCAGAGCTGTGGAAGCTGTGGCCCTCCAGATGTTGTTGGACTACAACTGCTATCAATCCTGACCACTGCACATGCTTACTGGGGCTGATGAGAGTTGGAGTCCAACAACATCTGGGGGCCTGCTAGTCTTCCACCCCTTGTGTAAGGGTTACAACTCAGTAATGCATGCAAAGCACTTTGAATACTTGAAAGCACTAGACAAATGTTTGTCATTAATAATAATGTTGGCCATTCCACCAGCCCGCTGAAAATCTACTTAATTTTTTCGTTCTCGCTCCCTCTCCCCTTTTCCTTATGTGTCATGCCTTTTTCGATTACAAGCTTGCAGGCACAGACGGTCTTCTGTTACTGGCTGATTGTAAGCAGCTAAATTGGGACATAACCAGGACATATTTGGGATGCTATTTGAACATGCTGATGAGTGATTCAGGCCTGCTTACTTTTGAGTAGACATGTAGAAGCCTTGTCCTGCTTACTTCTGAGTACGCGTAAAGTTGGCAATTGTCACATTTGGGGCCCCGCCCACATTTCTTTTGGCCCCACCCTTTCTTCCAACAATCCAATACCCCCCACTTCCCCTCCCACACCACCCGCGGCTGCCGCCATCATCTCCTCACCTCCTCCTCCATAGCAGCTGCCAACTCCCCATCTCCGAGGCGCGACCGGCAAGGAAATGCCCTCAGCACCGTTAACACTGAAACACAGAATCCGGGGATGAAAAAGGGTGGACCCAAGACTTCCTGGATGACTTTCCTCCCTTCTTGGTTTGTTTATAGGAGGGATGTTGGGCCTCAGGCCAAATCCAGCTTACCCAGGATTCTGGAGATGGCCATGCCCCCTTTTCCTGGCCACACCCCCTTTTCCTGGCCACACCCCCTTTCCCCAGCACCACCAGCTTTTACACTTCCCCCCCTATTCTTCCCCAACTTATTTTTATTCATTTATTTCTCTGTAGTATTTATATACCGCTAAGCAGGGCTTTTTTTCTGGTGGAACTCACCCAGCACCTTTTCTTCTATTAATTGCATTACAATTTAATCACCATCTACTCCCGAGGAAATGTAATCCAAGAGTTCCGGTACCCTTTTCTCCAGAAAAAAAGCACTGCCGCTAAGTATCATAAAATCCCTAAGCGGTTTACATATTTGTATTAAAATCACATTAAAAATATTAATATTAAAAGCACATTTAAAATACAATTTTAAAAACAGTTCCCATCATCATCATCATCATCAATGCAGGAGCAGTAAAATGGAGCAGCATGACCAGTTTTAATTACGAGCCAGGGAAAGCCTAGGAGAACAGGTGCGTTTTCAGGAGGCATTTGAAAGGTGCCAGATTTTCTGCCTCCCAGACTGCACAAGGGAATTTTTTCCACAGGGTGGGGGCTGCTACCGGGAAGGCCCCACCGCCAAGGTATCACGCAGCGACATTCCCCTGATAATTTTGGAATGACCTGCAAGGCTTCTGATGATGATCTTAAAGGTCAGTTGGGTATATATAAGGGAAGACAGACTGCTAGATATCCTGGTCCCACAATGTTTAGGGCTTTGTGTGACAGTACCATAACCTTGAACAAGGCTCGGTATAATATAAGCAACCAGTTTAGTTCTTTTGACACAGATCTTATGTGAGCATACGTGGGTCAACTTCCCCAAACTTAATCCTTCTGGACTAGACCCTTAAAAAGAAAAAGTGACAGGGAGTTTCCCTAAGTGAAGTCTTTGTGCGCTAGAACCTTTTAAAAAAGGAACCCGGATTTCCCCCAAATTTTAGTCCTTGTGGACTACAGCCTTAAAAAAAACAAACACTACAGCCTTAAAACACACACACACACACACACACACACACACACACACACAGGTTTACCCCAAGTTTACCCCTTGTGGACCAGAGCCTTTAAAAAAAAGAAACCAGGAGCTTTCCCAAGCTTATTCCTTGTGGACTAGAGCCTTCTAAAGGAAAAGGAAAAACAAACCACGCAACAGCTCTTTGGGCATCCCTACACAGCTCTCCATGAGATATGTTTATATCCTGAACTTGGATGAAATATTAGGAAAGACTTTTGATTTTTGATTCCCCACCCCACCCCATGATTTTCATACCAGTTCAAGCACCACAACAAATCTCCCCTTGAATTGCGACACTTACACGATTTCAGCTCAGCTGCAGTTACCCCAACAGAACTTACGTTGGCTGTTGATGTCCCATCTGCCGCCCAGGTAACCGACCACCTCGCTTTTTGTTAAGTGACTGTGGAAGTCCTAGGAGGAAGGAAAAGTGGTTTGTAAGTTTGGTCAATATTCGGGAGCCACGGCGAATATCTCTTCCCAACCGGGATTTTTTTACTGCCATCTGTGGAGGTAGCTGCGAGCCGGCCTCCGTTCTGACTACCCACGATGCCTCACTAAGTGCCACTGCAGGGCATTCTGGGGAATGACATGGCGGGCTGCTCACAGACCCGGCTGCCTGGTTCGGGGCCCCATCTGTGGCGGCCCCTGATGGTGCTTGACATCAGCAACACGGCCAAGCCATGGTTTGGCCGTTAGGTAGGCTCTTCATATTTTGACTCTCCAATTTTAAAAGGAGAATGGATCCTTACAGACCAGTGAGATGGCTCAGGGCCAGATGCTGAGATGGCATTAAAAGGAATTAGACCAAGGGGCAGAGGTCACGATCCAGCCCTCTGAGGTTCTTTTCCTGTGACAACCACTCATTTGGTGGTCTCCCGGCATTTGTGAATCTCCCCCGCCCCCCTTCTGAAAGGTTGAAATGCCTGTCCTGGGGCTCAGTGACTGCCAGGAAGAGCTTGAAGCTACAATAGGCTGGAATTTTGGGGTATTTTGTCCCCGCCTCTTTTGCCTTTGGCCCCGCCCCCAAAAGCTTCTCTGGAATGGCAGCAGGGGCTGGAGGTTCCAATGTCAGTTGGGGCTGCATATTGATTGATTGATTGATTTGTACTATTTCTATACCGCTAAATATTAAGTAAAATCCCTAATTTTCCCTATAAGTTTCCCATATAAATATTAAAATCACAATTAAAATACAATTTTAAAAATGATACAATTACAATAATAAAAAATACATAATAATAGTCATGATGGCCATGTAGAACCTCCAGATTCAAGAGCATCTTGCTGTAGAGTATTAGGTGCTAGGGTTAACGACGGATGTGTGGTGGGAAGGAAGCTTGTGGGATTACAAGTAACACCTGGTTGCCCATTACTGGGGCAGAGGGGAACACTTAAGCAGCACTTACCAAGAGCAGAAGAACGTTGCTAGAGATGGCGACATTAAAAGGCTGGAATTTGTTAAGGGCTGTGAAAGATGTCACTTCCACCAGGGTGTGAGGATTCCTACACACAGTTGGGGGGGGGGGAGAAAAAGCAACACCCTGCAGTCATGTGGACTAGAAGCATTAAAAAAAAACAAAAAACACCAACGAATAAAATGAAACGACTTTTACAGATGTCTGGAGCTAGCGGCTGTCACCACATCTGGCGGCAGTGAATCCCATAAACAAATCAGGGCTTTTGGGAGTTGACCCGTACTTGTCAAAAATCCCCCAAGATCCAAAGGAGACTCGCCAGATAGAGGGATTCTTAAAAAAAAAAAAAAAAAGTTCTTCCTTCTGAAGTATTGTTTACACAGGCCCAGAGGCCAAAGAGTGGGCCCCAGATCACAAACTGCTTTTGAAAGGCCCCTCAATTTGAAAAGGAGTTTGCCATGTGGCAAGGGGAGAAGCTGCCATTTGAGAAATGCATACCCAAATCTCCGCTGGGGCAGCCAGATCTAATTCTGAATCTCAACTATAGATTAATTTATTCTTTACAATGTTGCATCCAAAACCTATTGGGTGCATTTTCAGTAAAAAAAAAATTCCCCACAAGCCCTGGTTAAGTCTCCTCCTCCCTGGTTCCTCCCCACCCATTCAAACCTACTCCCCACACCCCACTCTCTTTTAAGTGTGCCTTAGCCTTGAGGACTAGAACCCTGCTTTCTTTTTATAAAAATAAATAAATGTGGATATCATCAACAAAGGAGAGTCCCACCGCCTTTGGAGGCAGTCTGTTCCACTTACAAGCAGAATGTACTATCAAGACGTTTTCCCTGATGTTTAGCTAGAATCCCCTTTCTTTGTAAGTTGGACCCGTCTGGAGCAACAGCGAACAAATGCACTCCGTCATCGATCAATGTGACATCCCTTCAGATATTTTAAGGTGGCCACCCTCTTGCCTCTTAATTGTCTCTTCTCCAGGCGAAACGTACCCAAATCCTTCAACCTTTCCTCTTCACTCCCCTCCCATTTTTGTCATTCTCCGCTATTCATTTATATATTTCTTTGTTGTTTAATTCTTCCATTCTATATTTCTGCCAAATATGGCACTCAAAGTGGTTGACAGTAATAAAACACCAGTTAAAAAACAAAATCTTAATTCTATCCGTCTCCATCTAAAATTATTCCTAGGCTGCCATTAAGGGATGTCGTAAAAATCCACAATGGACTCAAATAAGTTTGGATTTCTAAGAATCCAACCTGTGGATTCCGCAGTGGACAGGCTTTTCCCGACATGTGGATCAGTTTTTTTTACTTTCCGTAATTTGATGCAACTTTAGTCATAGAAAAATACGGAAAATAAAAAAAGAACCTAACCAAAAATGTGCCTTTCTCCCATAGGCTAAAGCATGAGAATATGTATGGGGGGGGGTATGCGTATGTTGGGGGGGTTTGCACATTTTCAGGAGTGCAACTTTGCACAAATGCATATGAATGCATTCGCGCAAAATCTGATTCTGTCAATGTCAATGAGTGAACGATGGAACCAAAGGCCCAGCAATCTCCAAAACAAAGAGGATACAATAAAAATCCACAAAAACATATTCAGTAAAATCCATAAAACCAGAGAATTACCCATTAAAGTCCATTAAAAAAAACAACACCTTACCAACAAAAAAAACACAACAACCTAGTCTTACAGGAAGGTCAGTGAAAACAGGTGGGTCTTCCAAGCTTTCCTGAAGACTTGCAAAGAAGGGTCCTGAGGAAAGGCTGACTGAAGCTGATTCCAGAGGTGCGGGGCCACCACTGAAAAGGACCTCTCTCCCTTATACTCACCAGCCTAATCATCCTTGGCGATTCACTGAATAAAAGTGAATAGGGCCTCTGTTGATGACCTCAAAGTGTGGGCAGGTTGGTATGGGAGAAGGGGTCCTTCAGGTCACTTGGGCTCAAACCATTTAAGGCTTTAATTAAAACACAACATAAAAACAGATCCATAAAAACCCATTATACATAGGATAAAGGATACCTGGAGGAATCCCGGCTGCCCAAGCTGCAATAACGGACCGGGACACGGTTCCTGCAGTCCAGTCTCTTGCTGCTATCTGGGGGGCGGGGGGGAAGGAAGAAGAAGCAATCCAGCACTGAGAAAAGGGATCCACAGCAAAAATGTAAATTCTCACTTTTCCTCCCAATTAACATTTTAGTTCACTGCTTTACTATTGATTTCTAGAAATGTATCTCCACCCTGATGTATCTTCCAAAAGAAGAAACGATGGGGAGAAAATACATTAAAAAAACAAAAACGTAATCAAATATAACAGCAATTCTTATTCTTTGAATCTGAGGACAATCTTTGGGTGTCACAGACAAGGAAGCAATACCCTGGGTAAGCAGAGTTGCTGATCGGCCCCCTTTTAATAGTGGCAAAGTTCCAAATTGCAGCAAAATGGGAAAATAAAATGCCTCCCACTATCTGAGGATGGTATGACTCATCATCATCATCATCATCATCATCATCATCATCATCATCATCATTATTTCATTTCTATACTGTCCAATAGCCAAAGCTCTCTGGGTGGTATACAACAATTCATAAAAATATGGTCCACAAATACAATAAATAGCAGCATAAAATTTTTCCAATGTACAAAATTTAGAAACAATTTAACAGCTCAAAATTATTTTAGTACAAACTGGACCTGTTAAAAACAGCTGACATGAATGCCCCCTCAGGCGGCGGCATCATCATCATCATAATCATCATCTTCATGCCGTTAAATACCCTTAAACACCATAAAATGCCTGGGAGTAGAGGACACTCTTAACCTGGCACCGTAAAGATGACAGCGTTGGCGCCATGCAGGCTTCAGTGGGGAGATCATTCCACAATTGGGGGGGCCACGACGGAGAAGGCCCTCTCCCTTCCTGCCAGCTTGCCAAGCCTCCCTTGAGGGCAGCACTCGGAGGAAGGCCTAAGATGTTGATCGAAGTGTCCCAGGCGATTCAGCTCAGGAGAGGCGCTCTGTCAGGTATTGTGGTCCCAAGCCGTGTAAGCCCTTATAGGTTTTATATAAGGCTTTATATAAGATATGGGAAACATTAGCTGCAGATAAGATCTTGTGTCAGTAAAAGACTGCAGCTAGCCTCAAATTTAATAATGGTTTTATAGAAAGATGGTGCTGTTTCTAAACGCAATCAACTCAGCTAACTGGAAATACAAAAGACCACACAGACGCTTTCCCATAGTATTTCACGCTGCAAACTGATACAGACTGACGCAGGAGTAGGTCCCATTGAACTGAATGGGGCTCACTTCTGAGTAGACAAGTATAGGAGAGTGATTAAAGGATCCTATATACTAAAAGCGAACACATTTTCCGAGCGAGGCTCCGCACGTGTCCAAAACGACACCATGCATGCAATTGCAAGGGAGGGATCACCAGGTCTGGGGCATCCCCAAAGATTGTGCAGGCAGTCCCCAGGTTACGAACGTCCGACTTACGGACAACTTACGGACATGCTGGGTGTTGTAGGCCAAAAACATCTGGGGACCCAAGGTTGGAGAACACTGATGTAGAGTATAGCGGAGTATACATAAAAACGGCCGCAATGTGCATAAATGCCATTTTTAATGTATACTACGCTATACTGTTCCGACTTACGTACAAATTTGACGTAAAGACAGACTTAAGAACGGATCTCGTTCATAACCCGGGGACTGCCTGTAGAAGAACAACACACAAAAAATAGCATGGCTGACCAGAGACCCAGAAAGTTGATGCCAGTCAGAGTAGACTGGTGGGGATCTTATTTCCGCTCGCAGGCCAGATTCCATTTCGGAGAAGCTCTCAGGAGCCGCATTCCAGTGGTGGGCGGAGCCTGAGGCAAAAGGGGTGGAGCCAAAGGTAACAGGGGTGTGGAAGGGGAAATAAAAAAAATTCCGGCATGTTTTAGCTTAAAGTTGTTATTGCCAGCAGCTAAGGCTTAAGAGAGGCATTTCGACCTTTTAGAATGGGGAAAAAACTGCACAAAAGACAGGAAACCACCCAATAATTGGTGGTAGGGAGAAAAGGGGTGGAGCTAGTGGAAGGGGGCATGGCCATCTAGGAAAACCTGGAGGGCCGGATCAGGCCCCCCAGAGGGCCGGATCAGGCCCCCCAGGTCTGAAATTCACCACCTATGGAGGAGAAAATCCTGGGCAAGACCGACCAGAGGTCTGACCCAATATAAGGCCAGTGCGGTGTAGTGGTAAGAGCGCTGGAATGTGGAGAGCCGGGTTCTAATCTCCACTTGGCCAGGAAGTGCACTGGGTGACTTAGGGCCAGTTCCTGGCTCTCAGCCTCAACTACCTCGCAGGGTTGTTGTGAGGATAAAACAGGGAGGAGGAGGAGGATTATTATGTAAGCTGCCTTGAGTTCCTTTCAGGAAGAAAAAAGGTAGGATATCAATGTAACGAAAAATAAACAAATGATGTAATAAGAAAAGGCCATTTCTTCTGTAATGCATTTGGACCAATCCAGACAGCACGAAGCTTCACAGCGTCACACGATTACCTGCACCGTGCAGCTCCGCGAGGCTTTTGGCTTGCTGCCTCCTGCTCTTCTCCTCCAGTTTCTTGGCCAGCACGGACTCGGAGAGGGCCGACTTCACCCCCTTGGGTTCCTCGTCTTCATCCTCTGCCAGCTCCTCCTCTTCCCCTTCGCTCACCAAACTCTGGGGTGGGGAAGAAGAAGAGAGAAACACACACAAAAGCAGTCAAAGCTGAGATTTCTCTGTCTGCGCCAAAACTCTGTTGGGTCCAGCCGCAGAACCTGTTTGGAAGACCAGGAACGTTCATTATTTTCATTAATACATTTATATCCCACCTTTCCTCCCACTTGCAAGGAGACCAAGGCAGCTCGTACGGTCCTCTTCCTCCTCTCCGTTTTATCGTCACAACAACCCTGCGAGGTAGGTCAGGCTGAGAGTCAGTGACTGGCCACAAGTCACTGAGTGAGCTTTCTGGCCAAGTGGGCACTTGAACCTGGGTCTCCCGAGTTCCCAGTCCAGCACTCTAACCACTACACCACACTGACTCTCTGTTTGGCGGTTATAACACCGGCCTACCTGATAGGGCTGTTGTGAGGATAACCGAGATAACATATGCAAATGTCCTACTTGTGGGGGGGTGCAGGAAGGAGAGAGGCACACACAAAACTAGTCAAAGCTGAGATTTAATTCAGATAACACGATAACCCACACTCAAGGGTTGAGTATGAGTTGAGTATGAGTTGTCGTTGAACCGTGGGTTGTGGTTGAAAGGTGGGTTATTGTGTTGTCTGAACTCAGCCAAGATAACAAACCATGGTTTATTAACCATGAGCAAACCACAGTTCACAACCCAACAACAAACCATGGGTGTCTTCATGGGTTGTTTGTGCTGGGTTGAGACAACACGATGACCCACATTTCAGCAACAACCCATGGTTCAAGGACAACCCACCAACCCATACTCAACCCATACTCAACCCTTCAGTGTGGGTTATTGTGTTGTCTGAACCTGATCACCGCCTCTGTTTGTGTCCAACTTCCGTCAGAAACTGCTTGAAGGACCCGGAATATGTGAAGCACTTATCAAGGAGAAGGGAAGGCAGGGACTCACCTCTTCTGCAGGGGGGGCGTTGGGCTGGTACTTCTTCAACCAGACGGCTTTATACTGGTCTAACTTCTGGCCCTTGTACTTGACCGAGGCCCACCCGCAGCCAGACTTCTTGGCCGGGTTGACCAGTTTTTTGCAGTACGTGGCCCAGGCGCTGGGAGAGTTGAAGACCTGGCCCGTCTCTTGCCAAACGATCTTCCCATCCGTCAGCAGGTCACCCAAGAACTTCTTTCCCTGGGGCGGGCAAGAGAGAAGAGGCAAGACTAAGCCATCTGTACATACGTGTGTGTGTGTGTGTGTGAGAGAGAGAGAGAGAGAGAGAGAGAGAGAGAGAGAGAGAGAGATGCCTCCATTCTCTACAGCACCTTCACATTTGAGCCTGCCCTGGAAACTTTCCCCGTTCCCTCTGTTCAGGCTGTGAGGAAAAAGAAGATCCGGTATCGGCTACCTTGGGATCTCGGTCGGCAAGCTACGATCTCGGGAAGAAGGCCGTGACAGTTTGACTGGCATAAAACTGATTCAAGTTTATCCTTCCATTTCGAAGTCCAAACTGTGCGTGCCGTTCCTTAGGTATGCCAAAATGGCACCACCCGTGCACGAGAGGGAGGGATCAGAAAGCCACAGTAGGGTGGGGAAACCCTGAAGTTTGCAGAAGTACAAATATATATATATATATATATATATATATATTCAGGGAACAATCCCACGGCCCCTACACAGTGTTGGAGGGGC
Source organism: Shinisaurus crocodilurus (assembly GCA_021292165.1). Lineage (NCBI taxonomy): Eukaryota > Metazoa > Chordata > Lepidosauria > Squamata > Shinisauridae > Shinisaurus > Shinisaurus crocodilurus. The sequence continues at coordinate 87,837,802 of CM037882.1, read as the reverse complement.
CATAGGATAGTTCAGATTCCCAACTCCAAGGTCGGAGACGGCCCTCCACACTCGGAGCTGGGAATCGGAGCTCCGACGCCCTGCCCCATCCCCTCGCAGCCGGCGCGGAAAGAACCAGTTCGGCTGCTCTCCGAGGTCGGGAAAGTGACCTCGGAGAAAGGGAGATGGGGGCATTTCGGGGAGGGGAGGAGACTGGAGAGGCCAGGATACAAGGTGTCCTGCAGCCACTCCAGACTGCTTCCCTCCCACTCCGAGACACTCCAGCTAGATGGGCAAAAAAGCCGGTCCAGTGGAAAATGCAGGGCGGGAGGACTGGGAGGCAGAGATCGCCTCGCCGCTTCTCCTTCTCTGCATAGGATGCCCGTAAGAGCCTCTGAGTTCGGGGGCTTCTGGGCATCACCATAGGATTGCGCCCGAAGCCCCGAGTCTACGGTTCCAAAGCACCACAGGTTTGCCAAATCCCACAGGGGCCGGGATGTGCATGACAGCGAACCGGGACTGGAGCGTCTCCCTCACCAGGTAGTAGATGGAGAGCACCCCTTCTCCCGGCTCGATCAGCCCGTCCTTGAGGAGCACCCGCAAGGTGATCCCGCGGCGTGTCAGGATGCAACAGCCACGTCCGCCGGGGATGAATTTCCCCGCGCTCTCCGGATCCTCCAAGCTTGTCTCCAGCTCCTCCTCGTCCTCTTCCATGCACTCATCGCCACCGAGGGATTCTGCGTCCAACGCTGGGGAAGTAAACAAAAAAACAGAGTGAACTGGAGGTGTTGCCTAATAGTTAAGAGTGTTGGGCTGGGGACTCGGGAGACCCAGGTTTTAGTCCCCGCTTGGCCCTGAAGCTCCCTCGGTGGCTTTGGGCAAGTTGCTGACTCTCAGCCTAACCTACCTCACAGGGTTGTTGTGACTGTGAGGATAAAATGGAGAGGAGGAGGAGGAATATGTAAGCTGCTTTGGGTGCCTTGCAGGAAAAAAGGTGGGATATAATTAATTAATTAATTAACAAACAAACAAAAGGGGGGGAGAAAGGGTAAGGTAATTACATTTTTTTAAAAAAATTATTTATTACATTTCTATCCTGCCTTTTTCCCTCCTACAAGAAGTCTAAGACAGCTTACTTGGTCCTCCTCCTCTCCAATTTATCCTCACAACAACCCTGTGAGGTAGACTAGGCTGAGAGTCGGTGGCTGGCCCAAAGTCACCCAGTGAGCTTCATGAAAGCTGAGTGGGGACTCCAACCCAGACCTCCCAAGTCCTAGTCCAACACTCTACCCACTACGCCACACTGGCTCTTATATTTTACTAGCTTTTGCCTGCGGCTTCGCTCGCATGATGAAGAGTGACTGTGCCAAGTTTGCATGGGTCGTCATTTTCCTATAGGCACTATTTGTTCGAAATTCCTTAAGGTCGCTGACCGCTGTTTTGAATCGCTCCATAGGAAAGGTCCCCCGGGACTACTTAGTGGAATCCTAGCTCCCCCAGGACTTCCAGCTACCCCAGGACTTCCAGCTCCCCCGGGACTGCACAATGAAATCCCAGCTTCCCCCCACCCCCTGCCGGGACTACACAACGATGAAATCCCAGCTCCCCCCCCCCCCGGGACTACACAATCAAATCTCTGCCCCCCCCCCGGGACTACACAATGAAAGCCCTGCTCCCCCCCCAAGACTACACAACAATGAAAGCCCTGCCCCGCCAGACCACACAATGAAATCCCTGCTCCCACCCCAGGACTACACAATGAAATCCCTGCTCTCCCCCGCCCCCCTGGTTTGGGAAGAATACAAAGGAGAGGGTGGGAAGGGAAGAGAGGTTCTGGGGCCAACACCCTTGGTCAACTCTGCCTTTTCTGCTTGGGAGGTTCTGGGGTTCACAGACTACATGGAATCAGCATCTCACCCCATCCCTGTGCCCCGTAGTCTCTTAATTCTGAAGCAATCTGCACATGCTCTGAGGTTCTCTCACCAGCCTGCCTTGATCAGCTCTCACTACCCACCTGTGCTTCAGAGATGCACCAAAATGCACCAGCATGTTAATGGTTTCCCAGGGCAATCCAATGTTTTTGGCCTACAACTCCCAGCATGCCAAAAACATCTGGGGACCCAAGGTTGGAGAACACTGCTATAGATAGATAGATGCAGAGTGCAGATAGATAAATAGATAGATGCAGGATGTAAACAGAGAAAGAGATGCAGGAGATAGATCGATATGGGTGCTATCCATGGTGCTGTACTCCATCCTCAAAATAGGTTCATCACCGTGGAGCACCATGGATAGCTCCTATAAAGCTCAGAATAAAAGCTGCAATGGATAAGGAGCCCTACTGACATAGGAGTCACCAGTCTCCCCTGGACAGATGGATGGATGGATGGATGGATGGATGGATGCAGGATGTAAAGAGATGAAACATAGATAGATGCAGAATGTAGAGATAGACAGTTCCCAGGGGTGGCAGACTCTGGCCTCATCCATTGGCCAGAGGACCAAGGGCCACTGGGAGGATGCACCCCATGCCTCCCAGGATTAAAATGACGGCAAGGGGGAGGCCAGCCTGGCCCCATGCATCAGCCAAAGAAGGAACCGCTGCAGGGAGCTGGTTTTGCCCTTCCCTGCCAGGACAAAAAAGAAAAGGAAAAACAACAACACATATGTAAGAACCTTGTAACTAAGAACTGCTGCCTGAGTTTTGCTTTCTTCCTCCTCCCTCCCAATTCCTTTTCCTTTTGTGTCGTGTCTTTTATATTGTAAGCCTGAGTGCAGGGACTGTCTAATATTAATCTATGTAAGCCGCTCTAGGAGCCTTTTTTTGGCTGAAGAGCAGGGTAAAAATGCTGTAAATAAATAATAAATAAATATAGATGGAGGCAGGATGTAAACAGATAAATAGATGCTGGAGATAGATAGATAGATAGATAGATGCAGATACAGATAGATAGATGGATGGATGCAGGATGTTAAGAGATGGAACTTAGATGCAGGCTATAGATAGATGCAGAATAGAGAGAGAGAGAGAGAGAGAGAGAGATGCAGGGTGTAGAGAGATGAAACATAGATAGATGCAGGAGATAGGCAGACAGAGACACAGACAGAGGAATAGAGTTGGATGACAGATGCAGCATTTATAGGTCAGTCGGCCGTGGGCACGGCCAGGCTCTGCCCGGATACAGCAACAACAACATCATCACCCTTCCTCTTTCCGACCCGTGAAGCCTCCCCCTCCCCGGGTCTTTAAGCCATCTGCACGCGCTCAGAGGCATTCTCTGCTTCCCGTACAGGATTCCTTTCGGGAGCTGCCTGCAGCGTCCCAGGGGAGCAGGTTCCGGGGCTGAGCCGCCTATAGAGCGGTCGAGAAGGGAGTGCTGTGGATCCGGGCTGGGGGCGCGCCTCCCCCTCCCTCCCCTGGAGCCCCGCTCTCTCCCGGTGCGCCGGTACCTGCAGCCATGGTGGGACCCTCTTCTTGCTTTATGCCGGCCTGGGCGGCTCCACCCCCGCTCCTGCGCCCGCTCCGAGCCTGCCCGGCTGCCTCCGCCTCTCGCCGCCGCTTCTTCGCTTTGCTTGCCTGCCGGTTGCCACAGCCGCGGGGAAGGAGGGAGGGAGAGAGAGGGCGGGGAAGGAAGGGAGACAAAGGGAGAGGGAGGGGGGGCAAGAAAAGGGAAGAGGGGAAGAAAAGAGGGAGGGGGAAAGAGGAAGAAAAGCAAAGCAGGGAGGAGGGAGGCAGAGTCAAGCGAAAGAGGGAGGGAGGAAGAGAGGAGGAAGAAAAAGAAAAAGGAGGAGAGAGGAAGTAAGAGAGGAGGGAGGGAGAGAAAAAAGGAGGAAGAAAAAGCAAGAGAGGAAGGGAGGAAGAAAAGAAAAAGGGGAGGGAAGAAAGAAAAAAAGGGGAAGTAAAAGTAAAAGGAGGAGGGAAAGAGGAAGGGAAAAAGAAAAAAGAAAAACAAAAGGAAGAAAAAAGGAGGAAGAAAAAGTACAAAGGAAAGGGGGAGGCGGAGAAGAGGGAGGGAGGAAAAGAAAAACAGATGGAGAAAAAGTAAAAAGGGAGAAGGGAGTAAGAAAAGAGGGAAGGCAGGACATAAAGACGGGAGACAGGGGGGGGGGGGGAAGAACAAGGAGGAAGGAATAACTCCCCAAACTGCACCTCCACATTTGTGTCTGAGGCGGTGCTCTCCAGATGTGTCAGGCTACAATGATCATCATACCTAGTCATTTCTGTCTGCCAGCAACATGGAATGGGCCTTGTCTGTGGTGGCACCCGTGCTGCAGAATGATCTCCCCTAGGTGATATGTCAGGCCACGACATGCTGAGTGGGTTCAGACAAGACGATAACCCACACTCAAGTGGGGTTGAGTGTGGGTCATCGTTGAACTGTGGGTGGTTGTTGAAATGTGTGTTATCATGTTGTCTAAACTCAGCCACGATAACTGTGAAGGACCAGCACAGGCTTTCTCCACAATAACAAACCATGGAGAACAACCCACAGTTCACAACCCAACAACAAACCGTGGCTTCTCTTCATGGGTTGTTCATGGTTAACAAGCCATGGTTTGTTATCTTGGCAGGGTTCAGACAACACAATAACCCACATTTCCACAACAACCCATGATTTAACAACAACCCACATCAACCCTTGACTGTGGGTTATCGTGTTGTCTGAACCCAGTCACTGCATGTTTTCAGCTTTTATTGAAAATGTATGTTTGCTTTGGCTTCCCCACAGCCATGAGCTATCTTTGTACCAACCTCATGATGTTAGTGTGTGTGTGTGTGTGTGTCTGGTTTTTGTTTGCTTTTAAGAACATAAGAAGAGCAGTGCTAGATTAGACCAAGGGTCCATCCCATCCAGCATTCTGTTCACACAGTGGCCAACCAGCTGCCCACAGGAAACCCACAAGCAGGACATGAGGGCAACAGCACCCTCCCGCCCATGTTCCCCAGCAACTGGAGTACATAGGCAGTATGCCTCTGATACTGGAGGTAGCATAAATTTAATTTGAAAGAATACTTTTTTGCTTTTAAAATGTCTGTTCGATTCCAATCCTGCTATTTTATTAAATTGGAGGTGTTACATGAAACAGGAGCTCTGCTGACCCACGTCCCATTTTGATGGGGGAGAAGTTTATCTCTGGCTAGTAGCTGTGAGAGCTTTGTGGAACCTCCATGTATAGAAGCAGGTCTACCTCCAAGTGGCAAATGCTGGAGCCAAACTTGCTTATGAAAAATCATCCCTTTATTCAGAACCATGAGGACTGGAATCTTCCTTTCTTTCTTAGGGAAGGGCCATAGCTCAGCGGTAGAGCACATCACATGCTTTGCATGCAGAAGGTCCCAGGTTCAATTCCTGGCATCTCCAGGTAGGGCTTGGAAAGAACCCACTGCCTGAAGACCTGCCACCAATCAATGTAGACAAGACTGAGCTGGATGGATCAAGGGTCTGCCTCAGTATAAAGTAGCTTCCTATGTTCTTATTTAAATCAGACCTTTATTCAGAACCATGAGGGCCAGAATCTTGCTTTATTTATCTTTAGGTGAAGGACCAAAGGCAGAGCCCCTGCTTTGCATGGAGAAGGTCCCAGGTTCAATCCCTGGCATCTCCAGGTAGGGCTAGGAAAGACCCTTCTTTGAAACCCTGGAGAGCCGCTGCCGCCGGTCAGTACTAGGCTGGACAGACCAACACCTGGGTTCAGACAACACGATGACCCACACTCGGGTTGCATGTGGGTTGTTGTTGAACCATGGGTTGTTGCCAAAACGTGGGTTATCATGTTGTCTGAACCCAGCTGTGCTAACAAGCCATGGCTTGTTAACCATGAACAACCCACGAAGAGAACCCATGGTTTGTTGTTGGGTTGTGAACGGTGGGTTGTTCACCATGGTTTGTTATCTCGGCTGGGTTCAGACAACATGATAACCCACGTTTCGACAACAACCTATGGTTCAACGGCAACCCACACTTAACCCTTGGGTGTGGGTTATCGTGTTGTCTGAACCCAGTCTCTGACTTGGTATAAGGGAGCCTTCTCTGTTCCTATGCAGCAGGCTACGGGTAGGCAAAGTGGCGGCCTGACTACAACACCCATTACCCCTGCTCATTGGCCATAATGGCTGGGGCTTTTGGGAGCAGTAGTCCAAAACATCCGGAGGGGAAGCTGGTCATCACCTCCCCTTGCAGCAAGCCTACCAGGAAACAACTGCACCCATTAAAAGTGACTGATGGCTCTGAGGCCAGGGGAAATCCAACCCAAGCCTTCTTGGCAGAAGGGAGAGATCCCTCTTCAGTTATCACTGCCAGATTCTGAAGTGAGGTCCCGGTTTACAGGGTTACAGCAGCCAAGACAAAGCAATAAAATAACTTGCAAAGCCTCTGACTTTACCTCCTGTGTGCCAGTTTCCGCATTCCACTGATGGCTCTCAAGGGTTTTTGCAAACCTTTAGAGTGTAGAGTTTCATTCTGGGAGACTTATAGCGAGGAATGTGCCCGCCCCAGGTCTGTGGGTGCCACCTCGTGGGGGAAAAAACAACTTGTGGGAAAATTAGTGTGGCCATGTGTCCTAGTACATGTGTCCTCTATTTGATGGCTTCCAGGCCCTATCTGAAGGGCCGTCCAGTCCAAGTTCGGTTTCATAGATTTCATAGATCATAGAGTTGGAAGGAGCCTCCAAGGCTATCGAGTCCAACCCCCTGCTCAGTGCAGGAAACTAGAGGAGGGGTCTCCCATCCAAGTAATAACCAGGCTTGACCCTGCTTAGCTTTCCACGCTCAGACAAGCTGAGCCAGCGTAAGCCATAGGCCTGTATATGTATAGATACAAATAGGGATGTATAGATCTGTTGATCCTACCTTATTCGTTTGTTTGTTTATTATTACTTTTATATCCTTCTTTCCCCCCTTTTTTTTCAATTTATTTTTTCATTGTGAATTTCACCAAAACAAAACAAAATCTAAATAAAAAAAGAGAAGAAAAAGATATATATTATATCCATTCAACTACATAAATTTAAATGTATCAATTTTACATAAGCTTCAACAAACGCCAACCAAACATCCGTAGATATGCCTATCTATATGTCATCCTCTCAGATATTGAAAGTGTCATTAGGTCTCCAATCCATTGCGTTATAGGAGACGAGCTTTTATCTGTCCAGTGTTGTAGGATCGGATAGCCCCGCCCTCTTCCCCTGGCCCCGCCCCTTCCGCCCAACCACTGATCTTTTGGTGGATTCTTAGCTTTTGTGCAGTCCCCCCCACCATTCCTAAAGATTGAATTACCTCTCCTAGTTACTTGTAGTAAGTGCTTTAAACTGCAATCCGCTGATATTTTTTATATTTTTTGCAATTTTGGCCCCGCCCCTGGCCCCGCCCATTTGCCTTTGGCTCCTCCCACCCCTGGAATGCGGCCGCTGAGAGCTTCTCTGAATCTGAATTCGGCCCTGGGGTTGAAAGTGGGGTTCCTGCGCCCCGGCCTTTCACCTTGTCAGTGGAAGCTATTTCCTCAATGGTTTGGGGGCAAACCATTTGCACGCTGGTCCCTGGAATATCGGGGTGCCCCTTTCTCCTCTCCCCTACCCCGACCCAGCTCTGTTCCTCTGAAAGCAATGCTGGTGTGTAACTGGAGTCCGTTTTCATGGTTCCTACATTTGAATTTTCCAGCACTCTGATCCCTGGTGTGCAGCTTTTGCATGAAATCTAAAACCCTTTTGCAAAGCAGAGGAAAATCACCTTTCCACCAGCCTCTGCCTTTTCTACCAGTAGGGCCCGCAACAAATGTGTTCCAGCCTGCCAGCCATGCTCTCTGCTGGGATGTTCCATTCCATTCCCCCTTCCACTGGTTTTCCTCCCACAGAAGAGCATTCCACGGTCACTGAGCATGCCCAGTTCTCCTTGGGCAGTTTTGGGAGTCGTTGCCCCCCTAGAGCAGGGCTCTCCAACCTTGGGTCCCCAGATGTTGCTGGCCTACAGCTCCCAGAATCCCTTGCCATTAGCCATGCTGGCTGGGTATGCTGGGAGCTGTAGGCCAGCAACATCTGGGGACCCCAGGTTGGAGAGCCCTGCCCTAGAGAGTGCTCCTCCCCTAAAGATTTGTTGTACTTCCGCATACCTTGCAGTTTCCCCAAGCCTGCTGATATCTTGTGTGTGGGGGCGGTGCCGTTTGTAGGAATATCTTCTAGCTTTCACAGAGTTTGCCGACAGCAGTTGCAATAAACCAGGAGGGGTCCTCAAACTTTTTAAACAGGGGGCCAGTTCATTGTCCCTCAGACTGTTGGGGGGGGCGGACTATAGTTTGAAAAAAATATGATGAACGAATGGATCAAGTTAAAAAAAAAAAAAAAAAAAGGACCGGGGTCCTTTTTTTTTTTACTTGATTAAATGGAAAGTTATTATAAATTAATAATAAATTAATTATAAATCAATTTGCTGTCTAAAATTGAAATACATTAAATTTTAAAAAGATATAGAAAGGCTTGATGTGCACACTGCACATATCTTATTTGTAGTGCAAAAAAACAGGAAAAAACAATACAATATTTAAAATGAAGAACAATTTTAATCAAAATAAGCTTATTAGTATTTCAATGGGAAGTATGGGCCTGCTTTTGGCTAATGAGATGGTCAATGTCTGGTTCCATATTTGTCACTGCTAGTCGTAACAAGTGATGCAAGTGTGCATCAGTTAGTCTGGATCTGGTTGGAGATTTCAGATGTTTCATTCGGGAAAAAGTCTGTTCACAGACATAGGTGCTGCCAAAGATGGTTGCCATTTTGAGTGCATGGTTCCTGAGATTAAAAGGAAGGAAGGCTGATGGAAGCCTTAACCCTAGTTCTCTGGAGTGAAAGTGAAGGAACACGTCACACACACAACCTTCAGCACTGCTTTAGCAGAGACTGTTCTTCCCTGGCTCATCTCCCACTCCAACAATGGGGAACCCACAGGGGTGGAGGGTGAGAAAAAAGGAAGCAAGCAGCTGTTACGTGGGAAAGGCTTGGCAAGGGGCGTTCTTCACTCTCCGAACCAAGGTAGGCCAGCAAGGAATTCCCCAGAGAGAAGGGGAACAGGATAGAAGAGCTGGCAGTTATCCCACTCATTACCCATCGCGAAGCCTCCCTCCAGCCACTGCCTCCGTTTCCCCCCAAACAAATGCAAGTCACAGCCGGATCCTGAACCTATTTTACTCAGCAGCGAGTCCCACTGAGGTCAACAGAATTTGCTTCCTGGAATCTGTATTGAGTACTTCAGCAGCAGCGGCCAACGCCCCCCCTCCCAGAAGTCACACACACGTACCCCGAAACCCTTCACTCGCACTGAGCCTTGCTCCTCCTGTTCCTAGACTCAGGGTTGGATCCCGATTGAGTCCTACTCCAGAGTAGACCCACTGAAACCAATGGGACTGCAGTTAAGAGTAACTGCAGCCCCACTGATTTCAATGGGTCAACTCTGGAGTAGGACTCAATCAGGATCCAACCTGCTTTGCGGCTCTGTGTTTGAGTGCTCACACACGCCGCAGGAGCAAATGCTTCCCTTCCTCTGCGTCCCAGCCCCTCCTGTGCCCACCAACCGGTTTTGCCTTAGCCTCCCCACCCACCTACCCGCAGCAGGCAGGCAGGCAGGCCCAGCCGGCCTGGAGAAGCCTCCTTCACTCACCACGCATTTCTTGCCGAGGAAGCCGAAGAGGCTCTCGTTCTCTTGCGGGGTGAGCAGCATGGAGCCCATGTTGGCGACCCGCCGCGGCGGCAGGGGCTGCTGCTGGTTGTTGCTCATTGTGGTGACCCCCGTCTCCACCGCCTTGTCCTCCGCCAGCCGCTCCTGCTGATCGCCTCCCTCCTCCTCCTCCTCTTCCTCTGCGCCACCTCCTCCTCCTCCTCTGGGCCTGGCCGAGCCTTCTTCGCCGGCCATGCCGAGCAGCAGCGCCTCGCCGTCGCCTCAGGAGGAGGCGCCCGAACTGGTGGTGCTGCTGCCGCCCAGGCCGCCACCGGGCCTGCTCCTCCACTATCACCACCACCACCCACCGCCGCCTCACGAGCAGCCCCTGTCACCACCGCCTTGTCTGCCTGATACGCTGCTGCTGAGGGACCGCCTGCCCGCACTGCTGCCAGCTCAGCTTCCCTTACCCTGCAGGGAGGCAGGCAGCCGGCCAGCCGGCCCATGCCCCGCCACCGGCTCAGCTGCCACTCCTCCCCTTCCCCCGCAAGGAGCCTCTAGATCGGCCGCCGGGCCGGATGAAAAGACTCGGCGGGCCGGATGTGGCCCTCGGGCCGTAGTTTGAGGACCCCTGCAATAAACAATCTGTTAAGACTTATGGTTGAGGTGAAAAAGGAAACATTTTTAAAAACTAAGGCTTTATTCAAAGTAGAAAAACATGCACACATATCTTTGGCTGCTGGAGACAAAACAACACTTCATTTCAGAGAGGGAGGCAGGGGAGTGGTCAAGATATAGGAGCATAGAGAAGGGCAATTAATCAATTGTTAAAGCAGATTAACCCCTTATTTACCAGAGAGAGGGTCAGTCAAGAAAGACACAAATTGCTTTAACTATCACCTCCCACTGGCCCAAGCAGTTAACTAACAAGGGTTGTTGTTGCCCACTCCCAATGGCTACGTAAGGCCTGGACATCAGAACTAGAGAGAAGAATGATAAACTCAGATCAGCTCTATGGCAGCTGAATTATCATTGCTTCTTCCAAACATTGTGGCCTGGTGACAGAGATCCGCGGGTGGCCCACCACCTCTTCTCCTTTTTCCTCACAGTAAGAGGAAAGGAAATGATAACTCCGATGTAAGTCTGCACCGTGGACAACCAACGGTCTTTTATTAAACACTGTCTTGTCCCCAAATTGTTCAAGGATCTGCCTCGTCCAATGGTCAACCAATTGACCTCAAAGAGCAGAGGGTTGCACCCGTAAAGACGATCTAGAAATAATTTCAAAGAAATGAATGAATGAATGAATGAATAAATAAATAAATAAGAAAAGCAACACCTGAATGCATTCATTCTGTCTTAGAAATCAACTTAATCTGGAGGCGGGGGGCGGGGAGAGAAACACCAAACGTGTTTTAATTCTCCTCTTCATTTGGTTGCATATGATTGTGAACACTCTGAAAGCCTACAGAAATGCCAAGTATTCAGAGCCGCCGTCAAGGGTAGGCACGGTCGGGCACCTGCCAAGGGTCCACACCCCAGCAGGGCCCCACTGAGAAGAGCCCCCGGCAGAATGCTGGAGTTGATGGACACTTGGTCTGATCCTGCAGGGCTCTTCTTCTGTTCTTGCATGTCCTCTTCAATTACCTACCTGCTTACTGGAAGTTAACACACACGGTCAGCACAAAGGGATTCTCTGCGCCACATTGACAGCTCATCTTCCATTGGGAGCCCTCAATCTCTGGGAGGCCCTTTGCCCCACCACCACCACCCTGCTGTCCAGGGGCATCTGCTGAAAGAAAGGGACAGGGGCCCTGAGGATCTCTGTTGCATCCAATTCCCCCTGGATGAGCTGGCTTTTTGCCCACATGTGCTCCGCCTCCTGCTGCCCCCCCCCAAATCTTTCTGCCTGAGGTTTCTTTCTTTTTCTGAGATCATTCGCCCTCCTCTCCCCTGTCCATGCATCCCTTTTTACAAATACGGGTGTCCTTAGGAGACAGGGTCCTTTACAGACTTCAGAGCATCTGTAAATTAGCATCTGCAAATTTGTTCATTTGTTTTGTCCTGTGGTGGGCCTGAGCTCCAGATCTTTTCGGTACCTCGCCCCGCCTGCGCTGATCAGCCTCAGTAAGTGCTTCCAATAGCGAAGGAGACTCTGAAGGCGCTGCAAAAGAAGCAAGGCCAAACCGAGATTCTAACGAACGTTGCAATTGCAAGTATTGCCATTCAAGCTGTGGCGGGCAAGCGTATTTGGCATGCAAAGCCAAAAATGACAAAAACTCATCATCAGGCACCCACTAATTGATCCAAGGCAAAATAATAATAATAATAATAATAATAATAATAATAATAATAATAATAATAATAATAATAATATAATATAATATAATATAATAAATCAACTTATTCATCCAAGTCTGCCACAAAAACATTTTCTTACCCATTTTTAAATCGGAATTTCCCCAAAGAGCCAATTTGGCACGAGAAAGTGGACCAAAAATGTAATTGACAGGACATTGACCAGGTTCACACAACACTATAAGCCCTGGTGGTTTATAAGCGGTGTTTGTTTCAGAGCGGCTTGTCATGTTGTCTGAACCCAGCAGCGTGGTTTGTTAACCACGCATGAGCCACTCTGTCCAGGTTCAGACAACACAACAAGCCATGCTGAAACAAACATGGCTTAGAAGCCACCAGGGCTTATCGTGTTGTGTGAATCCAGTCATTATATGCCACATGTTTCTAACGGCTGTACCTGTGGGAGGAACCCTACCCATTTTAATGTGCCAAGAACCTAACGCCATCCATTTGGAGAGAGGATCGGGGCAGGAAGACTCCAAAATGCCCTCCATGGACCCCGTTCCCTCAGCGAGTCTACCTTCTCACCACCATTGTCATCACCAGCTGCTCTTCCTCCTCCTCCTCCTCCTCCTCCTCCTCCTCCTCCTCCTCCTGGCTACCGCGTGCTTGCATGGCAAGAGAGCCAGTGCTCAAGTCAGCAGTGGCATCTGCTGCTCCTCCTCCTCACCACCAACGTTGTTGTTGTTGTTTGTTTGTTTGTTTGTTTTATTTCTATACCGCCCCGTAGCCAAAGCTCTCTGGACAGTTTACAACAATTCATAAAAAATAATAAAATACATTATAAAATACAGATAACAATAAAATCATACAATTACATAACAGAAGTTTAAAAATCAAATTTAAAAACCAAATTTAAAATGGAAAATAACTGAAACAAGTTAATAAACTAAACTTGCAGCTGATATAACCCCCTCCCCCCCAATGTGCTATTTTGAGCTGTTAAATGTTAAATGCTTTGGCATAGAGGGCGGTCTTAACCTGGCACTGAAAAGATAGTAGAGTTGGCACTAGGGGGACCTAACTGAGGAGCTTATTCCACACTTGGGGGGGCCACCACGGAGAAGGCCTTCCTCCTTGTTGCCACCAGCCGAGCCTCCTCTGGTTGTCTGGGCCAGCGCAAGAGGCAGGTGCAGAAGCAGGTTGCAATGGAAAAGAGGAGGAGCAACTCCAGGGGGCTTTTGCCAGCGGGCCCCTGCTGACCTGTGGGCCCAAGGCAGGTGCCCAATCATGCCCACCTTTGATTTCGGCCATGGGGGGAGTATTTAGGGTGTCTTATCCAAGGGCCCTCCAAAACCTGGAGTCACCACTGCAAGTATTAGGTGAATAAAGAAATATCTGCCTCCACCACCACACCCCGCTGTGCTGCTACCCCACCCCAGCTTTTCCCATCAACCTTCCAATAAATATTGACTGAGGTATGAAAGGCCAGGTCACTTTAGCAAGGAATGTACAAACTGCGACCGCAAAGTCTAAAAATAGAATGTAAAATCTCTCTCTAACATGTTATCGCAGCCCACCCAGGAAGGACCAGATCCGCCCTGCTCTTCTGCCGTGAGCAGAGATTTGACATGGAAACATTTACTGCTGAGGCTTTTGTGTTTTTTCCCTGGCATGGAGTCAAACGGGGTTGCTTGCCAATTGCTGCAGGTGAAATTCCCCTTAAAGGGGCGGCGACCAGAGCCACTTCCAAAGCCACCGACCTGGATCAGAACTCCTCTGACGAGAGAGAGGTGGTGGTGGAAATCAGATATGCCATGGCATAAACGGATGAGTGCCCACCAACACTGTAAAGAGCGGGAACCGTGGGGTTAAAACCAGTTCAGGAGTGTTTTCACACACAGAAGCTGGAATCCATGTGCCCAACCTGCAAATGTGCACACAGAACTCTTTGTACATGCTCAGGGGCTCTCTTTTTGTTATCAACTTACTGGTCGAAAAGGGTTAGATCCCCAGCGTTAACAAGAGCCATGGTGGGACACCGGCAAAAGACAGGTACTTGGGTTTTAATCCTGCCTAGAAGCAGCAACCTTTCCATCGTGCAGAAATGGACTGATGAAGGAAGGCACTCTGTACACACCAGAGACCCAATCTTCTTCTTTTCATACTTCTTTTTTCGCACTTTCCCGGTGGTGGTGGTGGTGGAATATATACCAGGCTGATCGGCTTAAGTTCCAATATTGGGGCACTTTTATTCCATTCAAGCCGGTGGGAGTGAAATAGTGGCCAACCCACCGGCAGATTCAGCTGTCCACGGTCCAACAATTGAACCAGCAAAGGGGAGGGCCTTGGAGGAATTTCAGGTAAAGAGGGAGGGGGGAAGAGGTGGAAAAAGAAAGAAAGAAAGAAAGAAGTAAACATCGTTGTGTTTAATTTATTGCCGTTTGCTTCCTGGTGGAGGACTCTGAACTCTGGGCAAGCGTTTTGTGGCCAGACACTGTCAGGGGCACGGGGAAGGGATGGCTGTGCCACGCAGCTTGGCCGGCAAGGCGAAGCCCACCTTGCCACCCCACTATCACGAAGGCTTCTTGGAGAAGAAGAGTCCCTGGGACAAGGTAGGAGTCCGTTGCGCTGATTCGGAAAGGCAGCAGGAAACCGAATTTCGGATTGCTCAGCTCCGGGGTGCCCTGCTCTGGGACTGTGGAGCCGAAGGGAAGCGCATCCATCTGCTGGAGGAGGAGGAGGAGGAGGAGGAGGGGGGCCGCTGAGCCGCTGCAAGCCCCCTGCCTCCCCAAGGTGGGCCAGGGGCATTGTGAGGGATGGGGCCGGGGCCCCCGAATCTATCTTCCAGCACCCTGAATCTATTCTACAGATCCCTGAATAGCCATTGGTGCCAATAGAAGCATTTTTGCAGGCTGGAACACCCCCACCCCCATATGGCAATTAATCTTAGGCAAGGGGGGGGCACTTCCATCCGTGCCAACAGAAGCTTTTCTTCTAAACTGAATTGCATTGGGGTAGGGACAATTTTCCTCCAAGAGGGGGAGAGAAAGAAGGAAAGGGAGGAGGAGAGAACAAGAGAGATTGCAAATGAATTGTAATTGACGAGGAACTATTGATTTGGGATGATCTGGGGCAGCAAAGGAATTGAATATTTTTTTTCCTTTGGGGTGATGATTTGGGGTTTTTTTTGTTTTGTTTTTAATTATTTAGAATTTGGCCAGCTTTAAGGGTAAAGCCCTCTTAATTTGGCTGGCTCTGCCTTCTGTGGACTTTAAATAAATCCTAGTAATTATTTCTAAATGTGCATTATAGAGATGTAAATTAGCATGTTCACAGTTTATGCTCTTGGCCAGGGACTGCTGCGTTTTTGCGGTTGGCTCTGGTCTGTCTGTGTGTGTATTCCAACTATCTATTACAAGCCTTTCTGTTGGAAAGGTGGGATACAGATCTTCTAAACAAACAAACAAACAAACAAACAGCTGAAATCAATATTGTGATGCTGTCGTACAAATCGACCGCACAGGCGCCTTTGCAATACTGCGTGCGGTTCTCGAGGCCACGTCTCAAAAATATATATATTGTAGGGCTGGAAAAGGAGCAGAAAAGGGCGACCAGAATGATTGGTGTATATGTGGGACATGGGGTTTTTTTTTGTGTGTGTGTTTTTAATATACGTAGTCTTCACAGTGAAGAACGTAATAGATTGCTCAACCCTATTAATATGAGCAAATGCCCTAGAAGGCCACCGAAACGGTGTTTGGAATCTTTTCTGGCTGACGTAAACTAGTCAAGGGCAGAGTTAGTGGCAAAGTTCCTCCTTTCTGTAATAAGATCTCAAAAGATATTCTTTCACCCTATTGTAACATTTGATGTTTTTCAGATTATATTTTTAATCATGTGTATGTTTTAACAATTATGTTTTTTATTGTCTTGTTCATACTGTTTAAGGGTCTATGACTGCATAGTAAAAAAAAAAAGCTGGTTGGTTGATTGATGGATTGATTGGGGAGGTCTTATTCTGGTGTTGTCCTGAGGAAAACCCCTTCTCTGAAGGGGTTATTTGCACTGGGAGGAAATTCCCCATAGGCACGGACATTTGCCAACTGTGCCAACATTTCTTGACTCTTTCCTTCTTTTGCCCCACCAGGATTATAAGAAATACTGGGCAGGCCTCCAAGGGCTCACTCTCTATTTCTACAACACCAGCAGAGACAACCAGGTAAAGTGCACTGATGGCGAGGCAGTGTTGCCTAATCTCTAAGGGCAGAACAAGAGGGAATGAGGTTTGCAGAAATCCAAACAAGATCTTTAATGAACACACACCACAAGGGGACAATCCCACCCTGAAAACCCCCCAGCCCAATGAGAAATGAACATGTTCAGTAAACACAAAGAGTCGTAGAGCATTGAGGGTCAATGGACATGGCTGGATGAAACCCTAGTCTCTTCTGCTTCTTCTGCTTCTTCTTCTGCTTCTGCTTCTGCTTCTTCTTCCTCCTCCTCCTCCTCCTCCTCCTCCTCCTCCTTCTTCTTCCATTTATATCCCACCTTTTTTCCTCTTGCAAGGAACCCAAGGCAGTTACATGGTCCTCCTTCTCTCCATTTTATCCTCACAGCAACCCTGTGGGTTAGGCTGAGAGTCAGGGACTGGCCCTGAGTCACCTAGAGAGCTTCATGGCCGAGTGGGGACTAGAACCTGGATCTCCAAGTCCAACATGCTAACCTCTACACCACACTGCCTCTCCAGTGTTTGTAGGTCCCTTCATGTAAAACCAAATCCAATCCTCTGTTTAAAGGATTTTGTCTGGGCTGTTGTTATTGTCGTCTCATAATTTGTGATCTCTAGTTGTTGGGTGCTGTTGGAATGTTTCCGTTGGCTGCCATTGCTTAATGTTGTTGTGATTGTTTGCTTTATCTCTTTATTTTATATTATTTTATTTCATGCCTTTCTTAGCTGCCTTGGCATTCCTCCCAAGGCGGCTTACAATATAAAACATACAGTTCCATCTCAACAGAGTAAGTCAATGTGAAACACATTTCAGAAAGAACCAGTGATGAGCTATTTATGTATTATTTTATTTTATTTGTACTATTTCTGTACTGTACTGCTAAATATTAAGAAAAATCCCTAAGCAGTTTCTATATACATATTAAAATCACAATTAAAATACAATTTTAAAAACAATATAATGATAATGATAATGATGATGATGATGATGATGATAATAATAATAATAATAATAATAATAATAATAATAATACACAGCAGTACAGGAACAGTAAAAATGGGACAGCATGGATAATAAAATTATGGGCCAGGGAAAGCCCTGGTGCATTTTCAGGAGGTATTTAAAAGATACCAGATTTTCTGCCTCCCGAACTGCACGAGGGAGGTTTTTTTCCTCAGGGTGGGTGCCACTACCGAGAAGGCCCGCCATTGAGGTATTGCACAGCGACATTCTGATGATCTTGGAATGGCCATCAAGGCCTCCTCTGATGATCTTAATGGTCAGTTGTGTATATCTAAGGGACGGTGGTCTGCTAGGTATCCTGGTCCTAAGTTGTTTAGGGCTTTGTATGAAAATACCATAACCTTGAATAAGACTCGGTAGTTAATAAGCAGCCCGCTGCAGTTCTTTTAACACAGATCTTATGAGAGCAGAGCCGGGTGTCGCAGTGAGCACCCTAGCGGCTGCATTCTGCACTAGCCTACACCTTTTGAACCAGGCCCAAGGGCAGCCCCACATGGAGTGCATTACAGTAGTCTAATCATGAGGTTACCAGTGCATGCATCACCATGGCTAAATTATCCCTATCCAGAAATGGGCATGACTGGCATACCAACCGAAGCTGGTAGTGGGCACTCGGGGCCATCGAGGTCACCTGGGCCTCCAGTGACAGAGATGGATCCAGGATTACCCCCAAACTACGTACAGTAATACCTTGGATTGCAAGTAACTTGGTTTTAAGAACGTTTTGCAAGACAAGCAAATTTTTAAATATTTATTTAATTTTTTTTGACTTGATATACAAGCGACGTCTTGCAATACAAGTACTGTAGTATGGCTTAAATTAAAAATCTCTGTACAAATTTTTTTTGGGGGGATTTCGTTTTGATATAAGAGTGTTTTGGATTACAAGCATGTTTCCGGAACGAATTATGCTCTCAATCCAAGGCATGACTGTACTTTGAACAGAACAGGCAAACAAACATCCCACTTCCTGGATCTGGGAACTGCCAAATGCCAACCCACAAGGTCTCTGTCTTATCAGGATTCAACTTCAGTTTATTAGCCCTCATCCAAGCCATAACCGCATCCAGGCACCGGTTCAGTACATGCACGGCCTCTCTCCCGATTCAGATCTCACAGGGAAACAAAGCTGGGTGTCATCAGCATACTGGTGTCACCTTGCCTCAAATCTCCTGATAACCACTCCCAACGGCTTCATATAGATATTAAATAACACTGGGGATAAGATGGTACCCTGTGGCACCCCACAGTTCAGCTGCCATGGGGCTGAGGTGTAGTCACTCACTCAAGGCTATTCTCTGGAACCGACCCCGCAAGTATGAGTTGAACCACTGTAAAACAATGCCTGCTGCAACTCCCAACTCACAGAGGCGGTCCAGGAGGATACTGTAGTCAACGGTATCAAAAGGCGCTGAGAGAGAAGTAACAGGGTCGTACTCCACCTGTCCCTCTCCCGAAGAAGGTCATCCATCAGGGCAACCAAGGCCGATTCTGTCCCCAAACCAGGTCTGATTCCAGAATGGAACTAGGATGTGTTTATAGTTTTATAAAAATTATATTTAATCTCTGTGTATGTTTAGATATACAGTCATGCCTTGATTGAGAGCATAATTCGTTCCGGATTATACAAGCCGTGTTTTGGATTACACGGTTTGTAATCCAAAACACTCTTACAGTATATCAAAACAAAATCCCCCAAAAAAAATTTGTACAGAGATTTTTAATTTAAGCCGTACTACAGTACTTGTATTGCAAGACATCGCTTGTATATCAAGTAAAAAAATATTAAATAAATATTTAAAAATTTGCTTGTCTAGCAAAACGCTCTCAACCAAGTTACTTGCAATCCAAGGTATTACTGTATGTTTGGGTTTGATCCAGACTAAGATTAGACCCATTGAAACCAATGGCACTCATCATGACTAAATTAAGTCTGATTAATTTCAGTGGGTCCACTGTGAGTAGATCTAGCTCATTATATCAGGGGTTGTATTGGCTGGGCGAGGAGGTTATTAATGCTGAACAGGCAGTGTAGTGAACTTTCCAAGGGTCCAAAAGCCAGGATAGTTTCTTGGAGCCGTGCCAAGGCCTTATAGCTTTCGGCCTGTTTGGAAGAGCACCAGAGATCATTGCCTTGAAGGTATTTCCCCCAATTATATTCCTGAGATAAGGGCTGGTTTTACGGTGAGAACTGAAACTGCTTGCTTTACTGAAGCAGCTTCACACCCCCGACTTGTCTCCCAGGAAGTGGGGGTTAGCGTGTGACTTACTGACAGCCTCCGAAACAGGGGAAGAGGGGAACTTTATAAAATCCATGGCAAGAGGCGAGGCGTTGTCTTTTGTTCTTGGTTTGGGGAGAGGAATTGATGCGTTGCTCGCCCAGGCAACTTTGGAGGCCCATGGAGCATCCCCTGGCCTATTCAGGGAGCCAAAATAGCCACAGATAAGGGGAGTGTAATCTATCTATCTATCTATCTATCTATTTATATTTATATAACTATGCGCTCTACGTATGCGCTCTACGTGGGGTTACCCTTGAAGACGGTTCGGAAGCTACAGCTGGCACAGAACGCGGCAGTTCGCCTGGTTAAAGGCATCCGCCGGCGGGATCACATCGCGCCAGTGCTCAAGGAGCTACACTGGCTACCAGTTGCTTGCCGAGACGAATTCAAGGTGTTGGTTTTGACCTTTAAAACCCTATACGGCTCCGGTCCAGTCTATCTCAAGGAGCGTCTCCAGCAACACCAAGTGGGCCGCTCAACAAGATCTGACTGCCACAGACGGCCTTCTCCTTGTCCCTTCAGCCAGAGCAGCTAGACTGGTCGGGACGAGGAAGAGGGCCTTCTCTGTGGCAGCCCCCGTACTTTGGAATTCTCTCCCAAGTGACCTCCGCCATGCCCCCTCTCTGATGAGCTTCTGCCGCTCATTAAAAACTTGGCTATTCAGGTGGGAATATGGGGTGGGCTAAGATTTTAAAATTTTATACCGTTTTAATGTATTTTAATGGAGAAAAATGTTTTAATGTATTTTATTCTGTTTTATCTTCTGTACATCGCCCAGGGTTGCCGGTTGCCGGCCAGATGGGCGATAAATACATGCAAATAATAAATAAATAAATAAATAAATATACCCCACCTTTTTTCCTGCAAGGAACCCAAGGCGGCTTACATAATCCTCATTCTCCTCTCCATCTTATCCTCACTACAACCCTGTGAGGTAGGTTAGGCTGCGAGTCAGTGACTGGCCCAAAGTCACCCAGTGAATTTCATGGCCGAGCAGGGACTAGAACCCGGATCTCCTGAGTCCCAGTCCAACACTCTCGCCACTACACCATAAGCTTTCTTTTGCTTGTTTATTAATCACCTGCATCCATATTCCATCACAATATGTATTCAATAAACTGTATGTTATCTTTCACACAAGATTCGAGTATCCTCGAATCTGAGGCGAGCTGCCTTGACTGGACCAAGCCCCTGAGTAATACAGGCGTGTTGAACCTCTGGGCCGAATCCCATTTCAGAGAAACTCTCAGGGGCCTCGTGCCACTGGTGGGCGGGACCAAAGTCAAAAGGGGCGGGTACAAAAACCAGCCTATTTTGGCATAAAGTTCGGATGGCCCATAACTCAGCTTTAAGAGATGCGTTTCAAGCTTTTAGAAGGGGGGGGGGAATAAAACTGCCCCAACTCCAGGAAAACCACCAAACAATCAGTTCTACACCCCTGCATTATATATTTATATAATTAATGTATTTATTTTTGTACACTGCCCTGTGTGAGCATTTTTCTCTCTCTAAAAGGTGGGATATGACATTTATAAGACAACAACAGCAAGTGCAAAATTTTACAGAAGTGGCTGCAGAGACAACAAAGGTTGTGCTCGGAAATAGGAACTTTATGGCTCTTTTAGAAGTGAAATGCCCTAGATTTTAATGGATCTATTCTAAGTATGACTGAAAGGTTGCAAGGGGTGAGAGATGATTTGGGGGAAAGGTTTCATGGCAGCAAGGGGTGAGGTGCAAAAAGGCGCTGGGGGTTATAGAGATG
Source organism: Shinisaurus crocodilurus (assembly GCA_021292165.1). Lineage (NCBI taxonomy): Eukaryota > Metazoa > Chordata > Lepidosauria > Squamata > Shinisauridae > Shinisaurus > Shinisaurus crocodilurus. The sequence goes on along the minus strand of CM037882.1, from coordinate 87,816,579 downwards.
AGGCAGATAGAAAGCACTTATTCTGCTTTTTGCCCTCTCATCACACCGTTTTGGCAAGAGGATACGGAAGTCATAAAATGTTATTACTGGATGTGTGTGAGTTCCTTTACAGTCCATATATATACCACTTCCTGTATATTTGAAAGTTCTTCATTTTGGAGTAGGATATAGAATTAGTGTGATTTACTGCAACAAGACAAGTTATAGTATTGACATGCAGGGCTGTAGCTGTGGGGGGGGGGCTGTGGGGGGGGGCTGCCCCCCAATTTTCTCTGCCCCCCTATTTTTTTTTTAACAAACAAATAATTAAAGAACATTTCACAATTTTGTATTTTAAAGGCCTGCAAACCAGATAAACTGCCCCATCCATTTTTGGCGGCCCTGCCAGAACTTTGAGGCTGACTATGGGCCTGATAACATGGAAATCCCCAAGATCACTTGCTAGCAAACTGGTTCAAGCGGATTTTGACTGTAGCATTTTTGACAAAGCTACATCAGCAGCCATTCCAGCAGGCTGATGGGAGCTGTAATCCAAACACATCTGGAGGGACCTAGGTTGGGAGAGACTGTTAAGAACTACTGTTTAATTTGAAGGATTGGTGCCTTAGTTTGCTTGTTTTCCTCTTCCCTCCTCTTCCCTTTTCCCTTTTATGTTGTGCCTTTTAGATTGTAAGCTGGCAGGGGACTGTCTTGTTTTTATCACATGTAAGCTGCCCTGGAACCCCTTTTAGCTGAAAAGTGGGGGTAAAAAAAGTTATTAGAGGAAACACACAAAATCCTATATATTATAATTATTACTTTACATTATTATATTATATATTATTTTATAATATTTTATAAGTGGCTTTTGTAATATTGTTTTTACCTTACTTAAACCCTTAATTGTTGATATCTGGTGTTTTTCAGGGGGGGTCAGTGCTTGCAGGGCAATCTCTTTTTGCTTTAAAGTTGTCAGGATTGGCACAAATTCAACAGGTGAAGCTTCCCCCCCCCCCAACATGGAGCTTCAGAGAGAAGGGAAAGTTTCTTGCATTTCCTTCTGACACTGTAAACTCACCTGTTAGAGGCACAGAGTCAGCTCTGTTAGGAAATAAAATCTTTGGCAATATAAAGATAGGAATCATGTGATAAATTCCCTCATTCACCTCTCCGTTGGTCCAGGCCAGTGGGTGCAGCTTCTCAGCAGGTAGAGTGTGTATGAGCGTGCACACACATACATCCTCCTGTCTGTTCCCTCTCTGCTTACTGTCTCTTAAAGGGGCCATGGGCAAAATTGCAGCTAAGCTAAAATTTTGCCCATGGTCCCTTTAAGGCAGCGTAAAGTAGCTTGCAGTTTTGGGAGGCAGGGGAATTCGGGACTCTGCATGACAAAGTGAGAAGCTGTGATGGCTTAAGGGTTTTTGGGACAGTCCTGGCATTTTTAGGGCAGTTGGAGACTATGGAACCTCTTTCAGCCCTAGGGCCTGAATTCTATTACAGAGACACTCTCAGGGGACACATTCTATGGGTGGGCGGGGCCAAAGGCAAAAGGGGTGGAGCCCAAAATACAAAACATGCCAGCATATTGTAGCTGAAAGCACTTAGTGCCAGTAACAGCCTTAGGTGAGGCATCTGAAGCTTTTAGAATGGGGAAAAACTGTGCAAAAGCTGGGAAGTCCCGGAGGAAAGAGGTGTGTGGTTAGGGGAGAGGGGGTGTGGCCATCTGGGGAACCATTGGCACCCCAGGAGGGCTGGATCTGGCCCTGGCCTGAGGTTCCCGACTCCTGGCCTAGATGGACAAATACCCTGACCTGATATAAGGGCCCTTCCTTATCTTTTTCTACGAAGGAGATAAAGGGGCCAGCTGCAGAGTGAGCAAGAAAAGATACAATAAGGAGACAACACAAGGGTGAGCTTAGCGATGGGCAGAGGGGTGGACAAGCTTAGTCATAAGGACTAGAAGCTTGGGAGCTGACCCCCACCTGCTCTCCCTCCCCAGTATGTTGAGAAAATCGACCTGGCGGACTTCGTCTCCCTCGCCGATGACAACCCCCCAAGTATTGCGGCTGCCTGGTCCACAGATGGGGCGAGACTGAATCTAAGGATGAGAAGCCAAGAAGTGAAACTGAAGGTAATCTCCCCCCCCCCCCAAGTCCTGACCAAGCATATCTCGCCACATGAAAACTTTGGCTGAGTTTCTTGTGGGTTTTTCTCTTTCTTTCCCCACTCTCTCTGCATTTCTGTGTAAGTTTTCCCCCCAGCATTCCACGATGCTACACCGTGAGCTGGAAAGCATGTTCCAGCGCATGAATGCTGCTTACACAAGGCATGGTGGAGGTTTGATGTGCCTGGCCAGCGCATCACAGGTGCTGACCGACCGGACACCCTCGAATTTCCCCACGGATCTCTTATATTTCACAAAGGGTGACTAGGTGATAAGGTTGCCAACTTCTTCTTCTTCTTCTTCTTCTTCTTCTTCTTCTCTTCTTCTTCTTCTTCTTCTTCTTCTTCTTCTTCTCTTCTTCTTCTTCTTCTTCTCTTCTTGGTTAGCCCCTGCTCATGTGCTTTTAGCAGCAAGTTTGATCTGCCGACATTAACCAGTGGTAATATGTATCCTCATGCCACAAAAAGCATCCCCTGCTGATTTCCGTCATGTGGCAGCCCCTGTCTCCTCCCCTCCCTGCCCCTCTCCCCACCCCATAAATCCTGCCTCCTAAGTCGTGTTTGTTACCTTGGAGATGCAGCCGGCGTGGTTCTTTCTGGCTGTGGGGGAGGGCTCTCCAAGTTTGGAGTCCCAGCTCCGACCTCGGAGCGATTTTCCTAGCTTGAAGCTGGACCTTCAGGAAATCTTATGGCTGTCTAGACACTGTCTAGCGACCATAGGGTTGCGCTGCCTACTGTATTATCATGTGGCAGTGAGTTCCACAGGTTAACGATGCCTTGCGCAAAGAAGTGCTACCTTTCTTCAGTTCTGAGCATCAGTTGTTCATTACTTGTGTTACAAAACGCTTTGCTGTGTTGGACTAGGGTCAGTTTGACTCCAGCCAATTGTTTTCGAGTTGTATTGATCCATTCTGCTTTTGGCCAGCCAGTTTGCTTTTCCAGTATTTAGTAAACAAAACTCAGGGCAGTTGCCGGGAGAGAATGCAATTATCTGCAGATCTTTAGGTTGAAGAGACCTAATGCAGTTCAGCAAACATACGATAGGGATCAACTTCACAGGGATCCATGGGTCTTTAGGTTGAACAGACTTGTAAACACAGAGTTTTGTAGATTTTTAGGTTGAATAGATTTAACACAGTTCAGCAGACATACATTAGGATCTCAAGATACTGAAAGATATCCTCCAAAACTCTAAATATTTTATCCAGTTACCATTCTCCAAATGTTTGGGCCTTCCAACAGATGTTGTTGTTATTTAATCAATTTATATGCTGCTTACCATATCAAAAGACATCTCTAAGCAGGTTACAGAATAAGAGACAATACATTGTGTTGTCTGAACCCAGCCAAGATAACAAACCATGTGAACAACCCACAGTTTGCAACCCAGCAACAAACCATGGGTTCTCTTCATGGGTTGTTCATGTTTAACAAGCCATGGCTTGTTAGTGCAGCTGGGTTCAGCCAGGCAACAGGATAACCCACGTTTCAACAACAACCCACGGTTCAAGGACGACCCACACTCAACCCATACTCAGCCCTTGAGTGTGGGTTTTCGTGTTGTTTGAACCCAGCCGAGATAACAAACCATGGTGAACAACCCACAGTTCACAGCCCAACAACAAACCATGATTTCTCTTCATGGGTTGTTTGTGGTTAACAAACCATGGCTTGTCAGTGCAGACAACACGATAACCCGCGGTTCAATGGCAACCCACACTCAACCCTTGAGTGTGGGTTATTGTGTTGTCTGAACCCAGTCTTCCTGACAACTCCTTCTCTCTCTTTTGAAGTTAGATGGGGGGGTGGTCATATGTGGTCCTGGGGTTGCGCAGGTTACCCACTCTTGCTTTTCTGAGAAGCAAACCTGACCGGAAATACTACTGTGTGAACTACATGTTTAGGGAATTAGGGATTTAAATGGAATTAACATGACTTAAATTCAGCTTTAAATAATTCTTATGGGGAGTGCGTGCACGTGTTTTCTTTTTTCAGATGGAGAGCCTGGACTCTCGGGAAATGTGGAAAAGCTTTATTCTCACTATGGTGGAGGTAAGTTTCTTTTCTAATTCTCCTCCCACCCTTTAATTAAAAATAAAATAAAATAGTGCTATGTTGCTTTTTCGACTTTTTATTTTTTTTAACGGAAGCAAAATAATGGCCTTAAATCAGAAATTGAAGCCTCCCCCCCAACCCCCAACCTCACATCGGGTCAATTCAGAGAGGAAATTTAAGGGATAAATAAGAAATTCTTTGCCACCAGGGTCAATAGGAAGCAATCACATAGGCATAGGGTGCAGTCCTTTACCCAGTTTCCTGGGAGTAAGCCCCATTGAACTCAATAGGACTTAACTTTCGAGTAGACACACATGTATAATATAAACCTGCAGATAGGAGGTTTTCCGTTAGAATTAGGGCCAAACTAGATAGGTTATTTAAAAATGCATCAGCTTGGCGAGATCCCAGCAAGCATTTAAGGGGAATGTAATCCTTTTGTCTTCTGAAGCTGGTATTTGCCTTGGGAGATTGTACTATCTCATGGGCACCAAATTCTTATTGTGTTTTTTCCCCCTTCTTTTGGGTGTATACGCCAATCGACGCCAACCTTCTCCAAGCTGGTGGTCTCCGGGGGTCTTGGACTGCAACTCCCAGACCCCCGGAGGCGGAGAAGGCAGGTATGGGCTTTTCAGTCTAAAAATCAGTCTGAAACCACCTCAGAATAATACCCGTAATAATTTCTTAATCTCCTTTTCTGTTCTGGACTGAGCCTCCATGGTCCAGACCAGTCTACCTCTGAAAGAGGACAGGAGAGGCCTATAGCCTTGAAACCTTGCATTTGGGCTTTTGACTGGTCACTGCTGGATGTCAGATGAGGGACGGGCGGCCTGTGGCTCTCGGCTCAGTTTCTGGCGTGGAAAGCAGAGGTCAAGCCGGTTTTACTGGATGGAGCCCCTCCTCTTTTCCTGCATGAGAGGGTGAATCGACCGTGGTGCTAGGAATTAGAAATCTATGAAGTGTGCGCCAGAGTTGGCCACACTCCCTCCCCCCACCAATATGGAGTTGTAGTCCCACACCAGCCACAAGTCTGGAGGGTCCCACATTGCCCTCCCCTGGAATAACTGAACCCTTGGTCTGATCCGCCCAGGCTTTTGTTATCCTTTGCAACCCTCTCTTTAATCCTTGAGGGCTGGTCACTTAGCTGTTATTTTATTTGTTTTTTACTGATGACTTTGGACTGGATGGATCTTGCATCGAATCCAGCAGGACTCTTCTAACGTCTTTTCAGGCCTTTGTTAATTTTTTATTCCAAAGCAAAGGTGTTTTCCTCCCTGTTAAGGTTGGATTATGCTGCCTAGCTTAATTAATTTTTACCCTGCTCTGGCAGGCCAAAGCCTCTCCAAGTGGCTAACGCATAATTTCTAGCCAATGAGAATTTATTGTGTGTTTTTAAAAAACCTTCTTATGCCTTATCCCAGTGTTCTTCAACCTTGGGTCCCCAGATGTTTTTGGCCTACAACTCCCAGCATGCCCCAGCCAGGCCAAAAACATCTGGGGACCCAAGGTTGGGGAACACTGCTAAGTGGAGATGCCCGGGGTTGAAACTGGCACATTGTGCAAGCAAAGCATGTGATATACAACTGACCTATGCTTAGGGGCAGGAGGTCATGCAATGTTCAAATGCGCTGAGGCTCTCTGAATTCTTCCACGAAGCTCATTTCATGTTCCCAAGGTGAAAGCGTGAAAAAGTGGATGGGGCGGGGATGCCCATTTATGCCAGCGCATACTTGCGTATGTGCACACTTTTGAGCACAAACACAAGTCCGGAAAATTTTGAACATTCCCCAAGAATTGCATTCCTGCTCATGTTCACTTTTGTTGTTGTGAACAGGACACATCTACATCTGCACGATTTGCAAATACAAATGAAATTCTCATAATCACTACCTGTGCCATTTCCCCTAAAAAATCCTAAGATGCCTGTCCTCATGGTTCTCAGTAAAGGAGAGCCAGTGTGCCGTAGTGGTTAGAGCATTGGACTGGGGCTCGGGAGATCTGGGTTCTAGGCCCCACTTGGCCATGAAGCTCGCTGGGTGACTTTGGGCCAGTCCCTGACTCTCAGCCTGACCTACCTCTCAGGGTTGTTGTGAGGATAAAACAGAGGAGGAGGAGGAGGAGGAGGATTATGTAAGCCGCCTTGGGTTCCTTGAAGGAAAAAAGGAGGGATATAAATATAATCTATCTATCTATCTATAAAGGGCTGGTTTAAATAGCAGCAAAGGAATTACACCAAGTTCATCTAACTGAGTTTGTGGCCCTTCCTGAATGCTCAATAAGTGGTTTTAAAATAAATTCTGCGTTGCAACTGGTCTGACCTCTAACCCCAGTTCTGTCTGTTCCCACAGATGAAAATCCCTTCAAGCCTGATTTTGCTCCCTGGCCACGTCTACATGTTGTCTGTAGCCCTTGAGAAGGAAAAAGAACGGCGATGCAAATTGGACCAGCTTGACCCGAAAGGAGAGAAGGAACTTCCGGAGTGAGTAGATTGTAAGGCCCTTATGGGCAGAGACCTGCTTGTATTTGCCAATGAAAATAAGGATCTATGTACATTGATGGCATTGTATATAACAGCAATCTACGATATTGTAGAGTTGGAAACAGTGCAGAAAAGGGCAACTCAAACGATCAAGGGACTGGAGCAGCTCCCCTACAAGGAAAGGTTACACAGCAGCTGGGATTGTTTAGCTTAGAAAAAAAGGCAACGAAGGGGAGACATGATGGAGGTGTACAAAATGATGCGTGGTGTGGAGAAAGTGGACAGGGAGACATTTTTCTCCCTCTCTCATAATACCAGAACCCAACGGGGTCATCCCATGAAGCTGATGGGTGGGAGGTTCAGGACAGATAAAAGGAAGGACTTCTTCACACAGCGCAGAGTTGATCTATGGAACTCGCTGCTACAAGATGTAGTGACGGCCACCAATTTGGACAGCTTTAAAGGGGGATTGGACAAATTCATAGAGGAGAAGACGATCAGTGGCTACTGGTGCTGATGGCTCTGTGCTACCTCCGGGATCAGAGGCAGTATGCCTATGTATACCAGTTGCTGGGGAACATGGGCGGGAGGGTGCTGTTGCACTCCTGTCCTGCTTGTGCGATCCCATGGGCGGCTGGTTGGCCACTGTGTGAACAGAATGCTGGACTGGATGGACCCTTGGTCTGATCCAACACGACTCTTCTGATGTTCTTATGTTCTTTCACAACAGCAAGACAAACAACTAATATGGGAATGGGTCCCTAGCCCCATGCTAGGACTCCTGCGCTGCATGCAGAATGTCCCCGGGTTCGATCCCTGCCCTCTCCAGTTAAAAGGGAGCAGTAGTTGTAGTTCAACACATCTGGATCACACCAGATTGGGGGAGGCTGATAACAAGAACAATTAAGTAAAGCTGGGGTAGGAGGTCTGCACAGGCGGTGGCGGAGGACAGTCCACCAGCCAAGAACCCTGCGGTGTTGCACAAGATTAATCCCATTTTACAGAGGCTTTGAAAGAGATAGCCACAGGGGCATCCCAGGCTATGGTTTGCCAAAGCTGCTTTTTTTATTTCTGCCCCAGCTGTTTCTTCAAGGTCTCCAGGACGGAGGCCGAAGTGCTTCTGGAGAAGAATGAAAACTGTGGGAATATGTTACTGCGCCCCGGAGGGGACGGCAAGAGCGTCTCGATGACCACTCGGCAGAAGGTGAACGGGTGAGTTTGGCAGGGCCGGCTCCAGGCTTGAGTTGGGGGAACCCGCCTATGCCTGACAGGCTTACTCGGAGGAGGTGCTACTTCGACTGGAACCCGACAGTTGCCACATGAATTTCCCACCATGCGCCTGACGTGGAAACATTCCAGGGAATTGTGGGAAGTTAACATGGCGGCCGCTCGGCATGGAGAAAGAGCGTTTAAAGGGCACGTCTTAATTGTGAGTCCTGCCGGGGTGTTTGATTCCCGGCAGCCACCTGACAATGCCAGGTGGAGACGCCAGATGCAGAGTTTGGGGTGCATCTGTATTGGGGACTTTGGGCTTGAACTGGGAACCTCTGGGTCTGGGGTGTGGAGAGAGAGGCTTTTCTATTCTATATATCAAAGGAACTAACCGTCTGGTAAAAACACCATCATAAATTTCAGACATCCAAAACAAAATAGCAAAACAAAATACCCCACTAATAAAATCTCAAGATTTAGCTAGTGGGGCACAACTCAAATCCCATGCACCGTGCGTTACCTGTGAGTAAGCGCCACTGAACTCAGTGGTGCTTCTTTCTGACAGCATCGGTTCAACATGAAAAATTGAGCTTTAACAAAAGACCTTCAGCCAGATGAGATGCAAGCTCTAGCTTTGAATGAGAAATACAAACAGTCTTGCAAAGATGTGTTCCCATTTAAACCACTAGCATGAAGTAGGAACCCCATCAAAGAAAAGGAAAGATGTATCCAATGCATCTGCTTGATTCTTTTCCTCATTCTCTGACTTCTTTGTCAGTCCTTCCCCATCCTGGTGCCTTTCAGATTTCATAGATTTCATAGATCATAGAGTTGGAAGGGGCCTACAAGGCCATCGAGTCCAACCCCCTGCCTCAATGCAGAACTAGAGGGGAGTATAACCAGGCCAGGGGGTCTACCATAGCCCCAAGCGCCTAGGGCTAAAGGGGTGCTAAATGCCTGAAAAAAATACCCTCTCAGTGGGAGGGGGCTATATCTGATCTTCTAGGCACCAACTGCTGCACTCCGGACCAGGCTACCCGCTAAACACTCAGAAGGCCAGCTACACAGCTATGGGGTGGACTACAACTCCTAGCCTCCCCCAGCCAGCTGGGCATTGTGGTCCAAGAAGCAATACATCAGTTGGGATAAGTAAACTGGTGAAAAAAGCCTGATAATATAACTTTATTTCTACAGACTAAAACACATACAGTTGTCATACAATGCAAGAAAGCATTATTAACATATACCATCATGTCATTCAGCATCAAAAGTAACCAAATGCATTTTGACCATAGGTCTTCTTCAGTGGTCTAGTAGTATATATATATATATATATATATATATATATAAAAGAAACACACACACACATCTATCCAAGCTTCTCACACCTATTCACAATATAAAATACTGCAGTATTTATAATTGCACCTTCAATTATAAAAACATATATATATATATATATATACGTTTTTATAATTATAATATATATTATAATTTATAATATATTAAATTATAGTATCTCACACACACACACACACACACACACACACACAGAGCTTGGCAAACTTGAAAGCTCTGTTATCACCTCACCCACCAGAGCAAGGGGGAACCTGCCAATAATCCCAGCATTCTGGCCAATGGCGGCACTGCTCCTGCTGTGAAAAAAGTCCCAGAGCTGTGCTCCTCAGCATTCCACCTCCTCTATAGCACCTCGAAGCTCTTCAAGGAATAGAGTACATTAGGCTCCCTGATAGGTTGGCCTGCCGCTCCCTACCTGGTCAACTGAGCATCCTGATTCTTGCATTTGCAGCTGCTCCAGCTTCGGCTGCTGGCCTTGGGGGAACCTGAGCTGGGGAGCACTCGACCCCGAAGCTCCCCCCAGGTCTCACATGGAAGTGCCCCTTGTTGAAGGAGGCTGTGCTTCGAATTCTGTGTTCTTCTCTGTTGCAGAACAGCGGTGATAAAGCACTACAAAATCAACCTCACTGCTGGAGAATACATCATTGACGTTGAAGAGCCAGTAAGCTTGCTGCTCACGGACTGTGGTGGTGGGGACTTGGCATGGGGAAAGTACTCCTGGGTTCAATTCCTGGCATCTCCAGTTTGAAAAGGTGATGGGAAACACCCTACTCCATCCAAGACCCTGGTGTTGACCCTGGTGCTCAGCCTGAGGACTGAATTCAATTTCAGAGCAGCTCTGGGGGGTGGGGTGCATTCCAATGGTGGGCGGGGCCAAAGGCAGAAGGGGCAGGGCCAAAATGCCAGCATATTTTGACTTACAGCTCTTCCTGCCAGTAACGAAGCCTCAGGAGAGGCATTTCAGCCTTTTAGGATGGGGATGGGGGAAACACGCAAAGCTGGGGAACGATTGGCAGGCAGGGAAATGGGGTAGGGCCAGGGAAAAGGGGAGTGGCCATCTGAGGAAGTAGACAATACTGGGGTAAATGGAGCAATGCTTCAAGGTGGTTGAAGGCAGCTTCCTATGTTCCTGTTCCAACCAGCTTTTTTTTCAGATCCATGAGGACTGGAACCTTGCTTTCTTTGACCAGCGGTCTGAAACTCGCTGTAAGACAGCTTCCTCTTTCAATCAGCGCTTTATTTTGAACCATGAGGACTGGAATCTTACTTTTCCTTGAAGGGAAGGGACAGAGTACCAGCTCCGCCTTCAGAAGGGCTATGCTAGAAAACTCATTGCATTTCCCACATTGGCAAATTTTATGGGGTGGGGTGGGGCTGACGGTGGTGTAGCCCAGCCTTCCAGATGCATCGGGCTGTGACTCCATCATCCCCATCCTGGGGACAATGGGAGTTGTAGTCCGAGACATCTGGAGAGTGCAGGGTTGGTACTGTGATGATGAACTCGAAGCGTTTTGGACTCTTGAGAAAAGCCCGATCGAGACTTATTGCAAATAATCCCCTGTCTCTTTCTCTCCCTGCCAGTACCTCTGCTCTTCGCTGGCGGACGTGGTGGACTTTTTTGTCACCCACAGCAAGCGTGTCCTTGTCCCGCTCTCTCTCGACGAGAGCTACGCCATGACTCTGGGTACGTTTGTGGCTCCCTCTCCCCAAGTCTGGGGACGATGGAGTATGCTGAGGCCTCGCGGACCGCTGCTGAAGGCAGTCACTCTCCCGCTGCCCGGTGCACATGTGAACATGGTTGGCCCCGATTCAGGGGTTGTGTGGGACCTCCTCATGCGCAGTCCCACCTAGCGGCTCTCCCTGGGAGGCCTGTGGATCAGGTCGTAAAACGCGCCACGTCTAAAAATTTTAGCGCACGCTGCTCTGATCTGCTGATGGAGGAAGAAACGGGGCAAAACCGATGTCCAATAAATAAGAAAGGCCTCCAGTCACAACTCTCGGTGTGGTCCTTTTGCCTCCTGCCAGGGGCGGTGCTAGGCACCGGAAAGATCCGGGGCTCTGGCTCACAGCACACACACACAAAAATGCACAAATTTGCATATGATAATTTACAGATGCTCTAAAGCAGTGTTCTCCAACCTTGGGTCCCCAGATGTTTTTGGCCTACAACTCCCAGCATGCACCAGCCAGCATAGCTGGCTGGGGCATGCTGGGAGTTGTAGGCCAAAAACATCTGGGGACCCAAGGTTGGAGAACACTGCTCTACAGTCTCTGTGTGTGTCTGTGTCTGTGTCTGTAAAGGACTCTGTCTCCTAAGGACACCTCTCTTTGTAAAAAGGGATGCATGGAGAGGGGAGGGCATTTGATTTCAGGAAAAAACCTCAGGCAGAAAGATTCAAGGGGGGGCAGCAGGAGGTGAAGCACATGTGGGCAAAAAGCCAGTGGATCAGATGTACAAGAGATCCTCAGGGCCCTTGGACCTTTATTTCAGCCAGTTCCCCTGGACAGCAGGGTGTTGGGTAGATGGCCTCCCAGAGATTCGGGGCTCCGAATGAAAGATCCGGTACTCCAGCCCTAGCAGGCCGCCCCCTACCACCGCCTCTGCCCCCCACACCTGGACCGTGCCGCCCTCCCTTATTCCATGCCTCGCTTATTTTGCAGAGATCATGGAGACAGATAGAGAAAGTGGCGAGAGCACCTCGGTGCCCACACGGATGTCCGGCCTCCCCCAATGGCCTCCAAAAGGTACTTCATTTAGCTTATGCTAAATTCCAAGGCCAGATTGGCACCAGCCTTCCCTCATCCTCCTTTCTAAGGGGCTCGGGATCCCCCTGCCCAGCTTGATTTATTTGTTTGTTTAACTTCCATCCTGCCTTTCTGCCAAAAATGACGCTAACGGTCATGAAATCGATATTGATCCCAAATCTGAATTAAAATGTGCCGATTAAAAACCCAAAGCAATGAAAGAAACAGAGAGCACCCACGCAGTTAAAAAACACACACCCTTCAATAGCAGACCCACTTACATGCCAAAAGTTCGGAAAACAAAGCAAGGGTCCACCTAGCTTCCCTTGGCAGGGAGTTCCACAGCTAAAGAGGGGGCCTTTTTGGTGGTGGCGCCCTAGTTGCAGAATGCTCTTCCCAGAGAGCTTCACCTGGCTCCTACGTTGTGGTCTTTTTGGCACCAGGCAAAGACTTTTCTATTCTCCCAAGCTTTTTAGTTCTTCAGTTAAAAGAAGAAGAAGAAGAGATGCGTTTTTAGATCTTTGCACTGCGATTGGCTTTTCTCATGGTTTTTACTTTGGTTTGATTCTATTTTAAACAGAAGGTTTTTCATATCAGAGTGGTTAGCGTGTTGGACTGGGACTTGGGAGATCCGGGTTCCCGTCCCTACTCAGCCATGAAGCTCACTGGGTGAGTTTTGGCCAGTCACGAACTCTCAGCCTAACCTACCTTATAGAAATGCCATAAACAAACAAACAACTTAAAATGAAAGCAATGCCTCCCCCAGGTGTTCAGAGATAGACTGTCACTGAAAGTGGAGGTTCCATTCAACCAACACGACTAACAGCCAATGACAGGCCCACGTCAAACCCCCTCCCCCATCCACGTGACTGATGCAGGTTCTGGAGCTAACCACTAGGCATTGAGGATTCTGGGGCTCCACTTGGCTCGAATTAACTCTCTGTCCTGATTGTGCCCTTCTATCTGCATAGCAGGCAGCCCCGGGAGAGAGAAGGCTTCCTTGCCCCCCAGGGGCTGGCTGCCCCCTCTTCCTCTTCCACCAGTCTTGCCGGTTAAGCCCCCGCTCCCGGGATCATCTGACACGGCCAACAACGTGTATGAAGAAGAGGAATGCCCAGATCAGACTTATGTGAATGATGAAGGTAAGTTGAGGGCGGCATATCTGATTTACAATGTCATGATTGATTGATTGATTGATTGATTATGAGAAATGTCAGAATCCAGGGAGGGGAAAGAAAAGTTAGACTCTGGGAGAAAAGTCAGAATCCAGAGGGGAGGGGACACACATTTTGTGATGGCCACACACCCCACGGCAATTTGTGGTGGTGTCCGGGACACATTTTCAAAGCGTCCACTGTGTTCACATGGGCCCAAAAAGTTTCTTTGCCCCCGGTCCAGGATATCTCCTGCTCCCACCAGCCCTTTTTGTTTAGAACAGGGACATTTGGGAACCAGAGCTTGGCGCTCAGCTGCAACCCTTTTGTCCCCTGTTTTTAAAGGCTACGGGCGAACAGAGACCCCCTTTGTCTCACCATCTCTTTTTGTGCCTTTTTGTGTCTGTTTGCTTTTCTTTCAGACGTTGCTGAGATGAGACAGACCAGGGTCATCCGGAGGTAAGCGTCGCGTCCAGCTTTGGGACGCCGGGTAGAATCAAGCTGTGTTGTGTCACCCGGTCGCGAAACGGCTGGGACACGAGTGCGAGGAACGAGGCATGGCCGGCCGCCGGGTCAGCCAGCTTACTCCCTGCGCTGCGCCAGGTTCCCTGTGGAAGGAACGAACAAAGACCGAGCTTTGGCAGACAAATAGCAGCTCCGTGCGGCATCTGCTTTGCATGCAGAAGGCTCCGGCTGGGGAATGGAGGAGGAATTCGCTGGGTTCGTCGTTCTCCTCAGGAAGGCGCAGTTCTCCGAATTTTGCAGTGGAGTTTTCCAATCCAAAATTTAAAAAATGTGGCTATTAATGGCTACGGAGCACTAAAAGGGTCGCATTTAGCTTGGAGACATGCTAAATTTGACCCTTCTAGCGCTTCATGGCTCTAAAAGCACCACCTCCACTATATATAGATATATACCGGTAGATGTCCATATAGATATATTTCACTGCTGCTGAAATCAGTGGTGCAGCGGGGGAAGCTGCACCGGGGGCGTGGCGTGGCAGGGCTGCGTGTTGGCCACCCCTGTTGGCACCTTCCGTGTGGGAAGCATGCGCTACGGTCCTCCTCCCGGGCGTGGCACAGGATGGGAAAGTGACACATTGGAGGGGTGTGTGTGTTTCGGACGGCATGTTAACCCACACTGTGGCGCAAGCCACGCAGTGTGGGTTGATCGCCCGTGGCCCCACAATGTGCCCGACAGGCAATCTGGCGCATCGTTGGTCTGTGCCCACTTCCTCCCCCCTTGGCCCTCCCGCGGGTATCCCAGGGGACACTATGGGAGGAACGTGTCCCCGTCCCCCTGTCACCGTGGTGGGACTGAAAGGGCTCGCTGTGGCAGCGGGGAGCAGAGATTGCTGCAGCTGGCTGGATAGCTGGCCAAAGCGACCCCTGTCACCCTCCCTGACTCCGTGGGGAGCCCCAAGGGGCTCTCCACGGCAGCGGGGAGCAGAGAGAAGCCTCTGACAGCCGCCCCCCAAGTCCCTTTGGGGGAACTTTGGGGGCGGCGGTCAGCAGTGCTTGCCTCCTAGCTGCTTGGCAAAGGGATTTTTTCTGTCCTTGCCAAGTAGCCCGCTTGTAGTTGGGCCTGATCCATTGTGGGTCGTGTCGTCCGGGTTCGTGGCTGATGCTTTCCATTTGCTTCTTTTCTTTTCTTTTTTTGTTTGTTTGGTGGTGGCGGTGTGGGAAGGAATTGGCCATGGGTCACGCTGTGTGTCCACAGAAGCGGCTTTTTCGTGTTGCCGGATTTCACCGCTTGGGCCAAAAGCCTTGGGCCAAACCCGTCTACGGACAGGAGCCCCCTCAGCCCCCTCCAGTCCTGAAAGCCAATCCATCATCAACCCCCCTTTGCATTTCTCACCTCCCAGAACTGAAAGGCATCCCAGCGCTTACAGCTCCGAGCAAAACCATCAGTGGTTTCGGCATCTGGAAGACGATGGAAGGTCCCCCCTCCCGCCTAGCGATGTCTTTACCGAGAAACCTCTGCACTGGTGAGTCAGCATGTGTGTGTGTGTGTGTGTGTGTGTGTGTGGTGAAGTGCAGTGCGTACCCAGCACAACAAGATGGGCAGAGCGGTCCTATGGGTCCCTACCCTAGACAGTGTCTAGGGGGCCATAGGATTCTTCAGATTCCCAGATCTGAGGTTGGCAAAGAGCTCGGAGCGGGTGATCCGTGCTCAGATCCCCCTCACAGCCAGCGCGGAAAGAACCAGGTCAGCTGCTTCTCTGAGGTCATAAGAGCAAGTGATAGGACTTTTTTTTTGCATCCTAAGGCTCTAATCCTACACACACATTTGCCTGGGGGTAAGTGACAAGGCTCAGTAGACAAGTATAGGATTGCACTGCAAAGCAACTATTCTTCTCAGCCCTGAGCACTAGAAACTTGGTCCTGTTGGAATAAAAGCTGGAGATTTTACAGGTGCCTGACTTGTAGTTTATCGTCATCACGACATGAATTGTGCTTTCGAGTGCTCAAACTGTTTGATATACATTATCTAGTCGTAAACCTTACGATCAACCCTGCAAGGTGAACATTGATATCATTATTCCCCATATCGCCGATGGCAGGGACTGAGGCTGAGAGAGGGTGGCTTGCCTAAGGCCACCTAGTGAGTCTGTGGCAGAGCCGAGGTTCGAACTGGGAACCTCCTGATCTAGAGCTATGAGAAACCTAGAGCTGTAATGAATTTTGAACTTAATGCAAGATCGCTCCTTCTTTTTCTGTTTTTTTAACCTTGAAAATCGAATTTGGAGGTGGAAATAGCTGACGGTTTCTAAAAGCTGTACCTGAATTCTGCCCAGCTTTGGACTTGGGTGCAGAATTTCACGATGTCCCTGTTTATGCTCCCCTTGTAGAGATGACTGAGGAGCTGCGACAGAAACTTCAGGAACGGAGAGCCACCATGGAAGACTGAGGAGGTCGCGACCTTTGCCAAAACACAGGCCAAGGGCAAAGGAAGGGTGGTTTGGGTAGCCCGCCGGAAAACCATCAGCCAAAACTTTTCCTGGAATCCCTGCATTGTTCCCACCAGCCAGTCTCCACTGCCCATCTCCCGCGACACCATTACGACTTTGTATTTCAAAGGGCTCCTCTTCCCACATGCAGGGCCAGCCCAAGACCTTTTGCTGCCTGAGGTGAAGGACAAGATGGTGCACGCTCCCCTATCCTACGTACGGAAGCCGGCTGGCCTAGTAGTTGAAGCTTGCTTCAACACTGAGGGTGGGATAGCATCCTCCCACACCTGAGACAGCAGGCTAGTTTCGGGGACACACAGGACAGGCCGTCCAGCATACACAGCGCTGTCCTCCAACAGAACCAAACAAATCGGGAGTTCAGGAGGAAAGAGCCAGTGGGTGGCTACTGCCACCCCCAGCACCTGCTGCCTGAGGCCATCACTTGCCTCACTCTGCTTTATGCTGATGCTGGCCCTGTCTGATTGTAGGATATCCCCTCTCGTTCTCGGTCTGATTTGGAGAACAGGCCAGTTGTGGGAAGGGAGTAGACTAAAACAGCCACCAGCCGTGAGGTGGGGAGAAATGGGAGAACCCCCACCCACCCCCAGAGATGGTCTTCTTGACGCTTGTCACAAAATGGCGGCCCTAAGCCCGGGATATGGGGTGCCCAGGTGGACTGTAGCCGGCCAGACTGAGGTCACGGCTGCTCCGCTGGATCAGACCAAAGGTCCCTCAAGCCCCGCATACAGCTTCCGACAGTGGCTGGCCAGATGCCAAAACGGGAAGCCCACTAGCAGGACGTGAAGGCGATCGCCGGCCTTCTCTGCTGTTGCCCCCTAGCAACCTAGAGGTAGACACACTCTGAAAATAGAGGCCCCATGGGAAGGCAAAAGCCCCCTGAATGACCCGTGTCCAGTTCTGGGCACCGCACTTTAAGAAGGAGGTCAATTTCAATTTCTCCAGGCTGTTATAAGACACATAGAGGGCCAGTGTCAAGGGTAAGCCTGGCCGGGCACTTGCTGAGGACCCAAACCCAAGCAGGGGGGGCCACCACTGACAAGAGCCTGCTGGAGTCGCTCCTCTTCCCCACTGCAACCTGCCTCTCGCTCCGGCCCAGACAACAGTGGTGGTGGGAAGGAGGAGCGGGAGATGCCACGGCCAACTTGCCACTGGCTCTGCCTCTCCAGCAAGCAAGTTGTAGCAGTGATGAGGAAGAGGTGGAGGAGGAGGAGGAAGAGCAGCTGGTGACCATGGTGGTGGGAAGGTAGACTCACTCAGGGAAGAGATCCGTGGACGGGGTCTTGCCCAAGAACCCTCCAAAACCTGGAGCTTGGCCCTGCGTGTACCTTTAAAATTGGACATGCCTGAAGAACAGCAACCCTGGTTTCAAAGGGGCCACACACTTGCTTCCAAGCATATTGTACTGCAGAGGTGGAAATTCACCAGGTCCCCTGATAAAAAAGATCCACGAGCAAAAGACCTGGGGAGCTCACAGCATGGGAACAAACCGTTTACATCAAAACAGGGAGGGGAGAAAACTCCCGAAAATGTTTGGCAGACCTTCCTCCTCCTTGCACTGCTCACCCCTCTGCACACTGAACATCATGCTCTGTTTTATGTTTTCTTCTCTTCCTTTCTTTTCCACCCCCCTCCTTTCCACTGGCCCTTTGTTTTCCTTCTTTTTCTTTTTTTTTAAAAAAGCAGTACCGTCATAGGCAAACGAGCCGCTGGTGAATGTGATAATTGTAAACGGTTTAAGATGTAATATACTGAACTCAACACATGGGAAGACGGGGGGGGGGGGCAGGATATAGGAAATGGAAGCTTTAGCGTTATATGTCTTGTACCATCAACTGTATGAAGGAGGGAGGGGATTGTTAAAAAAAACACAATTCAAAAAACCTTTCAATAAACAACAAATAACCAATATAGACAACAAGAAAACAAGGTCTTCTTGCTTAAAACTCTAGCTGCCAGTGACTGAGCCTTCAGAGAGAGATTTCAACTTTTTAGAATGGGGGAAACACTGCGCAAAAGCCAGCAAACCACCAAATGATCAGTGGTTGGGGAAAGGGGGTAGGACCAAGGGAAGGGGCGTGGCCTGAGGCTCTGTATCCCCGAGGCGCTGTCACGCAGAAGAGGGCACGGGCTTGTTCGCTGCTGCCCCCAGAGGTAGTGACGTGCGAATCAGCAGCACTCGGATCTCACCAAACTTCTCCGAATTCCATCTTGAAGCTTACCCCAACTCGAGTCCGTATTGGATCGCAAGCTTCTTTGCTTTTCTTTTTGCATGCAAATCCGTGCGTGTTTTCATGTGCGTTTCCCCAAATGTACTCATGAATTGTGTGCATCCTTGCAATGCATGCATTCGTCTCCCATTGAATGAAGCATATTTATGTGCATTTTCCCAAAAGTATGCATTTTTAATGCACATTTTTCAATGTGCACATGCTGTTGGATGATTTTAATTTTTTTTTGCTCCGTGAATCACATTGCAGGCTCGCAAATATACCGGACTTTGATTACAGGTCCGTGTTCAGTCTGGAAGGTGCAAACTGGCCTGTGGCTCACGCTGGCTCAGCTTGTCTGAACGTGGAAAGCTAAGCAGGGTCAGGCCTAGGTTATTACTTGGATGGGAGACCCCTCCTCTAGTTTCCTGCATTGAGCAGGGAGTTGGACTCGACAGCCTTGTAGGCACCTTCCAACTCTTATGATCTATGATCTCCAGATCAAAACTGAACAGAAACAGATTTCTCATTTATTCCTACCCAAAGGGCAGGCTGAGATCAAAGGGGCTGAAATTACAGGAGGGCAAATTTCGTTTGGACATTAGGCGAAACATCTTAATGGTCAGAGCAGTTTGACAATTGGACCTGTTCCCTAGAGGGCTGGTGGGCTCCCCCGTTCTGGAAATCTTCAGGCAAAGGCTGGCCAGCCTTCTCTTGGGGTTGCACTAGCTATGGATTTCCTGCATCGAACAGAGGGGCTGGACAAGGTGGCCTCTAATAACACCTCCAGCTCTAGGATTCTCCGATACCCAGCGGAATGAGGTTCTACTGAGCCATCATAGAGAGCCTATGACTGGGTTTAGACAACACGATGACCACACTCAAGGGTTCAGTGTGGGTTGTCGTTGAACCGTGGGTTGCTATTGAAATGTGGGTTATCGTGTTGTCTGAACCCAGCCGAGATAACAAACCATGGTGAACCACCCACATTTCACAACCAAACAACAAACCACAGGTTCTCTTCATGGGTTGTTCATGGTTAACAAGCCATGGCTTGTTAGCAGCGCAGCTAGGTTCAGACAACACGATAACCCACGTTTCAGCAACAGTGCACAGTTCAACGACAACCCACACTCAACCCTTGAGTGTGGGTTATGTTGTCTGAACCCAGTGTGGTGTAGTGGTTAGTGTTGGACTGGGACTCAGGAGATCTGGGTTCTAATCCCCACTCGGCCGTGAAGCTCTCTGGGTTACTCTGGGCCAGTCACCGACTCTCAGCCTAACCCACCGTGCAGGGTTGTTGTTGTTGTGAGGATAAAATGGAGAGGAGGATCATGTAAGCCGCCTTGTGTTCCTAGGAGGAATATAAATGTAACGAAATAAATAATAGTCAACTGTCCTTGAAAGTCATATCCTCCACCTTAGAATTGGTCTTGTCCTTTATTGAAGAAAACAAAAATTCTCTTAAACTGGTAGCTTATCAGCAGCATACCTTGTGGCCAGTACGTTCTGCTGGGAACAGCCATGTCAAGGGTGTGTGTGTGTGAGGGGGGTCACTCACATTTGCTCCTGCCCCGCCCCAGAAATCCGCAGGCAGACACAGCGGGTGCGAGGGTTTTGCAGAAATCTAAAATTTATTGTTAAGGCCGGAAGCTGGTTGCGAGGTGGTGAGACATTAAAGAATGGCAGCACCCAGTTCTACAAGCTGATCTTGGCAACACTATCTTGATGTTGATGAATAAGAGCGGAGCGTTTGGGGATCCTGTTGGGGGTCTTGTGTATTACTCCCCCAGGAGCAAAAAAATAAAATAAAATAAAAAGTGGTCACGATCCCAGTGCTGCAGGTCTTGTATCAAAACAGGGCTGTGTGCGTCCCTCAAAAAAGGCAGAATGCAAAACCGAGCGCAGATTTCGACCTCCTGAACGTCTCAGCGGTTCCTGGTAAACTAAAACTAAGTTTCACCACCTCATTAACTCGCTGCTTCTCTCCGCCCCCCCACCAGCCTCTAGCCTCGCTCTTTCTCTCCACTTCTACCCCTTTGCCTGGCATTCTCTTCCAGCCCGCTGAACAGCTGATCAGCGGCAGGTTGAGGAACAGGGAAGGAGAACTTGGCACCCTAACATTTTCAATTTCTTATTAAAACATTTAAAAAAAAAAAAAAGGGCGGGCAGGGAGTGAAGAGCTGTGTGGGCACCATGGGAGGAGCCCATTGGAGCCGCATTAGGGACCCATGGGTGTTGGTTATCTTGGGGTGGGATGGGTGTGCCACCACCATCCTGAGCAAGGGGCAATTTTGGATGGGCAGAATTTGGGGCACTATAACATTTACGGAGCATCACCAGCACTACCAACATTTTTTTTTTTTTTACAAGAGACATTTTCCTACTCTAGAAAAAGGTGCCATTGTTTAAATGAGAGTGAGAGATTACAGCTCAGGAGTACAGCCCCTGCCTTGCACGCAGAAAGACCCAGGTTCGGTTCCCGGCATCTCCAGGGAGGGCTGGGGAAGGTCCCTGTCTGATGAACCAAGGGTCTTACTCGGTGGAATGCTGCTTCCTAGCTTCCCATTTATTTTTAGAATCATGAGGTCTGGAATCTTAACTTTATTTTTTAAGGGAAGGCCCATAGCTCAGTGGTAGAGCCCCTGCTTTGCACGCAGACAGTCCTGGGTTCAATCCTGGGCATCTCCAGGTAGGGCTGGGAAAGACCCCCACCTGAAACCCCTGGAGAGCCGCTGCCAGTCAGTATAGACAATATTGAACTAGGTGGATCAAGGGTCTGATGTGGTGTAAGACAGCTTCATGTGTTCCTATTTAAAATCAGTCCTTTATTCAGAACCATGAGGACTGGAATCTTACTTTATTGTTAGGGGGTGGGCAATAGTTCCATGGTGGAGCCCCTGCTTTGCATGCAGAAGGGCCTGGGTTCAATCCCCGGCATCTCCAAGTAGCAAGATCAGGGAGCAGGTGACTTGGGAGGACCCTTCTTACCCAAGATCCCGGAGAGAGAATTCTGACTCCGCTCGGGCACTTTGAAAGGACTGTCAGCGGCTGTCAAAATGGAGATCGCGAAAGCCAGCTGTCAAGCCAGACTTCATGATCTCTGGGGATAAAAGAAAGGGTAAAGGGCAAAAAAATATGCAAAAATGGTTTCGCAATCGCAGCGGGGGACACCCATCCAGTGCCAGCCGCCCCCAAGTGCCGCCCCCAAGTGGGTTGGCTGGCCCTGGTGGTGGCTCAGGCAAGCTTGGCAAGGTTTTTTTTGCCCCTCTTGCCAAGGGGCTCAGTAGCCCACCCCCTTCACCCACGATGGGGACAGGTTGCCCGGGTCTCATCGTGGGTGACACATCCCCCCCTACAACAAGTCACGGGTTTGTCAGGGTGGCTTGCTGTTGCCCTCGAACAAGCCACCCTGCGGGAATCGGTCCGGGTTCTCACGACGCGCCAACCCATCGTGGGTACGAACTCACGATCGGTTGGCATGTCGTGCGAACCCAGCCAATACTGGGCTACGTGGACCACTGACCCGACGACACCTTCCCACAGTTTTCTAACACAAGCTGTTATGCCAGTGTTAGGCGGAGCAAATCAGTTCTTCCTGACCAGGTCAGTGCGCGCCCAGTAGCCACTGGAGCAGTGTTCTCCAACCTTGGGTCCCCAGATGTTTTTGGCCTACAAGTCCCAGCATGCCCCAGCCAGCGTCCTCTACCACTGAGCTACAGCTCTTCCTGAAGGAGAGAAGGTGTCGGCTTAGTCATTTCCTTGATATGCTACTTTTCTAGGTGCATGCTGGGAGTTGTAGGCCAAAAACATCTGGGGACCCAAGGTTGGAGAACACTGCACTGGAGACTGGCGGCTCCGATGTCGGTGGGGCTACATATCCGCTCCTTCACTATTAAGGCGCTATCCATAGTGCCGCACCGATTTTGGGGATGGGGGTCCAGCACCACGGATAGCTCCTTTAAAGCTCTGAATAAAATCCGGCGCAGATACGCAGCCCCGCCGACACTGGCGTCACCTGCCTCCGCTGCCCGTAGCCCCCACCTCCGGCTACAGCCCCTTCCGGGGCTTTGCCCCCCTTCCTGGGAAGGCGTTACGCGAAACAAGAATCCATGCTAACATGCTTCGTTTGCGTCACTTAGGCCCTAGAGCAGGGGTGCAGAACCCGGAGGGCCGAATTCCATTTCAAAGAACTTTTTTTGGGCGGGGGGGAGCATGCATAACAGTGGTGGGCGGGGCCAAAGGCAAAATGGGCGGAGCCAAGGGAGTGGGGCCAAAATACCAGAAACGCCAGCCTATTTTAGCTTAAATCTTATACTGTCGGCAATTCAGCCTCGGGAGAGGCATTTCAACCTTTTAGAATGGGGGGGGGGAATTGCACAAAAGCCGTGAAACCACCAAACGGTTGGTGGTCTGGGCGAAGGGGTGGGACCGGTGGAAAGTGGCGTAGCCAGCCAAGGAACCCCGGAGGGCTGGATCGGTGCCCCTGCCACTGAGTGTCCGCACCCCTGGACTGGATCGAATTTGGACCGATTTGCAGCGGAATTTTAAAAGCAGAACAAAAAAAGAAACATAGCATGGGGTGTACACACAGCCTTGTTTAGAAGACGCTCTGCTTTTCGGCCGAGCTTTCGGACTGCACAAGATCCGTTGTGTTCCCCCACCCCCGCCCCCACAAACAATCTTGTCAAAGGCAAAAGTGAAGATTTGGTGGCTGGGAAGGAACCCGCGACAGCAGAATCGTTTCATACAATCACAGACTGAGAAATAATCCAATACATTCATGGTGTGTGTGTGTGTGTGTGTGTGTGTGAGCGACACTGTCTGGTCTGCTTTGACTGGGCAGGCAGAGTGCCTTATCCAAGAACTGGAAGGGGAGGGGGAAGAAATACAGAAGAATAATTAAAAAAACAACAACACTGTAGCAAGAGTCTGTTTCCTTGTAACAGTTGGAAGCCTGGGCCTGCCTTGCGGCGAGAGGGCTCCGATCCTGCAAAACGGGGAGAGTGGGCGGCGTGGTTCTAAGACAGGCTTGTGTTGGAACTACTCGTGGCGCTGTTTCGCTTCTGAAGGCATTTGACGGTGCTGGGGACTTGCAATCCGGAATAGACGTGGAAGCAGCCACACCAAACCTAACGGGGACAGAGCGAGAGAAAGGAGGAGGCCAGGATGTTGAGGAAAGCAGGGTGCAAGGGAACATCTATACAGGCCTGTGGCTCACGCTGGCTCAGCTTGTCTGAGTGTGGAAAGCTAAGCAGGGCCAGGCCTGGCTATTACTTGGATGGGAGGCCCCTCCTCTAGTTTCCTGCCTTGAGCAGGGGGTTGGACTCGATGGCCTAGTAGTAGGCTCCTTCCAACTCTATCTATGAAATCTGATTCAGGGTAGAGGTGTGAAGGCCTGGAAAAAATTGGAAAAACCCCCCACACCTGAAAATACCCCCCCCCACTGAATTTTTCCAGTTTTTTCCCAGGCCTTCACATCTCTAATCTGGGGGTGCAGAACCTCTTTCAGCCCGAGGGCTAAATTCAGTTTTGGAGATGCTCTCGGGGGCTGCCCACCACAAAGAGGGCCAAATTATATGCATTAAGTGATACAAATTGTTTAAGCAACAGGCATCCAGCAGGCATAAGCAACAGGCATCCAAATTCCTGTTCTCTTTGGCTTCTGCAATATCCATTTTACCTCTGCAGTCTTAAGGACTAGAAACTCGGGGGTTTTTAAAAAGAAAAAAAAAAGCTGCAATTCTTAGGGCTGTTGCGTTCTTCAGCAGGTACCATGAACCCCCAGACTCCCCTCCCCATTCTAAATCTCTTACCATGAAGGCCGGAAGAACCGGCTGGGTGAATCTGGCCCGAAATGTATGGAGCAACTGCTTGGTTTTGGCGTTGTAGAACGAGAGGAAACCTGGAGGCGGACGACATGGGAAGAGGTGAGGTGGGTCCACTTGAGACACGAGGAACAGGCCAGTAGTCAGAAATGTGGCGGCAGGAGGTGGTGAAAAGGCACAGCTAACAAAAAGCGCTGCTGGATCAGACCAAAAGCTCAATCTAGCCCGATGTCCTGTTTCTGACAGGGGACAGCCAGATGTCTCTAGGAAGCCCACAAACAGAGTGTGAAGGCAACGACCCTCCACATTGTTCACATGTGTCCTCGCTCTCAATGAGGGGAAGTTTGGGGCGCAAAAGTGGGGGGGGAAAGTTTTTTAAAGTCGCAAGGTGCCACTGAAACATGCTAAATTTGTCCATTCTAAGCTTTCGTAGCCACTACGGGGGGGGGGGGGCTTAAAATGGATGCATTTAGCTTGAAAACAAACAATCTCTCCATTCTAAGCCTCTGTAACTGCTACGGAGGCTTAGAATGAGAGATTTAGTTTGTTTTCAAGCTAAAATTGTCCATTCTAAGCCTCCCACAGTGGTTTGCCACCAAACTTTTAAAAACTCCCCCCCTCCCCTAGTAAAAATAAAATAGGCACGCCAGGGGGCCGCAATGGGGAGCCACACTGGGAGGGGGCTGCATGTGACCCACCCCTGGGCTAGATGGACCCCAGGACATGGGAAGTGTTATCTCTACAGAATGGAGCTGCTGCAGTTCCATTACCTTCCCTGAGCTTTGGGGAAAGGTTGTGTGAGTCTGTGAGCTGGAGCTTTTGAGTAGGGATGTGTGAGGAATCCGACAGGGGGTGAAAATCTGATGGATTTTCACGATTCAGACCCCTGGATTCTGGTTCGCCAGCCCTTCCGTCTCTAAAACAGGCCGCGATTTGTCCTCATTTAAAAAAAAAAAAAAGTGAAGGAAATTTGCATAAATTTATGTAATTTGCTCAAATCGGCACCCGAAAAGCACACGGTCCTCGCGCGATTTGCGCAAATTGTGTGAGGACCACGTGCTTTTGGGGCGCTGATTTGCACAAATCAGCCGAGTTTACGCAAATTGGGCTAGATCCACGTGCTTTTCGGATGCCGATTTACACAAATGGCGCAAAATACCATGATTGTGCAAGTGTCCTTAGTGTTTTTTTTTAAATGTGCAAACCGCGGTCCATCCTAGAGATGGAAGTCCACGGGGAAAAAACTCGACTCTGCCCACTTCCGATCATCGGCTCAGAAGCGAGCAGGAAGGCTGTCACGCTCATCTGAGCCGGACTTCCCCGTGTCAGCACATCCCTACGTTTGAGCAGCACAAGGGAAAGGGGAAGGAGGGCAAGAACCGGGAAGGATTTTGCTGGGGGCTCACCTTCGTGAAAATTGCAGTAGACGCCGATAATATCCGGGACGGGCACATCTAAGACTTTGGCTTTGTTGTTGTGCTTGGCTGTGAAGCTGACCTGCAACCAGTTGTTGAGGTGGAGGCACCAGGATGAGGGCGTCTTGCCCAGCTGGTCAAACTTGCCCAAGGACCGGTAGGCCACCCCAACCGCGAAGGCTTTGCTATCCCGGTCGTAGCGTACCTCCCAGTAGTGGTCTCCGCCATCAATCAGCGTGTCTCCTGTGACCGGAGAGCAAGGGAACATCGGTGAAGCCGAGGCCGGCGAGGAAAAGTTCCCTTGCACTAAATACCACAGTGTCGCATACACCGACCGAGACTGTATGCTCCTTGGGGCAGAGCCCTGCATGCTAACCCTCTGTAAAGCGTCACGGACCCTGATGGCATTATATCAATAAATAATACTATATTTATTTATTGAAATGTATTAAACGCCTCATAACATAAATTTTTATAGGCATGTTGCAATTTAAAATATTATAGGATTGGATCCAGAGGATCCAAGAACAGAACCCATGGTTTATTGTTGGGTTGTGAACTGTGGGTTATTCATGGTTAACAAACCATGGTTTGTTATCTTGGCTGGGTTCAGACAACACAATAACCCACGTTTCAGCGACAACCACGGTTCAACGACAACCCACACTCAAAGGCTGAGTGTGGGTTATCGTCTTGTCTGAACCCAGTCCTTGTCATATTTAGAGTAGAACCACTGAAAGAAATGAGGCTTAAGTTAATCTTAAGTCCCCCTTGATTTCAATGGGCCTACTCTAAGTATGGCTAAGTCTGGATCCAAGCGTTCATGTATTTCTGATCTGGCCAGTAAAGCTGGGGTCCCCAAATCCTCTCTTGGAGCCCATCAGACTCCCTACCACTCTGGATTTTTATTTTATTTCTTAATTTAAAAAATATATTAAAAACCAACATTTCGGGCCTACAAAGTCAATGTTCTGGACCTCAGGACCTTTGCGTTGTACTTCAGTTGGGCAAGTTACTTTTCTTTCAGCCTTCTGGGGAATGGGTGTTTTGTGACTGATGATGCCCACCATGGCAGTCATTTTCTGAATGGACAAGCCCAACCCACCCATGGCAGCCATCTTGTGAGAGTACCTCCGACACTCTCTCACAATTCCAAAAGTTTGGGGTGGGGTGGGGGCTGCTGTATTCCTTTAACCAGTATCAGAAAACTGGCAAACTCCCAGACTCTGACAACAATATACACATCGACTCCACCCAACTTACTTGATTCTTCCAGAATGCTCTACCCTGACTATGCTTGTACTTGCTGTCTGTACCCACCAGACCCAGTCCGGAGTGAAAAGGGGGTGGGTATTTTTACATTTTATTTATTTATTTATTATTGTATTTATATCCCGCCTTTTTTCCTGCAAGGAACCCAAGGTGGCTAACATGGTCCTTTTCCCTCCTTCTCTCCATTATAGCATCACAACAACCCTGTGAGGTAGGTCAGGCTGAGAGTCAGGGTCTGGCCCAGAGTCACCCGGTGAGCTTCATGTCAGAATGGGGACTAGAACCCGGATGTCCCGAGTCCCAGCCCGACACTCTAACCACTAGGCCACACCGTCTCATTAAAGGCCATACTTGCAGAGTCAACGGGGCTCCTTACCCAACACCGTGTAGGATTCGGCGGTGAAGCGGTCCCTCCCGCCGCGGCCTGTGGGCATCCTTTTGGGAGACTGCACACACCTGTGGAAAGGGAGGGCAGACAGAGGAAGGTGAGCCGTGGAAGGAAATGGAAGAGGAACTGAGGCTGGTGGTGAGAAATTCCCCATGCCCCAGGAGCAGCGCTAGGTACCGAAAAGATCTGGGGAAAAGGGTCCACAGGACAAAAAAAAAGAAAAGAAAAAAGCACAAACCTGCATATGCTAATTTACATATGCTCTAACGCAGGGCTCTCCAACCTTGGGTCCCCAGATGTTGCTGGCCTACAGCTCCCAGCATATGCAGCCAGCATGGCTAATGGCAAGGGATTCTGGGAGCTGTAGTCCAGCAACATCTGGGGACCCAAGGTTGGAGAGCCCTGCTCTACAGGCTCTGCCAAGCCCCCCTCCTATAAATACCACAGGGTCACATACGCAGATCAGGACTGTAAGTTCCTTGGGGCGGAGACCTGCCTTCTAATCCTTCGTAAAGTGCCCGACCTCACCTTATATAAAGTGCTTTATACATCCTTTGTAAAGTGCCTGACAGTGCGATATAAATACACAACACATTTAAGCCAAGTTGAGTCTTTGCAAACGAATCGAAGTTGGGAAGATTCCCGTGATAAATGTATTGATTGCTAGAGCTGCTGATGGATTAATGTGAGTTTTTAAGTGGTTAATTTGTTGATTAAAATTGCATCTGGGCAAAAATAGTTTTAAGGTGGTGCCTTAACCACACACACACACACACATTTGGGATTCATTTATATTGGGCTTTGGGATTTATTTATTTATTTATTTAAAAATGACAAGCAGTATAGAAATCTTTTGAAATAAATAAATAAACACACACACACACCTAATCAGGGTCCTCTTTTTAATCAACTAAGGTTTTTGCTGTTGTTTTTACAGAGCAATCCTACACATGTCTACTCAAGAGTCAGTCCCATTGAATTCTATGGAGCTTACCTCCTAGGCAAGTGGATACATGATTGTAACCTTAATCACTTCAGTGATTATTCAATTCAGAGAGCTAGTGTGCTGTAGTGGTTAGAGTCTTGGGCTGGGACTCAGGAGATCTGGGTTTGAGTCCCTACCTGGCCATGAAACTCACTGGGTGACTTTGGGCCAATCACTGACTCTCAGCCTAACCCACCTTGCAGGGTTGTTGTGAGGATAAAATGGGAGAGGAGGAGGAGGACTATGTAAGCCGCCTTGGGTTCCTTGCAGGAAAAAAGGCGGGATATACCTAATGTAATAAATAAATAAATTCACCTAATCAGTTGAACACCAGCGCCCTATTCATGGCATTTCAATCGCACTTTTTCCGCAAGGTGCTCGGGGGGGGGGGCTTACGGTGCTCTTCCTTCCTGCCCCCTTTATTCTCACAGCAGCCCCACAGGGTAGGTTACGCTGAGAGATGTGGCCTGGTCCAAAGGCAGCCAAAGAGCTTTGTGGCTGGAGTGGGGATTTGCACCCGGGTCCCTCTCTCACCGCTCCTCGGCTGGCACTCTAAGCCCCTCGTCACCATGCTGGCCCCTTAGGTCTGCTACCCCCTCTTCGTGGCTTGTTTCAGTTGGATATGAAAGGCTGTGCCATCACGGCAAAGGAAAAGCAGAAGGCGGGAGGGAAAAGTGTTACCTGGCTGGAGAGTTAACCGGGGATGCGGTACGGCCCTTCCCGTCCTTTTTGATGTCTTGTACCTTCCCCCCCATGGCGTCCCATTCCACGCTGAGGTCTTCCACCTTGAGGTTCTGGTGGCTGGTGCTGGCGTCCAGACGGTACATGAAAGCTGAGGTTGGAGAAAGGCCATTGGGATAGCTCAGAAAGGAGCTCAGATTGCAGACTCTTGCTTCCTTTTTTTAATTTAACCATTCTTCGCCCCCCCAATTCTTTTTTATTTACCCCTCCCCGCTACTCTAAAACTTTGAAATGCCTCCCCAAAAGCTTAGTTACTGGCAATAAGAGCTTTAAGCCAAGAATATGCTGGTAGCTTTGGCCCCGCCCACCACTGGAATGCGGCCCCCGAGAGCTTCTCCAGAATGGAACCTGGCCCTCGGGCTGAAAGAGCTTCTGCACCCCTGCTGTAAAGCATGGATTAAAGTCAGCTGTTTCGAACGTGACCTGGTCAGCGGGGTTCCTTGCAAGGGGGTTTGTCGAAAGCTGTTTGCTCAAAGGTAGAGAGATGGGGCCAGTACAGACTGGTGGCTCCAGTGTCAGCAGGGCTGTGTATCTGCTCCAGATTTTAGTCTGAACTTTTAAGCAGCTATCCATGTCTGACCCTGCCCTGTGGCTTCTAGCCCCAAGTGCGTGGGTTCAATCAGCCACGATTGAGCACTGAAACAGACCCTGTCCATTTTGATGTGGTGTGGCCAGTGCTGGCTCCAGGTTTTGGAGGGCCCTTGGGCAAGATGCCCCCACTGGACCCCCTCCCTCAGTGAGTAAACCTTCTCGCCACCACTATTACCAGCTGCTTTTGCTCCTCGTCCCCTTTCTCAATCACTGCTCCCGCTTGCTTGCTTGGCAGGCAGAGAGCCAGGGAGCAAGGAGGCCGCGGCATCTCCTGCTCCTCCTTCTCACCACCACCGTTGTCTGGGCCGGAGCGAGAGGCAGGAGAACAAGCAGGTTGCAATGGGGAAGGGGAGGAGCAAGTCCAGGGGGCTCTTGTCAGTGGGACCCCTGCTGGGGTGTGGGCCCTTGGCAGGTGCCCAATCATGCCTACCCTTGATGCTGGCCCTTGGTGTGCCCCAGATGGGGATACAGTCATGCCTTGGATTGAGAGCATAATTCGTTCCGGAAACATGCTTGTAATCCAAAACTCTCTTATATCAAAATGAAATTCCCCCCCAAAAATTTGTACATAGATTTTTTAATTTAAGCCGTACTACAGTACTTGTATTGCAAGACGTCGCTTGTATATCAAGTCAAAATTTTTAAATAAATATTTAAAAATGTGCTTGTCTTGCAAAATGCTCTCAAACCAAGTTACTTGCAATCCAAGGTATTACTGTATATTTTACCTCTCATTCCCAAGATGGGGATATATTTTGACCCCTCGTTTCTCACGTGCCCCAGAAGGGGATATATTTTACCTCTCGTTTCCAAGGTGACCGGCTCCGAGAACTCTCCCGCGACGGCCTTGTTGCAAGCTTTGACGCGGAAGTTCATGTATTTCATGTCGAATTTCAGCCCTGTGGGGCCAACCCAAAAAGAAAAGAAAAAAAAAGAGCCAAGGTCGGGGAGGCGAGATTTACGGACACGCCCACCGGCTGCTTCTTGCTCTCATTTTTAGAGAGCGGATTGGAAGTTGCAGAGGAGAAGAGCCGTGTCAGATCAGACCAAAGGTCCGCCTAGTCCAGCTGGCGCCAGCCACCGGTGCCCTCCTCCAGGTGCGTTGGACTGAAACTTCCATCATTCTCAGTGGGCATGGCCGGGGGCCCCACTGATGGCCCGACTAGGACGCCCACGAGCAGGACATCAAAGCAAAATAGCCCGCCCCTGTTGCTTGTCGCCATCCTCCGATACACCCAAGAACACGGAGGTTGCTCCTCACCCGCAGCGAGAATGAATAACGATACGGCTGCTTTAAGCCTGTGGTGTGTTCTATCACGCACACACAAAAATAGCTTTAAATTAGGATTCTTATTTTTTTTACAGTATCCTTGTCCCAATCTGGGCCCCTCCTACAGCAACCATCAGCCCGCCTCACCAGAGAGCGTGTACTCCGTCTGCTTTATTCCCTCGATGACCATCCACGGCTGATCTTCTTTGACCCGGGGCGGCCCCTCGAAGTTGGTCTTGCGGTACTCCAGCACGTAGTGGTCAATCTTGCTGTCTTCGTCGGGCATCCGCCAGACGAGGGTCACGCAGTTGTCGGCCACCAGCGATTCGGCCATGTCAATCTCGGGCGCGCTGGGGACTGGAGTGGGAAGCGGGAGATCAAAGCCGAGGCGGCTCAGGTATTGCCCAGACCTCACCCTTCCACACCACCACCACCTGCTCCCAGGGGCCACCACCTTTTCTCGGTTCACACCCTGTTTTCCAGCATTTCTTCGAGATGGCTCGTAGGCATGAATGAACCGCCCCAGTTTGTAACCACTGATGTGTGCTGGCTAAAGTTGGTTAACCAGAACAGCTAGCTGAAAAGTACTACCCATTAACTATGTTTTAGTAGTAGTAAACATATAGAGTAGTAGTAAACCTAGAGTAGTAGTAAACTACTTCAGTGTATAGTAGTCGTAAACATATTGCTGTATCTTGGAACCACTTGTCAACTACATTTTAGTAGTAGTAAACCTAGAGTAGTAGTAAACTACTTCAGCGTATAGTAGTCGTAAACATATTGCTGTATCTTGGAACCACTTGTCAACTACATTTTAGTAGTAGTAAACACAGAGTAATAATAAACATATAGTAGTAGTAAACTACTTCAGGGTATAGTAGTCGTGAACATAGTACTGTATCTTGGAACTACTTTTCAACTACATTTTAGTAGTACTAAACATGTAGTAATAATAAACATGTAGCAGTAGTAAATATAAAGCTCTAGTAAACTAAGTTGGCATATAGTAGCAGTAATCATATTATTGTGTCTTGGAACTGCTCATTAACTACATTTTATTAGTAGTAAACATAGTAGTAGTATTAGTAAACATAGTAGTATTAAATTATGTTGGGGTAAAATCGTCATATATATATAATACTATGTCTTGGAACTACATTCTAACTACATTTTAGTATTAGTAAACATATATAGTAGTAGTATTAAACTACAATGGAAAAGTTGTAAAAATATTACTGTGTCTTGGAACTACTCATTAGTTACATTGTCATTTTCTTAATCTCTGTAAAACACCTAGAAAACTTTAGGAATAATTAATAAATATTAATATAATATAAATACGAATAATATGTGATCCTCATGTCACATTCAGCTGTGTGCCCTGGGAATATTTATTTATCTATTTCAATGTAGACACACACCCGTTTTCCTTCACAGAGCTCAATGTGGCATACATTACCTCCCTTATTTTTATATCCTCACAACAGCCCTGCGAGGTAGGTGAGGCTGAGAGAGAGAGAGAGCGTGTGACTTTCCGGAGGTCACCCAGCGAGCTTCAGGGCTGAGTCAGCATTTGAACCCGGATCTCTCTCTGGTCTTAATCGGAGGCACGAACCACTGAGACAGACTGAGTTACCTGGCAGGAATTTCAGAGACTGCAACATCCGACGCTCTTGGGCGAAGTCGACCATCAGGTGGCTCATGTTGTCGCTCACTTTGGCCTTGAGGGACAGCCGGAAGGCGGGGGCCATGGTCACGCTGCCGGGGCGGGGTCCGATGGGAGGCGGAAGGGGAAGCATTAGAAAACAGACCTCACCCCGCCCATCCCCATACACCCTGGACTAGCAAGGGGCTGAAGGAGAGATGGAGGGGGCAGAGTCCGGGGGAAAGGCAATGCAACATGCAAAGATCCGAGTATCCAGACTCCGAGAGAGTTCAGCCCTGGAAACCATTGGGAATTACAAAGCTCAAGGGTGGGGGAAAACAGAGTGTGGCCACAAAGCATGCGCAAAGCGCCTTTCCCTCACTACAAGCAAGGGCCAATTTTAGCAGAACTTAGCTCCTGTAAGCGCAGAGTTAAACTATGGAACTCCCTGCCACAGGATGTCGTGATGGCCACCATTTTGGACGGCTTTAAAAGGGGATTGGACAAATTCCTGGAGGAGAAGGCTGTCAATGGCTACTAGTCTTCATGGATCTGTGCTACCTCCAGTATCAGAGGCAGTGTTCCTATGTACACCAGTTGCTGGGGAACATGAGCAGGAGGGTGCTGTTGCACTCATGTCCTGCTTGTGGGATCCCGTGGGCAGCTGGTTGGCCACTGTGTGAACAGAATGCTGGACTAGATGGACCCTTGGTCTGATCCAGCAGGGCTCTTATGTTCCTCCAAAACAGGGAGAGGACTGAGTTGCTTGTAAGCATGTGCAGAGTGCTGTGGGTCTTCCATGGAGCAACCACTCCAAGGCCTTTTTTTTTTTAAAGGGAGGGAGGGAGGGAATCCTCAGGCCAAGTGGATGTGATGTAAAAAGGAAGCCTTGAGCATATGCAGAGTCTGTTTTCCTGTCTACGCCAGGCTCAATCCCCATTGGTCTGGATTTGTGTGTGTGTGTGTGTGTGTGTACGTACCACCTGGGTCAGAGGGTGTGTCAAAACCCTCCTTTATTTAGAAATTAAACCACGGCATGTTGGGTCCCCTGCAGAGTAGGGGGTGATGGCAGAGGTTTGGCAACTCTGGAATCCAGGACAGGGTGGGGTATCGTTGCTGTAGTTGGTGTCCCAGGGACTCAAAATGTAAGCGGCTGGCCCTGCCTTTTGTGGAGCAGGAACCTGTGGAGCGAGAGGCGGTCCCCGAGGTGCAGCATACCTGTCCTTGATCTGTTTAGCGGCCTTCGAAGCGGCGCAAGGAAGACGGAGAAACAGAGAGAGAGAGAGAGAGAGAGAGAGAGGAAGGAAGGAAGGAAGGAAGAAAGGGGGGGGAAAGAGCAAGGAAAGGGTCAATTTGAAATGGGGAGCATTGCGAGCACATTATGCAGTGCTATTTTAGCCCTCTTGACTCAGTGGTAAGTCCTATCAAGATCAGTAGGCCTTCCTCACAGGTAAGGGTGTCTTAGACTGCAATCCTGTACACTGGGGATCTCAATCTGGTCCTGATAGATTTCCCAGAGGGCCACCATGTCCCCTTCCCCCCAATTGTTTGGTGGTTTCCTGACTGTCGTGAAGTTTTGTCCCACCCCCACCCCCTTCTAAAAGGTTGAAATGCCTCTCCTAAGGCTTATGCTCCTGGCAGTAAGAACTTTAAGCTACAATATGCTGGTATGTTTTTGTTTTTTGGCCCCGCCCCATTTGCCTTCAGCCCTTGGGCTGTAAGAGGTTCCCCACCCCTGGCCTATGGGGTTCTCCAGACACCCACCCGTCGACAAGGATTTGAAATATATGCAAATCAAGGCCATTTGCGTATTTGCATCTATTTTTGCACGATCGAGCCTGCTCCCACAAAACTTGGGGAGGAACACGGACTTCTCCCCACCCCACCCCAGCTCTCCAAAAAAGGGCACCCCCAGCTGGCAACTTAGTTTACCTGGTTGAAGTCGTGGTTCTCCGCACCCTGCAGTGTCTGGTTGGCCGTCTCCAACAGCTCCTCCGAGCTCTCCAAGGCTTTTGTGCACGCAGCCAGCTGATTCTGTGGCAGGCAGATCGGGGCGGGGGGGGGAGGGGAGGAGGCAGAAGGAAAATGTATTTATTTATTACACTTCCATAGTGCCCGCTAGCTCTCTGGGTGGTTTACAAGACAAAAGAGGGGTGTGTGTGTTATAGCAAAAACATCGAAGGGGCTACGAGCATAGGAAGGCAGGACTCGGTGGTGTACTGGAAGCGGGGCTTGTGGGGAGGCAGCCCTAGGACTTTTTTTATTAGCATCTGCCCCCCCCCCCCATACACTTTCCTGTTCACTCTGAGCTTAGCTCAGAGTAGCTTCTAAGGCATGGCTCTCCAACCTTGGGTCCCCAGATGTTGCTGGCCTACAGTTCCCAGCATATTACCCAGCCAGCATGGCTAATGGCAAGGGATTCTGGGAGCTGTAGTCCAGCAACATCTGGGGACCCAAGGTTGGAGAGCCCTGCTCTAAGGGGTGGCGGGGACTTTATAGATTTTATAGATCATAGAGTTGGAAGGAGCCTACAAGGCTGTCGAGTCCAACCCCCTGCTCAATGCAGGAAACTAGAAGAGGGGTCTCCCATCCAAGTAATAACCAGGCCTGACCCTGCTTAGCTTTCCACGCTCAGACAAGCTGAGCCAGTGTAAGCCACAGCAACAATACATCATTCCCTGTTGTGATACAAAATATTTGGGGTGGTGGCAGGGCCGGTGCTACCATTAGGCAAACTAGGCTACTGCCTAGAGCGCCAGGCTAAATGGGGGCGCCAGAAACGTGGGAAAGAGGTGAAAGAAGCGTGCGCCCCCCTCCCTCCCTCCCTCCACCTCAGGGCTCCGCTGGCTCAGCTGAAGCTTCAGGCAGGCTCCTCCTCACAACCAGCATCAAAAGAGGCAGAGAAGGTGACAGGCTGGAGGAGGTGGAGGCGGGCAGGGGCCAATGATGGGAGGCTGGTGGGCAAAGGGAAGGATGCACCTACAAACACCTCCTTTGCCTTCCCTCTGGCGCGCGCCTCAGGTTCCTCAGCTCAACATCCCCTGAAAGCAGTTACTTTCCTGGTATTTCCGGCAATCAGGGAGGAAGGGAAAGGTATTTTCAGCTAGCTCCGGCTCCAATGTTTTAATTATTTACCATGCTGTATTTTTGCGGGGGGGGGGGGGGGGGATGCGCCTGCAAACACCTCCTGGGGTGGGGGATGCGCCTGCAAACACCGCAAGCCTCACGTTCCTCAGCTCAACGTCCCCTGAAAGCAGTTATTTCCAGCAACCAGGGAGGGAGGGAGGGAAAGGTATTTTAAACTAGCTGGGGCTCCAATGTTTTAATTATTTACCATGCTGTTTCTGTGTTTTGGTTTTAAATGCTTTTAGGGTGCAATCCTCCTACGCATGTTTGGAGGGGGGGGAAGTCCTACAACTCCCAGCATTCCCCAGACAGCCATGTGCAATCCTATGCCCGTTGAGGCAGAAAAAAACCCCGTGGGGCTTTTTTCTGCCTCAGGCTCTCTCTTTGCTATGTTTCTACTACATGCATCCCCCCCCCCCGCAACCCAGAAGATGTATGAGTCAAACCGGTGTTTCTGCACCTCCACCCTGTGAGGTAGGACAGGCTGCAAGATGCCCTTTTGTCTCTATTCCTCACAGGTAGCGCCACCACACCTCTCTCACATCCTTTTTCCATATCCCTTGTGCTGCCCGCAGGATGAGATAGGCTTTTACATATATATGGAGTAGCAGAAGGCCCTTGGGAGTTCCTGGCATAGCTGGACTGATGTTGCCTCTTTGCTTTCCGCGAACACACAAAGGAAAAGTCTCAAAGTCCACAAAATTTTTCTATGGGGCTCGGCAGTTCCTAGGGAGGGAAATTTATTTTATAATGGGCATAGGGCTGGAGGGAGGGAGGGCTCAAGTGGGAAGGGGGGGCGCTAAATATCTGATCTTGCCTAGAGCACCAAACTGCCTTGCACTGGCCCTGGATGGTGGTGGTTCGGTCTTGAATGGGCAATTCAGACCCACCAGCTTTGCAAAAGGCCTGCTCCTGGTAGAGAAACGCTTCGATCCTGTCAATGAATGGACGGCGGAACGAAAGATCACCTGACAATTCGTGAAACACAGACAGAATGGATTTAACAAACTCCGTAGTTAGTGGTCTTCTCGAAGCATTAGGGAGCCTCTAGATCAGTGTTCTCCAACCTTGGGTCCCCAGATGTTTTTGGCCTACAACTCCCAGCATGCCCCAGCCAGCTATGCTGGCTGGGGCATGCTGGGAGTTGTAGGCCAAAAACATCTGGGGACCCAAGGTTGGAGAACACTGATCTAGATGCTGGAGGTTGGCCCCTGATCCGGCAGCGAAGCCCTTCCATTTGTAGACAGTGTCCCCTTACCTGCAACTCGTAGGTCCGGCTGGCCCGATCCTGCTTTATCTTCATGAGCATCCCTTCCTTCAGCTCCTCCAGCAGGGTGTACAGTGATTGGAACTCAGCTTCGAGGTCTTGCTGGACCCGATCTGAATTGGTCTGGCAGGAGTCAATGCGACAGAGTGAAATTGGAGACATTCCTGGCAGTGGGAGGTCGGGGGAAGGAGGCTAAGAGAGCCATTAGGAGACACCCCCCCCTCAAACCCATGCTGGGGCTCGTAACTTCATTATTGGATGTATTATTATACTTGTAGCCCACTATCGTCCTATCCCCGCCCCACTCCCAAATTCCACTGTTACCAACTGATAGTAGGAAGCATGTCTACTCAGAAGTAAGAAGGACAAGCTGCTACAGAACTGAATCACTCAGCGGCACTTTCAAATAGCATTTCTACTCAGAAGTAAGCATGAGCATCATGTCTACTCACAAGTAAGCAGGGCAAGCCTCAGATGTATGCAGGACTGAGCCACTCTGCCGCTTCCTCCCCTGACCCCACCTGCTCTGCCTCCAGGGAAAAGCTCTTATCTCTGATTGGCTACTGATCAGAGATAAGAGCTTTCTCCTCCATGGCAGAAGGCATGGGGTCAGGGGAAGTAGCTGCCTGGGGAACCTGCACAGTGCTGATCTGTACATACCAAAAATGGCACCACCCACGCACACAATGGAGGTATTAGGGGGCTTGGGGGGACCCAAAAGTTTGCAGAAGTAGAAACAACATTTGGGGGGGGAACCCCAAGAAGCAGAATCCACCCCCTGCAAACAGAACAATGAGAACTAAGCATACACAGTGACCACAGAATGTTGTGTGGGGCACTGGAAAACTGGGTGGATGGCTGGCTGGATGCAGGAGGGGAATGTAATGGAGCATTGTGGGAGATGCCATGGCTGGCTGCCCGTAGGAGGGGGAATGGAATGGAGTATCATGGAAGATGCCATGGCTGGTTGGCTGTAGGAGGGGGAATGCAATGGAGCATTGTGGAAGAGGGCATGGCTGGCTAGCTTTAGGAGTGAGAATGGAATGGAGTATCGTGGAAGAGGGCATGGATGGCTGGATGCAGGAGGAGGGATGGAATGGAACATTCTGGAAGATGCCATGGCTGGCTGCCCATAGGAGGGGGAACAGAATGGAGTACTCAGGTCTGAGCGTGGAAAGCTAAGCAGGGTCAGGCCTGGTTATTACTTGGATGGGAGACCCCTCCTCTAGTTTCCTGCACTGAGCAGGGTATTGGCCTTGTAGGCCCCTTCCAACTCTATGATCTATGAAATCTATGATGGCATGTCTCAGTAGTTGAACAAAAACATTCCACACTGTAACACTTTGTTGCAATGTATTCGTGAAGGTGTAGGTCAGCTAGTCCTTAAAGTATTAACGGTTTGTGTGTGTGTGCGTGTACATGTGTGGGGAGTTCTTCTGATGTAAGTGCTCACGATTTGCATCTGCTTGCTAAAATATACAAATTTCAATTCCCCCTCTTCTGAATGTGTTTTTGTTTGCTTGCTTGTTTTCAGCACTCAGAAATAGGGGAATCTCTTGGGGACTGAAGACTTTTATTTATTTCTTTATTTTACAGCACAATCCTACAACCGTTGACTCAGATGTAAGTCCCCCTGAGCTCAGTGGGGCTTACTCCCAAGTAAAGCATGATAAGGACTGCAGCCTCGATGCAATTCAGAGAGGGCAGCTATTGGCCGTGGCTGTGGCATCCATACCTGTCGTGTCTACGGATCTTTGTCTCTGTCTTATTCAGAAAAACTTCTGTTTTTGTGGGCTGAATCCAGCTCCCAGAGGACCACGCCCCCTTCCTTAGCCCCTCCCCCTTTCCCAAGACCACTCATCACTTGGTAGTTTCCCAGCTGCTGTGTGGTTTTTTCCCTCCCCATTCTAAAAGATTGAAATGGCACTTTTAAGGCTTAGTTACTGGCAGTAAGAGCTTGAAGTGAAAACATGCTGGTATCCTTCCTATGTTTGGCCCAGCCCCTTTTGTCTTTGGCACCGCCCACCACTGGAATGCGATCCCCGAGAGCTTCTCCAAAATGGAATCCGGCCCTCGGGCGGAAAGAGGTTCCCCACCCCTGAAACAGAGGATGCCTTCATATAGAGGACTGTCCTTTGTAAAATAGGGCCTGTACCATCCCTGCCATTAGCTCAGTATCTCTCACGGCACACATTCAGCCATGCTCCCCACCCAAAGCCACATGCAACGTCACCTCCACATTTTGGAGCATCTGTTTGAGCACATAGATGAAATTCTGGATTTCCTCGTTCTTCACGGCAAGAGTGGTAATGATCTTCCGCAAGGCATCCTGTTCCGGAAAGAAAACAACATCTGGTGTATGGAACTTTCTCTCTTTCCTCGCCTGGATTCCACGTCATGGTTTGTTTCTTGAAAATATTTTTATGCCTCGCCATTCCAGTGGGGGGGGGGGAAGTGCTCAAGGAGGCTTACAAGATTTAGGGTGTAATCCTATTGGGGATGCCTGTAGCCCTCTGAACTCGGAGAATTATGGGCATCCTATGCGGAGCGGGAGAAGCACGGAGGGAAAGGTGACCTCCGCGATCCTCCCGCTCTGAAAAGCAGCTGGACAGCCAATTTTGGCCGTCTAACTGTGGCACTTTGGAGCAGGTGGGATGGGGGCTGAGGCACCGCCAGGATACGTCATATCTTGGCGGTGCCGGTCTCCTCCCCTCCCTTCCCCCTAGAACGCCCCCTAAACCCCTTCTCTGAGGTCACTCTTACGACCTCGGAGAAGTGCCAGTTACGATGGGAAGGGAGGGGGATCCGAGCGCGGATCTCCAGCTCCGAGGTTGGAGCTCTTTCCCGACTTCGGATCTGGGAATCCAAAAAATCCTATGGCCCTGTAGACACTGTCTAGAGCAGTGTTCTCCAACCTTGGGTCCCCAGATGTTTCTGGCCTACAACTCCCAGCATGCCCCAGCTGGCTGGGGCATGCTGGGAGATGTAGACCAGAAACATCTGGGGACCCAAGGTTGGAGAACACTGCTCAAGAGGCTATAGGATCGCTCTGTTAGAGGCAAACAGAATTTGAACGTTGATAGAAAACTATTGCCGCTAACATTTTATTTTATTTTATTTTATTTTATTCGTACCCTGTGTTTCTACCACACACAAAAATGCCACTCAAGGTGGCTTACAGAAAGAATTAGAACTGATTAGAGTGTTGGACTGGGACTCGGGAGATCCGGGTTCTAGTCCCCGCTCGGCCATGAAACTCACTGGGTGACTTTGGGCCAGTCACCGACTCTCAGCCTAAGCTACCTCACAGGGTTGTTGTGAGGATAAAATGGAGAGGAGGAGGAGGATTATGGAAGCCGCCTTGGGTTCCTTGCAGGAAAAAAGGCGGGGTATAAATATAATAAATAAATAAATAAATACAATAAAAACATAATGATTACAGAAAAAATATCATTAAAAACAGCACCCAATCCAACAGATCTACTTACAAGCCAAAGGTCTTCATAAATAAAGCAGACTTTGTCTGCTGACAGAAGGACATCAAGGGAGTAAATCTACCCTCCCTTGGGAAGGAATCCCACAGCCACGGAGCAGCCACTGAAAAGGCCCTCCCTCGGGTCGCCACCAAATGCGCGTCTGAAGGTGGCAGTCTCGAAAGAAGGGCCTCTCCAGGTGAGCTTAAGATCCGGGCAGGCTCGTATGGGAGAAGGTGGTCTTCCAGGTAGCCTGGTCCCAAGCCGTATAGGGCTTTATAGGTCATAACCGGCACTTTGAATTGTGCCCGGAAAGAGACAGGAACCTCCGGTTCCTGGATACCTAAAATTGTCCTCTCTCCACCTCTGTGCCCCACCTTTTCTCCCAGATGTTGAAAAATCCCACCAGCCCTTGAAAAAAGGGTCTGCCTGGGAACAGCGCTGGCTCCAGGTTTTTAGGGGCCCTTGGCCAAGACACCCGGGCGGGTGGGGCTCCCTCAATGAATCTGCCTTCCCACTACGGTTGTCGCCAGTTCCTTCAGAGGCAGTGCCCAAAAGATCCAGGGCTCAGGCTCACAGGGCAAAAAAAAAGAAAGAAAGAAAGAAAAAGAAAAAAAAGCAGAAAATTGCATATGCTAATTTACATATGCTCTAAAGTCTGTCGAGGAGCCTGCCTCCTAAGGACACCCCTATTTGTACAAAAGGATGCATGGACAGGGAAGAGGAGGGTGTTTGATTGCAGAAAGAAACCTCAGGCAGAAGAGATTCAAGGGGGGGGCAGCAGGAGGGGAAGCACATGTGGGCAAAAAGCCAGCTAGTCCAGGGGGATCGGATGTGACCGGACCTTCCTTTCAGCAAGTGCTCATGGGCAGCAGGGTGGTGGGGCAGAGGGCCTCCCAGAGATTGAGGGTTCCCAATGGAAGATTCGGGGCTCCAGCCCTAGTGAGCCGCCCCCTAGCACTGCCTCTGGTTGCTCTTGCTCCTCTTTCCACCATCACTCCCACTTGCTTGCCTGGTGGCGGGCAGGAGCAAGGACGGAGGCCGCGGCAGTCTGCTGCTGCTGCTCCTCGCCACCTCCATTGCCCGGGACGGAGTGACAACCAGGGGAACAGGCAGGTTGTAACGGTGAAGAGGAGGAGCAACTCCAGGGAGTTCTTGCCAGTGGGCCCCTGCTGGGATGTGGGCCCTCGGCGAGTGCCCGACCATGCCTACCCTTTGCGCTGGCCCTGCATAGGAAAGTAGGAAGCTGCCTTATCCTTATACCATTGGCCCATCTAACTCAGCTTTCTTGGGTTTTAGGCAGGATTCTTTTGCAGCTCTCCCCCCCCCCCAACTTGGAGATGCTGGGGATCGAACCTGGGACCTTCTGCATGCAGAACAGGGGCTCTGACGCTGGGGTTACGGCTCTTCCCACGTCTCCTTTCGCTTTGCAGTTGCATCTTCCAAGGCAACCCCCTCCTCGCCCCCCCCCCACACAGCTACCTGCCCACCGCAAAGCCCAGGGATGCTGACACACAGCTCCTTGCAAAGTGGGAGGAGGTGGGCCTCCGCCCTATAAAATACACACACCCACCCTCCCGGAATCACCTTCAAAGCACAGTGGCTCGGCTAAGCTGCAAGCAAGGATGACAAAGCAGGGAGGAAGGGGGTGGTGATGGGCAGGCGTGGTGATATGCCAGAGACGGAGAGAGACCCCGCTGCAAAGCTAACCTTGCAGCAGAATTTTTAGGGGCCGCTCCAGGCCAAGATGGATGGAGAGAGAGAGAGAGAGAGAGAGAGGAGCATCTTTTCATCCCTTTGGTCCAGTTGCTGCTGCTGGAGCATCCTCTCTCAACCTGCATCCCGCCCACATCAGCATCTTTTACCTTTTGGTCCCCCATCTTCAGATCTCTGGAGCCAGCGGAGCTTTTGGAGCCGGCCGCTGCCTGGTCTGGCATGGACCAAGACAGATGCAGCTAGGCGGGGCTTTGGAAAGGCAGCCGGTGATCCTGAGGTTCTCGTACCCCTCCCTCCTGTGGAATTAACAAAGCTGATGGAGAGGGTAGCAGAGGTGGGAGCGGGAGGAGGAAAGCTTCTGAACTTGCTGGCCTCCCTCTCTGCGCAGCTGTAAAGGCATGCTGGGAAATGTAGTCCAGTAGAGAGCGAGAGCGAGAGCGAGAGAGACTCTAGAGGGGGGGAAACGCAAGGTGACAAAAGAGGAAAGCTTAGAGAACAAAAGACTTGGTTGGCACCGTGACATGATTCCCCCCACAGAGATTCATTCAAAGCTGGTTTCTCGCCAGAGTTTTGATGAGGAAACTGTTCAGAGTGCAGGGAAATGGGGAACTACAGAAAGAGGCAAGGGTGCCTCTGAACATGGGCAGAGGAGGTTCCCGCTGCCTGTGAGCAACCAAAATAACAACCACAACCGTCAGCCCTTGCTCTTCTAGGATCAAAAGCTTCCTGTGCAGAGGCGTCATAAGCCCTGTTTCCTCTTCAGAATAGAAACAACGATACTAGAGTCATGTAGCTAAATGATTCTAACCACTACACCACACTGGCTCTCCCGTAGTGTTGCACTGGGGCTCAGGAGATCTGGGTCCGAGTCCCCACTTGGCCATGAAGCTCCCTGGGTGGCTTTGGGCCAGTCGCAGACTCTCAGCCCAACCCATCTCGCAGGTTTGTCATGAGGATAAAATGGAGAGGACGAGGACCACGTAAGCTGCCTTGGGTTCCTTGAACAAGGGAGGAAAAAGGCGGGATATAAATGTAACAATAAAGAACAAATAAATATGATTCAACATTTGCTCTTATTGTGGATAATAATAATGTAGGATTTTTAGGGTAAAATATTTTGGGAGTATCCAGAGTGCTTTGCAAATCTCAGCAAACCTTACGACAGTCGTGGGAACCTTCTTTATAGCAGGACCAACTGTTTGTGCGTAGCCCAGGGTTGTCTGTTCTGACTGCCAGCCAGTGGTCTGCAGGGTCTCTGGAAGGGAAGGGTCTCTCCCCATCACCTGCTACCTGATCCCTTTTAACTGGAGATGCCAGGGATTGAACCTGGGACCTTCTGCATGCAAAGAAGGGGCTGTGCCGCTGAGCTAAGGTCCCTTAAAGATAAAGTAAGATTCTAGTCCTCATTGTTCCGAATCAAAGGCTAATTTATAGAAGCATAAGAAGCTGCTTCCTACAAGGTCAGACCCTCAGTCCATCTAGCCCAATATTGGCAGTGGCTCTCCGGGGTCATGGGCAGGGTTTTCCCCATTACCTGCTACCTTTCAACTGGAGATGCCGGGGATTGGAGAAGAAGCAGGCACGGCTTGGGGAGCTGCCAGTGGTGGGCCCTCCCCACCCCGCAAACTACCGCCAGAAGGGCATCTGAGGAAACATCTTCCCTGGTTCAGACAACACAATAAACCAGACGCAAGCAAGGGTTAAGTGTGGGTTGTTGTTGAAACGTGAGTTATGGTGTTGTCTGGAACCAGCCGAGATAACAAACCATGGTGAACAACCCACGGTTCACAACCCAGCAACAAACTGTGGGTTCTCTTGGGTTGTTCGTGGTTAACAAACCATGGCTTGTTAGCACGACTGGGTTCAGACGACATGATAATCCACGTTTTCAAAACAACCCACGATTCAACGACAACCCACACTCAACCCACACTCAACCCATACTCAACCCTTGAGTGTGAGTTATCATGTTGTCTGAACCCAGTCTTAAACTTGAACTCAAAAGGAAAAGGGAAACTGCAGGAGAGACAAAAGAACTGAGGGATAAGCCAGCAAAGAATAGCTCAGCCCAAAAGGGCAACAGATGCATTGCAAACCTGAGTTTAATCGGTTCCAGAATAGGCATAATATATCCCCATCCATCTGGGCAACCAAATCAAGCATCGTCATCATGTACTTTTCCTCCTCCCTCCGCTTCCCTTGTTTCTTTCATGTTGTGTCTTGTTAAGATGGTTCGCCTGTGGGTTAACAATCGAAACCCTCTGATTGTTGGGTTTAGGGATTTTTCCAATCATCGATTCCCGTAAGCCCCTCTGGAAGCCTTTCAACCAAAGAGTGGGATAAAAATGCTCTGAAGAAATGAATTAATAAATAAATGGTCCTTCCTCTAAACATCAAGTAAGAGTCTAGTCCTCATGGTTCTAAACAGAGGGCTGATTTAAATAGGAAGATGTCAAGTCAGGCTGCGGGTAGATCTTGGAGATGCTGGGGATCAAACCTGGAACCTTCTGCATGCAAAGCATGGCCTCTACCACTGGGGTGCAGTCCCCCCTTATTTAAAGTCCTGTAAGATAGGCCAGCGTTATTATCTCCATATTGTAATGTGGAGGGGGAAGTTAAGGCTGAGAGCCATGACGCCTGTGTGACACCCCCCCCCCGACTTTTCATAGATTTCATTCATGATAAATGTGTTCATGATAGGCAGCCCAGGCAATGATTTCAATTCCATCTATCTGTCCTCTCTCCACCCCAAGCATCTTAGAATTCAAACGCCACATTTGAATCCCAGACCTCAAATATCCCAGTCTTGGAAATTGGCCTTAAGAAG
Organism: Shinisaurus crocodilurus; assembly: GCA_021292165.1. Lineage (NCBI taxonomy): Eukaryota > Metazoa > Chordata > Lepidosauria > Squamata > Shinisauridae > Shinisaurus > Shinisaurus crocodilurus. The sequence goes on along the minus strand of CM037882.1, from coordinate 87,771,711 downwards.
TGTGGAATTCTGGGTGCAGATTCCAAAAAGAGGAGGAGGAGGAGGAGGAGGAGGAGGAGGAGGAGGAGAGCAGAAGAAGAAGAAGAAGAAGAAGAAGAAGAAGAAGAAGAAGAAGAAGAAGAAGAAGAAGAAGAGAGTATTGTGAGCCAGAATTCGTGATGCTTCCACCTCTATGATTGTTCCTACTCAAGAAAGAAAGAAAAAGTTTGACAGACAGATGGTTTGTTTATTTATTTATTTAATACATTTTTATCCCACTCCCCAGCCAAAAAGGCTCCCGGAATGGCTTTCCTACAATCGATAAAAACAAAGTCCCTGCCCGCAGGCTTTCAATCTAAAAAGACACAACACAAAAGAAAAAAAGGGATGAGGAGGGAAGAGGGGGGGAAAACCCTGAGTGGTCTTTTAGCATGACTGGTGGGATGGGGCATATGCCCTACTGAAAGACCACCACTTATATATTTGTATATATTTGAAATAGAAATGTCAAATACTCCCCCCCCCCATCTTTTTCTTTCTTTTCTTATTAAGGGTGATATAAACAATTATTGTGTATGGACATGTTTCCTGTTATGCTCTTCCTTTTTTTTTCTTTTCTTCTTTTTTTCATGGCTTTCCTCCCTCCCCCCCTCCCTTTCTTTTTTTCATTTTTTGTACTGTTGTATTTCCATATCTATATCTATCTGTAATTGAAATTGTTTTTAAAATTGTATTTTAAATGTGATTTTAATATTTATATCTAAACTGCTTCAGGATTTTTAAAATACTTAGCGGTATAGAAATATTACTGCTACTACTAATATATTAAAAAGGGGCTGGTGTGATGGCCTTGCCTCCGCTCTCTTCTCCCAATAGATAGATAGATGATGGACAGAGACATAATTCTCTTTGAGAGTGTAAGCTCCTTGTGTGCGGGAATTGGCTGTTTTGTTTCGTTCATTGATTCGGAAAACCACCTGGCCCACTCTTCTATGGTCACTACAATGCCTGCGGTGGCTCACAATGTCTAAAATCCCAGAACAACAAATTCCCCAAATTAAGCACAGGACAACATATAAACAGAGGGTTGGATTCAGAGACTAAGTGCCAAAGGAGGTATGAAGCCTTGGGACCGTTCCTTGCAGGGTTCCTGTCCGGATCTGGACTTCAGCAGGAGGTGAAAAGTTATAGGCCTCCAATCTTCTCCCAGGCCATGCTTTTTACTTTAAAAAGCCCAAACATGAACGCCATTGCGAATTCATACAACCGCAAACCGTCTAAGTTTATTTTATTATTTATTTATTCTATGTATATCCTGCCTTCTCTCCTCTTGCAAGGAACCCAAGGCAGCTTACATAATCCTCCTCTTTATTTTATATTCACAACAACCCTGCAAGGTAGGTTAGGCTGTGAGTCAGTGGCTGGCCCAAACTAAGTCACCCAGTGAGCTTCATGGCTGAATGGGAGACTAGAACCTGGATCTCTTGAGTCCCAGTCTGACACTCTAACCCAGTGTTCTCCAACCTTGGGTTCCCAGATGTTTTTGGCCTACAACTCCCAGCATGCCCCAGCCAGTGTTGCTGGCTGGGGCATGCTGGGAGTTGTAGGCCAGAAACATCTGGGGACCCAAGGTTGGAGAACACTGCTCTAACCACTAGGCCACACTGGCACGTGCATCTGGTTTAGCCCCAATCTGATTGCACGTGCCTCGCCTGCTGACTTAGTCATGACTTAACTAAATTGATTTCAACAGGAGTAAAGTGCTATCGATGCACCAAGCAAACCTAGACATATCTACTCAGAAGTAAGTCCCACTGAGTTCAGTGGGGCTTGCTCCCAGGTAAAGGGGTAGGGAAGGCCAGGCCCAGGGGCCAAACCGAGCCTACCTGGAGTCCCAATCTAGCACTCTGGGCTTCTCCCTGCTTCTGTACAGTCTAAAAGGCTGAGATGCCTCTCCTAAAACTCAGGGCACAATCTTATGCATGTTTAGACAGAAAAAAAGTCCCACACTTCCCACCATTCTAGGTGGGGAATGCTGGGTGTTGTAGGACCTTTTCCTGTCCAAACACACATAGGATTATGTCCTTAGTTACTGGCTATAAGAACATAAAGCTACATTATGCTGGTATTTTTGGTGTTCTGGCCCCGCCCCTTTTGCCTCTGGCACCGCCCAATTCCACAGGAAAGTGGCCCCCGAGAGATTCTCCGACATTGAATTCAGCCCTCGGGCTGAAAGAGGTTCTGCACCCCAGGGATAGAGAATGGCAGCTCAGGTCTGCTGCATCCTCCGACACTCCAGCTCAAGACTGGCCAAATGCAGACTTCGTGGCTGCAACGTCGCTGGCTTTTCTCACCCCGCTTCCCAGTCCCAACTGCTTTGCTTCACACTGATGAAGAGGACGCAAAAGTTGCTCACTATTTCGTTTTGCCCTTTGATTGGCCTGAAAATGGATTTTGCTAGGCTGTGCATTTTGGAATATTTTATTATTTTATTATATTTATTTATTTATTTAGTATATTTCTATCCCACCTTTTTTCCTGCAAGGAATCGAAGGCGGCTTCCATAAACCTCCTCTTCTCCATTTTATCTTCACAACAACCCTGCGAGGTGGGTTAGGCTGAGAGTCAGCGACTGGCCCAAAGTCACCCAGTGAGCTTCCAGGCTGAGCAGGGACTCGAACCCGGATCTCCCGAGTTCCAGTCCAACCACCACGCCACACTGGCTCTCCAGTGTGACCAAATAGAAACATCTTAACAAGGGCTGCAATCCTCTATCCACCGCGTGTGGGCCACCCGCCATGCCGGCTGTAGACTCCCTTTTTTGCGCCCTGTGGCAGGCGCCCAGACCCTTGTCGCCAGCAGCCTCCACAGCTAAATCTCTCCTCATGCGCCTCCACTGCTGGGCTGGTGCTGCAGAAGAGAGGTTCACCCCGGTGCGCTGTGTTCCTCAGCCCAAGTGGAACCCTGCTGGCCCGCCAAAGATCCACGCGGTGCGCTGTTGGAAGTGCGGCTTAGATGGGGAAGAAGGCTCACAGGGGGCAGGGGGAGTGATCCATGCGTAGAGTCTTGCCCATTTAAATTGTGCATCTCACCTTCGCCCGGCTAGGTTTGTGTGCGTGTGTGTGCAAAGTGATCTCAGGGAGGGGAGATTTAAACCTCACCATCCTCATGCACTGAGATGGGGGACACAGAAGGAAAGAGAGTTATGAGTGTGAGTGTGTGTGTGTGTGTGTGTGTGGGTTGAGAGTGGGGGACAAGGAAGAAGGATGCGCGCACATGTTCAGCCTCCAACCCATCATGCATTGTTGCCCGGGTTTCGGAGGGCCCTTGGGAAAGACATGCGCAGGGGAGGCCGGTGACGGTGACGCCTCTGTCAGCGGGGCTCCTTATCCATTGCAACTTTTGTTCTGAGCTTTATTGGAGCTATCCATGCTGGTGAACCTATTTTGGGGGTGGAGTGCAGCAACCTGGATAGCTCCTATAAAGCTCAGAATAAAAGCTACAATGGATAACGAGCCCCACTGACATAGGCGTCACCAGCCTCCCCCCCCCCCCCGGGAGCAAGTCTACCTTGTCACCGCCATGGTCACCAGCTGCTCTTCCTCCTCCTCTTCCTCATCAGGGCCCCCACTTGCTTCCAGAGAGTCAGGGAGCAAGCCGGCCATGGCATCCGCTGCTCCTCCTCCTTCCACCAGTTGTCTGGTCCAGAATGAGAGGCAGGAGAACAAGCAGCTTGGAAGGATGGAGAGGAGGAGCAACTCCAGGAAACTCTGTCACTGGGGCCCTGCTGGGGTGTGGGCCCTTGTCACGTGCCCGGCCACGCCTACCCTTGACGCCGGCCCTGGGACAAGCAAATGCAGAGACAGGGCAGGAGAGCCTTCAAGAGTCCCAGCCCCAAATCATGAAGAGCTTAAAAAGTCAAGACCAGTATGTTGAATTGGGCCCAGAAACAGAACTTGGACTGGTCATGCTAGCTGGCAAAGTACTAGCATGACAGGATTATAGTTACGGATAGGGAAGAATTTGGTTGGTCCACATTTTTAAGCAAACTGACCTAAGTTTGCGTTTCCTGGATCAGAACGTGGGTTATTCTTTGGACTGTGCATGCCTCTGCTGCACAGAGGCATGCGTGTCCTACTTGGGGGTTTCCCGTGGGCAGCTGGTTGGCCACTGTGTGAATGGAATGCTGGGCTAGATGGGCCCTCGGTCTCATCCAGCATGGCTCTTCTGATGTTCTTAGGTGTATATCAGGGGGGAAATGCATACAAAAAGGCATATATTGGGAGACTTGCAAACTGAAATGTGTGTTATAAGGTGAGGGGGGGGGGTGGAAATGCATACAATTTAAATGTGAAATTTTATCCATTTTTTAAAAAAAAAATTAGCAGAAAATGGGATGGAACGTACGTACGGTCGAGCACTGATCTGACCATCCTTGAACAATGTCCGGCGGCAGCTGCATTCTGAACTAACTACAGTTTCCAAACTGTCTTCAAGGGCAGTCCCATGTCTAGTGCATTACAGTAGTCTAACCTTGAGGTTGCTGCAGCATGGAGAATTAGGGCCAGCCCTTGATGCCGTCTGTGGCACGCAGCCCTTGGAGGGCAAAAATGTTACTCACTCCTGCTGTACACTGAACAGAATGGGACTTACTTATGAGTACGAAGGCATCGGAATGGAGATGGTGGGAAATGGACCAAGTGGGATGGTCCGAACACAGCTCCGGTGGCCAGGGGGGCATCCTTTTTGGCTCTGAGGGGCACATGTGGTGCTGTGTGGTGAGTCAAGGGCCACGCACACTTGCGCATAGGGGTGGGATTGCTGGGACGGGGGGGAAGCTAAAGCCTTTCCCTCCCCAGCAATCCCAGTTCCACCAGGATCACTGATGCAGGGGGGGCTAAAGCATCCAACCCCAAACAGGACCACTGTTTTTCCATTCCTAATATTAGGAATTATTTGGAGTGAGGAAGCAGCAACTATCAGGTGGATCCACAACTGGCTACAGAATCGGACTCAAAGAGTGCTTATCAATGGTTCCTTCTCAAACTGGGGAGAGGTAACGAGCGGGGTACCACAGGGCTCGGTCCTGGGCCCGGTGCTCTTCAACATTTTTATTAATGACTTGGATCAGGAGGTACGGGGAATGCTTATCAAATTTGCAGATGACACAAAGTTGGGTGGAACAGCTAATACTCTGGAAGACAGAAACAAAATTCAAAGTGACCTCGATAGGCTGGAGCGCTGGGCCGAAAACAACAGAATGAAATTTAATAGGGATAAATGCCAAGTGCTGCACCTAGGGAGAGGAAACCAAATGCAGAGTTACAGAATGGGGGACACTTGGCTCAACAATACTACAAGTGAGAAGGATCTTGGAATTGTGGTAGATCACAAACTGAATATGAGCCAGCAATGCGATGTGGCTGCAAAGAAGGCAAATGCAATTTTGGGCTGTATTAATAGAAGTATAGCTTCCAAATCGCGGGAAGTGATAATTCCCCTTTACTCGGCACTGGTTAGGCCTCATCTTGAGTACTGCGTCCAGTTCTGGGCACCACACTTTCAGAAGGATGTAGACAAACTGGAGAGGGTTCAGAGGAGGGCAACAAAGATGATAAAGGGACTGGAAACAAGGCCCTATGAGGAGAGACTGAAAGAACTGGGCATGTTTAGCCTTCAGAAGAGGAGACTGAGGGGAGATATGATCGCACTCTTCCAGTATTTGAAGGGATGTCACACAGAGGAGGGCAAAGATCTCTTCTCGATCATCCCAGTTTGCAGGACACGGAATAATGGGCTCAAGTTACAGGAACCTAGATTCCACCTAAACATCAGGAAAAATTTCCTGACTGTCAGAGCAATAAGACAATGGAATCAACTACCTAGGGAGGTTGTGGGCTCTCCCACTCTGGAGGCATTCAAGGTGCAGCTGGACAGCCATCTGTCAGGGATGCTTTGACCTAGATTCCTGCATTGAGCAGGGGGTTGGACTCGATGGCCTTGTAGGCCCCTTCCAACTCTACTTTTCTATGATTCTATGATTGATCTCAGCTCCCTCTGGTTCTGTCATGCGGGGGAAGGTGTGTGCGGGGACAATGACCCCGCATGCCTGCTTTCCCGCGCTACCAGCAGCAGACGCAGCACGGGAGGAGGAATTGGGCCCGTGTGGCACTGCAAGCAGCCACAGCGGGCTGCACATTTGGCCTCCAAAGGCCGCCTGTGGCCCACCAGCCACTGTCTGCCAATATGTGGGCTAAAGCAAAAGCCAGCGTTAAGGGCCCCAGGCTCCAGAAAGTTGTAATTTCACCAAGCAAAATCGTTTATCGATGCGCAATGAAGAACCTGTCCATTTGTGCTTGAACGCGTTCTCGTGGAAGTCTGCTGGTTTCCACATTTTCCTGCAAACAAGTGAAACCTGCAATAGAATGTTGCAGCATGGAGTGCTTGATTCTGGCCAGCCAGCCAGCCAGGGCCTTTCCCACAATACTCCATTCCATTCCAACTTCCCACCTGTTTTCCCCCTCCCCACTGCCCAAGTTAGCATCCTATGTTCACTGACCATGCTCAGCTCCCCCACCCCACATCCCGAATGTGTGTTGTTGTTTTTTTGTTTTTTTTTGCTTGTTTCTAAAGTTTTGTTTTGTGTTTCTGAAAACCTCAATATCTCCCCCACCCCCTGCAAGCCGGCCAATGCCTCCCTCTTACACATGGACCGTGCTGTTTGCACTACATAAGGATCCACGTTCGCAGGATGGGTCTGCTATAAAGACTGCAATCCTTGCATGTTTACTCAGAAGGAACTAGGGCCACTATGTTCAATGCGGCTGTCTCCTAGGTAAGAATGCGCAGGCGTGGGCCAATACTACCCGTTCTTGACTTGTGAGTCCTTATTGCTGATCCACACTGTGACCACAAGGGGGTGCTTTCACCTCACAGTTAGCCCAGCTGCGTCTCCAAGCCTCCGGGACCAGCAGGTGATACAGCCTGCGCATGATCGTTCAGCCACATAACTGCACGTCCGTTTTGTTCCTTACCACACGCAGGGTCAACTGTTTCCAGCCCATTACCGCCAGCCAGCCCTAGCCCGCAAAAGCAAGCCGTTCCATCCCTCCAGAGTTGGGCAGACAAGTAGAGAAGTTTTTGCAATCGTAACGTTACCCCTTTCGTGAGTGCAATTGCTAAGAAAAGGAGTTTGTTACACTTATGTGTGGAGGAAGCATCACAGATCTCTAACGGCGGTGGGGGCCTCTTCCCGGCAAAGCAGAGCAGAGAGAGGTCTGAGTGATCCGGGTTCTAGTCCCCACTCGGCTATGAAGCTCAGTGGGTGACTTTGGGCCAGTCACTGACGTTCAGCCTAACCTACCTCACAGGGTTGTTGTGAGAATAAAACGGAGTAAACCGCCTTGAGAATAAAACGGTGTAAACTGCCTTGAATCCCTTGCAAGAAGGGGAAAGCTGGGATATAAGTGTGTGTGTGTGTGTGTGTGTAATATATCTGAGTCCAACCCTGAACATTTTTAGAAGTTGGGTGCCATTTTTGCAATTCCTCTTCATTTCCATTACCTGTGACACACGGATTTTTATCCAAAAGGAAGGAAAAGGGGCTCACCGGGCCTGTAGTCAGGGGTGGGCTAGCGGTGGCCTGCCCCCTGCAAGTTTTCTCTGCCCCCCCCATTTCCCACCCAAACAAATAATTAAATAACAGTTTACAATGTCGCCTTTAAAAGGTCTGCAAACCAGATCCGCCCCCCCCCAAAAAAAAACCGTTTAGGCTGACTATGGGCCTGGGTAGCATGAAGCCAAGGTCATGCGTTTCTTCTTCTGCAAAGCCGAAGGGAAGACGCGGGCCTTCAGCCAGCCCGGCCGCAGTGGCTCCTGCTAAGCTCTCGCTTTCCCATAACCAGAAGAGACGTCGGCAAGCCCACAGGCTCTATTTATCTTGATTAGCCGAGCACTTGGGCTCATTTTTCAAACTGTACTAATCAATCGGAGAACTGGTAGAGATTTGTGGTGGGAGGGGGGCCGGAATCGGCGTTTCAGGCTGAGCTGCAGGAGCTGTTGGCTGAGCCCCAGAACTCGAACGTGTAAGGGGGGGGATTGAGGGGAGGGTGCTTTAGAGCATGTGCAAAGTGCCGTTGCCTCACTGTTGAATGATCCCCAGACTGCCACAAAGAAAAATGTTTTAATAAATAAATAAATTAAATAAAAGGATCCCCCACCTGCACATTCTAAAATCCCCTGACTTGGGCTTGGCGCTGGTCTCTCACTCGTGCAAGTTGATGCTTTACGCTGAACTTCGAAAGAGCTGGCAGCAGCCGTTCGCCACAGCCGTCTTTCCCTAGTAAACGGCATCTGCCGGCCGACGAGCTGCAAAGGGCGTTTTTTCCGGCAGTGGGGATTTTGGTGGCAGCACTGGCTCCAATGTCAGTGGGGTGGTGTATCCACTCCAGGTTTTGGTCTGAACTTTAGAGGAGCTGGCCATGGCACTGAACCTAAAAGTTGGGGGGAGAAAAGAGTTTGGGTTCAGCACTGTGGACAGCTCCTTAAAAGTTCAGGCTGAAACCTGGAGTGGATATACCACCCCCACTGACATTGGAGACACCAGCCCCCACGGTTCGGTGGGCCCCCTTTTTCTCACCACTGGGCCAGGCGGGATGCTGCTGGTGGCAAAACGGATCAGCTGAGGAGGGGGAGCTGGGAAGGGTGTGTCTCTGCATATAAATGGTGTGTGTGTGTGTGTGTGTGAATGGTGTACCCAAGGTGTTGCCCTCTAGATCAGTGTTCTCCAACCTTGGGCCCCCAGATGTTTTTGGCCTACAACTCCCAGCATGCTCGCCAAAAACATCTGGGGACCCAAGGTTGGAGAACACTGCTCTAGATGTTTGGAATGACACACTGGCTGGGGCAGATGGGAGTTGTCATCCACAACACCTGGAGGGCAACGCGTTAGGAAGGCGGCCCTAAACCCACATGGTTATGACTAAAACCCATTCTGTTGTAGTTGTTGTTTATATCCCCCCTTTTTCCCAGTACTGGGACTCAAGGCGGCTTTGCAACATTAAAACTTGTACAATTGAAACATATAAATAGAAATATGCACAAGTTAAAAATATAATTAAACCATCTATAATATTAAAATTATATAAAATATCAAAGTTAAAACAGAATAACAATGCTTCCAGCAGCCCAGCCTTCCAGATCTGGATGTCAACATTGCAGAGTGCCTCTGTGCCCAGTGCAGAGTGCATTTCCCTGCAACCCAGAAACCTGGCCCAGGCATCCAGAATCAACTTTAGTGGGCAGAGCTTCTTGACAATGTTGAGCCCCTGGTGCCTCTTTTTGTTTTAATTGGGGCCTGGTGCAGTTGTCTCCTCCAGATGCATGGATGGAGGTGCCTCCAGTTACTGAGGAACTCTGTACGTACTCAGAGGCCATCTCCTTTTAATTTGTCCTCCTTTCTTTTGACACTTTAGAGGCACTGAAAAGAAACCCTTCTGGTTGCCTTCTCCACCTTGCGAAGCCTTCCCCAACCTGGTGCCCATCAGATGCATTTGACTACAACTCCCAGCATTCCCCAGCCAGCATGCTGGGGGTTGTAGTCCAGCAAATCTGGAGTCAGGCACCAGAAGAATTAAGCAAGTGGTGGGGTGGAGATACATTTTAGGCAGGGATGTTCATGGTTCAGCTGAACAGGTTGCTGGCTTAAATTAAGCTTTGTCCAAGGTTCCCCAACATTGGTTTTAAAAATATATATATTCCTGGCATCATTTATTTATTAATTAAATTTTTAAATCACCCATCTGGCCGGTCACCTGGCCACCCTGTGCATCATAGGCATGCACAGACTGCCTTTTCCCTTTTTTATTTTTTTTTTATTTTTTTCCACACTAAAAGTGCATACTAATAGGCCCCATCACCATGGACCACAACATGCCTATATTCCTTATCCAAAATACAATAATGACAGGGTAAACTCCCTTTCCCCCTTTTAAACACATATTCCAAAAATAAACCCCAAATATCCTTAAAATTATTTTTCTTTAATTGACCCCTTTTGCATTTAATATTACAAGTCAACATATCATTCAAAGCCATATCCCATACTTCCTTATACCATTCAGTAATAGTGAAAACTTGCTGGATTTTCCATTTCCTTGCTATCATTAGTCTACCTGCCGTTAACAAATTTATGATTAATTCTTTAACATTTTGTGAACCGATCACCTTTTCCGTTATTGTTAGCAAAGCTAGTTTAGGGCATACCTCTAAATCAACTCCAACAATTTCTGATATTTCCTCAAAAATCATTTTCCAAAAATCCATTACATTTTTACAACTCCACCACATATGAGCATATGTACCCAATTCCTGACATCCTCGCCAACACATTGGAGAACATTTATTATCTATTCTATTTAATCTCACTGGGGTCAAATACCATCTCCAAATCAGCTTATAAAAATTCTCTTTAATTCTTACAGACATATTTTTCAATATTCGCCTATCCCAAATCTTATTCCACTCATCCTTTGATATTTCCTCTTCAAACTCTGTATCCCAAACTATTTTAAGATTTTCTGCTTGCTCTTCTGATTTCTGCAACATTTTATATAACATCTTTGTAAGACCCCTAGCTGATGCATTTCCTTCTACAAGTTCTCTAGACATAACCACCTGCTCAAATGCAGTGAAATCCCTTTCATGCTCATGTCTTCTCTTCCATTTCTTACCCCATTGTACTAATTGAATTAAATTTAACCAAGAAATTCTTCCTGCCCCAACCCTATCAATTATTTGCTGTCTTGTCTCCATTTTTTCCAGCCAATCCATTAAAGTTATCACCTTTTTCTCTCTAAAAATTCGTTCTAAATGTCTAACATTCTCGGGAAAATCTTCCATAACCACCACTGGAGTAAGCGGGGATATACCTGGTAAAATATTTCCTTATTTCTACCCCAAATTTTTCCCTTTTTAAAAGGAAAAATTGCGTGTCTGTGTTTAATGGACGTAAGGGACACAATGTTTCCGTGTTTGAACAGAATGGGACGCAGATTAAAAACAAAGATCAGTGTTAAGGGCAGAGTTCATCTGAGCATGTGGAGAGTTCCCACTCCCACCCACTCACTCCAAAATGGGAGAACCACAACGAAAACCCCACAGACACATTTTTCCGTTCTAGCTTCTGATTCCCCTGACAAACAAATAGGCCAGATGATGATGATGATGATGATGATGATGATGATGATGATGATGATGATACAAGCAGGCCTAGTGAGGATGGAGAAATGGCACTCTGCACATGCTTGTGGGGAGGCATTATTTTTTCAAATTGATCACACCTGTTCCAAGGTAGAGACCTGGAAAGAAGGAAGGTAGGAAGGAAGGAAGGAGAAAAAGATAGTGAGAGAGTGAAATAACTCTAGTGCAAAGCACTGGCCCTATGTTGGTTTCCCTTTTTTTAAAAAAGAATTTTTTTTTTTGCTTGTGCTGTCCAATTTCCGATTCCCTGACGCCAAAGACTGTCAGCTGGCTTTTGGGCTGGGTGGATAAGTGGGCGAAAGACTGACAAGCCGGCATCGTGGTTCAGAAGAACAAACGAGGCTCTTTTCGTCAACATTCCCTGTTCTTTTTTCTACACCACTGCGCCCCTTCGCTCCTTCCCGATCTCCGCCTCTGCTTGCCTGCCTGCCAGCGGTTCTAATACACTAATTGGATTCTTAATGGCAGTAATTAATGGGGAAACTTCATCATGAGCTTGCGTGACATCTAGCTCCGGGGTTCTCTGTGGCTGTGGAGGGGGAGCAGGGGGGATTTTGGGTGGGGAGACGGACAAAGAGAGAAATTGAAACACAGATGGAACACAAGCAGACAATGGGATGCTCTGTTATCTCCGGCAAGCAGAAGGGACAGATGGCTCCCTCTTGCCGACTCCTGGGACATGCCGGCTTTTAATAACTACCGTTTTTTGCATCAAAGGTCACTCCCCCTCCCCTCTGCCTGATTGGATGCATTCTCCTGCAGCCACACCAATCACCTGTTCCTCCACTTCCAAGGCAGTTCAAAAGGGCCCAGTTGGACTCGGATCAGTCACATGCCGCTGGGCAGATGGCCCCGGAAGAAGCCTGTGCTAATTCGATAACAGAAAAGGCTGGATTGTCAGTGGACTGTAAGAATATTTGGGTTAAATTTTAGCTGGGCCTCCCAAGACTGGACTCTGAATGCCAAATTGGAACCGGTTCGGAACTGCTCGATGTGGGTTTGCCAGCCATCAAGTGTTTCCAGTTCCATATCAAGCGGTTTTCTGACAGTGTGGCATAGTGGTTAGAGTGTTGGACCGGGACTCGGGAGGCCCAGGTTCTAGTCCCCACTCGGCCATGAAACTCACTGGGTGACTTTGGGCCAGTCCCTGACTCTCACCTTAACTTACCTCACAGGGTTGTTGTTGTGAGGAGAAAATGGAGAGGAGGAGGAGGATTATGTAAGGATTGGAGGATTATGTAAGGATTATGAGGGGAAAAGGCAGGATATAAATGCAATAACAAATAATTAAAAATAAATAAATATTATGAGCTGGGGACATAATGGATTTTTCCATTTACCCTGTGCCCTGATCCAATAGGCTTCTCCCCCTTATGGCCCCACCTTCTTTTTAAATGCAGCCCACCAAACCCTGCCCCTTTGATCCCCTTAGAACTCACCAGACCAGAGAAAACCCACCCTTGGCTCCACCCACAGATCATAAGGCTGCAACCCCAGCTGTTGCTTCCTAAGAAGGATTTCTTGGGGGGCTGTAATTTTACATGGCCCCCTCTCAGAGAACTACAGACCCTAGGGTTCCTTCTGGGGGAGCCATCTCCTCCCATATATACCTGTCCAGACCCTAAGATCATTATCAGTGGTTCTTCTCTGGGAGCCCCTGCCATATGAGTTGAAGCAGGTGGCTACTAAGAACAGGGCCTTTTATGTTGTGGCACCCCGGTTGTGGAATGAACTTCCCAGAGAGGCTCACTGGGGCCTACAAAATGTGGTCTTTTTGTCAACAGGTGAAGACCTCCATATTTCCCAAGCATTTTAGTCTTTCAGGACACAGTCAATGGGAGTGCCTGTAAGCCTCCAAACGTGAAGGGTTACAGGCATCCTATGCAGGGCAGGAGGAGTGCAGAGGCGATCTTTGCCTCCCTGCTCCTCCTGCCCTGCAATTCAGCTAGATGGCCGATTTCGGCTGTCTAGCTACAGCGCTTCAGATGGGGAGGGAAGGAGGCTGGAGCGCCATCAGGATATGTCATATCCTGGTGGCCCTGGTCTCCTCTCTTCCCCATCCCACAGAACACCCCCTTTACCCCTTTCTCTGAGGTCGCTGTTATGACCTCGGAGAAGCAGCCAGCATGGTTCTTGCTGCACTGGCTGTGAGTGCGGAGAGGGCGATCCGAGCACAAATCCCCAACTCCAAGGTTGGAGCTCTTTTCCGACCTCAGATCTGGTGGGAGATTCAGGGCAGATCAAAGGAAGGATTTTTTCACACCACACAGCGTTAAACCATGGAACTCACTTCCTCAAGATGTAGTGATGGCCACCAATTTGGAGGGCTTTGAAAGGGGATTGGACACATTCATGGAGGAGAAGGCTAGCAATGGCTACTAGTCCTAGTGCCACCTAGTCCTAGGACTAGTCCTAGTCCTATGCCACCTCCAGTATCAGAGGCAGTATGCTGGGGAACATAGGCAGGACAGTGCTGTTGCTTGTGGGATCCTCTGGGCAGCGGGTTGGCCACTGTGTGGATAGAATGCTGGACTAATCGGTGTGAGAGCTGGACTGACCCGGGTTCAAAAGCTTACCTAGCCAGTGACCCTCAGTCCTAGTCACGCAGACAGAAAGAGGAGATAACAGCAGTTAATAAAGATTAAAGAGTTTATTTGTAAGACCCAATTACATGGGATTAAGGCAAGCAATGCAGGCTTCTCTCTTACGCAGAAGAGATGCCCCCATCTCACTACATCATTGCAGATACAAGTCCAAGAGAAGTGGCAAGGCTGAATGAAGTGAAGTGACTGACATCAAGTAGAAGTCTGAAGTCCAGAAGAGAGGAAGAAGTGGTCACTGTGTCAACAAGTATCTTACTTTATAGTCAGACCCTGTACCTATAAATAGGATATCACTCACCTATTATATAACCTGTTGTTCATACAACATGTTGACTGACTCCAATTGTCCCATGGTTGCTGACTCATAAACCTTGAGACTATGTCTGGTGACAGGAGACCTTGTGTACTTCACCTCAAGAGACATCCTCCATGTCAGGTGACAATCCTGATGTCAGGTGACAACATCGTTCTGCCCATGCAAAACCTAACAATCGGACCCTGGGTCTGATCCAGCCTGAGGGCTCTCCTGATGTTCTTATGTTCTTAACTGGAAGAATACTAAGTTCCCCTAGATAATGTCTAGGGCCATAGGATCACTCTGTCCATTTCTGTTGTTTTGAATCTGTTTCTGTATTTTTAAATCTTTGCACTGCTGCTAGGTTTTTATTTTTGGTTTCTATTATTATTTTATACTGTCATTTTAAACTTGTGCATCATGTTTATCGTGGTGTTTTTTGTTTTGTTTTTTTTAATGCTTTCAATTCTTGCGAACTGCCCAGAGAACTTTGGCTATTGGGAGGCATAGAAGTTAAATAAATAAATAAATAAATGCTTATAAGCATTCAGTAGTCATGAACCCTAATCAACCTGTGGCGTCAAGAGTGCTTCAGAGTGTGTGTGGAGTTCTGGTCCCTCGTAACTGAGTGGGCAGTTCCCTCTGACAGCTTGAACATGTGAAGGGAACATCTATCATGCCCTACTTGGAGGAAGATTCTTCAGATGAAGGACAGGAAGGGGAGAGCCAGCACAACGGACCCCAGCCAGAGCCAAGCAAGGAACTAGAGGCTTGAGCTGACAGCCCTCCCCTGGAGCCATCAGAAGAGCGACCTGGCCCCTCCTGTGCTGTGCCCGAACTCCCTCAACTGCAGGAATCTGAGCCTGAGATACTTCATCCCTCTGAATGGCTGTAGGATCAAATGCAAGCAGCAAAAGAACAAAGGGAAGCTGCTCAGTGCAGGAAATGAGAGGAGGGGTCTCCCATCCAAGTAATAACCAGGCCTGACCCTGCTTAGCTTTCCACACTCAGACAAGCTGAGCCAGCATGTTCTCTCTCTCTCTCTCTCTCTCTCCCCCCCCACCCTCTTTCTGTCTGTGTATCTGTCTCTGTCTCTCCCTGCCATCCCATTTCTCTCTCTCTCTTCTACCACCCCTCTCTGCTACCCCCATTTCTCTCTCTTTGCCACCCCCTTTTCTCTCTCTCTGCACCTCCCTCTGTCTCTCTCTCTTTGCCACCCCTCTCTCTGTGTGTGTGTGTGTGTGTGACACCCCCTTCTCTCTCTCTTCCATCCCTTTCTCTCTCTTTCGCTCTTTCCCTGCCACCCCATCTCTCTTCCTCTCCCTCTCTCTCCTACTACCACCCTCTATCTCTGCTACCCCCTTTTCTCTCTCTTCGCCCCCTCCTCTCTCTCTCTCTCTCTCTCTCTCTCTCTCTCTTCTCCACCCAGCAGGCTACCAGGGGAGGGTCCAAATGGATCACTTGCTGGGTTTTTTTGAAATTCGGCCAAAAGAGGGCCAGAGTTTTCCCATCCATGCCTAAAGCAGAACCTTCCCGACAGTCCCATCCCTCAGTAATCAGATGCTCATCCTGTCACCGCATCAACAAATTAAAAACAACCCAAGCTATAAAACAAACAAACAGCAGCTCAAAGCAGCATCGTGAAAAGAGCGACCAGAGCTCCCCACTAAGTCAAATGCTTGATCTGAAATGGAAGTCCGCGTGTAACTTGAAATGAAGATGTGCAAACGTCAGCTTTGCGGCTCCCGATGACATCGAGGTCAGGCGATAGTGGCTGCCAGCCACAGACATGGCTCTTCTCCGCTGTTCTCCTTTTAAAAGCCCTTTGCAGCACCCTCTTATCAATTTTTATTATTAAGCTGTGTGCAGAAGGCCTCTCAAAATTCTCCACCTTAATTGTGGGCAGAGAAATGGGTGGGGGGGGACAATTTCACCAAATTTCTCCAGCGGTTTCTCCCAGGTAGGGTAGGGCTAGCCATTGGCAGGGGGCAGTGGCGGTGGGAGGTACCAAAAAGATCCAGGGCTCAGGCCCACAAGACCAAAAAAATAAAAATTGCACACATTTCCATATACTGTACTAATTTACAGATGCTCTTTAAAGCAATATGATACAAACAAATTAAGAACAGGGGATAACCACTGTTCAAAACAAAGAACAGAGTTAATGGCATTTAAAGTCATCCAAAGGCTGAGCTGGTTCTAATGGCACAGCTACACCTAGCGGCAGTGAGTTCCATAGGTTGTGTGAAGTAGAACTTTGGGACAGGAAGGTGGGGTGACGCATCTACTGAACCAACTGCTGGTGAATTTCATTGAGTGATTCCCCGCCCCCAATGTGATTCTTAGTGCGGGGGTCCCCAAACTTGTTGGGTCAGGGGACACATTTGAAAGTTTGAGAGCGTGTTGTGGGCACTCTCACAACATGGCTGCCATGGGGGGACATGTGGCCGGTCGCAAAACATGCATTTCGTGGCAGGGGAGGCTGGTGACTCCTATTTCGCTGGGGCTCCTAATCCATTGCAGGTTTTATCTGGAGCTTTATAGGAACTGTCCACGGTGCTGAACTCCACCCCCCCAAATGGGTTCACCACCATGGATAGCTCCTATAAAGCTCCAAATAAAAGCTGCAATGGATTAGGAGCCCCACCAGAACAGGAGTCACCAGCCTCCACTGCAAGCTGGTGAGGCTCAAAGAAAACTAACTTGCCCAAGAACCTAAAATACAAGGCAGAAGTGGGGTCTGAGCCCAAAAAAAGCAAAGCCCATGCTTTTGCACCCAAATAAAGAGCCAGTGTGGCCTAGTGGTTAGAGTGTTGGACCGGGACTCAGGAGATCCGGGTTCTAGTCCCCACACAACCATGACGTCATTGGGTGGCTTTGGAGCAGTCTCTGATTCTCAGCCTAACCTACCTCACAGGGCTGTTGTGAGGATAAAATGGAGAGGAGGATTATGTAAGCCACCTTGGGTTCCTTGCAGGAGAAAAGGCAGGATATCATAGAATCATAGAATCATAGAAAAGTAGAGTTGGAAGGGGCCTACCAGGCCATCGAGTCCAACCCCCTGCTCAATGCAGGAATCCAGGTCAAAGTATCCCTGACAGATGGCTGTAAAAGATATAAATATAATATAATAATAAAATAAATAAAGATGGTGTTGGCGGGCAGCACTTCTCTTTGTAGCATTCCAGCCTCCCAGTTTTTTTTTTTTAAAGTAGCAAAAAACCCCTTAAGAAATAAATTAACAATCGGGAGGGGCAGGGAGCATGCCAGGTGCTGAGAGAAGTCTCTGTGGACACATTGGTCCACAGAGACGCCATGTTGGAGATCCAAGTGTTAGAAGACAGGGCAATAAAATTTCTAATGCTTTCCCCCCCCCCCCGCACCTTGCTGAGATTTCGCCTCTCCCCAAATCTCTTCTCCCCACCACCCCCTCCACTGCTGAATTTTGAAGAGCACCCCTTACTGAGAGCTAATGAGGTTTGTAACTAATTAAACTCCCCCCCCCCCAGCATATACATAATTCACTTTTTCAAATTGCTTCTTGTCCTTTTTTTATCCAGCAAATTTCAACCAACCGACCGGTTGATGTTCAAAGGCTCCGAAGGGTTGGTTTTTTCCAAAATGGTGCGCGTGCTGCAGACATATATCAGCTTCAATCGCCGTGTTTCGTGACAATTTTGATTAGGCCAGCTGCTCAGTAACAGACTGAGCCCCCAGAGGGATTAAATCGCTCTTTGTATTTTTCTGACAATGACAAAATTCTCTCCCGCACAAACACACCTCATAACGCCCCATTTCCCTTCTCCCCTTCCTCGCTTTCATTTGGTAACAGATCAGAATGCAAAAGTTAGGCAGAAGGAGGAGGGAGGGATCTCTTCCCCCCCCCTCCGAAAAGACTGAGTGCAGGCAGGGGTTTTCTCTCTCCCCCCCCCTTAATGTATTGCTTTAAATCGCTTGCAGCGGCACCCTGCTGCGACATTTCCTCACAACTTCTGGCATCCCAAGGGGCACCAAACAGATGCCAGGGTTTGGATGATTAATTCTGCCCCCCTTTTCTCCCCCCCCCCATCCCCTTTCTCCATGCCTCCTGCTGTGTTGGCATCATCCGCTCATTTGGAGAGGATGACAGTAAGATGTGGTGACTGAACCTATCCGCTGCGAAAATGTGCAATCGGAGGGCAGACTCTCACCGTCCCAGTTGACCAGACTGGTACTTTTCTAAAAAGATAGGCACTGGGGGGGGGGGTAGAGAAGTCGCACCATCTGATTTGGATGTCCTTCCCACTAAACCCAAATGGGCTTGGATAGAGGCTTTCTGCTTGTGGTTTCTCCGGGGGGGGGGGAGAGAAAAGCAGTTTGTATATGCTCTGAGGAATTCTTGGAAGGCTCAGAGGGTGGCAACAAGGGAGACTGGGAGAGGGCCTTCTCAGTGGTGGCCCCCGCGATTATGGAATGATCTCCCCACTGAGGCCTGCTTGGTGCCAACGCTGTCATCTTTTCAGCACCAGGATAAGACTACCCTCTTTAATGGCATTTAATGAATGGGGCAGTTACGTCAGCTGTTGTAGCCAAAAACATCTGGGGACCCAAAGTTGGAGAACACTGCTCTAGACAGAGTCAGCGGCCATAGGATTGCACCCTCAGGGCTCAATGCTATGCATGCTTAGAGAGAGAAAAGTCTCGCAACTCCCAGAATTCCCCAGCCAGCTGAGGATGCATAGGATTGCAGCCTTAGATTGGTCGTGCCCTCCGGGACAGCAGAAAGCACGTCTTTGCCCCCTCAGCCATTCAGAGAAACCAGACAGATCTTATTGTTAATTGAGGTGATATAAAAATGTGTATAAATATATATATATATTTTAAAAGAAGAACCTTTCCTAATAGGACTGGTTTTCCATACTTCTCACCATCTTTGTTGCCTTCCTCCAACCCCATTCCAATTCGTCTGTTTTCTTCTTAAAGTGCGGTGTCCAGAACTGAACACGGTACTCCCGATGAGGTCTGATTAGTGAAGAACAGAATGGAACTGTTCCTTCCTGTGGCATGGAAGCAATGTTTCTATGAATGCAGGCCGAAATTGCATTAGTCTTTTTTTGCAGCTGCATCACGCTGCTGGCTCACAGAACTCGTGTCACACTATTATTATTAATTTAATTTCTATACCGCCTATGGTGCTGAACTCCAACACACACACACACCCTAATAGGTTTACTCCATATGGGGCACCAAGGATAGCTCCTATAAAGCTGAAAACAAAAGCTGCCTTGGATAAGGAGCCCCGCTGGCATCTGCACCACCAGCTCCCCTGGCTATTGCGTGACTGAAGTATTGTCAGTTTTTTTCTGAGCGCTGTCGCATGCATGCTGTCAGATCCGGAGAGTGACTCTAATAGCTTCAGAGGTTAAATGCTAGTGCCGTGTAGACTTGCTGGACAGCAAATTTTCAGCCAATATCCACATATCTAGTGAGAAACCAACAGTCACCGTGCGATTCCCGAAGGAATAGTTTGGGAGATTTCATAGATGTATTTGTTTCGGTCCTTCCGCCATCTCAGAGACCTCTGTGATACAAGAAGACCACGAAAGAGCAGGAGGGAAGGGAAGCTAGGTGGGATGGAAGAAGAGGCGAGCGAAGGACATCCTTGGAGGACAGCTCGAGGAAACTGCCAACCCCGTGTGTGTGTGTGGCTGCCGTTGAAAGGGCAAACTCCATGTTAGGCATAATTAAGAAAGGAACTGAAAATAAAACTGCCAAGATCAAACAAATACAAATCTACGGTCTGACCACACCTTTCCTTATTGTAGCACTGCGGTTATACATTAGCTTTTAAAAATTTGTTTATCTTATTCATTTAATTATTATATTTATATCTCGCCTTTTTTCCTGCAAGGAATGCAAGGCAGCTTACATAACCCTCCTCCTTCTTCTCTGCATTTTATCCTCACAACTACCCTGTGAGGTAGGTGAGGCTGAGAGTCAGTGATTGGCCCAGAGTCACCCAGTTAGCTTCATGGCCGGGTGGGGACTTGAACCCGGATCTCTTGAGTCCCAAGCCGACACTCTAACCACTACGCCACACTGGCTCACACAGGAATTGAAAATAAAACTGCCAATCTCATACTCCCCTTTTACAAATCTATGGTGTGACCACACTTAGAATGCCGTGTACCGTTCTGGTCACTGCACCTAAAAAAGCATATTGTGGAATTGGAAAAAGTGCAGAAAAGGGCAACTCAAATGATGAAGGGGCTGGAGCAACTCCTCTACGATGAAAGGTTACAGCAGCTGGGGTTGTTTAGCTTAGAAAAGAGGTGAGGGAGGGAAGACATGAGAGAGGTGTACAAAATGATGCCTGTGGAGAAAGTGGATGAGGCGATATTTTTCACCCTCACCCATAATACTAGAACCCAAAGGGGTCATCCCATGAAGCTGATACAAGACAGATAAAAGGATGTTTTCACGCAGCACATAGTAGTTAAACTATGGAATTCACTTCCCCAACATGTAGTGATGGCCACCAATTTAGACGGCTTAAAAGCGGATTGGCTGAATTCATGGTGGAGAAGGCTCTCAATGGCTACTGGTCCTGATGGCTCTATGCCACCTCCAGTACCAGAGGCAGTGTGCCTGTGTACACCAGTTGCTGGGGAACATGGGTGGGAGGGTACTGTTGCACTCATATCCTGCTTGTGGCTTTCCTGTGGGCAGCTGGTTGGCTACTGTGTGAACAGAATGCTGGACTAGATGGGCCCTGGGTCTCATGTTCTTATGATTTTTCCAACACTTTCAGTGAATTTGCTCAATCCACTCTGCCCCTGAATGAGTTGAGGGGTCTGGTTGCCACATCTCCAGAAAATTGGGCTGTGTGACTTTAGGTCGGGGTGGGAAGCCTCTTTCAGCCCATGGGCTGAATTCAGTTTCAGAGAAGCTGGGGGGGGGGGCACATCCCTGTGGTGGGTGGGGACAAAGGCAAAAAGGGCGGAGCCAAAAACCCCAAACCCTCCCTCCCCAAAGTACCGGCATGTTGTAGCTTAAACCTCTTACTTCCTGTAAGCTAAGCCTTAGGAGAGGCATTTTAACTTTTAGAATGGGGGGGGGGGAAGCTGCAGAATAGCAAGGAAACCATTAAGCAATTGGCGGAGAATCAGTGAATCAGTGGCCAAGGGTGTGGAACATACAGGCCTGTGGCTTACGCTGGCTCAGCTTGCCTGAGCGTGGAAAGCTAAGCAGGGTCAGGCCTGGTTATTACTTGGGTGGGAGACCCCTCCTCTAGTCTCCTGCATTGAGCAAGGGGTTGGACTCGATAGCCTTGTAGGCTCCTTCCAACTCTATGATCTATGAAATCTATGAACCACAGGAGGTCAGTCTGGAATCCCAGGAAAGCTGGATTTTGCCTGAAAACCTGAAGTTCTACTGCTTCAAGGGGAGGAGTCTGAGACATAAAGGGTGGTGATTGGCAGGGCAAAGGGGTGGGGCTTGTTGAGATGGGCGGAGCCTAGCCGAGTCTGGTAGAAGCCTCAAGGCACAGTTAAATGGTGCCGGTGGCCACAGAGCAGAGGCTGATGGACACAGGGGTGTAGCCAAGAGCAAAAAGTCCCAAGACGAGCAGAGGGTGACTTGCCTTATCTTGATTCTGGCCGGGGGCAGTGCTAGGTGCTGGAAAGATCCGGGCTCAGGCCCACAGGACAACCCCCCCACACACACAAATTTGCAGATGCTAATTTACATATGCGCTAAAGTCTCTCTGTGTGCGTGCTTGTAAAGGCCCCCGTCTCCTAAGGACACCCCTATTTGTAAAAAGGGTTATACGGACAGGGGAGAGGAGGGCATTTGATTTCAGGGGGGGAAAATGCAGGACAGAAGGATTCGGGGGGGGGGGCAGCAGGAGTGTGGGCAACAAGCCAGCTCATACAGAAGGGATCGGATGCAACAGAGATCCTCAGGGCCCCTGGATCTTTCTTTTGCCAAGTGCCCATGGGCAGCAAGGTGGTGGGGCAGAGGGCCTCCCAGAAACTCGGGGCTCCAAATGAAAGAGTCGGGGCTCCAGCCCTAGTGGGCTGCCCCCAACATTCCTGATTCTGGCCCCTCCCTTTGAGACTTGACTCCTTCCTGGGAGACCCTGTGAAGGAGGTTGGGAGCCCAAAAACTCAGGTCAAACCTGGAGACCTGGTGATCCTACTTGTGCTGGAGTCTCCCTAAAATCTCGGAGCTGGCCTCATACAGCAGGATTACCAATTTGAGACATAAAATTAGGGTTGGCCCTAATTCTTCATTATTATTCTTAGTATTCTTAGTATTGATATTATTAATTAATTACGCTAGCAATTTCACTCCAGTCTACTCAGGGCTTTCAGTTTAGAAATGAGAGAAGCCGGCGTGGCCTAGTGGTTCGAGTGTTGGACCGGGACTCAGGAGACCTTGGTTCTAGTCCCCACTCAGCCATGAATTTCACTGGGTGACTTTGGGTCACTCACCGACCCTCAGCCTACTTCACAGGGTTGTTGTGAGGATGAAATGAAGAGGCAGAGGAGGAGGATCACGGATGCTGCCTTGGGCTCCCAGGAGGAAAGGCGGCATATAAGTGTCGTAATAAAGAAATAAAATTCAGAACAAGCCCAAGAGAGAAAGAGAAGGGTGCAGGGAGGAAGAGGAAGGGAAAGCGAGAGCGAAAGAGAATAAGTCAAGGAAGGATGCAACGAAGAGGGGAGGGAGGAACGGCCATAAGAGGCCACCCCATCCGGCGTTCTGAGCCGAGGAAAGCTAATTGTTACAGACAGATGAGCCCCTGAGCCTATCAATAATTCAGCCAGGAGAAGTGCCGTAGCATGTCAGATTAATAATGGATCAGATAGCTGGGCCCCCGAGTAGCCCCACAACTGGGGCGCTTCGACTAAAAATACCCACGGCTGAGCTCTGATGCCTTCCGACTGCTTTTCAGCTCCAATTAGCTGACAAAAGGCGACCCCGGCGGCTGGCGACGGGATGTGGGCCGCGGGGGCATCTCAGGGCATGACTGGGCTAACAAAGGTGAACACCACGGCAGGGGACGGAGTGCATGGCCACATCCTTGATGGTCCAGGGGCAAGGGAGCAGCCCCAAATGCACCATCCCTGATGGCTCACTTCTGAAACCAGGCCTGGATGACGACACCTTTGAGTTCCACATCTGGCACAGTTTCGAAATGACCCCCTTCTAAATATTAGAGGTGGCGGTGGATTGTTTAGCCTTTTTAGCTGCTGCATGACGCAGCTGGCTCGTGTTCGCCTTGCGGTCATCTAAGCCGCCCCCTTGATCCTTGTCAAGCCAGCACATCCTTCGTTTTACTGATGCCTCCTGCCTAAATGAAAAGGGGTTTAGATACGGTCATGGCGGAGTGGCTGGCTAAACCCATTTGCTTAATCAGGGGTGTGGAACCTCAAGCCTGGCGTCCAAATCCAGCTCCAGGGGGCCACACCCCTCCCCCTGGCCACACCCTCTTAAAGTGAGAGACCTTTGGGCTAAAATATGCTGGGGCTTTTTTTTTTTTTTTTTTTTGTATTTTTGGCCTCACCCTGTTTGCCTTTGGCCCCACCCTCAATGTGGCCCCCCCCAAGAGCTTCTACGAAATGGAATCTGGCCCTCGGGCTGAAAGAGCTCCTGTATCCCTGTGCTAAATTAATCCACCATCTGTCAATGCCGTCCACTCCTGCCTAAACCGCCATATGCTGGGGATGGGGGATGGAGACAAATCACGGTGTACGTTTTGGAGGGGAGGAGTGTTGCCTTCATACTTTGCTTGTGAGCTTCTCGGAGGCATCTGGCTTTTCCCTGTTGGTGACAATATGCTGGGTTGGATGGACCTTTCTTGGCCCAATCCAGCAAAACTTTTCTTATATTCTGCTCACTTTTGCTTATTCTCAGAGAAAAAGATATCGTGCTACGGCTGTCGCCGACCCGCAGCCTTCCGGATGTGTCAGACTATCATCCCTAGCATCCTCCAGCCGGGCTGTGGGATGCTGGGAGTTGTACTCCGACACATCCAGAGGGGTTGGCGAAAGCTGGAGGACTTATTGCATAATCTCCAAACACGCACACACAACATACACACATTCTGGGTCAGAGTCATAGAATCATAGAATCATAGAAAAGTAGAGTTGGAAGGGGCCTATAAGGCCATCGAGTCCAACCCCCTGCTCAATCCAGGAATCCAGGTCAAAGCATCCCTGACAGATGGCTGTCCAGCTGCACCTCGAATGCCTCCAGACTGGGAGAGCCCACCACCTCCCTAGGTAGTTGGTTCCATTGTCTTATTGCTCTGACAGTCAGGAAATTTTCCCTGATGTTTAGGTGGAATCTGGGTTCCCGTAACTTGAGCCCATGATTCCGTGTCCTGCAAACTGGGATGAACGAGAAGAGATCCTGGCCCTCCTCTGTGTGACATTCCTTCAAGTATTGGAAGAGTGCTATCATTAAGGAGACTATGTCCATTGCATACAGAGCCAGGTTAATACACTTTGGTGGCAGAAGAAGAAAAGCTAAGTAGCACCCTCCCCTTGCTCCCTGTCTGTCAGTGGGCAGCCACATACCTCTGGGAAGCTCACAAAACAACAAAGTGTGACTTGCCCCTGCCTCAAACCTCTGAGATTCCAACCAACCATCATACCTAGTAGCAGCTGGGAGTCCTGTCCTCTGTGAGTTTCTCCCGTGGAGGCTGGTAGTTCCAATGTCAGTGGGGGTGGTGTATCCACTCCGGGTTTCAGTCTGACCTCTTGAGGAGCTATCCATGGTGCTGAACCCTACCCCAACCTAGGCCCAGCACCACAGACAGCTCCTTAAAAGTTCAGCCTCGAATTCGGAGTGGCTACATCACCCCAATGACTTTGGAGCCACCACCCACCAGGCACTGTTGAGTTTCTCTATTACGCTAAAAAGAAAAGAAAAAGAAAAAGTCCTGTAGGGCTACTAGCGAATATCATACCTTGTGGCAGTAAGTTTCGTAAGTTAGTCATGCTCCTTGGGTCTTATCTGTCTGTCTTCCATGTATTGGAGATGAGAGATGAGAGATCTATTTTAAGGAGAGGAGTTAAAATTTAATCTAATCATTAAAATTTAATCTAATCAGCCCTTCTATTTTCAGTGACTAGGTTGCGCATACTGATCTTCATGCAGCCAAACGGTGCATAAGAGGGTGTTAGCAGTAGGCTTGGGGGGAACCCCAAAGAACCCCCTGGGGAAAAAAAAACATTAGGAAAAACACACACATATAAAGGGTAGGGAAACACCCCCAAACAGCCCAATGGGGGCTGTCTGGGAGTGTTGCTGTTGGGGGGGGAACCCAGAAAACCACTGTGTGTGTGTGTGTGTGTGTGTGTGTGTGTGTGTGTGTGTGTAATGGGCTGGCTGGAATCCCGAACAGGAATCACACCACATTGTAACATTTGGTCTAATCTATATTGTCTGTTTGCAGTTTTCCTAGGTTATTTCTGTTTACATATTGTAACAAACACATCCACAAGAGACAGCTGGAAACTAAAAAAAAAACCATGATATAAAAGGGCACCCCCTTAATTCTTGACAGGACCTTAAAAAAGAAGAAGTAAGGATAACCTAACCCTTAAAATAACAACACATAAACACTGCAATTTAGCCAGGCTGGTGACTCCTATGTCAGTGGGGCTCCTTATCCATTGCAGCTTTTATCCTGAGCTTTATAGCAGCTATCCATGGTGCTGAGCAACACCCCCAAAATATGTTCACCACCATGGATAACTCCTATAAAGCTCAGAATAAAAGCTGCAATGGATGAGGAGCCCCACTGACAGAGGAGTCACCAACCTGGCAACCTCCCCTTTCCGTTTTTGGCGAGAGAGCTAAGGGCTCCGCATCTTTTGTCGACCGGTTTCCCATCCTCACCCCCACCCCTGTACGACATTTTACCGTCAATATATTCAGAGTAGAAAAGGCTGAGTCAAACTGTCCAGCCTTACGGAAAATGTGCTTTATGTCCTGGGAAATCAATAGTACCTCCACCGCTGAATGGGTTTCTTTTCCTCTTTCCCTGCTTCTCTCCCCACCTTGCCTCAAGCTGGACTCCATCTCGGGGGAATCATAAATAGGCCCAGGCTGTTTCTGCTGATGGCAGCGCCTTTGGTCTCCGGTTTCTTAAAATTAAGCACAGCGTGTGACTCTCTCATCTTAGATCTGTGAGCTGGGTTTAGTTTGGAGAATGCACTCTACACATGCTTAATGGCAACCTTGCCTCTAGCGATATTTTGCTACTAGAAAGCCCCAGCATGGAAATTATTCTGAAGTACAAAACTGTCAGAGCAGTGTAATGAGAGGTCGAGAGAAGACTGGAGCATGCGCAAAGCGCCTTCGCCCTCGCCCTTCAGCACCGGGAGACGTCCACATCTGGATCCTGGTTGCTGCAGATTCCAATCGTGATGCTCATTTGCCATACAAATTTAGCATTCAGAAGCCAGTCATTATAAAGGGCCGGCTCTATAAAAATACTTAGTGCTTGTACAGGGGTCAAAGTAGCGACGGAGAATTGTCAGTCTGAATGTTTCTTTATGTGTGTCCAAAGTGAAATAGGGGGGTGAGAAGAATCCCTCCCCTTCTGTTGTATTTTTGACCAGGAGAGGGCCAAGTTTCAGGAGTGGCGGGACAAACCCCGATGCTGCTTCTCCCAGAATGGCATCGGCAGTAGGGTGTTTGGTGGTGGGGGGATGCATGCAGCATTGTCCCCCAGAATGCCACTCAGAACTAAACTATTGCATGACACAGCATCCTTGTAGTCATTCCAGGGAAATAAATATAGCAGCTGCCAACATGAGAGGACCACTTTCAGTCCCCCCCCACCTAAAAATTTCTCCTTCCAAACGGACAAAATGCCCCACATTTCTGCCCTCCCCCGAACAGCCAAAACACCCCACATTTTTTAATTGGTATGTTAGAACCCTTTACAGCAGCCTTGGCTGACCCGGTGCCCTGGAGATGCGTTGGGACCTCAACTCCCAGCATCCCCAGCCAGACACATCTCCAGGGCACTGGGTCAGCCAAGGCCGCTTTACAACCGCCTAACTGACAGAGGAGTTTATGACACAGGCGGGATGCATACCAGCGACTTCGTTATCCGTGACACCATCTCTCTCTTAGCCGCTACCAGCTCTCTTATAAGCCTTGGCTTTTTCAGGCAACACTCTTTGTCCTTTTAACCCAGAGGCGCCTCAGGCTTCTAGTAGAAAATTGTACCTTTTTGCTGCTAAGTGGGGAGGGGGGGGAAGCACACCGTTCTTGCTAATGATAAAGTGAGTTCAGCATTTGTGTGCGTTTGTGTGTGAGGGGACGGCTTTGTGCACAGGCAGCCAATGTGGCATTGTTCCCCACCTCAACAGGCGACACTGCTTCCGCAGTTGCAGCCCAGGGACCGCCAGGCCTGCCATAATTCTGATCTCTGCCTCTTTCACCTTGAAGTGACAGGAGACGCCATTGGTGCAGAATCTCTGGTTTCTATGGAGACAGGTGTCCTCCAGGATGGGGCTGGGATGGAGCCAGAGAGAGAGAGAGAGAGAAGGTGAGACAGACGGCTGCTCTTGTGTAAAAAAAGAAAGAATTTAAGACAGTGTGTTGGCACCTCGTTGCTCATTGCACACAGTTTGGCACATTATGTTCTCCTGGCCTGCCATGGTACAGGAATGGTTCCAGTTACACACAGCACCCATTTCAGATGCTGAAAGAGTTGCAGAAATCGCTGTACCAATATATGAATCCCATCTTCCACCGCACCCCTCACAATTGTATTACTGCTTCCTGACACCAGAACAACCCCAATTCTTCCCCAGGGAGGCTGCAGAAAGAGGGGACAAGAAACAGGGCCCACAAAACCACACAGCTGCTTCTTTTTAAAAAAGTTTTCCCCATCGGCTTGCAACAGGGGCCCAGTCAGCTCAAAATCCCAGCTGCCCACAGCAGCCAGTCGGTTTGTGATGGGAAGGAGGGCTCACGAGCAAGGCATGGTGGGAAGCTCCTTAACCCACTGTTCCACCCCTAGCATCTGGAAGGCAGATGGGGGAGCCTCTCCGAACATGGGGGTCCCCGTTTCAGCAACCAAGAGCATGGTTATTTTTCGCTGGTTTATTGTTTTTGAGGCAGTGCTTTAGGACTTTGTGAGTGTTAGCCGCCTTGAACTGTCAGGAAAGGGGTGTGTGTGTTATAAATTTGTTTAACAAAACAAAAACAAACGGTGTAATGTATCCCCCACATCTTCATCTCAGCCTTCTCAAGTCGCATTTCGAAGGGGTATTGTGGGGATCACATTCAATGGCAGAGCTTTTGCAGAAGGATGGTGGACTGTGTGTGGAAACGCTTCCTACCGCTGTCAGCTAACCAGTAATGGGGGATTTTTTTTCCTGTCAAGGGCCATATTCTGTCAGGGGTAATCTTTCAGGGCCCACATGCCAGTAGCAGGCAGGACTGAAGCCAGCAGTGGGTGGACCCAGAGCCAAAAGTGACCAGGGACGCTACTTTTCTCTCTCTCCTTCTCTGCCACCCCTTCTCTCTCCTTCTCCGCCAGACCGCCACCCCTTCTCTCTCCTTCTCCGCTACCCCCTTCTCTCTCCTTCTCCGCCAAGTGCTGCACCTAGGGAGAGGAAACCAAATGCAGTTACAGAATGGGGGACACTTGGCTCAACAATACTACAAGTGAGAAGGATCTTGGAATTGTGGTAGATCACAAACTGAATATGAGCCAGCAATGCGATGTGGCTGCAAAAAAGGCAAATGCTATTTTGGGCTGCATTAATAGAAGTATAGCTTCCAAATCGCGGGAAGTGATCATTCCCCTTTACTCGGCACTGGTCAGGCCTCATCTTGAGTACTGCGTCCGTGACACCATCTGGCACCACACTTTAAGAAGGACGTAGACAAACTGGAGAGGGTTCAGAGGAGGGCAACAAGGATGATAAAGGGACTGGAAACAAGGCCCTATGAGGAGAGACTAAAAGAACTGGGCATGTTTAGCCTTCAGAAGAGGAGACTGAGGGGAGATATGATCGCACTCTTCCAGACCTTGAAGGGATGTCACACAGAGGAGGGCCAGAATCTCTTCTCGTTCATCCCAGTTTGCAGGACACGGAATAATGGGCTCAAGTTACAGGAACCCAGATTCCACCTAAACATCAGGAAAAACTTCCTGACTGTTAGAGCAATAAGACAATGGAATCAACTACCTATGGAGGTGGTGGGCTCTCCCACTCTGGAGGCATTCAAGGTGCAACTGGACAATCATCTGTCAGGGATGCTTTGACCTGGATTCCTGCACTGAGCAGGGGGTTAGACTCGATGGCCTTGTAGGCCCCTTCCAACTCGACTTTTCTATTATTCTATGACCCCCTTCTCTCTCCTCTGCCACCCCCTTCTCTCTCCTTCTCCAACTCCTTCTCTCTGTCCCTCCAATTCTCCCATTCTCTGCCACCCTTTCTTTCTCCACCACCTCTTCTCTCTCTCTCTCGTTCTTCCACCCCCTTTTCTTTGTCTCTCTCTTTCTGCCACCCCCTTCTATCTCCCTCTCTTCCTCCCCACCTGGCAGGCTGCCGTGGGAGGGACAGGGCACTCTTGCCAGAGATCTGGAACCATCACTTGAAATTCGGCCCATCCTTACAGGCCTTAGAAGTGGACCGTAAAGGCACACCCACTCACTGGCCCTTCTGGGGCTGTTTTGTATACCATGCTATTTGGTTTTCATGGTTAAATATTGACCTTCTGTCTTTATCAGTTTTATTTTGCTTTGTGGCTCTTATGTTTTGTTGTATGCCACCCTGGGAGGCTTCACCCTAAAAGGCAGCCTATAAAACTTTTAAATGGCTCAATCAATGAAATTAAGCCTCCATCACTATAAAAAAGGTGCTTTCTGCCAGGTTGGAGTATTCGTCCATCTAGGCCAGAACTGGACTCTGACTGGATGTGTCTCTCTCCGGGGCCTCAGGCCGAGAAAAGTCCTTTCCATCACCTGCTACCTGATCCTCTTAACTTTAGATGCCAAGGACAGAATCTGGGACCTTCTGCGTGCAAAGCACATGTTCTATCAAATTTTGAAAAGCAAGTTGCTAGACCTCAAGACAAACGTGAAATTGCCCGAGCATCCATGATTGCTCAAGAGCCACAGGGGCAGATATGAGAGGGACTTCCCGTAATCACAAGGCGATGATTTCGTTCTTTCCAGCTCCATGCAGTGAACCAGCAGCTACGGACTAGGTAAGAAAGAGACAAACACAGCCACGCGGACTGTGGAGTTTTAATGCAAAGGCGACGCTGTCACAGTGAAGGAAACAGGGAGGGATATATTGCACCAGAACAGGACAAACGGAGGGAACATTCCCACGCACACACGCCCAAGTAAATATGTGACGAAAGATGATGAGAATCGCTGGGGCGAAGGAAAGAGGAGGAAAAGAGCTACTCAGAAGGGTGAACATCAGGATGGACCTGCACGTTATGGCAGTCTCTCCTCCTCTCCACACGTAGTAAGGGGGACACACACACATCATGTGTCCATACTGCATTGCAAGCTTCCTTCCCCTTCTTGCTCCTCTCTGTTGGCTGCAACTCGAGAGACTTGAGAGAGGGGTGCGTGTGTGGAGTTGAGGGGAAATACTGAAGGGCCTGGAGTGGTGTAGCGGTCAATTTGGAAGTCCTTGTGATGGTCCCCGTAGCTGCACCCCTAAGGAGAGTCCAAAAATCCAGGCAACTGAGTTGATCCAGTTCTAGCTGTTTTAATCTCCAGCACGAGTAGGTCTTTTGTAAAGCTAGTGGGTCTTCGCTGACCATTCAGGACCGAAAAAATACTTTGCATTACACAATGGGGAACAATATATCGTTGCTAGGAAAATTCACTTCTGCCCCTTCCCCCCACAAGCGATGCGAGGATTTCAGCTAAGCTCGGAGTGAACAAGGAAGTCTGAGTGGGGTGGCAGCAGATGACATCAGCTTCCCTGCTAATAAAACAAAGCGTCAGCACTGTGTCCCTGTGAGCGCTGCCTCCAGTACACCACAGGTGGTTTGCATGAATTGCCCCCTGGTCAGTTTCTCTTCCCACCACAGGCGTCCTCTGTAAAAGTTACAGAGGACGAAATTGGGGGAACAGGGTTCTTGGGAGGGGGTTGCTTTTGCGATGGTCACACAATGGATATTGTGGTGGTCATGCAACGGAGATTGCATTGTTTGGGCCGCAGCATAGACAACCCTGAGTGGAAACATATTGCAGTTCCAGAATGTGGATTTTCCCTCTCATGTTATGGAGGGGGGGGGGAGTGAGCAAAGGGATACTGTCAGATATTGCCATCCCCTGCCCGCCCGCCCCGCCCCCCAAGATCACTTTTGATTAGACTGTCTCCAAATTACTTAACACAAGGCTAAGGAGGACATCTCGAGCGGGAGGAAAACGGGTAAATCGAGCCCAGCCCAGAGCCCCCCCTTCCGAGCAGCTCGGCTACTCCATAAAATTCAAGCATGAGGAAGCAAGGCAGGGATCCGTCATGCCCATCGCCTCAAGGGCATGGTATGTGTGGGGATACCAGAATGCACATAGCCCGCCACCCCCAAGGCAGGAATCAGAGCTGCGGGGACGAGACGGAAACCGGAAACAAATCAAGGGCAGACTGGAAGGGGAATCCTCAAAACGTCGGGAGAATTGGTCATGCCACAAAAGGCTGAGAGCTTCCTCCCAACCTCCTCGCGACAGCTCGGCCCCTCAGCCAAATTAAAGCACGTTAAGTAAGCTTTGCAAGAGCAGAGTTGTCAGAGCAACTTTGGGGGCTTCCAGAGGAGTTCCTGCACTATTCACAGAGATTTACTGGGAGTCTAGATGTTGTCGTCTTCTACCCACACACCCCCTCCCGTGTCTCCCCACTGCTGCTCCCAGTCTTTTTCTTAGCTCAGAAAACCCATTAAGGAGAAAAAGACAGAACAGGGAAGTATGAGAATTTCGTTTCAGGTCACTAATCATTCGAACTTGCCCTGCTCCCAATCCTGAATGTGAATGCGAACAGGGGTGTATTTTTGGGGGGGGGGAAGTTTGCAGATTCCCAAACTTGCAGCCATGCTCGAAAAAAATGCGCACTTCGAAAAATGCGCACTTGAAAATGTGCATTTTTTAAAAAACAACAACAACAACACATTTTCATGCTTTAGTCAATTGGGGGAAAGCACGCACCTTTGAAAAATGTTTGTGGAAATGCGCACTTTTCCCATTTGAAATGCGCACTTTCCCCGTTCTGATGAACAGAAAAATAGCTCACAGACGAGAACAGGAGCAAGGCAAACTGAGCTATGAAACAGAGTTTGTAGAATCTCAGTTAACCCTCTGGTTCTTCCATCCCTACAGGACGGCTGCACAATGCTTTCTCATTAACTGAGCAAGACCTCTGTCAGTGGCCCTGTCTGGAAGCGGCTCCACATGGAGAACAGGTAACTCCTGGTCCACCCCAGAGCCCCTCACAAAAACTAGGTGCCTCCATCAGTTCATCCAAACAAGAGAAGCTGTGCAAGAGCAAGGCTGTTAGAACGGGAGCAGGCAACGTGCATCCACAGCCCATAAGCAGCCCCTGCAGCCCCGCCAAGCGTGGCCCCCCGTTAGGGTAATATGGAGCACCTCCACGGAGAGGACGGGCAACTCCACCGTAAGATTTGAGCCTTCAAACAGTCCAGAGCCCCTTATAAAAACTCCTCTTATCAGTGTATACAAACAAGGTAAGCTTTGCAAGAGCAGAGCTGCATGACCAAACCAGGGTGCTCTGCCAGATTTCCAGAGAGCTAGGAGGAAAGAACAGGTAATGGCAAGGGAAGGGGGCGCCGGGATGACGGGTGGGCAGTTCGGAATCAAATCGGCACCATTATTGCTTGAAAACAGGAGAGAGAGAGAGAGAGAGAGAGAGAGAGAGAGAGAGAGAGAGAGAGAGAAGTGTGTGCCCCGCTCCTCCAATGCAAGAACCCCAAAGGAACGGGGAGAGATTGTCTGTGAGCCACCCCAGCCGGACACCTCCGGCAGTGCAGACAATCATCATGCCAGTCTCTTTGGATCAAAGCCGGCCCCTTCGCCCCCGCAGGCCGGAGTCAGTGCTACAGTGTCTGAACGGCAACCGGGTACAGCAAGGAAAGGTTCTCGGCCCCTTTGACGGGCAGCTCTTGGGCCGTGTAGTAATGGATGACCTCCGGGATGCTGTCAAAGGGGGCACTGTTCTGTCCCAGGACGTATTTGTTCTCCTTGCTCCGGGTGAACTTCATATGCATAAAGCCTTGACTGCTCCTGCGAGAGAAAGAGATGAGCTGAGATCCGGTGCCAATGGACAGGCGCAAATTCAGGATCCATCGCAACCATTTACACAGAAATACGGGGCATTTGTGGGTAGGCCTGGGCAGAGAAGACTGTGACCGGGTGACCTCCGTGTCCGCTCCGTCTCCTGCCCAGGTGCGGATACCTGTGCATTGGCGACTGTGAGGAAAGGTTACAACGTCTGGGATTGTTTCACTCGGAGAAAAGGCGAGTCAGGGGAGACATGCAGGGGAGGCCGGTGACGCCTATCTCGGTGGGGCCCCTTTTCCGTTGCAGGATCTGCGGCTTTTATTTGGAGCTTCATAGGAGCTCTCCACGGCCGTGCACCTATTTTGGGGGTGGAGTTCGGCACCACGGAGAGCTCCTAGGAAGCTCCAAATAAAAGCCGCAAATCCTGCAACGGAAAAGGGGCCCCACCGGAATAGGAGTCACCACGGCCTCCCCTGGAGACAAGTCATAAAGGTGTACAAAATCACGCATGATGTGGAGAAAGTGGATCGGGAGACATTTGTCTCCCTCTCTCATTCTACAAGAACCCTAAAGGGGTCGTCCCATTAATCTGATTGGTGGGAGATTCAGGACAGATCAGAGGAAGGACTTCTTCACACAGCACAGAGTTCAACTATGGAATTCACTTCCTCAGGATGTCGTGACGGCCACCAATTTTGAGGGCTTTCAAAGGGGATTGGGCAAATTCATGGAGGAGAAGGCAACCAATGGCTACTAGTCCTGATGGCTCTATGCTCCCTCCAGGATCAGAGGCCGTATGCCTGTGTACACCAGTTGCTGGGGAACATGGACAGGAGGGTGTCGTTGCAGTCATGTCCTGCTTGTGGGTTTCCCCTTTGGGCAGCTGTTTGGCCACTGTGTGAACAGAAAGCTGGACTAGATGGACCCTTGGTCTGATCCAGCAGGGCTCTTCTGATGTTCAAGGCCTCTGCTCTGCTCTCTTCTCTTAGGGTTCTTGAACTTTAAAGCAGACATGGACCGGACAGCCCTTCACACATGGCCACCCTAAATTGCCTCCCACGGGTTCCAGAAATGGGGCACCAGCAATGGTGCAGTTAGGTAATTTTAGGCTCTGGACTTAATAATCTTACACACACACACACACACACACACCCTTTCATAACAGGGATGTGCAGGTGAGCAGCCAGACCCGCGCTCGCCAAAGTTCTCTAAATTCCATCTTGAAGCTCGTCCCCACGATATAAGCGAGTCCATGGTATGTGTTTGTTTTTTTCTTTCAGCATGAAAATATGTGTGTATTTTCATGCTTAGTTTTCCAAATGTGCGCATCGATGGTGCACCTCTTTGAAGTGTACGCATTCTTCTCCCACTGATTAAAGCATATTTGTGTGCATTTTTCAAATGTACACATGCTGTCAAATGCTTGGTTTTTGTTTTTGTTTTTTGGCCTATGAATCACATTGCAAGCTCGCAAATGTACGGACTTCGACCGCAGAGAGTGTGTCTGAGTCCGTGTTTGGTCCGGAAGGTGCGAACTGGGTAAAATCCTGATCAAAAACAAACTAAAACAAATTTCTAAGTCTTCCCTAAATATGTATTATTTCACTTGCTACAAGATGTGGTCACCAAGCCAGACCTGCTGCGTTTGCCCCCCCACACACACACACACACACACGCCTGCTCATTCTGCCGAGTGGGGCCCTGGCCGTCTGGCCCTGGTGATGCCACCACCAAAAAGGTCCCCTTCCAGTTCCCGGTCGCCACCTGCTTCACCACAATTCATTTATTTATTCATTCCACTTTTGAGTCACCCTATAGCCGAAACTATAGAGCCTCCACGAATGACCTAATAACACTGGCAGATTGATGTGGGAACAGGTGTTCCTTCAGGCATCTGGGTCCCAAGCCAAGTAATGTTTGAAAAGATAAATGCAAACGGATTAAACTGCATCACACAGCACCTGAGTGGTCATGTGCATGCCAGGGGCAGATTCCAAAAAAATAGGCAACATCCCTGGTTAATAAGAACTGTTGGAAGACTAGGTGGATTTCAACTCACAATGTATCTCCTGTTATCTGGCAGGGTTACGACGAACCAAACAGGGAAACATATCCCAGCACAACAACCAAGATCAGTAAAGGAACTGGGATGAACAGACCGGTGAAAATAAATAATTTTCCAAAGGTCTAATAAAGCAATTTTATCTATCCAAGTTTCTGGCAGGGTCACAACTCAGCTGTTCCCTACACCAAACGAAGCCCTTGGTGGATAAGAATGTAAGAAGATGCTGGATCAGAACGAGGGTCCATCTAGTCCAGCATTCTGTTCACACAGTGGCCAGCCAGCTGCCCATGGGACCCCACAAGCAGGACACGAGTAAAACAGCACCCTGCCGTCCATGTTCCCCAGCAACGGGTGCACATAGGCATACTGCCTCTGATACTAGAGGGGGCATATAGCCATCAGGACTAGTAGCCACTGATAATTTTCTCCTCCATGAATTTGCCCAATCCCCTTTGAAAACCATCCAAACTGGTGGCCATCACTACATCTTGCGGAAGGGAATTCCACAGTTTAACTCTGTGCTGTGTGAAGAAGGACTTCCTTTGATCTGTCCTGAATCTCCCACCACCAATCAGTTTCATGGGATGACCCCCTTTGGGTTCTAGTATTATGAGAGAGGGAGAAAAAGGTCTCCCTGTCCACTTTCTCCACACTATGCGTCATGTTGTACACCTCTATCATGTCTCCCCTCACTTGCCTTTTTTTCTAAGCTGGACTTTCCTAAGTCCCAGATGTTGTAACCCAGCCTTCCCCAACCTGGTGCTCTTCAGGTGGCAGTGGGATGATGGGACTTGTAGTCCAACACATCTGCAGGAGACCAGGTTGGAACAGGCTGTTGGAACCTTTCCTCCTAGGGGAGTTGCTCCAGCCCTAGATCATTTCCGAGTGCCTTTCGTGTGCCTTTTTCCAATTGTACAATAACCTTTTTGAGGTGCGGCAACCCGAACTGTATACAGTCCCCTAAGTGTGGTCACCCTTGGATCACAAGGCAGAGCGGGAATCCACGCTGGTGCACTGGAGGGGGCAGTTGTTCTAACACGAGGGCTCCGACAGCGCAGAGAGGAGATGAAAGGCCAAGCCGTGGCAGTCAACAGCATTGCTTGGTGTGATGATCAAAGCACCGGAGGCCTCAGAGGGAAGGGGGTGGGATTAGAAAAGCTCTGAGCTTTTCGCCACAGATTATAACTCAAGCTGTCACTTTATTGTTCTCTCTCCCTGCCGTGGCACGCAGAGATCCACCCCGACAGAACAAGCCGCCGCATAATCGCAGTAGAGGAAAAAACCCAACAGAGGGTCCGATTTTGAGTTCAGGGCTCCCACAACCGAGTTCAGGAATCCGACCGTTGTGAATTCGGACACCTGCGGCCCCGACCTGCCACTCCTGGGTCAAAGGCATGGATCAGAACTTTGTGACCCCACGCGCTTTCGGGCTTCCCGGGTGTTCCGAAGCAGAGTCTCTGTTCAGGCAACGGATCAAAATATGTTTAGAAGGTGCGCGTTTTGAGAGAAGATACATCATACGTTCGATGAGAGCTTCCGTCTGGATACTTTGACAAATTAAACGCTCGCAGATTCATGCGGAAACAGGATGGGACGGATTTATAGGCGACCCCAAGCAAAAGTGACCTGGAGTGGAAATAGACTGATTCGCTCGTTGGTAATAGCAATTCTCCATCACCGGGGACAGGTTGGCATTGCAGCCCTCCTGCAGGCACATCTCTACATTAGTTTACTTTTTATTACATGTATATCCTGCTTCCCCCCCCATTTTTGCAAGAAACTTTAATGGGAGGGGCTTCAGGATGGGGCCCCACCCCATGACATCATCCAGCTTGGTCCAGGGGAGGAGGCAATCTGGCCCCTGGACCAAAAATGGTTGCCTACCCCTGGAGTATTGGAAGCTGCCTTCTACCGCATCAGACCTTTGGTTGTCTACACTGGGTTGACAGCTCTCCAGGATTTCAGATACGGGTCTTTCCTAGCCCTGCTTGGAGATGACAGGCATGAAATCCGGGAAGTTCTGCATCCCCACCACATAAGCCTGTAGCCACCTTCCCAAACTCACCACCTTCTTAATGCCTTTCTTTACACACTGGGAGCCAGTGTGGCGTAGTGGTGAGAGTGTTGGACTGGGACTCGGGAGATCCGGGTTCTAGTCCCCGCTCGGCCATGAAACTCATTGGGTGACTTTGGGCCAGTCACTGACTCTCAGCCTAACCTACCTCACAGGGTTGTTGTGAGGATAAAGGCGGGGCATAAATAAATAAATAAATAAATAAATAAAAATCCCGCCATTCCACTAAGGAGCTCAGGGCATGGTTTCTCCCCCACCCCTAAACCAACCCTGTGAGGTAGGTTAGGCTGAGAGAGAGAGAGAGAGAGAGAGAGAGAGAGAGAACGACTGCTCTAAGATCCTCTGGTAAGCTCTGTAGCTAAGTGGAGATTTGCACTGTGCCTGAAAGTACTACCTCTGAGTGACCCTCCGTTTTAAGATCCCCTTCTGGAAATCCCTAGACAAGGGCCAGACCCAAAGATAAGAGAAAGGAAGGGAGAAGGGGGAGACACTGGAAATCCTGTTACCTGAGCGAGAGGGAGTAGTCGTTGCGGCTGGTCTCGCTGTTCCGTACCAAGTAGCTCCCTTCTTTGCACAGGGCT
This sequence comes from Shinisaurus crocodilurus, assembly GCA_021292165.1. Lineage (NCBI taxonomy): Eukaryota > Metazoa > Chordata > Lepidosauria > Squamata > Shinisauridae > Shinisaurus > Shinisaurus crocodilurus. The sequence continues at coordinate 87,733,576 of CM037882.1, read as the reverse complement.
AGGAGGGACTCGGCGTCGGCTCGGCTGATGGTCCCGTGAAACCACCTGTGGGGGGGAGACAAGAGGATGCTCCAGTCACCCCTCGTCCCTTGCGCCTCCAAATCTGGAGCGATGGCTCTCACAAACACTCCTGTATCAACCTGACCAGATGCGGACTTCGGTTGTTTTTCATTTTTTTGTCATTAACAGTTTATTAGGTGGTTTCCCATTTCAAATTACCGGCGACGAGGGTCAGCATGGTCGGGCACTTGCCGAGGGCCCACGCCCCAGGAGGGCCCCCCCGACAAAGAGCCCCCCCGGAGTTGCTCCTCTTCTTCACCGTTGCAACCTGCATGTTCCCCTGCCTCTCGTTCTGGCCCAGACAACGGTGGCAGTGAGGGGGAGGAGGAGCAGCAGGAGATGCCACGGCCGAACTGCTCACCGGTTCTCTGCCTGTCCAGCAAGCATGAGGTGGTCACGCTGAGGGAGAGGATGAAGAGCAACAGCAGCTGGTGAGAATGGCGGCGAGGGGGTAGATTTACTGGGGTGTCTTGCCCAAAGGACTTCCGAAACCGGGAGCTGGTTTTTATCCAATACAATTACAAACAATAAACCCATCCCTCCACACACCCCATTTTCTCCTCTGAAGGTTTATTTTTAGTGCCCCGTATTTAAAGACTAAAGCGCCGTGTAAGTAAACCCGTTAAGTAAAAATTGGATCAATAAACAGTTACATTGGAAAAGTAAAATACAGAAATGAAATAAAAGTTGGACTCAACAGTCACAGGGTTGGAAGGGACCTCAGGGGGTCATCTAGATCATGCCTATGTACTCCAGTTGCTGGGGAACATGGGCGGGAGGGTGCTGTTGCACTCCTGTCCTGCTTGTGGGTTTCCCATTGGGGCAGCTGACTGGCCACTGTGTGAACGGAATGCTGGGCTAGATGGACCCTTGGTCTGATCCAGCAGGGCTCTTCCTATGTTCTTATCAGCCACTTGCTCTCTTTGGGGATCTCGCAGCTTCAGCATCTTTGACAGGTGGTCCTCCGACCTCTGCCTAAACGCGAAGGAGGGCTCACCACCTCCTGAGGCAGCCTGTTCCACTGTCAAACAGACCGTGCCAACCTGTGTCCATTTGTCTGAACACAATCTCTCTCTCTCTCTCTCTCTCTCGGACATGGAGGGCCAAATGACACAGTACATCAAATGTTGGCTATTTCTATGTGTGGTTTGTTTGTTTTGTAAATAAAAGCTGCAGGGCCAGAGGGCACTCATCCATATCGGGACCATGATGGCACATTTGGAGGGGAGGTTAGCACTTTCCCCCTCCCCCACGGTCTTGGAAAACTTCCCTCCCGCCGCCTCGCAAAGTTGCCCTTTGGCCCTAGTGACAACAAAAGCAGTTTCCCTTCTGGGAAAATTACACCGGGGGGTGGGTGGTGGGGAGGGATTTTAATCAGGACTACGGTGCAGGGAGAAAGGGTTAAAGCCTCTCCACCCACAGTGTGGCCCTGATCCAGGCTGAGCCTCCAAGCTGTTGCTTTAAACACACACACACACGCGCGCGCGCGCAAACGCAAAGACGCATTTAACATAATGTGGCCGTTGAGCTCTGAAAGATAGCAGCGAATTTGCTTGCTTGCTAATCGTTGCATTTGTGCTTGCTAAGCACTGGAATAAACACATCAATATGGCCAGACGTTGGGCGGATGTGGAAAGATACATTAACAGTGCAATCCAACGATGAGGCTGCCTGTAGCCCTCCAAACCCAGGGGATTACGGGCATCCAATGGAGGGCGGAAGGAGCACGGAGGTGAAGGTCACCTCCCTGTAAAACTCGTAGACGGCCGATTTCAGCCGTCTTAACTGGTCTGCCCCAGAGCGCAAGGAGGGGGCCCCGGGATACTGCATATGCTGGCGGCACTTGTCTCCGCCCCTCTCCGTGCCCCTCCCTGCCCAGAAAACTCCATCTTCAAGGCAGCCTTGAAAAGGTCTCCAAGCTTGTTCTTTCCGTGCCGGCTGCGAGGGCAGAGGGAGGGCGCTCCAACCTCGGAGTCCTCAGAACGGATTTCAAAGAAGTCAGAGCTGGGACTCCAAATTCATCTATGGCTGTCTAGACTCTGTCTAGCGGCCTTAGGACTGAGCCCTCAGATAATTACAACTAAATCTTAAACCCCGGATGAACATCTGTGGATAAATATAAGGTTCTTAATATATTGAACCTCCTTTAGGGATGTGTGAGGAATAGGGGGTGAAAATCCTATGGGATTTTCATGATTCAGCCCCCCCGGATTCCAGTTCGCCAGCCTTGCGCTGCCGCCGACTCGCTATGATGTGAGTTGAGCCAGCTTGCGGACTTCCGTCTCTAAGACGGGCTGCAGTTTACGCATTTTTAAAAAAACGCTAAGGAATTTGCACAAATGATGTAAAGTTACGCAAATTCCAGTATGTGTAAATCGGGGTATTTTGCATGTTTTGTGCAAATAAGCACCCGAAAAACACATGGATCTAGAGAGATTTGCTTAAAATCGGCTGATTTTACACAAATCACACTAGATCCATGTGATCTTCTGGGTGCTTATTTGCGCAAAACATGCAAAATAACCCAATTTATGCAATTTGAGTAACTTTACGCAATTTGCGCAAATTTCCTTAGTGTTTAAAAAAAATGTGCAAGCTGCAGCCCATCTCAGAGACAGATGGAAACCTCCCCCCCCCCCCCGATTCAACCCGCTTCTGATCATCAAATCGGAAGCGGGCAGGACGTCCATCGAGCTCAAATGAGCTGGACTTCCCAGCATCAGCACATCCCTACGTGATTCTTGTTAACTGTAAATGGATTTTTTTTCAATGTAATCTACGTGTTTTGCTAGTTGAAAAGTTGTAATGTTTTCTATATACATTGATTATATTGAAAACATGTGATTTAAAACTCAATAAAAATACATTTTTAAAAACGTTCATGATGACTGTGTCATATTCCTCTCCCTGTGAGGTAGGCTCAGTATTTTTTCTTAATTTTTAATCATCATCATCATCATCATCATCATCATCATCATCATGTTACTATGACTTCCATCTCTCACTCTCCAGGTGCCCAGAGAAATGAAAATGAAAATATTGTGCTAGGGCCATTTCAAATGGTTGTAATCAGGGCTTTTTTTCTGGTGGAACTCACCAGAACTAAGTTCCAGCACCTTTTATTCTATTAATTTCATTACAATTTAATCGCCATCTACTCCCGAGGAAACATAATCCAAGAGTTCCGGTACCTTTTTCTCCAGAAAAAAAGCACTGGTTGTAATAAAAGCGAGACTCTGGATATTGATTGTGGAGGGTGGGGGGCAAAGAAAAACTGATATCTATTTTCAGCCCCCGCTCATCAGTTGAGGTTTTTCTGTGGCCGTTAGAAGGACAATTTACCAAAGCCGGTTTATGCCCAGCTTTACCGATAATTTGATCAATAGCGGCTAACGAGAAAAATTACACGGACAAAAAAATAATTGAAACATCAACAATTTCTAGGACCCTGACAGTAATTTTTCGAAATAATAATAGATAGTAATGACTTTTGATCAGTCAATAAAACTCATCGAATAATATTCTCAACACTTTGCTTGAAAGTTTAATATTACATAAGCAAATGTGTTTACATGCAATGTTTCTAATAGAAGATATGTGCTAATGTCCAGGTCCATCTCAACGTAATTGCAAAATGTAGCAATCCTCTAAAGTACTTCCAGAAATAAGGGGCCACCTTGAATTTTCTCACATTGTTAATTTCAGATTTGCGCAAATTTCCGGATCCGCTCCAGAATTTGCACAAATTTCCCCAGCTTTATATATATATATATATATATATTGTATGTATAATATTTATACCCCGCCTTTTTTCCTTCAAGGAACCCAAGGCGGCTTACACAATCCTCCTCCTCCTCTCCATTTTATCCTCACAACAACCCTGTGAGGTAGGTTAGGCTGAGAGTCAGTGCCTGGCCCAAAGTCACCCAGTGAGTTTCATGGCCGAGTGGGGACTAGAATCCGGATCTCCCGAGTCCCAGTCCAACACTCTCACCACTAGGCCACACTGCCTCTCAAATGGAAGCCCGTGTGCTGGCTCAACTCGCATCTGATCGAGTCGGCGACAGCTGCCAGCGCAGGGTTGACGGAACGGTATCCATGGGGTCAAGTCAAACTAATCCGTCGGATTTTCACCCCCTATCAGATTCCTTACACATCCCTACTCATTGTACAGCAAGAGGCGCCTGCAATACACCAGAGCTGATCCCTTCTGTTTTGATTGTTCGCCATGTACAGAAAAGAAATGCCGTGTCCGTAGCACGCCACGGTGGAAACCGAGAACTTTGGCACAAGGCCCGGTTTTGGCTCACGTAGTCAGAAAGAGCTTCCACTGAAGGCTGGAAGGAGAAGCTGCAGGAACACACCTCTCCTAGGAACAATCCCCCCGCTTTAAAAAAAATTAAAATAAAATGTGTTCTCTTGGCACCCACCCCCTCCAAATTTTTGATGGTATTTCTTAAGGGGTTTTTTTTTTAATTGAACAAAAAAGTAATTAATTTTAATGTATTTCTCTTAATTAAAAAAAAAATTAAGGGGGAGGCTGGCATGCTGCAACGTGAAGTGCTGCCCTCCACAGCTGCCTTTATTTGGATTCGAAAGAGTGGCTCTTGGCTCTTGGGCAAGTTACTTTTGTTCTAGTCTTGCTGGTTTGCCTTCTGGGAAATGAGTGTTTTGTGAGCGGCCAGGCCCATCACGGCAGCCATTTTGTGCATGGGCAAGCCCCGCCTCCGTGGCAGCCATTTTGTGAGAGCACCCACAACATTCTCTCCAAATCCCAAATGTGCCCACCGACTCAAAAAGTTTGGGGACCCCAAAATTACACACCACCTTGATGACCCTCATATCCTGTCCTTAGCTCCCTGCCTGTGATCTTTGCTCACAAAACACTATTTTTCTTAAGTAGCAGAAATCATTTTGCCCTCACTGCCCCTCATGCCTGAAACCCACCCAGAGTGCTCTTGCTCTCCTGCTGCCTTAAATGATTCCACCTTTTCTCCCTCGCTGCCCCTCGTGCCCAGAGCCACGTAAGCCCCCTCGAGCTCCTTGGAATAAAGGCAAGTGGGTAAGGTCATCCAACTGAGCAGGAGAAGGATAAAGCCAGCGTTCAATGGCAACCACTGCATGGAAGTAAAGCTCTTCCACTGCCGTTACTTCCCTCTATAGCCTTGCTTGAGACCTCGGCTCCTCCAATGTCACCGCCATCAGCAACCCCAAAAGCCTCTTGCTCCTTTAAATTTCTCCACCCATTGCTGCCCCTTATACCTGGAACCCTCCCAGAGCGCCCTACATATCCAGCTCCCTTTAATGCAGGGCTCTCCAACCTTGGGTCAGTCCCCAGATGTTGCTGGACTACAGCTCCCAGAATCCCTTGCCATTCACCATGCTGGCTGGGTATGCTGGGAGCTGTAGGCCAGCAACATCTGGGGACCCCAGGTTGGAGAGCCCTGCTTTAATGACTCCACCCACTCTCCCTTGCTGCCCCTTATGCCAGGATCTACCTCCCAGAGCCCCTGAGATTTTCTCCTCCTCTGAATGACTCTACCCACTCTCCCTTGCTGCCCTTTATTCCTGAAGCTCCTCCCAGAGCCCCAAAGAGCTCCCACTCCTTTAAATGATGCCATCCTTCTTCTTTTGCTGCCCATTATGCCTGGATCCCCCTGTCAGAGCCCCAATGCCTCCAAATGACTCCACCCACTCTCCCTCACTACCCCTTATGCCTGGACGTCCCCTTCCAAAGTCCCAGAGATCTCCTGCTCCCTTAAATGACTCCGCCCACTCTTCCTTACTGCCATTTCCCCCCTGGAATTCCCTTCCAGGGAGAAGGAACATATGCCATTTACATAGGTGTTGCGCCTTGCTGGCCACCTGAATCAGTCCCTCCTGGCACTCATAATGATTCTCTTCCCCTGCACCCCAATAACTTACGCCTGATTTTCCAGCGGCAGCAAGGGGTCGAAACGTTCGGCCACAGGAAGGCCGTGGTCGGGGCTCTGCGATCCGGCCAAACTTGGAACTTCCTGTCAGGTGCTTCTGCTGGTGCCAGCGTTCTTTGTGTGTGGCAGAGGAAGAGGAGGCAGAGGATGTCCGTTCCCATTCCGGGTTCTCAAATTGCACTGTGCGGGGAGCAGAAGGGACCATTAGACAGGGAGAGGGAGAGGAGAAGAGCAGAGCAGAGAAGTCGCTCCTAGCCAGAAATGGGGCAAGACAGGAGGATACTGCTGTCAATATTACCTCCAGTATCAGAGGCAGTATACCGAGGAACATGAGTGGGAGAGCATTACAGTAATACCTTGGATTGCAAGTAACTTGGTTTGAGAGCGTTTTGCAAGACAAGCAAATTTTTAAATATTTATTTAATTTTTTTGACTTGATATACAAGCAACGTCTTGCAATACAAGTACTGCAGTACAGCTTAAATTAAAAATCTCTGTACAAATTTTTTGGGGGGATAGTTTTGATATAAGAGTGTTTTGGATTACAAGCACGTTTCCGGAACGAATTATGTTCTCAATTCAAGGCATGACTGTATTCTGCTCATGTCAAGCTTGAGGGCTTCCCATTGGGGTATAAGAACACAAGAAGAGCCAGGCTGGATCAGACCAAGGGTCCATCTAGTCCAGCATTCTTTTCACACAGTGGCCAACCAGTTGCCCACAGGATCCCACAAGCACGACATGAACACAAGAGCACCCTCCCACCCATGTTCCCCAGCCAGGGCCGGTGCTACCATTAGGCCAACTAGGCAGCCGCCTAGGGCGCAGGGCTAAAGGGGGCGCCAGAAACGCCTTGAAAAAAAAATACAGCGTTCAAGTGGGAAGGGGGGGGCGTTAAATATCTGATCTTGCCTAGGGCACCAAACTGCCTTGCACCGGTCCTGTCCCCAGCAAATGGTGTACTTGGGCATACAGCCTCTGATCCTGGAGGTAGCATAGAGCCATCAGGATTGGTGGCCATCACGACATCTTGTGGAAGTGAGTTCCATAGTTTAACTATGTGCTGTGTGAAGGAGTCCTTCCTTTTATCTGTCCTGAATCAGCTTCATGGGATGACCCCTTTGGGTACTAGTATTATGAGAGAGGGAGAAAAATGTCTCTCTATCCACTTTCTCTACACCAGGCATAATTTTGTTTAGTTCTATCATTTTTCCCCTCACTCGCCTTTTTTCTAAGTTCCTACTTTCTTGGCCACTGTGGGCATGGAATGCTAGACTGGATAGGCCTTAGTCTTATCCAGCATGGCTCTTACTTATGCTTTATTCTTGGCATACTAGTCACCACATGGCATTCGACAAGCCACTGTCTTTTAGACTCAGTTTTCCCATCTGCGATATGGGGAGAATAATGCCAGCCTTCCTTACAGGGGTGTTGTAAGGCTGTGTGAGACAGAACATTTGTGTAAGGCCGTGTGTGAGAGAGGCTCGCCGGGTGCCTACATTGTGGTCTTTTGTGCCAGGTGAAGATTTTTTTATTTTCCCAGGCATTTTAGCCCTTAGTTTTAAAAATTGCATTAGTACGTTTTTTTAGGTCTTTGCAATGCCGCTGGCTTTTATCTTGGTTACTACTTTAGTTTTATCCTGTTTTAAACTTGTGGTTTTATATTATGCTTTACTGTGTTATTGTATTTTATGGTTTTAAGCTTTGTCTTGGAAACTGCCCAGATGGGCAGCACTGAAATAAATAAATAAATAAATAAATAAATAAAATTTCCACTGCCTTGATAGGGATGTGCTGACAACGGGAAGCCCAGCTCATTTGAGCTCAACGGACTTCGTGCCTGCTTCCGATATGATGTTTGGAAGCGGGCCAAGTCCGGGGGGGTTCTGCGGACATCCATCCCTAATGGGCCATGGTTTGTGCATTTTCTTTTCAATGCTAAGTAAATTCACTTCCAATTGCGCTATTTGCATATAGTTCTAGTGCGATTTGCACAATTTGCACTAGAACTGCATCGTTTTTGGCTTCCAATTTGTGCTCGTGGTGCAAAATAGCATGATCTACACCAGTGTTCTCCAACCTTGGGTCCCCAGATGTTTTTGGCCTACAACTCCCAGCATGCCCGCTGTGAGGCTGTGAGTCAGTGGCTGGCCCAAACTAAGTCACCCAGTGAGCTTCATGGCTGAATGGGAGACTAGAACCCGGATCTCTTGAGTCCTAGTCTGACACTCTAACCCAGTGTTCTCCAACCTTGGGTTCCCAGATGTTTTTGGCCTACAACTCCAAAACTGGCTGGGGCATGCTGGGAGTTGTAGGCCAAAAACATCTGGGGACCCAAGGTTGGAGAACACTGATCTACTCAAACTTCCTTAGTGTTTTCAAAAAAATATATGCAAACCATGGCCTGTCTTAGAGGTGGAAGTTTGCGAGCTGTCTTAACTTGCACAACAGCGAGTCGGTGCTAGCGCGGGGGTAACAAGCTGGAATCTGGGAGGCCAAATCATGAAAATCCATCAGATTTTCACCCCCTCATCAGATTCCTCACACATCTCTATTATTCAGATTGACTGCTCCCCATCCCTCTCTCCCTTATGGAGAGGAATAAAGACATCCCTGTTTTATTCTGCCTTTCCCATTTTGGTTTTAACCGGACATTTTTGGAGCTTTGGAGCCGGGTTGCTTTTTAAAAAATATCTTCTGTTTTCTTTATCCTTGTGGTTGTGTAACGGTATATTGTAATTTTTAAATTGTGTGTTTTCAGTGGTAGTAATTTTAGTCGGCAATCCTATAAGCACTTATCTGGGAGCAAACTCCACTAGAAATAACTTTATCCCTATCAAGCAGATCCAAAAGCAAATCCCCAGGTGTAGAGAAACAATGGAGAATATTTCTGTTTTATATACATTCTATCGTGACCTTGGGCCTTCCCGTGTGCAGCAGAGGATTCTGATGGGATGAGGCACAGGCAACTTCTTTGGGGGTAGGAGAGTCATCACCCTCCTGGCCAGAGGACACAGCCCTGCCATTACCCTCTCAGGCTACAAAATCAGGAAAGGGCCCTTGGTCAGGTCCTCCACGAGGGCTGCAACTGACCACACTTTCCAGCCTACATAAGGCTTCAGTTGTCACTAGCTCCCTGCTGAGACAACATCCTCCTAGGTTCCTGATAGGAGAGGGCGCCAGCCAGCAAAACTCCCTCTGAGCTATCCGTGGTCCTGATTACAGCTCTTTATACAAGAGAGCTTCTGCCTCTGCCCACCTTGCTGTGTCTGATGCACTTACCTTGACTGGACTCTGCCTACCTGATTTGACCTCACCTGCCTTGACCTGACTGTTTGACACAGGCTGGATTCCCTTACCGAGATCTGACCCTGTCAGAGGACATTAGCTTCCCTTGTGAGCCCCAGGTAACCACAGAATGGGACACATTCTTACCCTCATGATGATGCTACAATCGTATTATCCAAATGGATATGAAGTGGGGGGATTCTTGGGGAGGGTTAGTGATTGGATACAGGAAATGCACGGGGGCCCAGTGGCGCATCAAACATGCCAAAGTCACGCATCCACATGCAACCCAGCTGCCACGAACTGTGATAGACACGGGATGAGTGAGGAAGAGAAGTGACAGCGAGGAAAACTATTAAAAGAGAGAGAGGAAGGGGAACAAGAGGAAGGGGGATTCCCTGGGGGGATACATGAGGAAACGGGTGTGTGGAATCATAGAGTTGGGAGGGATCTTTGGAGACCATCTAGTCTAATCCCCTGCTCCGTGCAGGCTTTGCAATGCAGGGGGCATAATACAGGAAAAGGAGTAGTATCAGGTGTGTGTGCAGAAAGGCTGTTACCAGCACCTGCCTCCAACATCCTGCCGAATATATTTGGGGGAACACACCTAGGGATGTGTGAGGAATCCGACAGGGGGTGAAAATCCAATGGATTTTCATGATTCAGCCCCCCCGGATTCCAGTTGGCCAGCCCTGCACTGCTGCCAACTTGCTATGATGTGAGTCGAGTCAGCTTGCGGACTTCCGTCTCTAAGATGGGCTGCAGTTTGCGCATTTTTAAAAAACGCTAAGGAATGTGCACAAATTACATCAAGGTACACAAATTGCAGTTTGCATCAATCAGGGTATTTTGCATGTTTTGTGCAAATAAGCACACACACACCCAAAAAATGGGGGGTGAAGCAAATGCTGGGATTTTCAGATTGACAAATCTTAACCCACCCCAGCCGTGCAGACTTTTATGTCTCTTTGTGGGCAGGCACCTCATATAGCAATACCTTGGATTGCAAGCATAATTCGTTCCGGAACCAGTGCTTGTAATCCAAAACACTCTTATTTATTTATTTTTATTTATTAATTATATTTATACCCCACCTTTTTTCCTGAAAGGAACCCAAGGTGGCTTACATAATCCTCCTCCTCTCCATCTTATCCTCACAACAACCCTGTTATATGAAAGCGAGTCTCTAGCGGGCGTGAGCGGGTCCAATTTCGGCCCGCTACGCCCGCTCGAGGTGAGTGGTTATATCCCTACACTACTTGTATTGCAAGACGTTGTTTGTTTATCAAGTCAAAATTTATTTTAAAAAATTGCTTGTCTTGCAAAACGCTCTCAGACCAAGTTACTTGCAATCCAAGTTATTACTGTATTCACACATGCCCCTGGGACGTATCCAGCTGCCAATACCATTTTGACAGACAAGGGCTCCATGCCTTAACATGCATAGATGGCAGCTGGAAGTTCAACAGGTGCAGCTTTTGCATGCTTAAATCAGGGGTGTTGGACCTCTTTCGACACAAGGGCCAAATTCTATTTTGGAGAAGCTCTCGGGGGCCACATTACAGTGGAGGGCGGAGCCAAAGGCAAAAGGGGTGGGGCCAAAAGATGAATACCAGCATATTGTAGCTGAAAGCTCTTCCTGCCAGTAATTCAGCAATAGGAGAGGCATTTTAATCTTTTACGATGGGGCAAATACTGCACAAAAGCCAAGAAGCCACCCAATTATTGATCGTTGGGGGGAAGTGGGTGGGGTCAGTGGTAGTGGGCGTAGCCATCTGGGGAGGTCTGGATCGGGACCCCCAAATTTGGCCCCTGGACCTGCAACCCTGACTTAAGTACACCGATCCGTTGGTGAACTCTTGACGTCGCGCTGTGTGGCTTGTTCAACTGGAATTCGAACAAAGCTGTAGCTACTGTCATTGAGAGCCAGTGTGACATAGTGGTTAGGGTGTTGGACTGGGACTCGGGAGATCCGGGTTCAAGTCCCCACTCGGCCATGAAACTCACTGGGTGACTTTGGGCCAGTCACCGACTCTCAGCCTAATCTACCTCACAGGGTTGTTGTGAGGAAAAAATGGAGAGGAGGAGGAGGAGGAGGTTAATGTAAGCTGCCTTGGGTTCCTTGCAGGAAAAAAGGCGGGGTATAAATATAATAAATAAATAAATAATAATAAATAATTGAACTAAGGAAGGAAATGCACTGGGGGCATACTGTCAGGGGAAGCAGCACCTGTTGAATTTCTGCCCGCCCTGTTCAAACTGCTATCTATATAGCAGAGAGCAACCCGGGCACCACCCCAAGCTGGAGGCCAGAAAACCGCGGCCTCGGAGAAGGTCAGAGGTGCTACGCCCTAGTTGGAATTGGGGGAGAAGATGGTTCTGACAGAGGGAAGATGGGTTGAAGGCAAACTGGGGTGGGTGGGTAAGGGGGGAGTTAAAACAAGACATCACCTTCTGGATCTAGGGGTTCCTCAGTCCCTGTGAGTTGTCCTACAGGCGGTGGCCAGGGTAATACTTTAGTCTCCTTAATGTCTACTGCAGTGGGAGGGGGGAGCATTGTGGGAGGGGGGGAGAGAAGGTTGCGGGGAGGGGGAAGAGAAGAAAGATAATGAGAAGGGAGGGGAGAGGGGCAGAGGAGATGAGAGAGGGGGGAGGGAAAAGGGGGAGACAAAACCGACATGATAAAAAGAAAAGATCTAATGACAGACAGACAAGGGAAGGCAGGTGACCCCCCGCCCCTTCCCTCCCGCTAAACTTTTGCCCTGACAGGCAATTTTAGAAGTGGCAGGATGCACGGGTCTTTCTGTACGCCCGGAAGGAAGCGGTATAGAGCCGCGTCACCTCCGGGGTGGCATGCAGTCTAAAGAAGGGCACAATCCTACGGAGATGAGCGGGGAGACGCTGAACTCGGAGGGTCACACCCATCCAATGCAGAACGGGAGGAGCATCGGAGGCAATGTTCGCCTCCCCGCTCCTCCCACTCTGCATTTTCGGCCATCTAGCAGTGGTGTTTTGGAGGGGGGTGGGAAGGAGGCCGGAGCAGCTTCAGGAATACCTCGTATCCCGGCCTCCCCAGTCTCCCCCCCCTCCAGACACACCCCCTTTCCCCCCTCTCCGAGCTCACTTTCCTGACCTCGGAGAGCAGCTAGCGCGGTTCTTTCCACACCTGCTCCAAGGGGGAAGGGAAAGGGGGTCAGAGCACTGCCTCCAACCTTGGAGCTGGGAATCCAAACCATCCTATATATCCCCTGAAAAAATGTGAAGGGGCCATAGGATCGTTCCCTAATACCCTTCCTTCAAAACCAAACACAGCTCGAGCAAAATACGGAAACCGAACAGCCATAAGTCGAAGAAAAAACAGTAGTGATGATCATTTTGAAAATCAGTCACATCAAGGAGCAAATTCCATTTAGGAGAGTCTCCCCCCCCCGGGGCTCATTCCAGTGGTGGGTGGAGCCTGAAGGCAGAAGGGGTGGAGCCAAAATACAAAAAGTATCAGCATATTGTAGCTTAAAGCTCTACCTTTCACTAAGGCTTAGAAGGGGCATTTCAACCTTTGTAGAATTGGGGGGGGGGGGCTGCACAAAAGCCAGGAAACTACCAAATGATCGGGGGTGATCCAGTCGGAAGAGTCATCCCATCGTTGCCATTCACCAGACGGACTGTGCAATGAGCAGCCCAGGTCTGGCAAATGGCAGCCTCCCACTGGGAAGCTGTCCCGTCTTATCGGCTAAGCAGAACAGCCTTGGCCGAGCGCCTGGGTTGGCAGTTTCCCCGCTCCTGCCACTTTCTGACAACGCAGCTCAAATTCAGTGCCGTACGTGCCGTGGCCCTTGGCTCACAGCTAAGTTCTCCCCGAGAGCTGAACTCATGTGCTCGGGTTTCAGACTGGAGGCGCCACATCACCCCTCGACACTCAAAAAGCCAAAAAGAGGGTGAAAGACGACGAATCGGACATGCTCAGGAGCTGCATTTCCCTGGGGCGGGGGTGGCTCGTTGTTGCTTGTATGAGTTGCTCCAGGGGCGGTGCTGGGTACTGAAAAGATCCAGGGCTCAGGCCCACAGGACAAAAAAAAAATAATTGCACAAATTTGCATGTGCTAATTTACAGATGCTCTAAAGTCTCCCTGTGTCTGTCTTTAAAGGACCCTGTCTCCTAAAGGCATCCCTATTTGTAAAAAGGGATGTAGGGGCAGGGGAGAGGGCATTTGATTTCAGAAAAAAACCTCAGGCAGAAAGATTCAAGGGGGGCAGCAGGAGGGGAAGCACATGTGGCCAAAAAGCCAGTTCATCCTGGGGGATCAGATGCAACAGAGATCGCCTGGGCCCCTGGACCTTTCTTTCAGCAAGTGCAGGGTGGTGGGGCAGAGGGCCTCCCAGAGATTCAGGGCTCCAACTGAAAGATCCGGGGCTCCAGGCCCTAGTGGGCCGCCCCCTAACACCGCTTTTGAGTCGCTCTTCCGGATGCAGCTCACAATCGGAAGGAGTTGACTCACGCAGAGCCTGTCAGTGACTCACACAGAGGTTCAACAGGCAATTCCTTGGGGGCGGGGGATGTCCTCCTGCAACTTAGTTGCATGGGGAACAATTCAGTGCTCCAATTACAGCTCATACGACACCCAGGACCAGAATTACCCAACACCCACAGCAGAGGTCGTTTGGAAGGAGGCATGGCCAGACCTGTGAATCATACTGAGACAGGCCATGCAACCTCTTCCTTGGACCAACTTTCCCCCATAGACTAAAGCGTGAAATGGTGCATTAAAAAAATATATACTGTATTTTTCCGTCTATAAGATGCCCCCATGTATAAGACACCCCCCACTGGGCAGTTTCACAACCGTGCGGTTCTCTCCTCGGCTTACTTCCATGTATAAGACGACCCTCAATTTTTAGTCTAACAATTTTAGGAAAAAGTATAGTCTTATACATGGAAAAATACTGTATACACAATTTCAAGCGGCTTTTTCCTCTGAAATTTGCGCAGTCTCTGAACACAGGCATATGTTCAAGAATTGACTCGCATTTTCGGAGAACACTTTCTGCCGCTTGCGTTCGGGCTTGCGTACGGGACACGCGCGACTGTTTTGCGAGCACAAATGGAATTCTTGTACATTCATATTCGCCACCGCTCAAAAGGACTCGGGGGTGGGGGAGGGAGTTGCATCAATCCTAGATTCACTCCACCGTGGTGCGAAGCCCAAGAGGAACCAGTTGCTCAGGTGGAAAGAGGCCTTGCTGTTCAGCATGATGTGACAGGGAGCTCCCCACCTGTCCCGTCCCTCGATAAGATCAACCGTCCAGCGACTGCCTCCGATCACCAGAACTGAAGAGGGGCGGGGAAAGAACTTGCTAGTCTCAGCTTGGCCCCATCGTGCCTATTGTTTTATTAACTGGCATTTATGCTTCTCTGAACAACAGCGTTGAGCGGAATCGATCATCGGCTGGCCGTGATAAAGGCGTGAGCAGGAGAAGAAGCCAGGAGGGAAAGATAAGCAAGAAGCAGAGATACAGAGCAGGGAGGGATATGTTTCAAGAAAGGGTTCTTCTGAAAACGGAGACAGAGATCGACGGCAGGGGGTTTAAACGGCTACGTCTCCTTGAGCCACCTTTGTCACTTGAGACTCAGGTGGCCTTGGTGACACGGAATGCCTTGGCTGGTGGCCCAGCTAGGCCCCTAACTGGACGGGGATAGCTCGGTTTCAGTAATCTATGCTCTGGCATCCTCCAAGTTAGGTTGCTGCAATGCACTCTACGTGGGGCTGCCCTTGAAGACTGTTCAGAAGCTGCAGCTTGTGCAAAATGTGGCAGCCAGACTAATAATCGGGACCAGAAGGTCTGAACACATAACACCAATCCTGGCCCACTTACATTGGCTGCCTGTATGCTTCCGAGCCTGATTCAAGGTGCTGGTTTTAACCTATAAAGCCTTATGCGGATTGGGACCGCAATACTTGACGGAGCGCCTCTCCCGACCACAATCTATCAGGACACTACGCTCAACATCTGAGACCTTCCTCTGACTGCCACCTTCGAGGGAGGCTCAGTTGGTGGCAACAAGGAAGAGGGCCTTCTCAGTGGCGGCCCCCCAATTCTGGAACAAGCTCCCCACTGAGGCCCGCCTGGCACCAACTTTGTCATCCTTTCAGCACCAGGTTAAGACGGCCCTCTATGCCGAGGCATTTAAGGAACATCTAGGGTTATTTTTAATGGCTTCATGGGGGCATCCATGTCAGGTGTTTTTAACAGGTCTATTCTGTATTAAATATAGTGATTTGTTGCCAAATTGTTTTTATGTTCAAGCAGCGCGTCGGTCTGCTCTCGAGTCGCTCAACGAGCAGACGCACATGCGCCATCCACCTCGCACTCCACGCGACTTACCCAGCCGTCACTCGCCTCGCCGCTGCCAGAGCTCGACCGGACATCCGGGTCCCAGGCGCCATGTAATTTACATAAGTAGCATCGTAAAATGTCGTAAAATGCCGTAAAAACGGCCGCGTTATGCAAATTGCGGCCATTTTAATGACATTTTACGACGCTACTTATGTAAATTACGTAGAGCCTGGGACCCGGATGTCCAGTTGAGCTCCAGCAGCGGCGAGGCTCGGGTAGCGGTGAGGCGAGCGGTGGCAAGGTAAGTCGCGTGGGGGCTCGCCCCCCCCCTTCGAGCCCCGCGCACATCCCTATTTTACATTTCTTAAACTGTTTTTAAATTCTCTACTGTGGAATAATTTTTCGGCCTGCTTTATTGTCTCATGGCCCTGTTTCAGGCACTGTTGTAAACCGCCCAGAGAGCTTCGGCTATTGGTACAGAAATTAAATAAATGAACTCGGAGCCGGTTGCGGAGGATGATGAGTTTGGAGGCTTGGCAGGGGCACAGTGGTAAATTTGGACGTGCAAGTGTTTGTCGGGCCCCAAAACGCAGGCAGGTTGTGTTGCGCCATATCAACAAGCTAGTTGTAGCCGTTTTTATCTCCACCGGGAGCAGGTCGTTGGTAAAGCTGATGGGTCTTCACTGCCCATTTGAGACCAAGCCGCTCCAAAAATGCTTTGCATCACAACAGGGAACAATACAGTATTGTTGGGAAAATGTGTTTCCTCCCAGCTGTTGTGAGAATCGCAGCTTAAGTTCAGACGGGAGTCTGAGGGGGGTGGCAGGTGTGTCGGGCGACCCTGCGAATAAAAAAGTCATGGTGTTGTGTCCCTGCGAACCTTGGCTCCACTATACCACTGGTGCTCCGCAAAGGGCTGCCCCGTGTCAACCAAGTCCTATCAGGAAAGCTGAACAGGGCTGGGTACGTTTAGCCGGGAGAAAGGATGAGTAAGAGACAATATGATGGCCATCTTCTTGAAATATACGAAGGACGGCTGGATGGGTGGATGGATGATGAGAGTAAACTGGTTTTCTGTTGCTGCAGAGCAGACTTCTCAACTTGCTGTTTTGGACACAGCGGACATCATTCTAGACCATGCTGGCAGTGGCTGATGGGAGTTGTAGTCCAAAACACCTGGACGGCGGCAGGTTTGGGGAAGGCTTCTCCCCAGAAGGCAGGGCCAGGATTGATGGGTTTCAAATGAGCCCCTGAAAAAAGGGCCTTCGACTAAACTCTAGGAAGGACTTCCTGATGGCATGAGCTGTCTGTCTGACAGCAGGAAAGGCTGCCTCGCAAGATGACGGACTCCCCTTCGTTAGAGGTTCTGAGGCAGAAGTTGGATGGTCACCAAGCAGAGATCAGGGGCAGTCGAACATGCAACGTTCGAGCTCCTTGAGGCTCTCTGAAGTTGTCCTTGAAGCTCAATTCGCCTCATTTGTATTCCCAAAGGCGAGCATCATCCCCCCCCCCAATTGGGAAAAATGTGCATTTTAAAACTGCACAATTTTTCCCAACTGGAAAACATACACATTTTTTTTTTTTAAAAAAAAGGGCATTCCCCCCCCCCCCAATAAAAGTTACACAAATTTGGGGGTGATCTGCACAAGTGCGCATGTGTACAAGTGCACACTTTCATACGTGAACCAAAGTTCAGGAAATTTCTGAGAACTGTGTTCCTGCTAGTGTTCAGGGTTGCGAACGGGACATGTTCACATGATTTGTGGACCGGAATGAAATTCTCATACAACTCTAGCAGGGGTGCTGTAGTGGTAGATTCCTGCATCTATCACTCTATCACAGCTTTTGTCAATTATTTCTTTTCACCAGTTAGTTTATCCCAGCTTGTTCATTGCTCTCAAGAACAGGAATGCCCCACGTTTGGGGGGCGATTCGACACAGTTGTGGAATGGGGGGATCTGCAGGCAGAGAACTTACAGAACAGCCTCCTCCAACTTGGCACCCTCCAGATGTTTTGCAGGTGGGGGGGAGTGCTAGGCAGGACACAGACCCCCCCCCAAAAAAAACCCTACTGTAAATCTTATCCAACCCTTCCTCTCTGTCTTGTAAGTTCTGTCAGGCCTTGTTGACATAGTTTCAAGGGTATGGCGCATAAGGACTAGAAAGTTGAAAGTTAAAAAGAGATTTACATGGGCTGGATTCTATGCTCAAATGCTACATCCTGCGTTTCCTGAAGAGCTCCTTGGCTTTGCCACGTGCTTCAAAACATATTTTGCAAGTTTTGAAAGTGATGGCTGTTTTTAAACTGTTGCTGATTTTGTGTAATGTTGATCTATTTGGGCGGATAATATTTTGATTTTATGTAAGCCACCTTGTATATGCTTGTTAACTCATGGGATGTAATAATAATCATAATCATAGACGACAATGACTACTACTACTACTACTACTTTTAAATGAGATTTTGGGGTGTTATTTTGATTTTCTATAAGCCGCCTTTGCATATGCTTGCTAAAAAGTGGGATATTTAAACAGCAATAGTAAAATAATAATAGCAGCTAGCTAGTAACATTTAAAAAAAGAGATTGTGGTATTTCATTTTATGTAACTCGCCTTCTATAAAAGGTGGGATTTTAAAAATAAGAAGAACTAGAAACTTGAGTTGTTGCTTCTTCTTTTTTTAAAGTTGAAATTCTGCATACAAGAACAGCAGCCTCTGTTTTCCTCCCCCCGCCCCCCGCTTCCCAGAAACCTTGGCATATACACCCAGTTCTGCCCAAGACCTGCAGCAGACAGACTCTCTATGTTCAGAAACACCCGCGGGTAGGATTTGCACCTGCAAAGGCCCGGGAGATGTGATTCTTCTTCCACTCCCAAGGCTGATCATATTCGTCAGCTGGCCTCTCGTCGTCCTGGGGGAGGCGGCTCTCGCGAGGTTTGTCGATGGGCAGGGCCTCCGGGTCGGCCTCGGGTGCCTTCTCCTCGTAGGGGGTGTCATAGAGCTGCAGCCCAATCCGGGATTTCTTCACCCTTCCCTCATCCCAGTCGCTCTTGCGCTGGAAATCTGGAAGCCAAGCCAGGAGGTTAAGATTCAGAGAAGGGAAAGTATCCAACAACAAAACGCTACGATTAATA
Source organism: Shinisaurus crocodilurus (assembly GCA_021292165.1). Lineage (NCBI taxonomy): Eukaryota > Metazoa > Chordata > Lepidosauria > Squamata > Shinisauridae > Shinisaurus > Shinisaurus crocodilurus. The sequence continues at coordinate 87,714,827 of CM037882.1, read as the reverse complement.
ATACTAAGGAAAGCTAGGGTTAAAATGTGATAAAATATTCCAGGCAGGGACTATTTGATCCCAGCTCAACAAATCAGTGGTTGGCTGGGAGGAATTTTTCCCTCTGATGATGTCTGCCCACCCCCTGCTGGTTGGACATAATACCCAATGAGGGGTTGCCAGCTTTTTATTCCACTTTTTTGAATGCCTTTTTTAAAAAAACCCAATTATTAAAAAATATATATTAAAACCCCCATCCCTTTGGTTTCTGAGATTTCCAGTCACCACAGCCACCCCCAGTGTCAAGCGCCTCTTCAAATCCCTAGGGACTAGGAACTTGGGTCTGGTCAGTTTGTTGGCCGACAGAAGCCAAGATGTCTTGCGAAACCCAGCACTACATTCTGCATTTCTGCGGAAAAGCAGCGTATGGCGGATGCTCTCCCAGTCTTGCGTTTCCACAATCGGGTCCCATGAATTCAGGCCTGTGGCTCACGCTGGTTCAGCTTGTCTGAGTGAGGAAAGCTAAGCAGGGTCAGGCCTGGTTATTACTTGGATAGGAGACCCCTCCTCTAGTTTCCTGCATTGAGCAGGGGGTTGGGCTCGATGGCCTTCTAGGCCCCTTTCAACTCTATGATCTATGAATTCTATGACCCCTAAATCCACCGTTCGGTACCCACCCCACCCCCCTTCTCTCCTCTCACATCCACTCACTCACCAGCCGCCACCTTCTGGGCATCGTAGGGTTCCATGTAGCCATTGTTTTCCAACCCAACATCTTCTTCCGTGTCGTCTTTCGGCTCCCGGTGGGCATCGAAGGGGTCCGAGTACTCACTCTCTCCAGGGGGCTATGGACAAGGAAGCATTTCTATTTATTCAATGTCCCTGAGCCGTCAAAGTCATTCACAACTTCTTCGAATTCAGCTTTTATTCTTTCAACCCTCCCCTGCAGTTCCCAATATTTTAGCCCGCAAGATTTTGCTCACATTGCTCCTCCGATCCTCCAGGTTGTAAACTAGATTGGACGGGTAGTAAAACTCTCCTTGGTAGAGTAATACAGATGAAGAGCAGGGCAAGGAATTGCCTGGTAATGTGGCAAGCGACTCTTCTTAATTTCTTTAGTATATATTTCTATTCCGGCCTTCCTCCAAAGAGCTCCAGGTTCTTTCCCCCTACCTCGCTTTTTATCCTCACAACAACCCTATGAGGTAGGGTAGACCATGAGATAGTGACTGGCCAAAGGTCATCCAGATAGCTTTGGCCAGTCGCTTCATGGACATGTGGGGATTGGAACCCAGGCCTTCTGTATTCGAGACCCTCTAATTCAAGGGAAGGCAAAGCAGGCACCCTCCAGATATTTTGTACTACAGCTCCCATCAGCCCCAGTCAGCATGGCCAATAGTCAGGCATGATGGGAGTTCGGTGTCCAAATCATCAGGAGAGCACCAGGTTATCTACCCTTGCTCTAACCACTACACCGCACTGACTCTCTGTGGCAAACAGTGGTCTAGAGCCATCTCAGAAAGTCCCAAAATGTGTTCTCAGCTGTGGCGTGAGCAAGTTGCCAGAGGGTCATACAAAATAAGTTGAATAAAGACTTAAAAGACGCCATGAGTCCAAGGCAGCCACCCAGGGAGGAGGGTGCATGGCATGTCTCTGAATGATTCACTGGTTTGGCCATGCATCCTTCCCATTGACCTCTGCTGGGGGGGTGTCGGGTAATTCTGGCCCGGGCAGTTATATCAGCTGTAACTGGAGCACCGAACCGCCCCTGGTGCAACAGAGTGGCAGACGCTTGTGCCCCCAGGAGAGATTGCCTGTTGAGATTCTGCGCGAGTCACTGGCAGGCCCTGCGTGTGAGTCATGCCTTCTGATCGTCAGCCGCATCCAGAAGAGCGACTCATGCAAGCGCCAGCAAACCACCCCACCCCAGGGACCTGCTGTTGGAAACCGAAAGACAAGCATACAAGGAGTTCAGCTCTCCGGGAGAAGTCTGTCGCAAGCCAAGGGCCGCGGCATGTACAGCGCTGCATTTCAGCTGCGTTGTCGGGGGGGGGAGAGAAGGTGCCCCCCCCCCGAAGCGCTCAACCGAGGCTGGCTCTGCTTAGCTGATGAGACAGGACAGCGTCCCAGCGGGAGGCGCCGCGGCCGCAGGTGCATTTGCCAAATCCAGCCCATCGCACTCAATCCAAAATGACTCACAATTTCTCCCTGAGTGCAACCACTTTATTTTTTATATAGAAGTCCCGCTCTCTTGTGTCCATGCGCTCTTCCTTCACCCTAATTGCTGTTGCCTCACCCGCCACACACACACACACCCCACACACACTCATTTCCGACGGCGCATGAGATGTGCTCAAACAGCCCGCAGAGGAAATGTTTTGAGAAGCCGCATGAAAGGAGATGGGCATATGGAAATGAGCCATCAGACTCTCCACAAAGCAATTACCCTGCTTCTCCCCTTTGGTGCGGGCCAATTGAGTGCCGCAGAAAGGCACTCGACTGACGGATGCGTGCATGCGGGGGGAGCCCCCCCCCCATGTATGTGTTCTTTCCAGCGCCTGGCGTGCATTGTTTGGACTGCAAAATGACAGAGATTGTTCCTCCGCCACTCGTCTCCCCATGTGGGCCTCTCGGAGCGACAGCGCGGGGAGATGCTGCTTTTTACCAGCCCCATAGACGAGGAATCCTGTGAACGTCGAAAGCACGCCAGGGAGCCCCACGCTGACCTTGGAAAGGGTCGACAGAATTATACATGTCTTAACGTGGGATGTTTCACTGTGTTCTATTAGCCTTAACTCTGTGGATTGCAAGCCGCTTTCGGAGAACCTTTAAGTTCCAAAAGGCAGCATGTGGGATTCCTTATAACGAAGAAAATAAAAGTTATTCTCCAGGGCTCTCTTTCGGTTAATGAGGCTGTGGTCATCTTCTAAGGTTTAAATGGTGGGTTCATCATTTGGATCCGCATACATTTGTCCATAAGAACAACAATGCCTTCCTCTAGATTTAGATGATGTATTTTATTTATTATATTTATATCCCGCCATTTTTCCTGTGAGGAACCCAAGGTGGCTTACATAATCCTCCTCCACCTCTCCATTTTATCCCCAACAACCCTGTGAGGTAGGTTAGGCTGAGAGACAGGGACTGGCCCAAAGTTACCCAGTGAGTTTCATGGCCGAGTAGGGACTAGAACCCGGATCTCTCAAGTCCCAGTCCAACACTCTAACCACTACGCCACACTGGCTCCCATATGCGCCTTGGTCACAGCAAACACCATTTCAGAAGAGGCCTCTCCTCCTATTCGAGAGCATGCCTCTTCTCCGCTGTTCTCTACCTAACAAGGAACCTTTGTATTTCGCTTAAGGCCGGAGAGAGATCCGTGGAATGGCTAGATTTTATATTTTCAAAAACAGGGAATCAGCAGTTGTGTCTTTCTTTAGCCCAGCATCCGTAGGCATAACTTGAGGCCTTCAGCGAATGTAACGTGGCCCTTCCTCAACTAGGCGCCCTCCAGATGAGTTGCACTACAACTCCCATCACCCAGCCAGTGTGGCCAATGGCCGGCAATGATGGGAGATGTAGCCCAACAACATCAGGAAGGCCACAACTCCCCCAGCTATGGGCTACTGCATCAGCCCGGGCACATTTGGGGTCTGAATTTCCACTCGGTTAGGGAGCTCACGGGCTGACCATGGGCCAGTTCCTCCCGCACACACACTCAGTCCAACCTACCTCACAGGGTTGTTGTGAAAATAAAATGAGCTGGTGGAGGAACCATGTACAGCACCTTGAGTTCACTGCAGGATATAAAATGGCTATAAAATTAATAATAACAACAACAGCAACAAACAACTTGAAAAAGAAGCGTGGCTTCAGAGTTTCCAGTTCTTCATGCCATCACTTTAGGCCAGCAGTAAGCGGAAAGGAGACAGGGATCTGTTGGTAGATCTCTGGGTGATATGAAGTACATGGGACAAGGGTTTCTGATGGCCAGTGCTTTCGCAATGGCCGTGACAAGATGACTTCTCTCCCCCTGGGGTGGGCAAGTGTCCTGTTTTATAAAGGACAGTCCTCTATTTGAAGGGCTGCCCGGTCCAAGTCTGGCTTGAACATCAAGAACCGTAAGAAGGGAGCACATAGAAACTTAGCACCTGGGCCACTACTGACCGAGCAGGCACAAAGGATGTCGTAGAGTTGGAAAAAAGTGCAGAGAAGGGCAAGTCAAATGATCAAGGGGCTGGAGCAACCCCACTATGAGGAAAGGTTTCAACAGCTGGGACTGTTTAGGTTAGAAAAAAGGGGAGAGAAGGGGAGACATGACAGAGGTGCACAAAATGATGCACGGGGTGGAGAAAGTGGACAGGGAGACATTTTTCTCCCTCTCTCATAATACTAGAAACCCGAATGGGGTCATCCAATGAAGCTGATTGGTGGGAGATCAAAGGAAGGACTTCTTCACACAGCGCATAGCCAAACTATGGAATTAACTTCCACAAGATGTAGGGATAACCACCAATTCAGAGGGCTTTAAAAGTGGATTGGCCAAGTTCATGCAGGAGAAGGCTATCAGTGGCTACTAGTCTTGATGGCTATATGCTACTTCAAGTATCAGAGGTAGTGTGCCTATGTACTCCAGTTGCTGGGGAACATGGGCGGGACGGTGCTGTTGCACTCATGCCCTGCTTGTGTGGGTTTCCCGTGGGCATTTGGTCGGCCGCAGTGTGAACAGAATGCTTGGTCTGATCCAGCAGTGGTCAAAGTCTTTCCTAACAATGTATTTCCATTCAAATCGCAATACAGTCATGCCTTGGATTGAGAGCATAATTCGTTCCGGAAACGTGCTTGTAATCCAAAACACTCTTATATCAAAACGAAGTCCTCCCAAAAAAATTTGTACAGAGATTTTTAATTTAAGCCGTACTATAGTACTTGTATTGCAAGACGTCGCTTGTATATCAAGTAAAAAAAATTAAATAAATATTTAAACATTTGCTTGTCTTGCAAAATGCTCTCAAACCAAGTTACTTGCAATCCAAGGTATTACTGTACTTATTTCTAAATGTGCATCTATTCATATAAATTAGCGCATGCAAATATCATGCAAATCCATGCCCTCTTTTGTGCTCTTTTTTGGTGACGCCTGCGTGGCCACCCTCCCCCTTAAATTATTACAACTGTGGAAATGGAGCAAGGCTCGAGGATCTGGCTTTTGCAAAGCCAGTTCGGTTCTTCTGGTACCCAGAAACAAATGCCTGGACTCATCCGAAGTGTATCTCTTTCCTGTGCCAGGTTCTGGTTGGTGGATCTTGGGGCCCCAGGAAAAAACAAAGGAGATCCCCGCCCCCGCCCCAAGACTGAAGCCCACCTTCCCTCACTTTATATCAAGAATTCCTGGAATACTCCTACAAAGAGGATGTGGCGTTTAAAAGAGAAGGGTTAAAGACAGGTCACCAAGCGCTTGAACAGATGCGGCCTTGGAGGTGCCTCCTTTCTCTGCCAGATCACGTTTCAGCTTTTCTTCCTCCACCCATAGCCCGCTCCTTCCCTCGGCGATCCCCCCCAGCTCCGGGGACACGCTTGCCTGGCTTCGTCATTGAGAATACATTTATCCCCATTTATATTAGGTGTTGCTGATCTATTATCACCAACGAATTAACTGTCACGAGCAAAGCACACACAGGGCCTCCACCGACAATTTAATTAAAAGTGGACGGCAAGGCAGGCAAGGATGGACTTCCAGCCTCCTAACATTTGGGGGCGGGGCGGCACGTCTACGAAATATGCACGCTTGGGGAGGCGAGATCCTTTGAAGCAGCCCCGTTCGCGCGCTAGCACAACTGGCCCAAGAAACAAGAAACGTTTTTGTTCAGCACGTCATCCCAACCCAGGAATCCAGGCTTGTTGCCTCCTTTACAAGCCAGGATCCGCAAAACAGGGTTAGTTCTTCGTTTACGTATCTGACGTAAGTGCTTAAAAAGGGTCAAAATCGGCATGAAAACGAGCCGATTTTAACATTTGGTGCTTCTGTAGCCACTACGGGTGCCTTTTTCAAAATTATTATTTTTCGGCACCCGTAGTGGGGGCAGACCGTGGAGGGCTGTGTGTCCAGGGGCGCAAATGGCCCCCGGACCTCCTGAAGTTGCCCACCCGTGCAATAAACAAATCATTTCTGGTTTGTTGAGCAACTCACACTCGCAGAAAGAGTCAAGCAGGGTGGAAACGACTGTATGCACGAGCACAGTGCTTGTTCACGGTAAGCCAGGGCTCTCCAGAATCCTAATTTACCATTCCATGCTGATGCCAAGGCCCCCTTGTGTCAACTGGCCTTAATTTAGGGCCTAGCGGTTAGAAGAGAAGCACTGGGCCAGACAGTTAAAACCGCCATCTCCTACATGGTGCCCCCCCCTGCATTTTTATCTTCACGACAACCCTGCGAGGTAGATCAGGCTGAGGGATAAGAGACCAGGGCGTCTACGAACCAGGCACACACACCCCCTTGGCACCACCACGAGCTGCTGATTGGGAACTGCAGGCCGCTGTCGCTAAAGCGCAGGCACAAGGTCCCAGAATCCTACAGGAGTCAGGTGACACCAGAGAGCCAGTCTAATTCCACTGTGGGTGCTATAAAGCAGGGGTGATGAATTTCAGGCCTGGGGGGGGGGGGCAAATCCAGCCCTCTGTGGTTCCCAGATGGCCACGCTCCCTGATCATTTGGTGGTTTCTCAGCCGTTGTGCAGACTTTCCCCACATTCTAGAACAGTGTTCCCCAACCTTGGGTCTCCGGATGTTTTTGGCTACAACTCCCAGCATGCCCCCAGCCAGCTACCAAAACTGAATTTGGCCCTCTGGCTGAAAGAGATTGGACACCCCTGACAGAGGCAGTGTTAGGGAGCGGCCCACCACGACTGGAGCCCCAAATCTTTCATTCGGAGCCCTGAATCTCTGGGAGGCCCTCTGCCCCACCACCCTGCTGTCCAGGGTCACTTGCTGAAAGAAAGGTCCTGGGGCCCTGAGGATCTCTGTTGCATCGGATCCCCCTGGACTAGCTGGCTTTTTGCTCACATGTGCTTCCCCTCCTGCTGCCCCCCCCCTTGAATCTCTCTGCCTGAGGTTTCTTTCTGAAATCAAATGCCCTCCTCTCCCCTGTCCATGCATCCCTTTTTACAAAAAGGATTGTCCTTAGGAGACAGGGGCCTTTCCGCACACACACACACACTTTCGAGCATATGTAAATTAGTATATGCACATTTGTGCGGGTTTTTTGTCCTGTGGGCCTGACCCCCCCGGATCTTTTCGGTACCTAGCACTGCCCCTGCCTGTGGACAGCTGGCTGACCGCTGTGTGAACAGAATGCTGGACTAGATGGACCCTTGGTCTGATCCAGCAGGGCTCTTCTGATGCCCTTATGTTCTTATGGCAGTTACGCCCCATAAGCTTAATTGTGAGGTTTTATTTGTGTTTTGCTTTGTTGGCTGGTTTGTTTTGGAGGTCTGTATTGTATGATGGGAGTTTTGAACGACAGTGGGAGTATACCTATGGATTCTCCTCCTGCTGCGCCTGTTTTAATGGAGAAGCAGTGGCCAGTTTGGCGCATCTTTTTGCATGCAAACCGTGTGTCCGGCCAGGGAGCCAGAATTTCCTGCAAGTCCATTTTCATCTGTGAAAAGCTGGCTTTGCAGATGCTCGCTGCAGCCCTTTCGCCACAGTGCATGTACCATATACGTCAATTTTTACACCGGGAAGGCTTTATAGAATAACCTTGCCTGTGCTCATCCGTGACAGAAAGACCCACAGTGGGAAGTGGATTTTTCAAAGCCAACCAGGATCTAACTGAGTTGCGCCGCACATGCATGCACACTGGAGACCCCAAAATCTTGCCTTCCTCTCCCGAAGTGCGGCCGAGGTGTGGCGCAGATGCAGTTTGGACAAGGCGATAGCTGCGCTGGTGGTGGAGCAGGCCTGACCCCAGGAGAGAGGTGGCGTCGTACATAGGTATGTGCGAGACAGAGAAATTGGCAATTAAACCAGACTTCTCATTTCTCCTGTTCTCCCAAGTGAACACTTCCATGTTAGCTGCTTTTTTTGAACAGCCGCAATCCAGGTGGTGGTGTTAATTGCCCCGGAGAGAGTTCTCGCACAGCTTTTCCTCCCCCACCCACTTGTATCTGTGCACCTTCCCTGTTAGGCAGAGGCTGCTGTTTGACAAATGAATTTTACACCCTGGTAACAAGATCACAGGTTCTTCTTTGTACCTTCTACCTACGTGTTTCTGGCGCATTTCTTGTCTTCTTTTTTTCATCGCTAGCTTTAGACAAACCCTGCTGTGGAGAGAGCTCTGTGTACAGGCCGGGGAGGGAAACGAGAGAACTGCAGAGAGAACCAGTGTGGCCTAGTGATTAGAGTGTTGGACTGGAGATTGGGAGATCCAGGTTCGAGTCCCCGCTCGGCCACGAAGCACACCGGGTGACTTTGGGCCAGTCCTTGACTCTCAGCCTAACCTACCCCACAGGGTTGTTGTGAGGATAAAATGGAGAGGAGGAGGAGGAGGATTATGTAAGCCACCTTGGGTTCCTTGCAGGAAAAAAGTCAGGATATAAATATAATAAATAAACTGAAGGAGGGTGTGTGTGTGTGTGTGTGTGTGTGTGTGTGAAATTCCCTAGCAAATTCTTCGAACAACCGTATACTCCCAGAATTGCAGCTCTGCATTCCCTCCTTGCAAATTCTCGTTGCAATTTTGGCAGTTCGGTGTAGTGGCGAGAGCACCAAACTTCAGGGATGCTCCAGTTCAAACTCCAGCTCCATCGTGAGGCTCTCTGAGGGTCAGACCCTGGGGAGGGGCAAGAACTTTAAAGAGGTCAGTGTGAGATAAGCCAAAGACGCTGGGGCCTCTTTCAGAGACAAGTGTCGCCCAGACAAAGGGAAGACTGCAAAACTGAACGCTTTGGGTCAGGGGCAGTGCTCCGGTACTGAAAAGATCTGGGGCTCAGGCCCACATGACCAAAAAAAAAAAAAAAGCACAACTCTGCATATGCTAATTGTGAAGAAGAGGAGCCTTTGGGGGGTCCCCACACACTACACACACACACACACACACACACACACACGTAAAGGCTGGGGTGTGTGTGTGTGTGCATAGTTCCTCTTGAATGGGTGGCGCTTGGAAGTCTGGAGGAGCCAGGCTGAAAGCCTTCATATGTAAATGTAGTCAAACCCAGTAAGTCATGAGTTCCCTTCCCCCTGCCTGGCCAGGTGAAGTTCATCTTGATTGGCTAAGAGGCAGCAGAGCTACAGGGAGGAGGGGGGAAGGTATATTTCCCAAAGCGTGGGTTTTGGTCTTTGGTCTTAGATCGCATAGCTACCCGGCTGTAGAGTGATGGCAGTAAGCCAAAGACCCCAGGTAGCTCCTGGTGAAAATTAGCTGATTGAGGGCTCTAGTGAAAGCATGTCTTGTAGAGGGCTATTCTTCTCGGACCTGTGGGTAGATGGTATAGTTCCCCCCGGGCGGCAGGGCTGTGCTGGATCTAACCCTGGAAGAGAATACCCTCAGGTAACATAGGTGTATGCCTGAGAGATATTAAGGAATCAGGTTTTATTGTTTTGTAGCTCTATTTCTGTGTACTAAAGTGTCTCTCTCTTTATTTTGTGTGCTTCTCTCATTTCCCTAATCTTGTTGTAAAATGCTACCAGAATAAACCTTGTCTTGGTTTTACCCCACATGGTGTTTGTAGATTGCTCTGCTTGATTCAGTATCTAAATCCAGGTTACAGAATTGAAGGCGAGTCCCTGAACAAAGATTCAAGTAGGATTGCAAACAGCTGAGGCTGGCAATCTGGTACCTTGAGATCTCTGGGGGTCTTGGTTCCTTTGGGGTAGGAAAGGGTGGGGGTGTGGCTGGCCAGCCAGCCCCCCCTTCCTCCACACTAATTTACATATGCTTGAAAGTCTCTGTGTGTGTGTGTGTGTCTTTAAAGGGCCCTGTCTCCTTAGGACACCCCTATTTGTAATGAAAGACACCCTCCCCTCTGTCTCGGAGCCCTGGAGAGCCGAAATCAGCTGGAGCTGCTGGCATTGGGCTTGTGGATTAATGGACCAGGCTTTCTAGCCTCATGAAAAAAAGGGACACCTTTATCCCCCCCCCCCCCCAAGAAGGACACTTCCATCCCAACCGCTGCCTCCCGCTGCCTCCGTTGCCCAAGCCTTTTTACCGCCTACTCCAGCCCTCCGGATGTGCTGGATGACAATCCCTCCCATCGCCCCAAGCCAGCAGTGGCTGAGGATAATGGGGGTCGTAGTCCAACACATCCGGAGGTCACCAGGTTGGGAGAGGCTGAGCCACTCTAAATGGACCATCAAGAATGGTTTCTCTTAGAGCAACAGCACCATTTCAGAACATTTCACGCAATGATTAATGTCATTCATCACGGCATGAAAGGTCAGGCAGGGCACCAACATTGCGCTGTTTCCAGCGCCTCCTGAAAACATCTTTATTTCAGGTCTTCCTTGCTTGACCAGCCACGGTTTCTACTGATACTGACTGGGTTCAGACAACACAACCCACACTGAAGGGTTGACTATGGGTTGTCATTGAACCGTGGAGTGCTGTTGAAACGTGGGTTATTGTGTTGTGAGAACCCAGCCGAGATAACAATCCATGGTGAACAACCCACAGCTCACAACCCAACCACTCCTTCATTGGCAGTACTTAAGCAGAGACTGGGTCCAGACAACATGATGCCCACTGCCCATTTTGCCTTTGGCCCCGCCCACTTCCCTGAAATGGAGTTAGGCCCTCGGGCTGAAAGGGTTTCCGCATCCCTGTTCAAAAGGGTAGTTGATAAAGAAGAGGGAAAGAAGCAACCAGTTTCCGGGGACCCAGCAAAGGAACGTTTCTGTGCACTGGGAGTGGAACGCCACTGCGGAGGTAGGAAGGAAAGCTGGGAGGCAGCGTGCGGGCTGAGAAGGAGGGGGAGTTGAGGCTGCCAACGAAGGGGCTGTGCCCGGAAAAGTGAGCTTAATCTAGGTCTTCTACCACTCCCATCTTATTTATTTACTTTGATTTTATTAGCCCCCTCTCAGCCAAATATAAAGTAAAAAAAACCAAGGCGCCGAAGTTGACATGCAAAACAAAACCTACATATTAAATATGCAAATTGAAAAGCGTAAATATATTATAACTACCATAAATCATAAATATAATAATCTTTGTGAATGGCGTCTTTCTGACGCCCCCCTCAAGGTGGAATGTTATGAAGGGGCGATGTAGAGAAGATGTGGAGAGAGAGCGATCCTATGGACCCCCAGACGTTGTCTAGCGGGCCGTAAGATACTTCGGATTCCCAGATTCCGAGGTCAGAAACGGAGCTCCGACCACAGAGCTGGGAATCTGCACTCCGATCCCCCTACTCCCCCCCCCCCCGCAGCCAGCACAGAGAGAACCACGCCAGCTGCCTCTCCGAGGTTGGGAACTCGAGGGGAGGAGACTACGGCGGCCAGGCAGGGCACGAGGCATCCCATGTCCTCTGCAGACTCCTTCCCTTCCCCTCCAAAGTGCCCCAGCTAGAGGGCTGAAAACATCGAACTAGCAAAAACGCAGACCACCTCCGCCGCTCCTCCCGCTTTGCAGCGGACACTCGTAGGCCTCCGAGTTCGGGGGACTATGAGCACCAAGGGCGCAACCCATAGGATTGCGCCTGAAATAGAAATAAAGTCGGGATCTCTCTTGAATTTAATTTGTTAACGGAATATTGGACTGCACTGAGCTTCCCACACACCTAAAAGTGCTGTGTGTGTGCGTGCGTGTGCGTGTGTGTGTGGGTGTATCTTTGTTCAGGCGCGCTACAGTCACAACGCCACCACTCCACCAACTCTGAGATTCCACCCTTGGACACCGGCGTCCACAACCCCCGGAGAAAGCTGGAAGGCGAAGAAGCCCATGGGCAGAACATCAACATAGTTTTCAAAGGCAAAATAACGGTGGTTGACTAAGGGAGACGCCCCCCCCCCCCAAGTAAATCACCCTGGGAAAGAGAGACACTCGGGGTATATGAGAATCTGATCCGTCCCTCTGGAGTTCCTCTCCCCATTCAGTTCTGGGCTGAAGTGGGGCTGTGCCTCAGTGGGGTCCAAATCGTAGAGTTTGGCATGCAGCTGGGGGGGGGGGGTCAGCCCTCATCCCATAAAGCAGGGTGGGCAGAAGGTCGATCTCCAGATGTTTTGGGCTTCAACTCCCAAAAGCCCCTGTTGGCATGGCTAATGGTCAGGGATGCTGGGAGTTGAAGTTCAAAACATCTGGAGAGCGGCTTTCAGCCCACCCCTGCCATAAAGCACCAGGCATTCTTCCCTGGCCCAGCTGTTTCAAGCCTCGGCGACAACCCTTCCAGCGTACAGCGGGCATTTTAGCACACACCTGCGCTACAGATCCTAAACCCACTTCCAATCAGGTGGAACTGGGATGGCTCCAAGCCAAAGGTATCCTGGGAGCTGTAGTTCCACATTAGGCAAGGGTGGGCAGTTTGGGACTCCACCAGCCCTCTTCGTTGGCTCTGCTGGCTAGGACTGGTGGGAGCTGTAGGTCAAAACATCTGGAGGGCCCACCCGTGGGCTAAGGACTTACAGAACGTGGGGAGGAAGGCTGCAGGGACACAGCTCAGGGGCAGAGCCCCTGTTTTGTACGCAGAAGGTCCCAGGTTCAATCCTGGGCATCTCCAGGTAGGGCTTTGGTTAAAGACTCCCATCTGAAACCCTTGGAGAGGCACTGCCAGTTAGTGTGGACAATATTGAACAAGGTGGATTTGGTAGAAGACAGCTTCATATGTTCCTGTTTGAAATCAGCCCTTGATTCAGAACCATGAGGACTGGAATCTTACCTTGCTTTGAGGGGAAAGACCATATACAGCTCAGCGGTAGAGGCTTGACTACCGCATGCACGTGCATGCACGTGTGCCGTAGCGCGCACACTTTGCGATGCGGCATGTTCCAGGCTCAGTCCCCGGCATCTCCAGGTAGGGCTGGGAAAGACCCCTCCATCTGAAAGCCCAGTCAGTGCAGATCAGTGTTACCCAATCTGGCACCTTACACAGGTTTTGGACTACAACTCCCATTACCCCTGACCATTGGCTGTGCTGGATGGGGTTGATGGGAGCTGGAGTCCAGCTGGCTTCATTGTTATTTGGGGGGTATCCCTTGAGGGAGGAATAGGCCCTCTCGTGCGTGCCAGATGCCCTGGACTACAGTTCCAACAAGCCCAAACCTGGTGCCCTCCAGGTGTTTTGGACTACATTTCCCATAATCCCTATCCGTTGGCCCCTGCCAATGGACAAGCGTTATGGGAATTGTAGTCCAAAGCATCTGGAAGGCACCTGATTACGGTACCTATCCTTGCCTTAAAACCTCAAGGGATGTAAAAATATAATCCCCAGACACACACACACACACACACGAAGCAGGGCTAACTAAACCCTGACTTTCAAAATAGGTTTGGGGGCTCAGCGCAGGGAAAGCCACAGCTCAAATTAAACTAGGAGGTTGTGGATACCCAAGGACTTCAGGAAATAACAATACTTAACATTTTGCTTTCAAGCATTCAGTTCCCGCTACATGCATTATTCAGCAGTTATCCTTACAACAAACCTATAAGGTAGGTCAGTCTTATTATCTCCCATATGACAGAAACTGGGGGGCGGGGAGATCCAAGCAAGGGAACCCTTGATTTGTAGCCCAGCATCTTAGCTGGTATACTACAACAGCTCTACAGTTCCAAACTTTTCTGGGCCTTTAAAACGTGGACTAGGATCATGAACAAGTCACCACTTCAGCAGCTCATGATAGGGGTGCTTCCAACATGCGTATACCTCACTTGATGACTAGAGTGTCAAGTAGAATATCTGAATGAGCCACCACAACTCAAACTCTACAAAAGGGACCTTTCACATCACCTTGGACACGGTGATTTTTTAAAACTGTTCACACATTCAAGTGTCAGTCATCAAGTGCTCCAGGATCAAAAGACTACTGATAAACCTGTGGTCAGACCCTTAAACCTACCCTGAATGGCAAATGTTAACTTCCTATGTTTGGTCTTACAGCTCAGCTCTGGGCTTCCGAAATTTAGCATTCATCCTCCCCCAATTTCCTTTCTCAAAGGTAGTTCTGATGTCATGAGGGCTAGAAACTTAAGTGTTTTGGTTTTTTAAAAAACCAGTTAAGAACCTTTGGACTTCCTTAGGACATACAAGACTGTACTGCAGGACCTCAATAGCCCTGTGGAACTGCAAAAATGGCATGAATACCAAACTTGCTGGGAAAGAGTGCTGGGGGGGGGGTATTTTAGCTGCCCCAGAGAGGGCTGTACCACTAGCTGGTACCTACCTGATCCGACGGGGTTAAAACCTCCTCGGTAGCGGTGGCCAAGAGGGCTTTGCTCTTGTTCAGGTCGGAGGCCTCCACTTTGATCAGCCTGTGTTTGGGGGAGCCATACTTCCCTTCCAAATTGATGCCGGCGGGGACCCCCTTGTTCGGGGACCCTCCAGGGTCCGGGTTGGGTTTGCTGTCCCCATCTTCGTAGGGATCCTCGAAATCCAGGCTCTTCTGCGCACGATATGCCTTTAAGATATCGCTCTCCGTGTAATCGGGCTTGGGGGGCTGCGGGGGAGACCTCCTGCTCCCGAAACTCAAGTAATCCTTCAGCCATTTGGCCATGGGTCCCTGTTACCCAACGGCAGGGACTGCCAAGCGATGGATACCTCTAGGCAGAACAAGCAAAGCCCAGAAGGGGAAAGAGAGAATCAGACTGCAACCAGATTAATCCTTCATGGGTCACTGTGATTTATAATCCAAATTAGGAGTCGTCCGTCTTTTGCTTCGCTCGGAGAGGAAAAAAGGAGGAAGAGCGGCATTATTACTTTATCCTATAACATACCCAATTGAAATCTTGTTTAACCCTACGTTCTCTGTAGTGTAATGTAAGTGTTGTGTGTCAGTGGCAGTGAGGAAAGGTTGCAAGCCACTTCAGTCCGCATGATGTCAGCTCATGAAATAAATGACTCACATCCTGAGATTGGGGTGGAGGGAAATATCGAGAACCTAACTACGATTAGCGACTGACAAATCAGAAAGGGGCGAGTCTGAATCCCACCTCTACAACGCACTCAAGAGGAACGCCATTCTCTTTCCACCTCCCTTGGATTTGAAATATGGGAATAACATTGGCCTACCTCGGCGGGCTGTTGTAAGGAATACTGACGTAATAAACTCATCAGGACAATCGCTAGGTCAGCTTTCCCCAACCTGGCGGCCCCCACACCAACAAGACCCATCATACTCAGCCATCGTGGCTGATGGGAGTTGTAGTCCAACACATCTGGAGGACGTCAGGTTTGGGAAAGGGTGTTCTAAGTTATATAAGAGGTTTGAGGATTCCTTTTCAAGGTGACTCGAAAAATCCAGGATTCAAATCTTACCTCCATCGCTATTTTCTCCAAGTTGCATTAGGACACCGGGTGGGGAACCTGCAGCCCTGTGGCTGGACAACAACTCCCATCATCCCCCTAGCCAACATGGCCAATGGACAGGGATGATGGGAGTTGCAGTCCAGCAACACCTGGAGGGCCAGACGTCAACCAACCCTGCGCTAGGGCAAGCTGTTCTTCTCTCAATCCTCTTGCCTGCAAGTACGAGAATAATCCTATTGGCCTGCCTCACAGGGCTGTTGTACAAGGATTTCGAACAAGTCACCGTATGCAAAGCACTCTGAAGTCTTTATAAATACTTATTATTAATAATCTTCAAGAAATTCTCCTCCATACACCCATCTGTTTAATTTCAATGGATCTTGCGGTTAATATCCTGGCAGAATTAAAACCTCGGGGCTTTTACATGTTATTGTCCAAGATTATTTTGCATGTAGCCGAAATGTAGGATTTAATCGCTAACCCACACCCTAGGGACCCACATTCTCAAGTTTTGCAAAATACAAAATTACATCTCCATATTGTCTGTCTGAGGCAAAGCTGCCCCCCCCCCCAATAAAAGTCCAAAGAAAAAGATTTTGGAGTTGGGAGGGGGGAGGGGGTTGGTTTTTCCATTCAATGCTAACCGAAAAGGCAATGATAAGAGAGAGCCACAAAATCCCCCCCCCAAAAAAAAACCCTTTCAAAAGCTGCAGTCCTTCTGCACACACTTACCTTGGAGTAAGCCCCATTGAACTCAGTGGGCTTACTCCAGAGTAAACATGCCTTGGTTCAGACTTCACAGATAAGAGGACCACCTCCAAAGATTTTCTTGTTTGGACCAAAAGGTATCGCGCCCCCGGAAAAACAAACAAACCCATCTTTTTATTTTAAGCTTACACAAGTCGATTTAAAATAAAAATGGGGCACAGATTGCAATCCTAAAACCGCTTACCCGAGAGTAAGTTCCATTGAACTCCATTGGACTTACTTCTGAGTAGACATGCATAGGATTGCACTGTGAGTCTTTTTAAAAAAACTATTTACACTGTTCTAAAGGGGGGGGAGAAGAAGAGAGGAAGAAGGGGGGGGGGGACATTACATTTACCAGTTTCTTCTGCAGGGATCCGAGGGGGATTATTCAGCCAAAGGCGATTTTCTAGAATAAAAAACCACATTTTTGAAAAATTACACCATCTACCAAAGCATCCATCCTCCCCCCAATCCAGAATCAATAACTTGCTAGTTTCGGCTCCATCCGTCTCCTTCGAGTCCATTTACAGTCTGCCTGGTTTTGTTTTGCTTTTTAAAAACAAAGTTCAGGGTTTTGTTTTGCCTCTTCTTCTTTTTTTTAACAGAAAGGGGGGGGAAACCAAATTTATCTGGATCAAAACGACGAGTTGTTCCTTCTTTGTTTGCATCGGATCGCCTCCACAGTTAAAAAAAAAAAGAGAGAGAAAAATTCTGATGTGTTTATTTCCACTGCTAAGACTAATAATATATTGGGGTTTTCTCTCTCTCTCTCTCCCTCTCTCTCCAAATGAAGACGGATTCAGCGTCTCATCCAGCCGCTCTCCTGGAAAATAAAGAAGCAACGTTTCCCCTCTCCATAGAGAGAAAGGCAGGCGGGCACACGCCATCCCATAATTTTGCGACTTTAAGGCTGCTGCTCCATTGATCTGTTGCAAAGCCCCCAAACAAAACAAAACAGAAAAGAGAGAAGGAGAGAGCCAGAGAGCAGGGATCTTTCTTTAGAAAAGAGAGAAAAGAAAAGAAAAAAGGAGAGAGGGGGGGAAAATTAAAAAGATTTTCAACCAACCAAACCTTCTATATCCTTTTAGGTTCTCCTCCTCCTTTTTAAATGGAAATCTACAAAAGCTGGAATGGAGAACTTTAATGAACAGCCTGGCCTCTTCTTTTTTCTCTTCCCTTGTTTGTTTGGATTTTCTCCTCTCTCCCCCCCCCCCTTCTTTCTGTGTTAAATATTTGAATATATTTTTTCAAAGCTTCACTCCACTGGGGATGATCCAAAGAGATGCTTTCCTCCTGCCCCCCCCCCCACAAATAAAAAGCATGCACACAAAAACAAACCCCACCAAGCCAACACAGCTCGCCTGTGCAAAGCAGAAAGGGGAGGAAAGAAAAAGAAAAGGAATGAATGAAAAAGAAGAAAAGAAAGAATGCATTACACTGGCACACACACACATCTCTCCCACAATCCCCTCTCTTACAATTATGCTTTCTTCCCTTGCCAGGGTCTTTGGGAGGACGCTGGGAGCTTCAGAGATGGATTTACAGGTTGTTGGGATTTTTTAAAAAAAAATTAAAAAATGAGGGGAGGATATGGGGAGGGGCAAAAAAAAAAATTGAAGGAGGGAGATGAGCATCTATGCAGCCCGGACAAGCATTACTGTACATCACTGTAGCACATAACTGCAAGGTGTGTGTGTGTTTTTCTTGGCATATTTTTATTGGAGGGAGGGTGAGGTTAAAGAGTCCTTCAGCCTCAGTGGTTGGAAAGAGAGCCAGGGAAAGAGAATCAGCGTTCAACCTCTATTTCCCCAATGTATTGCTCCTCTGCAATATTTTTATTTTAAAGGACGGGGAGGAAAAAATAAGAGGGTTGTCCATACACACACACACACACACACACACACGTGTATATATACACATGTATATATGTGTATATATATACACACATGCTTTCAAAATTTTAAAAAGCCTGCAATCCTAAACACACTTGCAAGGGAGTAAAGGGACACAAAGGGACTACTTACCTCTGAGTAAGCACGCAAAGGATTACACTGACTTACCAGTTTCACACACCCCAATTTAAAGGTGCGGGGGGGGGGGGGGCTGCTAATGCCAATCCTGGCTATTCCTATATCTGGTGATTTCAATATATTTGTAATATTAAAGAAAGGGAGAGAGATGGGAGGAGATGCCTGGGGTTGTGGGATTGTATTTTCATATATTTCATTAGTTAACTGCATGCAGCTCTTTGGCTTTCCCCCTTTTTATACTATAGACCAGGTGGGCCTGAAGAAAGTGTGTGTCCCCCCCAGTTCTCTTCCCTCTCCTGCTCCCCAATTAATTTTGCAAGGGTGGTGGTGGAAGGAACACCTCCCCCCAACACTGACGTAAGGATGGAGGAGTAAGCCATCTGAAAAGCTTTTAGATTCCTGGGGGGTAGGAGGAATTGACACTGGTGAAAATGTCTTGGGGGGGAGCAGAGGAAATTACCCCCAAAAAAACACTCACTCACACACACACACACACACACACCATATCTTGAATGGCAATGAAAGACTGTACCCCTAAATTAATTGCTGAATTGATGTGCTTCGTCTGAAAAATCCAAAAAAAAGTGTCATAAAGTTGTTTTTGCTTTTGTTTTTAAGGAGTCTGTGTACCTCTTCCCTCCCACCCTTTTTAATATTCCAAAAACAGCCAGGATTTGGCTGTTGTTGGAAGATGCAAGATCCTTTTGTACTTTCCTATCTCCCCCCCCCCCCCCCGCCGTCTGTGGCTGTGAAATTTACAAGGGAAAATGGTGGAAATTATCCCCCCCCCATTAAATAAAAGATGAATAACCCAATGAATTGTTAACCACCCAGAGAGTTTTGGCTACTGGGCAGCATAGAAATAAATGAATGAATATTATAATAATGATGACCCCCCCCTACTTAAACAACAAAGAAAGGGGGGTATTGCATTCCCCAGCAATCCAGCCCCTTCTCTTAAGGATGGATGGTGAAATTGATCTGCAAAGAGACAAGAAGTGTGTGCAGAGCTGGGGGGGGGGGGGGAGCTAGTATTGATTGAACTGTGGGGGCTCATTCTCCCGCCCCCCAGTTCTCCTGCCTTAACACTAAACCCCAGGAGAATAAACTTCCCTTTGCTCCCCCGCTCTCTCTCTCTCCCCCCGGCAGCATCTCCTCGCTTTCAGTGTACTGTAACTTAATGGCCATTTTGTAGCTTTGGGTTTCTCCCCCCCAAAGCTATTGACCAGCGGATGGAAAAGTTGCTTGTGTGTGTGGATGCATTAAAAGGGAGTGGGGGGGAGGGTGAGGCAGGGCTGATGGATCTGCCACCTCCATCCCTTTTCTTATAGCCCCTTAGAAATGGGCCCCCGTCCTCTTCACACGCATGAACACACACACACACACACACACGCATTGACTGCTGTTGGTTATGGACAGAGGAAATTTTGCTACATGGATGTCTGCTCAGCAGCCTGTAGGTGTGAAAATACTGGCCCCTTTTTGAGAGATGGAGCTGGGAAGAGGAGGAGGTGGAGGCACAGAAAGAAAGAAAGAAAGAAAGAAAGATATATGGAGGTCAGAAGAAACAGGGAGAGGAAAGAATTCAGAGGTGGTGTTAGGGGGGCGGCCCACTGGGGCTGGAGCCCTGACTCTTTCAGTTGGAGCCCCGAATCTCTGGGAGGTCCTCTGCCCCACCACCCTGCTGTCCAGGGGTACTGGCTGAAATAAAGGTCCAGGGGCCCTGAGGATCTCTGTGGCATCAGATCCCCCTGGATGAGCTGGCTTTTTGCCCACATGTGCTTCCCCTCTTGCTGCCCCCCTGCAATCTTTCTGCCTGAGTTTTTTTTTTCCCTGAAATCAAATGCCCTCCTCTCCTCTGTCCATACATCCCTTTTTACAAATAGAGGTGTCCTTAGGAGACACGGTTCTTTACAGACACACACAGAGAGAGAGACTAAAGAGACTATGTAATTTAGCATCTGCAAATCTGTGCATTTTTTGACCCTGTCTCCCCTAGCATGCCGCTACCTCCTTCTTGTTTCTCAATGGCCCCGTTTTGGCTATGTAGCTGTCAGCGCTCACTGCCTTGAGTTGGCTATTAGAGGGAGTGTTGGCGGGTGGCTAGAGGTGCGGAGAACCTGAGATTCAAGGATGGAGCCTTATGGCACAGAGGCCAGGCCCTGAATAACATGGAGGCGGAACTAATAGGAAACAGTCCCGCCAAGCCAGTGTGGCGTAGTGGTGAGAGTGTTGGACTGGGACTCGGAATCCGGGTTCAAGTCCCCACTCAGCCATGAAGCTCACTGGGTGACTTTGGGCCAGACACGGACTCTCAGCCTAACCTACTTCGCAGGGTTGTTGTGAGGATAAAAATGGAGAGGAAGAGGAGGAGCATGTAAGCCACCTTGGGTTCCACGCAAGAGGGAAAAAGGTGGGATATAAATATAGTAAATAAATCCATTTATTAATAAATTAATAATAATAAATAATGTATTTGATGAATGACTTTAATAAAGAATAAATAAATGATAATTTTAAAAATAATTTAATAATAAATAAATAAATTAGGATGCATCTCATTCTTAAAAAAGGAAGAAGGAAGGGGAAAAGAAAAGTAAGATTCTGCTTTCCATAAATACTAGCCCAGAGGGAGCTAATGAAGAGCATTCCCCCCCCCCAGTGCAAATAGCTGATAAAACAAATAGCTCGATCATATTTGTTTTGACTAAGTTGTTTGTTACATTTGTATTTCACCTTTCTTGCAAACCTGTGGCGGCATACATGAAGCCTCCCCCTCTCCCTTTTTATCCTCAGAACAACCCTGTGAGGTAGGTTAGGCGGAGAGTCAGCGACTGGCCCTAAAGTCACCAAAGCGAGCTTCATGGCAGAGCGGGGACCTGAACCAGGGTCTCCCCAGTCCCCTCCCCACACCACACAGGGGCATAAACTAAGGGGGGAGGTGGGGGGAGGCAGGGGGCTCAAGCCCCCCCGGCATTTCCCCGAATTGGCAAAGCCCCCTCCAGGTAATCAGCTGTTTAGCCCCATCCACCCCCCCAAATTGAGAAGTCTACACCCCTGACACCACGCTGGCTCTCTTTTATCATGCATGTCTCCCTGAGAGCTTCGGCTACAGGGCAACTCATAATATTTATTTATTTATTTATTTATTTAATATATTCACCGCCCATCAGCCAAAAGGCTCCCTGGGCAGTTTACAAAACAAAGCAACACAAAAATAACAACAAAAATAGTATGAAAACACAAAGATATTAAAATATGACACGACAAAAGCAAGCAGCCAAAATAAATTCAATCCAGAGGTACAGTGGCGATAATAAAAGGAATAAAATCAACCATTAAACTATTGGGCAAATAAAAAGGTCTTTTACCTGGCACCTGAAAGAATAGAGGGTAGGCGCCAGGCTCACCTCCTTGCCAAACTGATTCCAAAGATGGGGTGCCACAACTGAGAAGGCCCTTCCCCTAGTAGCCACCCTTCTTGCCATCTTTTGGAGGGGGCACTCTGAGAAGGGCCTCTGAAAGATCTCAGGGCTTGGGCAGGCTCGTATGGGACCAGGCGTTCCTTCAGATAACCTGAACAACAAGAAGAAATGGACCCAATATGGTTCAATTTTTCATTCATTCCAAGATGAATGCACAGCCCAACCCTTCCCCCCCCCCCAATGCCCCACTCGATAAGGATGAGTAGAGAGTGTGGGGTTGGGTTATGATGGTAGTTTGGAGCATGTCAAGATCTGGGAAGCAGGACCGGAGAGCAGTCAGGATCCGAAGGCAAACCAGAAGGCAGGACTGGAGGACAAAGCAGGAGTCAGGATGAAAGAGCACATGTCGAGGCAGTGTGGCATAGTGGTTAGAGTGCTGGACTGGGACTCAGGAGATCCGGGTTCTAGTCCCCACTCTGCCCATGAAGCTCACCGGGAGACTTTGGGCCAGTCACTGACTCTCAGCCTAACCCTACCTCACAGGGTTGTTGTGAGGATAAAATGAGGAGGAGGATTATGTAAGCTTCCTTGGGTTCCTTACACGGGAAAAGGCAGAATATAAATATAAAAAAATAAGTAAGTGACCTACGCACAAGACACAACAGAGCTCAGGTGGACCTGGTTGCGCAAGGCAGGTTGCACTGCCACAGGAAGCCCTCTTACGCTCCTTCTTCCTGCCTAGCAGGAGCCAATCACTAGCCTGGGTGGGCAGAGTCACTCTGGAAGGCTCATCTTCCCGGAGCAGCTGCAGTGCCGCTGCTCACCACATGGGGCAGTGCTCAACTGTTCCGGGCTCTTTACTCAGAGGCTGCAGCATGGCAGATCGCCACATGGGGCAGCAGCGGGCAGCGCTCCCCAATAGGGAGCCCTGTGGTGTTGGCTCCTCAGATATCTGTGCAGTCCAGAGCCTAAACACCTGACTGGAGGAATCCTGATTTTACTCAGCGACACATGCCACTGGTGGCTTCCTTCCGGAGAAGTTCATACCACAATAATCAGCTGGCACCCCCATTCGATTTGGGGCGAGCTGCCATCAATATGCAGATGACACCCAGCTCTCTTTCTCTTTTTCCTCTGATTCGGGTAAAGCAGGAGAGGGGCTTAAGCAGCGCTTGGGGGGGCGGTAATGGATGAGATGAGGGCCCAATCCTGGTTCCAGGTTTTATTTATTTATTTACTTTATTTACAGCATTTGTATACCGCTCCATATCCAGGCAGATTCTGGAGTAGTGAACAATAAAAAGATAAAAACAGATAAAATAATAAAAACAATGCATTAAAAACAGGAGAACATTAAAACTGGCTGGTCAGCAAGGAAGGCTTCCCAGAACAAAGACGTCTTCAGCAGGCGCTGAAAACAACACACTGTCGGAGCCTGCGTGACCTCCAGAGGCAAAGAGTTCCTGAGAAAGGGGGCCACCACACTGAAGGCTCTTCTCTTGGTGGACTCCAATTGGGCCGTTTCCATGAGGAACCACCAGGAGAATGCCCTCCGATGACCTCAGTGACCGGGCTGGTTGGTATGGGAGGAGGCGCTCTCTCAGGTATCGTGGTCCCAAGTTGTTTCGGGCTTTGTACACAAGCACCAGAAGCTTAAACCTGGCATTGGTAGCGAACAGGCAGCCAGTGCAGTTCCTTCGGCAAAGGAGTTGCGTGCTGAAAAGGGGCAGCTCCTGACAACAGCCGAGCTGCTGCATTCTGCTGCTAGCTCCAGCTTCCGGACCAGCGTTAAGGGCAGCCCCACACAGAGCACATTGCAGTAATCTAGTCCTGAGGTTACTAGTGCCTGTACCACTGTGGCCAAGGTATCCCTGTCCAGGAGAGGCTGTAGCTGGCGAACCCCATAGCTGGTTTTGGTTGTTCCCTTGGGCAATACACACTCAATGGGCCCCCTTCCTCAAGTGCTGCCTTCCTTCTCATGGCCATTGCCACCAGCTGCTCTTCCTCTTCCTCCTCTTCCTCATCACTGCTCCCAGTTGCTTGCTTGGCAGGCAGAGAGCCAGGGACCAAGTGGGCCATGGCATCTCCTGCTCCTCCTTCTCACCACCTCCACTGTCTGGGCCAGATCAGAGGCTGTTGTCCAGCATTCCCCCACCATCCAAGGTATGGGAGGGTGGTTTCCAGGGCCAGGACCTTTTTGGTGGTGGCACCTCCAGCGTTGGAACACTCTACCCAGAGATGCTCATCGCATGGCCCTTACTTTGCAGTCTGATTTTCACAGGCTTTTTAACCTCTGACAGTTTTTTAAATCTTGTCTTGCACAGTGTTTTCATGCCGCTTTTATAGACTTGCTGTTTTTAGCTTCGTTTTACGTATTATTATTTGACTGTGCTTTTAAAAACCAAAGAAAAACCAAAATATATTTTATTGTAAACCACCCTGAAGGTTTTGACTGAAGAAGGAGGTGGGGCTGAAAATCGGGAGAATAAATAAAATAAACATGTCCCCGCATCAATTTTCTTCTTACGAGTTGCAGCTCATCAGAAAGGTAAAGTGGTCTTCGCATTTTCAAAGGAAGTCTGCCCTTTGGTTCAAAAAGCCTCTTCATTTCTTTCAGGGGAGAAAGCACTCTGCGCGTGTTCAAGGGCACTCAGCCTAAATAGCCAGAGTGTTTGAGAACAAAGAGGAGCTGGCGATTGTACGCATGTACTTCAGAAGCCGTTGATGTACCAGCTCCAAGGAAAGAACATTTCAGTGAAACTTGAGGAGAAGTTTCCTAATGGTTAGACCAGTGTTCTCCAACCTTGGGTCCCCAGATGTTTTTGGCCTACAACTCCCAGCATGCCCCAGCCAGCTGGCTGGGGCATGCTGGGAGTTGTAGGCCAAAAACATCTGGGGACCCAAGGATGGAGAACACTGGGTTAGAGTATTTAAGCAGAGGACAGGACATCTGTCGGGGATGCTGCAGTTATAACATCCCTGCAAGGTCCCTTCTAACTCTATCATCCGATGAGCTCTAGCTCTGAGTGAAAGCACTGCAAAAATATTTTCACATTTTGAGGTTTCCTGCCGAAAAGGAACACCACACACACACACACACACACACACACACCACCTGGCAGCACCCTTGAAACCGTGTCATCTCTGGTGACACAGAGAACAATGATGCTCATAAGGGGGGAAAAAGTGGCAAACAGTGATTTATGAAGAGGTGTCAATGCTTGAAGCAAGACGTACGCAGCCAAGCAAAGGAAAAAGTGAGCTGGAAAGGTAGCGCCGAAACACTGCAACCCCAACCCCCTGGGGCCAGGCTGATGTCTTATGTTCTTTTTGCTTAGAAAGAGCAAAATCGTTGGGGGCTTTCCGTTTATTAAAAAACAGCAATCAATTGGTAGGGGTGTGTGAGGAATCCGACAGGGGGATGAAAATCCGATGGATTTTCCTGAGTTGGCCGCACAGATTCCGTTCCGTCAACCCTGCACTGGCACCGACTTGATCTGACGCAAGTCAGGCCAGCACATGGACTTCCGTTTTTAAAGTGGGCCGTGATTTGCCTAATTATTTTTTTTTTAAGACAGGGAAAATTGTGCAAAATTCAGGCCTCCACTCTGCAAGTTTGCACAGATTGTGGAGCAGAGGCCCAAATTTTGCACAAATCTGAAATTAACTGTCAGAAAATTCAAGGTGGAGTGCCTGCATAAGCAGTGAGAGGAGGGTGCTTCCATACTTCTCACGTTAAGTAAGTGCTACGACAGGAACGAGAATGACGACTTGAATCTAACGAGTCAGCCCCGATTTGTGCAAATTGCGCTAGAGAGCCACAGTTCCCAGCTCCAAATCTGTGCAAATATTGAGAGCAATTTCGTGGAAGCTGGGGAGAAAAGAAGCCACTTTTGGCCTGCTTTTGGCCGTTAGGGTCAGAAATGTGTCGAAAGTCCATCAAGCTCAAACGGAATGAGTTTTCCAGTGCTGCACATCTCTAAGATTCGATTGGTGTATCAAAAGTTTTTTAAAAAACACCACATGTGTTGTAGAGAGAGGGAATGGAGTGAAATTAGTCTGCGGCATGGAGTTATCCAGTAAAATTAATTTCGGAGCAGGCAGGATGGACAAAAGGAGATGTCTTCTTTGTGGCTTATAGCAGTAACCTCTGGAACTTACCGGCATGCAGAGAACTGCGAGTCTCTCGCACAATTTGCGCAAAGCACAATTTGCGCAAATCGGGGCTGACTTGTTGTGATGGACCATTCACACAGATATTGTTTTTATTTTTTTATTTTTTTAAAAAAATATATCAATAAATATAGAGAGAGGTTTTAATGAGGGCTGATTTGCCACTGGGAATGAAACCTCCAAATTCAGGGTCACTGTACCTCACTTGGGGCCCAATCCATCAGGACCATCTCCCATGCACGTTTCATTTCAATGGGGCTTTGCAGTGGGGAACATCCAGTCCTTTCCCCAAAAATATTCGTTCCCGGAAGCTGCCAATGATGAAGATGGGATAGCTTCTAATTCTGGCTGGAAACTGTTGGAAGATGGTTTGGTTCATCTTCCCCCCCGCCACACACACACACACTTCACATATTTGCTCCAGTTTTAGATATTTCACATACAATCGAGGAGGGGAAAACATCTGAACCTTGTAGATACTCAGAATACTTGATGCTCCAATAACAAATTCCTCAATATGAGGCAAATTCCCTCTTTGCCAAGGGTGGAATCTTTGATAGGAGATTCTTTGCCCACCAGGTGACTGGCAAATTGTTCAAATACACCCCAGATATTCAATGTTGGGGACAAATCAGTTTTTCATAGATCTCACAGCTTTCGCTTCTCCTGTGCTGCAGTGCCTGGCCTTGGTGTTTGTTTGTTTGTTTGTTTGCAAGTTTATTCATTTAAAGATATTCTGTAGTGCCTTTCCTTTTTCTTTTCTTTTTTTAAATGATGGAAAAGGCATTTCACAGCTAAAAATAAAACCATCACCATATTATTATTTGTTAAACCCACACAAGACATAATCCTGAGATCGTGGCTCTAATCCGAGCGGCAGCGGAGGCCTTGCTGAGAAGAAAAGATGGGTTGGGTTGCTGTATAGATCCCCCCTTCCCTGGACTCCCAGATGCTTCGGGCCAGGCCTGCCAAATCTCTTGCTGGTTTCCACTTGTTTAAAAACAGAACAGCAACATCCCTGACAACGTTTCATTCATAACTGTCGCCGAGCCGAGCCATTTATTCGGCCTCTGATGGGCATAAATATTTAACACGCAAAGACGCTCTTGTTCGTCTCAGTGGCACGAAGGCCTTGGACATGCGTTTGCCTGGCAGAGTGCAGACACATCATGCTGAGAATAGGCTGCAATAAACTGGAATGCTGCCTTTCGTTTCGTGCTGTACCTGGCGACTCGAACTAGGACGACCAATCTTATTTCATTTTTAAAGCAAATACAGCTCACCTTGTTTAAACGGCAGGGCAACCATCTCTGATCAGCCACGGTTTTTAAAATCAAATCAAAATAAGAGATGCCTGCCCAACTACAGTGTTCTGAATGATTTTTTTTTTTTTTTAATCCCATCCTTCTAGCCTCTCTCTTTCTTTAAGGCAGAGGTTTCACCTTTTAAAAAAAGATTTATATATATATAAATCTATATATTATAATATACAAAAAGCTTTGTGATATATTATATATATATATATATATATATATATATCACAAAGCTTTTTGTTCACCCACCCGCAATTTCCCTTTGAGCGATCTGGCTGCTGTATGCCTCAGTCACGACCCCCGTGTAGCTTTTTGTATTTCACATTCATAAAAGAACACTGCTGCCTGTCATGCATTCCTACAATAATATATTCCTTTCCCCCCCACGCACACCTCACCCCGCTTTCTTTTGATGCGAACAAAGATCCACCAGCTCCTTTCTCGCCGATTCGACAACCGCCGACACAGCATTTAAGTGTCTTTCTAAAGGGAATAAACCGTAAAAGCCGGGCTAATTGTTCTATTTTATGTGCTCGGCTGGAAATGATGTGGGGGGGGGGGAGAAAGAAAGAAGTAAGGGGGGGGGAAGAGCTATCTCTACCCCTGTTGACAGATCTCATCAAATATAAATGCCAGGTCCTGTATAAATACCTCAACTTCTAAAGCATGAATATTTGAAGGGGGTTCTCTAATTATAATTTGTACGCCAGGAATGTTAATCGCTTGGCTAACGGGAAAATCAAGAAGCCATTCTGCGCCCCCCCCCCCGCGCTTTAAACGTGAGAGGTTAACGTATCTTCCATCACATCCCCCGAGCACCCGGCTGCCTCTGTTCTTCTTAAATTGCTACTCAAAGGGGTCTCTGTTAGCTGGGTTTTTTTTAAACACGAAGGTTAATTAGTTTGGGGGGCGTTATTGTTTTTAAGGAGGGGGAGGAATTCAAGCTTGTTAATTAGAAAGCGGGAGACTTGCTTTGGGGATGCGGGACCTGAAGTGAAACCTCCGCGGGCCTGAGCGTCGATGCGCCGACTCGATCACATTGACGGCTCCGGATCGATTCCGCACGCAAATCCAGCCCAGCTATTAAGTAGACGGAGAACTCCGGGAGACCTCTCCACAAGGCGAGCATTGGATGCACTTTGGATGCTTTATCTTGATCATGCTTTCGGCGGAACCGCATAAGCAAGGGTAGCACCTGCATTTGTTTCCATTTCCAAACCCAACTCAAGGTGCTAACTTTGACCAACAAAGCTTACATGGCTCGGGACCGAAATACCTGGCAGAGCACCTCTCCCGGTATGAACCTGTGCATACACCATGATCGACATCAGAGCGCCTCCTCCGAGCGGGGTTTGGAGGATGGCAACAAGGGAGAGGGCCTTCTCAGTGGTGGCCCCCGATTACGGAGTTCTCTCCCTAGTGAGCTCTGCCTGGTGCCAATATTGTCATCCTTTCAGTGCCAGGTTAAGACTTTCCTCTACTCCCAGGCATTTGACGGCATATGATAAGGTTTTAACTGGTCTTGGATTCATGGAGGGCTGGACTTGTCCCCCCCAGGCCTGAGGCTTTGCACTCCTGCTTTAAGGGAAGCCTTTGTTACTGTATCATTATTAGTGTGGCTTACATAATCCTCCTACTCCTCTCCAACCCTGTGAGGTAGGTTAGGCTGAGAGTCAGTGAGTGGCCTAAAGTCACCCGGTGAGCTTCATGGCCGAGTGGGAACTGGAACCTGGGTCTTCAAGTCCTAATCCAACACTCTCACCACTACACCATTGTGGCTCGCACAGGAATTGAAAATAAAACTGCCAATATCATACTCCCCTTTTACAAATCTACTCTGCGACTGTGCTTAGAATGCTGTGTACAGTTCTGGTCACTGCACCAAAAAAAGAGAGAGGACATTGTAGAGTTGGAAAAGGTGCAGAGAAGGGCAACTAAAATGAAGAAGGGGTTGGAGCAACTCCCCTACGAGGAAAGGTTACAGCAGCTGGGGATGTTTAGCTTAGAAAAAAGGCAAGTGAGGGGAGACATGATAGAGGTGTGCAAAATTATGCAAGGTTGTGGAGAAAGTGGAGAGGGAGACATTTTTCTTGCCCTCTCATAATACTAGAACCCAACGGGGTCAATCCCACTGCACCACACTGGTTCTCTATTTTCCCCTATTCTTATTCTTATTTTTATTCTTATTCTTGTTCTTATGATCATGATTTGAAGCATATCTTAAGAAGCTTGGCGCGTTCTGACAGAGAGGCAAAGTGGAGCAGAAATCTGGTGAGCAAATAAATAAATAATCCAAGGTACAGCTCCTCTGAAACTGGAAATCCCATTTGAGTGATCGTGGCTAATCGTCGGCCCATCTCAAAACGGGCAGTCCTCCTGGTATGTCTCAAGAAAGGTAGGCCAGTCAGATTGTCCAGGGCTGGGCTACGGGGAGCGGGCTGAGGTGAGGAGCCAGGAGCAGGGGACCAGGAAAAAAAAACAAGCCAAGAGGCAGGATTGAGAAGGAAGCCAGGAGGCAGGTTGCAAGCAGAACCAAAGAAGCAGGGGTGCTCCAGGGCTCAGGAAGACCTTCCTGGCTGCTCAAGCAAGGATCAGCTGGAAGGGGAAGCCCATGGAAGATCCAATGGCCAGACAGCGTGGGCAGAGTCAGGAGGCAGGATATCTTGGGTCCTGTCTGGACCTTAAGTAGCAGACCCAACGGCACAATGGGACAAAGCGGGCCAGATGTTTCAGCACCGCGGAGAGCTCCAGGGATACAAGTTTCAGCGCTGCAGAGAGCTCCAAGGAAATCTGGGACTGGACCAAAGCCTTTTATACTTCCCGGTCCAGATCACACTGCTCAGGCTCCGCCCCTTCCTGGAGAGGCGGATGGCCTTAAAAGGACAGGCTCTTGGCCTTGAGGCTAGCACTACTTCTCCTCTCTGTGCATTCTCTGGCTGGGGGATGCTGGGCATTGGAGTTCCAACACATCTGGAGAGTTGGGGATGGTTTCCTGCACCTCTTCTTCCAGTGCTGCGGGCCCAGTGGATCTGGGCAGCTCCTTCCACATCCAATGTCTGCAGCTCCAGGTGAGTGTTGACAGCCAGAGAGTTTGGGGCTGATGTGAATGAAGAATTTCATGTTGGACCGGGACTCAGGAGATCTGGATTATAGTCCCCACTTGGCCATGAAGCTCACTGGGTGACTTTGGGCCAGTCACTGACTCTCAGCCTGACCTACCTCACAGGGTTGTTGTGAGGATAAAATGGAGAAGAGGGGGAGGATTATGTAAGCCACCTTTGGTTCCTTGCAGGAAATATATTACAGTAATACCTTGGATTGCAAGTAACTTGGTCTGAGAGCATTTTGCAAGACAAGCAAAAAAAATTAATTTTTTTTGACTTGATAAACGAGTCAAGGTCTTGCAAGACAAGTCGTAGGGATGTAACTGCTCGCCTTGAGCGGGCATAGTGGGCCAAAATTGGCCCCACTCACGCCCGCCAGAGACTCGCTTTGATATAAGAGTGTTTTGGATTACAAGCACGTTTCTGGAACGAATTATGCTCTCAATCCAAGGCATGACTGTATATAAATATAATAAATAAATAAATAAATAAATGACCTTTCAGATTCCTTCAAACTCTATGGTCATATAATTTCCCTGCTTGTGTTCTTAACCTTACCGGTCACAAGGAGGCAAAGTGGGGCAGAGGTGTCGCAAGCCACGAGGCTAGAGCAGGGTTGGTGGGTGGGCGGAACCTCTTTCAGCCCGGGGGCCGCATTCCATTTCAGAGAAGCTCTCGGGGGCCACATTCCAGGGGTGGGTGGGGCCACAGGCAAAAGGGGGTGGGGCCAAAATAACAGCATATTTTAGCTCAAGGCTTTTTCTGCCAGTAACTAAGCCTTCGGAGAGGCAGTTCGGCCTTTTAGAATGGAGGGGAAAACTGGGAAAAGACGAAACAGCTTGGGGGGGTTGGGGGAAAGAAAAGGAGGGTACAGTCTCCCAAGAAAACCCAGAGGGCCAGTTTGGAACCCCAGGAGGGCCTGTTCTCCCCCCCCTCCAGGCCTGAGGTTGTGCACCCCTGGGCTAAGGGTCCATGTTTAGCGATGCCTTCTGCCAATGGTTCTTAGTCACGTTAACTCAATGGAACGAACGACCAAGGTCAGGGGCAGCCTAGCTCCGACTAGAAGTTGTTGCAGAGCATCAGCCAGAGAGGGCTGTTGACTTCATGCCATTTGTGGCCTTCCCAGAGCATTTCTGGGAAACTGGATTCCTGGGTCTGCTCCAGCAGCAAAGTTAGTACACTGTGGATAAAATGATTTGGGGTGGGTGGGTGTTGGAATATGGCGTCTCATATTCAGGTTTGCCTTCGGGCAAGAAGCTAACACCACAGTTTCAACATGTCCAAGGTCTTGGATGAGAGCATTGTCACCTTTGGCCCAGTGTAGAAGGGCGTACAGTTATCTGCTAATTGGCTTCAAGGTAAGATTGGAGCCAGAAACTGATAGATTAGTTTCAGCTGGGGATTACCTCATTCTATGGGTGCAGCTGGCATTACATCATCTATGGGTGTGACTGTACAGATATGTATATAAGGTGGGCAATGTCTCTATGTTCTTGTTGGGGGGGGAAAGGAGTTATTGTATTAAGGATAGTTTATGTATGTCCAGACTGTACTTGTTTTTGTCTGACATACTGTTCTCTTTCACTTTTGTAAATTTAGCACTCTGTATATGTTCTGTTCCTGTTTTTTCCAAGTCTTAGTTTATTAAACCCTTTTGCTAAAGAAACAGACTTGTGTTTTGCTTTTACCTACTGGCCTAGCACCAGCTTCTCACGCCACAATCTCTCCACTGCGGATTCTGCAGCTGCTGGGTACAAAGTTGTTTAACTTTGTTTCCCTTCCCCACCCACCCCACCGGCGGCTCAGATTTCCATCAGGGGGGAGCAGGGAACAGTAAAGAAAATCTGCATTACACTGGAGAAAAATGCATTAAGAAACCAGAAAGGATGAACACAATGGAATTCTGTCTTGGCTAATATGAGTTTTATCTTAATTGCATCCTGTTTTTGAAGAGCGGCATCTCAAATTCCCTCCACTCCCCTGCTGTTTTAATTTTGCTTTCACAATTGGATACAAAATATTAATAAGGCATATTCAAATCATTTCCCAGGGGGGAATCGGTCGTCCTGACGCTCATGACTAATTGATCACCAGACCTGGGGAATACTAATACTAATACTAATTCATATTGTAAATGCGGGAGGATCTGATTTTAGGAGCTTTTCGTAGGGGTGGACGAACTGCCACCAAACTCAGTGAGCGCCCCTGCCACGTGATCCGCCAAAAGCCTCGCCAAGCACCAGCTGAGGAGCTCGGCAAGGTGCTCAGCGGACTTCCAGGTCCCCAGCGCATCACTTCTGGGTCCCCAGCACTGTGTTTTTAATGTAAAAACCAAGGTAAGCTACCTTAAAACTGCTGTGAATAGCAAATCACGGCCATTTTAAGGTGGTTTACCTTGGTTTTTACATAAAAACGCAGTGCCAGGGACCCGGAAGTGATGCGCCAGGTACCTGGAAGGTGCTTTCCCCTGCTCCTCTCCTGGAGACTAGTGCTGAGCTGGGGAAAGGTAAGTCACACAGGAGCTCGGGGGGTTGAGCAGGGTGAATTCGCCCCACTTTCACCCCCTGATCGAGTTCTGCGCACCTCCCTATTTAATGATATGCCAATCACCAGTATTTAGGATCAGTAGAAAGGAGGTTTACCTGTAAAGAGAGGTGGTGGTAAGAATGTGATACTTGCCTTTTCCCGTGGTGTGTGACTTAGCTGGAGCTTTTTTTTTAGAAAGCTTTTTTCTTTGTCCTTTTCTTATCAGAGAGCCTGTGTGGCGTAGTGGTGAGAATGTTGGACTGGGACTCGGGAGATCCGGGTTCTAGTCCCCGCTCGGCCATGAAACTCACTGGGTGACTTTGGGCCAGTCATTGACTCTCAGCCTAACCTACCTCACAGGGTTGTTGTGTGAATAAAATGGAGAGGAGGAGGAGGGTTATGTTAGCATGCCGTGGGTTCCTTGCAGGAAGAAGGCGGGGTATAAATATAATAAATAAATAAATAAATTAGGAAGTTTCTCCTACTGGTAAGAGCCAACTGAACCTAATAATAAAACAAAGTAATAGGGGTCCGTAAGATCCCATAGTACACCCCAGATAGATACCATTCCTGTGTAGCTACTCCCTTGTAATAGAGAAATCATAGATTTCCAACCTGTGACATAATGGGAGTCCCCTAGGTCCCAAAGTGCTTTTTGCAAGCTTCGGGGGGGGGGGGGTTTAAATATTGCGGATAAATTTTTAAGATAATGGTGTGAATTGTTAACTTAACAAATTGAAGATTCTCTCACCTAGATTCTTTTTTTTTTTCCCCCACCCTCATTTTTTTTTCTTCAAAAGCCCTAAATCAAACAGCATCCTCAATTGGGAACAGTAAGCGAAATACTAATGAGGATCTGCGTTTGAATCCTTGTGAGCAAATCCATTTCAGTTCTCATTTCAAACACACACCTGTAGGCATGTCTCAGTCGGTCCTGAGCTACCTCCTTTCCCCCCCGCATCCCCGAAGGCCTCGTCGGCCGTTCTGTCTGCCGTCCTCGCCACCGCAGGCGACCGGGGAGATAAATTACCGCTCAAGGTAATGAAAGGAGATGAAGAAGCAAACGGGCCTGACACGTCCAATTTATTACTCCGCCACCAGCCGTTTTTAACAGGGACTAATGTAATTCCGCCAGCCGCCGCAATAAAAAAAAACAACAACACAGAGAGACACGCACACAAAATCTTCAGAACACAGAGGTTTATTACGTGGTGTGCTAAGTTGCCGGAAGCCATGGCGCTGAGGGAATAGAACAGAGAGAGCAGAGAGAGAGAGAGAGAGAGATCTGTTTGGCACAGTGCTAACCCAGACCGCCAGTGGTGATGGGGAAGAGGCAGGAGGTAAAAGATTGGCCGTCGTTTCGAGGAGAGAGAGGCCGCTAGCAAAACACAGGGCTGGAGAGGCGGTGCACACAGCTGAATGAAGTGTGGAATCCGGATCGCTCGATTCCTGACCAAATGAAGCAGTCCCGATCTATGGGTCCGCTGGTCAATGTAGGCCCAATTTAGGCTTGAAGTAGCGTTGCTTGTTTCCTTGTTACGTTGCCTTTCGGGATACAAATCCTCCCAAAGCAATGTACAACGTAATACAGTCATGCCTTGGATTGAGAGCATAATTCGTTCCGGAAACGTGCTTGTAAGCCAAAACACTCTTATATCAAAACGAAATTCCAAAAAAAAAAAAAATTGTACAGAGAATTTAAGCCGTACTACAGTACTTGTATTGCAAGACGTTGCTTGTATATCAAGTACTATATTTCACCTGGTTTACATTTGTCAGGGAACTCCCACAATATATTCGAACGATGGCTCGCAGCTGAAGCAAAAGTAAGGTAATACAACCTCCGTTGTGGAACTTCAGTATGCTGATGATAATGTGGTCTCCGCACATTCAGAGGATGATCTCCAAACTATCCTAAATGCTTTTGCAGAAGCATACGAAAAACTTGGTCTCTCACTTAACATCAAAAAAACCAAAGTGCTTCATCAGCAAGTGCAAGCCAATCCTTTGGTGATGCCATCTATCCAGTTTGGCGGGACAATACTGGAAAATGTCGATCATTTCCTCTATCTTGGCAGCTATCTTTCTGTTACAGCTAACATCGACAGTGAAATCCAGCATCGTCTGAGCTCCGCAAGTGCCGCATTTTCTCGAATGAAACATAGAGTGTTCGAGGATCGGGATATTTGTAAGAAGACCAAAACACTGGTTTATGAAGCCATTGTATTACCAACTTTATTGTATGCCTGCGAAACATGGACTATCTATAAACGTCACTTCCACCTCCTTGAAAGGTTTCATCAACGTTGCCTCCGGAAAATCCTGCAAATTACTTGGGAAGATAGGCGAACAAATGTCAGTGTACTGGAAGAAGCAAAGACTACTAGCATTGAAAAAATGATCCTTCAACGCCAACTTCAGTGGACCGGTCATGTTGTTCGAATGCCTGACTGCCGTCTCCCAAAGCAGTTACTTTACTCCCAACTCAAGGATGGAAAGCGGAATATCGGTGGTCAATATAAGAGGTTTAAAGATGTTCATAAGGCTAATCTAAAAAAATGCAATATAAACATCGAAAACTGGGAAGCTCTGGCCCATGAACGATCTAAATGGAGGTTGGCCTTTCACAAAGGTTCCATGGACTTTGAAAAAGCCCGAGTGCAAGGTGAAAGGGAGAAACGTGCTAAGCGAAAAGCACGTCAAATGAATCCTTTACAGGACCATCTTCTATCTGGTAACCTGTGTCCTCACTGTGGGAAGCTGTGTGGATCTAGAATTGGCCTCCACAGTCACTTACGGACCCATCGCTAGAGTCTACACAATCTTCTTTAGAATTTATATATATATATTTAAAAATTTGCTTGTCTTGCAAAACGCTCTCAAGCCAAGTTACTTGCAATCCAAGGTATTACTGTACATTAGCAGCAGCAGCAGCAGCAGCAGCGTCCTATGGCTGCTAGACAACGTCTAGACGGCCATCGGATTATTCAGAGTCCCAGCTCCAAGGTCAGAGAGCTGGGACGCGCGAGCTCAGAGCGCCTCCCCGCCCCCTCACAGCTGGGGTGCAAAGAACCATGCCGGCTGCTTCCCCCGAGGTTGTCAATGCGACCTCAGAGGCAGGGTTTTGTGGGCGTTCCATGTGACGGGAAGGAGTGGAAACGGGCGGCGCTCAGCCTCCTTCCCTCGCGCACCGAGGCGCGGCACTTAGGCGGGCAAAAAATGGGCCGTTTAAGTGTTTTGCAGGGCAGGAGGAGCACGGAGGCGACCTTTGCCTCTGCGCTCCTCCCGCCTTGCTATGGGATGCCTGTAATCCTCCGAGTTCCCAGAGCTACGGGCATCCCGGATTGGACTGCGTCCTTCTTAAATTTAAAGGGATGATTTAATCTGCCTTGTTGTAAACCGCCCAGAGAGCTTCGGCTGTTGGGCAGTATAGGAATAAAATCAATAATAATAATAAAATCAATAATAATAATAATAATAATAATAATAATAATAATAATAATAATAAATAATGTAAACCTAGTTTACAAATATCTTCCAGTATTTGAAGGGATGTCACACAGAGGAGGGCAAAGATCTCTTCTCCTTCATCCCAGTTTGCAGGACACGGAATAATGGGCTCAAGTTACAGGAACCTAGATTCCACCTAAACATCAGGAAAAATTTCCTGACTGTCAGAGCAATAAGACAATGGAATCAACTACCTAGGGAGGTGGTGGGCTCTCCCAGTCTGGAGGCATTCAAGGTGCAGCTGGACAGCCATCTGTCAGGGATGCTTTGACCTAGATTCCTGCATTGAGCAGGGGGTTGGACTCGATGGCCTTGTAGGCCCCTTCCAACTCTACCTTTCTATGATTCTATGATTCTATGATACTTTTATACACCTGCATATTTTTAAGCATGTTAAGAACTTACTAACAACTAAGGGTGCAATCCGATGACCCTCCGACCTTGTCTGGAGGGACATAGGAATCGACCACAGAAGGCACAGCGACATCGGAAATCCCTTCCGAGATTGCAGCGCCGTGGAGCGCCCCCTCCCCCCCATAGCTGGTGAGCTTCTTTCCGCGCTGGCAGGGAACCGAGCATGGAACCGAGCGTGGAAGGCCATGCTCGGTTCCCCCTTGGGGGGGGGATTACCGGGGCAGGGGCAGGAGGAGCAAGCCACCACCAGATTCCTTGGGAGGGGGGGAGAACCATTTAGACAGGTGAAATCAGCCGTCTAGCATAGCTGGCTGGGGCATGCTGGGGGTTGTAGGCCAAAAACATCTGGGGACCCAAGGTTGGAGAACACTGGTCTAGATGCTTTTGAGGATGGAAGGGGCACAGAGGCTATCCTATGCTCCGTGCTCTTCCTGCCCTCAATTGGATGCCCATCACCCTCTGAGTTCAGAGGGTGACAGGCAGCCTCGTAGGATTGCGCTGTTATTAATTAATTAATTAATTAACCAACCAATCAATTATATTTATACCCCGCCTTTTTTCCTGCAAGGAACCCAAGGCGGCTTACATAATCATCCTCCTCCTCCTCCCCCTCTCCATTTGTATCCTCGCAACGACCCTGTGAGGTAGGTGAGG
The DNA here is from genome assembly GCA_021292165.1 of Shinisaurus crocodilurus. Lineage (NCBI taxonomy): Eukaryota > Metazoa > Chordata > Lepidosauria > Squamata > Shinisauridae > Shinisaurus > Shinisaurus crocodilurus. Next base: position 87,677,497 of record CM037882.1, on the reverse strand, counting down.
CTGAGAGTCGGTGACTGGTCCCAAAGTCACCCAGTGAGGTTCATGGCCGAGCGGGGACTAGAACCCGGATCTCCCGAGTCCCATCATCATCATATATTTATATACCTCTCCTTTTGGGATAACACCTTCTCAGGCAGCTTACAAAGATTCTGAAATGATACAAACATCAGAGAATCACATCTAAAACAGGAAAATTGGAACTGCCTCCCAGAACACCTCTCTCACTTACAGCTCTTCCATTTTAGAGGGCGTTTGCAGGGTCAATAGCTGACCTGATAACTCTACCTGACTTCAGTGTATTCGGGGTGGTGGTGGTTTGGTCCCAGCGGCTGTTTTTATCATAAAATCATAGAATTTGAAGGGGCCATTTAGACGAACAAGCCCCTGCTCAGCTGCCAGAATCCAGTTTAAAGCATCTCCCCTCAGTCTTCTCTTCTCAAGGCTAAACATACCCACCCAGTTCCTTCCATCTTTCCCTGTCAGACTTAGTTTCTACTTCTAGTCCCCTGATCATCTTCGTTGCCCTTCTCCAAACCCGTTCCAATTTCTCTGAATCCATCTTAAAGTTTGTTGTCCAGAACTGGACACAGTATTCAAGGTGAGGTCTGAGTAGCACAGAGCAGAGTGGAACTATTACTTCCTGTGATTTGGAAACTATTCTTCTATTGATGCAACCTAAAATTGCATTTGCCCCTTTTTGGCAACCACATCCCGCTGCTGACTCATATTCAGCTTGTAATTGACTACAACCCCAAGATCCTTTTCACACGTACTACTGTCAAGCCAGGTATCCCCCATCTTATACCTTTGCATTTCATTTCTCCTCTTGAAATGAAGAACTTTATTTATTATTTACATTTATTTATCGGCCACCGGCCACCCTGGTTGTTAAATGTATATAATAACTAAACTTTGCCATTTTATGCTGACGCCGTTCCCTTTATATTTTAAGTGTCTCATTCAGCTATCTTGTGGATCCGATTAGGTAGAAAGTGGGGAAGTGTGTGGAATAAATATTTTGCATCAGCCATGGGAGAGGATACGCATACGCATAACCTTTGCATATGCTGATTTAGATGCGGAGATGCGCATTTGGAAAAAACGCTATAATTTTAATGGAAGGTCAATCTCTTCTCACCCTGGTAGGGAAGACAGTGACCAGGTGAGCTCTCTACCTGCTCTGTCTGCTGCTGTCTAGGTGCAGCTACCTGTAGATGGGCAACTACAGGGCCCTGGGCTCTCCTTTCTCAGGGTTCTTGATCTTTAAACTGGACTTGGATGGGACAGCCCTTTGAAGAGGAGTTGCCTTGAAACAGAGCAGGGGTGGGCAATGCGCAGGCCATATGCAGCCCTCCCAGAGTCAGGTTTTGTGCCCCATCACCACTTGCTGCTGCATATTAGTGCTGTAGTGGTGGCAGCAGCAACAACAACAACAACAAAGTGATGGTTTTCCAAGAAAACAGGGTGCTCAGGGAACAGAATCGTGCTTCTGGATGCCTCCATGTTTTCCTGCAAAATGGCTGCTCCCCCCCCCCCTTTTAATGCAGCTGCTCTGGCAAGTGTAGCAATGGCAGCAATTTCATTGGTGCTGGCAGAGGGGTCCAGCTCCCGGTAGGTTCCAGGGGGACAATGCAGCCCCCAGAAGTTGACCACCCCTGATCTAGAGGACTATCTGACTCAAGTGTGTGTGCGTGTGTGCGCGCGCGCACGCACGCATATGATAGTGTGACCTTCACTCCAATGACTACCCCTACATCTTGTCGTTTTGGAACAGGAGGGGAAAAAAGAGGATCCATCCTGCAGAGAAGCGCAGCCAGACGAAACTTAGTTAAAAGGCAAGCATGCGAGAAAACTCCCATCCTGACCAATGCGATTGTGAGCCATTTTGGCTTGCTGCAGCATTTTTGTCCTTTTAACTTTTGGGATGTTTTTTTCACGGAGATCATTCTGACCGCAGGATGAACTAAGTAACTTAATCAGCCCGTGTCGCCTCACGTTCCTTCTCACATAAATCTTTTGTGGACGACAGACGCGCTCTGGCTCTCTCCTGGCAGAGACGGCTTGACAGCTGGCTTTTGGGATCCCCATCTTGACAGCCACTGACAGCCCCTTCAAAGTGTCCAAGCGGCACATTAGAGGGGCTGTCAATGGTTGCAAAATAATTTTTTTAAAAAATTGTTTTCATTTATTTTTATTTTTTTTGCCACACTTGTGCAACTGCAGAGGTATGCAGTTCTGCGAGTGCAGCAATTGGAACAGTACACTCATAGTACAGCAGGTACCAACCCTGGACATTGACCCCAAAAGGCTCCAAATAGGGGTTTTCCTTCCCTTTGCTTTCTCTTGACAGCTGTCAAAATATGAGCTGTCAAAGAAAAGCAAAAGTGCAAGTGATCTTTGCTCGTGAAAAGGGGGTGGGATTTAAACCCCCTTCATGGCAAGATCCTAGATTTGTTTTGTTTTTTGCACTAGGCTGTCCCAATGGTGACCTCATTTTCCTAGTTGTTCCCGAGACTCTGGGTGCCCAAAAACATGGAAAAATGGGAGCCAGCCCCTTTTAAAAGGAGCTGTCAGTTTTGACAGCTAGCTGTCAAAACTCCAGCTCCTTTTAAAAGGGTTTTGGGGGGGCAGGGCTCCCCATGGTTTCTTCACAGGGACATATGCAAGCATGAATGCATATGTCACTGTCAAGAAACCATGGGGAGCCCCATCAAGAAACCCCTTTTAAAGGGAACCAGAGTTCTGACAGCTAGCTGTCAAAATGCTGGTTCCTTTAAAAAGGGGATGGCTCACACGTTCCCATGTTCCTGAACTCCTGGAGTTGTCAAGAGAAACCAAAGAGAAGAGAAAGCCTGTTTGGAGCCTCTTTCAGCCGTATTATGCAGCCTTTCACAATCTGGTGCTCTCCAGTTGGGTTGGGTTTAGAAAAAGCACAGAGAAACATGATCCATGCGGCTGGATGCCACAGTCTTCCATCCATCTGCTGGAGCTCGACGGTTTCTCCCGCTGGTGATCAATGTAATCACTCAGTCTCCGCTAAAGGCAATTTCTTTCATGCTCCTTCCTAATGAAGATGGGGAGCGCTTCCCTCCCGTGCATACTAAGCAGCAACGGGTTTGGCTTTCACAAGAATCCTCCTGGGGAATAATTTGCCAAGAGACACGATAGGACTCCTAGAATCCTAGAGCTGGAGGGGTATCCCTGGAGGTCATCTAGTCCAACCCCCTGCTGAAGGCAGGAAACCCAGAATGCTCCACAAAGGGCCATCCAGTCTCTGTGTGGAGGCCTCCAGCCATATGAACACTTTAAGAAAGATTCAGATGAATTGGAACGGTTTTAGAGAAGGGTAACGAAGATAATCAGGGAACTAGAAACTTAAGTTCTATGAGGAAAGATGGAAGGAACTGGGTACGTTTAGCCTTGAGAAGAGAATCATAGAATAGTAGAGTTGGAAGGGGCCTACAAGGCCATCGAGTCCAACCCCCCGCTCAGTGCAGGAACCCAAGTCAAAGCTTCCCTGACAGGGGAGTGTACACACACACACACACACACACACACTAACAGAGACAAGTGCACAGTTCTTCATTTAGGAAAGAGGAATCAAATCCACAGATAAAAGATGGGAGCATACCTGGCTTGACAGTAGTACATCTGAAAAGGATCTTGGGAGTTGTAGCTGTTCACAAGCTGAACGTGAGCCAGCAGTGTGACATGGCTGCAAAAAAGGCAAATGCAATTTTAGGTTGCATCAATGGAAGTAAATCAGCATATGCAAAGGTTAAGTGTATCCCTATCCTCTCCTATGGCAGATTCAAAATGTTTATTCCACACACCTCCCCACTTAGGATCCACAAGATAGCTGAATGACACACTTAAAATATAAATAGAACAGCACCAACATAAAAGTGCAAAGTTCTTCATTTCGGGAGGAGAAATGATATGCACAGGTATAAGTTGGGGGATACCTGGGTTGACTGTAGTACGTGTGAAAAGGTCTCTTGGGAGTTGTAGTCAATCACAAGCTGAACGTGAGTCAGCAGCGTGACGTGACTGCAAAAAATGCAAATGCAATTTTAGGTTGCATCAATAGAAGCCTAGTTTCTAAATCACGGGGAGGGATACTTCCACTCAACTCTGTGCTGGTCAGACCGTCACTTCGAATACTGTGTCCAGTTCTGGACACCACACTTTAAGAAGGATTCAGAGAAACTGGAACGGGTTCGGAGAAGGGCAATGAAGATGATCAGGGGACTAGAAACTAAGTCCGACAGGGAAAGATGGAAGGAACTGGGTATGTTTAGCCTTGAGAAGAGAAGACCCACTGAGCGGGGATAAGACAGCGCTTTTCAAGTACCTAAAAGGTTGTCTCGCAGAAGGGGGCAGCAACCTGTTCTCTGTCATCGACGACTGTAGGACATGAAATAATGGGCTGAAGTTACAAAAAGGCAGATTTTGGTTGAACATCAGAAAAAAACTTCCTAAGGGTCAGAGCAGTCAGACAATGGAACCAAGTGCCTAGGGAGGTGGCAGGCTCTCCGTCCCTGGAGGTATTCAAGCAGAGACTGGACAGGCATCTGCCAGGGATGCTTAAAACAGGATTGGATTCCAGCACAGAGCAGTAACTCGATGGACAAAATGGACCCTTCGAACTCTCTGATTTTATGATATGAACCACCTGTCCCTATTGACCAGAGACGATCCCTGTTCTCCAGTCATGCTGCCTAGTAAATCTTCACACACCCCTATTTTGTCCCTGTCATTGCCTTTTGTGGGGGGATGCCTCCTTAAATTTCTGTTAGCATGCCTTGCTAGAGCTGTCATTCTTCCCCCTATGCTGCCTGGGGGATGCTGGGAATTGTAGTCCAACCCATCTGGAGAGCACCAGACCAGGGAAGGCCGGTGTGTGAAATGTCCAGCCTGTGGACTTCCATGGTCACTTCGTGATCCTGCACATGCATGCATGCACATGTGCGCTAGAGACAAGATAGGTCTAAGCCCTCGCTCGGAGACTGAAGCTCTAGGGGTCCTGCAGGGTGTGGCAGAGAGGGACCCCGAAAAATGACAGCCCCAGTGAGTCACGCTGACAAAAATGAGTGATCCGCCTGGGGGTAGGGGTTCCACCTCTGGCATTTCTGGTTCAGAAGATCAGGGGGCAGGAGATGAGAAAGACCCTTCCCTGCCTGAAACGCTGCTGACGTGCTGTCAATAATACTGGGCTAAACACGCTGATGGTCTGACCTGGTGAAGAGCCGCTTCCTATGCTCCTATTTAAATTATTAGCCCCTCACGCAGAACAACAAGGACTAGAATCTTACTTTATCTTCAGGGGGCATAGAGAAGAATTCACAGGGGTCACATACTCCCCCAACCCTCTTTTGATTAAAAGCCATGTCCATGTGTATTTTTCCTAATGTACGCATCAGTTGTGCTCATTTTTGAAATGTACTAATTTTGAAATGAATACATTTTTGGGGGAAATGTGCGCATTTTTTTAAATTATGCATTTCTGAAATGTACGCATTCTTCTCCCTTGATTCAAGCAAATTCGGGCACCATTTTGAAACGTACGCGTTTTTGAAGTGTACACATGCTGCCGAACACAGTTTTTTGTGTGGGTCCGTGAAGCACATTGCAGGCTCGGAAATGTACGGACTTCGACCGCAGATTGCGTCCATGTCTGTATTTGGTCCGGAAGGTACAAACTCGGTAAAATCCTAATGAAGAACGAACTGAAACGAATTTCTTATACATCCCTACGGCGTGAAGTTGCGAATAAACCCCCCTTTGAGCACAACGGGACTTAATTTTGCATTGGCATATATAGGATTGTGGTCTCCATCTCAGAAAGACCTGATTTCCCATGAGTCCCCCTGCCTTTGCTGGCAGTTGTCGTCTTTTCATCGGCCTGCTCTCCGATGAGGTCCCGTGACCCCCTTGTATCATCCCCTTGCTTCTGCCTTATCCTGGTCTCCCGCTCCTCTCGGCAGTCATCTCTGCTTGGTTGGGTCCCTAGTTGCTTCATCCGTCATCGCTTGTCTTCCTTGATTTTTATCATCCTCTTCTGCCGAGCCTTGCCAAACTTTATCTGGGATTCCTTCTGTCGCAATGATCACGCTCCCCTTTCTGCCCTGACTGAGATCTCTCTGTTGTACAGTCATCGTCCGCGGATAATTACTATCGAGTTCTGGGGCATAGTTTTGAGTTTTAAAAACTCCCCCCAAAAGCTAGAATGCTCTTCTTCTTCTTTTTATAGTTTGGAGAAAAGATGAGTAAAGGAAGGGAAATGACAGACCAGCCTTCCCGAAACTGTTGCCCTCCGGATGTTTTGGACTATAACACCAATCAACCTTGACCATTGGCCATGCTGCTCGGGACTGGTGGGAGCGGTAGTCCAAAACATCTAGAGGGCACCAGGCTGGGAAGAATGTGAAAGCGGTTTATCAAATTAGGCATTAGGATAGAACAGTGTTCTCCAACCATGGGTCCCCAGATGTTTTTGGCTACGCTGGCTGGGGCATGCTGGGAGTTGTAAGCCAAAAACATCTGGGGACCCATGGTTGGAGAACACTGGGACAGAAAGATGTTTCACCAGATTCCAAATTTCAGGCCAAGAAGTTGGATGGAGGCAAACTTCTCAGCCGGTTCAAATCCAGAGGGACCAAGAAAGCTATGCAACTCAAAAGCCTGCACACATCAGACATAGGTTTTTTTGTTGTTGTTTTTAAAATTGTCTGCATGCCACAAGCAAGCCAGCTGTCGTAATGACCAACGAGGACTCCAAACACCCCCCCAGAAGGGGCTGTTTTTTCTCTTGATGTGCGTTTCCATGAATCCAGCTTTCCGGGAAGGCGAACGAACGGCTTCCTGGCCGCGAGACGGTTGCTTCTGTGTCTCTGCCAGGAGAGAGCCAGAGCGCGTCTGTCGTCCACAAAAGATTTATGTGAGAAGGAACGTGAAGCGACACGGGCTGATTAAGTTACTTAGTTCTTCCTGCGGTCAGAATGATCTCTGTGAAAAAAACATCCCAAAAGTTAAAAGGACAAAAATGCTGCAGCAAGCCAAAATGGCTCACAATCGCATTGGGGTACAAGCAGCCAGTGCCAGTCACCACCAAGTGCCGCTTGGGTACTTGTGGGGCAGTTGGCACTGGTGGGTGCCCGGGCAAGCTTGGCAAGAATGGCAAGGGGTTTGTGCTGCTCTTGCCAAGCGAGTCGTGGGCCGGTGGGGTCGGTTGTCTGGGTTCGGACGACACAACAACCCATCATGGGTACAACAAGCCCTAGAACAAGCCATGGATTGTCAGGGTGGCTTGTTGCCCTCAAACAAGCCACCCTGTGGGAATCGGTCCAGGTTCGCACAACATGACAACCGACCATGGCTTGTCACCCCTGATGGGTTGTCGTGTCGCGTGAACCCAGTCATTGTTTACTTGGACTTCCAAAAGGCTTTTGACAAAGTCCCTCACCAAAGACTCCTGAACAAACTTAGCAATCATGGGATAAGAGGAGAGGTTCTCTTATGGATCGGTAACTGGTTAAAGGACAGAAGGAGTGATAAATGGTCAATTCTCCCAATGGAGGGATGTAAACAGTGGGGTCACACAGGGATCTGGATGCTTTTCAACTTGTTCATAAATGATCTGGAATCAGGAGTGAGAAGTGAGGTGGCCAAGTTTGCTGATGACAGCAAATTATTTCGGGTGGTTAAAACAAAAAGGGATTATGAGGAGCTCCAAAAGGCTCTCTCCAAACTGGGAGAACGGGCATCAAAATGGCAGATGCAAGTGCAAAGTGATGCACGTTGGGGCACAAAATCCCGTCTTCAAGTATAAGTTGATGGGATCTGAGCTAGCCGTGAAAGCTGGGGTTGTGTGGTGGACAGCTCGATGGAAATGTCAACCCAGTGTGTGGCTACTGTGAAAAAGGCAAATGTACTTTTAGGCACAATTAGGAAAGGAATTGAAAATAAAACTGCCAAGATCATACTCCCCTTATACAAATCTATGGTGTGACCACATTTGGAAGACTGTGTACAGTTCTAGTCACTGCACCTAAAACACGACATTGTAGAGTTGGAAAGGGCAACCAAAATTACCTAAAAGGGCAACCAAAATTATCAAGGGGCTGGAGCAACCCCTATGAGAAGAGGTTCCATTTGGGACTGTTTAGCTTAGTAAAAAAGGTGAGTAAGCAGAGACATGATAGAAGTAAACCAAATTATGCACAATGTGGAGAAAGTGGATAGAGATACATTTCCCCCCCCCTCTCAAAATACTAGAACCCAAAGGGGTCATCCCATGAAGCTGTTTAGTGGGAGATTCGGGACAGATAAAATGAAGTGCTTTTAAGTGTGTATTTAAACCATGGAATTCTCTTCCACAAGGTGTAGTGGTCACAAATTTGGAGGGCTTTAAATGGGGATTGGACAAATTCATGGAGGAGAAGGCTATCGATGGCTACTAGTCCCGATGGCTCCAGTATCAGAGGCAGTGTGCCTATGTACTCCAGTTGCTGGGGAACATGGGTGGGAGGGTGCTGTTGCACTCCTGTCCTAATTTTGGGTTTCCTGTGGGCAGCTGGTTGGCCGCTGTGTGAACAGAAGGCTGGACTAGATGGACCCTTGGTCTGATCCAGCAGGGCGCTTCTGATGTTCTTAAACAGGCCGCAAACTATGGGGACAAATGATACCAGGCAGGCCGGTGCTAACCCTTTAAAACATAGTTGGAGATTTTATCCTCACATCAACCCTGTGAGGTAGGTTAGGCTGAAATGTAATGACCTCGTGGCTGGGTGGGAGATTTGAAACTGTGACCTCCGTGTCCTAGCCTGACACTCTAACCAACACACCACACTGCCTCTCCATCCTTCAAGTACAGGCTGGCCCCAGGTTACGATGAACGAGTTCCGTTCTTAAGAATGTCTTTAAGTCGAATTTGTACGCAAGTCGGAACAGCATAGCGTTCTATACGTTAACATCGGCATTTACGCAAACTGCGTAAATTACTGAAATTGCGTAGTATACTACGCTATGTACTCTACGTAAACGACGTAGCACCGGGGGGGGGAGGGGGCACACACACACCCAGAAGTCCGTTCTTAAGTATGGGTTGTCTGCAGTGCTTTTTTTCTGGAGAAAAGGGTACCGGAACTCTTGGATTACATTTCCTCGGGAGTAGATGGCGATTAAATTGTAATGCAATTAATAGAAGAAAAGGTGCTGGAACTCAGTTCCGGTGAGTTCCACCAGAAAAAAAAGCCCTGGTTGTCTGTACATCAGGTGTTCTTAACTCGGGGACTGCCTGTATCCTGGTCCCTAGACATGTCATCATCATCAGGCGATCACTCGTGACCGAGTAAGATTGTCTTCCGGGATAAAAGGAGGAAATTCTAAAGAAGATTGTGTAGACTCTAGCGATGGGTCCGTAAGTGACTGTGGAGGCCAATTCTAGATCCACACAGCTTCCCACAGTGAGGACACAGGTTACCAGATAGAAGATGGTCCTGTAAAGGATTCATTTGACGTGCTTTTCGCTTAGCACGTTTCTCCCTTTCACCTTGCACTCGGGCTTCTTCAAAGTCCATGGAACCTTTGTGAAAGGCCAACCTCCACTTAGATCGTTCATGGGCCAGAGCGTCCCAGTTTTCGATGTTTATATTGCATTTTTTTAGATTAGCCTTATGAACATCTTTAAACCTCTTATATTGACCACCGATATTCCGCTTTCCATCCTTGAGTTGGGAGTAAAGTAACTGCTTTGGGAGACGGCAGTCAGGCATTCGAACAACATGACCGGTCCACTGAAGTTGGCGTTGAAGGCGTTGTACGGTCAATGCCAGTGCTTTAAGTTGGGCCCAGAAACAGACCATGAGACTGCAAGGAGGCAAGATGCATTGTGGGCTACGCCGGTGTCCTCCTGACCGATGGCAGTCTTGGGAAGCAGCTCCGTGCAGGATCAAGGCTGGGATGGAAGGTTAAGTCTGACTGACAAGTCACAGCTGTAGCCCGGTGCTGCCATCCTGTGGCCTAATTAAAAAACACAAGTCCCTTTCCCTGGGCTAGAGATTGGCAACCAGGAGGCCAGGCCTGTAACCAGGGGTGGGCTAGAGGGGTCTGCCCCTCCACTAAATTTTCTCTGCCACCCCTAATTTTTTTTAACAAACAAATAATTAAAACACGGTTTACAATTTTGTCTTTAGAAGGTCTGCAAACCAGATGAATGCCCCCCTAAGTTTTTGGCACACACACACACACATACCCAGAACCCTGAGGCTGGCTACCCAAGGCTCAAACTGAACCCCGGCCAGGACTACAACATTGGCCTCCAGCTTGCCAGCTCAGAATTGCAGGGGCGCTGTCTGTGTTAGTCTGTTGCGGCAAAGAAACTTGTGCGGGAATGAAGCGTTACTTGTAAGGCGCCGTGAGATTCTTGGTTGTTTCTTGCTTGGGCGGTGTCAACACCTTGGCAAGAGGGAGATTCACCTCCAGTTTGTGATGGACAGAGGCAGCTTATGGGGAGGGCAATATCCTTGCCTTACCTCCAGGGGACGGGCGATTCCTTTGCCCCAAACAGCCACCCAAAGAGGCACAGATGCATTTGTAACCGGAGGGGCGGAGTAGAGGGAGTACCAAACAGGCACAGGTTACCCATGAAAATGAGAACATAATATTGTCAGTCAGTCACTGACTGTTTAATTTGTGCTACATGTTTTTAAATTGGATTTTATCACTCTCAGCCTAACCTACCTCACAGGGTTGTTGTGAGGATAAAAATGGAGAGGAGGAGGAGGACTGTGTAAGCCAGCTGGGGTTCCTTGCAAAGAGGAAAAAAGGCGGGATATAAATGTAATAAATAAAAGTAGTAAAAGAGAAAGAGCGAAAGATGTAAAAGAGCTAAAGAGAATTTCCAGAGGCTGGGGCAGGAAGAAGAGAAAAAGAAAGAAAAGAGAGGGGAGAGAAGGAGAGGAAAAAAGAGAAGGGGAGAGGAAAGGAGGAGGGGGGAAAGAGGAGAAGAGAAAGGGAGAGAGGGGAGAGAGGAGGAGGAGAGAGAAAAAGAGGGAAGGGGAAGGAGAGAAGGAGGAGAGAAAAAGAGAAAAGGGGAAGGAGAGAAGGAAAAGAGAAAAAGAGCAAGGGGGAAGGAGAGAAGGAGGAGAGGGAAGGGGAAGGAGAGAGAGGAGAGAGGAGGGGGGAAGGGAAAGGGATGGAGAAAAGAAAGAGGAGAGAAAAAGAGAGGGGAGAGAACGGGAAGGACAGAAAAAGAAAGCAAAAGAGGAGAGAAAAGGGAAGGGGATGAAAGAGCGAGAACAAAGACAACGTAAACCTCTGGGTCGCCTTCAAAACTTGCTCTTCTAAACTCTTCTCTGCCTGCCACCATTCCTCTTTGGGCACGGCTGCTTCAGTGGGGCTCATTGCTGGGTGGGTCAAGATCCGTGGCCACCCAACGCTGCCCTGAGGCGAGGCCGAGAAGGAGGGCCAGCTCAGCCTGCAGAGTGCCTGGCTGCTCCCTCTCCGCATCTCCCACGGTTTGCTGAGCAATGCGGGCGGCTGTCAGGCTGAGACCTCCGCAGCCGCAGGCGGGAGAAACGGGCCTCCGACCTCGCCCGCTGCAGAATTCTGCACACGCGCGCACACAGCCCGCCCAGGTTCCAGGTTTTTTGCGCGCGCGCACCCCAGCCAGGCCCCCACTAGAATTCTGGGACAGTGGCCGTGATCAGAGGCGGTGCTGGCTACCGAAAAGACCTGGGGCTCAGGCCTGCAGGGCAAAACAAAATGCTCAAAATTTGCATATGCTAATTTACATATGCTCTAAATGTGTGTGTGTGTCTGAAAAGGAGCCTGCCTCCTAAGGACACCCCTATTTGTAAAAAGGGATGTATGGACAGGGGAGAGGAGGGCAGTTTATTTCAGAAAAAAAACCTCAAGTGGAAAGATTCAAGGGGGGGGGCAGCAGGAGGGGAAGCACATGTGGGCAAAAAGGCATCGTCAGGGCCCCTGGACCTTTCTTTCAGCAAGTGCCCATGGACACCAGGGTGGTGAGGCAGATGGGACTCCCAGAGATTCGGGGCTCCCAATGAAAGATTCGGGGCTCCAGCCCTAGTGGGCCGCCTCCTAACACCGCCTCTGCCCCCCCCCCCCGCTGGGATTCTGGGATAATGGCCGCTGCTCTTCCAAGGCTCGGAAGCACTATGCATTACAGGGCAGCGAAGCGCCAAGCATGATTAACATATTTTACATACCCTAACAGCCATCTCAGTTCTCTGAACGGTGACCCTCAGGCAGCCAAAACAGTGCCACCCACGCACAAGAGGTCGGGCTCTGCAGGCTCGGGGGAATCCCCAGGTTTGCAGAAGTATAACAACAACAAAATACTAACCGGGTGGGGAGCACCCCAAAACACCCCAAGGAGAATTGAGCATGCTCATCTTGGAATACTGACCGGCTGGGGTGGAGGTTGGAGAGATCCTAGTCACCCTAGAAGACTAGGGTGTGTTTCCAGGAATGGAATAGGGGCATGGCTGGCACCCAAAACAAAAGCACTCCATACCACGACATCTTGTCAGCCCATGCATTCCCTCTGATTGAAGTACCTATCAGTTTCAATGCCGAATGCCCCCCCCCCCCATAGAGGCATTTCTACATATATGGGGGAATCCCTGCGGATGCAGAAGTCTCTCTTTGTAAATTAGAAGAATGAAAAACAAGCCAAAATGGCTTGACAAGAACCTGTAAGCTTCTAGTACACATGGAATACTGACGTGTTGTGTGTAAAAGGGTCATGGAGAAGCGGGAACTCACCTGCTCAAGCCCCTAACAGCTTATAGGAAAAATCCAGGATGGATAGAAGAAAAATTTAGGGTTGGGGGGGAGACGTGCTGCGAAGTTTAAAAAGTCCCCTCCTTAAATGATTCAGGGATTTTTTAGAGGGGAAGAAAAGCATGCCATGAAGCTGATTGGTGGGAGATTCAGGACAGATCAAAGGAAGGACTTCTTCACATAGTGCATAGTTAACCTATGGAATTAACTCCCACAAGATGTAGTGATGGCCACCAATTTGGACAGTTTTAAAAGGGGATTTTATTTATTATATTTATACCCCGCCTTTTTGCCCTGCAAGGAACCCAAGGCGGCTCTCACAACAACCCTGTGAGGTAGGTTAGGCTGAGAGGCAGTGACTGGCCCAAAGTCACCCAGAGAGTTTCATGGCCGAGCGGGGAATAGAACATGGATCTCCCAAGTCCCAGTCCAACACTCTCACCACTACGCCACACTGGACAAATTCCTGCAGGAGGCTACCAATGGCTACTAGTCCTGATGGCTCTATGCTTCCTCCAGTATCAGAGGCAGTATGTCTTTGTATTCCAGTTGCTGGGGAACATGGGCGGGAGCGTGCTGTGCACTCATGTCCTGCATGTGGGATCCCATGGGGCAGCTGGTTGGCCACTGTGTGAACAGGTGGGACTGGATGGACCCTTGGTCTGATGCAGCAGGGCTCTTCTTATGTTCTTAGCATGGAGCATTTCCCCGAAAATGGCCTCCCACCACACCATAGTTTTAAAATACTCAAGACTGCAAGCAGGAAGTCGTCTTGTACAGGGGTGTAAAGCCTCAGGCCTGCAGGCCATGCCCCCTTTCCCCAGCCCCGCCCCCTTTCCCCGCCCCCGCCCCCTTTCCCCATCCACTGAATGCTTGGCCTCTGGCCCCGCCCACCACTGGAATGCAGCCCCCGAGAGCCTTGCCAAAATGGAATTCGGCCCTTGGGCTCAAGAGGTTCAACACACCTGCTCTGGTACTATCTAGTATAGCAGGAGGTGGGGGGGGAGAAAAGATACCGCCCTCCTGATGAGGGCTTAACAGTACTACAAAGCTCCTGTTCCAGGTTGGGGTGGGGGGACATACCGCAGCCACCAGGGACGCTGTAAACTGTGATTCTAAGTGGTAGGTTTCTGGCAGCGGTAAGGGGTTCGTCTAGATGACCTCAGAGGTACCTTCCAACTCTTGTTATTTCGTTGCAGATCCCACACTGTTGTTTTTGTTATATTAAAACGCGTCACTGCAGCATCGTGGAAGACACTTGGTGCTTTCCACCAAATTCAGATAATGAGTTCATTTTTTAAAAAAGCAGACAGACAGAAATCAGGGTAACTTTACCGCACGCTTCATTAACTGACTGATGAGGAGGCTTCAGAGAAACGGTGCATGATGGAGATCAGCATCACCCAATGACCTCGGACTCTGCCAAAGGACAAAAAGCCGGGCCGTGCTGCAGCCATCTCGTCGGCAGCTTCCCCTCCCTGGGAACAGTCTTGGAGAAAGCTGGACAAGTGCCCGGGGAAACGGGAGGGCCTGTCTCGCCTAATGGAGATTCATCTCCCAGTGTTACGGTTTGCTGGCTCTCGTCATCACTCACCGCTGAGGCAGAGGAGAGAAAGACCCCGTTGGCGGAGCATTTACGGAGAGGGGGAAAGGACAGCTTCCAAGGAAAGCTGCAGGAGGAAGAGGGTTTCATACGAGCTAGGGTTCCAGTCTGAGAATTTTTCTTTTCTCCTTCCTCTATCTCTTTTTATACCATCTTCAATGAGCAAGCAAATAACGAGGGAAAGAGCACCCCTAAGCATGTACAGAGTGCCTCGCCTCCATCACCACAAAATCATAGCCATGTTTTCGTTCAGCTCCACAGCCTGTCATTTCATCCTTCATCCATTATCAGTTCAGCCTCGCCTGCGCTTGGAGATTTCCAGCTCTCCAGGTGGTCTTGGACTACTTCCATCATGCCCGACCATGGGCTGTGCTGGCTGGGGCTGATGGGAATTGTAGTCTAACAGCATCTGGAGGGCACCAGGGTGGCTGTCATACTACATTGCCCACACGTAAGATGAAGCCGGTGGGCACAAGGAAATGGGGCCTGTGCAGCAGTGGCCCCATCTTTGTGGAACCTTGTTCCAATGCCGGTACACCAGGTCCCATCACAGCAGCCCTTTAAATGCACCTTAAAGACCCATTTGGCTTTCTCTCAAAGAGGATTTTATCAGAACTGTTGTAGAGATGATGCGGTTTTAGCTGTGATTATTTATTGATTTCATTGCTGCGTTTACTGGGCTGCACTTGCTGTTCACTCATTATTCTTGGTTCTTATCGGCCGTTTGCTTTATGGAACAGCTTTTAAAATGTATTTCGCTTACGTGTTGCTCCTTTCTATGTCTGAAGCCGCCTTGGGAAGGTTTTATCCAAAAAGGCAGCCTGCGAATGTTAAATTAATTAATTAGAAATGCCAACCTCGGGGATGCTCTCGACTCAAGCTCTGGAACGTTTGAAATCTGAAACAACTCAGCACCCTGACAGCATTAGGGGCTTCTGAGGATAATAATCCTAGATACTATTTCTGAGTGTGCCGATTCTTATATAGAGAAAACACCACCACCCACATGCAGGAGAGAGGTGGCAGCAGGCTCAGGGGAATGCCTGGGCTTACAGAAATACAACCAAAAAACTTTAGAGGGAGGGAGAATGAAGGGGAGGGAACACTCAAAAAATAGACCATCAGTGTGCTCAGTGGCTATAGAATGCTGCTGAGAGAAACAAGAAAAACCTGGGCGGGGGGCGGGGGGGAGGAAATGTAATGGAGTATCTGGGAAGGGGAATGTAATGGGAGTATCCTGGAAGAAGGCCTGGCTGGCTGGAACAGGACCACTCCACGCTGCAGTGTTTTGTTGAAGGTCCCACTTGTATGAAACGCTATCGAATTCTGACCACTTTCATACTTCCTAAATAAGGATCTTTCCTTCTTCTCTGCATAGGAAAAACCAGATTGATTTCAGGCGGAACTGGGGCAGGCTCTGTCGTCCCGTCCCCCCCGTCCCCCGCTCTCCATTCTGAACTTAAATTGCGTGGCAAAGCATTCCCAGGGAGGCAGAACGGCTGCAGATGGATTGACACGCAGACAGATGGACCAGGAACTCTGCCAAAGCCTCTGTGGCGATACAGACGTCAGTCTCTCAAATATGATGCGCTTTCGGGGTGGGACGACACATAGAGGGGAGTGTTAGGAACTGCAGGCCATTAGCTTCACTCGGCCTGCCGCTCCTGAATGCCATTCCACCCACCCACCCCAAAAAACAGATCATGTTCATAGAATCATAGAAAAGTAGAGTTAGAAGGGGCCTACAAGGCCATCGAGTCCAACCCCCTGCTCAGTGCAGGAATCCAGGTCAAAGCATCCCTGACAGATGTCTGTCCAGCTGCACCTTGAATGCCTCCAGACTGGGAAAGCCCACCACCTCCATAGGTAGTTGATTCCATTGTCTTATTGCTCTAACAGTCAGAAAATTTTTCCTGATGTTTAGGTGGAATCTAGGTTCCTGTAACTTGAGCCCATTATTCCGTGTCCTGCAAAATGGGATGATCAAGAAGAGATCCTGGCCCTCCTCTGTGTGACATCCCTTCAAGTACTGGAAGAGTGCGATCATATCTCCCCTCAGTCTCCTCTTCTGAAGGCTAAACATGCCCAGTTCTTTCAGTCTCTCCTCATAGGGCCTTGTTTCCAGTCGCTTTATCATCCTTGTTGCCCTCCTCTGAACCCTCTCCAGTTTGTCTATGTCCTTCTTAAAGTGTGGTGCCCAGAACTGGATGCAGTACTCAAGATGGGGCCTAACCAGCGATTTGGAAGTTATACTTCTATTAATGCAGCCCAAAATAGCATTTGCCTTCTTTGCAGCCACATCGCATTGCTGGCTCATATTCAGTTTGTGATCTACCACAATTCCAAGATCCTTCTCACTTGTAGTATTGTTGAGCCAAGTGTCCCCCATTCTGTAACTCTTCATTTGGTTTCCTCTCCCTAGGTGCAGCACTTGGCATTTATCCCTATTAAATCTCATTCTGTTGTTTATGGCCCGGCGCTCCAGCCTATCAAGGTCACTTTGAATTTTGTTTGTGTCTTCCAGAGTATTAGCTGTTCCACCCAACTTTGTGTCATCTGCAAATTTGATAAGCATTCCCTGTACCTCCTCATCCAAGTCATTAATAAAAATGTTGAAGAGCACTGGGCCCAGGACCGAGCCCTGTGGTACCCCGCTCGTTACCTCTCCCCAGTTTGAGAAGGAACCATTGATAAGCACCCTTTGAGTCCGATTCTGTAGCCAATTGTGGATCCACCTGATCGTTGTTCCATCTAGCCCACTTTTAGCTAGCTTGCTAATCAGGATATCATGAGGCACTTTGTCGAAAGCTTTGCTGAAGTCCAGGTATATAATGTCCACAGCATTCCCACAGTCCACAAGGAGGTTACCCGATCAAAAAATGAGATCAGATTAGTCTGGCAGGATTTGTTCTTGACAAATCCATGCTGGCTTCTAATAATCCCTGCATTGTTTTCAAGGTGCTTGCAGACTGGCTTCTTTATAATCTGCTCCAAAAATTTCCCCGGGATTGATGTCAGATTGACTGGCCTATAGTTCCCAGGTTCTTCCTTCTTGCCCTTTTTGAAGATGGGAACAACATTTGCCCTCCTCCAGTCATATGGCATTTCACCTGTCCTCCATGATTTCTCAAAGATAATAGACAGTGGTTCTGAGAGTTCTTCTGCCAGTTCCTTTATTACTCTAGGATGCAGTTCATCAGGCCCTGGAGATTTAAACTCAGAGTAATCAGGTGCTCCTTGACCATTTGCCTATCAATCTCAAGCTGCAATCCTGCCCCTACAGTCTGCACTTCAGGTTTGCCAGGGGGGTCATAGACCCTCTTTTGGGAGAAGACTGAGCCGAAGTAGGAATTGAACACTTCTGCCTTTTCTTTGTCTTCTGTTATCAATTTGCCATCCTCATTGCGTAGTTGAACCACCATTTCTTTCTTCTGTCTTTTACTGTGCATGTATCTGAAGAAAGCTTCCTTGTTGTGTTTAGCATCCCTTGCTAACCTTAGCTCATTCTCAGCTTTAGCCTTCCTGACACTATTCCTGCAGTTCTGTGCTACCTGCCTGTACTCTTCCCTTGTAGCCTGTCCTTCCTTCCACTTCCTAAATGTGTCCTTTTTTGTTTTCAGTTCATCTTTGAGTTTATTGTGAAGCCACATTGGCTTCTTCTGTTGCCCTCTGCCTTTTCTCCTTGTGGGAATTGTTTGCAATTGTGCCTTTAAAATTTCCTTTTTTAAAAACTCCCACCCATCCTGGGCTCCTTTTCTCATTAGAGTCGCTTGCCATGGGACCTTACTTATCATTGTTCTGTTAAAATTGGCTTTCCTAAAATCCAGGGTACGTGTTTGGCTACACTCAGCTTTTGCTCCCCTTAGAATCAAGAACTCAAGTATAACATGGTCACTTTCTCCCAGAGTTCCCGAAACTGCCACTTTATCCACTAACTCGTCTCTGTTGGCTAGAATCAGTTGATTTGTCTCACGGTCGCAAGATGCCCCCAGCAGGCTGAGCGAAGAATTGCCGGCAACAAGGCAGCCAGTTTGGAACCAAGTAGGTTAGATGATCGATTAAGACCTGCGTGATCTCACAAGTGGCATGCGTGTGTGTGGGTGCAGGCGGGATGGATGGATCTATCAAGACAGTGGAGAACAAGTGCAGTGGTCCAGAGAAAGTGAGGGAAGAGATTTATTTTCTCCGTTGAGAGGTAGTCTGTTTATCTGGTGGACCAGCCTGGACTGGAATTCAGGAACTTATGGGAGTTGCCCTCCAGACGCATGATTGGACCATGCCAGGATGGGGAAGGCACAGACAATCGTGTTCAAATTGATAAGACATAACTTAAAACGAGCAAAGGGGAAAAACACAGAACACACACTTGCGTCTACCCTTTATTAAGTTATGTGGACGGCAGCTCAACAGACATGGGCGGTGGAGGGAGGGGGGACACTAGCCTGTGACTCATGCCCAGCAGTTGCCGAGGGCTAAACCAGACCTGCGAGGCTAAGCACGTGGGAAGCCCTTGGGTGCTGGGTTTGGGTTTATTCAAGAGCAGCCGCAGGAGAGATGGGGACGGGGACGGGGAGGAAGGGATCCAACCTGTCGCCACTGCCACATTCCCAAGCCAGTTTGCCCCGCCAGATTCCTACAAACAGCTGCTATTTAGCAAAACAAAATGCCAAGGGCCAGCCACAGGCTTTTGCTTCTGTCTAGCCCAACTCTGAGCAAACAGACGCGCATGAAGGAATGGTAACTGATGAGCACAATGATCTCCCCCACACCCACTTATTTCTAAGTCCCTATCAGACAACAGGCAGATAAAGTGTGTGTGTTGAGTGTGAGAGAGACAGCGACAGAACATGAGAGAGAGAGAGAGAGAGAGAGGAGAGAGGGAGAGAGGAGAGAGAGAGAGGGAGAGGGGGGGGAATATGAAAGATGGGCTGGTCTTTTTGTTGAACCCAAAACTATGGATCTATAGAGGGATAAAGTCGGACAATGTTACCACATGCTTTGCTAAGTTTGCGACGGGGAAATGCCCAATAAATCTCTAACCCCGCTCCATCAACTCAGAACCTCCAATGGTTCTCCATTTACCGGGGGCCCTCGTTGTACTGGGGGAGCGGGAGGATCCGCCCTCCCCGCAAGCTGCACGGGCAGCAGCTTAGGCCTGCCTGCCTGCCAGCCAATCTACATCCTGGGTCCCGCTCCCACTTACAGAGTCAAGCAGTTGTGCAGGTTGGTCTGGGTGTGTAGGTGGGGCTATGCAGTGGACCAGAGGGGGAACTTCTCCCTTCTGGTCTGCTCGCAGGCTCTGAAAGAAGAGGCCTGGTCCAGGGCTTCAGTCCTGCTCGAGAGAGATGGTTCCGCGAGAGCCGCTCAGTCGTCCCCCTCGGAAAACTGCCACAGGAACCTAGGAGTCGCCGAAACGGTTTGCGAAGGGGGAGGGGGAAAATGGCTCGTTAGCGGAGAACCCGGCCACGCCGGGAGCAGCCGCATCTGAAGAAATGCCGCAACAGCGTTTGGCAGCAGGCGCTCCACGGAAGGAAGCAGCCAGTTCTGTTTACAGATGGTTCCAGAGTGGGGCTGGAGGGTGGGAAACTGTCTCCACAATATACTGGGAAAGTACGGGGTGAATCTCAGGGCCACCGGCTCCTTCATCCAGAGACGATCAGTCACTTTTACTGTCCTCACTATCAGAGTACGCTCCCAGAAGGCTGAGGGAAGAGGCGCCCGTTCTTGACCCGGATGGCAGTGCGGCGTCCCCCGTGGTGGAGTCTGCACTCCGACTCCCGGCCCCTAGGAGCAACCGGAACCAAAGTGAGCATTGCAAGATTCATACCAGTTGGAAGGAGATAGTCTAGACAAGACTTTCCCAACCTTGGGTCGCGTCCCCCTCAATGATGCTGGACTACAGACCCCATCATCCTCGACAAAAGGCCGTGCTGGCTGGGGAATGATGGGAAATGTAGTCCAACATCATCTGGGGGAACGCAGACAGTTGGGAATGTCTGAGAAGACCAAGACCGTGCCTGAACAGGGGATTTGTACCCAGGTTGCCTCTCGGGTCTTTTCTTAATTCCCTTTCAGGATGAGGTAGAACCCACAGCTCGGTGGACAGTTCTACCGCTTTGCAGGCAGAAGGTCCCGGGTTCGATCCCCAGCACTGCCAATTAAAGGAACGACAAGCACAGGTCTGCGGAACCTCTTTCAGCCCGAGGGCCGCATTCCATTTTGGAGAAGCTCTCAGGGGCTGCATTCCAGTGGTGGGCAGAGCCAAATATACCAGCATATTGTAGCTTAGAGCTCTTACTGTACTCTTACAGGGAGCTAGTGTGGCCTAGTGGTTAGAGGGCTGGACTGGGGCTTCTAGTCCCCACTCGGCCATGAAGCTCCCTGGGTGACTTTGGGCCAGGCCCTGACTCTCAGTCTCACCTACCTCACAGGGTTGTTGTGAGGATACAAAATGGCGAGGAGGACTATGTAAGGTGCCTTGGCTTCATTGAAAGAGGCAGGCTATGAATATAATAACGAGAAGAAGCTGCTGATCTGGAGAGCACCAGGTGTCAGAAGGCTGGTTGAGGGCTTTAAAAGTTAATTGGCCTAGTGGTGAGAGTGCTGGACTGGGACTCGGGAGACTCGGGTTCTAGTCTCCACTCGGCCAGGAAGCTCACTGGGTGACTTTGGGCCAGGCCCTGACTCTCAGCTTCACCTACCTCACAGGGTTGTTGTGAGGATACAAATGGAGAGGAGGAGGATTATGTAAGCTGCCTTGGGTTGTTTGCAGGGAAAAAAGTGGGATATAAATATGTTAAATATATATAATTATAACTCCTGCCAGAAACTCGGCCTTAGGGGAGGCATTTCGACCTTTTAGAAGGGGTGGTGGTGGTGGAACTGCACAAAAGCCAGAAAACCACCAAAGGATTGGTGGTGGGAAAAGGGGTGAGGCCAGGAGAAGGGGCGCAGCCTTCTACATTTCCCAGATTGGGGCCCAAGGAGGACCGGATTAGCGGATGATGGAAAAGGCCTCACTCTCTGCTTGGAATTGTGGAAAATTTGCACCAATCAGAGCAGACAATACTGGTCAAGAGAGACAAGTAGTCTGACAGTCTATGACAGCTTCCAATTCATGGAACCCCTATGCCAGTCACCTTTGGCCTTTTCTGGCCTGAGAGCCGCCATTAGCTCGAACCTGCAAGAAGGTGCACACTTCTAAACTTTTATAAAGCTGCAGTGTGTCAGCCATTTCTCGGGTCTCCCGCTCTCTTTGCCTATTCATGTCCTCTCCACCACCACACCGCCTTCTTTCATTACCTGGGCCTGATGGCACATCCCGGCATCTCACTCCGTTTGTCACACCGAGACCCGCCGGCTTCCTCTTGGCGGTAACCAGCGCTGACAGCTTGGTCTTGTGGGTCAGTTTGCCCACACTCCTCTCCCAGCTTTCCACCTTGGGCTTCTTCACTAGGGGTTCTGGATCCTGAGGTGGGGCCGGGGGAAAGAAGCAAACAGGTTTCGTGTGCACGTTCAGTGATTCCTTTCAATGTGAAACTATGGAACTCCCTGCCACAGGATGTCGTGATGGCCACCAATTTGGAGGGCTTTAAAAGGGGATTGGACAAATTCATGGAGGAGGAGGCGGCCACCCATGGCTACTAGTCCTGATGACTCTATGCCACCTCCAGGATCAGAGGCAGTGTGTT
This sequence comes from Shinisaurus crocodilurus, assembly GCA_021292165.1. NCBI lineage: Eukaryota > Metazoa > Chordata > Lepidosauria > Squamata > Shinisauridae > Shinisaurus > Shinisaurus crocodilurus. The sequence continues at coordinate 87,655,393 of CM037882.1, read as the reverse complement.
CTTAGAAGGAAGAGATGCCCAGGGCTGTTCCTCCTTCTATGCTAAAGATTAAAATTCTGCACACAGGCAAAGTGCGAATTCCTTGCCAAGAAAAGGCAGGATGCGTGACCTGCATTTGTTTTACCGGGGGAGAAGAAGCTCTTTCCTGCAGGAAGTGCCCAAATCTTGCCTTTTTCCCCAGTGGGTTGGCTGCAAAGCCTTTTTTTTTTTTTTTTTTAAAGACACCATTGAAACCAATGGGGGGAAACTAATTACACAGCTCATAAGAACATCAGAAGTGCCCTACTGGATCAGACCAAGGGTCCATCTAGTCCAGCATTCTGTTCACACAGTGGCCATGGGAAACCCACATGCAGGACATGAGTGCAACAGCATCCTCCTGCCCATGCCCATGTTCCCCGGCAACTGCAGTACATAGGCATATAGCCAATCAGGACTAGTAGCCATGGATAGCCTTCTCCCCCATGGATTTGTCTAATCCCCTTTTAAAGCCCTCCAAATTGGTGGCCATCACTACATCTTGTGGAAGGGAATTCCATAGTTTAACTCTGATCTGTGCAAAGAAGGATTTCCTTTTACCTGTCCTGAACCTCCCACCGATCAGCTTCATGGAGTGACCCCTTTGGGTTCTAGTCTTAGGAGAGAGGGAGAAAAAAATGTCTCCTTGTCCACTTTCTCCACACTGTCCAGCTCCGAACTGCCAAATCTGAAAGGCCTGGTCTTGAGGTGCTCTTGTGGGATTGGAGCACCTTTGGATCCTCTGGATCTTCAGCCTCACCCCCAGAATGCCCCGTTTCAGGGCCTACCACCAGTGGTAGATTTGAGCCCGCGGGGCTTTCCACAGGTGGAACTAGGCCTCTGGGGCAGAAGGGAAACTGGAGAGGCTAAAAGAAAAGTAAGTCACCCAAGAACCTAAGTACAAGGCAGAGGTGGGCTCTGAGCTTCAAAACACAAAACCAGTGTTTTGAGCCAGTGTGGCGTAGTGGTTAGAGTGTTGGACTGGGACTCAGGGGATCCATGTTCTAATCCCCACTCAGTCATGAAGCTTAATGCGAGACTTTGGGCCAGTCCCTGACTCTCAGCCGAACCTTCCTCACAGGGCTGTTGTGAGGACTAAAATGGAGAGGAGGATTATGTAAGCCGCCTTGGGCTCCTTGCAGGAGGAAAAAAAGTGGGATATTAATGAAATAATAATTTTTAAAGTGTGAATACGTCACTAACATCATAAAGGAAATGTGACCCACAGTGGGGGGCTGTCGGGGGCCTCCTAGGACAACAGCCATCCTAGGGAAGAGCCCCTCTGTGATGGGACTGCCCCCTCTCCACAGCGAAACAGGAACCTTTCGGTTATATCCCAGATCTCGCAACATACCTCCTGCAGGATGTCCGTGGGCTTCGCTTCTGCAAAAGACTTTGTGGGGGCCGGAGCAGGTTCGTCGTCTGAATCGGAGTCTTCCAGCAATCTCCTGCTCTGGGCTTCCTCCAGCATAGCTCTGGGCGAGAGAGAGAAGAGAGGGACACATAAGCAGCCAGAAGCTTCAGGGCACAGCGGGGCGGACGGAAGTCCCTGTCTCCATGGAGGTCAGCCTCGTCTCAGGGACGCGCAGCGGTTACACCGCTCCATTTTCCAAATGACTCGTGTTGATCTCTCTCTTTTCATCTACCTGCTGCTGAATTTGATGGGCCAGCTCTTTTCCTCCCTTCACAGACTGTATCGTTTGCATTTCCTTTCCTTCTGACCTTGATGTTTACATCCCCCCCCCTCTACACCAAGGGTGGGCAAGTTGTGGCTCTCCAGAAGTTCCGGCCTTCAACTCCCACCAGCCCTTGCCACCGTAGCCAATGGTGATGGGTGTCATAGGTGTACTGGATGGGCTGTACCAGAAGAATGGCAAGGAGGTTATGAAGGTTCAACAGGTAGCATAGTGAACTTTCACAGCGCCCAGAAGCCAGGATGGTTTCCTGGAGCCATGCCAGGGACTTACGTATAGCTTCAGCTTGTATTAGTTAGGAAGAGCACCAGAGAGAATTGCCTTGAAGTTGTTTTCCCCAATTAAACCCCTTAGTTAAGGGCTGCTTTTGCTGTGAGAAACAAAACTGTTTACTTTACTGAAGCAGCTTCACCTCCCCCCGCCCCCGCCTCCCAAGAAGGGGCACTAGCTTGTGTCTTACTGACAGCCTCTGAAACTATAGCTTGTCAGCTTGTGCTTTGGCTTCTGGCTTGGGATGAGGACTGCACTAGTGTCAAAGCAACTTGCACCCCAGAGGAGCAACGCCCATCGTACTAGGAAGCCCTGTGACCGGAGGGACGTGTGTAAACTTATCTTTGCCTGTTTATTCATGACTTATTATCTGCGTCTAAATTCCATTGTTGTATTCGATAAACTGCATGTCCTCTTTCACACAAGTGGTTCTGTCTCTCCCTGATTATCCTCAATTCTAAATTGAGCTGGCCTTGGTTGGACCCCGGGGTAATACCGTAGGCCAAACCATCTGGAGTTCCACACCCTCCTGGTTGAGAAGAACCCATTCCAAGGAAGTGGGCTCCAGTCTATTATTATTAATAATAATAATAATGATGATGATGATGATGATGATGATGATGATGATGATGATGATTTCTATACTGCCCAATAGCCGAAGTTATCTGGGCAGTTTACAACTATTAATAAAAAATACAATATAAAATATACACAATAAAAACATTATGCAAAATTTAAAACCAAATTTAAAAACTACTCAAATAACTAAAACAGATTAATACAACGCGACCAGTAAAATAGTTAAAATAACCACCCCACCGTGTACAGTCATGCCTTGGATTGAGAGCATAATTCGTTCCGGAAACGTGCTTGTAATCCAAAACACTCTTATATCAAAACGAAATCCCCCCCCCAAAAAAATTGTACAGAGATTTTTAATTTAAGCCGGGGCCACCACAGAAAAGGCCCTCCCCAGTTCATGAAAGCTATCCAGGTTAGGCGAGACAAACCGCCTGAACGGGTGCGAGGCAACTTCCTTCCAGGGGTAAATGCCCTGCGACTGCAGCGGTGAGGGGAAGGACCTGCCAGCCCCCCTCGCTTCCTCCCAGCGAGAAGCCCAGTGAGAAGCCCAGTGAGGAAAGACCCACCTGAGACCAGATGGGTGTAAATGCCTGATCTCCCTCCTCTACCTTTCCCTTCTACTCCCTTTCCCTCCTGCGTCTTGTCCTTTGTAAAGAGGAACGTGTCTCATTTTAGTTCACGTACGATGCCCACCAGCATCACTGTGAATCAGATTCTAAATGGCGGTGAGTTGCTTTGCGGCCGGGTGGGGGCAAGGTTTTGTCCGAAAAGCAGGATGAAGCAGTTCCCAGAGGTGGAAGAGTTTGGCCTCATCCATCAACCAGAGGACCAAGGGCTACTGGGAGGCTGCACCCCCTGCCTCCCAGGATGAACATTACAGCAAGGGGGAGACCAGCCTGGCCTCATGCATCGGCCAAAGAAGGAAGAGCTGCAGGGAGCTTGTTTTGCCCTTCCCTGCCAGGAAAAAAAGAAAGAACCTTGTAAAACTGGAGCCTGGGTTTTGCTTTCTTTCTCCTCCCTCCCAATTCCTTTTTCTTTTGTGTCATGTCTTTTAGATTGTAAGCCTGAGGACAGGGACTGTCTAATATTAATCTTTGTAAGCCACTCTGGGAGCACTTTTTGGGCTGACGAGCGGGGTAAAAATGCTGTAAATAAATAAATAAATAAAGACACTATGGGTTCTTTAGAGGAAAGAAGGTGGGAGATGATTCTAAGTTAATAAAAACTGGAGACCCACCCCCACCACCCCCATCAGCATCCCAGGGAGCCTCGGGATATGATGGAGGGGCATCAGAGCAAATCCCACATCTCACTTCATCTCCTGCTCGTCTTCCTCCAACTCCCGCTGTTTCTGCTGCTCCTCATAGACCTTGTACTGCTGCAGCATGGATTCGAAGTCGACATGGGCCTGGCGCTGGTTCAGATCTTTCAGCTCCTGCAGGTTCTCCAGGACTTCCATCTCGAGCTTGGAGTCTTTAGTTCTGTTCTCCAGAACCTGACAAGTCAAGCAGAAATGCTCGTGAAGAGCCTGAGAGTTCGGGGGTGGGGGTCGGCATGGGAGAATTAAGAAAGCAAAGCAGGACATCTGCTTCCTTGCCATTTCTACCCATTCATGCTGGCCCTGCACTGTGTTGCTCCAGAGGGCAGCTCTAAAACCGATGAGTGGGAAATTCAGGGAAGCAGATTTGGACTAGACATTAGGAAATTCAGGGAAGTGGATCTGGGCTAGACATCTGCTTCCTTGCCATTTCTACCCATTCATGCTAGCCCAGCTCTGTGTTGCTCCAAAGGCAACTGCTAGAACCGATGGGTAGGAAATCCAGGGAAGCGGGTCTGGGCTTTAGACATTAGGAGAAAATTCCTAACTGGTAAGAGCTCTTCGACAGTGGGACGAATGCCCCGGGAGGCAGTGGAGGTATTTTAAGCAGAGGCTGGGCGGCCCCCTGTCAGGGATGCTGTGGTTGCACGGTCCTTGCCTTGAGCAGGTGGTTGTACTGGATGATCTCCAAATTCCCTTCCAACTCTAAAATTCTATGACGGCCTAAGGGCCGTGGCTTCTGTTGCCCTAGACGGTTCCTTCTGCCTGGCACCAAAACAGCTTCTAGTAGCTTACCAAACAATGCCCATACATACTTTGTCTATTCTAAACCCTGAAAAATTAGTAGATACATAGATAGAGATAGATGGATAGATAGAGAGGTGTGTGTGTGTGTGTGTGTGTGTGTGTGTATCTCATAGAATCCTGGAGTTGGAAGGGGCCATTTAGGCCATTGAGTCCAACCCCCTGGTCAGTGCAGGAATCCAATTTAAAGCATCCCTGACAGATGGCTGTCCAGTCCCTGCTTGAATACCTCTAGGGACGGAGAGCCCATCACCTCCCTAGGCACTTGGCTCCATTGTCTAACCACACTGATAAGTTTTTCCTGATGTTCAGCCGAAATCTGCCTTTCTGTAACTTCAGCCCGTTATTTCGTGTCCTACACGCTTGGATGACGGAGGACAGATTGAGGCCCCTCTTCTGTGTGACAACCCTTTAGGTCCTTGAAAAGTGCTATCATATTCCCCCCTTCAGTCTTCTCTTCCCAAGGCTAAACATACCCAGTTCCTTCCATCTTTCCCTGTAAGATTTAGTTTCTAGTCCCCTGATCATCTTTGTTGCCCTTCTCTGAACTCATTCCAGGTTCTCTGAACCCTTCTTAAAGTGTGGTGTCCAGAACTGGACATAGCATTCAAGGTGAGGTCTGACCAGCACAGAGTTGAGTGGAACTATTACTTCCTGTGAATTGGAAACTATACTTCTACTGATGCAATCTAAAATTGCATTTGCCTTTTTTGCAGCCATGTCACACTGCTGGCTCACGTTCAGCTTGTGAACTACGACTCCCAAGATCCTTTTCAAGCCAGGTATGTCCCATCTTCTACCCATGCATTTGATTTCTCTCTCCTAAATGAAGAGCTTTGCACTTGTCTCTGTTAATCTCTCTCTCTCTCTCTCTCTCCACACTGCCTACACCTGCTATGTAGTACACACTGCCTACACCTATATGAGCCTACCCAAACATGAAGATCAGCATTGGAGGCCCTATACTATGGCCCACCAGCAAGAGCTATTAAGCTGCTGGGTACTAGGGATAGGGCTTTCTCAGTGGTGGCCCCACACCAGTTTGGACACAGACACACACACCCAGGGATATAAATATCGCCTCATCACTGCTGGCTTTCAAAAAAACAACAACACCTGAAGGCTCGTTTATTCCAGCCTGCATTTGGGGCTTAAAAAGCATTAGCTGCTGCTGCGGATGTGTGTGTGCGTTTAATTGCCATTTGTATGTTCATGTTTTTGACATATCGTTAGCTGCCTTGTGAAGGCAGTGCACCCTGAAAGGCAAGTTTAGAAATCTCTAAATAACAAAAGAAAGAAACCACCAATATGAGGTTTTCAAGAATACCTCATATTCTTATACATATATATATGTACATACGTACATATATATATATATATATATATACACACACATATATATGTATATATATACATACACTGTATATACACTGTATATACACTGTAATATATACAGGCCTGTGGCTTACGCTGGCTCAGCTTGTCTGAGCGTGGAAAGCTAAGCAGGGTCAAGCCTGGTTGTTACTTGGATGGGAGACCCTTCCTCTAGTTTCCTGCATTGAGCAGGGGGTCGGACTCGATAGCCTTGTAGGCTCCTTCCTAACTCTATGATCTATGAAATCTATGAAGAAGCTGAATTCTGCACTCAGCACCTCAGTCCAGATTATTACCAACCCAAAACCTTTGGAATCGTGAGGTCTAGAAACATGAGCTGGCTGGTGTGTGTGTTTGTGTGTGTGTGTGGAAACATAGTTACCATAAGGTTCCAGTTCCCCAGATCTGTTTGGAAGAACAGAAGACAGACATCCCTTTCACGGGGAAGGACCGGTGACAAACCTTCATTGGGTTGTTCAGCTCTTCATCCTCTCTCTCTTTCTGCAACCGCTTCTCCTCCTCCTCCAGCAGCTTCTCGGCTTGGAAGTTCCGAGTGGCCCCGTGCTCCATGGCATAGTCCGTGTTCTCAGGGTCTGTCTGGGGGGGCACTGGAAAGCAAGAGGAAACTATCAGAGGGCAATACACGAATGAAAAGATGCTACCTGTCCAGGTGCTCCCGATTTGCAAGCTGACAGGCGGAGTGGACAAAGGGACGTGCGTGTTTTGTTTTGTTTTAGGATCGAGTCCTGCCTTGGGGTTGAAACTCAAAGTCAACTGACCGGTCAAATATTGTCAATTGGCCACACTTCTGGATGAGCCTGTCTGTGTGTTGAAGACTTCTTCAGAGAACCTGTGGCAGGTGGCCCCAGCCACAGAGGCAGCATGGGTTGCTGGTAGAGAGAGGGCCTTTTCTGTGGTGGCACCCCACCAGACTCTGCAACACCATCCTCCCAGGCATGTTAGTCAGCCACCTATGTGATTAGCATGTCTCTGAATTCCAGCTACTGAGGAACAACAGCAGGAGAGGGCTATTGCCTGGGGGCTGGGTGTGTGTGGTTAGCTGTGAGAAACAGAATACTAGACTAGCTGGACTCTGAACATCAGAAGAGCTCTGCTGGATCAGACCAAGGATCCATTTCAAGACATCCTGTATTTGAAAGGCTGTCTGGTCTATATCTGGTTTAAACTTCAAGAACCCTAAGAAAGGAGAGTAAAGCAGAGCAGAGGATTTGAACGTAAGAACATCAGAAGAGCCCTGCTGGGTCAGACCAAGGGTCCATCTAGTCCAGTATTCCGTTCACACAGTGGCCAACCACTGGGATCCCACAAGCAGGACAGGAGCACAACAGCACCCTCCCACCCATGTCCCCCAGCAACTGGTCTACACAGGCATATTTCCCCTGATACTGGAGGTAGCATGTAGCCATCAGGACTAGAAGCCATTGGTAGCCTTTTCCCCCAGGAATCTGTCCAATCCCCTTCTAAAGCCCTCCAAATTGGAGGCCATCACGACATCTTGTGGAAATGAATTCCATAGTTTGACTATGCACTGTATGAAGAAGGACTTCCTTTTACCTATCCTGAAACTCCCACCATTCAGCTTCATAGGATTACCCCGTTGGGGTTCTAGTATTATGAGAGAGGGAGACATTTTTCTCCCTCTCTCATTTTTCTCCACACCATGCCTCCTTTTGTACACCTCCGTCATGTCTCCCCTTCACTTGCCTTTTCTCTAAGCCAGTGTCCTCTAACCTTGGGTCCCCAGATGTTTTTGGCCTACAGCTCCCAGCATGCCGAAGCCAGCTATGCTGGCTGGGGCATGCTGGGAGTTGTAGGCCAAAAACAACTGGGGACCTAATGTTGGAGAACACTGCTCTAAGCTAAACAGTCCCAGATGTTGTAACCTTTCCTCGTAGGGGAGTTGCTCCAGCTCCCTGATCATTTTAGTTGTCCTTTCTGCACTTTTTCCAACTCTACATTATTCCTTTTTAGGTGGCCTGTTTCAGCAAGACCTTGTTATGTTCTTTCTATCTTTCAGGCACAAACTTACAACTTTTATTTGGCCAAGCTGTTGGTGGCATTTAGTTTTGGATTTTAATTTTTTTAAAAAAACAACAACCCCGACTTCGCTTTTTAGACAGAATTTTCCAACATACTGCAAGCACCAGTTAAACATAGCCCAAAATGGTTTAAAAAAGACCGTGAATCAAACACAAGCAATTTAGTTAGGGATGCAGAGGGAGTGCATGGTACAGGGTCACAAAACCTTCAAACCATCTTGCAACCATCTCGCGGAGGAATTGAGAGAGTTCTCCGGTCCTGGTTGTATACATTTTTAAATGACAGGTACCAAGCCACATAAAACTTTTGGTTTCGTAACATTGTTTATATGAGCTTGTCCATTAATAAACGGTCCCACAGCCATTCTGGACAGGACCTTTAATTCATCGTTTACCTGTCATTTTACTGGCTGTAGTTTCTTGTTTTGTTGTGCTGCTTTTATTGCAGCCTTCCTCAATCTGATGCCCTTCAGCTGTTTTGGACTCCAACCCCCAATGACAGCATTCTTGACCCTTGGAAGGAACCAGGCTAGGGAAGGCTGGTTTATTGCATCAGATTGTGTTTTTAATTATTTGTTGTCAACTGTATTTGGGGGGGGGGGGGGGGAGAGACCAAAAAAGCTTTAACCTTGAAGGTGATTTCTGCAAGACAACGTGTGCATTTGATGTAAAACCGGAAGATGGGAAGCCCCAGGTATGATTCATTCTGGACCGTCTCCTTCCGGGCGTTGAACTTTTTGCCCTTGTAGATGTACTCGCCACATGTCTTACACCTGTAAGGTTTAAGACAGCAACCGTTAGCTTCTTGTAATCTGCAGACCCCCGAGAACAGGGCTTCAAGTCCACGTCAATGCCACTTAGAGTGGCCAGCTCCGTCCCACTTTCAGATCAACGTAATTCTCCGAAGATTCTCTCAATATGCACTGGGGGGGGGGGGACACATGGGACAGCACATATAGCTAACTCCGCCTGGCTGCATGTGAGGAAGACATGAGACAGTGACTGGGTTCGGACGACATGATAAGCAACGGTGGTGACTCACCATTGCTTGTCAGGCGTGTCTTTCGAACCCAGTTGTTCTGATTCACCATTGTGACTTATTGTTGTTTTGAACGATAAGACACAGTGGCCTGTTCTAGGGTTTGTTTGTACCACAATGGTTTGTCGTGTCGTCCGAACGTGGACAACACAACATGGCACAAGCCCTAGAACATGCGAGCCACTTGGCAAGAGCGGACATTGCCATTCTTGCCAAGCAGCTGGCCACAGAGCGCGGCTGACAGCTGCCCTCAAAGTGACGAAACAGTGTTAGGAGGCAGCTGTCAGAGGCTTCCTCCACCCCCGCTGTGGAGCAGATCAGGCTCCCCTGCCTCCTCCTCCAGAGTAGACCTCTGGAAGAGGAGGCGGAAATCTGCTCCGTTCGGCCACCCAGCATGCTGAGGCAGCCACTGAGGATCAGAGCACAGCCTCCTCCCTGAAAGGTTTTCTCTCAGGGGGAGGCCAGGCTCTGATCCCCCGTGGCTACTGCATGTGCCAAGAAGCCGCAGGACAGAGGCGCTTCCTGCAGTCACCAGTGCCGCCGCCCCCCCCCCCCCCGGTGAGTGTAGGAAGTGCTGGCCCTTTCTGCCCTTTGCTTTCCCTGAAGAACCTAGGAAAGAAAAGGGCGGAGAGTGCAGGGGCTTCCCACCACCCACTCCACTGAGAGGTTTACTTGCAATAGGTAAACCTCTCAGGCGGCGGAGCAGGGCGGTAGGAATTACCCACCCACTCCACCCTTTGCTTTCCCCACCTGGGAAAGCAAAGGGTTGAGTGGGGGGGGGGGGCTTCCTGCCGTCCTGCTCTGCCACTCGAGAGGTTTGCCAGCTGCAGCCGGCAAACCTCTCGGGCAGCACAGAGGGGCAAAGTCTGCTCCTGCTACTGGCACGGCCGCTGCACCATTGACAGAAGCAGACTCCTCCCCTCTGCGCCATCCGAGAGGTTTGCCCAACGTAGCCCGGGATGCAGAAGCTGGGGATCCAGGGATCAGGCCCACAAGACAAAAACAAAAAATGGACAGATTTGCATATGCTAATTTCCATATGCTCTAAAGTCTGTGTATAGTGTCTTTAAAGGACCCTGTCTCCTAAGGACACCCGTATTTGTAAAAAGAGGATGTATGGACAGGGGAGAAGAGGGCAGTTGATTTCAGAAAAAAATCTCAGGCAGAAAGATTCAAGGGTGGGGGGCAGCAGGAAGGGAAGCACCTGTGGGCAAAAAGCCAGCTAATCTGGGGGATCAGATGCAACAGAGATCACCAGGGCCCCTGTACCTTTATTTCAGCACATGCCCATGCACAGCAGGGTGGTGGGGCAGAGGGCCTCCCAGAGACCCGGGCTCCAAATGAAAGATTCGGGGTTCCAGCCCTAGTGGACAGCTCACCTAACACCGCCTCTGGTACAGATAAAAAGGGCACGACACTTTTAGACACGGGAAAAGATGAAATGAAAGACCATCCAGCCAATGACTTTTGCAGAGGTTTAGAAACCAGAGCTAAGAATGTATTTAAATTTCTAGGAGGCAGCAGCAACAAATTTTAGGGGATCCATGCTTCTCTCCCCAGCCCTACAGATCCACAAGAGTAAAATCCCAGCTTGTCACCTCTGCACAGAAGGATCCAGGGATGCAACTGACCCGAGAAACCCTGACGTGTCTCAAGAGGGAAATGGGTGCAACGCGGTCCCAAGGCCTCTTTCTTACCTCATGTTAAAAGGAGCCATCAGCCGAACCACATACTGCCGGTCCTTGGGAAGCTTAAGCTTGGGGATTTTAGACGGATCAAAGTCCGGCGGGTAGTATTTCTAGGATGCAAGGAAAGATGGGTCAGCTGAAAAAGTGAGCCATGTTCACACGTGCCACAACAGGCACTCTGACAACACTCATAATAAAGTTTGGGCAAGCCCTAGAGCCAGCGATCACATAATCACAAGCCCTTCTCCTGCAATATGACCACCAATTACCTAGCTAGGTCTGCCTAACTAATACGGGATTGTGGTTAGGGTGCTGGACTAGGGAGGCCCAGGTTCAAATCCTTAGCTACGATGCTCCCTTGGTGAACTTGGGTCCACTGCCAACTCTCAGCCTAACCCAGTGCTTCTCAAATAGTGGGGCGGGCCCCCCAGGGGGGGTGCGAGGCTCCGTAAAGGGGGGCTCATTTGACCTCAGTTAAAAGTTTTTTTTAATATTGTGTTCCTTTAAATCCTGTGCTCCTTTAAATCTTTTCTGCTACAGTTAATAAAGCTATTCTTTGTTGTAAATTGATCCACATTTCTTCTTTTTTTATTCTTTATACGTTAATAAGGATACAGTGTTATGCAGAGGTGTACTTATAACAATTTTATAGACAAATGATACTATTTACAGTCACGCGGGGGGCGCGAAATGTTTTCTTCTTCCTAGGGGGGGCATGACAGAAAATAATTGAGAAGCACTGGCCTAACCTATTATCTCACAGGATTGCTGTGAGCATAAAATGGAAGGAAGCAGGGGAAGAATACTCTGCAAAACCTTTAGCTCCTTTGAGGAAAGGCGGGATGTAATATAAATGTAATCACTGTTACAATACACACATTTAATAAATGTTATAATACATAGAGAGCAAATAAATGGCTAACTATTCTCTGCCCTGAGTTCGCTCACCAGGGTTTTGTGGAGGGGTCTCTTGGACTTAGGCTTTGAACCTAGGATCGTTGGGTCACATAGGATCTTATGTATGCAAAGCATGTGATCTATTTATTTATAGGAACCAAAGGAGGCTTCCATAATCCTCCTCCTCTGCATTTTATCTTCACAACAAACTTGTGAGGTAGGTTAGGCTGAGAGTCAGTGACTAGCCCAAAGTCACCCAGTGAGCTTCATGGCCGAGTGGAGACTAGAACCCAGATCTCCTGAGTCCCAGTCCAACACTCTAAGCACCACGCCACACTGGATCTAGTACTCAGTTATCCCCCCCACCCCACACATCCAAATGAATCGTAGTTTACATGACCTAAGGCCAGCCCGACACTAGCCTCAGCCTAACCATTTATTATTGTAATTTTTATCCTAGCAGCTAAGAAGTGGCATGTATATACCGGTAGCTTTCTCCCCTGCTCCACCTGGCCCCATTTTATCCTCACAACAACCCTGTGAGCTAGATCGCTACCCCCACCGGAAGTTTCCCCAGAAGAGCCCCCCCATATCTTTGCCGCCCCCTTCCCTTTCACTAACATTTAAAACTTTTCTTTCCGACATTTTGCCTCTTCACCGACGTCCACTCTTCTCTCCACTTCCGGGATGGACAAGCCCGCTCGGCCACGCCTCCTCCCCTGCTATTGGATGCCGTGCCTCCTCCCGGCTTTTGTCTTGCACCTCTATTGGTTCCCGTAGCGGTCTATTGGCCGCTGCGACACTCCATTGGTTTAAGTGGCGGTCAGTCGAAGGTAAGCCCCGCCTCAAACTGGATAGCAGTTCCGCGTCTTCCACAGGGCGGGCGTCAGGACGTGTGTCCTCTTTAAAAGTGGTCCGTCGGTGCAACGGGAGCTCTCACGCTAGTGGTTCCGGGGTAAAGTGGGGGCGAGAAGTCGCTCCGGACCCTGCCTAAAAAAGAGCTGAGTGGGAGCAGCATTTAATTGGTGCCGGGGCTCAGGCCCGGAATGTGTCTCCAATAGCAGAGCTGAATCCTCTTGAGAAATTAGGATCACTGATGATTTGATAACAAGAAGAAAATCCCCACAACTCATTGACGTGCCTTTGAGCATATGCAGAGTTCCTCCCACCGAAACGAGAAAGTATTCCAAATAGAATAGAATCCATGGACGGGAGTGCCTCTGAGCATGGTGTTCTTTCCCCTAACAAGAAAGAAAATTCCTTTCCCCCAAAAAAGGATCCAAGGGTAAAATGTCCCTGACCATGTACAGAGTTTCCTTTCCCTCCCCCCCAAGTGGAAACAAAGTCATTAAACCAATGTATGGGCTGAGTGCCTCAGAGCATGTGCAAAGTTCATCCTCGAATGAGAATTATTAATTTCATTTCTATAATTACCGCCCAATAGCTGAAGCTCTGAGCGGTTCACAACAATTCATTAAAAAAACAAAAAAACAATTTTTAATAACATTTTTATTATATTTTAACTGTATTTTATTGGGTTTTTTAAAAATTGATTGTTGTACACCGCCCAGAGATCTTCGGCTATTGGGCGGTATAGAAAATGAATAAATAAACAAACCACAATACAATAAAAACTACATAAATATTTCCATATACAAAATTTAAAAACAATTTAAAACAATTTGAGCAGCTCAAACAATTTTTAATACAGTTGCACCAATATAAAATCTCCACATATGCCAATGAATGCCTTGGACAAGAGGGCAGTCTTAACCGGGTGCAGAAAAGATAACAGCTGGCACCAGGCGGGCCTCAGTCTTTAGAAAAGTCTTTCTAAATGAAAACCAGAGGCACTGTGTGCCTGCCTGATGATTGCTGAATTCTTTCCCCCTGAAAGAGAAAGAAACATTTCCACACCTAAGAAGGATCTAAGTGTGAAGCGCCCCTGGGGGTTATTCTTTAGACTGCTACTACCTTTCCCAACTTCACACCCTCCAGATGTGGTGCACTGCAACTCCCATCATCCCCAGCCAGCAGGGCCATTGGTCATGCTGGATGGGTATGATGGGAATTGCAATCCAACACTGGTGGGTGGGCTCCAGGTTGGGTAAGGCTGCTTTAGAGGTTGGGGTCCTGATCCTTAGCCTCTCCCTCAAAGGCAATGTTAGGGGATGGCCCACTAGGGCCAGAGTCCCGAATCTTTCATTGGGAGCCCCAAATCTCTGGGAGGACATCTGCCCCACCACCCTGCTCTCCATGGGCACTTGCTGAAAGAAAGGGACAGGGTCCTGGTGATCTCTGTTGCATCTGTCCCACTGGACTAGCTTGCTTTTTGCCCACATGGCTTCCCCTCCTGCTGTCCCCCTGTGGTAAGAAAGATAACCACTTCCAGAGCTGACTTGTGGTCAATAACCAACTAGAGCAGGTAAGCGAGGCTTAAAAGAATTCTTTATTCCAAAATACAGCGCTGTATGCCCTCTCCCAAAAAGAAAAGTTGGAGCCAGAGACCAAGACAAAAGAAATCTATCGCTTATTATACCCTTCTGACAAGACATTTGTGTTTACACATGCATATTAGCAAATCATTTGATGTCAGTATTTGCTTGCTAATCTAGAAGATTTATGCTCCTTGAAACATTGTGGTATCTTCTTCTTTGAACAGTTCTCAGCTGTAACTAATGTTAATTGCCACCAGGTGTCCAGGGAGGAAGCCTCCCCAATCCACATACCCTTGACTGTCTCAAAGACATCCACTTTGTAAATCAGTCTTTAATATTTATCTTGCATGATTGAGAACTGTGAAGGAAACTGGACCACGCCAGCCCTACAGGATAGGCCACAGTCCCAATGTTCCCCAGACTGCCACCCCCCTCCTCAGGGTCCCTTGCACCAAACTGGTGCAGCAGCCCAACCTTTAAACAAAAGAAACACACATCAATTTTAAGATGGAGACTTTATTAAAAAGCAAAATAAAAAGTTAGTCAGTGTAGGGTCTCCAATTGTCCAATACAAGTAAAAAAACAATCCCTTCTAAGAAACTGCTAAAAGAGGGTAAGGGGGAAAGGGAGTGAGGTAGAAGGTTGTGAGGAAAAGGGAATGGGAATAAAAAGGGACTCTAAAAGGATATAAAAACAAACCCCAAAAGTCTGCAAGAACAAAGTAAGTCAAACCAGGCCTAGCTTTCCTAGCTATCCTACCAGAGTGGCGTACCTGCCCAAATGGAACTTCTACAGCATGCAAGCCCAAGAAGAAAAACCCTGTAGCTTTCTCACCCCCCAACTCCTTTATTCAAAACTAGGACCCATTTTCCTGCCCAGCCTCCACCAATCCCATCTTCCTGTCTGCTGAAGGAGGGGGCCCACCCTTTCCCAGCTGCAGATACTTTCTCATGATCTCATCCCAATTAACGTCTGACCTTGCTTCTCAGCTCTCACAGGTGTTACCAATCGCCCTGCTCTACCGAGGACTCCCAACGCATTCCAAAAGAGAGACAGAAAACTGAAGTAAAAATCTTCTAATTAAACAGCACAGGGGGAAGGGAAACCCAGCCTGGCTTTCACTCCAAGTCCCATCTCCACAAGAACAAAGGGCTAATTTTACATACTTGTGGAGAAAAGAGCCTTTGGGGGTTCCCACATGCACACGCACACGCACACACACCTCATGTGTGAACCGGCTGGGCTGGGCTGGGGTATGCATAGTTCCTCTAGAATGGATGGCGCCTGGAAGTCGGGAAAAGCCAGGCTAAAAGCTTTCAAGTGCAAATGTCATGAGTTCTCCTCCCTGCCTGGCCAGGTGAAGTGCATCATGATTGGCTGAAGGCAGCAGAGCTACAGGAAGGAGGAGAGGGGGGAAGGTATATTCCCAAAGTGTAGCCTTTGTGTCTTTGTCTTTGGTCATCGCGTGGCTGCGGCTGTTGGAGCAATGGCAGCGTGCCAAGGAGAGGCCCAAGCCTTCGGGGGGCCTCAGGATCCGACCCCAGGTAACTCCTGGTGAAATTAGCTGAATGAGGGCTCTGGTAAAGGCAAGCCTTGTGGGAGGCTACCCATCTCAGACCTTCGGGTAGGTGTGGTAATCTCCATCGGGCAGCAAGGCTGTGCTGGATCTAACCCTGGAAGAGAACTGACCCTCAGGTAACAGAGTTGTGTGCCTGAGAGATATTAAGAATCAGGTTTTGATATTTTGCAGCTTTACTGTGTACCAAAGTGTCTCTCTCTAATTTTGTGTGCTTCTCTCATTTCCCTATTGGTTGTTGTAAAATGCTACCTGAATAAACCTCCTCTTGGTTTTACCCCACATGGTGTTTGTGGATTGCTCTGCTTGGTTCAGTAACTAAATCCAGGTTACAGTGAGAAAGGCAAGTCCCTGAACAGAGATTCAAGTAGGATTGCAGACAGCGGAGGCTGGCAATCTGGTACCTTGAGATCTCTGGGGGTCTTGGTTCCTTTTGGGTAGGAAAGGGTGGGGGTGTGGTGGGTCAGCCAGCCCCCCCTTCCTCCACAATACTATTGAAGCAACTATTTTATATCATACAATTAACTCTAGCAGTTCAAAGGAATTCACAAGGCCACTTACAACCCTTAGTGTAAAACAGTTTCTTGCCTCTCAAGAGGAAGGACTTTTGTGGCACTTACATATGAGTAAGGAAAAGTTCTGAGATTACATTTAAAACAAAATAATGCTTGTTACATTATATATTTTCACATTACATGGTAGGAATTTTATACTTTCCACATCCCCCCCTTTGATCCTGAAAAACACATTATACGGTTTCTAACAGTTTCTCACTGGGTCCCAATTTATTGACAACTCCCAGCATCCCCAGCCATCATTGGCTGGGAGCGGGGTATGCCAAACTTGGGACCAGGTAGAAATGCTTTGAGCAGGACGGAGTTACCTTCGGTAGCATGTCATTGACAGGGGAATAGCAGCTTTGGAATACACTGAATACAACAGCAAAGAAAAACAATACAGAGTACACATAATCTTAGAAGTAACAGACTTTTCTATAACCAGCTGACAGGGAAGAGTGCAGGCAGAAATAGCAAGTGGGTGGTTCAGGTGCTTCTGAAACGCATGCAGGTGTACAGTGGTGCTCAAGAGCATCTGTGCACGACCCTTTGGCTCATGAAATGTGGCTTCCCCTGAGACAAACAGGCCAAGGCAGACAAGCCTGAAACTGGCTTTTAAAAGTTGGATGCTAAAAGGAAGCTGCCCAGCTTAAGCCCAACTGTTTTTGCTGGGCCATGGAAATATGCTGTCGTGATTCTCCAGTGAACAGAATTGCCCCACAGACTTGAAAAATTACACTCCCATACTGATGGATAAGAGGAGGAAGTAGCAACACCCTTACACTGCAGGGCAGCAAGCTTACCCAACATCCAGCAAGAAACAAGGCCGGTCCTCCAGGAGGCCCAACAGTTCCCCAGCCCTGTCCAGACATCTGTGACTGAATCTCAATTGTAGGCCTCGCCAGACTTCCACAAGGTACTGAGGATTGGGCTTTGGTGAGTCTTGTGTGGGAGAGCAACTTCCACTACATACCTAGGCGGGGGGGGGGGCTGCTGTGGGGCTCAAGTGGACCACAGGCCCAGCTCAGCCCCAAGAATGACACAGGAAAGGAAGCAGGAGACAACAGGGAAGCAGAGGCCAGATCTTAAGATCTTCAGCCTACATGCCCCTCTTGGGGGAAGAATCTGTCCCTGGGTGCTACACAATTTGTCCAGCAGGCAGGAGGTTGGCTTCTTTCTGCTTTTTGAACTTCCTGGGGACACTGGGAGTCCCTCCCTCATTTGCGATGGACTGAGATATTTGACTCTTGGCTGGAAATTGCTAGGGGTCATGAAATACAACAGGGATCTCCAGTGTGGTGCCCACCAGGCTCCCTGCCCCTCCTGGTTTTTGAAAATTACATGATTAAGATTTAGATTTTTAGATTTAGATTATTTTTTTTAACTGGGAGGCTGACATGCTACAAAGCAAAGTGCTGGCCTGTGGAGTGTGGCACCATCTTGACTTCCAAGAATGCCTCTGGGCCCCATGTGGGTGGCTAAAAATTAGGGAGGCTGCAGCCCAGTATTTTGTTTGTTTGTCTTAACTGCCTGCCGCCCAGTTGCCAAGAAAAGGGTACACTGGGGGATGGTAGGGCAGCATTGGGGGGGAGGCTTAGAGAGGGGAGCAGGAAGGCTGTTTTTCCTGTGCTGTGTCTGTGAAACTGGCATTTTGTTGTTTATTTATTTATATCTATACCCCGCCTCTTTTCCTGCAAGGAACCCAAGGCGGCTTACATAATCCTCCTCCTCTCCATTTTATCCTCACAACAACCCTGTGAGGTAGGTTAGGCTGAGAGTCAGTGACTGGCCCAAAGTCACCCAGTGAGTTTCATGGCCGAGCGGGGACTAGAACTCGGATCTCCCGAGTCCCAGTCCAACACTCTCACCACTACGCCACACTGCTTCGTCTGGGCAAATACCGTAGGTGGTTTGTCATCAGGCCCGGTGCAAGGCAATTTGGTGCCCTAGGCAAGATCAGATATTTAGCGCCCCCCCTTCCCACTTGTGCCCTCCCTCCCTCCAGCCCTATGCCCATTATGAAATAAATTTCCCTCCCTGGGAACTGCCGAGCCCCATAGAAAAACTTTGTAGACTTTGAAACTTTTCCTTTGTGTGTTCACGAGGAAAGCAAAGAGGCAACATCAGCCCAGCTATGCCAGGAACTCCCAAGGGCCTTCTCCTACTCCATATATATGTAAAAGCCTGTCTCCTCCTGCAGGCAGCACAAGGGATATGAAAAAAGGATGTGAGAGAGGTGTGGTGGCGCTACCTGTGAGGAATAGAGACAAAAGGGCATCTTGCAGCCTGTCCTACCTCGCAGGGTGGAGGTGCAGAGACACCGGTTTGACTCGTACACCTTCTGGGTTGCAGGGGGGGGGGGGATGCATGTAGTAGAAACATAGCAAAGAGAGAGCCCGTGGATCATCTGGTTCAAATTTAGGAGGGGATTTACGAAACTTGCTACTTCCCCTCCTCTCTCTATCACTTTGTTGCAATATTTCTTTATCAGAATAATGTATATTATCCTGTCTTTCCCTTTACCAGCCTAGTGCTCAAGGCAGACAACAATATTCAAAGTACAGTAAAGAAAACATCAACAGCTCAGGGCACAATCCTAAACACGTTGAGGCAGAAAAAAGCCCCGCAACTCCCAGCATTCACCAGCCAGCATGGCTGGCTGTTGGAACGCTGGGAGTTGTGGGGCTTTTTTCTACCTCAACGTGCATAGGATTGCGCATGGCTGACTGGGGAATGCTGGGAGTTGTAGGATTTCCCCCCCCTCCAAACACGCATAGGATTGCATCCTAAAACCATTTAAAACCAAAACACAGAAACAGCATGGTAAATAATTAAAACATTGGAGCCCCAGCTAGCTTAAAATACCTTTCCCTCCCTCCCTGGTTGCTGGAAATAACTGCTTTCAGGGGACCTTGAGCTGAGGAACGTGAGGCTCACGCGAGGGAGGGAAGGCGAAGGAGGTGTTTGCAGGTGCATCCTTGAGAGGGAAGTCGAAGGAGGTGTTTGCAGGTGCATCCTTACAGCCGCCCACCAGCCTCCCATCATTGGCCCCTGCCCGCCTCCCCTCCTGAAGGAAACGAAATAGTTAAAAGAAAATCTTACAAGAGATTCTAGCCAGGCATGTAGACAGATTGCCAGGGTAATGACTGTGGCAATGGCTATGTTGATTCAAAAGGGTTGAGGTGTTTTGCTGTCTCACCCTGCCTACGTGACCAAGATCAGATAATACCTACCAGCTGCTTGATTGTAAGATCATCCTCCTGTCTCCTTGTAAGGAAATCCCCCTCCCCTAAAGCAGCCCCCTTTTGTCTTGACCTTGCTAACCAATGTAAAGAACTGTTGCCAAATGACCAGACTTATGTATGCTATAAAAGTGGTTGTAAAAGCCCCGCCCGGGGTTCTGCTTTGCGACACAGTCCGCAGGACCTATTGTGCACAATAAACCTTTTTCCAATAACCCGAGTTGGTCCTCGTTGTCCTTGTCTGAGGTAAAAGGTGACCACTTCATCTGGCGACCACGAAGGGACAGCAAGGAAGCTTTGCAGCTTGCTAGGGGCACAGCCCACCTCTGCCCCCTAGGGAGAGGCCTTGCGGAGCTCCCAGCGCGCATCACAGCACTTGGCTGTGAGGGAATCCGAACAGGGGGCCTGACGGGGCAGTGGTCGGACGGTGACTCCAAGAACCAACAAAACTCGGTGCGGAACTAGGACCAAGGGGGCCGGACCGGCGGAACAGGCGAGTATACTCTAGGGTTCCTACAGGAGAGAATAGGAACAAGGGGAGGAGGATTTGGCCATCCTCCGGGGATTGGACCTACGAGGCAGCTGGAAAAAGCTGAACTGGTTCTTTCCCTTTTGGTAAAGGAATAAAGGATTGGGCCTACGAGGCAGCTGAAAAAGGCTGAACTGGCCTCCCTTTTGGTAAAAGAATATAAGAGATCTCGGGAGGGAATGTGTTGGTATGTGTGGTGAAGTGTGAATGCCGCTGCAGTTCCCGTAGGTGACCGTGGAACGTCCGGGGCCACGGGTCAGCGGAGCGTATGTGTGAAATCCCTTAACGTCTAACAGGAGAGACCCCTTACTCTCCTGTCCATACCCCACCCTTCTGTTTCTGTTCTTGTTGTTGGTCTTAGAATTAAGAGAATGGGGTGGGAGGGAAGCAGCGTCCCAAGGACACAGCTTCAATGCATGGAAAAGAATTTCAAAGCAGGGTTTGGGAGAGACTACGGGCGAAAACTTAAACGCCAAACTCTCCAGACCCTGTGCAAGGTAGAGAGTGGCCATCCATGGGAGTGGGGTGGCCAGCACAAACCCACCCCATGGTTAAAAAGGAGTGCAAGATGGGGGCAGCACACATGATTGCCTGGAAAGAGACCCTGCCCTGGCCCAGAAAAGAGGAACGTGCCAGAAAAAAAAAAAAAAAAAAAAGCACAGACTAGCTAATCACATTCATAATAGATTAGAAGTCAAACACAAGATCTAGGAATGGCAAGAAGTACTCAAAGAACCCTGTGTTGTGTTAAAGAAATACAACAACAACAAAAATGTTTGTGAGCTTTTTTGCAAAGAGTTCCTGAGCATACGCAAAGTTTTGGTGCCTTTTGGAGTCTCCACCAGTCCTGTGTTTAGTGAAAAGGAAAAGAGTGTGCTCCTAACCCAAAGCACATACTTCCTCAGATCTGAACTAGAGGTGAGAAGTCCCAAAATGAAAAGAAAAAAATATATATATGTTATAGCTGCTAGCAAAATCAAACAGTTCTCCAAGGAAATGGGCAGAAATGAATTGAAATACCTCCTTTTCATTTTCTTCTGGCTCTTGATTATTGCATTGTGTTATTGTTATTGATGTTGAAAGGTTTAAGGTTTAGAAAAGAGGGAAACCTTCAATAAGGGTAGTATACATGTGCGTGTGAAAATGTCTGTGTGCATGAATTAGATTCATAAGCTGTTGAAAGACAGACAGGCCCATCTCTCTCTCCTTCGCTTATTAGAATTCATAAGCTGTTGAAGCTGGGGATTGTGGGTTCGAGTCCCACCAGAATCAACAGACAGGGACACCCCCCCTTCTTTCCAAACCTCCCTGCTGATGAATGCATATAAGTCGCTGAACAAGATCTGGGATTAAATCAGGTCAAGATGCCCTGATCTCTGTTGCGGCAGAGTTTCAAAAGCAAGTGGGCCTGATTGAACCCCCCCTCCCATGATCCAGTGACATGTGAATGTTGTGTGCCTGTTTGTGAATTAAACCAAAGCACTACACACGCACACAAAGTGAGCTCAAAAGGTAGAATTCTGTGCCACAGTACATCATAGGTGGGAACCAAAATGCTCCAAAAGGGGCACCGTTAGCAATAGTACTCCAAGAATTTGCCTCTTTACCTAGAAGTAAGACTTTGTCAAAGACATAGTGGCAAACTCTTTGTACTGAGGAATGGCCATGCAGAGGGAAAAATACTTGGCCCAAAATGGGTCCTAAGAAAAATGAAACCTGAGAGACCTTCTGGTGGCCCTAGAGAACAAATTCCAAGGACAATTGGATGATTGGTATGTTTAGACAGAAGTGAGATTTCAAAAGCCTTCCGAAGTAGGTTCACCAGACAAAAAGTGCTTCATGATGCTTTAAGAACTTTAAGAACTCAAGCAATTGAAAACAGTTAAAGAATGCTTGCAGTTGTCAGCATAATCTCCAGCACAATTTCTGTACTGGTGAAAACAACAAATCCACTTGTTTAGAGGGGTAGAAACTCACTGGGTGACTTTGGGCCAGTCGCTGTCTCTCAGCCTGGCCTGCCTCGCGGGGTTGTTGTGGGGATGGGGTGGAGAGGAGGAGGATTATTATGTGGGCCGCCTTGGGTTCCTTGCAGGGGGGAAGGCGGGGTATAAATAAATAAATAAATAAATAAATGAGCCTTTAGTAATATCCATTTGTAAAACATTCTCAAAAGGGAAAGAAAAAACATGTAAATGAGATTCTGGCTACTGCAAGCCATGTGTGTAGCCAAAAAGAAAAAAAGAAGGTTTATGTTCAAGTTAAATGTTTATTCTTCCAAGTGGGGCTAGTTGATGGTGTAAATTGAAAAGGTTTTTATTTTGTTTTGAGTGTGGGTTAAATCTCTGAAGTAAGCAAAGGAAAAAAAAAAATGTTGCTTCTGGTTATGCAAATGCGAGGTTGCTTCCTCTTGTATGGCAAAAGCGAGTAGAGATGTGAGAAGATTAGCAGCCACGAATTGCAAAGATTGAAAACAAACAAACAAAAACCCTCAAGTGACTGCAGGTTTCCTGGTATGCAAGAATTGGCCATTCACGCTCCCAGAGAATCAGCAGCTAACCACTAGAGCGAAAAACAATACTAAAGTGTTTTTTAAGAACTGTAATTGAGAGAGTCTGAGTATTGAGAATGCAAGTTTTCTGAGCATAAACAAAGTGTTAGTGCCTTTTGAGAATTGAACTGTGTTAGCTTTAAAAGGTCAGAAAAAGTCTGCCCCTGATCAAGGCAGGTTTTTTCTCTGAGACTACAGCTGATGCAGACTAAGCTCAAAAAGAAATGGTTAACTATTTTTCACAGAAAATTCAAGAGCTTCACCAATGAGTGGAGCCCAAAAGTTTTTGAAAAAAGAAAAGAGATGATTATTTAAAGGCATGTAGGCTGTCCCCTCTGCCCTGAGGAGGGGGGGGGGAGAGAAGAGGGCCGTAGAGAAAGAGATAGTAAGTAAAAAGTTTAGAAAAATGTAGGGGGGGAAAAGATAAAGAAAATAAAGACTAGGCAAAGAGAAAGGTTGGACAAGGGCAAATGCAAAAGAAACATTAGAGTTGCAAACAAAGGGCATAGAAAAAGAAATAAAACCCTCTCTGCCCAAGGTATGCAGGCAAAGGAAAGTTATAGAAAATGTGATAAAAAATAAAGATTTTGAAAGGAAAAAAGCTATTTGAAAAGAAAGTTGTGTGAAGCAGTGTCAAAAACAAACAAAAAGGAGAATGCGTATCTTTAAATATATATATATTGAGAAGTAATGTGCAGTTCTGTTCCTAACAAGGCAAATTAGAAATCAAAAGTTTTCTTGTCTTCTTGAAAGAAAAATGAGAAATGGTTCTGTTAAGTCATAATAGATTGTGCAAACTAAGGGCTACAATAGAATGTAGTCCCAATTCTCCTGGCATTTGCTGAGTCTCTGGGGAATGAAAAAAAACAGGGCTTTCCGCCAATATTGGCTTTGGTACCAGCAGAATGTTAGGCAGAAAACCAAAAAAGAAGTAAGACTCTTAAAAGTCTACTTCTCTGGTTCAAACAGAAGAAAAGGGAGATATGCTGCAATATTCCCTCCCTCGAGAAGCAATAAATGCTATAAAGCTCATTAGGTAACTTGGAGTCAGTCACAGACTCTCAGCTGTGCCTACCTCAAAGGGTTGTTGTAAAAGAAAAAATCCAGAAAAATTGTAAAATGCTATGTCACTTGAAACCTTGCCACCTTGCTGCTGCTCCCAACAAAAAAGAAGGGTAAGCAAGGGGAGGGGGAGCATGATTATTTACCAGCAATAAAAGAAGTGCAGCTATCAAAAATAAATCTAAACTACTAACTCAGTTTTTGTACGTTTTAGTGCCCAGTTTTGTTGAAATGGGCTTTCCTGAAATTTTACCCTCTTTATTGTCCTTTTTAAAAATGTATGCTTAGTTAGTTTTTGCCACAGGCAAACCAACAGGGCAGCTTTGGTAAATTTGAACAGTTTAGTTGCAAAATGTATGCTTGTCTAGTGGCTTTTATAGCAAGCTAACAGCACTTTTGTAAAATAAGTATTTAAGTGTAGCATAACGCAATGGCACCAAAATACCAAAAGAATTGCAATCCTTCTGTTGTTGTTAAGTTAGTTTTCAAAAAGTTGTACAAATGACCTGTTGTGTTTTATGTGATTTTCAAAAGCTTGATTTGCCTTGCTAAAGATAAAAGTCTGTAGCTCATGCTGGTTCTCAGCTTGTCTAAAGTGTAGAGGGCTGAGCAAAGTCAGGCCTGGGTGTTGCTTGGATGGGGGACCCCTCCTCTGGTTTCCTGCATTGAGTGGGGGGGGGGGTTGGGCTTGATGGCCTTGTGAGTCCCTTCCAACTCAAAACAAGTCAGTTTCTCCTGCATTCTTTATAGCAAAGTCACAAATTAGCAAGTTGCTTTCCTGCTAAAGACTATGTACAGCGTCAGTCAAAAAAGCAAATTTAGTTGTTGGTTTGATTGTTAACAAAGAGTGGTTTGAATTTAATTTTACATCTGCAGTGACTCAGTACCGGTACTTTGTCCAGTGTACAGTGTGCCAGGCTCATAATACTGAAAAACCTGTAAAAGACAGGGTGAGCATACAACGTCACCCTAAAGACCTTTTTTGTGGTGTACAATTTGATTTTGTTGAAATGCCTAAGTATTGTTCCTATAAATATGTGTTTGTAGTTGTTTGTATGGTTCTAAGTGAGTAGAACATGCCCCTGTGTGAGAGCTAACGCCACGGCAGCGGGCAGAGAGAGAGAGAGAATCCTTTTTGCTAAAATATTAGAAGACAAGCTGGCCAAAGTATGCACAGAGACAAGACTGATGTGGCCAGATGCACCTTCCATGGCCCTTGTGTGTGTGAGATCCAGGCCAGGTCGAGTGGTGAGACCTGATCCCTCGTAAGATGTTGATGAGACATTCAATTCAGAATTACTGCAAGGCCCTGGTGAAATGTGTGAAGACTCTTCATTCACAGGTGAAGGTGGCTCAGCACCAGCCCAGCACGGAGGGACACTCTGTCCCAGGTGAATGGATTCATATTCAAGTACAGCGAAAGGAGGTGTACTTAACGCTGTGAAGTGCCAAGGACTTCAGCCATAAAAAGCCTCAAACCCGAAACAAGAATGAGGACATAATAACGCCTCCAACGATTCGGGGGAACGTGCTAGAAACCTCTTCCCCTGAAACAGAAGAATTTGTGCCAGAACATCAATATCATCTCAGACCTCGGACGGGACGACCATCAAAGACAACACCCAGAGGATCGGACGAGATGAACTGATGTCAACTCCAGCTCAGTCTGAACCAGCCTTACCTATCAGCCTTTAATTAAAAGTGACCCTCAGTGTGCATTCACTTAGAATCAAAAAGAGAGAATGTGGTAAAGTGTAGTTTCAAAATGTAATTTCTGTATTGTATAAACGCATAACCTGTAGCCAATGTTTATTGTTATTCTGCTTGAATGTAATCCTATGGCTTACATATGCATCCAGTCCAGACCTAGGAAGGGCTCGATCTAGGAAAAGCTTTCTCTAGATGGTTCCCCAAGTTACCAGGGTTGCAAGCGATAAGGCTAATCGCAATGGGTTGCATCCTGCTCCCTTGTGTCCTCCCTGTTGTGGTCCAGACAATCCAAAATAGCCTGAGCCTAGTGGCAGAAAAAGGGCGGCTGCCCAGGTCCTGGCTATGTGGGAATATCGCCCCATCCCCCAAGTTGAAACTCCAGATAGGTGTTGAAGTTTCAAGAGGGGGGAGTGAAGGAAACGAAATAGTTAAAAGAAAATCTTACAAGAGATTCTAGCCAGGCATGTAGACAGATTGCCAGGGTAATGACTGTGGCAATGGCTATGTTGATTCAAAAGGGTTGAGGTGTTTTGCTGTCTCACCCTGCCTACGTGACCAAGATCAGATAATACCTACCAGCTGCTTGATTGTAAGATCATCCTCCTGTCTCCTTGTAAGGAAATCCCCCTCCCCTAAAGCAGCCCCCTTTTGTCTTGACCTTGCTAACCAATGTAAAGAACTGTTGCCAAATGACCAGACTTATGTATGCTATAAAAGTGGTTGTAAAAGCCCCGCCCGGGGTTCTGCTTTGCGACACAGTCCGCAGGACCTATTGTGCACAATAAACCTTTTTCCAATAACCCGAGTTGGTCCTCGTTGTCCTTGTCTGAGGTAAAAGGTGACCACTTAACTCCTCCAGTCTGTAGCCTTCTCTGCCTCTTTTGATGCTGGTTGTGAGGAGGAGCCTGCCTGCTGCTGTTCCTGGTAATGAGCTGGAGGAGAGAGAGGGAGGGGTGCGCTTCTTTCGCCTTCCCTTCCCCGCCACAGGACATAATTGGTAAAACAAACTTGGTAAAATACGTGATGTATTTTTTTTCCCCCAAGGCATTTCTGGCGCCTCCTTTAGCCCAGCGCCCTAGGCAGCCGCCTAGTTGGCCTAATGGTAGCACCGGCCCTGTTTGTCATTTGGGTTTCAGGCAGCACCTTTGCCTTGTACGCAGTTTCTTGGCCAAGTTACTTTTCCCTGAGCCTCATCAGCTTGCCTTCAGTGAAATGGGTGCAAGAGCTCAAAATGGTGGGTTCAAAAGAGTGATTTCGTGTTCTGGGAAGTTAGGATAACTAGCCAAATGTTCACAAAAGCAAATGCCATGACGAATGCTCAGGGATGATGATGGGATGTTCTGTCCAAATGGGATAACCTTATAATGAGGTCCGTGCTAGAGATCGCCGCGATGTACTTCTTACTAGGGCCATGGTGAGTGCCGACGACTGCTGGACAGACCACCGACTAATCCGGTCCACTATGGTTATCAACATTGCTCCCCAACGTAGGCTTCAAGGAAGGAAACCAAGGCGTAAAATGAACATCCAAGTCCTTCAAGATCCTATTAAGCAAACTCACCTTCAATCACTTCTTAAGGAACATCTACCTACGGAACCTCCTGACAACATTGAGGACCATTGGTCTAAGCTGAAAACCTCCATTACTGCAGCTTGTGAACAAACTATTGGATATGAAACTAAGAAACATCAGGATTGGTTTGATGAAAATGACAATGAGATTAAATATATAATTGACCAAAAAAGGAAAGCCTTCCAAATATGGCAAAATGATATTAACTGCGCTGCCAAGAAAAAAACCTACGCTAGCGCAAAGGCTGAGGTCCAAAGAAGAACAAGAGAACTTAAGAACGCTTGGTGGAAAAAGAAAGCTGAAGAAATTCAACAACTTGCAGAATCTCATGATGCACGGGGCTTTTTTAAGGCCACAAGGGCCATTTATGGACCAAAAACCTATGGTACAAACCCTTTACAATCAAAAGATGGCACCAAACTCTTAAAAGACAAAGAGTCTATTGCACTGCGTTGGAAAGAGCATTATTATGACCTTTTAAATCGTAAGTCTAAGGTGGATAATGAGATTTTTTCGCAAATCCCGCAAAAACAAATTAAAGAGGAACTTGCAATACTCCCCACTTTGGATGAAGTAAAAAAAGCCATTAATCAAATGAAGAACAACAAAGCTAGTGGACCAGATGGGATTCCTGCTGAAATCTTTAAAGAAGGGGGGCCCGAACTTGTACAACATCTTCATAAACTCATCGAAAAAATCTGGATAAGAGAAGAGATCCCAGAAGACTTCAGGGATGCCATAATTATCACCCTCTTTAAGAAGGGTGATAGAACAGACTGTGGAAACTATCGGGGCATTTCTCTCTTAGCAACCGCAGGTAAAATATTTGCTAGGATTCTCGCAAACCGTCTTCTATCTATTTCAGAAGAGATCCTCCCTGAAACTCAATATGGTTTCCGCCCCTCTAGAGGGACAGTAGACATGATTTTTACTGCACGTCAGCTCCAAGAAAAATGCCGGGAGCAAAATCAACCCCTTTATATGGCATTTATCGATTTGGCTAAGGCCTTTGATACTGTAGACCGTACAGCTCTCTGGACTATCCTTATGAAAATTGGATGCCCCAATAAATTTGTGAATATCTTGCGACTTCTCCATGACAACATGACGGCAACGGTTTTGGACAACAACGGCTCTCATGGTGCTCCATTTAAAGTGGGATCAGGTGTTAAACAGGGATGTGTTATCGCCCCAACATTATTTGCCATTTTCATCGCCATGGTTTTACATCTTGTCGAGGGGAAACTTCCCACCGGTGTGGGAATTATATATCGAACAGATGGAAAGCTTTTTAATCTCAGCAGGCTGAAAACAAAAAGTAAGGTAATTACAACCTCCGTTGTGGAACTTCAGTATGCTGATGATAATGTGGTCTCCGCACATTCAGAGGATGATCTCCAAACTATCCTAAATGCTTTTGCAGAAGCATACGAAAAACTTGGTCTCTCACTTAACATCAAAAAAACCAAAGTGCTTCATCAGCAAGTGCAAGCCAATCCTTTGGTGATGCCATCTATCCAGCTTGGCGGGACAATACTGGAAAATGTCGATCATTTTCTCTATCTTGGCAGCTATCTTTCTGTTACAGCTAACATCGACAGTGAAATCCAGCATCGTCTGAGCTCCGCAAGTGCCGCATTTTCTCGAATGAAACATAGAGTGTTCGAGGATCGGGATATTTGTAAGAAGACCAAAACACTGGTTTATGAAGCCATTGTCATCATCATCATCAGGCGATCACTCGTGACCGAGTAAGATTGTCTTCCGGGATAAAGGAGGAAATTCTAAAGAAGATTGTGTAGACTCTAGCGATGGGTCCGTAAGTGACTGTGGAGGCCAATTCTAGATCCACACAGCTTCCCACAGTGAGGACACAGGTTACCAGATAGAAGATGGTCCTGTAAAGGATTCATTTGACGTGCTTTTCGCTTAGCACGTTTCTCCCTTTCACCTTGCACTCGGGCTTCTTCAAAGTCCATGGAACCTTTGTGAAAGGCCAACCTCCATTTAGATCGTTCATGGGCCAGAGCTTCCCAGTTTTCGATGTTTATATTGCATTTTTTTAGATTAGCCTTATGAACATCTTTAAACCTCTTATATTGACCACCGATATTCCGCTTTCCATCCTTGAGTTGGGAGTAAAGTAACTGCTTTGGGAGACGGCAGTCAGGCATTCGAACAACATGACCGGTCCACTGAAGTTGGCGTTGAAGGATCATTTTTTCAATGCTAGTAGTCTTTGCTTCTTCCAGTACACTGACATTTGTTCGCCTATCTTCCCAAGTAATTTGCAGGATTTTCCGGAGGCAACGTTGATGAAACCTTTCAAGGAGGTGGAAGTGACGTTTATAGATAGTCCATGTTTCGCAGGCATACAATAAAGTTGGTAATACAATGGCTTCATAAACCAGTGTTTTGGTCTTCTTACAAATATCCCGATCCTCGAACACTCTATGTTTCATTCGAGAAAATGCGGCACTTGCGGAGCTCAGACGATGCTGGATTTCACTGTCGATGTTAGCTGTAACAGAAAGATAGCTGCCAAGATAGAGGAAATGATCGACATTTTCCAGTATTGTCCCGCCAAGCTGGATAGATGGCATCACCAAAGGATTGGCTTGCACTTGCTGATGAAGCACTTTGGTTTTTTTGATGTTAAGTGAGAGACCAAGTTTTTCGTATGCTTCTGCAAAAGCATTTAGGATAGTTTGGAGATCATCCTCTGAATGTGCGGAGACCACATTATCATCAGCATACTGAAGTTCCACAACGGAGGTTGTAATTACCTTACTTTTTGCTTTCAGCCTGCTGAGATTAAAAAGCTTTCCATCTGTTCGATATATAATTCCCACACCGGTGGGAAGTTTCCCCTCGACAAGATGTAAAACCATGGCGATGAAAATGGCAAATAATGTTGGGGCGATAACACATCCCTGTTTAACACCTGATCCCACTTTAAATGGAGCACCATGAGAGCCGTTGTTGTCCAAAACCGTTGCCGTCATGTTGTCATGGAGAAGTCGCAAGATATTCACAAATTTATTGGGGCATCCAATTTTCATAAGGATAGTCCAGAGAGCTGTACGGTCTACAGTATCAAAGGCCTTAGCCAAATCGATAAATGCCATATAAAGGGGTTGATTTTGCTCCCGGCATTTTTCTTGGAGCTGACGTGCAGTAAAAATCATGTCTACTGTCCCTCTAGAGGGGCGGAAACCATATTGAGTTTCAGGGAGGATCTCTTCTGAAATAGATAGAAGACGGTTTGCGAGAATCCTAGCAAATATTTTACCTGCGGTTGCTAAGAGAGAAATGCCCCGATAGTTTCCACAGTCTGTTCTATCACCCTTCTTAAAGAGGGTGATAATTATGGCATCCCTGAAGTCTTCTGGGATCTCTTCTCTTATCCAGATTTTTTCGATGAGTTTATGAAGATGTTGTACAAGTTCGGGCCCCCCTTCTTTAAAGATTTCAGCAGGAATCCCATCTGGTCCACTAGCTTTGTTGTTCTTCATTTGATTAATGGCTTTTTTTACTTCATCCAAAGTGGGGAGTATTGCAAGTTCCTCTTTAATTTGTTTTTGCGGGATTTGCGAAAAAATCTCATTATCCACCTTAGACTTACGATTTAAAAGGTCATAATAATGCTCTTTCCAACGCAGTGCCTGCGAAACATGGACTATCTATAAACGTCACTTCCACCTCCTTGAAAGGTTTCATCAACGTTGCCTCCGGAAAATCCTGCAAATTACTTGGGAAGATAGGCGAACAAATGTCAGTGTACTGGAAGAAGCAAAGACTACTAGCATTGAAAAAATGATCCTTCAACGCCAACTTCAGTGGACCGGTCATGTTGTTCGAATGCCTGACTGCCGTCTCCCAAAGCAGTTACTTTACTCCCAACTCAAGGATGGAAAGCGGAATATCGGTGGTCAATATAAGAGGTTTAAAGATGTTCATAAGGCTAATCTAAAAAAATGCAATATAAACATCGAAAACTGGGAAGCTCTGGCCCATGAACGATCTAAATGGAGGTTGGCCTTTCACAAAGGTTCCATGGACTTTGAAGAAGCCCGAGTGCAAGGTGAAAGGGAGAAACGTGCTAAGCGAAAAGCACGTCAAATGAATCCTTTACAGGACCATCTTCTATCTGGTAACCTGTGTCCTCACTGTGGGAAGCTGTGTGGATCTAGAATTGGCCTCCACAGTCACTTACGGACCCATCGCTAGAGTCTACACAATCTTCTTTAGAATCTCCTCCTTTTATCCCGGAAGACAATCTTACTCGGTCACGAGTGATCGCCTGATGATGATAATGAGGTATCCTGATCTTGGAAGATGGGTAGGATACAAAGGATACAAAGGAGCAGTAGAAAGTTGATACATGGAAAGGGAACATTATTACCAAGGATGCTGCAGCAAGGTGGAGCGTATCATGAAGGTTATACTTCTGGGGCTCCATCTTCCATTATGTCGGTGCCACATGTTTAAGGGCTGGGGCATCCTTTGCTGCCTAAAAAACAAGGAGACAAAGAGAGGTAAACAACCAATACCCTAAGAAAGATGCAAAGTGGAACCAAGAGATGAGCTCTTCATCACATTGAACCCTCCAGTGGCAGCTGACCCTCCTCCCCCAGTGGCAATGGTTGGAGCAAGGCAAAGACAGCCTGGATCCAACACTTGCTGTTCACACAGTCCTCCCCTCTGTGTGTTTACTCAGAATCTAATCCCATTGAGTTTCTGTCAGGGCAGCTTACGTAGCTCTCTCGCCTTAGGACAGGTTGGCAGAGTCAGGGATTCAGCGACATTGGTCTATTTGAGAGGTCACGGCACATAACCTTAGAAGTTATAGATCGGTTAACTCGAGAGCTAACAACACATGGCTTAGATTAAAGAATGGTACAGAAGCAGGTGCATAATTATAGTCAGAGATATAGTCTTGCTATAATAATGAGGGTTCAAAGCACTTAGAAATCCAGATTCAAAATCCAAGACTCAGAACAGA
Source organism: Shinisaurus crocodilurus (assembly GCA_021292165.1). Taxonomy (NCBI): domain Eukaryota; kingdom Metazoa; phylum Chordata; class Lepidosauria; order Squamata; family Shinisauridae; genus Shinisaurus; species Shinisaurus crocodilurus. The sequence continues at coordinate 87,623,409 of CM037882.1, read as the reverse complement.
GATCTCTAGAAGAGGCTGGGCCAGTGTCTGGGGAAGGGAAGGTACCCACATGAATGCATGGTCAGCATGTTCTTTGAATCCTTATTCAGCCAGAACTAGGGAGTAATCTCTAAGGCATGTCTGGCAACATTTGAACATATAAAATAGATTTGGGCCATGGACTTTTGCCCTGATCTCCCCACCCTCCCACCCATGTTACGATATGTACTCTCCATCTATGAAGCAACGTTAAAGGAGATCAGACCTCCTGAACTCCCAAAGTTATTGAGGGCTCCATCTACCACACTGATTGCAAATTGCACGGTCCTGCTCCTCATAAACTTATTGATGTACTTAATGGAAGCTGTACCTCAAAGTACTCCAGAAGGAATGAATTGTGTGGGACTACATTATCTGTTGTCAGCATCTTCTAATTTGCCAGCACCATTTTTATGGAGTGTTCACCATTCTCTTGATGATAATAAAGGAGAGATTTCCATTAAGATTTTCTTGGTCAAGTCCTTCCTGCATACATACACACACACACACACTCTCTCTCTCTCTTTCATCATGCATGGATGGAGCATAAGGAATGACCTCTTCACAGGGAGTGTGGAAAGTGTGTTCCATGAAACCCTAACATAGTTCTGGGTCTATTTTGGGGTCAGCACCTTTCTGATGAAATTGCTGAATCAATTTGTGGATTTCACAAAATGTATAATAGTTGGAATAACGACCATGAGCTAAACTTGTTTGGAAACTCAATCACACATACATAGTTTTAATCTCCAAACATTTGTTCTGCCTACAGCTCTCCAACACCACCTTGACCTTGGTGTGGAATACACATACCGGTAGGTTAAGGGTAGGACAACCATGCATCTAGCTCGTAGGTATTCCCTCAGCTCTCATGTGAGTTGCATATCTTATCTTTCTCTTAGGAGACTTGCCTTATTATTATTATGACTGATAAATAATACATTGACAAAAAGAGGTGGAAAAATTGAAACAATAATGACTAAGTAAAATGAATATAAAGTACTATGAAAGAGTGGTGCAGCTAAGTAGCTTTGGACCCTGCTGCTGCCTTTTTGGTGTGTTTGGGCTACAACACCCATTTTTCTAGCTCTTATTCATTTTACTCCAATCCTACCAAACTTGCGTTCTCAGGAACAAATTCTGGGTTTGAGAGCATGGCATTCTCTAGTCCAGCCTTCCTCAGGCTGGAGACCTCCAGATGCCTTGGGACTACATTTCCCATAATACCCCACCCAACATAGCTGGCTGGGGGCTTATGGGAGATGTAGTCCAACACATCCAGGGGGCCCAGGTTGCAGAAGGCTGCTCTAGTCCTCTGAGGGGAAATGGGCAGGGCACTTCTCTGCTTTGCTCTGCAAATTTTATAGGACAACTCTCCTTTTTGGGGTGGAGGTCAGCCTTAAATGCGGTCTAAAGTTCAGGAATTCTCTAAGCTCCTGAATTGCCCCAGCTGCCCTTCTCCATCCCACTCCCCACTGGGAGGGGGAATAGCAGGACCCCACCCCACATACCACCCCCAGCTCAGCGGCAGAACTGCTATGCCACATTTGCTGCTAGGCCTCGGCACTGCTGGGAGGTCCTTTCCACACCTGTGAGTGGAAGGGGGGGGCTGCCACAAGGGCCAGCATCCCACCCCACCCCACCCCACCCCCACCCCGGGCCAGCTCTACCCCCTCAGGCCCTGCAGGGGGGGGGAGGTGGCAAAGAGCTGGCATCCGCCCCAACGTTGCTTCTGCTGCCTCCTCATCCTCATTTTTCTTAACTGTTTTCATAGATTTCATAGATCATACGAGTTGGAAGGAGCCTACAAGGCTATAAGACTATCGAGTCCAGTCAGTCAGGCGATCACTCGTGACCGAGTAAGATTGTCTTCCAGGATAAAAAAAAAAAAGAAAATTTACAAAAAGGAGATTTTAAAAGGAGGAAAATTCTAAAGAAAATTGTGTAGACTCTAGCGATGGGTCCGTAAGTGACTGTGGAGGCCAATTCTAGATCCACACAGCTTCCCACAGTGAGGACACAGGTTACCAGATGGAAGATGGTCCTGTAAAGGATTTATTTGATGTGCTTTTCGCTTAGCACGTTTCTCCCTTTCACCTTGCACTCGAACTTCTTCAAAGTCCATAGAACCTTTGTGAAAGGCCAACCTCCATTTAGATCGTTCATGGGCCAGAGCTTCCCAGTTTTTGATGTTTATATTGCATTTTTTTAGATTAGCCTTAAGAACATCTTTAAACCTCTTATATTGACCACCGATATTCCGCTTTCCATCCTTGAGTTGGGAATAAAGTACCGGGTAACTGCTTTGGGAGACGGCAGTCAGGCATTCGAACAACATGACCGGTCCACTGAAGTTGGCGTTGAAGGATCATTTTTTCAATGCTAGTAGTCTTTGCTTCTTCCAGTACACTGACATTTGTTCGCCTATCTTCCCAAGTAATTCGCAGGATTTTCCGGAGGCAACGTTGATGAAATCTTTCAAGGAGTTGGAGGTGATGTTTATAGATAGTCCATGTTTCGCAGGCATACAATAAAGTTGGTAATACAATGGCTTCATAAACCAGTGTTTTGGTCTTCTTACAAATATCCCGATCCTCGAACACTCTATGTTTCATTCGAGAAAACGCGGCACTTGCGGAGCTCAGACGATGCTGGATTTCACTGTCGATGTTAGCTGTAACAGAAAGATAGCTGCCAAGATAGAGAAAATGATCGACATTTTCCAGTATTGTCCCGCCAAGCTGGATAGATGGCATCACCAAAGGGTTAGCTTGCACTTGCTGATGAAGCACTTTGGTTTTTTTGATGTTAAGTGAGAGACCAAGTTTTCCGTATGCTTCTGCAAAAGCATTTAGGATAGTTTGGAGATCATCCTCTGACTGTGCGGAGACCACATTATCATCAGCATACTGTAGTTCCACAACGGAGGTTGTAATTACCTTACTTTTTGCTTTCAGCCTGCTGAGATTAAAAAGCTTTCCATCTGTTCGATATATAATTCCCACACCAGCGGGAAGTTTCCCCTCGACAAGATGTAAAATCATGGCGATGAAAATAGCAAATAATGTTGGGGCAATAACACATCCCTGTTTAACACCTGATCCCACTTTAAATGGAGTACCATGAGAGCCGTTGTTGTCCAAGACCGCAGCCGTCATGTTGTCATGGCGAAGTCGCAAGATATTCACAAATTTATTGGGGCATCCAATTTTCATAAGGATAGTCCAGAGAGCTGTTCGGTCTACAGTATCAAAGGCCTTAGCAAGATCAATAAATGCCCCTGCTCAATACAGGAAACTAGAGGAGGGGTCTCCCATCCAAGTAATAACCAGGCTTGACCCTGCTTAGCTTTCCACGCTCATACAAGCTAAGCCAGTCTTGCCACTGGTGGTTGCTGAACAAGGAGAGGAACCATTTTCCTTACAGAGGTGGGCCATTTCCCTCAGCACAAACAACTTCAAAAGGAATTCCATTGCGGCCAGAGTCCCTTTCACCCATTTAGAAATCTCTCCCGGGGTTGTGAGCGAGGCAGGAGGGGCCGGGGGTGCATCTCGGTCCCCGCTGCCCTGCTGCGCACAAACGCGTCTCCTTGGCAGAGCAGCCAAGGCGCTCCCAGGCCTTTCCACGCCCCGGGCGGAGGTTGCAAAGCAACAGGGTCAGGTGACCGTTACTGGGCCAATCAAAGTCGTGAAAAGCAGCAGTGGGTTGGCTGTGGGAAAGGTCTGGCGAGGAAAGCCCAGCTTCAATCCGGAACCAACCGTGAGGAATAGCAGCAGTATTTTCTTTTTCTTTCAGACCGAAGCAGCTTTTTAAAAATATTTTTATTTTATTTTTTGAAGAGAAGGCTGCCAGAGCGAGCAAGCAACGTCTCCCTCCCCCCCCCACCACTGAGGAGCCCGCCAGGCAAGAGACACGCGTTCACGGGGTCGTGGGGTGGGGGGTGCTTCGGCGGTGGGGTTGCTGTGGGGCAGCTTGGAGGTTGCGTGATTTAAGCTGCGGTGGCTTGTTCGATTCAACTAGGATTTCGCTGAGCCAAAGTGGGCCCGCGTCGCCTCCGGGCCCCTTTCTGCTCATCCCATAGCTTAGGGAAGGGGTAATTTCTTATGTTTTCTCAGCAAGATCTTGTAGTTGTGGTTCATTTTTGAATTTCTTGGAGCAAGATGTGGTGGATGTGGGCCGTTTTTCAAAAAAAAATCTGAGCAAGACGTGGTGTGGTGGTTGTGAGGCAGCATTTCCTCTGAGTAAAAATATTTGCAGGGGGCTCGGGGACTGTTATCGGACGCCTTCCCAAGCCCACTGCAGTATGCTGCTCAGGAGACAGGCTGGGGCCCCTCGAGGTTGGTGCTGGCTGCTGCAGCACCTTTTCTTCCTTATTTTTTAAAAAATATTTTATACTCTGGGAACACTTGTATAGTGCAGGTGCACGGTTATAGATGTGAGAGCTGGACTGCCCCGGGCTCAAAAGCTTACCCCGCTAGTGACCCTCAGTCCCAGTCACGCAGACGGAAGGAGGGGATAACAGCAGTTAATAAAGATTAAAGAGTTTATTTTTAAGACCCAATTACATGGGATTAAGGCAAGCAATGCATCTCTTACACAGAAGAGATGACCCCATCTCGCTACATCTTTGCAGATACAAGTCCAAGATCCAAGCGAGAAGTGGCAAGGCTGAGATGAAGTGAAGTGACTCACTAGAAGTAGAAGTCTGAAGTCCAGAAGTCTGAGGGGATGTGTGTCTTACCCCAACCTTTATAGTAAGACCCTATTTATAGTACCTATAAATAGGATATTACTCACCAGTTATATAACCTATTCTTCACAACATGTTGACTGACTCCAATTGTCCCATGATTCTGACTCATTGACTCCTTGTGACTGTCTGGTGACTATCAGGAGACCTTGTGTACTTCACCTCAGGAGACATCCTCCATGTCAGGTGACAATCTGGTTCTGCCCATGCAAAACCTAACAATAGATGCTCATCTTTTTATTTTTTAAATATGTATTTCAAATTAATTATTTACTTAATTTGCACTTGCAGCTCAGATCCGTCATATGAAGCCTCCACTTGCGTCACACTGTTCTCTCTTGTCCTATATGGCTTTAGCATATTTACGTGGACAGATTTGGCTTTGTCAGTGGTGTCAGTGTAGGTTAAAGTGTCCAACTTATATCTCACAATGTAGGGTCCCTCCCAGCTGGCTTGCATCTTATCCTGAGGCCTAGGCAGGAGTGCCATTACTAGATCTCCAATTTCATATTGGATCTCCCTGGCTCCCCTATCATACCACCTCTTCTGGGTCTCTTGGGCTGCCCCTACAATACAGTACAGGCCTTGTGTGAAGGACTGCAACAGGTCCTTTATCTCAAGAGGAGAGAGCAAAGGTACCAAACTGCCACCCTTGGCTCTGTCTGCGGTCTTGACACTGATTCTTTCAGGGCTTTCCCCTTAGCCTATAAACACTGGATTTGAGCACTGAACCACAGAGGAACTACACACACGTGTGGGGTAGAACTAGGAGAGTTTATTTATGGTAAACCATTTACAATAAAAGGTGGGAAATGAGGGAAGGGGAAAAGGTGGGGAGACACTTTGGTATACACAAGTAGAGCTACAAAACACCCAGGCACTTACTCTTTGCCTGGGGGGTTGGTCTTCTTAGGGCCTGCCTCAGCAAAAGCCCTACTCCGCGCTCCTTCGCTTCCAGACAACAAGAACCAAACCCAGAAGCCAAGGCTGGCAGTATAGATGTAGCCCAGCTTTCCTTGGCCAATCAGGATGAATTTCATCTGGGCAGGGGAGGGGTGGCTCCTAGGTGTCAGAGGGGTGAACTCCTGACCATGACTAGAGTGCTTGGGGAACATTTGCATCTGAATACATGGGAGACTCTGAGTCCGCACAGAGCCAGCAAAGAAAGCTAAGTACATTTGCAGGAGATTCTGAGGTGGCCCAGAGCCATCAGAGGAACTATGTACATTTGCATGAGGTTCCCAGCCTCCAGCTGGGATTACACTTGTTTACATGTGTGTGGTGGAGAAAGATACCCAGACTCTGTCTGCTTTTCTTCACACCTTGCAAACACAATTGCACTTTGTTGATACATAGAAAGTCTGGGGGAAAAAACTCCTGCTATGAGCTATTGCAGCATGCAAACTACAGGAGCCCAACAGCTCCAAAAGAACCACACTAGCCAGAGCGCCCCCCTCTGGCATACAACACACTGCATCTATTCAGTAGTGCAGCTAGCTAATTTTCAACCCTGGAATTAATGGACTTGTGGGGCCCACTTTTAGATGGCTGTGTGTGTTACTTCAGTTGTGAAGGACAACAACTAACATTTCTCCTCCAACCCTGTAATTCTGTGCTTTACACCTACTTCTACGTTCCTGATATGTTGGAGACAAAAAAAAAAACCCCCAACAACACGTCTCCTAACCCTGATTTTAAAAATGAAGAAGAAATATGAGCCTGTGCAGTTTCACATTCTGAATGCACTTAAATCAAAGTTAGAGGAATAACATGGAGTTCGCTTCTGCTGCCCTGATGCTAAGAACATTGATTTAGGAATAAGCACTGCCCCATTCTGCAGTGACCTGTGTTCTTTCCGGTGGGCCCTGGCATGCCCCTACCTGACCAGGTGCTGATCCCGGGCCTGTTTGCCACTGCCCACATCAGCTGCTGATCTGTCTGGCCACTGTGGGGGTGGGGTGCGGTGGCTAGATTGTGAGGCCCTGAAATTTTAATTTCTTGCTAGATCATGTGGGAAATAATTATCTTACTCCAAAGTGGCCAAACACAAATGCCGGTCAGGCTGCAAGTTGCAAATGGGTGAGGTGGGGCCCTGTACTACTGATCTATTCAGTACAAATTCAGGCACCAGGCTCTTTGTCGGGGGTGAGGGTAACTTCTATAGGAGCCCTAAGGAGGTACAGTATTTGGTTTTAACATGTTTTATGGTTTTAACATTTTATCACTGACTCTCAGCCTAACCTACCTCACAGGGTTGTTGTGAGGATAAAATAGAGAGGAGGAGGATTATGTAAGCCGCCTTGGGTTCCTTGCAGGAAAAAAGGCGGAGTATAAATATATAAATAAATAAATAAATCATTATGTATATTTTAACTATGTTATTGGGGGACCTTGGGGGAGCAATGGGGTGTCTCTATCTCTGTGGTTACGGGTAGGGGAGGTATGGCGTTGGGGGATTAATGAGCTGGCAAAGGAGAAGAGGGGTCAGATATTTGACTGCTGTCCCCTCTTCTGGTTATTCCCCAAACCGGACGATTCCTGGCAGCCATATCAGCTTACCCTCAGGCCTGGTGGTGCTGCTGCTGAATGCCAGGTTGGCCAGGAATAAAATCTCCCTCATCCATGATTTAATAGTGGATGAGGGGGCCGACCTGGCCTGAATTACAGAGACCTGGGTGGCTGAAACTGGAGGGGTGGCCCTCTCGCAATTATGTCCTCCCGGGTATTCAGTGCAGCACCAACATCGCGTTGGGGGGAGGGGAGGGGGAGTGGCTGTGGCTGTGGCTGTGGTCTCTAGGAGTACAATTCCCCTCTCTAGGCTTCCTGTTCACTCGAAGGCGGGCCTTGAGTGTTTGCACCTTGTGCTGGGCACTTGAGACAGATTAGGGATTTTGTTGGTGTACCGCCCACCCCGCTGCCCATCAGACTCCCTGCCTGAGCTGACGGAGGTGGTCTCAGGACTTGGTGTTGCAGAGCCCCAGGATGATGGTTCTGGGGGACTTCAACATCCATGCCGGGGCTACCTTATCCGGGGCGGCTCAGGACTTCATGGCTGCCATGACAACCATGGGGCTGTCTCAACACGTTGTTGGCCCAACACATGTAAGGGGACACACCCTGGACCTGGCTTTTTCGACTGAACAGGTAGGTGGTGATCTGGAAGTGGGGGCCCTAACATCTACCCCCTTGTCATGGTCAGATCACTTCCTTTTGAGGTTTAGACTTTCGGTTCCATTTCCCCTCTGCAAGGGTGGGGGGGGCCTATTAAAATGGTCCTGCCCCCGGAGTCTAATGGATCCAGATGGTTTCCAGAGGGCTCTGGGGGAGTTTCCTGCTGATATGGCAGGCGCCCCTGTCGAAGCTCAGGTTGCTCTGAGGAATGCAGAGCTGGCCCGGGCGGTTGACACGATCGCGCCCAAACACCCTCTTCCTCTAAGCAGAGCCCGGCCAGCTCTTTGGTACACACCAGAACCGAGGGCGATGAGGCAGGACGGGGGAAGGCTGGAGCGCAGGTGGAGGAAAACTCCTGCTGAATCCGACCGAACACAGGTTAGAGCCCATTATCGGGCCTACTCCGTGACGGCGAGGGAGGCAAAGAGGGAGTTCTTTTCCACTAGCATTGCATCCTCTCAGTGTCGTCCAGCCGAACTTTCCCATGTGGTTCGTGGCCTTTTACTATCGGGGCCAGAGAAAGATAGAGTTGAACCCTCGGAAATTCGCTGTGATGACTTTGCACAGCACTTTGAGGATAAAATTGCTAGGAATGAATTGGACTCCACACCTAGAAAGATTAATCTAAATAATCTATACAGAAGCCTATGGAACCTCATAACATTGTGGCCCCAATCCAAGAATCTATTTACAAATTTTTTTTTGAAAAGATTATATAAATACATTACAGAATTAGTATGTGTAATCTCTATTCCATAACAAGATCCTTGAACTATATAAAACAAACAAACAAAAAGCATTTTAACAATAGCAATTTAAAAAATCCGATTTAAATTTGTTAAAGTCTGATTTTTATTTTATTTTATTTTTATCCACCCTGAAACCAAGCAAGCCTCAGTGGAAACTATCAGAGGGAGAGAGAAGGGAATTCTCACTAGTTGCTAGGCAACCTCCAGAACCCCCCCCCCCCACTGCCCAGAGAAGCTTGATTTCTCCATTTACCCTCAAAGAGAAAAGGTGGGGGGGTCATGAAGAGAGACTTTGAGATGAAGAAGAAAAGGGGGGGTCGTTAGAGGGGAATGAGAAAGGGGGGTCATTTGAGGGGAAAGGGTGTGTCATTAACCTCACCCACACTGCGGCCTTCCCCAACTCAGTTCCCCTTCCAGGTGTATTGGACTACAACTCCAGTGGGACTGCCCCCCCCCACCCCCGGCTAACTGACATTTTGTACAGAATTTGTAGGTGCTGTTGAACATGGTGAAGTCGACATTTTGAATATCTTACAACCGAGTCCTGTGCATGTTTACTTGGAAATGAGCCCCACTGAGTCCAATGGGGCTTACTTCCTTGTCAGTGTCCTTGGGATGGTTGAAGTGTCGCTGTTGTTTTTAGCAAGGTTTTTTAAAGTATTATTTTTAGCAAGGTATTATGTGATCAAACTGATACCTTGGAAGTGAGTCCCACTGTGTTTATGGGGCTCACTTGGTAAGAAATGTGTTGCCTAATGTTATTTCTAGATAGAGTTGTGAAGGCCAGGATAAAAGCTGGAAATTTTTTTTGGGGGGGGAAATGTTTTTTACCATCTTTTTTCCACAGTCTGGGGGCGGAAATGTTTTCCCCCCTGATGTTTTTCCCAAAAAGAACCATTGTTTTCCTGAATTTTTCCATTTTTTTCCCGGGCCGTCACATCTCTATCTGGGTTGCGGAAAAATCCCTATATTGTATTACCGTATATCAACCCTTTTTTTTTCTTGGCATGTCATGCTACAAGAGCTCATTGAGGTGGCTTACTCGTTTACCTCTTGATATTGTCTTAACCCAGACTTATAAAAGAGTCACTTGTCTGGTTGCCTGTGGTGAGTAAAATTCACACCTAAGTGACCAGGCAGGGAAACTGGAAGAAGGTTGGTGCAACAAATGACTGACAGGTTGGCTAGTGTAATGTGTTTGTTGTTTAAGTGTGTAAGTAACCCTTTTAGTAATAAATGTGAAACAAGAGGTGCCTAGTTCCCTTGGTCCAGTGACAGATGGGAAGCTTCTCTTCTTTTGCAGGCCAACAGGTTGGGGAAGTTACAGTTCCCAGTGGGCTTCTTTCTTTCCTGCTCCATGCAAAGCCAGGAAAGCCCTTTGATTTGGGGGGGAAATTTAAAAAGTCTGAAATGTTGAAAAAGATGGAGCGATTCGCCGATTATACCCCTTGCATTTTGAATAGAATTAGCCTCCTCTCCATAGAATTAAGAAGATCTCTGAATGAGATAAATGTTTCCCCCAGAAATGGAGGCTTTCCACATATGTAAATTCAAGAGTTTCATAAATTGTCCACAAGTCAGATAATTAATCAACACATACCCCTCTCCATTGTATCCTCACAACAACTCTGCAAGGTAGGTTAGGCTGAGAGTCAGTGACTGGCCCAAAGTCACCCAGTGAGCTTGATGCCCGAGTGGGGACTAGAACCCAGGTCTCCCGAATCCCAGTCCAACACTCTAAGCAGTAGGCCACACTGGTGTTGTTTTGGGGCCTTGGTGTTCACCAGCTTTCCTTCACGGAGATGACCTGGTTGCTAGCTGGAGTCATGCCTGGGAAAAAAGAACAAATCTTCCTGCCCTGAGAGTATAGTAATTAACTTGTGGAACCACTTCTTGGCTTTGCAGGGCTCGGTAGCGTCTCCAGTTATGGCAGTCTTGGGCTTGAGACAGAGGAATGAGGAGTTCCTTTGGTCCTTTTAGGGCTTCCTTGGAGCACTGATCCGCGATGGGCGAGAAAGACTCAGGTGGCTCTACAGCACGAAGGGGGCCTGGTACAACCACAACTGGGAGCAGTGGGGGATTCTGGGAAAGAACGGTGCAAAGAATCCTGGGAGAAGAGATGCTCTGCCCAGAGGTACAGAGCCAGCAGTTCCGGCACTTCTGCTACCAAGAGGCCGAGGGGCCACGGGAGGTGTGCAGCCGACTCCACGATCTCTGCCGTTGGTGGCTGAAGCCGGAGAGGCACACAAAAACGCAGATCCTGGACCTGGTGATCCTGGAGCAATTCCTGGCCATCCTGCCCTCCGAGCTGGGTAGCTGGGTGAGGGAATGTGGAGCGGAGACCAGTTCCCAGGCGGTGGCCCTGGCAGAAGGCTTCCTCCTGAGCCAGGCAGAGAATAAGAAGCAGGAAGAGCAGCAGGTGAGAGAAGTAAATCCTAGTATTCATTTATTTATATATTCTATTTCTATCCCGCCTTTCTTCCTTCAAGGAACCCAAGGCGGCTTAGATGGTCCTCCTCCTCTCCATGTTATCCTCACAACAACCCTGTGAGGCAGGTTAGGCTGAGAGTCGGTGACTGGCCCCGAGTCACCCAGTGGGTTTCATCATGGCCTAGTGGGGACTAGAACCCGGATCTCCCAGTCCAGTACTCTAACCACTATGCCACACTGCCTCTCGTAGTTCAGAAAGACAGACAACGGAGGCAGGACATAGTAACATGTGCTACTCAGTGTGGCGTAGTGGTGAGAGTGCTGGACTGGGACTTGGGAGATCCAGGTTCTAATCCCCGCTTAGCCATGAAACTCACTGGGTGACTTTAGGCCAGTCACAGACTCTCAGCCTAACCTACCTCACAGGGTTGTTGTGAGGCTAAAATGGAGAGGAGGAGGATTATTATGTAAGCCGCCTTGGGTTCCTTGCAGGGAAAAAAGGTGGGGTATAAATATAATGAAATAAATAAATAAATAAATAAAAACTCACTGTTAAAGTAGAGATCTTCCAAACACTGAAGGCCTTTGCCTCTAGTGTCATTCCTTTCCTAATCCCTCTTCCCATTCCATGTCTTGGGTCCTCACTGCTCTTTCAGGAGCAGGGCCAGTTTGCAAAATTGGGCGCTGGTTTCCCCGAGGCAGAGGATGCTCCATCAGGCGGCAGACCGAGTCCAGCGCGGAGGGGGATCGTGCAGGAAGGTGACGGAAGAGCCACCTTGCAGGGTAAGGACATATTTTGGGGGGTTGAGTGCGGATGAGGAGTGACACTTCATCCTTTCCCACAGTTCAGAAATGTGTTTACTGTCTACATCTGCAGTTTTTATGCATGGAAACCAGTAGTGTGATTTCTGGTCAAGAACCCAAATGGGGAGAGATGTGTTTGCACACAATTGAAACAATAATATTAAAAAACACAGCCGTTTCATGCCCTCGTGTACTTAAACATGCATCATTTAATCTCTAAGACAAGCATATGCTCCTGCCTTGACACCACTTTTGTCTCCCACAGGTGATAGGATGATGCCAGCAAGAGGCACCACATCACCTCTTGCTTATGATGGAGGCGAAACAGCTGCTGTGGGACCAGATCAGGTAGAGGGAAGGATCCCTGTTGCACTGCCAAGGGGCGGCCTGGCTGCCTCTGTCCTCTGCTCACCTCCTGGGCCTGAACAAATCTCTCCCCTTCCTTCTCTTTGCTTCTGTCAAAGCGGCCCACTTCGATAGAAGCTGAGAATAGTAACCACGCGCCTCACCTTAACCAGTGTTTCATATTTTGCTCCTCTGTAATCTTCATGGAATCGATGTGGAGGAAATGATTCCTTTTCCTTTCAGGGTTTAGTGACCTTTGAGGAGGTGGCTGTATCTTTCACCGAGTCGGAGTGGGCTCTCCTGGATCCCGACCAAAAATCTCTGTACAGGGCAGTCATGGAGGAGACTTCTGGGATTGTGGCCTTTCTTGGTAAGGCTCCGTCTTTCCCTGGTTGGTAATAATGACCGGGTTCACATGATCTGGGAAGGAAAAGTAGTCACGCTGGCTTCTTTTCCCCACTCCAGCATGTCCCACTTTTGCGCCGCCTCATTTGTATAAATCGTCAAAACCCAGGTTGCCATGTCATCCGAAACCAGCAAGGTGGGCGGCAGGGCTGGCTTCCAATCCAGTTTGCATCCCATGGCTTGTTCTAGGTTTCTGGGGTGGTTTGGAAACCAGCCCCGCTGCCCAGCCTCACCGGGTTTAGATGACGCAGGAACCTGTGCAGGGCGCAGGTTCTTAAGAAAATGAGGTGGTGCACAACCTGCATGTGCCAGACAGGGAAAAGAAGCCACTGTGGGTTTTTTCCTTCCCCGATCATGCCAACACGGCCAGTATCCTGTTTACAAATAAAACAAATAATATTAGCATTTTTTAAACACACGTTTCAGCACGTCAGGTCTCCATCTTCCAGTCTAACAGGATATATCTATTTTTATTGACTAAGAGCGTGATCCGAGGCATGCTTAGACCGTAAAATTGTCTAAAATTATCTGTTTTTTATTGTGAACTGCCTCGAGATCTTCGGCTACTGGGCAAATATAGAGGAAATGATGATGATGATGATGATGATGATGATGATGATGATGATGATGTTTCTCAGCATACTGCCTGGGGAATGCTGGCTATAAGACCATTTTCCTCCCTGGTACCAAGTGAAGAAACTTACCTTATCAATCACCATAAATCTATCTTCCAACTTTTACTTGGAACAGGGAGCGTGAGAAGCCTTTAGCTTTAAACACTGAAATTAGAAATGAAAATGATTCCTTAATGGAACAACAGATCAGTGAACCAAATGATAGGGCCGGGGCGGACCACGGCACTGCACACAAGGCCACCTCCATCAGGTGGGGGAGTGTGGTTGTGTCAGGTGCATGAATGGAGTCCATGTTTTCTGTCGAGAGCCCACCACTGTTTTCCCGTCCCCCGTCCTGGCGTGAATCTGTTTGTGGCTCCCTGGCTGCGGGGCCCACTGTTCCAGATGCTCTTGGCTAGGAGTGGACTCTGAAGGTTCAACAGCACAATTAATGTCCGATCCTGTGTCCCAGCCCTTAAATGCCTACCTATTCATTGAGTCATTCATTCATCTATTATGATTATTAGTATTTGTATCCCGCCTTTCTCCCAACACTGGGACCCAAGATGGCTTCCAGCCTTTAAAACGCATACAATTAAAACAAAAATACAAAAGTTAAAAATAGAATTACAGTAATACCTTGGATTGCAAGTAACTTGGTCTGAGAGCGTTTTGCAAGACAAGCAATTTTTGTTACTAAATTTTGACTTGATAAACAAGCGGCGTCTTGCACAATACAAGTCGTAGGGATGTAACTGCTCGCCTCGAGCGGGCGTAGCAGGCTGAAATCGGCCCCGCTCACGCCCGCCAGAGACTCGCTTTGATATAAGAGTGTTTTGGATTACAAGCACGGTTCCGGAACTAATTATGCTCTCAATCCAAGGTATTACTGTAAATCGTCAATAATATTAAAAAATTGTGTGTGTGTGTGTGTGTATCATAGAGTCATAGAAAAGTAGAGTTGGAAGGGGCCTACAAGGCCATCGAGTCCAACCCCCTGCTCAATGCAGGAATCCGGGTCAAAGCATCCCTGACAGATGACTGTCCAGCCGCACCTTGAATGCCCAGAGTGGGAGAGCTCACCACCTCCCTAGGTAGTAGGTTCCATTGTCTTATTGCTCTGACCATCAGGAAATTTTTCCTGATATTTAGGTGGAATCTGGGTTCCTGTAATTTGAGCCCATTATTCCGTGTCCTGCAAACTGGGATGATCGAGAAGAGATTCTGGCCCTCCTCTGTGTGACAACCCTTCAAGTACTGGAAGAGTGCTATCATATCTCCCCTCAGTCTCCTCTTCTGAAGGCTAAACATGCCCAGTTCTTTCAGTCTCTCCTCATAGGGCCTTGTTTCCAGTCCCTTTATCATCCTTGTTGCCCTCCTCTGAACCCTCTCCAGTTTGTCTACGTCCTTCTGAAAGTGTGGTGCCCAGAACTGGACGCAGTACTCAAGATGAGGCCTAACCAGCGATTTGGAAGTTATACTTCTATTAATGCAGCCCGAAATAGCATTTGCCTTCTTTGCAGCCACATCGCATTGCTGGCTCATATTCAGTTTGTGATCTACCACAATTCCAAGATCCTTCTCACTTGTGGTATTGTTGAGCCAAGTGTCCCCCATTCTGTAACTCTGCATTTGGTTTCCTCTCCCTAGGTGCAGCACTTGGCATTTATCCCTATTAAATTTCATTCTGTTGTTTTCGGCCCAGCGCTCCAGCCTATCGAGATCTCCTTGAATTTTGTTTCTTTCTTCCAGAGTATTAGCTGTTCCACCCAACTTTGTGTCATCTGCAAATTTGATAAGCATTCCCTGCACCTCCTCATCCAAGTCATTAATAAAAATGTTGAAGAGCACTGGGCCCAGGACCGAGCCCTGTGGTACCCCGCTCGTTACCTCTCCCCAGTTTGAGAAGGAACCATTGATAAGCACCATTTGAGTCCGATTCTGTAGCCAATTGTGGATCCACCTGATCGTTGTTCCATCTAGCCCACTTTTAGCTAGCTTCCTAATCAGGATATCATGAGGCACTTTGTTGAAAGCTTTGCTGAAGTCCAGGTATATGATGTCCACAGCATTCCCACAGTCCACAAGGGAGGTTACCCGATCAAAAAATGAGATCAGATTAGTCTGGCAGGATTTGTTCTTGACAAATCCATGCTGGCTTGTAGTAATCACTGCATTGCTTTCAAGGTGCTTGCAGACTGTCTTTATAATCTGCTCCAAAATTTTCCCAGGGATTGATGTCAGAATGACTGGCCTATAGTTCCCAGGTTCCTCCTTCTTGCCCTTTTTGAAGATGGGAACAACATTTGCCCTCCTCCAGTCATCTGGCACTTCACCTGTCCTCCATGATTTCTCAAAGATAATAGGCAGTGTTATCTATTATCACACACTGTGTGTGTGTGTGTGTGTGTGTGTATATATATATATATAGTGTTACAAAACAGTACAATATACATAACAGTAAAAACAGCATTCCATCACACTACAGGCTAGTCCCAAATGCCTTCCGAAACAGGAAGGTGTTTGCCTGCCTCCAGAAGCTTACTAGGGAGCGTGCCACTCTAGCCTCCGGGGGGGGGGGAATTCCAGAGCGCTGGGGCAGCCACCAAGGAGGCCCTCTCCCGTGTTCCCACCAGTCTTTCCGTTAACCTGGACCCGAGCTGTATAGAGCTTTAAGGGTCATATCCAGCACTTTGAATTGTGCCCAGAAACAGACTGGGAGCCAGTGGTGCTGTTGTAACAGAGGAGTTGTATGCTTCCTGTAACCAGCCATAGTCAGCAGTCTGGCAGCAGCTTCTTGAACCAGCTGAAGTTTCCAAACATTCTTGACAGGCAGCCCCAAGTAGAGCGCGTTACAGTAATCTAAACGGGATGTAACTAAGGCATGTGTCACTGTGGCCAAATCAGACATCTCCAGGAATGGGCCCAGCTGACGCACTAGCTTTAACTGTGCAAATGCACTCCTGGCCAGCACCGAAACCTGGGCATCCAGGTTCAGGGCTGAATGCAGAAGTACACCCAAGCTGTGAACCTGTGTCTTCAGGAGGAGTGTAGCCCCATCCAACACAAGCTGACTCCCTATTCCTTAATCTGCCTTCCGACTGACCAGGAGCACCTCTGTCTTGTCTGGATTAAGCTTCAATTTGTTTGCCCTCATCCAGTCCATTACCGTCGACAGACACCGGTTTAGCACAGCAACAGCTTACTTGGAATTAGATGGAAAGGAGAAATAGAGTTGGGCGTCATCAGCATACTGGTGACACCGAGCCCCAAAACTCCAGACAACCTCTCCCAACGGCTTCATATATATATTAAATAGCATGGGGGACAAGACGGAACCCTGAGGAACTCCACAGGCCAATGGCCAGGGAGTTGAACAGGAGTCCCCCAGCACCACCTTCCGGGTCTGCCCCTCCAGGAAGGAATGGAGCCACTGTAAAACAGTGCCGCCAAGACCCATCCTAGCGAGGCGGCTCAGAAGGTTACCATGGTCGATGGTATCGAACCGCTGAGAGGTCCAGCAGAACCAAAGAGGGACACACTCCCCCATCTAGTTCCCGGCGTAGGTCATCGACCAAGGCGACCAAAGCAGTTTCTGTCCCATAACCAGGCCTGAAGCCAGACCGAAATGGATCTAGATAATCCATCTCATCCAGGAATCCCTGGAGTTGGGAGGCCACCATGCGCTCCAATACCTTGCCCAAAAAAGGAATCTTGGAGACTGGCCAATAATTTTTTTAGGATTTAAGGAATTTTATTCATAAAACAAACATACGAACACTAAAACACATATATAACACACAATATGCACAGTTAAAATGGACTTCCAATCTTCTCCACAGCTTAAGCAACCACAGTTATTCTTAAAACATTTTCTGTCAACAAAAAATCACTTTCAGTTACGGCAAACAAAAATAAAAGATCCCAAAATAGGACACATGAAGTCTCACCCTCCCCAAGTATAAATCAACATTTTAATCTAGTTTAAGTTCAACATTTATGAATATACCAAAAAGAAAAGAAAAAGAAAAACACCTTATAGTTTCATTAGTGTTCTCAATTCCAAAATGCAATATATTAAGAATCCCCCCCAAAAAAAACTATAACTATAAACGATTTAGTAAATCACCACACAAGTTTTTAGTACTTCACACACACACACACACACACACTCCAGTACATTACAATTACTCATTATTTCTTTCTATCTATCCATAAACAACTTCACTTTTAATTGATTTTTTTTAATAAAGAAAAGTTTAAAAATTAAGAAATAGGTAACAGCTAACAAAACAGCAGAAGCACATAAGCCATCATTCTACTAATAAAAAACAAAAAACAACTAAAAAAAACCCTTCCCCTTCAATACGTCAAATCCTCCACAAAAACATTAAAAAAACATTTTAAAGTAAATATTTCTAAACAGACCTAATATAATTATCTTGATAATAATTTCTCTTACATCACCATTAATATTTAAAATCCAAATAAATCATATAAGCAATCCCTTTTCTTTTGCCTTTAATATTTAAAATCAAGAAATTGTTTATATTTCCCACTAGACAAGTAATTCAGTGTACAAGAACCCTTTATCTTTTTTTTAAAGCAAAAAACCATATAGATAGTCCCTTTCTTATAACAAACCAAATATATTTATATCTTGATTATACTAATTTCTCTTACCTCACCATTAATGTTTAAAATCCAAATAAATCATATAAGCAATCCCTTTACCTGAATAATTCAATAAACAGCCCTTTATCTTTTCCCAGTAAAAACAAAACCATGTAGATAGTTCTTATCCCTTTCCTCTGTCAAATGGATACGGTAATTATTAAGTTCCACATTTTGAACGAAGAACAGAGCCAGCCTGTTCTGGGGATCTTGCTCACCAGCTTCCACCATCTTAAGTTTTAAAAAGTGCGTCACAGCTTTTCTCTGAATTTTCTTCTCAAACAAGTTCAGTCCAATTAAAACTTCAAAGCCTCTGTGAATTTCTGGTAAGTTTCCAAAATCCTTATTTACTTTTTTCTTCTCCTGTGTCGATCTTGAAGTAAAATCCGATTCCCATTTATCTTGTGTTAGGTCCAGTTCAAAGTTTACATCCCAACCCTGGATTCTTCTTTCTAATTTATTTATGTGAAAGACCACCAACTGGGTCTTTGGCGTGAGTTCGGCACTTAACGGGTTAACCGCTGCTGAGATATAGCCCGTTAAAGCAAGTGAAATTGACTAGATCTCTTACACCGCGTAAAGGAAGTACTGTACAGGAGGCTGTCTGTATCCAAAATAGGCTTTTTATTTACTACAAGTTAAATGGAGCGGAACTAATAGATTTCTAGGAATACTATACGTCAATAAGACCTGAGTGTGACCTTAGACTTTATGAATGAAAGGTTCCCAGGCTAGCGTATTCAGGGAAGAATTTACCTCAGTCCCAAGACTCTACGCTGGTTGATTTCCAGCCTGACTCCAAGTCCGCCTGACCCGGGGAAGAGAACAGCTTGCTCCAGCCATAGCTAGACGGAGTTGATGTCAGCGCACCCGTGTTCCCAACAACCTGGGTCGGGTTGGTAGAGGGGTTTTCTACCCCTTTCTCCCTCCCTCCCGCCCCTTGCTGATCAGGTGGGCTTATCCCTGCCCCCTTTGATCAGGTGGGCTTATGCTTGCCCAGGGAAAAGGTGGTGCCTGGCGTTATAGTGAATACTTAGCAGCTCTATGAGACTGCCCTGCACTTCTTGATGGTCCATACTTCTCGTTATGGATTCAGGCCATGTGTTCCATTGGAGATATGCGTATTACCCGTCTGCTGGAGATTATGCAGGCAGGGGTTGTCAGGGAAAGTTACGTGTGGTTACTAAGGGGAGCTATGGGTGGTTGTGTATGCATGTTCATGCTTTCTCCACAATTTAGAATATTGTTTTCCAATTTTGTCCAAAGTATCATAAATGCTGAAGTCATGTTGCCCTTGTACTTCCAAACTGCTACTGCACATAAAAGAATTATTATAGCCCTCCTTCAAGTTATCACTTCTTATCTTCTTTGCCTCCCAGATAAACCCATAATCAACTTACAGTTGATTATAAATCCTACTGTGCTGTAGAAAGATTCCAAATCAGCCAGTCCAGATATAATCCATCATTTTGGAAGTGAGCACGTACACCTCTAAGTAAAAATCGGTCTCCTGAATACAGCGCTGTTTTCCCCCACCTCAGGTCACAAGCCGCAAATCTATCCTTCAAAAGGCAGACAGAAAGCAATTTATAACCCTATGAGATAATTTGGGGGTAACATCAAATCTTAGCTTCTTTAATCAGAAGTAGACTCCCCAGCCAAGGCCAGGAACACTGTATTGGATGCTGCAGCAGATTTCTGTGCAACTTTCAAGGTGCCATGTTCACCCGGAAGCCTAGACTGGCCAATAATTATCCAATAAAGTGGGGTTCAGGGAGGGCTTTTTTTAAAGTAAGGGTCTCACCACTGCCTCCTTCAGGTGAAGAGAGGCATGAACCACTCCCCTTACCCACTCGGTCAGTCCCACTCTGGCTGCCTTTATGAGCCAGGAAGGGCAAGGATCTAGAACACACGTGGTGGCTCTCGCCTCCCCAAGGATCCTGCCCACATCCTCAGGCTGTACAAACTGAAAAGAATCCAATAACACTGGAAAAGCAGGAGCCAAAGTTACATAACTATATCCCTCCATCCATTTGTTATTACATTTATATCCTGCTCTTTCCCTCTTGCTAGGAACCCAAAGTAGCTTACACGGTCGTCATCCTCCTCCTCTCCATTTTATCCTCACAACAACCCTGTTAGGTAGGTTGAGCTGAGATAACTGGCCCAAAGTCACGCAGTGAGCTTCATGGCCGAGTGGGCACTCCAACCCGGATCTCCCAAATCCCAGTCCAACACTCTCACCACTACACTGCACTGGCTCTCAGTAAGCTGCATGTTTGAACCTATGCGCTCCATGTCTGCATGGAAGCCGAACTCACATTTCCATGCTGCCAATCCATTGTTGCACATCTTGCCTGCTGTCAGTTAAAGCCAGTCAAAAGGGGCTGAGGAGTACGTGGCGAGATCTGCCTCCCGTCCAGGTCTTTGCAGGCCTTCCCTTTACCAAAATTGCTGCTCATGGGGGATGTTCAGGGACATAGGGATGTAGCCGAGTAGCCCGGATGTAGCCGAGCAGCCCGAACTGGGCCTGCTCGTGTCCCGCTGAGCTACTCAGCTGCCACGGGCTTACCTGCAGCAGGCTCTCTGGCTCTCCTGCCTCCCCATCCGCTGGTCCCGTCACGTCCTTCCGGCGCGGAGGAAGTGACGCGACGGGACCCCCGCGCTCTGTATTTGGCACAGGAAACCAGGGCAACAGGGTTGTTTAAGCCCTGTTGCCCTGGTTCCCCCCGCCAAAACAGCGCGGGCGGGGCTCTTGCAACGGCGGAGGCGGTGGCACGGAGAAGGTAGGCTGCGAGGGGGTGGCGGGGGCGGCTCGAGCGGCACGGAGAACGCTCCGCGGCGCTCGGAATGGCGAGATCGGCCGCTGCCACCTCGAGGGCCAAGCCAGGAGCAAGCCACGAGCCGACTCCAGGCTCGGCCCCATCTCTACGGAGGTCCCATTCCTGCATCTTACCAGTTTCTGATCTGCATTGCAGGAGGTGATGAATGGGAAGCCGAGGCTGAGGGAGACCCAGGTGAGGAGCCGCCAGAAAGAGACAGGTGCAGACAGACGGAACAGGAGAGAATACAAACTGGAGCAAATCAGGACCTGAGGAATAAATCCTCCGATTTTCAGGGCAGTGACTACTATGAAACCACAGTCCAAGGAAAAACAGATGAAAGAAAGGAAACAACTCAGTGTGCTGTGTGTAAGACAAGCTTAGAACCACAATCAAGCCGCGAAGGTCATTGTAAAATCCAGACAGGGGACAAATTGTTTCAATGCTTGGAGCGTGGAAAGAGATTCAGTATTAGAACATGTCTTGCTCCCCATCAAAGACTTCACACAGGAGAGAAACCATATGAATGCTTGGAGTGTGGAAAGTGTCATGGTCCCAAGATAAATTTCACTTCCCATCAAGGAACCCACACAGAGAAGAACTCATATACATGTCGGAAAAGTGGAAAGGGCCTCAGCGTGAGCTCAACCCTCACTTGTCATCAAAGAACCCACACAGGACAGAGACCATATGAATGTTCTGAGTGTGGAAAGAGCTTCAGCAAGAGCACAGCCCTCACTTCTCATCAAAGAATTCACACAGGGGAGAGACCATATAAATGTTCTGAGTGTGAAAAGAGTTTCAGTCACAGGGCAACCCTTAGTTATCATCAAAGAATTCACACAGGGGAGAGACCATATGAATGTTCTGAGTGTGGGAAGAGCTTCAGTCAGAGCACAGCCCTCACTTCTCATCAAAGAACCCACACAGGGGAGAGACCATATGACTGTTCTGAGTGTGGAAAGAGCTTCAGTCACAGCACGACCCTCACTTCTCATCAAAGAACCCACACAGGGGAGAGACCATATGAATGTTCTAAGTGTGGAAAGAGCTTTATCAAGAGCGCACACCTCACTTCTCATCAAAGAACCCACACAGGAGAGAGACCATATGAATGTTCTGAGTGTGGAAAGAGCTTCAGTCACAGCACGACCCTCACTTCTCATCAAAGAACCCACACAGGGGAGAGACCATATGAATGTTCTAAGTGTGGAAAGAGCTTTATCAAGAGCACACACCTCACTTCTCATCACAGAACCCACACAGGGGAGAGACCATATGAATGTTCTGAGTGTGGAAAGAGCTTTAGCATGAGCGCACACCTCACTTCTCATCAAAGAACCCACACAGGAGAGAGACCATATGAATGTTCTGAGTGTGGGAAGAGCTTCAGCAAGAGCACAAACCTCACTTCTCATCAAAGAATTCACACAGGGGAGAAACCATATGAATGTTCTGAGTGTGGAAAGAGCTTCAGCAAGAGCACAAACCTCACTTCTCATCAAAGAATTCACACAGGGGAGAGACCATATGAATGTTCTGAGTGTGGGAAGAGCTTCAGCAGGAGCACAACCCTCACTTCTCATCAAAGAATTCACACAGGGGAGAGACCATATAAATGTTCTGAGTGTGGAAAGAGTTTCAGTCACAGGGCAACCCTTAGTTACCATCAAAAAATTCACACAGGGGAGAGACCATATGAATGTTCTGAGTGTGGAAAGAGCTTCAGTCAGAGCACAGCCCTCACTTCTCATCAAAGAACCCAGACAGGGGAGAGACCATATGAATGTTCTGAGTGTGGGAAGAGCTTCAGCAAGAGCACAGCGCTCACTTCTCATCAAAGAACCCACACAGGGGAGAGACCATATGAATGTTCTGTGTGTGGGAAGAGCTTCAGCAAGAGCACAAACCTCACTTCTCATCAAAGAATACACACAGGGGAGAGGCCATATAAATGTTCTGAGTGTGGAAAGAGCTTCAGTCGGAGCACAGCCTTCACTTCTCATCAAAGAACCCACACAGGTGAGAGACCATATAATGTTCTGAGTGTGGAAAGAGTTTCAGTCAGAGCACAACCCTCACTAATCATCAAAGAACCCACACAGGGGAGAGACCATATGAATGTTCTGAGTGTGGAAAGAGCTTCAGTCAGAGCACAAACCTCACTTCTCATCAAAGAACCCACACAGGGGAGAGACCATATGAATGTTCTGAGTGTGGAAAGAGTTTCAGCAAGAGAACACACCTCACTTCTCATCAAAGAACCCACACAGGGGAGAGACCATATTAATGTTCTGAGTGTGGAAAGAGCTTCAGTCACAGCACAACCCTCACTTCTCATCAAAGAATTCACACAGGGGAGAGACCATATGAATGTTCTGAGTGTTGTGGTGGATGTTGTGGAGAAACAATTCTGACTTGGGTGCAAACTCCTGAACAGACATAAGAGTATTATAACTTGTAAAGCTGGTCATTAGGTGTAGGAACAACAGATCAGAAGTACAGTACAGGTATAATAAAGATAAACAGTATTTTATTAAAGGATAGAACATGAAAATGTTTAATTTATGGTTTCTTTAGAAGCTCCTCATTGATGCTGTTACTGTTACCACCAATCAGGCTATGGAAGCTACAGTTCCTAGCCTAACCAAACCTAAGCTGATTCCCTTATCGAGTTCCACCCCAGTTAGCACACCAGCCTGGCAATGAGAGCGTGATACTATAACAAGGTTTGACTTCCACCCGGGACCTTCGATGACCGTTTACTAGACTTCCCTTGAAGTCTTCAGCCTGGCCCAGCACCTGCTCTGTCTTCAGATCTCCACCAACCGTTATCCAGCATTCCGGATCACTTGGAGACCCCCACAGGTGGAGGAGGCTCTGCACTTCAGCAAGTCACCCTCCGTACACACAGGGCCGGTGCTACCATTAGGCCAACTAGGCTGCTGCCTAGGGCGCCGGGCTTCAGGGGGCACCAGGAGCATAGAGCTGGAGGGAGGAATGGCTGAAGTGGGAAGAGGCGGGCGCTAAATATCTGATCTTGCCTAGGGCACCAAACTGCCTTGCACTGGCCCTACGTACACACAGTGTGACGAGAGCCATAATGGGGCGCGTGAGGCCCCCTCCCCACACATTTAAACAAGACCATTTGGGAACATCTGAACAGGGCTCATATTTACAATGTATTCCTCCTCAGGCACAAGCCTCTAGTAAAAGGCACACTTTCATTTCTTGGGCACCACATTAAAAAGAAAATCTAGAACTCAATAGTTATGTAAGCACCTTAAAAGATATTGCAAAGTGTTCTCTGTTTTGCATTAAACTGAACAGACAAGTGATTTAGATGATGGTGATGAAGACTAGTAACTAGCAGCCTACAATTTGAAATATCATTTTTATCATAATCCTGACCCCAACACACACACACACACCACAAAAAGATTGTTCCACTTAGAGGTGCTACCGAGAGAGATATGCAAGAAAGTGTGGATAGATGTACCAATGCAGCACTGCCCTCTAATGGGAGATGTGTGTCAAGCCAAGCTAGTATTCAGCCCTTTAACTCAATTGTTCATTTGTTTGGGCAAACGGCCGAGCCTTGCAGTTTGAGGAATAGCAGTAATGTCTTGTTCGTTTATGCTCTGAATTTTTTACATCATTAGCCTGAAAGTTACTGTCCAACAGCACTCATAAACCTGTTGCAACACATCTTCTCTGCCATGGCCTACAACAGTTTCAAGCAATACGCAGCTACCACCAAAAGTCTTAATGCAAGAATCCAGGGTCATTGGGTTCAAAGCAGGTGTGAACCCAGCAAGGGTGGCTTGTGGGTAACTCTCAGTAGCTTATGCTCTTCACCTTCCTCTAGCCCTTGAGCAGACCCTGTCAGCCTGGTTTCTGGATTTAGGGATCCCACTCGACTCGCATTGAGCTGAAACCTCTCCTAGAGTGCCCATTCCAGGGAAAACTAGAGATCCACTGACCTCATCCTCATAAACTGTGCTTTAGTATATGTGCATTAAGAGACAGAATGGAAACCACAAAGGAAGTCAACACTAAGAGTTGGTTCGGTTAACCTACCATCTATTAACTAACCTCTTCTCCTTTATTCTAAAGCTAAGTTTTGAAGTATAGAAGGCACCGAGGAATGTCCTCTAACCTTAAGATCATACACACATGAGAATGCCAATAATGTTATTCCCACTATCAAAGTGATTGGCATCAAAATAACCTAAGAAAATTCTGGGCAAGTTCACAGGACACTTTAAGCCCACAAAGGCTCCAACTAATGATTGGGCACAGCGGAGGGGCAGATGCTTCAGTGGAAAGAGCTTCCCTCAGAGCACACACCTCACTTCTCATCAAAGAATTCACACAGGGGAGTGACCATATGAATGTTCTGAGTGTGGAAAGAGCTTCAGTGACAGCTCAAGCCTCACTTCTTTGTCCAGGCTTCAGTTTAACAGAAAGGGCTTGAAAGGCAGGCAGATCCTTCCCTTGACCTTCCAAGAAGTCAGACCTTCCGTGAACAACCCTGAGGGCAGATCCCTAGCCTCTACTCTGTTATGCTAAAGCAGGCTGGCTGGAGCATGCTGGGAGTTGTAGGCCAAAAACATCTGGGGACCCAAGGTTGGAGAACACTGTGCTAAAGAGTACTGTGAGCCATATCCCCCTTGCAAAAGACTGTACTGATTACCTTATTTAAAGCCATGATGGCTGGAAGATGGGCTTTTGTCAGACCTAGGTGTTTCCTTTAGAATTGTCTTGTTTAGTTGTACTGACTCATTCTTACCTGATCTCTACCTGTTACTATTCAGTATAAATGGAAGTGTCTCCCTTTCATACTTGTTGGCATTCCTGACTGTGCTCAGATGCCATCTGTGAATTCACTAATAAAGTTTCCTCTCTTAAGAACCTCTCCAAATCACAACGCAGTAGATCAGTTTTTCCACAACTAGATGGTCCCTTGGTCTGATCCAGCAGGGCTCTTCTGATGTTCTTCTCTAAAGATACAGGCCATGATAGTGGCCAGGCAATTAAGTGCCTGCTTACAAAAGAGAGTCAAGGGCAACTCATGAGCTACGCTCTCCACATGAGGAAGACCTCTTCCAGAGTACCTCTGATGCTCTGCAGCTGAAAGCCTCAGTCTCGGGCAGAGAGTGGCTGGAACATCTGTGTACCAGCTCAGACTGAGGTGCTCCCTGGCTGCCCAGATCTCTTCACTGGAAACCCAGCCCCTGTGCTTGGACCCTCATTGGACTTTGACTCTGGAATTTACCCTGCCTGGTTACTCTGTTGTCTGCTTGGCCTCTGCCTACCCAGTCCGGGATTGTCTTCTGCCCTCACCTTCACTGGTGGCTGCCTTGGCCCCACGTGGAATGGGATAGAGGGTGTTATTGCAGCCCACCGCCACCCGCCTGCTAGCCACCAGCCCCAATAAGCTGCCAGTTGCTAGGGATGGGCGACCTGCCTGGCACTCGACTCGCAGCACGTGAGCCTAGCACGAACACCAGCTGAGGCACTCGCCGGACTTCCGGGTCCACGGCTCTACGTTGTTTACGTAGAAAATGGCCCAAGATATGTTAAAAATGGCCTAATTTGTGCAAATTAGGCTGTTTTTAAGATATTTAATGCCATTTTCTACATAAAGAACATAGAACCGGGTTCCTGGAAGTCGCTTTCCCTGGCTCAGCTCGTGAGAACATGAGTTGAGCCGGGGAAAAGGTAGGGCGAGCGGAGCTCAGGGGGTTGAGCCAGGCGAGTTCGCCGGTTTTCCACCCCCCAATTGAGTTCCGCGCACATCCCTCATACGCCACCATTACCCACCCACCCCAACATGGAATCTGATGCAACTTTGGTAAACACCTCTATGAATTTGTAAAGGAAGCCAAAAACTTTGTACTAGGAATCCTAACATTTCGACAAGGTGTTTTGCACATCTCCCCAAGGGATTTAGGGCACAATCCTATGCATGTTTAGATAGAAGGCAAGTCCTTCAACTCCCAGCATACCCAAATGCTGGCTGGGGTTTGCTGGGAGTTCTAAGACTTTTTTTCTGTCTAGACGTGTCTAGGATTGTGCCCTTATTTATATTAAAAAAATCAGTAAATATATATGGAGCTGGTTTATACGAGACCATCCCTCCCCAACCTGGTGCCATCCAGATGTTTAGGACTACAACTCCCAGCATTCCTGTCCATTCTCCATGCTGTCTGAGGTCAGGGCCGGTGCTACCATTAGGCCAACTAGGCGGCTGCCTAGGGCACCGGGCTAAAGGGGGCGCCAGGAGCATAGGGCTGGAGGGAGGGAGGGCTCAAGTGGGAAGGGGGGGCGCTAAATATCTGGTCTTGCCTAGGGCACCAAACTGCCTTGCACCGGTCCTGTCTGAGGTTAATGGGAGTTGAAGTCCAAAACGTCAGGAGGGCAGCAGGTTGGAAAGGCCGCCCTAGACAATATCCAATGCCAGAGTCCTCTGAGTTCAGGAAGAAGTTGTTCTGCCACCCACTTCTTCCTCACAGCGGCAAAGGAAGAGACACTTTTCTTCCTACGTTGCAAAACAGATAACAAACGTGCTCCTAATGACCCTTTGCACTGAGCCTTTACAAGACCCTTTGATGTTTTATCAGAGGCCGCCCCGTTTCTTGGAAACTGATTCGCCCCGCCCCCCCCCAAGTCGGCTACAATAAAGTGAGGTGAAAGGGGGGGGGGTGCCTCTGATACTAAGAGAGCCCTTTAAGAAAGTTCAATCAGGCAAGTTCATCAAAGTTTAACAAGTTTCGTGGAGGAAGGAGCGGAGGGGGGATTACGCCTGTCGAGGGCGGAAGAAAGTTTGCAGCCAGCGGCGATTGGCTGGCGAGTTCCCCCGGCGACGACTGATGCAGGCCGAGGCCCCCGTGCAATTGAGGGACGGAGCGAAGGAGCGTGCGGGCTGCGCGGGCCGCGCGGGCCGGCGGCAGCAGCAGCAGCAGCAGCTCGTGGGGCCCCTTCCCGCTCCTTGGCCGGCGCCGCCAGCCAGCTGGATGTGAGCCTGGGGCGTCTCAAATAAGCCGCACCCTCCCCCTCGCCCACCTGCACAGCACCAGCGCACGTCCAGGGTGGGGAGTTGCACCCCCGTCTACCCCTCAGTCACCTCTTTCCACCCCACCCAGGGCTGCTCGCACCAGGCACCTGCCTCACCTTGTCCCACAGAGAGGCAGAGGGGATTTGGGTGCTCCAGGACGACCAGCTCTGCTCGCTGCTGGAGGGTCCAATGCTTAGGTGCTAGTTCCTGCGTCAGGAACTGACCCAGGTGATGTGCTCTGAGTGTTTCGCTCCTGAGTCCCACTGATGGCCACCAGCGTCCCCACGTGGGGCCCCACATGGGCATTGGTGGCCCACATGCAACGTAAGGATTGGCACCTCCACGCACGGATCTGCCAGAGGCATGGCTGCCACATGGCAGTGATCCAGATGTGGAGAAAGTGCCTCCTGGGCAGCATAATGTTCACCCAAGATGTAGCTGGAGCACTACTCGCCCCCATGCGTGGTTGCCATCCGCTTGCAGAGCTGGCAGTCTTTCGGAGGGGTGTGGATAGGGCCAGCCCGCCCCGTGCAAGGGGTGGGGGAAGACCAGCGCATCGACTTAACGTGCCCCAGTGCTCTAACAGCCTAAACTCCAGCCTTTAGGCCTAAATGTAGTGTTGAAATACCAAAGCGGAAGCTATGGGTTTCCTTTGGATTTATTCTTGAACCTGTGTCTTGACTCTTCGATTCGATAGGCCTCGACTGATGTGGCACAATGGTACCATCAAAGAGTTCAACGTTGGACTAAATCTCTGGACTCTATGGCCTTGTAGGCCCCTTCCAACTCTACTTTTCTATGATTCTGCATGCGTGGATTCACTTACCCTAGGTCTTTTTCTAGAAACCTTGTTTTTGATTGCCTGAGATGGTTTATGCCAGGAATCTTTTCAGCCCCCTGCCCTGTATTCTGAACCTATCAAGATTGCAACGGGGAAACCAAGTTGTATTGATCTCTGACACTGTTATAGTTATTAGCATTTTATTGTTCTTTGAATTAAACATTGAGCTTGTCGTCATCATCATCAGGCGATCCCTGGGGACCGAGTAAGATTGTCTTCCAGGATAAAAAAAATTTACAAAAAGAAAAATTTTAAAAGGAGGAAATTCTAAAGAAAACTGTGTAGACTCTAGCGATGGGTCCGTAAGTGACTGTGGAGGCCAATTCTAGATCCACGCAGCTTCCCACAGTGAGGACACAGGTTACCAGATGGAAGATGGTCCTGTAAAGGATTCGTTTGACATGCTTTTTGCTTAGCACGTTGCTCCCTTTCGCCTTGCACTCGGGCTTCTTCAAAGTCCATGGAACCTTTGTGAGAGGCCAACCTCCATTTAGATCGTTCATGGGCCAGAGCTTCCCAGTTTTCGATGTTTATATTGCATTTTTTTAGATTAGCCTTATGAACATCTTTAAACCTCTTATACTGACCACCGATATTCCGCTTTCCATCCTTGAGTTGGGAATAAAGTAACTGCTTTGGGAGACGGCAGTCAGGCATTCGAACAACATGACCAGTCCACTGAAGTTGGCGTTGAAGGATCATTTTTTCAACGCTACTAGTCTTTGCTTCTTCCAGTACACTGACATTTGTTCGCCTATATTCCCAAGTAATTTGCAGGATTTTCCGGAGGCAAAGTTGATGAAATCTTTCAAGGAGGTGGAAGTGATTATTTATTATTCATTCTATTTATTTTTGCCATCAGTTATATGATTTCTGGAGAATTACAACCATTAAGCTTTTGCCACGAGAGCTAACAAGTCCTCAACTACCTAGGGAGGTGGTGGGCTCTCCCAGTCTGCATTCAAGGTGCAGCTGGACAATCATCTGTCAGGGATGCTTTGACCTGGATTCCTGCATTGAGCAGGGGGTTGGACTCTATGGCCTTGTAGGCCCCTTCCAACTCTACTTTTCTATGATTCTATGATTCCTTACTGGGTGGGGCTGGTCCTCCAGGCCTCACTGGCTGTTTCCAGGGCTGCTGCTGGCTCTCTTCTGCAGCAGTATTTGCACCCTGGAGGAAGTTAGATGGCAGTACTTCCAGCCAGGAACAGATGTTCCTGCCTCTGAGACTGCTGCTGCTCATTATGGTTTATTTGGCCCAAACAAGCCAGGATTTACGAGTCAACAACAAACCCTGGTTTAAATGCTGGCTTAAGAGCTACCCCTCGCCTGATCTGTCTGCCCTTTGCCATGAAAGGAGGAGCAGATGGGCAGCGTGCATCAGCATGCTGTTCAATCACATTGTGGCTTCTGGCTTGTGATGTGTGAAAGCAGCCCCCATGTTCTTTTTTCTGAGAAAGATGGTGTTTCGCCACAGGATTCCCAAAAGGGATTGGCAAAGGTTCTTTGAGGGATTTTCTGACCATAATAAATACTCCTCCAGGAAGTCAAAGCCAAACACGTTTATTGTAAAGTTAAGCCTCAAGTACAACAATGCTACTCCCAGTTCCCTGATGGAAATCCCACCCCTTAGCTGCACAGTCACTGTTCAACCAACGCTAAGTCCAGCAGTTCTCCGCCTGGGTATTGGGTTTCCACCACACTGGGCTTCTGCAAGGCTCTCTGCACAGCGTCCTCTGCTCCTCCTTGCTCCTTCCAGTTCTTCAGTACTTCAAACACAACCACCACTAACGACCACCGCACTCTTGCCAGCAACCAACAACAACCAACAACCACCACCTCAGTCTGCACTTGCTCTTCTTAAATAGCAGCAAGCTTCTTGGATTGCAGACCTCGTGCTTCAATGTTAGCACCTGTGCTGTTTGCAGTGTCATCCCTGGCCAGCAGCCAGATCACATGCAGGTGAGTTGCTCTTGATTGCACGTTGCATCAGCTTGGCAAGCAGCCAAGTAGCCAAGGCCGTTTGCTGATTCTTAAAGCAAACCTACTTTCTTAAAGCAAACCCAGAGCATAGAGGCAGAACTCTGTGCAACACTCCTGTACTCCTCGCCATCTTACACAACTCCCATTACAGATGGGCAAATACTTGACTTCCAGATTTTGTTTCCACTCATCAAAGTGTCCTAGCTTACATGTGTACTAAAATGACTACTTTCTGGGTCAGGGGTGGGCAGACTTCAGGCTTGTGGATCTACTTTGTATTTCCAATAGAACCCCAAGATCCACTCACACGAGCTTGGTGCAAAAGACAGACACCTAGAATGAAAGAATTCCGAGCCCAGTGGTAAGAGCACCAAAGCACCAGTGGAACTCACAGCCCTCCATTTAAAAAATGAAATTAAAAAAAATCACTCCTGGTTTGCCCCAAACTTTCTTCATTTCAGCAAGGTAATTGGTTTTATTTATTTATTTAATACATTTTTATACCGCCCAATAGCCGAAGCTGTCTGGGCGGTTTACAACAGTTAAAATCAGCTTCTGAAGCCTCTTCAAAGGTAACCCCACGCAGATCGCATTACAGTAATCTAATCCTGCTGTAACTGAAGCATCTATGTATTACCATAGCCTGGTCTGACCTCCTCAGGACCGGGCACGGCGAGCACACCAGCCTAAGCTGGACAAAGGCACTCCTGGGCTGGCGACTGCTGCGGCCACCTGGTCATCCAGGTGTGACGCTGAGTCCAGGAGCACCCCCAGCCTGCAACAATGATTCTTCAAGGGGAGTACAACCCCATTCAAAACAGGTTGAATCCCTACTCAATCCCTACTTTATAATGTGGGGGGGGGGGCTCACCCTCTCCCCTCACAGAGGTTTCCCAATGAGAACCAGCCCTATTGCAAGGCTGCCGCTTGCCCCAGCAGGAGAAACTCAGAGGCCCGCCTCCCCACAACTACCCTGGCCCAAAGTCAGCCCCTCTCGATCTCTTCGCGATGCATGCGGCAGAGGCGAAGCCAGACTCTGGGGGCCTGCAGGGAGGGAGACTGCAGCCCCCTGCAAAGGCCACATCCTCTCAGGCATTCTCCCGTGGGCGGGGGGGGGGGTCAATGGCCCTGGAGAGACATCCTGAGAGTAACACACCTCAACCGAAGAGTCCATCAGCTTCTTTGATAAAACCCCGGGAAGAGAAGCTGTGTGAGGAGCACAAGAGCAGTGGCTTGAACTGTGGGGGGCCCTGGACACTGCCAAGGGGGGAGCCCCTTCCTGAGGGCATCCCAGCCACAGGCAACAGAGCCGGCTGCAGCGGTCATGAGGGCCATGGCTAACAGAGGGTTGGGCTTCAGGAAGACTACCCCACCCCAGAATCCCCGAGGTAGAAATGCATGCAGTTCAGTTTTCTTTCCCCGGTGGTTCCAGGGTGGGGCAGTCTATACCTTTGGGATGGAGAAAAGCCGTTCATCCTCAGCCTGGGCTTATATTCTCTCATGTGCTAGACACAACCTGTGGGAACTGGGCCCCTGCAGAGGCACCTCAAAGGGACATGGGAATCGATCCTGACTCGGAGAAGGAGGAGGGGAAAGGGGGGGGAGATAAGGGAGGAGGGAGCAGAAAGTCAAGCTTTTCTGAGGAAGAGCAGCAGGGGGGATGGGCGTGGCATCCCAGGGTGAGGCATCAGTTAAGGGGAGAACAGGGAAGTAATAAGGCCTTGAAGGCCTGGTTTTGAGATACCTACTGGGAAGGGGAGGGCATTAGTCAATCTGAATTAGTCTGGAACAATTTCTAATCTGGTCACGTTACATGGATAAACTGATTCTACAGAATTCTAAAACAGCTTGCTTCTGTTGTTACTAATATCTGCAAAACACTTTAATCTGTAATCTAAAACCAGCTTCCTTGTTTCTAGTTTTACATCATAAAAGTTAGTTGATTAGAAGAACAGTTTCTTTGCTTAACTGGGCGGGGTGGGGGGAGGTGGCCTCGACACAACCTTCTGGAGGATGCAGCCACCAAATGCTATTGTGCCCAATGAATGTATGGACAGGTCTTCAGAGAGCCAGTGTGGCGTAGTGGTGAGGGTGTTGGACTGGGGCTCAGGAGATCTGGGTTCTAGTCCCTGCTCTGCCATGAAACTCACTGGGTGACTTTGGGCCAGTCACTGACTCTCAGCCTAACCTACCTCACAGGGTTGTTGTGAGGATAAAATGGAGAGGAGGAGGATGATGATTATGTAAGCCGCCTTGGGTTCCTTGAAGGAAAAAAGGTGGGGTATAAATATAGTAAGTAAATAAATAAAAAATCACTGCCTACACACTGATTCAATTGAAAGGCAAGTCCTATAAGCCGTGGAAGGTGCAAAACTTCTCAAGGAATGATCTTTCTGTGGGGAAGGACCAGGGGACTGGTGTCAGATGAATGTGGTCTCCTATCCAATGAGCCACTGTGGAAGTTGAAACCTGTGAAGAGAAAGCCTGACCATACACTTTCTGAACCCTGACACACTTTTTCCTTTCTGCTGCCCACCCATCTCCCTCCATCTGTTTGCATAATCCCCACCCTAGGCAGAGGAGACACAGTTCTGGGCAGACCATGTTTTACATGGCTACATCTGCATCTACTTCAATAGGGCACATTTACATTTACCCTCAAGGAAGTGCATAACATTTAGGTGGGGAGCGGGCACAGTCTCAAAGAGCTGCAAAGCATCCCCAAGTGCTGGTCCCCAAGCACCACAGCACCACTGGGCGGAACCAGCCCAACTTGTCATCAAAGAAGGGGAGGGGGCGAGGGAGGGGTAAACACAGCTAAGCAGCAGCTTCTACTCCGTGATTGGAGGAAGACGTCAAAGAAGAAAAAATATCTCCTGGTCCTTCAACCGGTAAGGAGGGGGAAGAAAGGGGGAGATATCGGCTGGCTGACTTAGACAGCTTGAAGGCAAGTTTCAAGGCCGACAGCCAGGAGGGAGAAAGCGAAGCTGAGATTTCTGGTGGGGAGAAGGAAGAGAATCCCCCGGTCACAGAAATGGCTACTGCACAATCCCTGAATCCACAAATCGTGGAAAAATTGTCTGGCTCGAACTATGTGCTGTGGAGTTTCCAGATGCAGCATTATTTAACCCATAAGGGACTCTGGTCTGTAGTAATACAGGATCCAGTTGCAATGGGTGACCAAGCTTAATCTTTGTGGAATTTACAAAGTGCAGCTTTTTCTGCTTCAAGCTGGAGAAATGGCTTGTGGAGATAGCAGAATGGAAAAGCGGCAGGGAAAGAGAAACAACTCTGGCCGTAAGTTGGCAGAAAGCCAGGCTGATGTGGGAGTAACCCAAGCCGCTGCTTTAAAAGTGAAAAAATGCTTCACTTGTGGATCTATATCTCATCTGAGAAAAGATTGTAAGGTCAAACAGAGAAAGAAAAAAAAGCAACAGGAAACAACAAGCACACCTGAAGAGGCAGTTAAAACGGGCAAAAGTTTCATTGCAAGGGTGGGGGTTTCTAATGGTTTTTGGGTTTTGGACTCTGGAGCTTCTCATCACATGACTAACTCCAGGAATGTATTTCAATCTCTGGAAGAAGATGGATGTCCAGGTCAGCATGTGGAATTAGCTGACGGGAAACGTATAAATGTTTCAGCAACAGGAACAATTGAATTTGCTACTTTGGGTCAACAGAGAGCATTGTTTGTTCCGGAACTGGACACAAATCTGATAAGTATTTCCCAATTAGCTCAAAATGGCTATGAAATGTGTTTTTCAGACAGCAAATGTGTGATTTCACGTGAAGGGACAGTCTGTGCAAAAGGTGATTTGCAGAATTCTCTGTATGTTATAAATCCATTTGTAACACATGATGAGAGTGTGAAGTATGCAAATTGTAAGCCTCATGATAATTGTATACATTTATTCCACAAATGTTTTTCACATGCTAATTACAGGAGCATCGAGAAGATGCCGGGTCTGTGTGAGGGCATGAAAATGAAACCTTGTTCTAATTATGTGGAATGTGAAGTATGCAGTCAGGCAAAGTCGCACAGGACTAACATTCAGAAACGCAGTGATAGAGTGAGCACAAGAATATTTGAGCTAGTACCATCTGATGTTGCTGTGCCATTTGAAGAAAGCTATGGGGGAAATAGGTACTACATGACTCTCATTGATGACTTTTCTAGATTTGGATTTGTTTATCTTCTGAAGCATAAGTCTCAGGTACGAGAGAGATTTGAATCATTTGTGAAATGGGCTGGTAACAGATTCAAACAATACCCCATAGGTGAACTGCTCACAGATGGTGGGGGAGAGTACATGAGTACAAAATTTAAGAAATTCTTGGAAAGTGAGGGCATTGGGCACAAAATCACGGGCCCAAACTCACGGTTCCAGAATGATGTAGCAGGAAGGCACAACAGAACACTCCAAGAAATGATGAGGGCTCAATTAGCTGACTCACAGTTAAAAAACCATTTCTGGGGGGGATGCACTTTCAAATGCCAATTATCTGCTGAACAGATTACCTAACACCACAACTGGGAAAACTCCATATGAAATGTTTCATGGGAGGAAACCAAAGATAGCACACATATGATTTTTTGGGTGCAAATGTTTTGTTCATATACAGGCTCAAAACAGAACAAAGCTGTCACCCAGAAGCTTTGAATGTTTTCTGCTGGGGTATGATGGACAAACAAAAGGTTACAGGTTATGGTCACCACAACACAGAAAGGTAATTTTAAGCAGCGATGTGATTTTTCACGAGCAAACACATGAACAGAAACAGCTGGTGGAATTGCCAATGCATTCAATGGCTGAAACACAGCAGGAAGTTTCTGAACAGAACAAACCACTGGGCAGATATCTGGGGAACAGGAGGGATGTGAACAATCTCTAAGGCGTTCAACCCGAGAACGTAAAACACCTGTTAGATATCAGGATGAATTCCAAAGTGGCAAAACTGTTGTACATAAAGCTCTCAAAATAGCTTTAGAACCTCAAAGTTTTGAGGAAATCCAGAGCATGGAACCAAAGGTGAGAAATGATTGGTTTGAAGCCATGCAGAATGAAATCAATGCAATGTATGTCAACAAAACATGGAGTCTGGTATCTTTACCTGTAGGGCGCAAGGCCATCACCTGTAAATGGGTGTACAAGGTGAAAATGAATCACCAGGGGCAGGTGGAAAGGTACAGGGCGAGACTCGTGGCAAGAGGGTTTGCACAAAAACATGGGATAGATTTTGATTCCGTGTTTGCACCAACAACAAGGTATGCAACTGTAAGATTGTTGTTGAAACTGGCAGCACAAAGAAAAATGATGGCATTTCATTTTGATGTAAAAACTGCTTTCCTATATGGTGATTTACAAGAGGAAATCTACATGGTGCAACCAAAAGGTTTTGTAGAAAATCCCAGTCTTGTATGTCGTTTGCACAAATCCATATATGGGCTGAAGCAAGCAGCAAGGTGCTGGAACCAAAAATTAGACAGAGTTTTGATTAGTTTGGGATTCAAACAAAGCAAGGCTGATCACTGTCTGTACACATGTCACATAGAATTGGGACATTGGGTGTATTTGTTAGTCTTTGTTGATGATATATTGCTGATAACAGAATCAGTAAGTCAAAAAGACAAAATTGCAAAAGAATTGCAAGCACACTTTGAACTGAAAGATCTAGGTTTGGTACAACACTATCTTGGCATGAAATTATCCCAAGATGAGGAAGGTTCTTTCTTGGTTGAACAAAGTGGAAAAATTCAGAAATTGCTGGAGATTCATGGATTGGAGAATTGTAACCCAGTTACCACTCCAATGACTCTTGAATATCAGAAACACACAGATAACACTGAATTTGAAGATATTGGACAATATCAGTTATTGGAAGCCTGCTATATTTGGCAAATGTGAGTAGGCCAGACATCAGCAATGCTGGGAACATACTTAGCAGGAAAACGCAAAATCCTTCTATGTATGATTGGCTAGCTGTGAAACATGTGTTAAGGTATTTAAAAGGTTCCATGAATTGCAAACTGAAATTGTCATCACATACAGAGGGAGGTTTTTGTGTGTACACTGATGCTGATTGGGGGTCTGCAACAGATAGGAAGTCCACAAGTGGGACTGTGGTCATGTATGACAAAAGTTTAATTGACTGGTATACACGAAAACAATCTTGTGTGGCTGTATCTAGTGCAGAATCTGAATTCATCAGTTTATCTCAAGCATGCAATGAAATTGAATGGTTCAAACAACTGTTTACTGATTTGCAAATACTAGTAGACCAGGCTGTTACAATTTTTGAAGACAACCAGGTTTGCATAAGCATGGCACAAAATGAAAAATGTAGGCCAAGAACCAAGCACATTGATGTTCGTTACTCTCATGTAAAGGACTGTGTGCAGAAAGGGTGGGTAACACTCAGATACTGTGCAACAGGGGACATGGTGGCAGATCTTTTCACAAAACCATTGCCTGTAGTAAGACACAGGAAGCTAATGACGGCGCTAGGCCTCATTGAGCAAATGTGAAACAAGATGTACTCAGCTTGTAAGGGGGATGTTGTGATATGTATCACATTACCAGCTGCAGCACACTGTTTACACATGGAAGGGACAGAATGGCTGTAAACAAGTTTATTATGTCTTTCTGGGTTCTCGTGTTTTTCGCATGGGAAGCCTAGACCGTGGGAGCATTATGAGCTAGTCACATGGTTTGTATGTTCTGATGACGTGCTAACTTGTTTTCTGTCTGAAGCCATCTTAGAGAGAGGCAGGACTGCTTTCTCTCTTCTCCTTTGTTCTTCTTGCTGGACTTTTGTCACTGTAACAATGTAACGTCTTTGCTGAGGTGGAGTGAAGCTCAACTTACTCCAATGGATGTAATACTTGCTATGCATTTATACTCTGCACATGGACTGTAACTAGGAAATGTATACTCTGTAGAACTTTACTTGCTAAGTGAATAAACAGGTAGAATTAGACCTGTGGTGTTACAGAGTGTTTCCTGACTCCATGGATTAATCTGCAAACGGGGAAGCTGGAAGCAAGTTGGATTACAGGCAGGCTGAGCTGGCATCTGGCACAACACGCTGCACGCTGCGCGGGGGGAGGTGAGATCTGGAAGATCTGTGTGTGGAATTTCAGGCTCTGCTAGCACACAGAGACAGGATTTAAATTCTCCCATGCGCACACGCACTCTGCTGCTCACGCACACGCACACCAACATAAATAAGGAATCTCCTGGGAGGACGGGTTGTTGGAAGCATGGTGCAGGAACGCACGGATCAGGTCCCTGACTTCAGTCAGAGACGAAGCTATACCAACCCCGGGTGCGATGCCCGGAGACCGGCTGTCTGATCAGCTAAGCTAGCCTAGTAACTTACATTTTCTGTATGTCAATTACCTCCCTGTATTTCGCAAGCCTGTTACCTTGTACGAACTCTGCTGTAGACCATTTTGTGGATTGGAGTACTAGGCTCCATTAAGTTTTATGGACTCTGCTGTTGACAGTGTGAAATTCCTAGCAGTCTATTAGTTCCACTCCATTAAAGGCATTATAAACATAGTCGGCTCTCTGTTTCAATAAGATGCAGCGTCAATATTTGCCGTGGCTGAGTTGAACCCTTACGGGAGCCGCGTAAAGGGCATTTTTTCTGGTGCCGGTTAACCTTTTCACTCCCGAATTCACGCAAAGGACCGGCGGCGGTCCTTCACAAAACCCTACAACTCAAAGGAGGATGACCAGCAGCTATGAACAGAATTCCAAATGTGCCCGTTGACCAAAAGGGCTGAGGACCCTGCACCATGATGATCTGCCAGTGTTAGGGGACACCGAATGTAGCAAAACTGCCTTTGGCATTTGGCAACAGCAAGGCATGATCCTTGGAAGCAGTTTTCTGCACCCAATGATCAGCTGTTGACTGCAGAAGGTGCTGAATTGTTCTCCTTGTGAGGTCAGGAACCATCACACTGAATATCTGAGTGATTTCAAAACCTCCTTTTTTTTTCATTTCTTCTCAATAGATGAGGAGTAATAAACTAATATGTGAGTAGTACACCGATGGATGGTCAGATTTCCTGACCTGCATTGGGAAATGTCTACTCTGCTATTTCCAGAAGAGCTTTAGCAAAAAGACCTGGCAAAAAGAGAATAAAATAAGAGACATCCAAGAAAATATTTGCCATCTGGCTAAAGACTTTAAGGGAAATACCCAGCTTCATCATATCCCTGAGGACTTTAGCCCATGAGGAATCTGTGTCATGATCAAATGCATCCTCTGAAGCCTCCATTTTAAGAACAATAATACAATTATTTTGAGGATTGTTATTTAACATGACTATGTTGTTGCAATTCAGAGGTTAATTAGGTTGGGAGAAAATAATGTCCTCAAAACCAACCAGATCACAACAGGGACAAGTTAGAATCGGTACCCAGATCTCTCCAGTAAAAAACGCTGCACACCCTTCACCAAGCCACACATGTTCTCTCCTGCTCTGCTGCAGGCTGGACTTGCCACTGGGGAGGAGGGTGGGAAGTTTGCCTCTCAGCCAAAAGTCAGTTTCTGAAGCAGAAGGTTTTTATTTGGGAGGGTGGTTGGGGATTGCCGGGGAGTTGGAAATGATGACTGGATCCTGTAATTCTGGCTCTCATTCATTTTACCCCAATCCTATCAAACTTGCGTTCTCGGGAACAAATTCTAGGTTTGAGCGCATGCCATTCTCTAGAGCCTTCCTCAGGCTGATGCCCACTGCCCTCCAGATGCGTTGGGGCTACATTTCCCATAATCCCCCACCCAGCATAGCTGGCTGGGGGCTTCTGGGAGATGTACTCCAACATGTCCAGCGGGCCCAGCTTGCAGAAGGCTGCTCTAGCCCTCTGAGGGGAAATGGGCAGGGCGCTTCTCTGCTTTGCTCTGCTAATTTTATAGGAAACTCTTCTTTTGGGGCTGGAGGTGTGAGGGTCAGCCTTAAATGTGGTCTAAAGTTCAGGAATTCTCCAGGCTCCTGAATTGCCCCAACTGCCCTTCTCCATCCCATTCCCCACTGGTGGGGGACTCCACCCCACATACCACCCCCAGCTCAGCAGCAGAATCGCTATGCCACATTTGCCGCTAGGCCTCAGCACCGCTGGGAGGCCCTTTCCACACCTGAGGGGGGGGGCTGCCACAAAGGGCTGAGAGCAGCAGCAGCAGCCCCCTCCCCACCCTGGGCCAGCTCTGCCCCTCAGTCCCTGGGGGGGAGGGCAGCAAAGGGGTCCTGGCCGGGCTCCCCTAAGGGCTCTCCTGGCATCCGAGGCCACATTTTTCTTAACTGTCTTCATAAATTTCATAGATCTGATAGAGTTGGAAGGAGCCTACAAGGCTATGGAGTCCAACCCCCCTGCTCAATGCAGGAAACTAGAGAAGGGGTCTCCCATCCAAGTAATAACCAGGCCTGACCCTGCTTAGCTTTCCATGCTCAGACAAGCTGAACCAGTCTTGCCACTGGTGGTTGCTGAAAAAGGAGAGGAACCATTTTCCTGCTGGGGTGGGCCATTTCCCTCAGCACAAACAACTTCAAAAGGAATTCCATTGCGGCCAGAGTCCCTTTCACCCATTTAGAAATCTCTCCAGGCGTTGTGAGCGAGGCAGGAGGGGCCGGGGGTGCATCTCGGTCCCCGCTGCCCTGCTGCGCACAAACGCGTCTCCTTGGCAGAGCAGCCAAGGCGCCCCCAGGCCTTTCCATGACCCGGGCGGAGGTTGCATAGCAACCGGGTCAGGTGACCGTTACTGGGCCAATCGAAGTGCTGAAGAGCAGCAGTGGGTTGGCTGTGGGAAAGGTCTGAAGAAGAAAGCCCAGCTCCAGTCCGGAGCCAACCGCGAGCAGCAGCAGCAGCAGCAGCAGCAGCAGCAGCAGCGCCTTTTCTTCTTTTTCTTTCAGACCGGAGCAGCTTTTTAAAAAATATTTTTATTTTATTTTTTGAAGAGAAGGCTGCAAGAGCGAGCAAGCAACGTCTCCCCCCCACCACCACTGAGGGGCCCGCCAGGCAAGGGACGCGCGTTCACGGGATGGGGGGTGCTTTGGCGGTGGGGTTGCTGTGGGCAGCTTGGAGGTGGCGAGATTTACGCTGTGGTGGCTTGTGCGATTCAACTAGGATTTCGCTGAGACAAAGGGGGCCCCGCGTGGCCTCCGGGCCTCTTTCTGCTCATCCCATAGCTTAGAGACGGGGTCACTTCTTATGTTTTCTCAGCAAGATCTGGTAGTTGTGGGTCATTTTTGAATTTCTTGGAGCAAGATGTGGTGGTTGTGCGCCGTTGTTTTTTAAAAAAAGATCTGAGCAAGACGTGGTGTGGTGGTTGTGAGGGAGCATTTCCTCTGAGTAAAAATATTTGCGGGGGGGGGGCTCGGGGACTTTTATCGGACGCCTTTCCCAAGCCCACTGCAGTATGCTGCTCAGGAGACAGGCTGGGGCCCCTCGAGGTTGGTGCTGGCTGCTGCAGCACCTTTTCTTCCTTATTTTTTTAAAAAAATATTTTATACTCTGGGAGCACCTGTATGGGCAGGTGCACGGTTATAGATGCTCATCTTTTTATTTTTTTAAAATATTTATTTCAAACGAATTATTTACTTAATTTATTTCAGAGTATTTTTATCCCACTCCTCAGTCAAAAAGGCTCCTGGAGGGGCTTACACATGATCAGTAAAAGAAGACAGTCCCTGCCTGCAGACTTACAGTCTAAAAAGACAGGGCACACGAGGAGAAAGGAATAGGGAGGGATGGGGGGGGGAAATAACTCCTATGCGTGTTTAGAGGGAAGTGTGGCATAGTGGTTAGAGTGTTGGACTGGGACTCGGGAGATCCGGGTTCTAGTCCCCGCTCGGCCATGAAACTCACTGGGTGACTTTGGGCCAATCACTGACTCTCAGCCTAACCTACCTCACAGGGTTATTGTGAGGATAAAATGGAGAGGAGGAGGAGGATTATGTAAGCCGCCTTGGGTTCCTTGCAGGAAAAACGGCGGGGTATAAATATGTGGAGGAAGAGGGGGGGCTGGCTGGCCCGCCAGACTCCCACCCTTTCCTCCCTGCAAAAGGAAAACCCAGCACTTGCCACCATGTGGCCCAGAAGGGGGGGCTGGCTGACCCGCCACCACCCCACCCTTGCCTGCTGGCAAAGGAACCAAGACCCCCAGAGAACTCAAGGTACCAGGTTGCCAGCCTCAGCTGTCTGCAACCCTACTTGGATCTCTGTTCAGGGACTCGCCTTCAATTCTGTAACCTGGATTTAGATACTGAACCAACAGAGTACTACAAAACCCATGTGGGGTGAAACCACGACAAGGTTTATTTCTGGTAGCATCTCACAACAAGATTAGGCAAATAAAAGAAGCACACAAAATAGAGAGACACTTTAGTACACAGTAAAGCTATAAAACAATGAAGACCTGATTCCTTAAAATCTCTCAAGCACACACCTGTTACCTGAGGGTGTCTTCTTCAAAGGGTTAGATCCAGCACAGCCTTGCTGCCCGATGGAGAATTACCACACCTACCCGAAGGTCCAAGATGGGTAAACTCCTACAAGGCTTGCCTCTCTAGACCCTCCAAACCAGCCAATTTTACCAGAGGCTGACTGGGGTCGATTCTTGAGGGGGGGGGCCCTAAAGGCTCGGGCCCCTCGCTGGCCTGGCATGGCTCCAACCGCCAGTCCAACCGCCAGGCAGGCACCCAAAAGACTGACCAGGAACAAAGGCTTACACGTGGGGAAAAAGCTCTTCTCCCTCCCCCTTTCTGTAGCTTTCCTGCCTTCAGCCAATCAATTTGAATTTCACCTGGCCATGCAGGGGGGAGGGAACTGGCCAGGCAGGGGGAAAGGGAACTGTGAGTCATGGCTTGAACTATCTGCATATGAATGCCCTCAGCCTGGCTCCTCCAGACTTCTAGACGCCAGGCCCCATCTCATGTTCCATGCACCTTTTGCTTCCTCCCAGCCCCCACCTGGTTTACTCATGAGGAGGCGTGTGTGTGTGTGTGTTTGTTCCTGCATGCATGCATGCATGCAGGAACCCTAAAAACTCTTTTCTCTACACGCTAACTATGCACACCCCACCCCAGCCGGTTCACACCTGAGGTGTGTGTGTGTACCCCCAAAGCCTCGTTTCTCCACAAAATATAATAAATAAAATAAGTAAGTCCTACAACTTTCTGCATCTCCCAGCTGCCCATGCTGGCTGAGGAATTCTGGGAGTTGTAGGACTTATTTCTGTCTAAAGATGCCTAGGAGTGTGACGCCCCTCACCACTCTCCTCCACCCGTGATTCGAAATCGCAGCTTTATTATGGTCAAAGCCCACCTCCACTGGCGCCTGTCAGACCCCACCCCCACACTCTCCTAATCTCCGCTGCCACCAACCCCCTCCACTGTAACCAATTCAGACCACACCTTTTAAGTTTTAAAAATGAAATAAGTTTATTTAACTACAATTAAGGGTAGGGAAATGGATAATGTAAATGGATTCTAAGTGTTGAAAACTCCCTCTCTCAGACAAGAGTGCAGTTCCCAACTCCACCCAGATCACATCCACAGATCACAAACCCCCCCTCTCCAGGCAACCCTCTGGGACTCCCTCCTGAACAGCCCCGCCCACTGTTTATATCACAGGCTTCACCCCCCCTTCTCACTCTCTCAGCCAATCAGCCAACATCCAACATTCCAAACGCCTCTCACACTCCCCCCTCCCCTACTAACTGATATGCCGCTTTGTCCATGGGCAGGGGCATGACATACTCCCCCCCCCAGACACTAATGGAGAACCAAGCATTATTTCTAATGCCAGGTTCGTAGTGTCCAAAAGTCTTTGGTAAAGTCCATTTAGGTCACTTCTTATCCTCTGATCTCTCCTCTCCACCTGCTGGGCTGATGTCCTCTGGTCTCACCTCTCCTTCGCTCTCCCAAGGCCTCTGCGCCTCCACGCTCATTGAGCTCCAGCAGCTCTGCTCCCTGATAGCTGTTACTTTGGGAAAGGCCATTTGCTATAAGGTTTTCCTTTCCTTTCACGTGCTTGTACTGGATGATGAATTTTTGTGAGCACCAAGACCATTTTTGCAGCATCGTGTCCCGCACTTCTTCCCTTATTGTCTGTAGCAGGGGGCTATTCCTGTGATAGGGTGGTGAGTTCCGGCGTCTGTAAGGTGCCGGTATATGGCTGTTCTAGCAGGCTTGTTACTGAACAGCTGCTCAAACTGTCCCAGAACTCCTTCATAATGTCATCCACCCTCTTGTCCCATAAAATTGTATTCCTCCCTCCTCCGTGCTCTCTTGTACCAGGTCT
Organism: Shinisaurus crocodilurus; assembly: GCA_021292165.1. Lineage (NCBI taxonomy): Eukaryota > Metazoa > Chordata > Lepidosauria > Squamata > Shinisauridae > Shinisaurus > Shinisaurus crocodilurus. The sequence goes on along the minus strand of CM037882.1, from coordinate 87,579,436 downwards.
GGCACTTGCAGCTCAGATCCATATACTCGCTGCGCACTGTTCTCTCTTGCCCTATATGGCTTTAGCATATTTACGTGGACAGATTTGGCTTTGTCAGTGGTGTTTTTGGAGATAGCGTAGGTTAAGGTGTCGAACTTATCTCTCAGAACGTAGGGTCCCTCCCAGCTGGCTTGCATGTTATCCTGACGCCTAGGCAGGAGTGCCATTACTAGATCTCCAATTTCATATTGGATCTTCCTGGCTCTCCTGAAATACCACCTCTTCTGGGTCTCTTGGGCTACCCCTACAATACAGTACAGGCCTTGCAAACACAATTGCACTCTGTTGATACGTAGAAAGTCTGGGGGGAAAAACTCCTGCTATGAGCTACTGCAGCATGCAAACTACAGGAGCCCAACAGCTCAAAAAAAACCCCCACACTAGCCAGAGCGCCCCCCTCTGGCATACATAACACACTGCAACTATTCAGTAGTGCAGCTAGCTAATTTTCAACCCTGGACTTAATGGACTTATGGGGCCCACTTTTAGATGGCTGCGTGTGCTCATTCAGTTGTGAGGGATACAACTAACATTTCTCCTCCAACCTTGTAATTCTGTGCTTTCCACCTACTTCTACATTCATGTTGGAGACAAAAAAAAGCCCCCAACAACAGGTCTCCTAAACCTGATTTAAAAAATGAAGAAGAAATATGAGCCTGTGCAGTTTCACATTCTGAATGCACTTAAATCAAAGCACCAATCATGGTTAGAGGAATAACCTGGAGTTTGCTTCTGCTGCCCTGATGCTAAGAACATTGATTTAGGAATAAGCACTGCCCCCTCACCACATCAGCTGCTGATCTGTTTGCCCACTGTGGGGTTGTGGTGGCTGGATTGTGAGGCCCTGAAATTTTAATTTCTCACTAGATCATGCGGGAAATAATTATCTTACTCCATAGCGGCCAAAATCAAATGCCGTTCAGGCTGCAAGTTGCAAATGGGTGAGGTGGGGCCCTGTACTATTTATCTATTCAGTACAAATAAAACTACATGTGCCAGCCTTTATCTGCTGGGGGGCTGATGAGCATGAACATGTATTTTGCAGGTGCGATTTTGACCAGGGAAAAGACATGGATTAACTCTCCCTCTCACACACACACACACACTTTCCCGCATCAATTTCATGGAGGAGAAGGCTATCAATGGCTACTACTCCTGATGGCTATATGCTATCTCCAGTATCGGAGGCAGTATGCCTATGTACACCAGTTGCTGGGGAACATGGGTGGGAGGGTGCTACCTCACAGGGTTGTTGTGAGGATAAAGTGGCGAGAAGGAGGATCATGTAAACCGCCTTGGGGGCCTTGCAGGAGAAAAGGCGGGATATAAAAATAATAAATAAATAAAATTTCTTGCTGGGGGAGGGGTTGATTCCTACCACCTAGAAAGATTAATCTAAATCAGTGTTCTCCAACCTTGGGTCTCCAGATGTCTTTGTCCTACAACTCCCAGCATGCCCCAGCTACGCCGGCTGGGTCATGCTGGGAGTTATAGGCCAAAAACATCTGGGGACCCAAGGTTGGAGAACACTGATCTAAATAATCTATACAGAAGCCTATGGAACCCCATAACATTGTGGCCCCAATCCAAGACTATATTCACAAAACTTTTTTTGAAAAGATTATATAAATACATTTTCTGATAATACAGAATTAGTATGTCTAATCTCTATTCCATAACTGTCGCCAGAGAGTGAGGAGACCAGCCAGCCTCTCTACCTTCCAGCCAGCCGCCTTACCATCTGGTGGTCCTGCTTGCCTCGGCTGACGCTGTTTGCTGGCTGGATTAGGGGGTCCTTCCCTGGGAGAAAGCTCTGCTGCCATCAGGAGGAGGGCAACACCACACCCCCCCGGCCTGCCTGATTGGTAGCACCTACCACCTGGCTTGCCTGACTCTCTGCAGGCCTTCATCTGCTGGCCGGAGCGGGAAGAGGATGACGCCAAAGGGGGTTGCCTCTTTGGGGGAGCCACTTCGGGGGTGGCACAAGGACGTGGGCCCTTCCCCCTGATTGTTAGGGCAAAGGAGGTGTGAGGGTGGGTTCCCGCCTGATCGGCGGAAGCAAGGGGGAATGTGCTTATCTAATGGAGATAGTGGGGGGAGTTCTGGGGGGCAAAGTGTACCAATGTTGAGCGGCAGGCGCTGGCAGAGCGCTTGGGGCAGGACACGCCGAGTAAGGGGAACAAGGGATAGATGCTTAATGTCTATCCCTTGTTCTGGGCCTGCTCAGAGCCCAGGGATAACTGGGGGATGCATGTCTCCTTCCTCTGCCTTGCGTTTGCTGTTGTGTAATGCCAGGTCTCTTACCCCAAAAACATCTTTAATCCATGACTTAATCCTGGATGAGGGTGCGGACCTGGCATGTATTACGGAAACCTGGCTGGAGAGGGCCGCTGCTCCAACTCTTGGGGCCTTGTGTCCGCCTGGGTTTACGTATGCCCAGCAACCGAGGACTGGAGGACTATCTTCCGGGAGTCCTTGGTCCTTACCAGACTCCCTCTCCGGGAGACCAAGTTTATTGAGTGCATGTACTGGAGCTTGGGTCCAAAGGGCAGTCTGGGGATTCTGCTCGTGTACCGTCCACCCCGCTGCACGTCAGACTCCCTGGCCGAGGTACTAGGGGTGGTCTCTGATGTGCGTGTGTGGTCCCCCAGGCTATTGGTGCTGGGGGACTTCAACATACATTTGGGGGCTGCCATCCAGGGGGCACCTCGGGACTTCATGGAGACCATGGCTTCCTGGGAGCTGTATCCTGTATCAACTGGACCTACCCATGTAGCCGGTCATGCGCTGGACTTGGTTTTCTTTTCCGGAGAGGGAGGAAATGATCTGGAAATCGGGGGTATTTCCACCACCCTCTTGTCATGGTCAGATCACTTTCTGGTAGCACTGGATTTTTTGATGCCACAACCCCTCTGCAGGGATGAGGGACCTATTAGGATGGTCCGCCCCAGGCGTCTTATGAATCCAGATGGATTCCTGAACGCTCTTGTGGTAAAGGAGCACGTAAACGGTAGCTTGGTCGAGACCCTGGTGGATGACTGGAATGCTGCAATCACCAGGGCATTAGACCGAGTGGCCCCGAAGCGCCCTCTTCACCTGAACAGAGCTCGCACGGCACCTTGGTTTACTCCATCGCTGCGAGCTCTGAACCGGGAGGTGAGAAGGCTAGAGCGCCAATGGTGTAAATCCCACTCTGAAGATGATCGGACTCAGGTCAGAGCTGCATCTTCAGCCTACCAGGTGGCGGTGAGGGCAGCAAAGAAGAATTACTATACTGCCTCTACTGCGTCTGCGGAGTGCTGCCCCAGGAGGCTGTTCCAAGAGGTCCGGAGCCTGGTCAGTCCAGGTGCTCCGGATCCGTTGGAACAGTCTAAAGCCTCCTGTGAGGCTTTAGCAAAGCACTTTGCAGATAAAATTGATCGGATTAGGAGTGGGATTCCATGCGTCGTGGACACAGTGGGTGAATGGGAGGAGGCCAGTGGCAGTCCGGCTTTGTGGAATCAGTTCCAGCTTCTTCCTTCTGGTGAAGTGGACAAGGTGCTTTCTTCTGTTAAGCTGACCACCTGCTTGCTTGATCCTTGCCCGTCCTGGCTTGTTATGAGCTGCAGGGAAAATCTGGGTGGGGAGATCAGGGCGGTAGTGAATGCCTCCCTCTGGGAGGGAGTGATGCCATCAGCCCTTAAGGAGGCAGTAATAAGACCGCTTCTAAAGAAGCCCTCCTTAGATCCCCAAGATTTGAACAACTTTTGCCCAGTCCCCAATTGCCATTTCTGGGCAAGCTGATTGAGCGAGTGGTGGGGGCTCAGTTGAAGGCACATTTGGATGAAGCTGATTATTTAGATCCATGCCAGTCGGGCTTCAGGCCTGGACATGGGACAGAAACGGCCTTAGTCGCCTTGGTGGATGATATGAGGAGGGCTTTGGATAGGGGCGAATGCTCTTTTCTAGTCCTCCTCGATCTCTCAGTGGCTTCTGATACCGTGGAGCACGGTATCCTCCTAGACCGCCTGGAGGGGTTGGGCATGGGAGGCACTGTAATGCAGTGGTTCTGGTCCTTCCTCTCTGGAAGGTACCAGAGGGTAGTTCTTGGGGAGGAGGCTTCGGACCCTCGGCCGCTCACTTGTGGGGTGCTGCAGGGTTCCATCCTCTCCCCAATGTTATTTAACATCTACCTAAAGCCGCTAGGAGCTATCATCAGGAGGTTTGGGGTGCGCTGTCATCAATATGCGGATGACACACAGCTTTACCTCTCCTTCAAGTCCTCACCAAGGTTGGCTGTTGAAACCCTGTCCAAGTGGGTGGCACTTGGAGGCAGTGGGTGACTGGATGGGAAGGAACATGTTGAAACCGAACCCTGACAAGACCGAGGCGCTTCTGGTGGGAGACAAGGGGAGGTTAGGGGATGTTGACCTGGTGCTGAATGCGGTACATCTTCCCCTGAAGGACCAGGTCCGCAGCTTGGGGGTCATTCTAGACTCCCAGCTGTCCATGGAGGCTCAGATGTCAGCTGTAAACTGGGCGGTGTTGTATCAACTCCATCTGATAATTAATCAACACATACCCCTCTCCACTGTATCCTCACAACAACTCTGCGAGGTAGGTTAGGCTGAGAGTCAGTGACTGGCCCAACGTCACCCAGTGAGGTTGATGCCCGAGTGGGGACTAGAACCCAGGTCTCCCGAATCCCAGTCCAACACTCTAACCAGAACACCACAGTGGTGTTGTTTTGGGGCCTTGGTGTTCATCAGCCTTTCCTTCATGGAGATGACCTGGTTGCTAGCTGGAGTCATCCCTGGAAAAAAAGAACAAATCTTCCTGCCCTGGGAGTGTAATAATTAACTCACCGAACCACCTCTTCGCTTTGCAGGGCTTGGTAGTGTCTCCAATCATGACAGTCTTGGGCTTGAGACAGAAGAATGGGGAGTTCCTTTGGTCCTGTTAGAGGCTTCCTTGGAGCACTGATCTGCGATGGACAAGAAAGACTCAGGCAGCTCTACAGCACGAAGGGGGCCTGGTACAACCACAACTGGGAGCAGTGGGGGATTCTGGGAAAGAATGGTGCAGAGAATCCTGGGAGAAGAGATGCTCTGCCCAGAGGTACAGAGCCGGCAGTTCCGGCAGTTCTGCTACCAAGAGGCCAAGGGGCCACGGGAGGTGTGCAGCCGACTCCACGATCTCTGCCGTTGGTGGCTGAAGCCGGAGAGGCACACAAAAACACAGATCCTGGACCTGGTGATTCTGGAGCAATTCCTGGCCATCCTGCCCTCGGAGCTGGGGAACTGGGTGAGGGAATGTGGAGCGGAGACCAGTGCCCAGGCGGTGGCCCTGGCAGAAGGCTTACTCCTGAGCCAGGCAGAGAATGAGAAGCAGGAAGAGCAGCAGGTGAGTTTTATCCTAGTATTTATCTATTTATTATATTTCTCTCCCACCTTTCTTCCTTCAAGGAACCCAAAGCGGCTTACGTGGTCCTCCTCCTCTCCATTTTATACTCACAACAACCCTGTGAGATAGGTTAGGGTGAGAGTCAGTGACTAGCCCCAAGTCACCCAGTGGGTTTCATCATGACCTAGTTGGGACTAGAACCCGGATCTCTCAGTCCAGCACTCTAACCGCTATGCCACACTGCCTCTCGTAGTTCAGAAAGACAAACAACGGGAGGGAGGACATAGTAACATGTCCTACTCACTGTTGAAGCAGAGATCTTCCGAACACTGAAGGCCTTTGCCTCTTAGTGTCATTCCTTTCCTAATCCCTCTTCCCATTCCATGTCTTGGGTCCTCACTGCTCTTTCAGGAGCAGGGCCTGCTTGCAAAATTGGGCGCTGGTTTCCCCGGGGCAGAGGAGGCTCCATCGGGCAGCAGACCGAGCCCAGCGCGGAGGGGGATCGTGCAGGAGGGTGACGGAAGAGCCACCTTGCAGGGTAAGGACATATTTTGGGGGGTTGAGTGGGGATGGGGAGTGACACTTAACTCCATCCTTTCCCACAGTTCAGAAATGTGTTTACTGTCTACACCTGCAGTTTTTATGCATGGAAGCCAGTAGTGTGATTTCTGGTCAAGAACCCAAATGGGGAGGGATGTGTTTTCACACAATTGAAACAATAATATTAAAAAACACAGCCGTTTCATGCCCTCATGTACTTAGACATGCATCATTTAATCTCCGAGACAAGCATATGCTCCTGCCTTGACACCACTTTTGTCTCCCACAGGTGATAGGATGATGCCAGCAAGAGGTACCCCATCACCTCTTGCTTATGATGGAGAGGAAACAGCTGCTGTGGGACCAGATCAGGTAGGGGGAAGGATCCCTGTTGCACGGCCAAGGGGCGGCCTGGCTGCCTCTGTCCTCTGCTCACCTCCTGGGCCTGAACAAATCTCTCCCCTTCCTTCTCTTTGCTTCTGTCAAAGCGGCCCACTTCGATAGATGCTGAGAATAGTAACCACTCGCCTCACCTTAACCAGTGTTTTATATTTTGCTCCTCTGTAATCTTCATGGAATCGATGAGGAGGAAATGATTCCTTTTCCTTTCAGGGTTTAGTGACCTTTGAGGAGGTGGCCGTATCTTTCACCGAGTCGGAGTGGGCTCTCCTGGATCCCGACCAGAAATCTCTGTACAGGGCAGTCATGGAGGAGACTTCTGGGATTGTGGCCTTTCTTGGTAAGGCTCCGTCTTTCCCTGGTTGGTAATAATGACCGGGTTCACATGATCTGGGAAGGAATAGTAGTCACGCTGGCTTCTTTTCCCCGCCCCAGTGTGTCCAGCTTTGCGCCGCCTCATTTGTATAAATCGTCAAAACCCAGGTTGCCATGTCATCCGAAAGCAGTAAGGTGGGCGGCAGGGGTGGCTTCCAATCCAGTTTGCATCCCATGGCTTGTTCTAGATTTCTGGGGTGGTTTGGAAACTAGCCCCGCTGCCCAGCCTCACCGGGCTTAGATGACGCAGGAACCTGCACACGGGGCAGGTAATTAGGAAAATGAGGTGGTGCGCAACCTGCACGTGCAGGACAGGGAAAAGAAGCCACCGTGGTTTCTTTTTCTTCATGATCATACAAACACCACCAGTATATTGTTTACAAATACAATTTCAGCATTTTTTGCACATTGTGTATGTTTCCACACGTCAGGTCTCCATCTTCCAGTCTAACAGGATGTATCTATTTTTATTGACTAAGAGCACGATCCTAGGCATGTTTACACCGAAAAATTGTCTAAAATTATCTGTTTTTTATTGCTGTGAACTGCCTAGAGAGCTTCAGCTATTGGGCGGTGTAGAGATGATGTTGATGATTATGATGATGATAATGATAATAATAATAATAATCCACAATTCTCAGCATGCTGGCTGGGGAATGCCAGCTATAAGACCATTTTCCTCCCTGGTACCAAGTGAAGAAACATACCTTATCAGTCACCAGACATCTCCAGGAACGGGCACAGCTGGCACACTAGCTTTAACTGTGCAAATGCACTCCTGGCCAGCGCCGAAACCTGGGCATTCAGGTTCAGGGCTGAATGCAGAAGTACACCCAAGCTGTGAACCTGTGTCTTCAGGGGGAGTGTAGCCCCATCCAACACAAGCTGACTCCCTATTCCTTGATCTGCCTTCCTACTGACCAGGAGCACCTCTGTCTTGTCTGGATTAAGCTTCAATTTGTTTGCCCTCATCCAGTCCATTGCCGCTGACAGACACCGGTTTAGCAACTGCTTCCTTGGAATTAGATGAAAAGGAAAAATAGAGTTGGGTGTCATCAGCATACTGGTGACACCGAGCCACAAAACTCCAGACAACCTCTCCCAATGGCTTCATGTATATATTAAATAGCATGGGGGACAAGATGGAACCCTGAGGAACCCCGCAGGCCAACGGCCAGGGAGTCGAACAGGAGTCCCCCAGCACCACCTTCTGGATCAGCCCCTCCAGGAAGGAATGGAGCCACTGTAAAACAGTGCCTCCAAGACCCATCCCAGCGAGGCGGCTCAGAAGGATACCATGGTCGATGGTATTGAGAGCTGCTGAGAGGTCCAGCAGAACCAACAAGGACACACTCCCCCTGTCTAGTTCCTGGCGTAGGTCATCGACCAAGGCGGCCAAAGCTGTTTCTGTCCCATAACCAGGACTGAAGCCAGACTGAAATGATAATCCGTCTCATCCAGGAATCCCTGGAGTTGGGAGGCCACCACGTGCTCCAGTACCTTGCCCAAAATAGGAATCTTGGAGACTGTCCAATAATCATCCAATAAAGTGCGGTTCAAGGAGGGCTTTTTTAGCAAGGGTCTCACCACTGCCTCCTTCAGGCAGGTTGGCACCCTGCCTTGGTGAAGCATGAACCACTCCCCTTATCCACTCAGTCTGTCCCACTCTGGCTGCCTTTATGAGCCACGAAGGACAAGGATCTAGACAACACATGGTGGCTCTCACCTCCCCAAGGATCCTGCCCACATCCTCAGGCTGTACAAATGGAAAAGTATCCAATAACACTGGAAAAGCGGGAGCCAAAGTTACATAACTATATCCCTCCATCCATTTGTTATTACATTTATATCCTGCTCTTTTCCTCTTGCTAGGAACCCTGTTAGGTAGGTTGAGCTGAGATAACTGGCCCAAAGTCACGCAGTGAGCTTCATGGCCGAGTGGGCACTCCAACCCGGATCTCCCAAATCCCAGTCCAACACTCTCACCACTACACTGCACTGGCTCTCAATAAGCTGCTGCATGTATGAACCTATGAGCGCCATGTCTGCATGGAAGCCGAACTCACATTTCCATGCTGCCAATCCATCGTTCCACGTCTTGCCTGCTGTCAGTTAAAGCCAGTCAAGAGGGGCTGAGGAGTACGTGGCGAGATCTGCCTCCCGTCCAGGTCTTTGCAGGCCTTCCCTTTTCCAAAACTGAAGTTCACGGGGGATGTTCAGGGACTGGCGGTCCCATTCCTGCATCTTACCAGTTTCTGATCTGCATTGCAGGAGGTGATGAATGGGAAGCCGAGGCTGAGGGAGACCCAGGTGAGGAGCCGCCAGAAAGAGACGGGTGCAGACAGATGGAGCAGGAGAGAATACAAACTGGAGCAAATCAGGACCTGAGGAATAAATCCTCCGCTTTTCAGGGCAGTGACTACTATGAAACCACCGTCCAAGGAAAAACAGATGAAAGAAAGGAAACAAAGTGCGCTGTGTGTAAGACAAGCTTAGAACCACAATCAAACCGCGAAGGTCATTGTAAAATCCAGACAGGGGACAAATTGTTTCAATGCTTGGAGCGTAGAAAGAGATTCAGTATTAGAACATGTCTTGCTCCCCATCAAAGACTTCACACAGGAGAGAAACCATATGAATGCTTGGAGTGTGGAAAGTGTCATGGTCCCAAGATAAAGCTCACTTCCCATCAAGGAACCCACACAGAGAAGAATTCATATACATGTCTGGAGACTGGAAAGGTACGCAGTGTGAGCACAACCCTCACTTCCCATCAAAGAATTCGCACAGGGGAGAGACCATATGAATGTTCTGAGTGTGGAAAGAGCTTTATCAAGAGCGCACACCTCACTTCCCATCAAAGAATTCACGCAGGGGAGAGACCATATGAATGTTCTGAGTGTGGAAAGAGCTTCAGTCACAGCAGAACCCTCACTTCTCATGAAAGAACCCACACAGGGGAGAAACCATATGAATGTTCTGAGTGTGGGAAGAGCTTCAGTCACAGTGCAACCCTCACTTCTCATCAAAGAACCCACACAGGTGAGAGACCATATAAATGTTCTGAGTGTCGAAAGAGCTTCAGCAAGAGCACACACCTCAGTATTCATCAAAGAATTCACACAGGGGAGAGACCATACGAATGTTCTGAGTGTGGAAAGAGCTTCAGGCACAGCACAGCCCTCACTTCTCATCAAAGAACCCACACAGGGGAGAGACCATATGAATGTTCTGAGTGTGGAAAGAGCTTCAGTCAGAGCGCATCCCTCACTTCTCATCAAAGAACCCACACAGGGGAGAGACCATATGAATGTTCTGAGTGTGGAAGGAGTTTCACTCACAGCACAACCCTCACTTCTCATCAAAGAACCCACACAGGGGAGAAACCATATGAATGTTCTGAGTGTGGGAAGAGCTTCAGTCAGAGCACAAACCTCACTTATCATCAAAGAACCCACACAGGGGAGAGACCATATGAATGTTCTGAGTGTGGGAAGAGCTTCAGTCAGAGCACAAACCTCACTTCTCATCAAAGAACCCACACAGGGGAAAGACCATATGAATGTTTTGAGTGTGGAAAGAGCTTCAGCAAGAGCACAGCCCTCACTTCTCATCAAAGAATTCACACAGGGGAGAGACCATACAAATGTTCTGAGTGTGGGAAGAGCTTCAGTCAGAGCATACACCTCACTTCTCATCAAAGAACCCACACAGGGGAGAGACCATATGAATGTTCTGAGTGTGGGAAGAGCTTCAGTCAGAGCACAACCCTCACTTCTCATCAAAGAACCCACACAGGGGAGAGACCATATGAATGTTCTGAGTGTGGGAAGAGATTCAGTCGGAGCACAGCCTTCACTTCTCATCAAAGAACCCACACAGGCGAGACCATTTAAATGTTCTGAGTGTGGAAAGAGCTTCAGCAAGTGCAGAAACCTTACTTCTCATCAAAGAATTCATACAAGGGAGGGACCTTATGAATGTTCTGAGTGTTGTGGTGGATGTTGTGGAGAAACAATTCTGACTTGGGTGCAAACTCCTGAACAGGTATAAGAGTATTATAACTTGTAAAGCTGGTCATTAGGTGTAGGAAAAACAGATCAGAAGTACAGTACAGGTATAATAAAGATAAACAGTGTTTTATTAAAGAATAGAACATGAAAATGTATATTATGTTTTCTTTAAAATCTCATTGATGGTGTTTCTGTTACCACCAATCAGGCTATGGAAGCTACAGTTCCTAACCTAGCCAAACCTAAGCCGATTGCCTTATCAAGTTCCACCCCAGTTAGCGCACCAGCCTGGCAATGAGAGCGTGATACTATAACAATGTTTGACTTCCACCCGGGACCTTGGATGACCGTTTACTAGACTTCCCTTGAAGTCTTCCACCTGGCCCAGCAGCTGCTCTGTCTTCGGATCTCCGCCAACTGTTATCCAGCATTCCGGATCATTTGCGGACCCCCACAGATGGAGGAGGCTCTGCACTTCAGCAAGTCACCCTCCGCACACACAGCGTGACGACAGCCACAATGGGGTGGGTGAGGCCCCCTCCCCACAGATTTAAACAAGACCATTTGAAAACACCTGAACAGGGCTCATATTTACGATGTATCCCTCCTCAGGCACAAGCCTCTAGTTCAGGGGTCTTCAAACTAAGGCCCGCGGGCCACATCCGGCCCACCTTGCCTTTCTATCCGGCCCGCCGGCCGATTGGCAGAAGCAGACTTTTTTTTAACTCTTTCGCTTCAAGCACCGATTCTTTTAATTCTTTTCCATAATATGGAAAAATTAGTGGTGGTGTTTTACCTCTTATGTATGAGCTGATGTAGCTAAGTCAGATTTCTAATGTTTCAAAAATGCTACTTTGGATTGAAGCAGAGTATTCAATCCAAAGTATTCAATCCAGAGTATTTATTTGTGTGATGGCAAAAACAAAAGTATATTCGTGTTAGGTATGAAACAATTGTGCAACTCCAACTACATATGTAAATACCACCAGCCCTGCCAGGAGTATTCATTAATATTCCCTCTTCTTCCCTCCCCATTCCTTTTTCCTTGTGTGTCGTGTCTTTTTAGATTGTGAGCCTGAGGGCAAGGACTGTCTTGTTAGTTGCTGTAAACCGCCCAGAGAGCTTCGGCTATTGGATGGTATAAAAATGAAATAAATAAATAAATAAAATAACTTTCCATTTAAGGGGGGGGAAATCGCCCCTATCAAGTAAAAAAAAAGGACCCGGGTCCTTTCTTTTCACTTGATCCATTCGTTCATATTTTTTTTCAAACTATAGTCCGGCCCCCCAACAGTCTGAGGGACAATGAACTGGCCCCCTATTTAAAAAGTTTGAGGACCCCTGCTCTAGTTAAAGGCACACTGTTAATCCCTTCATCTTCAGTCCTTCTAACAAGATGTCACAGTTGAACATTATTTATTTATTTTATTACATTTATACCCCGCCATTTTTCCTGCAAGGAACTCAAGGCGGCTTACATAATCCTCCTCTCCATTTTATCCTCACAACAACCCTGTGGGGTAGGTTAGGCTGAGAGTCAGTGACCGGCCCAAAGTCACCCAGTGAGTTTCATGCCGAGCGGGGACTAGAACCCGGATCTCCCGTGTCCCAGTCCAACACTCTCACCACTACGCTACACTGGCTTATTAAACTTTTACCTCACAAAAAGTCACTTTCTTCACAGGGACAAGGGATGTGCGGTGAACACAAGTCTCAGCTGGCAGCACTTAATGTTGATACTGATTTGACTTCACTCGCACCTCAAACACACACACACACCTAATTTTCAAGGTATTGAAAGCTGCTCAAGAGGGAATGCAACAATAGGGGTGTGAGCTTCATTTCTTGGGTACCACAGTAAAAAGAAAATCTTGAACTCAATAGTTCTGTAAGCACCTTAAAAGATATTGCAAGGTGTTCTGTTTGGCATTAAACTGAACGGTCAGGTGATTTAGATGATGGTGATGAAGACTAGCAACTAGCAGCCTACAATTTGAAATATCATTTTTATCATAATCCTGATCCCAACACGCCTGCCCCCCCCACAAAAAGATTGTTCCACTTAGAGGTGCTATCAAGAGAGATATGCAAGAAAGTGTGGATAGATGTACCAATGCAGCACTGCCCTCTAATGCAGAGTTACAGAATGAAGGACACTTGGCTCAACAATATCACAAGTGAGAAGGATCTTGGAATTGTGGTAGATCACATACTGAATATGAGCCAGCAATGCGATGTGGCGGCAAAGAAGGCAAATGCTATTTTGGGCTGCATTAATAGAAGTATAGCTTCCAAATCGCGGGAAGTGATAATTCCCCTTTACTCGGCACTGGTTAGGCCTCATCTTGAGTACTGTGTCCAGTTCTGGGCACCACACTTTCAGAAGGACGTAGACAAACTGGAGAGGGTTCAGAGGAGGGCAACAAGGATGATCAAGGGACTGGAAACAAGGCCCTATGAGGAGAGACTGAAACAACTGGGCATGTTTAGCCTTCAGAAGAGGAGACTGAGGGGAGATATGATCGCACTCTTCCAGTACTTGAAGGGATGTCACACAGAGGAGGGCCAGGATCTCTTCTCGATCATCCCAGTTTGCAGGACACGGAATAATGGGCTCAAGTTACAGGAACCTTGATTCCATCTAAACATCAGGAAAAATTTCCTGACTGTCAGAGCAATAAGACAATGGAACCAACTACCTAGGGAGGTGGTGGGCTCTCCCACTCTGGAGGCATTCAAGGTGCGGCTGCTGGACAGTCATTGTCAGGAATCCTTTGACCTGGATTCCTGCATTGAGCAGGGGGTTGGACTCTGTCGCCTTGTTGGCCCCTTCCAACTCTACTTTTCTATGATTCTATGTGTGTAAAGCCAAGCTAGTATTCAGCCCTTTAATTAAATTGTTCATTCGTTTAGGCAAATGGGCGAGCCTTGCGGTTTGGGGAATAACAGTAATGTCTTGTTCGTTTATGCTCTGAATTTTTTTCATCATTAGCCTGAAAGTTACTGTCCAACAGCACTCATAAACCTGTTGCAACACATTTTTTCTGCCATGGCCTACAACAGTTTCAAGCAATACGCAGCTACCAAAACTCTTAATGCAAGAATCCAGCGTCATTTGGTTCAAAATGGCGAAGCAGGTGTGAACCCAGCAAGGGTGGCTTGTTGTGGGTAACTCAGTAGCTTATGCTCTTCACCTTCCTCTAGCCCTTGTGCAGACTCCGTCAACCTGGTTTCAGGATTTAGGGATCCCTCTCGACTGGCATTGAGCTGAAACCTCTCCTAGAGTGCCCGTTCCAGGGAAAACTGGAGATCCGCTGACCTCATAAACTGTGCTTTAGTATATGTGCATTAAGAGACAGAACAGAAACCACAGAGGAAGTCAACACTAAGAGTTGGTTCGGTCAACTTACCAGCTATGAACTAACCTCTTTTCCTTTATTCTACAGCTAAGTTTTGAAGTATAGAAGGCACCGAGGAATGTTCTCTAACCTTAAGATCATACACACATGAGAATGTCAATAATGTTATTCCCACTCTCAAAGTGATTGGCTTCAAAATAACTAAGAAAATTCTGGGTGAGTTCACAGGATAATTTAAGCCCACAAAGGCTCTGTGGGCGTAAAGTTGCCCCAGGCCATGCACGACTAATGTTCTTCTCTAAAGATACAGGCAATGATAGTGGCCAGGCAATTAAGTGCCTGCTTACAAAAGAGAGTCAAGGGCAACTCATGAGCTACGCTCTCCACATGAGGAAGACCTCTTCCAGAGTACCTCTGATGCTCTGTAGCTGAAAGCCTCAGTCTTGGGCAGAGAGTGGCTGGAACATCTGTGTGCCAGCTCAGACTGAGGTGCTCCCTGGCTGCCCAGATCTCCTCACTGGAAACCCAGCCCCTGTGCTTGGACCCTCATTGGACTTTGCCTCTGCAATTGACCCTGCCTGGTTACTCTGTTGTCTGCTTGGCCTCTGCCTACCCAGTCCGGGATTGTCTTCTGCCCTCACCTTCGCTGGTGGCTGCCTTGGCCCCACGTGGAATGGGACAGGGGGTGTTATTGCAGCCCACCGCCACCCGCCTGCTAACCACCAGCCCCAATAAGCTGCCAGTCTAGGGATGGGCGACCTGCCTGGCTCTCGAGCACCAGCTGAGGCACTCGCCGGACTTCCGGGTCCCCGGCTCTACGTTGTTTACATAGAAAATGGCCCAAGATACGTTAAAAACTGCCTTATTGGTGCAAATTAGGCTGTTTTTAAAACATTTAATGCCATTTTCTATATAAACAAGATAGAGCCAGGATCCTGGAAGTCGCTTTCCCTGGCTCAGCTCGTGAGAACATGAGTCAGGGAAAAGGTAGGGCGAGCGGAGCTCAGGGGGTTGAGCCCGGCGAGTTCGCCAGACTTCCACCCCCCCAATCAAGTTCCGCGCACATCCCTCATACGCCACAATTACCGCCCCCCCAAATGTGGAATCTGATGCAACTTTGGTAAACACCTCTATGAATTTGTAAAGGAAGCCAAACACTTTGTACTACAAATCCTAACATTTCGACAAGGTGTTTTGCACATCTCTCCCAAGGGATTTAGGGCACAATCTTATGCAGCATGTTTAGATAGAAGGCAAGTGCTTCCAACTCCCAGCATACCCAAATGCTGGCTGGGGCATGCTGGGTGTTGTAAGACTTTTTATCTGTCTAAACATGTCTAGGATTGTGCCCTGATTTATATTTAAAAAATCAATAAATGTATATGGAGCTGATTTATACGAGACCATCCCTCCCCAACCTGGTGCCCTCCAGATGTTTAGGACTACAACTCCCAGCATTCCAGTTCATTCTCCATGCTGACTGAGGTTAATGGGAGTTGAAGTCCAAAACGTCAGGAGGGCAGCAGGTTGGAGAAGGCCGCCCTAGACAATATCAAATGCCACAGTCCTCTTGAGTTCAGGAAGAAGTTGTTCTGCCACCCAATTCACAGCTGGATGTGAGCCTGGGGTGCCTCAAATAAGCTGCACTCTTCCCCTTGCCCACCTGCACAGTAACAGCGCATGTTGGGGGGGCTACGCCCCTTCTACCCCTCAGCCACCTTTTTCCACCCCACCCCAGGCTGCTTGCACCAGGCACATCCCACAGAGAGGCAGAGGGGATTTGGGTGCTCCAGGACGACCAGCTCTGCTCGCTGCTGGAGGGGCCAATGCTTAGGTGCTAGTTCCTGCGTCAGGAACTGACCCAAGTGATGTGCTCTGAGTATTTCGCTCCTGAGTCCCACTGATGGCCACCAGTGTCCCCATGTGGGCTCCCACGTGGACATTGGTGGCCCACAGGCAATTTAAGGATTGGCACCTCCATGCACGGATCTGCCAGAGGCATGGCTGCCACATGGCAGTGATCCAGATGTGGAGAAAGTGCCACCTGGGCAGCATAATGTTCACCCAAGATGTAGCGGAGCATTACTCATCCCCATGCATGGTTGCCATCCGCTTGCAGAGCTGGCAGTCCTTCGGAGGGGTGTGGGTAGGGCCAGCCCGCCCCATGCAAGGGGTGGGGGAAGATGAGCGCATGGACTTAATGTGCCCCAGTGCTCTAACAGCCTAAAGCCTTTGTGTACCTCCTTCATCTTGCTTTCCTTAACGGATTTTCTGCACTCCTGGTTTGCCCCAAAGTTTCTTCATTTCAGCAAGGTAATTGGTTGTGGCGGGCTGGGTGGGTGTCATTTTGTTGCTGCTATTGTTAAAGCAGCAAGTAGACTCTGGCTAGATTCTGGTCTGCCTTCTGTCCACCCTTGTTCAGGCAGAAGTACCCTACCAATGGTGGTTTCATAGATCTGAATAGAGTTGGAAGGAGCCTACAAGGCTATCAAGTCCAACCCCCTGCTCAATGCAGGAAACTAGAGGAGGGGTCTCCCATCCAAGTAATAACCATGCTGGACCCTGCTTAGCTTTCCACACTCAGACAAGTTGAACCAGCGTGAGCCACTCCCTCCAGTGGGCCCATCCTCTCTGGAAATAAGAAATACAGGCAGTCCCCATGTTACGAACGAGATCCGTTCAGAAGTCTGTCTTTAAGTCGAATGTGTACATAAGTCGGAACGGAGGCCACGCAATGATTGCAAAGTGTCACAAAGTATACTGCGTGTGTTTGCAAGTATGAACCATCGTATTTCACTCTGATTTTTACGTATATGGCGGTCTGATCTTAAGTATGAGTTGTCCGTAAGTCGGGAGGTTTGTAACCTGGGGACTGCCTGTACAGTCCTACGTTATCTTTTACAACCGTCTTAATTATTTAAGTCATTTAAAAGTGTATTTAAAATGTTTCTGTAAATTTTTTGATGTTTTTATTGTTTGTATGTATGTAGTTATTTATTTATATACTGTATTGTATTGTAAAATTTTATTTTTATTGTATAATTGTATTTTATTATGTAGTTTTTATCATTGTTGTAAACCACCCAGAGAGCTTCGGCTATTGTGCGGTATAGAAATGGAATAAATAAAAATAATAAAAACAATAATAGGACAGGTGTAACATGGTGGTCCCATGGGCATACAGCAATCAGCATCCTTGCTGCCGTGTTCTGGACCAATTGCAGCTTCTGAAGCCTCTTCAAAGGTAACCCCACGCAGATCACATTACAGTAATCTAATCTTGCTGTAACTGAAGCATCTATGTGTTACCATAGCCTGGTCTGACCTCAGGACCTGCACGGCTGGCACACCAGCCTAAGATGGACAAAGGCACTCCTGGCGACTGCTGCGGCCACCTGGTCCTCCAGGTGTGACGCTGAATCCAGGAGCACCCCCAGCTTGCAACACTGATTCTTCAAGGGGAGTACAACCCCATTCAAAACAGGTTGAATCCCTACTAAATCCCTACTTTATAATGCGGGTGGGGGGCTCACCCTCTCCCCTCACAGAGGTTTCCCAATGAGAACCAGCCCTATTGCAAGGCTGCCGCGCTTGCCCCAGCAGGAGAAACTCAGAGGCCCGCCTCCTCACGACTACCCTGGCCCAAAGTCAGCCCCTCTCGATCTCTTCACGATGCATGCAGCAGAGGCGAAGCCAGACTCTGGGGGCCTGCAGCCCCCTGCAAAGGCCACATCCTCTCAGGCATTCTTCTCCCGTGGGTGGGTGGGGGGTCAATGGCCCTGGAGAGACATCCTGAGAGTAACACACCTCAGCCGAAGAGTCCATCAGCTTCTTTGATAAAACCCCGGGAAGAGAAGCTGTGTGAGGAGCACAAGAGCAGTGGCTTGAACTGCGGGGGGGGGGGGGGGGGCTGGACACTGCCAAGGGGGGAGCCCCTTCCTGAGGGCATCCCAGCCACAGGCAACAGAGCCAGCTGCAGTGGCCATGAGGGCCATGGGTAACAGAGGGTTGGGCTTCAGGAAGACTACCCCACCCCAGAATCCCTGAGGTAGAAATGCATGGTCAGTCCACAGTTTCCTTTCCCCCGATGGTTCCAGGGTGGGGTAGCCTATACCTTCGGGATGTAGAAAAGCCGTTCATCCTCAGCCTGGGCTTATATTCTCTCATGTGCTAGACACAACCTGTGGGAACTGGGCCCCTGCAGAGACACCTCAAAGGGACATGGGAATCGATTCTGACTCGGAGAAAGAGGAGGAGGGGGAAGTGGGGAAGAGCCAAGGAGGGGGGGGAAAGATAAGGGAGGAGGGAGCAGAAAGTCAAGCTTTTCTGAGGAAGATAAGGCCTTGAAGGCCTGGTTTTGAGATACCTACTGGGAAGGGGAGGGCATTAGTCAATCTGAATTAGTCTGGCACAATTTCTAATCTGGTCAGGTTACATGGATAAACTGATTCTACAGAATTCTAAAACAGCTTGTTTCTGTTGTTACTAATATCTGCAAAAGACTTTAATCTGTAATCTAAAACCAGCTTCCTTGTTTGCAGTTTTACATCATAAAAGTTAGTTGATTAGAAGAACAGTTTCTTTGCTTAACTGGGCAGGGTGGGGGGGTGGGGGGAATCATAGAATCATAGAAAAGTAGAGTTGGAAGGGGCCTACAAGGCCATCGAGTCCAACCCCCTGCTCAATGCAGGAATCCAGGTCAAAGCATCTCTGACAGATGTCTGTCCAGCTGCACCTTGAATGCCTCCAGACTGGGAGAGCCCACCACCTCCCTAGGTAGTTGATTCCATTGTCTTATTGCTCTGACAGTCAGGAAATTTTTCCTGATGTTTAGGTGGAATCTAGGTTCCTGTAACTTGAGCCCATTATTCCGTGTCCTGCAAACTGGGATGAACGAGAAGAGATCTTTGCCCTCCTCTGTGTGACATCCCTTCAAATACTGGAAGAGTGCGATCATATCTCCCCTCAGTCTCCTCTTCTGAAGGCTAAACATGCCCAGTTCTTTCAGTCTCTCCTCATAGGGCCTTGTTTCCAGTCCCTTTATCATCCTTGTTGCCCTCCTCTGAACCCTCTCCAGTTTGTCTATGTCCTTCTTAAAGTGAGGTGCCCAGAACTGGACGCAGTACTCAAGATGAGGCCTAACCAGTGCCGAGTAAAGGGGAATTATCACTTCCCGCGATTTGGAAGCTATACTTCTATTAATACAGCCCAAAATAGCATTTGCCTTCTTTGCAGCCACATCGCATTGCTGGCTCATATTCAGTTTGTGATCTACCACAATTCCAAGATCCTTCTCACTTGTAGTATTGTTGAGCCAAGTGTCCCCCATTCTGTAACTCTGCATTTGGTTTCCTCTCCCTAGGTGCAGCACTTGGCATTTATCCCTATTAAATTTCATTCTGTTGTTTTCGGCCCAGCGCTCCAGCCTATCGAGGTCACTTTGAATTTTGTTTCTGTCTTCCAGAGTATTAGCTGTTCCACCCAACTTTGTGTCATCTGCAAATTTGATAAGCATTCCCTGTACCTCCTCATCCAAGTCATTAATAAAAATGTTGAAGAGCACCGGGCCCAGGACCGAGCCCTGTGGTACCCCGCTCGTTACCTCTCCCCAGTTTGAGAAGGAACCATTGATAAGCACTCTTTGAGTCCGATTCTTTAGCCAATTGTGGATCCACCTGATAGTTGTTCCATCTAGCCCACTCTTAGCTAGCTTACTAATCAGGATATCATGAGGCACTTTGTCGAAAGCTTTGCTGAAGTCCAGATATATAATGTCCACAGCATTCCCACAGTCCACAAGGGAGGTTACCCGATCAAAAAATGAGATCAGATTAGTCTGACAGGATTTGTTCTTGACAAATCCATGCTGGCTTCTAGTAATCACTGCATTGTTTTCAAGGTGCTTGCAGACTGACTTCTTTATAATCTGCTCAAAAATCTTCCCAGGGATTGATGTCAGACTGACTGGCCTATAGTTCCCAGGTTCCTCCTTCTTGCCCTTTTTGAAGATGGGAACAACATTTGCCCTCCTCCAGTCGTCTGGCACTTCACCTGTCCTCCAGGATTTCTCAAAGATAATAGACAGTGGTTCTGAGAGTTCTTCTGCCAGTTCCTTTATTACTCTAGGATGCAGCTCATCAGGCCCTGGAGATTTAAACTCGTTCAGAGTAATCAGGTGCTCCTTGACCATTTGCCTATCAATCTCAAGCTGCAAAGCCTAGACACGACACAACCTTCCGGAGGATGCAGCGACCAAATGCTATTGTGCCCAATGAATGTATGGACAGGTCTTCAGAGAGCCAGTGTGGCGTAGTGGTGAGAGTGTTGGACTGGGACTCGGGAGATCCAGATTCTAGTCCCCACTTGGCCATGAAACTCACTGGGTGACTTTGGGCCAGTCACTGACTCTCAGCCTAACCTACCTCACAGGGTTGTTGTGAGGATAAAATGGAGAGGAGGAGGAAGATCATGTACGCCCCCTTGGGTTCCTTGAAGGAAAAAAGGCGGGGTATAAATATAGTAAATAAATAAATAAAAAATCACTGCCTACCCACTGATTCAATCGAAAGGCAAGTCCTATCAGCCGTGGAAGGTGCAAAACTTCAAGGAATTATCTGTCTGTGGGGAATGACCAGGGGACTGGTGTCAGACGAATGTGGTCTCCGATCCAATGAGCCACTCTGGAAGTTGAAACCTGTGAAGAGAAAGCCTGACCACACACTTTCTGAACCCTGACCCACTTTTTCCTTTCTGCTGCGCACCCATCCCCCTCCATCTGCTTGCATGATCCCCACCCTAGGCAGAGGAGACACAGTTCTGGGCAGACCGGTTTTACATGGCTACATTTATTTATTTATTTATTTATTTATTATATTTATCAATCGCCCATCTGGCCGGTCACCCGGCCACCCTGGGCGATGTACAATTAAAATACAATAAAACACAATAAAACATAATA
Organism: Shinisaurus crocodilurus; assembly: GCA_021292165.1. Classification (NCBI taxonomy): domain Eukaryota; kingdom Metazoa; phylum Chordata; class Lepidosauria; order Squamata; family Shinisauridae; genus Shinisaurus; species Shinisaurus crocodilurus. The sequence continues at coordinate 87,558,371 of CM037882.1, read as the reverse complement.
ATTAAAACAATATAAAAAATTCTCATTAAAAACCTAACCCACCCCATATTCCCGCCTGAACAGTACATATGCATCTACTTCAATAGGGCACATTTACATTTACCCTCAAGGAAGTGCATAACATTCAGTCTTGCCACTGGTGGTTGCTGAAAAAGGAGAGGAATCATTTTGCTGCAGGTGTAGGCTATTTCCCTCAGCACAAATAACTTCGAAAGGAATTCCATTGCGGCCAGAGTCCCTTCCACCCATTTAGAAATCTCTCCCGGGGTTGTGAGCGAGGCAGGAGGGGCCGGGGGTGCATCTCGGTCCCCGCTGCCCTGCTGCGCACAAACGCGTCTCCTTGGCAGAGCAGCCAAGGCGCTCCCAGGCCTTTCCACGCCCCGGGCGGAGGTTGCAGAGCAACCGGGTCAGGTGACCGGTACTGGGCCAATCAAAGTCGTGAAAAGCAGCAGTGGGTTGGCTGTGGGAAAGGTCTGGCGAGGAAAGCCCAGATCCGGTCCGGAGCAAAGCGCCAGCAGCAGCAGCAGCAGCAGCAGCAGCTTTTATTCTTTTTCTTTCAGACCGGAGCAGCCTTTTAAACAGTATTTTTATTTTATTTTTTTGAAGAGAAGGCTGCCAGAGCGAGCGAGCGAGCAACGTCTCCCTCCCCCCAGACTGAGGAGCCCGCCAGGCAAGGGACAGCGTTCACGGTGTCGTGGGGTGGGGGGTGCTTTGGCGGTGGGGTTGCTGTGGGGCAGCTTGGAGGTTGCGTGATTTAAGCTGCGGTGGCTTGTGCGATTCAACTAGGATTTCGCTGAGCCAAAGTGGGCTCCGGGCCCCTTTCTGCTCATCCCATAGCTTAGAGACGGGTCACTTATGTTTTCTCAGCAAGATCTGGTAGTTGTGGGTCATTTTTGAATTTCTTGGAGCAAGATGTGGTGGTTGTGCGCCGTTGTTGTTTTTTAAAAAGATCTGAACAAGACGTGGTGTGGTGGTTGTGAGGCAGTATTTCCTCTGAGGAAAAATATTTGCGGGGGCTCGGGGACTTTTATCGGACGCCTTTCCCAAGCCACTGCAGTATGCTGCTCAGGAGACAGGCTGGGGCCCCTCGAGGTTGGTGCTGGCTGCTGCAGCACCTTTTCTTATTTAAAAAAAAAACATTTAATACTCTGGGAGCACCTGTATGGGCAGGTGCACGGTTATAGATGCTCATCTTTTTATTTTTTAAAATATTTATTTCAAACTAATTATTTACTTAATTTATTTCAGAGTATTTTTATCCCACTCCTCAGTCAAGAAGGCTCCTGGAGGGGCTTATATATGATCAGTAAAAGAAGACAGTCCCTGCCTGCAGGCTTACAGTCTAAAAAGACAGGGCACACAAGGAAAAAGGAATAGGGAGGGGTGGGGGTGGGAAATAACTCCTATGCATCTTTAGAGGGAAGTAAGTCCTACAACTTTCTGCATCTCCCAGCTACCCATGCTGGCTGAGGAATTCTGGGAGTTGTAGGACTTATTTCTGTCTAAAGCTGCCCCTCTCCACTCTCCTCCAGCTGTGATTCGAAATCGCAGCTTTATTATGGTCAAAGCCCACCTCCACTGGCGCCTGTCAGACCCTACCCGCACACTCTCCTAATCTCCGCTGCCACCAACCCCCTCCACTGTAACCAATTCAGACCACACCTTTTAAGTTTTAAAAATGAAATAAGTTTATTTAACTACAATTAAGGGTAGGGAAATGGATAATGTAAATGGATTCTAAGTGTTGAAAACTCCCTCTCTCAGACAAGAGTGCAGCTCCCAACTCCACCCAGATCACATCCACAGATCACAAACCCCCCCTCTCCAGGCAACCCTCTGGGACTCCCTCCTGAACAGCCCCGCCCACTGTTTATATCACAGGCTTCACACACCCCCTTCTCACTCTCTCAGCCAATCAGCCGACATCCAACATTCCAAATGCCTCTCACACTCCCCCCTCCCCTACTAACTGATATGCCGCTTTGTCCATGGGCAGGGGCATGACATATCTCCCCCCCCCCAAAATACACTAATGGAGAACCAAGCATTATTTCTAATGCCAGGTTCGTAGTGTCCAAAAGTCTTTGGTAAAGTCCATTTAGGTCACGCCGTCCAGCTGCTGCTTCTTAGCTCTCCCTTGCGCCTTACTACCTGCTGGGCTGCTGTCCTCTGGTTCCGCCCCTCCACCTGCTGGGCTGCTGTCCTCTGGTCTCACCTCTCCTTCACTCTCCCAAGGCCTCTGCGCCTCCACGCTCATTGACCACCAGCAGCTCTGCTCCCTGACAGCTGTTACTTCGGGAAAGGCCATTTGCTATAAGGTTTTCCTTTCCTTTCACATGCTTGTACTGGATGGTGAATTCTTGTAAGCACCAAGACCATCTTTGCAGCATCGTGTCCCCATTTCCCATCATGTCCCGCACTTCTTCCCTTATTGTCTGTAGCAGGGGGCTATTCCTGTGATTAGGTGTTGTCCGAATTGGTGAGTTCCGGCGTCTGTAAGGTGCCGGTATATGGCTGTTCTACCAGGCTTGTTACTGAACAGCTGCTCAAACTGTCCCAGAACTCCCATGATCTCCCCCTTCGTGATGTCATCCACCCTCTTGTCCCATAAAATTGGATTCCTCCTTTGTGCTCTCTTGTACCAGGTCTGGCACTTGCAGCTCAGATCCGTCATATGAAGCCTCCACTAGCTGCACGCTGTTCTCTCTTGCCCTATATGGCTTTAGCATATTTACGTGGACAGATTTGGCTTTGTCAGTGGTGTTTTTGGAGATAGTGTAGGTTAAGGTGTTGAACTTATCTCTCAGAATGTAGGGTCCCTCCAGCTGGCTTGCATCTTATCCTGACGCCTAGGCAGGAGTGCCATTACCAGATCTCCAATTTCATATTGGATCTCCCTGGCTCCCCTGTCATACCACCTCTTCTGGGTTTCTTGGGCTGCCCCTACAATACAGTACAGGCCTTGCAAACACAATTGCACTCTGTTGATACACAGAAAGTCTGGAAAAAACTCCTGCTATGAGCTACTGCAGCATGCAAACTGCAGGAGCCCAACAGCTAAAAAAACAACAACCCCACACTACCCAGAGCACCCCCCTCTGGCATACATAACATACCTTCCTCTCTGGAAGGTACCAGAGGGTAGTTCTTGGGGAGGAGGCTTTGGATCCTCGGCCACTCACTTGTGGGGTGTCGCAGGGTTCCATCCTCTCCCCGATGCTATTCAATATCTACCTAAAATATCATCAGGAGGTTTGGGGTGCGCTGTCATCAATATGCGGATGACACGCAGCTCTACCTTTCCTTCAAGTCCTCACCAAGGTTGGCTGTTGAAACCCTGTCCAAGTGCCTGGAGGCAGTGGGTGGCTGGATGGGAAGGAACATGCTGAAACTGAACCCTGACAAGACCGAGGTATTTCTGGTGGGAGACAAGGGGAGGTTAGGGGATGTTGACCTGGTGCTCAATGGGGTACATCTACCCCTGAAGGACCAGGTCCTCAGCTTGGGAGTCATTCTAGACTCCCAGCTGTCCATGGAGGCTCAGGTGTCAGCTGTGAGCCGGGCGGCGCTGTATCAGCTCCATCTGATACGGCAACTGCACCCCTACCTTCCTAATCTGCTCCTATCAGTGGTTCATGCCTTGGTTTCCTCCTGCCGATCGATTGTGGGGTTACCCTGGGAGACGGATCGGAAGTTGCAGCTGGTACAGAATGCAGCAGCTCGCCTGGTTAAAGGCCGCCGCCGGCGTGATCACATCACTCCAGTGCTCAAAGAGTTGCGCTGGCTACCAGTTGTTTGCCGAGCCGAATTCAAGGTGTTGGTGTTGTCCTTTAAAACCCTGTACGGCTCCGGTCCAGTATATCTCAAGGAGCGCCTCCAGCAACATCAAGTAGGCCGCTCAACAAGATCCACCACGGATGGCTTTCTCCCTGTCCCATCAACCAGAGAAACCAGGCTGGTGGGGACTAGGAGGGCCTTTTCTGTGGCAGCCCCCAATTTATGGAACTCTCTCCCCAGTGACCTCCGCCATGCCCCTTCCTTGACTAGCTTCCGCCGGGCATTAAAAACGTGGTTTTTCAGGCGGGAATATGGGGTGGGTTAGGGTTTTTAAGTTTTGTACTGTTTTTAATTGTGTGTTATACTGTGTGTGTGTGTGTGTGTGTGTCCCCCTTGTATTTTGTTGCATTGTACATCGCTCGGAGTGGCCGGATGTCTGGCCAGATGGGCGATTCATAAATATAATAAAATAAATAAATAAAAATAAGTATCACACTGCAACTATTCAGTAGTGCAGCTAACTAATTTTCAACCCTGGAATTACAGTAATGGACGCATGGGGCCCACTTTTATATGGACGCGTGTGGCGCTGCAGTTGTGAAGGACACAAGTAACATTTCTCCTCCAACCCTATAAATTGCTTTACACCTACTTCTACGTTCCTGATATGTTGGAGACAAAAAAAAGCCCCCAACAACAACACATCTCCTAACCCTGATTTTAAAAATGAAGAAGAAATATGAGCCTGTGCAGTTTCACATTCTGAGTGCATTTAAATCAAAGCACCATTATGGTTAGAGAAATTACATGGAGTTTGCTTCTGCTGCCCTGATGCTAAGAACATTGATTTAGGAATAAGCACTGCCCCCCCCTCCCATATATCCCACATCAGCTGATCCCGGGCCTGTTTGCCACTGCCCACATCAGCTGCTGATCTGTTTGCCCACTGTGGGGGTGGGGTGGCTGGATTGTGAGGCCCTGAAATTTTAATTTCTTGCTAGATCATGCGGGAAATAATTATCTTACTCCATAGCGGCCAAACTCAAATGCCGTTCAGGCTGCAAGTTGCAAATGGGTGAGGTGGGGCCCTGTACTATTTATTCAGTACAAATAAAACTACATGTGCCAGCCTTTTTCTGCTTGGGGGCTAATGAGCATGAACATGTTTTTTGCAGGTGCAATTTTGACCAGGGAAAAGGCATGGATTAACTCTCCCTCTCACACACACACTTTCCCGCATCAATTTCATGGAGGAGAAGGCTATCAGTGGCTACTATTCCTGATGGCTATATGCTATCTCCGGTATCAGAGGCAGTATGCCTATGTACACCAGTTGCTGGGGAACATGGGTGGGAGGGTGCTACCTCACAGGGTTGTTGTGAGGATAAAGTGGAGAGGAGGAGGACCATGTAAGCCTCCTTGGGGGCCTTGCAGGAAAAAAGGCGGGATATAAATATAATAAATTAATACATAAATAAAATTTGTTGCTGGGGGCTGGGTTGCTTCCTACCACCTAGAAAGATTAATCGAAATAATCTATACAAAAGCCTATGGAACCCCATAACATTGAGGCCCCAATCCAAGACTCTATTTACAAAACCTTTTTTGAAAATTATATGAATACATTCTCTGATAATATAGAATTAGTATGTCTAATCTCTATTCCATAACAAGATCCTTGAACTATAGCACATTTTAAATTAAAACGATGGTCAGGTAGGCCTTTTTCTTTAAAAAACAAAAACAAAACAAAAGCATTGTAACAATACCAATAAAAAACCCGATTTAAGTTTTTTAAAAATCCGATTTAAATATTTAAAATTCCGATTTTTATCCACCCTGAAACCAAGCAAGCCTCAGTTGAAGCCTGCGGGCAGGGACTGTCTTGTTAATTGCTGTAAACCTCCCAAAGAGCTTCGGCTATTGGACGGTATAAAAATGAAATAAATAAACTGTCAGAGGGAGAGAGAAGGGAATTCTCACTCCTTGCTAGGCAATGTCCAGAATCCCCCCCCCACTGCCCAGAGAAACTTGATTTCTCCATCTGCCCGCAAAGAGAAAAGGTGGGGGGGGGGTCACGAAGAGAGACTTTGAGATGAAGAAGAAAAGGGGGGTTATTAGAGGGGAATGAGAAAAGGGGGGTCATTAGAGGGGAAGGGGAGAAAAGGGGGGTCATTTGAGGGGAAAGGGTGTGTCATTAACCAACTGGGAGGATGGGGGGCTGACAAGAATGAGTTGGCTTTTGTCGCTCACCCACACTGCGGCCTTCCCCAACTCCGTTCCCCTTCCAGGTGTATTGGACTGCAACTCCAGCTGGACTGCCCCCCCCCCCCCCACCCCCGGCTAACTGACATTTTGTACAGAATTTGTAGGTGCTGTTGAACATGGTGAAGTCGACATTTTGAATATCTTACAACCGAGTCCTGTGCATGTTTACTTGGAAATGAGCCCCACTGAGTCCAATGGGGCTTACTTCCTTGTCAGTGTCCTTGGGATGGTTTAAGTGTTGTTGTTTTTAGCAAAGTTTTTAAAATTATTATTTTTAGCAAGGTATTATGTGATCAAACTGATACCTTGGAAGTGAGTCCCACTGTGTTTATGGGGCTCACTCGGTAAGAAATGTGTTGCCTAACTGTTATTTCTAGGTAGAGATGTGCAGGCCACGAAAAAAGCTGGAAATTTTTTTGGGGGGGAAATGTTTTTTACCATCTTTTTTCCACAGTGTGGAAAAAAATGTTTTTCCCCCAGATTTTTTTCCAAAAAGAACCATTGTTTTCCCTAATTTTTCCATTGTTTTCCCGGAAACAATCTCTATCTGGGTTGCAGAAAAATCTCTATATTGTATTATATCAACCCTTTTTTTTTCTTAGCATGGCATGCTACAAGACCTCATTGAGGTGGCTTACTCATTTACCTCTTGATATTGTCTTAACACAGACTTTTAAAGAATCACTTGTGTGGTTGCCTGTGGTGAGTAAGATCCACACCTAAGTGACCAGGCAGGGAAACTGGAAGAAGGTTGGTGCAACAAATGCCTGACAGCTTGGCTAGTGTAATGTGTTTGTTGTTTAAGTGTGCTAGTAACCCTTTTAGTTATAAATGTGAAACAAGAGGTGCCTAGTTCTCTTGGTCCAGTGACAGATGGGAGGCTTCTCTTCTTTTGCAGGCCAACAGGTTGGGGAAGCTACCATATATATATATATATATATATATATATATAGTTCCCAGTGGGCTTCTTTCTTTCCTGCTCCATGCAAAGCCAGGAAAGCCCTTTGATTTGGGGGGAAATTTAAAAAGTCTGAAATGTTGAAAAAGATAGAAAAGAAGCGATTTGCCGATTATACCCCTTGCATTTTGAATAGAATTAGCCTCCTCTCCATAGATTTAAAAAGATGTCTGAATGAGAGAAATGTTTTCCCCAGAAATGGAGGCTTTCCACATATGTAAATTCAAGAGTTTCATAAATTGTCTACAAGTCAGATAATTAATCAACACATACCTCTCTCCATTGTATCCTCACAACAACTCTGCGAGGTAGGTTAGGCTGAGAGTCAGTGACTGGCCCAAAGTCACACAGTGAGCTTGATGCCCGAGTGAGGACTAGAACCCAGGTCTCCCGAATCCCAGTCCAACAGTCTAAGCAGTAGGCCACAGTGGTGTTGTTTTGGAGCCTTGGTGTTTACCAGCCTTTCTTTCACAGAGATGATCTGGTTGCTAGCTGGAGTCATCCCTGGGAAAAAAGAACAAATCTTCCTGCCCTGAGAGTGTAGTAATTAACTCACGGAACCACCTCTTGGCTTTGCAGGGCTTGGTAGCATCTCCAATCATGGCAGTCTTGGGCTTGAAACAGAAGAATGAGGAGTTCCTTTGGTCCTTTTAGGGCTTCCTTGGAGCACTGATCCACGATGGGCAAGAAAGACTCCGTCGGCTCTACAGCAGGATGGGGGTCTGGTACCCCCACAACTGGGAGCAGTGGGGGATTCTGGGAAAGAACAGTGCAGAGAATCCTGGGAGAAGAGATGCTCTGCCCAGAGGTACAGAGCTGGCAGTTCTGCTACCAAGAGGCCGAGGGGCCACGGGACGTGTGCAGCCGACTCCACGATCTCTGCCGTCGGTGGCTGAAGCCGGAGAGGCACACAAAAACGCAGATCCTGGACCTGGTGATCCTGGAGCAATTCCTGGCCTTCCTGCCCTCGGAGCTGGGTAGCTGGGTGAGGGAATGTGGAGCGGAGACCAGTGCCCAGGCGGTGGCCCTGGCAGAAGGCTTTCTCCTGAGCCAGGCAGAGAATAAGAAGCAGGAAGAGCAGCAGGTGAGAGAAGTAAATCCTAATATTCATTTATTTATATATTCTATTTCTATCCCACCTTTCTTCCTTCAAGGAACCCAAGGCGGCTTACATGGTCCTCCTCCTCTCCATGTTATCCTCACAACAACCCTGTGAGGCAGGTTAGGCTGAGAGTCAGTGGCTGGCTCAAAGTCACCCAGTGGGTTTCATCATGACCTAGTGGGAACTAGAACCCGGATCTCCCAGTCCTGCACTCTAACCACTATGCCACACTGCTTCTCGTAGTTCAGAAAGACAAATAACGGGAGGGAGGACATAGTAACATGTGCTACTCAGTGTGGCGTAGTGGTGACATTGTTGGACTGGGACTTGAGAGATCCAAGTTCTAGTCCCCGCTCAGCCATTAAACTCTCTGGGTGACTTTGGGCCAGTCACTGACTCACAGCCTAACCTACCTCACAGGGTTGTTGTGAGGCTAAAATGGAGAGGAGGAGGATTATTATGTAAGCCGCCTTGGGTTCCTTGCAGGGAAAAAAGGTGGGGTATAAATATAATAATAATAATAATAATAATAATAATAATAATAAATACTGTTGAAGCAGAGTATTCTCCGCTCCACATTCCCTCACCCAGCTACCCAGCTCCGAGGGCAGGAAGGCCTTCCAAACACTGAAGGCCTTTGCCTCTAGTGTCATTCCTTTCCTAATACCTCTTCCCATTCCATGTTTTGGGTCCTCACTGCTCTTTCAGGAGCAGGGCCTGCTTGCAAAATTGGGCGCTGGTTTCCCCGGGGAAGAGGAGGCTCCATCGGGCAGCAGACCGAGCCCAGCGCGGAGGGGAATCGTACAGGAGGGTGACGGAAGAGCCACCTTGCAGGGTAAGGACTAACGGTGCAAAATTTGGGGGGTTGAGTGGGGATGGGGAGTGACACTTAACTTCATCCTTTTCCACAGTTCGGAAATGGGTTTACTGTCTACATCTACAGTTGTTATGCATGGAAACCAGTAGTGTGATTTCTGGTCAAGAACCCAAATGGGGTGGGATGTGTTTTCACACAATTGAAACAATAATATTAAAAAAACACAGCTGTTTAATGCCCTCGTGTACTTAGACAGGCATCATTTCATCTCCCCTGCCTTCATACCACTTTTGTCTCCCACAGGTGATAGGATGCTGCCAGCAAGAGGTACCCCATCACCTCTTCCTTATGGAGATGTACCAGCTGCTGTGGGACCAGATCAGGTAGGGGGAAGGATCTCTGTTGTAGGGCCAAGGGGCGGCCTGGCGGCCTCTGTCCTCTGCTCACATCCTGGGCCTGAACAAATCTCTCCCCTTCCTTCTCTTTGCTTCTGTCAAAGCGGCCCACTTCGAAGGTTGTTACTGCTACAATGAAGGCTTCGATCAGGTTTCCCATGGGCACAAAAGAAGAGAGAAGGGCATGGATAGATGCTGAGAATAGTAACCATTCGCCTCACCTTAACCAGTGTTTTATATTTTGCTCCTCTGTAATCTTGATGGAATCGATGAGGAGGAAATGATTCCTTTTCCTTTCAGGGTTTAGTGTCCTTGGAGGAGGTGGCCGTATCTTTCACCGAGTCGGAGTGGGCACTCCTGGATCCCGACCAGAAATCTCTGTACAGGGCAGTCATGGAGGAGACTTCTGGGATTGTGGCCTTTCTTGGTAAGGCTCCGTCTTTCCCTGGTTGGTAATAATGACCGGGTTTGCATGATCGGGGAAGGAAAAGTAGTCACGCTGGCTTCTTTCCCCCGCCCCAGCGTGTCCCGCTTTTGCGCCGCCTCATTTGTATAAATCGTCTAAACCCAGGTTGCCGTGTCATCTGAAACCAGCAAGGTGGGCGGCAGGGGTGGCTTCCAATCCACTTTGCATCCCATGGCTTGTTCTAGGTTTCTGGGGTGGTTTGGAAACCAGCCCCGCTGCCCAGCCTCACCAGGCTTAGATGACGCAGGAACCTGCACACGGAGCAGGTAATTGGGAAAATGAGATGGTGCGCAATCTGCACGTGCAGGACAGGGAAAAGAAGCCACCGTGGTTTTTTTTTCTTCCCTGATCATGCAGACACTGCCAGTATCTTGTTTACAAATACAATGTTAGCATTTTTTGCACACTGTGTATGTTTCTGCACGTCAGGTCTCCATCTTCCAGTCTAACAGGATGTATCTATTTTTATTGACTAAGAGCGCGATCCGAGGCATGCCTAGACCAAAAAATTGTCTAAAATCATCTGTTTTTTATTGTGAACTGCCTCGAGAGCTTCGGCTACTGGGTGATATAGAGATGATGATGATGATGATGATGATGATGATGATGATGATGATGATACTTCTCAGCATGCTGCCTGGGGAATGCTGGCTATAAGACCATTTTCCTCCCTGGTACCAAGTGAAGAAACATACCTTATCTGTCACCATAAATCTGTCTTCCATATTTTACTTGGAACAGGGAGCATGAGAAGCCTTTAGCTTGAAATTAGAAATGAAAATGATTCTCTAGTGAAACAACAGATCAGTGAACCAAATGATAGGGCCGGGGTGGACCACGGCACTGCACACAAGGCCACCTCCATCAGGTGGGGGAGTGTGGTTGTGTCAGGTGCATGAATGGAGTCCATGTTTTCTGTCGAGAGCCCACCACTGTTTTCCTGGCTGTTTTCCCGCCCCCCGTCCTGGCATGAATCTGTTTGTGGCTCCCGGGCTGCTGCTTCTAATATTCCAGATGCTCTTGACTAGGAGTGGACTCTAAAGGTTCAACAGCACAATTAATGTCTGATCTTGTGTCCCAGCCCTTAAATGCCTACCTATTCATTCATTCATTCATTCATCTATTATGATTATTAGTATTTGTATCCCGCCTTTCTCCCAACACTGGGACCCAAGATGGCTTCCAGCCTTTAAAACTCATACAATTAAAACAAAAATAGAAAAATACAAAAGATAAAAATAGAATAACAGTAATACCTTGGATTGCAAGTAACTTGGTCTGAGAGCGTTTTGCAAGACAAGCAAAATTTTTTAAATAAAGTTTGACTTGATAAACATGCGATGTCTTACAAGACAAGGTAGGGATGTAACTGCTCGCCTCGAGCGGGCGTAGCAGGCCGAAATCGGCCCCGCTCACACCCGCCAGAGACTCGCTTTGATATAAGTGTTTTGGATTACAAGCACAGTTCCGGAACGAATTATGCTCTCCATCCAAGGTATTACTGTAAATCGTCAATAATATTGAAAAATTATGTGTGTGTGTGTGTGTGTGTGTGTGTGTGTGTAGTGTTACAAAACAGTACAATATACATAACAGTAAAAACAGCATTCCATCACATTACAGGCTAGTCCCAAATGCCTTCCAAAACAGGAAGGTCTTTGCCTGCCTCTGGAAGCTTACCAGGGAGGGTGCCACTCTAGCCTCCCTGGAGAGGGAATTCCAGAGCACTGGGGCAGCCACCGAGGAGGCCCTCTCCCGTGTTCCCACCAGGTGTGTTTGTGATGGTGGCGTAACCGAGAGAAGGGCCTCCCCTGAGGATCTCAAAATGCGGGCAGGCTCGTAGGGGAGAATACGGTCTTTCAGATAACCTGGACCCGAGCTGTATAGAGCTTTAAGGGTCACAACCAGCACTTTGAATTGTGCCCAGAAACAGACTGGGAGCCAGTGATGGTGTAACAGAGGGGTTGTATGCTTCCGGGTCTGTCCCTCCAGGAACGAATGGAGCCACTGTAAACAGCTGCAAGGCAGTTTGGTGCCCTAGGCAAGATCAGATATTTAGCGCCCCCCCCCTCCCACTTGAGAGCGCTGTCTGGCGCCCCCTTTAGCCTTGCGCCCTAGGCAGCTGCCTAGTTGGCCTAATGGTAGCACCGGCCCTGACTGTAAAACAGTGCCTCCAAGACCCATCCCAGCGAGGTGGCTCAGAAGGTTACCATGGTCGAGGGTATCGAAAGCTGCTGAGAGGTCCAGCAGAACCAAGAGGGACACACTCCCCCTGTCTAGTTTCCGGCGTAGGTTATCGACCAAGGCGACCATAGCAGTTTCTTTCCCATAACCAGGCCTGAAGCCAGACCGAAATGGATCTAGATAATCCGTCTCATCCAGGAATCCCTGGAGTTGGGAGGCCACCACATGCTCCAATACCTTGCCCAAAATAGGAATCTTGGAGACTGGCCAATAAGGGTTCAGAGGAGGGCAACAAGGATGATAAAGGGACTGGAAACAAGGCCCTATGAGGAGAGACTGAAAGAACTGGGCATGTTTAGCCTTCAGAGGAGGAGACTGAGGGGAGATATGATTGCACTCTTCCAGTACTTGAAGGGATGTCACACAGAGGAGGGCCAGGCTCTCTTCTCTATCATCCCAGTTTGCAGGACACGGAATAATGGGCTCAAGTTACAGGAACATAGATTCCACCTAAACATCAGGAAAAAATTCCTGACTGTCAGAGCAATAAGACAATGGAACCAACTACCTAGGGAGGTGGTGGGCTCTCCCAATCTGGAGGCATTCAAGGTGCAGCTGGACAGCCATCTGTCAGGGATGCTTTGACCTGGATTCCTGCATTGAGCAGGGGGTTGGACTTGATGGCCTTGTAGGCCCCTTCCAACTCGACCTTTCTATGATTCTATGATTAATTATCCAATAAAGTGGGGTTCAGGGAGGGCTTTTTTTTTAAGCAATGGTCTCACCACTGCCTCCTTCAGGCAGGTTGGCACCCTGCCTTGGTGAAGAGAGGCATGAACCACTCCCCTGACCCACTCAGTCAGTCCCACTCTGCCTGCCTTTATGAGCCAGGATATGCAAGGACACACGTGGTGGTTCTCACCTCCCCTAGGATCCTGGTCACATCCTCAGGCTGTACAAATTGAAAGTATCCAATAATACATAACCATATTCATCCATCCATTTGTTTGTTACTACATTTATATCTTGCTCTTTTCCTCACAGGAACCGACACAGAGAAGAACTCGTATACATGTCTGGAGAGTGGAAAGGGCCACAGTGTGAGCTCAACTGTCACTTCTGATCATAGAATTCACACAGGGGAGAGACCATATCAATGTTCTGAGTGTGGAAAGAGCTTCAGTCGGAGAACAACCCTCTCTTCTCATCAAAGAACCCACACAGGGGAGAGGCCATATGAATGTTCTGAATGTGGAAAGAGTGTCAGTCAGAGCACACACCTCACATCTCATCAAAGAATTCACACAGGGGAGAGACCATATCAATGTTGTGAGTGTGGAAAGAGTTTCAGTCACAGCGCAACCCTCACTTCTCATCAAAGAATTCATACAGGGGAGAGACCATATGAATGTTCTGAGTGTGGAAAGAGCTTCAAGAAGAACACAAACCTCACTTCTCATCAAAGAATTCACACAGGGGAGAGACCATATACATGTTCTGAGTGTGGAAAGAGTTTCAGTCACAGCGCAACCCTCACTTCTCATCAAAGAACGCACACAGGGGAGAGACCATATGAATGTTCTGAGTGTGGGAAAAGCTTCAGTCAGAGCACAGCCCTCACTTCTCATCAAAGAATTCACACAGGGGAGAGACCATATGCATGTTTTGAGTGTGGAAAGAGCTTCAGCAAGAGCACAAACCTCACTTCTCATCAAAGAAGTCACACAGGGGAGAGACCATATACATGTTCTGAGTGTGGAAAGAGTTTCAGTCACAGCAGAACCCTTACTTCTCATCAAAGAATTCATACAGGGGAGAGACCATATGAATGTTCTGAGTGTGGAAAGAGCTTCAGTCACAGCACAACCCTCACTTCTCATCAAAGAACCCACACAGGGGAGAGACCATATGAATGTTCTCAGTGTGGGAAAAGCTTCAGTCAGAGCAAAACCCTCACTTCTCATCAAAGAACCCACACAGGGGAGAGACCATATGAATGTTCTGAGTGTGGAAAGAGTTTCAGTCACAGTGCAACTCTCAGTTGTCATCAAAGAATCCACACAGGGGAGAGACCATATGAATGTTCTGAGTGTGGAAAGAGCTTTAGCAAGAGTGCACACCTCACTTCTCATCAAAGAACCCACACAGGGGAGAGACCATATGAATGTTTTGAGTGTGGAAAGAGCTTCAGTCGGAGAACAAACCTCACTTCTCATCAAAGAATTCACACAGGGGAGAGGCCATATCAATGTTCTGAGTGTGGAAAGAGCTTCTGTCAGAGCGCACAACTCACTTCTCATCAAAGAACCCACACAGGGGAGAGACCATATCAATGTTCTGAATGTGGGAAGAGCGTCAGTCAAAGCACACACCTCAGATCTCATCAAAGAATTCACACAGGGGAGAGACCATATAAATGTTCTGAGTGTGGAAAGAGCTTCAGGAATAACACAAACCTCACTTCTCATCAAAGAATTCACACAGGGGAGAGACCATATAAATGTTCTGAGTGTGGAAAGATGCTTCTGTCGGAGCACAACCCTCACTTCTCATCAAAGAATCCACACAGGGGAGACCATATAAATGTTCTGAGTGTGGAAAGAGCTTCAGCAAGTGCAGAAACCTCACTTCTCATCAAATAATTCATACAGGAGAGGGACCATATGAATGTTCTGAGTGTTGTGGTGGATGTCGTGGAGAAACAATTCTGACTTGGGTGCAAACTCCTGAACAGACGGAAGAGTATTATAACTTGCAAAGCTGGTCATTAGGTGTAGGAAAAACAGATCAGAAGTACAGGTATAATAAAGATAAACAGTATTTTATTAAAGAATAGAACATGAAAATGTACAATTTATGGTTCTTTAAAAGCTCCTCATTGATGCGGTTACTGTTACCACCAATCAGGCTATAGAAGCTACAGTTCCTAACCTAACCAATCCTAAGCTGATTTCCTTATCAAGTTCCACCCCAGTTAGCACACAGGCATGGCAATGAGAGCGTGATACTCTAACAAGGTTTGACTCCCACCCGGGACCTTGGATGACTGTTTACTAGACTTCCCTTGAAGTCTTCCACCTTCAGGTGCTATAAAGATTGATATGCAAGAAAGTGTGGATAGATGTACCAATGCGGCACTGCCCTCTAATGGGAGATGTGGGTCAAGCCAAGCTAGTATTCAGCCCTTTAACTAAATTGTTCATAGGCAAACGGCCGAGCCTTGCGGTTTGGAGAATAGCAGTAATGTCTTGTGCTCTGAATTTTTTACATCTTTAGCCTGAAAGTTACTGTCCAACAGCACTCATAAACCTGTTGCAACACATCTTCTCCGCCATGGCCCTCAACAGTTTCAAGCAATACGCAGCTACCAAAGTCTTAATGCAAAAATCCAGCGTCATTAGGTTCAAAATGACGAAGCAGGTGTGAACCTAGCAAGGTGGCTTGTTGTGGGTAATTCTCAGTAGCTTATGCTCTTCACCTTCCTCTAGCCCTTGAGCAGCCTGGTTTCAGGATTTAGGGATCCCACTCGACTGGCATTGAACTGAAACCTCTCCTAGAGTGCCCGTTCCAGGGAAAACTGGAGATCCACTGACCTCATCCTCATAAACCTTGCTTTAGTATATGTGCATTAAGAGACAGAACGGAAACCACAAAGGAAGTCAACACTAAGTGTTGGTTCGGTTAACCTACCATCTATGAACTAACCTCTTCTCCTTTATTCTACAGCTAAGTTTTGAAGTATAGAAAGCACCGAGGAATGTCCTCTAACCTTAAGATCATACACACATGAGAATGCCAATAATGTTATTCCCATTCTCAAAGTGATTGGCGTAAAGTTGCCCCAGGCCGTGCACGACTAATGTTCTCTAAAGATACAGGCAATGATAGTGGCAAGGCAATTAAGTGCCTGCTTACAAAAGAGTCTATGGGGGAAATGCGCATTTTTGAAGGTGGGTTGTTGTTGTTTTTCATGTTTTTCTACGACTAGATTTGAGAAATTATGGAAAATAATAATAAAAAATCATCAGACGGTCCGTGAGTCCACAGAATATGCGATACTTGGGAAAAGACAGTCCGCTGCAGAATCCTCAGGTCAGATTCTTAGAAATTCGAAGACATTGGATCTGCCCCCTTGGGAAGTGGAGGGTCACTGCTACTGCCCAGCCCCCAGGAATGCAGGCAGGAGGCTATCGATGGCTACTAGTCCTGATGGCTATATGCTTCCTCCAGTATCAAAGGCACTATACCTATGTACACCAGTTGCTGTGGAACATGGGCGGGAGGGTGCCATTGCCCTCGTGTCTTGTTTGTGGGATCCCGTGGGCAGCTGGTTGGCCACTGTGTGAACAGAATGCTGGACTAGATGGTCCCTTGGTCTGATCCAGCAGGGCTCTTCTGATGTTCTCTAAAGATACAGGCAATGATAGTGGCCAGGCAATTTGCCTGCTTACAAAAGGGAGTCAAGGGCAACTCATGAGCTACGCTCTCCACATGAGGAAGACCTCTTCCAGAGTACCTCTGATGCTCTGCAGCTGAAAGCCTCAGTCTCGGGCAGAGAGTGGCTGGAACATCTGTGTACCAGCTCAGACTGAGGTGCTCCCTGGCTGCCCAGATCTCTTCACTGGAAACCTGGCCCCTGTGGTTGGACGTTGGACCCTCATTGGACTTTGCCTCTGGAATTGACCCTGCCTGGTTACTCTGTTGTCTGCTTGGCCTCTGCCTGCCCAGGCCGGGGCTGCGTTGTGCCCTCACCTTCGCTGGTGGCTACCTTGGCTCCACATGGAATGGGACAGAGAGCCCACCGCCACTCACCTGCTAACCACTAGCCCCAATAAGCTGCCATAGACCGTTTTTAAGGTATTTTGTGCCATTCTCTACATAAACAGAGCTGGGGTCCTGGAAGTTGCTTTCCCTGGTTCAGCTCGTGAGAACATGAGTTGTGCCAGGGAAAAGGTAAGGCGAGTGGAGCTCGGGGTTGAGCCCTGTGAGTTCGCCGGACTTCCATCCCCCCTAATCGAGTTCCGCGCACATCCCTCATACACCACCATTCCCCCCCCCCCACGTGGAATCTGATGCAACTTTGGTAAAACACCTCTATGAATTTGTAAAGGAAGCCAAAAACTTTGTACTAGGAATCCTAACATTTCGACAAGGTGTTTTGCACATCTCCCCAAGGGATTTAGGGCACAATCTTATGCAGTATGTTTAGATAGAAGGCAAGTCCTTCAGCTCCCAGCATACCCAAATGCTGACTGGGGCATGCTGGGAGTTGTAAGACTTTTTTTCTGTCTAAACATGTCTTGGATTGTGCCCTGATTTATATTTAAAAAATCAATAAATGTATATGGAGCTGATTTACACGAGACCATCCCTCCCCAACCTGGTGCCCTCCAGATGTTTAAGACTACAACTCCCAGCATTCCTGTCCATTCTCCATGCTGTCTGAGGTTAATGGGAGTTGGAAGTCCCAAAACGTCAGGAGGGCAGCAGGTTGGAGAAGGCCACCCTAGACAATGCCAGAGTCCTCTGAGTTCAGGAACAAGTTGTTCTGCCACCCACTTCTTCCTCACAGCGGCAAAGGAAGACACACTTTTCTTTCCACCTAGCGAAACAGATAACAAACGTACTCCTAATGGCCCTTTACACTGAGCCTTTACTAGACCCTTTTATGTTTTATCCGAGGCCTCCCGTTTCTTGGAAACTGTTTCGCCTGCCTGCCCCCCCCCCCCATCTATGGCTGCAATAAAGTGAGGGGAAAGGGGGGTGGTGCCTCTGATACTAAGAGAGACCTTTAAGAAAGTTCAGCAAGTTCATCAAAGTTTAACAAGTTTCGTGGAGGAAGGAGCGCCTGTCGAGGGCGGAATGAAGTTTGCAGCCAGCGGCGATTGGCTGGCGAGTTCCCCTGGCGACGATGATGCAGGCCGAGGGCCCCGTGCACAATTGAGGGACGGAGCGAAGAAGCGCGCGGGCTGCGCGGGTCGGCAGCAGCTGCAGCTCGTGGGGCCCCTTCCCGCTCCTTGGCCGGCGCCGCCAGCCAGCTGCATGTGAGCCTGGGGTGCCTCAAATAAGCCGCACCCTCCCCCTCGCCCCCCTGCACAGCACCAGCGGACGTCGGGGGGGGGGGCTAAGCCCCGTATACCCCTCAGTCACCTCTTTCCACCCCGCCCCGGGCTGCTCGCACCAGGCAGCTTGTCCCACAGAGAGGCAGAGGGGATTTGGGTGCTCCAGGACGACCAGCTCTGCTCGCTGCTGGAGGGGCCAATGCTTAGGTGCTAGTTCCTGCGTCAGGAACTGACCCAGATGATGTGCTCTGAGTGTTTCGCTCCCGAGTCCCACTGATGGCCACCAGCGTCCCCACGTGGGGCCCCACATGGGCATTGGTGGCCCACATGCAACGTAAGGATTGGCACCTCCACGCACGGATCTGCCAGAGGCATGGCTGCCACATGGCAGTGATCCAGATGTGGAGAAAGTGCCACCTGGGCAGCATAATGTTCACCCAAGATGTAGCGGAGCACTACTCGCCCCCAGGGCCGGTGCTACCATTAGGCCAGCTAGGCAGCTGCCTAAGGCGCAGGGCTAAAGGGTGCGCCAGGAGCATAGGGCTGGAGGGAGGGCTCAAGTGGGAAGGGGGGGCGCTAAATATCTGATCTTGCCTAGGGCACCAAACTGCCTTGCACCAGCCCTGCTCGCCCCCATGCGTGGTTGGATTTTCTGCAATAAGAAAAAAGACGGAAGGAGTGGTGGGAAAACACGGGAGTCAAAGAGGGCAGCTGGGCCGCCTGTGAAATTCCACGAATGAGATGGCGCCGGAAGAGCAGCACCTGGAAGCTCCCTGCAGGAGCGGGCAGGGAGTCAACTCTGTTCCCAAGAGCTCCCTGTCCAGGATGGCTGTTTGCCCTGTGAGGACCCAGCCTGTTTCCCCAACCAAGGCAGACTTTGAAGAGGCAGGAGAGCTGTGAGAGGGGAAAGCTTTTTAGAAACAGCAACCCCAGAGCCTCTTTCTCAGCACCATGGCCCTGATCTGGGGCCCTCTGGCGGCAGCTGCCAAAACGTTACAGGACTGAGTGATGCAGTTACGCATCTCTGCTGTCTCACTGAATGTGGTCCTCCAGCTGGTGAGCACGTGAGCCCGTGAGCCCGGTGCCCCTTTTCCACAGTCCCACTGTTAGAAGTGACTTTGTTCAAGTCCTGTAAAAAGAAATAGTTCTCTGGACAAGAAAATTGGTGAAAGCAAAGCACTTTTTATTGAATACAGTCTTGCAAGAGTGGGTGCGCTATGCAGGTAGGCACCCCTTAACATTCAAGCAGCGTGTTTTTATTCCCTATGCCCGGCCGCAGGGTTCCTCCCTCATTCCCCCATTGGCTGGGTACTTTGAGGTTCACAGCCTATCCCGACCGCCTAAACCGAATACATTATTCCCCGCCCCTGTTTACCGTCCATCCCCTTGTTGTGTGGTATTATCTTACTCTGATTTCCTATTGGCTCTTCCACACATTCCTTAACTTTATTCTAACTTTGACCTCTTACTCTCCCATCAGCAGACACCTCTTCTTTTGACACATTTTTATGCCTGGTCTGTGTTTCCAGAAAGGGGGATTTTTCATTTATCTGTTACCTACTTATTCAATGTCATCCCTATCTAAGCATAATTTTTCATCTACTAATCCCATGCCATCCTTATGACCCGGGCATTGAGTTCCTTACATATTTTAGGCCTCATTTATCACTAGACTGGGGCCCCCATTCAGGGTGAGTCTCTGGCTTCTTTTAATTTCTGTCCTTTTTATTTTAATATAATTTGGGAAAGAAACATTCTCTAATTCTCACAATCCCTCCTCTTTTTCTTTTTACTCTTTTCTTTTCCAACACTTTAGTCAATTTCCTCCATCTTAATATAGTATGGTGGAGACGTTTCGTCTTCTAATACCATCATACTAGTATCGTAAGCCGGAGGAGTCAATGGCATTTTCTTCGATAGGGCGGTTTCAATAAGTCTTTGTGTTAGTCCTCGGACACAAGGGATAATACAACATCCTAACGCTACTAAGACTCCTCCTACCACAATCAGGGAAGTAAACATTGAGATTGCTAAGGTTTTCCACTTCCCAAACCATGTTTCTAACCATCCTGTCAATGAAGTATTTATTCCTGAGTTTTCAGCAAGTTCCGCTGCCAGGGTATTGAGACCCTCTAGAGCTTTTGTTATTGTCCCATCAGGAGCAGTATTGTTGGGTATGAAGGTACAACACTGTCCTCCTAACATTACACAGACGCCACCTTTTTCTGCTAAAACCATGTCCAAAGCCATCCGATTTTCCCAAGCCATTCGACTGGTGGCATCCAATTGCTCCGCTATCCCTTTTATTGCATCTCGGGTATAGTTTATGAATCTCTGTTGATTGTAAAAGATGTAATTAATCCAATCAACATTTTTATTTATGGTTGACCACCAAAAGAGAGCAGACTCAAATCCGGCAGCTATTTGATTTCGGGCTTTAAATTCATCTGGAACTCCTCGGGGCACCCCTATGGCATCAATATATATCCCTTTATCAAAGGATGTAACTAGTACATTCCTTTTGTTCCGACTATGCCATCCGGGTTTAACTTCCTTTTTGAAGGCCAGGGTGAATGGTACTGCTAATTGTATTATAGCACAAGTCCCAGTCCAATTGGCGGGTAAGGTTGGCCTTATAGACTTTTCCCCCACAATACCACCATAAGTCAGCTCTGGCCACTCTCAAGTTAGAGTAATTCCCATTGCTTAATGTGATATCCAATACCTCCTTACATGTGTTCAGTTCTCCCATTGGCCTGGCCAACCCCCCCCCCCCCCTGTCGTGAGAAACAAGCAGTGTGATTGACGTGCCTAGTAGAGAATGTCGGAGGCATTCTTTCACTTTTGGACTTTAAAGCTGGGAACAATAGGGATAGAGACCTGCAAGTCTCATTTCCCCAAGCATCTTTATGCTGGAACAGAGCTATTATACAACTCATTCCCAGGGGGTCCTTGCTCCAACCCAGAGGAAAGGGAATTACTTGTGCTACAGGCCTTCCTGATGCACAGGCATAACAGTTACTTTTGTTCAAACTTTTAGCAGTATACTTCACCCATTCAACCCAGGTGTTCATGTCTCCATACCCCGTTTCTACTTCAAATGTTTGGCGCAGATCTTCAATCTCAACTACTGTCACTACCTTCGGATCATTCAGAGGAGCTTGGAAAGTTTTAACTTTGGGCATGACAGTTGCCTCTAAGGTTTGGTCGTCAGAATCTGACTTTTCTACTATTAATCTAAAACAGCATGCAATGGGATCAGTTCCAGAAACACTTATTCCCATGCCAAACGAAGTCTGATTTATTGAGAATTTGGTTGGTCGGCCACCAGAGGGATATTCAT
This sequence comes from Shinisaurus crocodilurus, assembly GCA_021292165.1. NCBI lineage: Eukaryota > Metazoa > Chordata > Lepidosauria > Squamata > Shinisauridae > Shinisaurus > Shinisaurus crocodilurus. The sequence continues at coordinate 87,536,999 of CM037882.1, read as the reverse complement.
TCCAAGATGTTTGGACGATGGATACCCATACTGGATTGCAAGTCCCCTCTTCACAATCTGACCGAGTAGGACCTTTACGAATTGAAACCATACTTTTTATTCTAGAGTGAGGAGACGCTGCCGTCCATCCTTGGGATTGTGTGGTCCACAAGACTTCGGACCAGCGACGACAGGGCGTCCCTACACACATATATTTGTCTTGGGAACTCCACCGTCTCTGAGTGTTCAAATCTCCACATTTCAACAAGCTGCAGGCATCGAATTTTACAACTTGAGTCTGACTACTTTCTCTAATTTTTATTACAAACGTAGTGGAGATGTTGCCAACCAGAGATATCAGTATACCTATACAAATTAATCGGGCTGTCATGGTTACAATCTTTTTAAGGAACTGAAGGTTTCTAATCCTCTGTCAATTCTTTTGACGCGGAAATCCCAAAGAACTTGTGTTTATAGATATAACATATAGTTACTAACCCACTAAGAATAAAAAAGATTACAAGGATTATTTCAGCTACAACTAATTCTCTAGTTTGCATTATATTGTATCCTCCACCCTGGGAACAAAGGGATTCCCCCTGGAGGGATCTCTCTGGGTGTGGATCCTATGTCTACAGTAATATTTCCTATTATTTGAGGTCTTCCACCTCGGGACTTCTTTTGCACAATTATCACCTTTTGTTGACCTTGGATTTGGACAGGTAAGGATCTAGTTTCTAGCACTAGTGGACTTGGCCCTCCCATTCACTACAGGTCTGCCCACAGTCCTTCTCCACAATACATGTACCCCTTTGTTTCTCCTTCCCAAGGATCAGAGGTTGTGTATGGGAGTTCCTCGTCTGTTCCGCTTTCGTCTGAATCGTCCAGATTTAGTAGTCCTCCCTTATTTGATCCAAACTTTGACTTACACTGCTTACATTCCAACTCATGGAAATTATTCAGCTGTGGGGGTAATTGGATCACCTGGTGGGCCCAACGCCTAATGCCTCGATTTTGAACTGCTAATTCGTTTTGTAACTCATATCCTTCTACTTCTCGGGCACCGATTTTCCTAAGAAAAAACCACTCATGCCACTGTCCTTGAGTTCCTACCCGTCGGTATCTTATAACCCAAAACTGAACTGGCTCCCCAGTTCCCAATTTAGGTAACGCTAAGTCCCCTTTCTCTATCCTTAATTCCCAGAATGGGCACAAGATTTCTTCCCAGATCACAGATGATCCTGGGCCTGTAGTCCAGCTGTCCACTAATGGACCTACTATTGTTGCATATCTTTCCTCTGGATCCCAATCCGGGTTGTTATCTGGTCCCGCATCCCACCCTGGTACAGAATCCCCTATGGTATTGTCCATCTAATGGGTAACTTTCTTAAGAACTACTTTCGTGGGTGTTTGTGTTTTAATTACTGTCCAAGTGTTAGTGTTTGGAGGTTCTTCCACAGGCCCTTTCACTCGCGTATAATGAGTCCACCCTTTTTCGGCTGTCCGGACTGCGGTTTCTGTATTCAGGAGCGTTTGGAAAGGCCCCTCCCACTCCGGTTGGAGTTTGGCTTCTTTCCACGATTTGATCAACACCCACTGTCCTGGTTGTATATTGTGGACTGCGAATTCCAGGGGTGGCGTTTGCGCTAGGAGTCCTTTCCTCCTAAGAAAAGATAAAGAAGACGACAGCCCAAGTATATACTGTTTTAAAAACCGATCTTTGGTCTCATATTGGGGCAATTCTCCAAGTTGACCCATGTATGGAAGACCAAACAGCATCTCATATGGGGATACTCCTATATCCTTCCGTGGGGCGGTCCTTATCCTTAACAAAGCGAGGGGCAAACATTTAGTCCAAGGTAATTTAGTTTCCAAAATCAATTTGCGCAAGGTGGCTTTTAACGTTTGATTCATTCTTTCCACTTTTCCAGAGGATGGAGGATGCCATGGTGTATGATAATCCCAACTAATTCCCACTCCCTCCATGATTCCTTTCAATACCTTGGAAGTAAAATGACTCCCCTGGTCTGAATCAATATGTTCCACTATTCCATACCTGGGCAAAATGTGTTCCAGGATAATTTTACTTACTCCAGTTGCAGTGGCAGTTGACATTGGATATGCTTCTACCCAGTTGGTTAAATGATCTACTAAGACCAGTATATATTTCAACCTGCCTACTGGAGGGAGTTCTGTAAAATCAACCTGGATACTTTGGAAAGGACGCAATCCTGGCTTGCGCCCACCTGGTGGTTGCTTTCTTAGCACCTTTTTGTTGATTTTTCTGCAGATCATACACCGTTCGCAGATCTGCTTTGCTACTGTGTGTATCCCCATACACCCATATTCTCTAAGTACCAAATCACACATAGCTTGGACTCCCCAATGGCCCCCTTCATGTAAAATAGCCATAATTTCTCTCATTATTTGTTTGTTGACCATTTCTCTGCCATCTGGGAGTATCCATTTTCCCTCTTCTACTTCAGTTGCTCCTAATTCTTTTAGTCCTAACATTTCCCTTTCCGTCCATACTGGCCTTTCTTTTGTTTTTGGCAACCTAGGGGTTAGCATGTTCATTTTTACTACTTCTTCTCCCATAGCAGCTTCTTTAGCTGCTTCATCTGCTAATGCATTCCCTCTTGCTTCAAAGGATGCACCTCTTTGGTGACCAATTATGTGGACCACCGCTATTTCTCTAGGCAAAAGTAAATTTTCTAACACTTCTTGTACTAGTGCTCCGTGTACTAGTTCTTTTCCTTTGCTATTTATTAATCCCCTCTCGTGCCATATTTTTCCAAATGTATGTACTACTCCATAAGCATATTTAGAATCCGTATAGATGGTCCCATCTTTTTCTTTTAAAGCCTTGAGGGCTTGATTTAAAGCATACAGTTCACAGGTTTGGGCTGACCAGTTATTGGGCAACCTTCCTGATTCTGTTAGTTCTTTAGTGTTACCATCTATTACGGCATACCCATTGTGTCTTTTTCCTTCCAATACACGGGAGGACCCATCTATAAATAGGCAAGTTCCCTCATGCAATGGAAGGTCTCTCAAGTCTTGTCTCACTTTAGTCTGATATTCAATGATATCCAGACAATTGTGTTCTAAATTTTCACACTCATGTTCCCCTTTTGTCAGAAACGTGGCTGGATTCAGACAGTTTTCAGTGGTGAGGATTAAATCCTCTTTTTCCATTAAGACCGCTTCATATCTCAAGATTCTAGAATCTGTTAGCCATCTCCCTGCCCTTTGTGTCAAAATGGTGCGAACTTGATGAGGCGTACTGACCACTAGTGCCCCTCCAAAAGTTAGCTTCCTGCTTTCTTCTACCAACAGAGCTGTTCCTGATATTGCCTGAATACATTCTGGCCATCCTCGGGAGACTGGATCCAGAATTTTTGATAGGTATGCTACTGGCTTTCGCTGTCCTCCCCATTTCTGGGTGAGCACTCCCAAAGCTGTTCCCTCTTGTATGCTGACAAACAAATGAAATGGTTTGTCTAAAGAAGGAAGAGCCAATACTGGAGCAGTTATCAGATCGTGCTTTAGGATTTTTATTAATTCTTTTTCTCCATCTGTCCACACTAATTCATTTGGTTTTTCTTCCAATAATTTCAGATACAGTCCTTTAGTTTTAGCCGCATAGGAATCTATCCACAACCTACAGTATCCTGTTAACCCTAGGAACTTCCTCAATTCCCTTTTTGTCTTGGGTAGGGGTGTTTCAACTATCCCTTTTACTCTTTCAGGGCTAATTCTTCTTTCCCCCTCACTTATGAGATGCCCTAAATATTTTACTTCCTTTTCTACAAATTGAAGTTTGGACTCTGACACTCTCAGTCCTTTCTGTCCTAGAAAATTTAACAGCGCTTTTGTGGCCTCCGCCACTGGGCCTCTCTTTTTCCCTGAAATTAGAAGGTCATCCACATACTGGAGGAGGAGCGTTCCTGATGGCATTTTAAATTGCTCTAAGAGTTGTTCCAATACTTGTCCAAACAAGTTTGGACTCTCAGTGAATCCTTGTACGAGGACTCGCCACCGGAATTGTTGTTTTCTTCCAGTATTTGGATCCTCCCATTCAAAGGCAAACATATCCCTACTCTCCTCAGCCAAAGGACAGGTCCAAAATGCATCTTTAAGATCAATTACACTAAACCACCCATGTTCATGTGGAATTCTACTTAAAAGAGTGTATGGGTTAGGCACTACAGGATGTCTGGTCTGAACTATTTGGTTCAACTTCCTTAGGTCCTGCACCAATCTGTAACTACCATCTGGTTTCTTTACTGGTAGTATAGGGGTGTTATAAGGTGACATGCAAGGTTCTAACAAGCCATCTTGCACCAGAGTTTCTATGACTGGCTTCAAGCCCTTCCTTCCTTCCAATGGTAAAGGATACTGTTTCTGACATACTACTTCACCTTTCCTTTTTAACTTTATTTTTAATGGAGGTATATCTAAAATTCCTCTATTCCCCTCTTTAACCCATACTTCGGGGTTTATCTCTTTGAAGAACTCTGAAAGAACTGCCACCTTTACTACCATTTCTTTGTTTTCCACCCTTACTTCTAGCCCTAGTTCTGTCATCATGTCTCTTCCTAACAAATTTGTGCCTAATTCTGGTAAGTAAAGAGGCTGACACATTATTTCTTCTTTCTTATGTTTAATTTGCATTGGTTCAAACATTGGGGTCCGAATTTGGCCTCCTACCCCTGACGCTAGTACAAAATTATTGGACAATTGGGTTCCTACAGGTCTGTAATTAAGGGAGGTTCTTTCTGCTCCACTATCTACAAGAAATACTGTATCCTCTTCTCCTGGCCCCACCTTTAAATTTATCAAGGGTTCCCGGTGGGTCCTTTTAAAAGGATACCCCTGACTCCCCTAATCCTCTTCCATATTCATTAGTGGGATAATCCTTTCTTCCCTTTGGATCTCGGGACAATCTCTTTTAAAGTGTCCTAATTTTCCACACCGGAAACATCCAGCTCTCTGTCCTCCCCTTTCTTGACCTCTTCCTGTCCCCAACTGCCCATCCTGATTTTGTCTGCTTGAGCCTGGTTTTCCCTGTTTCCACTTTCCCCTCCCCATTTTTCCTTGTTGTCCCTTCTGACCATTAGCCTCCATCTTTTTCTTCATAACTTGGTCCACTGTATTCACCATCAATTTTATATTCTTCCTCTCTTTTTCATCCTCCCTTTTTACATACACTTTTTGTGCCTCCCTTAAAAGGTCCTCGATATTTTTATCACTCCAGTTGTCTATTTTCTCAAGTTTCTTTTTAATATCTGGCCATGACTTTGTCACAAAATTGACTTTTAAGAGGGACTGACTCACTGGATCTTCAAGGCTCATACCAGAATATTTCCTCATTTGATCTTTTAGTCTTTGAAGGAAGTCAGATGGTGACTCCTCCTTGTTCTGCTGTACCTCAAAGGCTTTGGTCAGATTCTGGGACCTAGGGACTGCGTGTTTAATTCCTTTGATCATTAAGGTCCTAAGGTCTTTCATTTTAATCCTTTGTGAATTCCTCTGGTGATCCCACCCAGGGTCAAGATTGGGATACTTTTGATCAGCTGGTTCCACCCCTTGTCCAGGAGGGTGTTCCCTGTCCCATTCAGACAGGGCTGCCCTTCTGATCATGGCTCGTTCTTCCCCAGAGAACAAGATGGCCAAGATGGACATCAACTCTTCCAATGTATACGTATTAGGTCCCAAAAATTGATCTATTTGTTCTCCCAGCCCCACTGGGTCTTCCATCAGAGGCTTCATTTCCTTCTTAAAAATTCTTATGTCTGAACTATTAAGTGGGGCATTTACATACCCCATTTGCCCTGGACCTGTCGGGACTTCCCTTAGAGGGTACATGTTTGTCCCTCCACGGGTCACATCTGGGGATGGATCCTCTGATCTTCCCCATTTGTCTCTATCTGTCCCTAGTGTGGCACTCTTGGTTCTTCTCCGAGTTCCCTCAGGAAAGGGAAGGTTTTGTGTGTCTTGTTTTAATTGTGCTACCTCTCTGGTTACATGAGCTTCCCTAACCTGGGGTGCTGTTTCAGCTGGGACTTCTGGGTCGGCTCCGCCAGCCCCTTCCCCTCCACCCAGGGGTGCATATGGCGGCGGTAGCCGAGACAGAGGGTCCCAACATTCAGGGTCTTTCTCAGAAACTTTTTCTTTCTCTTTCTTTGTCTTTTCCCCTAGGTAGCATATATTTTCTATCCCATTCTCCACCCAACATTTGGCATAATCAGATTCTTCTTGAGAATATGGTCTTTTATTATTTACATGGATGTTTAATGTCTGACACAGCCACATTTCCCCTGCCCCAAACTTAGGCCAGAAGACTGCAGGTGGTCTAATACTCTCCTTAGTCCAGACAAAACAACAGAAATTTATCATTTTCTTTTTATCCTTGTTTTGAGTACATGGAATTTCCTTCCATAGTTTTAACATCCGCCCTAAGGGACTATCTGGCGGAATATCAATCCTTTCCCTAGGCACCTTTTCTTCCTGGATCTTTCCTGACCCAACCTTGGAACTATAGTTCCCCATCGAGACCCTTTCACGCTCCTTGTTAATCAATCACTTCGTCCGTCTCTGGCCGCCCTCTCGCGAGGTAACGGAACCGCAGATTGGGACTCCACACTCACTTCGTGTCTGGGACACGTCTCACACACTCCACATTCAGTCTCGATATCCAAGAGCAGTACTTTAAGGGAAAATTTTCCTGCCCTTATCCCAACCACCAAGGTAAAATAAATAGCCCAATTTTTCTTACCTTGGTCTGTGCACAGAGTTGCCTGGTTGACCGATCTCGTGCCTACCCAACCGGTTTCTCCTAAGTGCCTTTCACCAGTCCAGCATCTCGGGTTTCCTTGGCCAGTCCGTCACTGACCACCCTTGGCACCAAGGAGACTACTGAACTCAGTAGGACGCGTCTTCCCGTTGGTTGGCAATGGCAGCCAGCGACTGTGATGGCAGGATCCCGGACGAGCCCCCAATTTGTTAGAAGTGACTTTGTTCAAGTCCTGTAAAAAGAAATAGTTCTCTGGACAAGAAAATTGGTGAAAGCAAAGCACTTTTTATTGAATACAGTCTTGCAAGAGTGGGTGCGCTATGCAGGTAGGCACCCCTTAACATTCAAGCAGCGTGTTTTTATTCCCTATGCCCGGCCGCAGGGTTCCTCCCTCATTCCCCCATTGGCTGGGTACTTTGAGGTTCACAGCCTATCCCGACCGCCTAAACCGAATACATTATTCCCCGCCCCTGTTTACCGTCCATCCCCTTGTTGTGTGGTATTATCTTACTCTGATTTCCTATTGGCTCTTCCACACATTCCTTAACTTTATTCTAACTTTGACCTCTTACTCTCCCATCAGCAGACACCTCTTCTTTTGACACATTTTTATGCCTGGTCTGTGTTTCCAGAAAGGGGGATTTTTCATTTATCTGTTACCTACTTATTCAATGTCATCCCTATCTAAGCATAATTTTTCATCTACTAATCCCATGCCATCCTTATGACCCGGGCATTGAGTTCCTTACATATTTTAGGCCTCATTTATCACTAGACTGGGGCCCCCATTCAGGGTGAGTCTCTGGCTTCTTTTAATTTCTGTCCTTTTTATTTTAATATAATTTGGGAAAGAAACATTCTCTAATTCTCACACCACCATGGTTAAGGGTGCATTGGAGTAATGCGCCAGCTGCCGCCAGGCTCCTCTTTGTTTCTTGCCTTTTGCCTGCAGCTCTGTCTGAAGCTGAGTTGGAGTCCCATTAGTGACTCTTTGTCTTTGATAGCCCAGAGTGCCTGCTGGCTTGGACTGATCCTGACTTGGATTTTTCTGTGCCTTGGCCAATGTAGTGTTGAGATACCAAAGCGGAAGCTATGGGTTTCCTTCGGACTTATTCTTGAACCTGTGTCTTGACTCTTCAATTCGATAGGCTTCGACTCATATGGCGCAATAGTACTATCGAAGAGTTCAACGTTGGACTAAACGTCTGCATGTGTGGATTCATAGAATCATAGAAAAGTAGAGTTGGAAGGGGCCTACAAGGCCATCGAGTCCAACCCCCTGCTCAATGAAGGAATCCAGGTCAAAGCATCCCTGACAGATGACTGTCCAGCCGCACCTTGAATGCCTCCAGAGTGGGAGAGCTCACCACCTCCCTAGGTAGTTGGTTCCATTGTCTTATTGCTCTAACAGTCAGGAAATTTTTCCTGATGTTTAGGTGGAATCTGGGTTCCTGTAACTTGAGCCCATTATTCCGTGTCCTGCAAACTGGGATGATCGAGAAGAGATCCTGGCCCTCCTCTGTGCGACAACCCTTCAAGTACTGGAAGAGTGCTATCATATCTCCCCTCAGTCTTCTCTTCTGAAGGCTAAACATGCCCAGTTCTTTCTCCTCATAGGGCCTTGTTTCCAGTCCCTTTATCATCCTTGTTGCCCTCCTCTGAACCCTTTCCAGTTTGTCTACAATACATCCTTGTTAAAGTGTGGTGCCCAGAACTGGATGCAGTACTCAAGATGAGGCCTAACCAGTGCTGAGTAGAGGGGAATTATCACTTCACGCGATTTGGAAGCTATACCGTACTTCTATTAATGCAGCCCAAAATTGCATTTGCCTTCTTTGCAGCCACATCACATTGCTGGCTCATATTCAGTTTGTGATCTACAACAATTCCAAGATCCTTCTCACTTGTAGTATTGATTCACTTAGGTCTTTTTCTAGAAACCTTGTTTTCGATGGTCTGAGATGGTTTATACCAGGAATCTTTTGAGCCCCTTGCCCTGTATTCTGAACCATAGAAATCGCAACCGGGAAACCAAGTTGTATTGAGCTCTGACACCGTTATATGGTAGTTATTAGCATTTTATTGTTCTTTGAATTAAACATTGAACTTGTAGCTAATTATTTATTATTTTATTTATTTTTGCCATCAACTATATGATTTTTGGAGGATTACAGTCATTAAGCTTTTGCCAGGAGAGCTAAGAAGTCCCTACTGGGTGGGGCTGGTCCTCCAGGCCTCATTGGCTGTTTCCAGGGCTGCTGCTGGCTCTCTTCTGCACCCTGGAGGAAGTTAGGTAGATGGCAGTACTTCCAGCCAGGAACAGATGTTCCTGCTGCTGAGACTGCTGCTGCTCATTATGGTTTTTCGTGCCCAAACAAGCCAGGATTTATGAGTCAACAACAAACCGTGGTTTAAAAGCTGGCTTAAGAGCTACCCCTCGCCTGATCTGTCTGCCCTTTGGCATGAAGAGAGGAGCAGATGAGCAGTGTGCCTTCTGGCTTGTGATGTGTGAAAGCAGCTGCCGTGTTCCCCATTTTCTGAGCAAGATGGGCAAATACTTGACTTCCAGATTTTGTTTCTACTCATCAAAGTGTCCTAGCTGACATGTGTACCAAAATGACTACTTTCTGGGTCAGGGGTGGGCAGACTTCAGGCTTGTGGATCTACTTTGTATTTTCAATAGAACCCCAAGATCCACTCACACGAGCTTGGTGCAAAAGACAGACACTTAGAATGAAAGAATTCCGAGCCCAGTTCCGGGGAGTTGGAAATGATGACTGGATCCTTTAATTCTGGCTCTCATTCATTTTACCCCAATCCTATCAAACTTGCATTCTGAGGAACAAATTCTGGGTTTGAGAGCATGGCATTCTCTAGTCTAGCCTTCCTCAAACTTGTGCCCACTGCCCTCCAGATGCATTGGGACTACATAGCATAGCTGGCTGGGGGCTTATGGGAGATGTGGTCCAACATGTCCAGGGGCCCCAGCTTGCAGAAGGCTGCTCTAGTCCTCTGAGGGGAAATGGGCAGGGCACTTCTCTGCTTTGCTCTGCCTTAAATGTGGTCTAAAGTTCAGGAATTCTCCTGGCATCCGAGGCCACATTTTTCTTAACTGTTTTCATAGATTTCATAGATCATAGAATTGGAAGAAGCCTACAAGGCTATCGAGTCCAACCCCCAGCTCAATAAAGGAAACTAGAGGAGGGGTCTCCCATCCAAGTAATAACCAGGCTTGACCCTGCTTAGCTTTCCACGCTCATACAAGCTAAGCCAGTCTTGCCACTGGTGGTTGCTGAACAAGGAGAGGAACCATTTTCCTTACAGAGGTGGGCCATTTCCCTCAGCACAAATAACTTCGAAAGGAATTCCATTGCGGCCAGAGTCCCTTCCACCCATTTATAAATCTCTCCCGGGGTTGTGAGCGAGGCAGGAGGGGCCGGGGGTGCATCTCGGTCCCCGCTGCCGTGCTGCGCACAAACGCGTCTCCTTGGCAGAGCAGCCAAGGCGCTCCCAGGCCTTTCCACGCCCCGGGCGGAGGTTGCAGAGCAACCGGGTCAGGTGACCGTTACTGGGCCAATCAAAGTCGTGAAAAGCAGCAGTGGGTTGGCTGTGGGAAAGGTCTGGCGAGGAAAGCCCAGATCCGGTCCGGAGCAAAGCGCCAGCAGCAGCAGCAGCAGCAGCAGCTTTTATTCTTTTTCTTTCAGACCGGAGCAGCTTTTTAAACAGTATTTTTATTTTATTTTTTTGAAGAGAAGGCTGCCAGAGCGAGCGAGTCTCCCTCCCCCCAGACTGAGGAGCCCGCCAGGCAAGGGACACGCGTTCACGGGTCGTGGGGTGGGGGGTGCTTTGGCGGTGGGGTTGCTGTGGGGCAGCTTGGAGGTTGCGTGATTTAAGCTGCTGGTGGCTTGTGCGATTCAACTAGGATTTCGCTGAGCCAAAGTGGGCTCCGGGCCCCTTTCTGCTCATCCCATAGCTTAGAGACGGGTCACTTATGTTTTCTCAGCAAGATCTGGTAGTTGTGGGTCATTTTTGAATTTCTCGGAGCAAGATGTGGTGGATGTGGGCCTTTTTAAAAAAAAAAGATCTGAGCAAGACGTGGTATGGTGGTTGTGAGGCAGCATTTCCTCTGAATAAAAATATTCGCAGGGGGCTTGGGGACTTTTATCAGATGCCTTCCCAAGCCCACTGCAGTATCCTGCTCAGGAGACAGGCTGGTGCCCCTCGAGGATGCTGCTGCAGCACCTTTTCTTCCTTATTTTTTTTAAAAAAAACATTTAATACTCTGGGAGCACCTGTATGGGCAGGTGCACGGTTATAGATGCTCATCTTTTTATTTTTTAAAATATTTATTTCAAACTAATTATTTACTTAATTTATTTCAGAGTATTTTTATCCCACTCCTCAGTCAAAAAGGCTCCTGGAGGGACTTATATATGATCAGTAAAAGAAGACAGTCCCTGCCTGCAGGCTTACAGTCTAAAAAGACAGGGCACACAAGGAAAAAGGAATAGTGAGGGGTGGGGGTGGGGAAATAACTCCTATGCATCTTTAGACGGAAGTAAGTCCTACAACTTTCTGCATCTCCCAGCTGCCCATGCTGGCTGAGGAATTCTGGGAGTTGTAGGACTTATTTCTGTCTAAAGCTGCCTAGGAGTGTGTGACGCCCCTCTCCACTCTCCTCCACCTGTGATTCGAAATCGCAGCTTGATTATGGTCAAAGCCCACCTCCACTGGCGCCTGTCAGACCCCACCCCCACAGTCTCCTAATCTCCGCTGCCACACACCCCTCCACTGTAACCAATTCAGACCACACCTTTTAAGTTTTAAAAATGAAATAAGTTTATTTAACTACAATTAAGGGTAGTGAAATGGATAATGTAAATGGATTCTAAGTGTTGAAAACTCACTCCCTCCCTCTCTCAGACAAGACTGCAGCTCCCAACTCCACCCAGATCACATCCACAGCTCACAAAAACCCACTCTCCCCCCCTCCCCCGCTCCAGACACCCCTCTGGGACTCCCTCCTGAACAGCCCCGCCCACAACTAACTTTTCTCCTCCATCCCTGTAATTCTGTGCTTTCCACCTACTTCTACATTCCTGTTGGAGACAGAAAAAGCCCGCAAGAACAACACGTCTCCTAACCCTGATTTCAAAAATGAAGAATTAATATAAGCCTGTGCAGTTTCACATTCTGAATGCACTTAAATCAAAGCACCATTATGGTTAGAGCAGTGCTTCTCAATTATTTTCTGTCATGCCCCCCCTAGGAAGAAGAAAACATTTCGCGCCCCCCGCGCGACTGTAAATAGTATCATTTGTCTATAAAATTGTTATAAGTACACCTCTGCATAACACTGTATCCTTATTAACGTATAAGAGAATAAAAAAAGAAAGAAATGTGGATCAATTTACAACAAAGAATAGCTTTATTAACTGTAGCAGAAAAGATTTAAAGGGTCTAAAAGTCACACGGGCGGGTTTGGCCAATCAGGCGAGCCCCCCTTTACGGAGCCTCGCGCCCCCCCAGGGGGGCCCGCCCCACTATTTGAGAAGCACTGGGTTAGAGGAATAAGCTGGAGTTTGCTTCTGCTGCCCTGATGCTAAGAACATTGATTTAGGAATAAGCACTGCCCCCTCACCATATATATATATATATATATATATAAGAAAGGATTCTGCAGTGACTGGCGTTAGTTCCGGTGGGCGCTGGCATGCCCCTGTCTGACCAGGTGCTGATCCTGGGCCTGTTTGCCACTGCCCACATCAGCTGCTGATCTGTTTGCCCACTGTGGGGGTGGGGTGGCTGGATTGTGAGGCCCTGAAATTTTACCTTCCAGCCAGCCTCGCTACCGTCCCACCAGCCGCCTTACCATCTGGTCCTCCTGCTTGCCTCGGCTGATGCTGTTTGCTGGCTGGATTGGGGGTCCTTCCCTGGGAGAAAGCTCTGCTGTCATCAGGAGGAGGGCAACACCCCTCCCCCCCAGGCTGCCTGATTGGTAGCACCTGCCACCTGGCTTGCCTGACACTCCGCAGGCCTTCATCTGCCGGCCCGGAGCGGGGCAGCGACGTCTCCGATGGGGATGACGCCAAAGGGGGTTGCCCCTTTGGGGGAGCCACTTCGGGGGTGGCACGAGGGCAGGGGCCCTTCCCCCTGATTGTTAGGGCAAGGGAGGTGTGGGGGTGGGTTCCCGCCTGATCGGCGGAAGCAAGGGGGCATGTGCTTATCTAATGGAGATAGTGGGGGGAGTTCTGGGGGACAAAGTGTACCAATGTTGAGCGGCAGGCGCTGGCAGAGCGCTAGGGGCAGGACACGCCGAGTAAGGGGAACAAGGGATAGATGCTTAATATCTATCCCTTGTTCTGGGCCTGCTCAGAGCCCAGGGATAACTGGGGGATGCGTGTCTCCTTCCTCTGCCTTGCGTTTGCTGTTGTGTAATGCCAGGTCTCTTACCCCAAAAACATCTTTAATCCATGACTTAATCCTGGATGAGGGTGCGGACCTGGCATGTATTACGGAAACCTGGCTGGAGAGGGCCGCTGCTCCAACTCTTGGGGCCTTGTGTCCGCCTGGGTTTACGTATGCCCAGCAACCGAGGACTGGAGGACGCGGAGGGGGAGTGGCTGTTATCTTCCGGGAGTCCTTGGTCCTTACCAGACTCCCTCTCCGGGAGACCAAGTTTATTGAGTGCATGTACTGGAGCCTGGGTCCAAAGGGCAGTCTGGGGATTCTGCTCGTGTACCGTCCACCCCGCTGCATGTCAGACTCCCTGGTCGAGGTACTAGGGGTGGTCTCTGATGTGCGTGTGTGGTCCCCCAGGCTATTGGTGCTGGAGGACTTCAACATACATTCGGAGGCTGCCATCCTGGGGGCACCTCGGGACTTCATGGAGACCATGGCTTCCTGGGAGCTGTATCCTGTATCAACTGGACCTACCCATGTAGCTGGTCATGCGCTGGACTTGGTTTTCATTTCCAGAGAGGGAGGAAATGATCTGGAAATCGGGGGTATTTCCACCACCCCCTTGTCATGGTCAGATCACTTTCTGGTATGGCTGGATTTTTTGGTGCCACAACCCCTCTGCAGGGGTGAGAGACCTATTAGGATGGTCTGCCCCAGGCATCTTATTGATCCGGATGGATTCCTGAACGCGCTTGTGGAACTGGAGCACGCAAACGGTAGCTCGGTCGAGACCCTGGTAGATGACTGGAATGCTGCAATCACCAGGGCATTAGACCGAGTGGCCCCGGAGCGCCCTCTTCACCTGAACAGAGCTCGCACGGCACCTTGGTTTACTCCATCGCTGCGAGCTCTGAAGCGGGAGGTGAGAAGGCTAGAGCGCCGATGGCGTAAATCTCACTCTGAAGATGATCAGATACAGGTCAGAGCTGCATCTTCTGCCTACCAGGTGGCGGTGAGGGCAGCAAAGAAGAATTTCTATGCTGCCTCTGTCATGTCAGCGGAGTGCTGCCCCAGGAGGCTAGTTCCAAGAGGTCCAGAGCCTGGTCGGTCCAGTTGCTCCGGATCCGTTGGAACAGTCTAAAGCCTCCTGTGAGGCTTTAGCAAAGCACTTTGCAGATAAAATTGATCGGATTAGGAGTGGGATTCCATGCGTCGTGGACACAGTGGGTGAATGGGAAGGAGGCCAGTGGCAGTCCGGTTTTGTGGAATCAGTTCCAGCTTCTTCCTTCTGGTGAAGTGGACAAGGTGCTTTCTTCTGTTAAGCTGACCACCTGCTTGCTTGATCCTTGCCCGTCCTGGCTTGTTATGAGCTGCAGGGAAAATCTGGGTGGGGAGATCAGGGCGGTAGTGAATGCCTCCCTCGAGGAGGGAGTGATGCCATCAGCCCTTAAGGAGGCAGTAATAAGACCGCTTCTAAGGAAGCCCTCCTTAGAATCCCCATGATTTGAACAACTTTCGCCCAGTCCCCAATTTGTCCCACTGTGTTTATGGGGCTCACTCGGTAAGAAATGTGTTGCCTAACTGTTATTTCTAGGTAGAGATGTGAAGGCCACGAAAACAGCTAGAATTTTTTTTGGGGGAAATGTTTTTTACCATCTTTTTTCCACAGTCTGGGGGGGAAATGTTTTTTCCCCAGATTTTTTTCCAAAAAGAACCATTGTTTTCCTGAATTTTTCCATTGTTTTCCTGGGCCTTCACATCTCTATCTGGGTTGCGGAAAAATCTCTATATTGTATTATATCAAACCTTTTTTTTTTCTTGGCATGGCATGCTACAAGACCTCATTGAGGTGGCTTACTCATTTATGTCTTGATATTGTCTTAACCCAGACTTATAAAAGAGACACGTTGCCTGTGGTGAGTAAGATTCACTCCTAAGTGACCAGGCAGGGAAACTTGAAGAAGGTTGGTGCAACAAATGCCTGACAGGTTGGCTAGTGTAATGTGTTTGTTGTTTAAGTGTGCTAGTAACCCTTTTAGTTATAAATGTGAAACAAGAGGTGCCTAGTTCCCTTTTCCAGTGACAGATGGGAAGCTTCTCTTCTTTTGCAGGCCAACAGGTTGGGGAAGCTACCATATATATATATATATATATATATATATAGTTCCCAGTGGACTTCTTTCTTTCCTGCTCCGTGCAAAGCCAGGAAAGCCCTTTGATTTGGGGGGAAATTTAAAAAGTCTGAAATGTTGAAAAAGATAGAATAGAAGCGATTTGCCGATCATACCCCTTGCATTTTGAATAGAATTAGCCTCCTCTCCATAGATTTAAAAAGATGTCTGAATGAGAGAAATGTTTCCCCCAGAAATGGAGGATTTCCACATACCGGTATGTAAATTCAAGAGTTTCATAAATTGTCCACAAGTCAGATAATTAATCAACACATACCCCTCTCCATTGTATCCTCACAACAACTCTGCGAGGTAGGTTAGGCTGAGAGGCAGTGACTGGCCCAAAGTCACCCAGTGAGCTTGATGCCCGAGTGGGGACTAGAAGCCAGGTCTCCCGAATCCCAGTCCAACACTCTAACCAGTACGCCACAGTGGTGTTGTTCTGGGGCCTTGGTGTTCACCAGCCTTTCCTTCACGGAGATGACCTGGTTGCTAGCTGGAATCATCCTGGGAAAAAAGAACAAATCTTCCTGCCCTGAGAGTGTAGTAATTAACTCGTGGAACCACCTCTTGGCTTTGCAGGACTCGGTAGTGTCTCCAATCATGGCGGTCTTGGGCTTGAGACAGAAGAATGAGGAGTTCCTTTGGTCCTGTTAGAGGCTTCCTTGGAGCACTGATCCGTGATGGGCGAGAAAGACTCCAACAGCTCTACAGCAGGAAGGGGGCCTGGTACCCCCACAACTGGGAGCAGTGAGGGATTCTGGGAAAGAACGGTGCAGAGAATCCTGGGAGAAGAGATGCTCTGCCCAGAGGTACAGAGCGAGCAGTTCCGGCAGTTCTGCTACCAAGAGGCCGAGGGGCCACGGGAGGTGTGCAGCCGACTCCATGATCTCTGCCGTCGGTGGCTGAAGCCAGAGAGGCACACAAAAACTCAGATCCTGGACCTGGTGATCCTGGAGCAATTCCTGGCCATCCTGCCCTCGGAGCTGGGGAACTGGGTGAGGGAATGTGGAGCGGAGACCAGTTCCCAGGCGGTGGCCCTAGCAGAAGGCTTCCTCCTGAGCCAGGCAGAGAATGAGAAGCAGGAAGAGCAGCAGGTGAGAGAGTTTTATCCTAGTATTTATTTATTTATTATATTTCTCTCCCACCTTTCTTCCTTCAAGGAACCCAAGGCGGCTTACGTGGTCCTCCTCCTCTCCATTTTATCCTCACAACAACCCTGTGAGGTAGGTTAGGCTGAGAGTCAGTGACTGGCCCCAAGTCACCCAGTGGGTTTCATCATGACCTAGTTGGGACTAGAACCCAGGATCTCCCAGTCCAGCACTCTAACCACTATGCCACACTGCCTCTCGTAGTTCAGAAAGACAAACAAAGGGAGGGAGGACATATTAACATGTCCTACTCACTGTTGAAGCAGAGATCTTCTGAACACAGAAGGCCTTTGCCTCTAGTGTCATTCCTTTCCTAATCCCTCTTCCCATTCCATGTCTTGGGTCCTCACTGCTCTTTCAGGAGCAGGGCCTGCTTGCAAAATTGGGCGCTGGTTTCCCCGGGGCAGAGGAGGCTCCATCGGGCAGCAGACCGAGCCCAGCGCGGAGAGGGGATCGTGCAGGAGGGTGACGGAAGAGCCACCTTGCAGGGTAAGGACTAACGGGACATATTTTGGGGGGTTGAGTGGGGATGGGGAGTGACACTTAACTCCATCCTTTCCCACAGTTCAGAAATGTGTTTACTGTCTACATCTGCCGTTTTTATGCATGGAAACCAGTAGTGTGAACCCAAATGGGGAGAGATGTGTTTTCACACAACTGAAATAATAATATTAAAAAACACAGCCGTTTCATACCCTCGTGTACTTAGACATGCATCATTTCATCTCCCCTGCCTTCACACCACTTTTGTCTCCCACAGGTGATAGGATGCTGCCAGCAAGAGGTACCCCATCACCTCTTCCTTATGGAGATGTACCAGCTGCTGTGGGACCTGATCAGGTAGGGGGAAGGATCCCTGTTGTAGGGCCAAGGGGCGGCCTGGCGGCCTCTGTCCTCTGCTCCCATCCTGGGCCTGAACAAATCTCTCCCCTTCCTTCTCTTTGCTTCTGTCAAAGCGGCCCACTTCGAAGGTTGTTACTGCTACAATGAAAGCTTCGATCAGGTTTCCCATGGGCACAAAAGAAGAGAGAAGGGCATGGATAGATGCTGAGAATAGTAACCACTCGCCTCACCTTAACCAGTGTTTTATATTTTGCTCCTCTGTAATCTTCATGGAATCGATGAGGAGGAAATGATTCCTTTTCCTTTCAGGGTTTAGTGTCCTTGGAGGAGGTGGCCGTATCTTTCACCGACTCGGAGTGGGTTCTCCTGGATCCCGACCAGAAATCTCTGTACAGGGCAGTCATGGAGGAGACTTCTGGGATTGTGGCCTTTCTTGGTAAGGCTCCGTCTTTCCCTGGTTGGTAATAATGACCGGGTTTGCATGATCGGGGAAGGAAAAGTAGTCACGCTGGCTTCTTTTCCCCGCCCCAGCGTGTCCAGCTTTTGCGCCTGCCGAAACGAGCAGGGTGGGCGGCAGGGGTGGCTTCCAATCCACTTTGCATCCCATGGCTTGTTCTAGGTTTCTGGGGTGGTTTGGAAACCAGCCCCGCTGCCCAGCCTCACCAGGCTTAGATGACGCAGGAACCTGCACACGGGGCAGGTAATTGGGAAAATGAGGTGGTGCGCAACCTGCACGTGCAGGACAGGGAAAAGAAGCCACCGTGGTTTCTTTTTCTTCCCTGATCATGCCAACACCGCCAGTATCTTGTTTACAAATACAATGTTAGCATTTTTTGCACACTGTGTATGTTTCCGCATGTCAGGTCTCCATCTTCCAGTCTAACAGGATGTATCTATTTTTATTGACTAAGAGCACGACCCTAGGAATGTTTATACTGAAAAATTGTCTAAAATTCACAGTTTTTTATTGTTATGAACTGCCTAGAGAGCTTTGACTTTTGGGCGGTATAGAGATGATGACGACGACGACGATGATGATGATGATGATGATGATGATAATTATAATTGTAGAGGACCGCCGCATGTCCTTTGCGTGTGTTTGGAAGTCAACGGGTTACCCGGAGCTGGGAGAACCCTCTCCAAGCGGTTCTCTGTACTTAAAAGACAACCGCTAAGATTCTGACCGGAATGGAAGTGAAATTGACTAGTTGGGACTTATGAGTACAAATAAGATTAATGAGGCGTATCATAACATGCAGATAAGAACTCAACCAGCAACACAGCAGAGTCTATCAAGTTCAATGAGGCATGGAAACCTCAATACACATCTGAGCTAGGTTAGTAAAGACAGAGCGCAATAAACAGTGACCTGAAATTATCTTGTTTCCTGGCAAGCGAATGCCTAGAAGCCTTGCCGCTTACTAGCCTTGTAGTATCAAATGCAAAAAAGGATTGCTAAAGAAGAATTTTATGGATTTATGGAATCAATTACTAGATTATGTATTAATAAAGGGGAAGGGGAGCATGGCTTAAATATGTTAATTGGTCCCTTGGAGGGGGGGGGGTGCATTTTATGATTTATTGTATGTTGTTTGTTATATTTGTGTGCTATTCTTGTATTTTGTTGTATTTTGTTTTGAAAAGTAAATTTAAAAAATTAATTTAAAAAAAAAGAAGGAAGGAATGGAGCCACTGTAAAACAGTGCCTCGTCCCAGCGAGGCGGTTCAGAAGGATACTGGTGACACCAAGCCCCCAAACTCCAGACAACCTCTCCCAACGGCTTCATGTATGGGGGACAAGACGGAACCCTGAGGAACCCCAATGGCCAGGGAGTCGAACAGGAGTCCCCCAGCACCACCTTCTGGGTCTGCCCCTCCAGGAAGGAATGGAGCCACTGTAAAACAGTGCCTCCAAGACCCATCCCAGTGAGGCGCCTCAGAAGGATACCATGGTTGATGGTTCTGCTGGACCTCTCAGCGGCTTTCGATACCAACGGACACACTCCCCCTGTCTAGTTCCCGGTGTAGGTCATCGACCAAGGCGACCAAAGCAGTTTTGTCCCATAACCAGGCCTGAAGCCAGACCAAAATGGATCTAGATAATCCGTCTCATCCAGGAATCCCTGGAGTTGGGAGGCCACCGCACGCTCCAATACCTTGCCCAAAAAAGCAATCTTGGAGACTGGCCAATAATTATCCAATAAAGTGTGGTTCAGGGAGGGCTTTTTTTTAAGCAAGGGTCTCACCACTGCTCCTTCAGGCAGGTTGGCACCCTGCCTTGGTGAAGAGAGGCATGAACCACTCCCCTGACCCACTCGGTCAGTCCCACTCTGGCTGCCTTTATGAGCCAGGAAGGGCAAGGATCCCAGTCCAACACTCACCACTGCACTGGCTCTCAATAAGCTGCATGTATGAACCTATGAGCGCCGTGTCTGCATGGAAGCCGAACTCACATTTCCATGCTGCCAATCCATTGTTCCATGTCTTGCCTGCTGTCAGTTAATGCCAGTCAAGAGGGGCTGAGGAGTATGTGGCGAGATCTGCCTCCCGTCCAGGTCTTTGCAGGCCTTCCCTTTTCCAAAACTGCTGCTCACGGGGGATGTTCAGGGACTGGCGGTCCCATTCCTGCATCTTACCAGTTTCTGATCTGCATTGCAGGAGGTGATGAATGGGAAGCCGAGGCTGAGGGAGACCCAGGTGAGGAGCCGCCAGAAAGAGACAGGTGCAGACAGACAGAGCAGGAGAGAATACAAACTGGAGCAAATCAGGACCTGAGGAATAAATCCTCCGCTTTTCAGAGCAGTGACTACTATGAAACCACTGTCCAAGGAAAAACAGATGAAAGAAAGGAAATAACTCAGTGCGCTGTGTGTAAGACAAGCTTAGAACCACAATCAAGCCACGAAGGTCATTGTAAAATCCAGACGGGGGACAAATTGTTTAAATGCTTGGAGTGTGGAAAGAGATTCAGTATTAGAACATGTCTTGCTCCCCATCAAATACTTCACACAGGAGAGAAACCATATGAATGCTTGGAGTGTGGAAAGAGTCATAGTCCGAAGATAAATCTCACTTCCCATCAAGGAACCCACACAGAGAAGAACTCATATACATGTCTAGAGACTGGAAAGGGCCGCAGTGTGAGCTCAACCCTCACTTGTCATCAAAGAACCCACACAGGACAGAGACCATATGAATGTTCTGAGTGTGGAAAGAGCTTCAGCAAGAGCACAAACCTCACTTCTCATCAAAGAATTCACACAGGTGAGAGACCATATAAATGTTCTGAGTGTGGGAAGAGCTTCAGTCACAACCCCACCCTCACTTCTCATCATAGAACCCACACAGGGGAGAGACCATATAAGTGTTCTGAGTGTGGAAAGAGCTTCAGCAAGAGAACAAACCTCACTTCTCATCAAAAAACCCACACAGGGGAGAAACCATATGAATGTTCTCAGTGTGGAAAGAGCTTCTGTCATAATGCATACCTTAAAACACATCTGAGAATTCACATGGGAGAGAAACCATATAAATGTTTTGAGTGTGGAAAGAGCTTCAGTCAGAGCACAAGCCTCACTACTCATCAAAGAATCCACACAGGGGAGAGACCATATGAATGTTCTGAGTGTGGAAAGAGCTTCAGTCAGAGCACAAGCCTCACTTCTCATCAAAGAATTCACACAGGGGAGAGACCATATAAGTGTTCTGAGTGTGGAAAGAGCTTCAGTCATAGCACAACCCTCACTTCTCATCAAAGAACCCACACAGGGGAGAAACCATATGAATGTTCTGAGTGTGGAAAGAGCTTCTGTCATAATGCATCCCTTAAAACACATCTGAGAATTCACATGGGAGAGAAACCATATAAATGTTTTGAGTGTGGAAAGAGCTTCAGTCAGAGCACAAGCCTCACTATTCATCAAAGAATTCACACAGGGGAGAGACCATATGAATGTTCTGAGTGTGGAAAGAGCTTCAGTCAGAGCACAAGCCTCACTTCTCATCAAAGAATTCACACAGGGGAGAGACCATATAAGTGTTCTGAGTGTGGAAAGAGCTTCAGTCATAGCACAAACCTCACTTCTCATCAAAGAACCCACACAGGGGAGAGACCATATGAATGTTCTGAGTGTGGGAAGAGCTTCAGTCATAGCATACACCTAACTTCTCATCAAAGAATTCACACAGGGGAGAGACCATATGAATGTTCTGAGTGTGGAAAGAACTTCAGTCACATCTCAAACCTCACTTCTCATCAAAGAATCCACACAGGGGAGAGACCATATGAATGTTCTAAGTGTGGAAAGAGCTTCAGTCACACCTCAAGCCTCACTTCTCATCAAAGAATTCACACAGGGGAGAGACCATATGAATGTTCTGAGTGTGGAAAGAGCTTCAGGAAGAGCACAAACCTCACTTCTCATCAAAGAATTCACACAGGGGAGAGACCATATGAATGTTCTGAGTGTGGAAAGAGCTTCAGGAAGAGCACAAACCTCACTTCTCATCAAAGAATTCACACAGGGGAGAGACCATATGAATGTTCTGAGTGTGGAAAGAGCTTCAGTCACAGCTCAAACCTCACTTCTCATCAAAGAATTCACACAGGGGAGAGACTATATGAATGTTCTGATTGTGGAAAGAGCTTCAGTCACAGCAGAACCCTCACTTCTCATCAAAGAACCCACATAGGGGAGTGAGCATATACCGTATTGTCCCGAGTATAGGCTGCACTTCCCCCCCTCCCCCTAATGTAAGTCTTTAAACTAGGGGTGCGGCCTACAATCGGGATGTTGCAAAAAAAAAAAAAAAAAAAAACACCCAATAAAAATACTGTATTTTTCTGTACTGTACCCCCATGTATAAGATGACCCCCACCTTTCTAACCCAAAATGCAGAAATCAATATTTTAAACATAAAACAGAACACATTTTAATTTAGTAATTAGGCAACATTTAGGTACATACAAGCTATCGCCAGTCTCGCTCCTGATTGGAAGAAGCCTATTTGTTTTATGGGCAGTTTTACAACCATGCGGTTTTCTCCTCAGCTTTTTCCATGTAAAAGCAGATTGGGAGAAGCCTGTTTGCAGAGGCAAGGTACAGGAAGTTTTGCAACCGCGCGGTTCTCTCCTTGGCTTACTTCCGTTTATAAGACAGCCCTCAATTTTTAGTCTAACGATTTTAGGAAAAAGTATCATCTTATACACGGAAAGATACGGTACCGTTGTTCACATATACCGGTATTTTTATTGTTGTTGTTTTGCAACCGTTCTACTAATGTGTGTATTTTCTTTAAGTTAAAAAAAGTTAAAAATTTGATTTTTTTTAAAATAGCACCAAACTTTAAGGGTGCGGCTTACAATCAGGAGCGGCCTATTCTCGGAACAATATGGTAAATGTTCTGAGTGTGGAAAGAGCTTCATTCACAGCACAACCCTCACTTCTCATCATAGGATTCACACAGGGGAGAGACCATATGAATGTTCTGAGTGTTGTGGTGGATGTTGTGGAGAAACAAGTCTGACTTGGGTGCAAACTCCTGAACAGGTATAAGAGTATTATAACTTGCAAAGCTGGTCATTAGGTGTAGGAAAAACAGATCAGGAAGTACAGGTATAATAAAGACAAACAGTATTTTATTAAGGAAGAATAGAACATGAACACGTATAATTTATGGTTTCTTTAAAAGCTCCTCTTTGATGGTGTTTCTGTTACCACCAATTTATTTGGATGGCTCTGATGTGGTTATGCTGCAAGAAACTTGGAGTGAGAACCCTATTCATGTAAACGGGTTTGTGTCATACTGTCTGCCGGCTCTGCCAAGTAGAGGTAAAGGCAGAGCCAGGCAAGGGTTATGTTTGTTGGTATATTCCACTCTGGATGTCAGAATATGGGAGCTGCCAAAATGTGGCTCGGTTGTATTGGCCTTGTTAATAATTCTAAGGGGTACTGGGCTATCCATACTCCTGTTTAATGTTTACTTTCCCCCATTAAACTGCAGAGAGGAAGTGTGGGCTAATTGGCTCAATGCCGAAAGCTTTTTCTTAGAGCACATAGCTAAATTCCCTTCTGCTCTTCCTATAATGGCTGGTGATTTTAATGCTAGAACCAGTACGGCCATAGTGGTCTCTGCCAGTCGGGGTGCTTGCCCCATATTGGGTAAAAAGAACTTTCAAGATGGACACCATAACACTAAGGATACCTTTGTTAATTTGGTGGGTCCTGTTTGCTTTACTTTGTTTACAGGAACAATTTGGCTATCTTGAATGGCTCCAGTGCTGGTGATGCTTGGGGAGAATACACGTACATCTCATCCAGGGGAGCAAGTGTAGTCGACTATGCCCTAGTCCACCCCCAATTTAAATTATGGGGTTGCAATTTCAGAGTAGCGGCACGCCTTGACAGCGATCACCTCCCACTGGAATTTTCCTTAGATATCCTAAGCTCCTCCAAGCCAGAAATAAAACCTTGCCTACCAACTGACTCCCCTACCATAACTTTCACCAATAAGATCAAATGGTCCCCCAAATTGAGCAAGACCTTTAGTATGCTAACTACCGTAATTCTCCTTGCTTAACGGAAGCCTTGAAGTTAATGTTTACCACCACAAATCCTAGTGAGGGAATTTCAGCTTTTGAATTGGTCATACAAGTTCTACGTTCCTCTTTATCAATTCCAGCTAGTATGACGTCACGCCCTAGACCCTTAGGAAATAAATGGTTCGACAGGGAATGTGTTAAATCCAGGCGATTAGTCCAACATGCATATAGAGTATACCGAACGAGTAACGAAAAGCAACTCCCACACTCTTATTTTGAGCTTAAGAAGGAGTACAAGAAACTCTTACGCCATAAAAAGAATGAAGCTATCCGTGAAGCATGGCATATGCTGATAGAGGCATCAGTAACTCGCAGCAGTAAATTATTTTGGCAGTTAATATCACGAGCTTTAAGGAATAGCTCTGACAATCCAGTGTGCCATATCCCAGCCATTGTTTGGGAGAATCATTTTCGAGCTGTTTTCAGTGACAGCGGTCCTCAAAATTCCTCCCCTTGTCTACCTTCAGGAGTCCCTGAATGGCAACCAGTTGACCCTGTCACTGTGGAGGGTTTAATTCTCCAGCTAAAGAAAGGGAAGGCCTCGGGCCCTGATGGTATTCCTGTTGAGTTACTCCAAAGTAACATTAGTTGGTGGTCTTTGATGTTAGCTTCCATATTCTCTCTGATAAACCAATCTGGCATCATTCCGGTAGCCTGGCTGAAAGCCTATATTATTCCAATCTACAAACACGGCTCCAGAGCGGATCCATCTAACTATCGGCCCATTAGTCTACTATCAATAGTAGGGAAGGTCTATGCCAGTTACCTAGGCCTAAAATTGAAGGCCTGGATAAACGAGCATGACCTGATGGGAAAAGAGCAGATCGGTTTTAAATCTGGGTCCTCTACCCTTGATCACTGCCTGGTCTTGGCCCACTTGGCTTACAAATATTCTTCCCCTAAAGGCGGCAAATTATTTGCAGCCTTTATTGATTTAAAATCTGCATTTGACTCTATACCCCGTACACATCTCTGGCATAAACTTGATCATCTCTCCATTGACAAAAGACTTTTATTTTTGATTCAGTCCCTGCATGTTAACACTTTTGCACAAGTTCGTTGTAATTCACAAGGCCTTCTTACCAGTGAAATTGAAATGTCTCGTGGCGTTAAACAAGGTTGTGTGCTGGCCCCTATTTTGTTCAATCTATATTTGGCAGATCTTCCGCAAATGCTGCAGCCATTGCCCTCCCATCCACCTAAGATCGGTTCCACGAAAATTTCTCTGCTGCAGTATGCAGATGACGCTGTTCTGATTTCACAGACCAGGCTGTGCCTCAAGAGATTGTTGTGTGGTTTTTCTGCTTATTGTACTGAAAATCTCCTCACAATTAACCACAGGAAGTCCAAAGTGTTGGTCTTTTCTAAGCGTAAGGTCAGACTACCATGGTTTATGGGAGGCTCTAGAATTGAGCAAGTGAACACCTTCAAATATTTGGGCATATGGTTCCACGAAACTATTTCGTGGAACGTGCAGAGGAAGTGCGCCAAGTCTATAGCAGAATCAAATGTGGGTGCAGTAACCCGCTTTTTTTTCTCCAGGGGTGGGAAATTCCTTCCAGCAGCTGTTCAGATTTTTAAGGCAAAAATTATCTCACAGATACTACATGGGGGCCCGCTGTGGTTCCCGGGCTCTAAATGCCCACTTGAGAGCATTCAATCGCTTTTCCTTAGGGTATTATTTGGTGTCCCTAGATGTGTATCTGGAGCTGCAATAAAATTAGAAGTTGGACTGCATTCGATAAATTGCCTAGCCTGGACCCAAGTCATTCACTTTTGGCTTCGCTGCAGACTGGCTCTCCCGACAGACTCCCTGGTTTATACAATCTGGTCGGACTCTTTCGATTCTCCCTGGTCAAAGGCCGTGATGAACAAAATCATCTCGGTAGGGCTTTCCCCAGATATGTTACTATCTAGAGGATTAGTTAGCGCTAAATCAATTGTAAAACAGAGGCTGCTGGACATTGATTTACAAGAATTACAGGGAGCCGCCAGGGGCCCCTGTTCTCTATCCTTGGGTCTACCAGCTACCTTTAGCAAGGAGGGGCTGCCTTATCTTCGATGGTTGACGATCCCTAAATTTAGGAGAGCATTTTCATTAGCTAGATTTAATGCTCTCCCTTCTAAACTGCTGGATGGTAGATATAGCAGAATCCCACTTTCTGAAAGATGCTGCCCATGTAACAACTCTTGAGGTGGAATCTATACAGCATGTCTTATTGTTTTGTAGCTTTTACCAGAGGGCCAGGAAGGATCTGATTTATCCCATTTTGCGGTCCTTCCCTGGGCACCCTACGGAATTTTTAATAACTTTATTACTTAGCAGCTCTGATAAGTTGGTCACTGAACAAGTGGCCAAATTTCTGAACCAGGCTATCTCCACTAGATTATATTTGATTTCTCATTCTCATGTGTTCAATTAACTAGTTGTATTGTATGTATGTATAATATTGTGTGAATGGTCTATTGACTGCAATAAAGAATTGATGTTACCACCAATCAGGCTATGGAAGCTACGGTTCCTAACCAAACCTAAGCCGATTCCCTTATCAAGTTCCACCCCAGTTAGCACACAGGCCTGGCAATAAGAGCGTGATCCTCTAACAAGGTTTGACTTCCACCCGGGACCTTGGATGACCATTTTCTAGACTTCCCTTGAAGTCTTCCACCTGGTCCAGCAGCTGCTCTGTCTTCAGATCTCCGCCAACCGTTATCCAGCATTCCGGATCACTTGGAGACCCCCACAGGTGGAGGAGGCTCTGCACTTCAGCAAGTCACCCTCCGCACACACAGCGTGACGACAGCCACAATGGGGTGGGTGACGCCCCCTCCCCACACGTTTAAACCAGACCATTTGAGAACACCTGAACAGGGCTCATATTTACGATGTATCCCTCCTCAGGCACAAGCCTCTAGTAAAAGGCACACTGTTGACCCCTTCATCTTCAGTCCTTCTAACAAGATGTCACAGTTGAACATATTAAACTTTTACCTCACAAAAAGTCAGTTTCTTCACAAGGACAGTGCTAGAGATGTGCACTGAACACAAGGCTCAGCTGGCAGCCCTTAATGTTGATACTGATTTGACTTCACGGGCACCTCAAACACACACACCTACTTTTCAAGGTATTGAAAGCTGCTCAAGAGGGAATGCAACAATAGGGGTGTGAGCTTCATTTCTTAGGTACCACATTAAAAAGAAAATCTAGAAAATAGTTATGTAAGCACCTTAAAAGATATTGCAAGGTGTTCTGTTTTGCATTAAACTGAACGGTCAGGTGAAGGTGATTTAGATGATGGTGATGAAGACTAGCAACTAGCAGCCTACAATTTGAAATAGCATTTTTATCATAATCCTGGCACACACATACCCCGCAAAAGATTTTTCCACTTAGAGGGGCTAGCAAGAGAGATATGCAAGAAAGGGTGGATAGATGTACAGTCATGCCTTGGATTGAGAGCATAATTCCTTCTGGAAACGTGCTTGTAATCCAAAACACTCTTATATCAAAACAAAATCCCCCCAAAAAAATTTGTACAGAGATTTTTAATTTAAGCCGTACTACAGTACTTGTATTGCAAGACGTCGCTTGTATATCAAGTAAAAAAAAATTAAATATTTTAAAATTTGCTTGTCTTGCAAAACACTCTCAAACCAAGTTACTTGCAATCCAAGGTATTACTGTACCAATGCAGCACTGCCCTCTAATGGGAGATGTGTGTCAAGCCAAGCTATTATTCAGCCCTTTAAATAAATGGTTCATTTGTTTAGGCAAACGGCTGAGCCTTGCGGTTTGGGGAATAGCAGTAATGTCTTGTTCATTTCTGCTCTGAATTTTTTACATCGTTAGCCTGAAAGTTACTGTCGAAGTCCAACAGCACTCATTAACCTGTTGCAACACATTTTCTCTGCCATAGCCTATAACAGTTTCAAGCAATACGCAGCTACTCAAAGTCTTAATGCAAGAATCCAGGGTCATTAGGTTCAAAACGATGAAGCAGCACCGTTTTAGGAGTCACCAGTGGTCTAACATGGAGAAATTCCTGACAATAATCAGCAACCATGTTCCAAAACTCCTGCACTGTGGAAGATTCCCACCAAAGATGTACGTATGATGAACCAATCCAACCACACCTCTTCCAACCATGTTGACTGTAGTTTGGATGTATCAGGTGAAGCCTTGCAGAAGTAAAGTACCACCTACTGAGAACTTTGCATTGCGCCGCCTTTATTTTCGTGTCGATCGATAAAGAGACCAATGAAGTCCAGATGCCCTGCCAATCATCTTCCAAAGACCCGGCTAAGTCTGCACATAGGATGGCTTGACATCCAATAATGACGTTTGGAGGATTTTATAAATAGAAATGATCCAACCTTTTTTTGAAGTAACAAATTCCTTCTATAAGGAATTCTAAAGAAGTAAGTGGCTGCTTGGATCCCTGCTTCATGTGATTCTGGCCACGAAAGCGACACAGTTGCAGCTAGTGATGAAAAGGCAGCACAGTTGGTTCCGTTCTTTTTAAAACATCTGCATAGGAGAGAGGTCCCTCTTTAGTGGAGACAGATCAGGAGCCAATTTTTTCTGTCTGCATTCCCAAGTAGGTAGTGTCTCAAATCACCGGGTGCTCAAAGATGCACTGAAATCTGTCACGGTGTCTGACCCATACCAAGGCATTTAGAGCTGCCAAGGCATCTAGAGCTGCCACTGCCTATTGCTCTCTGAGCATCTACTGGTGCTCCGAGGAGTGAGGAGAATTTTGAGTTGAGCGGCAGCATAATATACGTAATTCCAAATTTGGAGAGATGTGAACCCCCAAATGTCACCAAGGCTGTGACCACAGAGAGGGAAATTTCCTTTCCCGATTGGCTTGTGTAACTCAGGATAGACTGACATTGATCAGCTCTGACTTATGAGTGTCTGCTTTGGAACCAGAGGCTTGGCCAACATCATCACGCAGTAATATCATGTCTAGCAGTGCTGATAATTGGATTTGTTATATAAGAGTTTGTATCATCTGCAAAGAGGCCCACTTTAAGCAATTGTGTTCAGCTGCAAAGTCATGTACAGCACTCAAAGCAAGCCACTAAGCAGCAGTGGGTTGATAAAATTGGGGAGACTATGAGTATGCATAAACTTACTCAGCAAGTGCAGCATGCAAGGAATTTAATTTTAAGAAATGTATGATGGCACCATGATTTATTTATTTTTATTTTATTAAATTTATACCCCACCTTTTTTCCCTGCAAGGAAGCGGCTTACATAATCCTCCTGCTCTCCATTTTATCCTCACAACAACCCTGTGAGGTAGGTGAGGCTGAGAGTCAGTGACTGGCCCAAAGTCACCCAGTGAGTTTCATGGCCGAGCGGGGCCATTCATTTCCTGTGTGGAAGCCCTTCATACTTTTGATACAATTCCACGCATGTACAGTGGCCTATATTTTTTCCTCACACACACACACACACTCACCTTATATACGTTATATAATTACTATTTTCATTCTTTTATTAGATTGTGAGCTTCTACCTGGGCTGTGTTACCCGAGCTGTTCCACAAGCATGTTGGTGATAGACTAAGAATTACAATTAGTGAATTTATTTTTTAGTGATCTTGTGTATGTGTTGTTGTCGTCTTTGTGTGTGCTTTAAATTTTATTTAAAAGTACAAGAAAATGTGATTAAAAAAACAAAAGAAATACGTACCTGGAAATATATTCTCTCTCCCACCCGCAATCTACCCGGACACTACGCTCAACATCTGGGGCCCTCCTCCAACTGCCACCTCCAAGAGAGGCTCGGTTGGTGGCAACAAGGAGGAGGGCCTTCTCAGTGGTAGCCCCACAATTATGGAATAAGCTCCCCACTGAGACCAGCCTGGCGCCAACCTTACTATCTTTTCGGTGCCAGGTTAAGACTTCCCTCTATGCCAAGTCATTCAATAGTTAAGAGCTCAAAATAGCACGGGGGGGGGGGGGGATTGTCACCTGTAGGCTTAGTTTTATTAACTTTTGGATTGTTATTTTAAACGGTGCTTTTAAATTTGGTTTTTAAACTTTTGTATGTTTTTATTGTTGTTTTTATGTATAAACTGTTGTGAACCGCCCAGAGAGCTTTGGCTGTGGGGCCGTATAGAAATTAAATAAGTTAGGCGTAATTGGTATTTGTCTCCGTAGTAGTTGGCTAGAATGTATAACGGTGCTTCAGATATATGTTGGAAATGTGAACAACGGGAAGGAACTTTTTATCATATGTGGTGGACATGTAAGAAAGCTAAAAAAAATTGGGTACAAATTCATTTATTAATGCAAAAGATTTTAAAGATTACTTTTCAATTAAAACCAGAGGCTTTTCTATTGGGAATAATGAACAGTTAGCTAGAAGGAAGTTATGGAACTTTATTTTTATACATGACAACGGCAACGAGACTACTATATGCACAGAAATGGAAAGGTCCAGCAGTGCCTACGGCAGAAGAATGGTTGGTCAAGATGCTGGAGCTGGCAGAGATGGCCAAACTCACATCATTAATCAGAGAATGGACAACATCCATGTTTATTGCTGACTGGAAACCTCTAATGGACTTTTTGCAGAGACTAGAAAATAATGATTTGTTTGTTTGGGGAAGAGATTATCGAGTAAGAAAAATTATTGTTACCTATATTTGCTGTAGAAGAAAATCGGAAGTCTATTTTGTTTTGTTAATTGTTATATGTTTGATATTATGTGTTTGTTCTACATAGAAATAAAATTAAGGAGTTGTAAAAATGTTCTGGAATTTTGGCTGAAAGTGTTTGCAGAAATATCAGAAATACTAAAGAATTGATTGTGAATTTGTTAACAGCAGCTAAATTAATGATAGCTAGGAAATGGAAAGTTCAACATGTCTTTTCAATTACTGAGTGGTATAAAGAACTATGGGATATCGTGCTAAATGATAAATTAACTTGTAATATTAAGTGCCAAAATGGAGAATTGGAGAAAAACACTTTTGTGAACATTTGGGGTAATTTTTTGGATTATGTGTTGGGGAAGGGGAACGAACCTTGTCAAGATTTGTTACATTTTTGGAATATAGAATAATATATATATATTGTGGAGGAAGGGGGGGTTGGCTGGCCCGCCAGACCCCCACCCTTTCCTACTCCAACGGAACCAAGACCCCCCGAGATCTCAAGATACCAGATTGCCAGCCTCAGCTGTCTGCAATCCTACTTGGATCTCTGTTCAGGGACTCGCCTTTAATTCTGTAACCTGGATTTAGATACTGAACTCACAGAGCAATCCACAAACACTATGTGGGGTAAAACCAAACAGGTTTATTCTGGTAGCATTTAACAACAAGATTAGGGAAATGAGAGGAGCACACAAAATAAAGAGAGAGACACTTTAGTACACAGTAAAGCTGCAAAACAATAAAACCTGATTCCTTAATATCTCAGGCACACACCTGTTACCTGAGGGTCAATCTTCTTCCAGGGTTAGATCCAGCACAGCCCTGCCGCCCGAGGAGGAACTACTCCATCTACCCACAGGTCCGAGATGGGTAAAACTCCCACAAGGCTTGCCTTTACTAGAGCCCTCAAACCAGCTAATTTTACCAGGAGCTGCCTGGGGTCGGTTCCTGAGGGGGGGGGCCTAAAGGCTTGGGCCCCTCTTTGGCACGCTGCCATGGCTCCAACCTCCGGGCAGGCACGCTACCAAAGACCAAGAACAAAGACACACAGGCTACACGTGGGGAAATAGCTCTTCCCCCTCCCCCTTTCTGTAGCTTTCTTGCCTTCAGCCAATCAATTTGAACTTCACCTGGCCAGGCAGGGGGAAGGGAACTCATGACTTATGGCTTGAACTATTTACATATGAAAGCCCTAGGCCATCTTCTCCATGTGTCTAGGCGCCATTCATTCCATCTGAGGCTTTCGTTTCCTCCCAGCCCCCTCAACTGGCCCCACTTGGTTTACACATGAGGAGGTGTGTGTGTGTGTGTGTGTGTGTGTATATATATATATATATATATATATGCAGGATCCCCCAAAGGCCCCTTTCTCCACACGCTAACTATGCACACCCCACCCACCCCAGCTGGGTTACACATGTGTGTGTGTGTGTGAACCCCCAAAAACTCCACATATAGGGAGGGAAACATAACTTGGTCCCAAGAGGTGGGGGGTGCACAATGTTTTTTAAAATTCATTATTAGTTGTATGCCTGGAAAAACTCAATAAAACATATTTTTAAAAAGGGGGGGGAGAAATAAAATTAAGTGTAAAATGAAAAGAAAAAAAAATGGCCCAAGATACGTTAAAAACGGCCTAATTTGTGCAAATTAGGCTGTTTTAAAGGTATTTAATGCCATTTTCTACATAAACAACGTAGAGCCAGGGTCCTGGAAGTCGCTTTCCCTGGCTCAGCTCGCAAGAACATGAGTCAGGGAAAAGGTCGGGTTGAGCCAGGCGAGTTCACCGGACTTCCACCCCCCAAATCGAGTTCCGCGCACATTCCTCATACGCCACCATCCCCCCCCAACGTGGAATCTAATGCAACTTTGGTAAAACATCTCTATGAATTTGTAAAGGAAGCCAAAAAGTTTGTACAGTAATACCTTGGATTGCAAGTAACTTGGTTTGAGAGCGTTTTGCAAGACAAGCAAATTTTTAAGTATTTATTTAATTTTTTTTTTACTTGATATACAAGCGACGTCTTGCAATACAAGTACTGTAGTATGGCTTAAATTAAAAATCTACAAATTTAGATATAAGAGTGTTTTGGATTACAAGCACGTTTCCGGAACGAATTATGCTCTCAATCCAAGGCATGACTGTACTAGGAATCCTAACATTTTGACAAGGTGTTTCGCACATCTCTCCAAGAGATTTAGGGCACAATTCTATGCATGTTTAGACGGAAGTAAAGTCCTACAATTCCCAACTCACAGTATACCCAAATGCTGGCTGGGGCATGCTGGGTGTTGTTTAGACTAAAAAAAAAGTCTAACATGTCTAGGATTGTGCCATTTATATTTTAAAAATTAATAAATGTATATGGAGCTGATTTACACGAGACCATCCCTCCCCAACCTGTTGCCCTCCAGATGTTTAGGACTACAACTCCCAGCATTCCTGTCCATTCTCCATGCTGTCTGAGGTTAATGGGAGTTGAAGTCCAAAACGTCAGGAGGGCAGCAGGTTGGAGAAGGCTGCCCTAGCCAATATCAAATGCCACAGTCCTCTTGAGTTCAAGAAGAAGTTGTTCTGCCACCCACTTCTTCCTCACAGCGGCAAAGGAAGAGACACTTTTCTTTACAAGACCCTTTTATGTTTTATCCGAGGCCTCCCCATTTCTTGGAAACTGCTTCGCTGCCCCCTCCACGGCTGCAATAAAGTGAGGTGAAAGGGGGGGGTGTGCCTCTGATACTAAGAGAGCCCTTTTAAGATAGTTCAATCAGGCAAGTTCATCAAAGTTTAACACGTTTCGTGGAGGAAGGAGCAGAGCGGGGGTTACACCTGTTGAGGGCAGAAGAAAGTTTGCAGGTGTGGCGGTCAGCCTTAAATGTGGTCTAAAGTTCAGGAATTCTCCAGGCTCCTGAATTGCCCCAGTTGTCCTTCTCCATCCGACTCCCCACTGGGAGGAGGAAGAGCGGGGGACCTCACCCCACATACCAACCCCAGCTCGGCGGCAGAACCGCTATGCCATATTTGCTGCTAGCCCTCGCAGGTGGGGGGGGGGGCTGCCACAAGGGTCGAGAGCAGCAGCAGCCCCCTCCCCACCCTGGGCCAGCTCTGCCCCCTCAGGCCCTGCGGGGGAGGGGGAAAGGGCGGGCCGCCCTCACGGCTCCCCTGGCATCCAAGACCAACGTTGCTTCTGCTGCCTCCTCATCCTCATTTTTCTTAACTGTTTCTTTCTTGCTACTGGTGGTTGCTGAAAAAGGAGAGGAACCATTTTCCTGCAGGGATGGGCCATTTCCCTCAGCACAAACAACTTCGAAAGGAATTCCATTGCGGCCAGAGTCCCTTTCAGAGATTTAGAAATCTCTCCCGGGGTTGTGAGCGAGGCAGGAGGGGCCGGGGGTGCATCTCGGTCCCCGCTGCCCTGCTGCGCACAAACGCGTCTCCTTGGCAGAGCAGCCAAGGCGCCCCCAGGCCTTTCCACGCCCCGGGCGGAGGTTGCAGAGCAACCGGGTCAGGTGACCGTTACTGGGCCAATCAAAGTCGTGAAAAGCAGCAGTGGGTTGGCTGTGGGAAAGGTCTGGCGAGGAAAGCCCAGATCCGGTCCGGAGCAAAGCGCGAGCAGCAGCAGCAGCAGCAGCAGCAGCAGCAGCTGCTTTTATTCTTTTTCTTTCAGACCGGAGCAGCTTTTTAAACAGTATTTTTGTTTTATTTTTTTGAAGAGAAGGCTGCCAGAGCGAGCGAGCGAGCGAGCAACGTCTCCCTCCCCCCAGACTGAGGAGCCCGCCAGGCAAGGGACACGCGTTCACGGGGTCGTGGGGTGGGGGGTGCTTTGGCGATGGGGTTGCTGTGGGGCAGCTTGGAGGTTGCGTGATTTACGCTGTGGTGGCTTGTGCGATTCAACTAGGATTTCGCTGAGCCAAAGTGGGCCCGCGTGGCCTCCGGGCCTCTTTCCGCTCATCCCAGAGCTTAGAGACAGGGCCATTTCTTAGGTTTTCTCAGCAAGATCTGGTAGTTGTGGGTCATTTTTGAATTTCTCGGAGCAAGATGTGGTGGATGTGGGCCTTTTTAAAAAAAAAAGATCTGAGCAAGACGTGGTATGGTGGTTGTGAGGCAGCATTTCCTCTGAATAAAAATATTCGCAGGGGGCTTGGGGACTTTTATCAGATGCCTTCCCAAGCCCACTGCAGTATCCTGCTCAGGAGACAGGCTGGTGCCCCTCGAGGATGCTGCTGCAGCACCTTTTCTTCCTTATTTTTTTTAAAAAACATTTAATACTCTGGGAGCACCTGTATGGGCAGGTGCACGGTTATAGATGCTCATCTTTTTATTTTTTAAAATATTTATTTTAAACTAATTATTTACTTAATTTATTTCAGAGTATTTTTATCCCACCCCTCAGTCAAAAAGGCTCCTGGAGGGGCTTATATATGATCAGTAAAAGAAGACAGTCCCTGCCTGCAGGCTTACAGTCTAAAAAGACAGGGCACACGAGGAAAAAGGAATAGGGAGGGATGGGGGGGGGGAAATAACTCCTATGCATCTTTAGAGGGAAGTAAGTCCTACAACTTTCTGCATCTCCCAGCTGCCCATGCTGGCTGAGGAATTCTGGGAGTTGTAGGACTTATTTCTGTCTAAAGCTGCCCCTCTCCACTCTCCTCCACCTGTGATTCGAAATCGCAGCTTGATTATGGTCAAAGCCCACCTCCACTGGCGCCTGTCAGACCCCACCCCCACAGTCTCCTAATCTCCGCTGCCACCAACCCCCTCCACTTTAACCAATTCAGACCACACCTTTTAAGTTTTAAAAACTCCACCCAGATCACATCCACAGATCACAACCCCCCCTCTCCAGACTCCCCTCTGGGACTCCCTCCTGAACAGCCCCGCCCACTGTTTATATCACTGGCTTCACCCCCCTTCTCACTCTCTCAGCCAATCAGCCTACATCCAACCTTCCAAACTCCTCTCACACTCCCCCCTCCCCTACTAACTGATATAATGCTTTGTCCATGGGCAGGGGCATGACATACCCCCCCCCCAAAAAAACACTAATGGAGAACCAAGCATTCTTTCTAATGCCAGATTCCGTAGTGTCCAAAAGTCTTTGGTAAAGTCCATTTAGATCATGCAGTCCAGCTGCTGCTGCTTCGCTCTCCAGTGCCACTTACTACCTGATTGGCTGATGTCCTCTGGTCTCTCCTCTCCACCTGCTGGGCTGATGTCCTCTGGTCTTGCCTCTCCTTCGCTCTCCTGGCCCAAGGCCTCTGCACCTCCACCGTGTTTGTCCACCACCTGCTCTGCTCCCTGATAGCTGTTACTTTGGGACAGGCCATTTGCTATAAGGTTTTTCTTTCCTTTCACGTGCTTGTACTAGATGGTGAATTCTTGTAAGCACCAAAACCATCTTTGCAGCATCGTGTTCCCATTTCTCATCATGCCCCACACTTCTTCCCTTATTGTCTGTAGCAGGGGGCTATTCCTGTGATGGGGTGGTGGTGAGTTCCGGCGTCTGTAAGGTGCCGGTATATGGCTGTTCTACCAGGCTTGTTACTGAACAGCTGCTCAAACTGTCCCAGAACTCCCATGATCTCCCCCTTCGTGATGTCATCCACCCTCTTGTCCCATAAAATTGGATTCCTCCCTCCTCCATGCTCTCTTGTACCAGATCTGGCACTTGCAGCTCAGATCCGTCATATGAAGCCTCCACTCGCTGCACACTGTTCTCTCTTGCCCTATATGGCTTTAGCATATTTACGTGGACAGATTTGGCTTTGTCAGTGGTGTTTTTGGAGATAGTGTAGGTTAAGGTGTCGAACTTATCTCTCAGAATATAGGGTCCCTCCCAGCTGTCTTGCATGTTGTCCTGACGCCTAGGCAGGAATGCCATTACTAGATCTCCAATTTCATATTGGATCTCCCTGGCTCTCCTGAAATACCACCTCTTCTGGGTCTCTTGGGCTGCCCCTACAATACAGTACAAACCTTGCAAGCACAATTGCACTCTGTTGATACATAGAAAGTCTGTGGAAAAACTCCTGCTATGAGCTACTGGCAGCATGCAAACTACAGGAGCCCAACAGCTCAAAAAAAAACACCCCACACTAGCCAGAGCACCCCCTTCTGGCATACATAACACACTGCAACTATTCAGTAGTGCAGCTAATTTTCAACCCTGGTAATTAATGGGACTTAGTTATAGGGCCCACTTTTAGATGGCCGCATGTGTTCATTCAGTTGTGAAGGACACAACTAACTTTTCTCCTCCAACCTTGTAATTCTGTGCTTTCCACCTACTTCTACATTCCTGTTGGAGACAAAAAAAGCCCCCAAGAACAACATGTCTCCTAACCCTGATTTCAAAAATGAAGAATTAATATGAGCCTGTGCAGTTTCACATTCTGAATGCACTTAAATCAAAGCACCATCATGGTTAGAGGAATAAGCTGGAGTTTGCTTCTGCTGCCCTGATGCTAAGAACATTGATTTAGGAATAAGCACTGCCCCCTCACCATATATATATATATATATATATATAAGAAAGGATTCTGCAGTGACTGGCGTTAGTTCCGGTGGGCGCTGGCATGCCCCTGTCTGACCAGGTGCTGATCCCGGGCCTGTTTGCCACTGCCCACATCAACTGCTGATCTGTTTGCCCACTGTGGGGGTGGGGTGGCTGGATTGTGAGGCCCTGAAATTTTAATTTCTTGCTAGATCATGCGGGAAATAATTATCTTACTCCATAGCGGCCAAACTCAAATGCCGTTCAGTCTGCAAGTTGCAAATGGGTGAGGTGGGGCCCTGTACTATTTATCAATTCAGTACAAATAAAACTACATGTGCCAGCCTTTTTCTGCTTGGGGGCTAATGAGCATGGACATGTTTTTTGCAGGTGCAATTTTGACCAGGGAAAAGGCATGGATTAACTCTCCCTCTCACACACACACTTTCCATCAATTTCATGGAGGAGAAGGCTATCAGTGGCTACTAGTCCTGATGGCTATATGCTATCTCCGGTATCAGAGGCAGTATGCCTATGTACACCAGTTGCTGGGGAACATGGGCGGGAGGGTGCTACCTCACAGGGTTGTTGTGAGAATAAAGTGGAGAGAAGGAGGAGCATGTAAACCGCCTTGGGGGCCTTGCAGGAGAAAAGGCGGGATATAAAAATAATAAATAAATAAAATTTCTTGCTGGGGGCTGGGTTGATTCCTACCACCTAGAAAGATTAATCTAAATCAGTGTTCTCCTACCTTGTGTCTGAAGATGTTTTTGTTCTACAGCTCCCAGCATGCCCCAGCTACGCCGGCTGGGTCATGCTGGGGGTTATAGGCCAAAAACATCTGGGGACCCAAGGTTGGAGAACACTGATCTAAATAATCTATACAGAAGCCTTTGTGGCCCCAATCCAAGACAAAACGTCTTGGATTGCAAAACGTTTTTTGAAAAGATTACGGTATATAAATACATTTTCTGATAATACACAATTAGTATGTCTAATCTCTATTCCATAACTGACGCCTGACAGTGAGGAGACAGCCAGCCTCTCTACCATCCCGCCAGCTGCCTTACCATCTGGTCCTCCTGCTTGCCTCGGCTGATGCTGTTTGCTGGCTGGATTGGGGGGTCCTTCCCTGGGAGAAAGCTCTGCTACCGTCAGGAGGAGGGCAACACCCCTCCCCCCCCAGGCTGCCTGATTGGTAGCACCTGCTACCTGGCTTGCCTGGCACTCCGCAGGCCTTCATCTGGTAGCCCCTTTGGGGGAGCCACTTCGGGGGTGGCACGAGGGCGGGGGCCCTTTCCCCTGATTGTTAGGGCAAGGGAGGTGTGGGGGTGGGTTCCCGCCTGATCGGCGGAAGCAAGGGGACATGTGCTTATCTACTGGAGATAGTGGGGGGAGTTCTGGGGGGCAACGTGTACCAATGTTGAGCGGCAGGCGCTGGCAGAGCGCTAGGGGCAGGACACGCCGAGTAAGGGGAACAAGGGATAGATGCTTAATATCTATCCCTTGTTCTGGGCCTGCTCAGAGCCCAGGGATAACTGGGGGATGCGTGTCTCCTTCCTCTGCCTTGCGTTTGCTGTTGTGTAATGCCAGGTCTCTTACCCCAAAAACATCTTTAATCCATGACTTAATCCTGGATGAGGGTGCGGACCTGGCATGTATTACGGAAACCTGGCTGGAGAGGGCCGCTGCTCCAACTCTTGGGGCCTTGTGTCCGCCTGGGTTTACGTATGCCCAGCAACTGAGGACTGGAGGACTATCTTCCAGGAGTCCTTGGTCCTTACCAGACTCCCTCTCCGGGAGACCAAGTTTATTGAGTGCATGTACTGGAGCTTGGGTCCAAAGGGCAGTCTGGGGATTCTGCTCGTGTACCGTCCACCCCGCTGCACGTCAGACTCCCTGGTCGAGGTACTAGGGGTGGTCTCTGATGTGCGTGTGTGGTCCCCCAGGCTATTGGTGCTGGAGGACTTCAACATACATTCGGAGGCTGCCATCCTGGGGGCACCTCGGGACTTCATGGAGACCATGGCTTCCTGGGAGCTGTATCCTGTATCAACTGGACCTACCCATGTAGCCGGTCATGCGCTGGACTTGGTTTTCATTTCCAGAGAGGGAGGAAATGATCTGGAAATCGGGGGTATTTCCACCACCCCCTTGTCATGGTCAGATCACTTTCTGGTATGGCTGGATTTTTTGGTGCCACAACCCCTCTGCAGGGGTGAGGGACCTATTAGGATGGTCCGCCCCAGGCGTCTTATGGATCCGGATGGATTCCTGAATGCCCTTGTGGAACTGGAGCACGCAAACGGTAGCTCGGTCGAGACCCTGGTGGATGACTGGAATGCTGCAATCACCAGGGCATTAGACCGAGTGGCCCCGGAGCGCCCTCTTCACCCGAACAGAGCTCGCACGGCACCTTGGTTTACTCCATCGCTGCGAGCTCTGAACCGGGAGGTGAGAAGGCTAGAGCGCCAATGGTGTAAATCCCACTCTGAAGATGATCGGACACAGGTCAGAGCTGCATCTTCAGCCTACCAGGTGGCGGTGAGGGCAGCAAAGAAGAATTACTATACTGCCTCTACTGCGTCTGCGGAGTGCTGCCCCAGGAGGCTGTTCCAAGAGGTCCGGAGCCTGGTCGGTCCAGTTGCTCCGGATCCGTTGGAACAGTCTAAAGCCTCCTGTGAGGCTTTAGCAAAGCACTTTGCAGATAAAATTGATCGGATTAGGAGTGGGATTCCGTGCGTCGTGGACACAGTGGGTGAACGGGAGGAGGCCAGTGGCAGTCCGGCTTTGTGGAATCAGTTCCAGCTTCTTCCTTCTGGTGAAGTGGACAAGGTGCTTTCTTCTGTTAAGCTGACCACCTGCTTGCTTGATCCTTGCCCGTCCTGGCTTGTTATGAGCTGCAGGGAAAATCTGGGTGGGGAGATCAGGGTGGTAGTGAATGCCTCCCTCTGGGAGGGAGTGATGCCATCAGCCCTTAAGGAGGCAGTAATAAGACCGCTTCTAAAGAAGCCCTCCTTAGATGCCCAAGATTTGAACAACTTTTGCCCAGTCTCCAATTTGCCGTTTCTGGGCAAGCTGATTGAGCGAGTGGTGGGGGCTCAGTTGAAGGCACATTTGGATGAAGCCGATTATTACATCCATGCCAGTCGGGCTTCAGGCCTGGACATGGGACGGAGACAGCCGTGGTCGCCTTGGTGGATGATATGAGGAGGGCTTTGGATAGGGGCGAATGCTCTTTTCTAGTCCTCCTCGATCTCTCAGTGGCTTTTGATACCGTGGACCACGGTATCCTCCTGGACCGCCTGGAGGGGTTGGGCACGGGAGGCACTGTATTGCAGTGGTTCTGGTACCAGAGGGTAGTTCTTGGGGAGGAGGCTTCGGACCCTCATCCGCTCACTTGTGGGGTGCCGCAGGGTTCCATCCTCTCCCCGATGTTATTTAACATCTACCTAAAGCCGCTAGGAGCTATCATCAGGAGGTTTGGGGTGCAGTGTTATCAGTATGCGGATGACACGCAGCTCTACCTCTCTTTCAAGTCCTCACCAAGGTTGGCTGTTGAAACCCTGTCCAAGTGCCTGGAGGCAGTGGGTGGCTGGATGGGAAAGAACATGCTGAAGCTGAACCCCGACAAGACCGAGGTACTTCTGGTGGGAGACAAGGGGAGGTTAGGGGATGTTGACCTGGTGTTGAATGGGGTACATCTTCCCCTGAAGGACCAGGTCCGCAGCTTGGGGGTCATTCTAGACTCCCAGCTGTCCATGGAGGCTCAGGTGTCAGCTGTGAGCCAGGTGGTGCTGTATCAACTCCATCTGATACGGCAGTTGCGCCCCTACCTTCCTAATAATCTGTTCCCATCAGTGGTTCATGCCTTGGTCTCCTCTCACCTAGA
Source organism: Shinisaurus crocodilurus (assembly GCA_021292165.1). Classification (NCBI taxonomy): domain Eukaryota; kingdom Metazoa; phylum Chordata; class Lepidosauria; order Squamata; family Shinisauridae; genus Shinisaurus; species Shinisaurus crocodilurus. The sequence continues at coordinate 87,495,998 of CM037882.1, read as the reverse complement.
CTACTGTAATGCGCTCTACGTGGGGTTACCCTGAAAAACGGTTCGGAAGTTGCAGCTGGTACAGAATGCAGCAGCTCGCCTGGTTAAAGGCTGCCGCCGGCGTGATCACATCACTCCAGTGCTCAAAGAGTTGCACTGGCTACCAGTTGTTTGCCGAGCCAAATTCAAGGTGTTGGCATTGACCTTTAAAACCCTGTACGGCTCCGGTCCAGTTTATCTCAAGGAACGCCTCCAGCAACATCAAGTAGGCCCCTCAATCTGCCACGGACGGCCTTCTCCCTATCCCATCAGCCAGAGAAACCAGGCTGGTGGGGACTAGGAGGAGGGCCTTTTCTGTGGCAGCCCCCAATCTATGGAACTCTCTCCCCAGTGACCTCCGCCATGACCCTTCCTTCATTAGCTTCCGCCAGGCATTAAAAACATGGTTTTTCAGGTGGGAATATGGGGTGGGTTAGGGTTTTTAAGTTTTGTACTGTTTATAATTGTGTTTTATACACACACAGTATAAAACACAATTAAAAACAGTGTGTGTCCGTATTTTATTGGACTGTATATCGCTCAGACTGGCCGGATGTCTGGCCAGATGGGCGATTCATAAATATAATAAATAAATAAATAAATAACGAGATCCATGAACTATAGCACATTTTAATATATACATTTTAATATATATATATAAATAAAACAAAAGCATTTTAACAACAATAAAAAAAAAATCCAATTTAAGTTTAAAAAAAAATCTGATTCAAATTTTGAATCTTTCAGAGGGAGAGAGAAGGGAATTCTCACTTGTTGCTAGGCAACCTCCAGAATCCCACCCCCACTGCCCAGAGAAGGTTGATTTCTCTATTTGCCATCAAAAAGAAAAGGGGGGGGGGCGTTAAAGAGAAGAGAGAAATTGAGAGGAAGGAGAAAAGGGGGGTCATTAGAGGGGAAGGGAAGTAAAGGGGGGGTCATTAGGGGGGAAAGGGTGTGTCAATAATCAAGTGAAATCGACATTTTGAATATCTTACAACCTTGTCCTATGCATGTTTAGTGCCCTTGGGATGGTTGAAGTGTTGTTGCTTTTAGCAAGGTTTATTTTTTAAAATTATTATTTTTAGCAAGGTATTATGTGATCAAATTGATACCATCTATGCATGATTACTTGGAACCAAGTCCCACTGTGTTTATGGGGCTCGGTAAGAAATGTGTTGCCTAAATGTTATTTTTAGGTAGAGATGTGAAGGCCAGGAAAACAGCTGGAAAATGTTGGACTGGAAAAGGTTTTTTACCATCTTTTTTCCAAAAGAGCCTGGAAAAAAATGTTTGTTTCCCTGATTTTTTCCAAAAAGAACCATTGTTTTCCTGAATTTTTCCATTCCCCCCCCCCCCCCCCAGACCTTCACATCTCTATCTGGGTTGTGGAGAAATCTCTATATTGTATTATATCAAACCTTTTTTTTTCTTGGCATGGCATGCTACAAGACCACATTGAGGTGGCTTACTCATTTAGATCTTGATATTATCTTAACCCAGACTTATAAAAGAGTCACTTGTTTAGTCGCCTGTGGTAAGTAAGATTCACACCTAAGTGACCAGGCAGGGAAACTTGAAGAAGGTTGGTGCCACAAATGCCTGACAGGTTGGCTAGTGTAATGTGTTTGTTGTTTCAGTGTGCTAGTAACCCTTTTAGTAATAAATGTGAGGTGCCTAGTTCCCTTGGTCCAGTGACAGATGGGAAGCTTCTCTTCTTTTGCAGACCAACAGTTTGTGGAAGCTACCATATATACCGGTATATGGTATATAATTCCCAGTGGGCTTCTTTCTTTCCTGCTCCGTGCAAAGCCAGGAAAGCCCTTTGATTTGGGGGGAAATTTAAAAAGTCTGAAATGTTATAAAATATGGAATAGAAGCGATTCGCCGATTATACCCCTTGCATTTTGAATAGAATTAGCCTCTTCTCCATAGAATTAAAAAGATGTCTGAATGAGAGAAATGTTTCCCCCAGAAATGGAGGATTTCCACATATTTAAATTCAAGAGTTTCATAAATTGTCCACAAGTCAGATAATTAATCAACACATACCCCTCTCCATTGTATCCTCACAACAACTCTGCGAGGTAGGTTAGGCTGAGAGGCAGTGACTGGCCCAAAGTCACCCAGTGAGCTTGATGCCCGAGTGGGGACTAGAAGCCAGGTCTCCCGAATCCCAGTCCAACACTCTAACCAGTACGCCACAGTGGTGTTGTTCTGGGGCCTTGGTGTTTACCAGCCTTTCCTTCACGGAGATGACCTGGTTGCTAGCTGGAATCATCCCTGGGAAAAAAGAACAAATCTTCTTGCCCTGAGAGTGTAGTAATTAACTCGTGGAACCACCTCTTGGCTTTGCAGGACTCGGTAGTGTCTCCAATCATGGCAGTCTTGGGCTTAAGACAGAAGAATGAGGAGTTCCTTTGGTCCTGTTAGAGGCTTCCTTGGAGCACTGATCCGTGATGGGCGAGAAAGACTCCAACAGCTCTACAGCAGGAAGGGGGCCTGGTACCCCCACAAATGGGAGCAGTGGGGGATTCTGGGAAAGAACGGTGCAGAGAATCCTGGGAGAAGAGATGCTCTGCCCAGAGGTACAGAGCGAGCAGTTCCGGCAGTTCTGCTACCAAGAGGCCGAGGGGCCACGGGAGGTGTGCAGCCGACTCCATGATCTCTGCCGTCGGTGGCTGAAGCCAGAGAGGCACACAAAAACTCAGATCCTGGACCTGGTGATCCTGGAGCGATTCCTGGCCATCCTGCCCTCGGAGCTGGGGAACTGGGTGAGGGAATGTGGAGCGGAGACCAGTTCCCAGGCGGTGGCCCTGGCAGAAGGCTTCCTCCTGAGCCAGGCAGAGAATGAGAAGCAGGAAGAGCAGCAGGTGAGAGAGTTTTATCCTAGTATTTATTTATTTATTATATTTCTCTCCCACCTTTCTTCCTTCAAGGAACCCAAGGCGGCTTACGTGGTCCTCCTCCTCTCCATTTTATCCTCACAACAACCCTGTGAGGTAGGTTAGGCTGAGAGTCAGTGATTGGCCCCAAGTCACCCAGTGGGTTTCATCATGACCTAGTTGGGACTAGAACCCAGATCTCCCAGTCCAGCACTCTAACCACTATGCCACACTGCCTCTCGTAGTTCAGAAAGACAAACAAAGGGAGGGAGGACATATTAACATGTCCTACTCACTGTTGAAGCAGAGATCTTCTGAACACAGAAGGCCTTTGCCTCTAGTGTCATTCCTTTCCTAATCCCTCTTCCCATTCCATGTCTTGGGTCCTCACTGCTCTTTCAGGAGCAGGGCCTGCTTGCAAAATTGGGCGCTGGTTTCCCCGGGGCAGAGGAGGCTCCATCGGGCAGCAGACCGAGCCCAGCGCGGAGGGGGATCGTGCAGGAGGGTGACGGAAGAGCCACCTTGCAGGGTAAGGACTAACGGGGCAAAATTTGGGGGGTTGAGTGGGGATGGGAAGTGACACTTAACTCCATCCTTTCCCACAGTTCAGAAATGTGTTTACTGTCTACATCTGCCGTTTTTATGCATGGAAACCAGTAGTGTGAACCCAAATGGGGAGAGATGTGTTTTCACACAACTGAAATAATAATATTAAAAAACACAGCCGTTTCATGCCCTCGTGTACTTAGACATGCATCATTTCATCTCCCCTGCCTTCACACCACTTTTGTCTCCCACAGGTGATAGGATGATGCCAGCAAGAGGGACCCCATCACCTCTTCCTTATGGAGATGTACCAGCTACTGTGGGACCAGATCAGGTAGGGGGAAGGATCCCTGTGGTAGGGCCAAGGGGCGGCCTGGCGGCCTCTGTCCTCTGCTCACATCCTGGGCCTGGACAAATCTCTCCCCTTCCTTCTCTTTGCTTCTGTCAAAGCGGCCCACTTCGAAGGTTGTTACTGCTACAATGAAGGCTTCGATCAGGTTTCCCATGGGCACAAAAGAAGAGAGAAGGGCATGGATAGATGCTGAGAATAGTAACCACTCACCTCACCTTAACCAGTGTTTTATATTTTGCTCCTCTGTAATCTTGATGGAATCGATGAGGAGGAAATGATTCCTTTTCCTTTCAGGGTTTAGTGTCCTTGGAGGAGGTGGCCGTATCTTTCACCGAGTTGGAGTGGGTTCTCCTGGATCCCGACCAGAAATCTCTGTACAGGGCAGTCATGGAGGAGACTTCTGGGATTGTGGCCTTTCTTGGTAAGGCTCCGTCTTTCCCTGGTTGGTAATAATGACCGGGTTTGCATGATCGGGGAAGGAAAAGTAGTCACGCTGGCTTCTTTCCCCCGCCCCAGCGTGTCCCGCTTTTGCGCCGCCTCATTTGTATAAATCGTCTAAACCCAGGTTGCCGTGTCATCTGAAACCAGCAAGGTGGGCGGCAGGGGTGGCTTCCAATCCACTTTGCATCCCATGGCTTGTTCTAGGTTTCTGGGGTGGTTTGGAAACCAGCCCCGCTGCCCAGCCTCACCAGGCTTAGATGACGCAGGAACCTGCACACGGGGCAGGTAATTGGGAAAATGAGGTGGTGCGCAACCTGCACGTGCAGGACAGGGAAAAGAAGCCACCGTGGTTTCTTTTTCTTCCCTGATCATGCCAACACCGCCAGTATCTTGTTTACAAATACAATGTTAGCATTTTTTGCACACTGTGTATGTTTCCGCACGTCAGGTCTCCATCTTCCAGTCTATCAGGATGTATCTATTTTTATTGACTAAGAGCACGACCGTAGGCATGTTTAGACTGAAAAATTGTCTAAAATTCACAGTTTTTTATTGTTATGAACTGCCTAGAGAGCTTTGACTTTTGGGCGGTATAGAGATGATGACGACGACGATGACGACGATGATGATGATGATAATTGTAGAGGACCGCCGCATGTCCTTTGTGTGTGTTTGGAAGTCAACGGGTTACCCGGAGCTGGGAGAACCCTCTCCAAGCGGTTCTCTGTATTTAAAAGACAACCGCTAAGGTTCTGACCGGAATGGAAGTGAAATTGACTAGTTGGGACTTAGGAGTACAAATAAGATTAATGAGGCGTATGATAACATGCAGATAAGAACTCAACCAGCAACACAGCAGAGTCTGTGAAGTTCAATGAGGCACTGCAAACCTCAATACACATCTGAGCTAGGTTAGTAAAGACAGAGCGCAATAAACAGTGACCTGAAATTATCTTGTTTCCTGGCAAGCGAATGCCTAGAAGCCTTGCCGCTTCCTAGCCTTGTAGTATCAAATGCAAAAAAGGATTGCTAAAGAAGAAGAATTTTATGGATTTATGGAATCAATTACTAGATTATGTATTAATAAAGGGGAAGGGGAGCATGGCTTAAATATATTAATTGGTCCCTTGGAGGGTGGGGGGGTGCATTTTATGATTTATTGTATGTTGTTTATGTTATATTTGTGTGCTATTCTTGTATTTTGTTGTATTTTGTTTTGAAAAGTAAATTTAAAAAATTAATTTAAAAAAAAAGAAGGAAGGAATGGAGCCACTGTAAAACAGTGCCTCGTCCCAGCGAGGCGGTTCAGAAGGATACCACGGTCGATGGTATCGAGAGCCGCTGAGAGGTCCCGCAGAACCAACAGGGATACACTCCCCCTGTCTAGTTCCCGGCGTAGGTCATCGACCAAGGCGACCAAAGCAGTTTCTGTCCCATAACCAGGCCTGAAGCCAGACCAAAATGGATCTAGATAATCCGTCTCATCCAGGAATCCCTGGAGTTGGGAGGCCACCGCACGCTCCAATACCTTGCCCAAAAAAGGCAATCTTGGAGACTGGCCAATAATTATCCAATAAAGTGTGGTTCAGGGAGGGCTTTTTTTTAAGCAAGGGTCTCACCACTGCTCCCTCAGGCAGGTTGGCACCCTGCCTTGGTGAAGAGAGGCATGAACCACTCCCCTGACCCACTCGGTCAGTCCCACTCTGGCTGCCTTTATGAGCCAGGAAGGGCAAGGATCCCAGTCCAACACTCACCACTGCACTGGCTCTCAATAAGCTGCATGTATGAACCTATGAGCGCCATGTCTGCATGGAAGCCGAACTCACATTTCCATGCTGCCAATCCATTGTTCCATGTCTTGCCTGCTGTCAGTTAATGCCAGTCAAGAGGGGCTGAGGAGTATGTGGCGAGATCTGCCTCCCGTCCAGGTCTTTGCAGGCCTTCCCTTTTCCAAAACTGCTGCTCACGGGGGATGTTCAGGGACTGGCGGTCCCATTCCTGCATCTTACCAGTTTCTGATCTGCATTGCAGGAGGTGATGAATGGGAAGCCGAGGCTGAGGGAGACCCAGGTGAGGAGCCGCCAGAAAGAGACAGGTGCAGACAGACAGAGCAGGAGAGAATACAAACTGGAGCAAATCAGGACCTGAGGAATAAATCCTCTGCTTTTCAGAGCAGTGACTACTATGAAACCACCGTCCAAGGAAAAACAGATGAAAGAAAGGAAATAACTCAGTGCGCTGTGTGTAAGACAAGCTTGGAACCACAATCAAGCCACGAAGGTCATTGTAAAATCCAGACGGGGGACAAATTGTTTAAATGCTTGGAGCGTGGAAAGAGATTCAGTATTAGAACATGTCTTGCTCCCCATCAAAGAATTCACACAGGGGAGAAACCATATGAATGCTTGGAGTGTGGAAAGTGTCATAGTCCGAAGATAAATCTCACTTCCCATCAAGGAACCCACACAGAGAAGAACTCATATACATGTCTAGAGACTGGAAAGGACCGCAGTGTGAGCTCAACCCTCACTTGTCATCAAAGAACCCACACAGGACAGAGACCATATGAATGTTCTGAGTGTGGAAAGAGCTTCAGCAAGAGCACAAACCTCACTTCTCATCAAAGAATTCACACAGGTGAGAGACCATATAAATGCTCTGAGTGTGGGAAGAGCTTCAGTCACAGGGCAACCCTCACTACTCATCAAAGAATTCACACAGGTGAGAGACCATATGAATGTTCTGAGTGTGGAAAGAGCTTCAGTCAGAGCACAACCCTCACTTCTCATCAAAGAATTCACACAGGGGAGAGACCATATGAATGTTCTGAGTGTGGGAAGAGCTTCAGTCACAGCAGAACCCTCACTTCTCATCAAAGAACCCACACAGGGGAGAGACCATATGAATGTTCTGAGTGTGGGAAGAGCTTCAGTCACAGCAGAACCCTCACTTCTCATCAAAGAACCCACACAGGGGAGAGACCATATGAATGTTCTGAGTGTGGAAAGAGCTTCACTCACAGCAGAACCCTCACTTCTCATCAAAAAAACCACACAGGGGAGAAACCATATGAATGTTCTAAGTGTGGAAAGAGCTTCTGTCATAATGCATCCCTTAAAGCACATCTGAGAATTCACATGGGAGAGAAACCATATAAATGTTTTGAGTGTGGAAAGAGCTTCAGTCAGAGCACAAGCCTCACTACTCATCAAAGAATTCACACAGGGGAGAGACCATATGAATGTTCTGAGTGTGGAAAGAGCTTCAGTCAGAGCACAAGCCTCACTTCTCATCAAAGAATTCACACAGGGGAGAGACCATATAAGTGTTCTGAGTGTGGAAAGAGCTTCAGTCATAGCACAAACCTCACTACTCATCAAAGAATTCACACAGGGGAGAGACCATATGAATGTTCTGAGTGTGGAAAGAGCTTCAGTCATAGCATACAGCTCACTTCTCATCAAAGAATTCACACAGGGGAGAGACCATATCAATGTTTTGAGTGTGGAAAGAGCTTCAGTCAGAGCACAAGCCTGACTACTCATCAAAGAATTCACACAGGGGAGAGACCATATGAATGTTCTGAGTGTGGAAAGAGCTTCAGTCAGAGCACAAACCTCACTTCTCATCAAAGAATTCACACAGGGGAGAGACCATATGAATGTTCTGAGTGTGGAAAGAGCTTCAGGAAGAGCACAAACCTCACTTCTCATCAAAGAATTCACACAGGGGAGAGACCATATGAATGTTCTGAGTGTGGAAAGAGCTTCACTCAAAGGTCAACCCTCACTTCTCATCAAAGAACCCACGTAGGGGAGTGACCATATACCGTATTGTCCCTAGTATAGGCTGCACTCTCCCCGCCCCCAATGTAACTCTTTAAACTAGGGGTGCGGCCTACAATCGGGATGTTGCAAAAAAACACACAAAAAAAAACACACAAAAAAAATACTGTATTTCTCCATGTATGAGACACCCCCATGTATAAGACGACCCCCACCTTTCTAATCCAAAATGCAGAAATCAATATTTTAAACATAAAACAGAACACATTTTATTTAGTAATTAGGCAACATTTAGGTACATACAAGCTATCGCCAGTCTCGCTCCTGATTGGAAGAAGCCTATTTGTTTTATGGGCAGTTTTACAACCGCGCGGTTTTCTCCTCAGCTTTTTCCATGTAAAAGCAGATTGGGAGAAGCCTGTTTGCAGAGGCAAGGTACAGGAAGTTTTGCAACCGCGCGGTTCTCTCCTTGGCTTACTTCCGTTTATAAGACAGCCCTCAATTTTTAGTCTAACGATTTTAGGACAAAGTATCATCTTATACACGGAAAGATACGGTACCGTTGTTCACATATACCGGTATTTTTATTGTTGTTGTTTTGCAACCGTTCTACTAATGTGTGTATTTTCTTTAAGTTAAAAAAAGTTAAAAATTTGATTTTTTTTAAAATAGCACCAAATTGTAAGGGTGCGGCTTACAATCAGGAGCGGCCTATTCTCGGAACAATATGGTAAATGTTCTGAGTGTGGAAAGAGCTTCATTCACAGCACAACCCTCACTTCTCATCATAGGATTCACACAGGGGAGAGACCATATGAATGTTCTGAGTGTTGTGGTGGATGTTGTGGAGAAACAAGTCTGACTTGGGTGCAAACTCCTGAACAGGTATAAGAGTATTATAACATGCAAAGCTGGTCATTAGGTGTAGGAAAAACAGATCAGGAAGTACAGGTATAATAAAGATAAACAGTATTTTATTAAAGAAGAATAGAACATGAACACGTATAATTTATGGTTTCTTTAAAAGCTCCTCTTTGATGGTGTTTCTGTTACCACCAATCAGGCTATGGAAGCTACGGTTCCTAACCAAACCTAAGCCAATTCCCTTATCAAGTTCCACCCCAGTTAGCACACAGGCCTGGCAATAAGAGCGTGATCCTCTAACAAGGTTTGACTTCCACCCGGGACCTTGGATGACCATTTTCTAGACTTCCCTTGAAGTCTTCCACCTGCTCCAGCAGCTGCTCTGTCTTCAGATCTCCGCCAACCGTTATCCAGCATTCCGGATCACTTGGAGACCCCCACAGGTGGAAGAGGCTCTGCACCTCAGCAAGTCACCCTCCGCACACACAGCGTGACGACAGCCACAATGGGGTGGGTGACGCCCCCTCCCCACACGTTTAAACCAGACCATTTGAGAACACCTGAACAGGGCTCATATTTACGATGTATCCCTCCTCAGGCACAAGCCTCTAGTAAAAGGCACACTGTTGACCCCTTCATCTTCAGTCCTTCTAACAAGATGTCACAGTTGAACATATTAAACTTTTACCTCACAAAAAGTCAGTTTCTTCACAAGGACAGTGACTAGAGATGTGCACTGAACACAAGGCTCAGCTGGCAGCCCTTAATGTTGATACTGATTTGACTTCACGGGCACCTCAAACACACACACCTACTTTTCAAGGTATTGAAAGCTGCTCAAGAGGGAATGCAACAATAGGGGTGTGAGCTTCATTTCTTAGGTACCACATTAAAAAGAAAATCTAGAAAATAGTTATGTAAGCACCTTAAAAGATATTGCAAGGTGTTCTGTTTTGCATTAAACTGAACGGTCAGGTGAAGGTGATTTAGATGATGGTGATGAAGACTAGCAACTAGCAGCCTACAATTTGAAATAGCATTTTTATCATAATCCTGACACACACATACCCCGCAAAAGATTTTTCCACTTAGAGGGGCTAGCAAGAGAGATATGCAAGAAAGGGTGGATAGATGTACAGTCATGCCTTGGATTGAGAGCATAATTCCTTCTGGAAACGTGCTTGTAATCCAAAACACTCTATCAAAACAAAATCCCCCCAAAAAAATTTGTACAGAGATTTTTAATTTAAGCCGTACTACAGTACTTGTATTGCAAGACGTCGCTTGTATATCAAGTAAAAAAAAATTAAATATTTTAAAATTTGCTTGTCTTGCAAAACACTCTCAAACCAAGTTACTTGCAATCCAAGGTATTACTGTACCAATGCAGCACTGCCCTCTAATGGGAGATGTGTGTCAAGCCAAGCTATTATTCAGCCCTTTAAATAAATGGTTCATTTGTTTAGGCAAACGGCTGAGCCTTGCGGTTTGGGGAATAGCAGTAATGTCTTGTTCATTTCTGCTCTGAATTTTTTACATCGTTAGCCTGAAAGTTACTGTCGAAGTCCAACAGCACTCATTAACCTGTTGCAACACATTTTCTCTGCCATGGCCTATAACAGTTTCAAGCAATACGCAGCTACTCAAAGTCTTAATGCAAGAATCCAGGGTCATTAGGTTCAAAACGATGAAGCAGCACCGTTTTAGGAGTCACCAGTGGTCTAACATGGAGAAATTCCTGACAATAATCAGCAACCATGTTCCAAAACTCCTGCACTGTGGAAGATTCCCACCAAAGATGTACGTATGATGAACCAATCCAACCACACCTCTTCCAACCATGTTGACTGTAGTTTGGATGTATCAGGTGAAGCCTTGCAGAAGTAAAGTACCACCTACTGAGAACTTTGCATTGTGCCGCCTTTATTTTCGTGTCGATCGATAAAGAGACCAATGAAGTCCAGATGCCCTGCCAATCATCTTCCAAAGACCCGGCTAAGTCTGCACATAGGATGGCTTGACATCCAATAATGACGTTTGGAGGATTTTATAAATAGAAATGATCCAACCTTTTTTTGAAGTAACAAATTCCTTCTATAAGGAATTCTAAAGAAGTAAGTGGCTGCTTGGATCCCTGCTTCATGTGATTCTGGCCACGAAAGCGACACAGTTGCAGCTAGTGATGAAAAGGCAGCACAGGTTGGTTCCGTTCTTTTTAAAACATCTGCATAGGAGAGAGGTCCCTCTTTAGTGGAGACAGATCAGGAGCCAATTTTTTCTGTCTGCATTCCCAAGTAGGTAGTGTCTCAAATCACCGGGTGCTCAAAGATGCACTGAAATCTGTCACGGTGTCTGACCCATACCAAGGCATTTAGAGAGAGCTGCCACTGCCTATTGGTCTATGAGCATCTACTGGTGCTCTGAGGAGTGAGGAGAATTTTGAGTTGAGCGGCAGCATAATATACGTAATTCCAAATTTGGAGAGATGTGAACCCCCAAATGTCACCAAGGCTGTGACCACAGAGAGGGAAATTTCCTTTCCCGATTGGCTTGTGGCCTTGTGTAACTCAGGATAGACTGACATTGATCAGCTCTGACTTATGAGTGTCTGCTTTGGAACCAGAGGCTTGGCCAACATCATCACGCAGTAATATCATGTCTAGCAGTGCTGATAATTGGATTTGTTATATAAGAGGTTGTATCATCTGCAAAGAGGCCCACGATAAGCAATTGTGTTCAGCTGTAAAGTCATGTACAGCACTCAAAGCAAGCAATTAAGCAGCAGTTGGTTGATAAAATTGGGGAGACTATGAGTATGCATAAACTTACTCAGCAAGTGCGGCATGCAAGGAATTTAATTTTAAGAAATGTATGATGGCACCATGATTTATTTATTTTTATTTTATTAAATTTATACCCCACCTTTTTTCCCTGCAAGGAACCGGCTTACATAATCCTCCTCTGCATTTTATCCTCACAACAACCCTGTGAGGTATGTGAGGCTGAGAGTCAGTGACTGGCCCAAAGTCACCCAGTGAGTTTCATGGCCTAGCGGGGCCATTCATTTCCTGTGTGGAAGCCCTTCATACTTTTGATCCAATTCCACACATGTACAGTGGCCTATATTTTTTCCTCACACACACACACACGCACCTTATATACGTTATATAATTACTATTTCCATTCTTTTATTAGATTGTGAGCTTCTACCTGGGCTATGATTACCCGAGCTGTTCCACAAGCATGTTGGTGATAGACTAAGAATTACAATTAGTGAATTTATTTTTTAGTGATCTTGTGTATGTGTTGTTGTCGTCTTTGTGTGTGCTTTAAATTTTATTTAAAAGTGCAAGAAAATGTGATTAAAAAAACAAAAGAAATACGTACCTGGAAATATATTCTCTCTCCCACCCGCAATCTACCCGGACACTACGCTCAACATCTGGGGCCCTCCTCCAACTGCCACATCCAAGAGAGGCTCGGTTGGTGGCAACAAGGAGGAGGGCCTTCTCAGTGGTAGCCCCACAATTATGGAATAAGCTCCCCACTGAGACCAGCCTGGCGCCAACCTTACTATCTTTTCGGTGCCAGGTTAAGACTTCCCTCTATGCCAAGTCATTCAATAGTTAAGAGCTCAAAATAGCACCGGGGGGGGGGATTGTTACCTGTAGGCTTAGTTTTATTAACTTTTGGATTGTTATTTTAAACGGTGCTTTTAAATTTGATTTTTAAACTTTTGTATGTTTTTATTGTTGTTTTTATGTATAAACTGTTGTGAACCGCCCAGAGAGCTTTGGCTGTGGGGCCGTATAGAAATTAAATACGTTAGGCGTAATTGGTATTTGTCTCCGGAGTAGTTGGCTAGAATGTATAACGGTGCTTCAGATATATGTTGGAAATGTGAACAACGGGAAGGAACTTTTTATCATATGTGGTGGACATGTAAGAAAGCTAAAAAAAATTGGGTACAAATTCATTTATTAATGCAAAAGATTTTAAAGATTACTTTTCAATTAAAACCAGAGGCTTTTCTATTGGGAATAATGAACAGTTAGCTAGAAGGAAGTTATGGAACTTTATTTTTATACATGACAACGGCAACGAGACTACTATATGCACAGAAATGGAAAGGTCCAGCAGTGCCTACGGCAGAAGAATGGTTGGTCAAGATGCTGGAGCTGGCAGAGATGGCCAAACTCACATCATTAATCAGAGAATGGACAACATCCATGTTTATTGCTGACTGGAAACCTCTAATTGACTTTTTGCAGAGACTAGAAAATAATGATTTGTTTGTTTGTGGATTTATGGAGTAATAAGTGAATTTGGGACAATGGGGGGGGGAAGAGATTATCGAAGTAAGAAAAATTATTGTTACCTATATTTGCTGTAGAAGAAAATCGGAAGTCTATTTTGTTTTGTTAATTGTTATATGTTTGATATTATGTGTTTGTTCTACATAGAAATAAAATTAAGGAGTTGTAAAAATGTTCTGGAATTTTGGCTGAAAGTGTTTGCAGAAATATCAGAAATACTAAAGAATTGATTGTGAATTTGTTAACAGCAGCTAAATTAATGATAGCTAGGAAATGGAAAGTTCAACATGTCTTTTCAATTACTGAGTGGTATAAAGAACTATGGGATATCGTGCTAAATGATAAATTAACTTGTAATATTAAGTGCCAAAATGGAGAATTGGAGAAAAACACTTTTGTGAACATTTGGGGTAATTTTTTGGATTATGTGTTGGGGAAGGGGAACGAACCTTGTCAAGATTTGTTACATTTTTGGAATATAGAATAATATATATATATTGTGGAGGAAGGGGGGGTTGGCTGGCCCGCCAGACCCCCACCCTTTCCTACTCCAACGGAACCAAGACCCCCCGAGATCTCAAGATACCAGATTGCCAGCCTCAGCTGTCTGCAATCCTACTTGGATCTCTGTTCAGGGACTCGCCTTTAATTCTGTAACCTGGATTTAGATACTGAACTCACAGAGCAATCCACAAACACTATGTGGGGTAAAACCAAACAGGTTTATTCTGGTAGCATTTTACAACAAGATTAGGGAAATGAGAGGAGCACACAAAATAAAGAGAGAGACACTTTAGTACACAGTAAAGCTGCAAAACAATAAAACCTGATTCCTTAATATCTCAGGCACACACCTGTTACCTGAGGGTCAATCTTCTTCCAGGGTTAGATCCAGCACAGCCCTGCCGCCCGAGGAGGAACTACTCCATCTACCCGCAGGTCCGAGATGGGTAAAACTCCCACAAGGCTTGCCTTTACTAGAGCCCTCAAACCAGCTAATTTTACCAGGAGCTGCTCGGGGTCGGTTCCTGAGAGGGGGGCCTAAAGGCTTGGGCCCCTCTTTGGCGCGCTGCCATGGCTCCAACCTCCGGGCAGGCACGCTACCAAAGACCAAGAACAAAGACACACAGGCTACACGTGGGGAAATAGCTCTTCCCCCTCCCCCTTTCTGTAGCTTTCTTGCCTTCAGCCAATCAATTTGAACTTCACCTGGCCAGGCAGGGGGAAGGGAACTCATGACTTATGGCTTGAACTATTTACATATGAAAGCCCTAGGCCATCTTCTCCATGTGTCTAGGCGCCATTCATTCCATCTGAGGCTTTCGTTTCCTCCCAGCCCCCTCAACTGGCCCCACTTGGTTTACACATGAGGAGGTGTGTGTGTGTGTGTGTGTGTGTGTGTGTGTATATATATATATATATATATATGCAGGATCCCCCAAAGGCCCCTTTCTCCACACGCTAACTATGCACACCCCACCCACCCCAGCCGGGTCACACGTGTGTATGTGTGTGTGTGTGAGTGTGAACCCCCAAAAGCTCCACATAGGGAGGGAAACATAACTTGGTCCCAAGAGGTGGGGGGTGCACAATGTTTTTTAAAATTCATTATTAGTTGTATGACTGGAAAAACTCAATAAAACATATTTTTAAAAAGGGGGGGAGAAATAAAATTAAGTGTAAAATGAAAAGAAAAAAAATGGCCCAAGATACATTAAAAACGGCCTAATTTGTGCAAATTAGGCTGTTTTAAAGAATTTAATGCCATTTTCTACATAAACAACATAGAGCCATGGTCCTGGAAGTCGCTTTCCCTGGCTCAGCTCGCAAGAACATGAGTCGGGGAAAAGGTCGGGTTGAGCCAGGCGAGTTCACCGGACTTCCACCCCCCAAATCGAGTTCCGTGCACATTCCTCATACGCCACCATCCCCCCCAACGTGGAATCTAATGCAACTTTGGTAAAACATCTCTATGAATTTGTAAAGGAAGCCAAAAAGTTTGTACAGTAATACCTTGGATTGCAAGTAACTTGGTTTGAGAGCGTTTTGCAAGACAAGCAAATTTTTAAGTATTTATTTAATTTTTTTTTTTTTTTAAATATTTTATTAAATTTTAAAACAATACAAAGAAAATAACATACACACATAACTAATATTGTGCTCCCATCACCATGGGACCAAACAATCCAATAACTCTATAATTGTTCATTATTCCAAAAATACAATATATCTTGACAGGGTAAACTCCCTTTTCCCCTTTTAAACACATATTCCAAAAATAAACCCCAAATATCCTTAAAATTATTTTTCTTTAATTGACCCCTTTTGCATTTAATATTACAAGTCAACATATCATTCAAAGCCATATCCCATACTTCCTTATACCATTCAGTAATAGTGAAAACTTGCTGGATTTTCCATTTCCTTGCTATCATTAGTCTACCTGCCGTTAACAAATTTATGATTAATTCTTTAACATTTTGAGAACCGATCACCTTTTCCGTTATTGTTAGCAAAGCTAGTTTAGGGCATACCTCTAAATCAACTCCAACAATTTCTGATATTTCCTCAAAAATCATTTTCCAAAAATCCATTACATTTTTACAACTCCACCACATATGAGCATATGTACCCAATTCCTGACATCCTCGCCAACACATTGGAGAACATTTATTATCTATTCTATTTAATCTCACTGGGGTCAAATACCATCTCCAAATTAGCTTATAAAAATTCTCTTTAATTCTTATAGACATATTTTTCAATATTCGCCTATCCCAAATCTTATTCCACTCATCCTTTGATATTTCCTCTTCAAACTCTGTATCCCAAACTATTTTAAGATTTTCTGCTTGCTCTTCTGATTTCTGCAACATTTTATATAACATCTTTGTAAGACCCCTAGCTGATGCATTTCCTTCTACAAGTTCTCTAGACATAACCACCTGCTCAAATGCAGTGAAATCCCTTTCATGCTCATGTCTCCTCTTCCATTTCTTACCCCATTGTACTAATTGAATTAAATTTAACCAAGAAATTCTTCCTGCCCCAACCCTATCAATTATTTGCTGTCTTGTCTCCATTTTTTCCAGCCAATCCATTAAAGTTATCACCTTTTTCTCTCTAAAAATTCGTTCTAAATGTCTAACATTCTCGGGAAAATCTTCCATAACCACCACTGGAGTAAGCGGGGATATACCTGGTAAAAATATTTCCTTATTTCTACCCCAAATTTCTAACATATTTTTTAAAAAGGGATTTTCTAATCTTTTTGTCATAATATGTCCTTGTTTTGTAAATAAGAATTTATCCACCCTATTACCCAATTCAAATGCTTCTATTTCCCACCACATAAAATCTTTTCTAACAATAATATCCATGATATATCTAAGTTGATTAGCTATATAATACCATTTTAAATTAGGGAGACCAAGTCCCCCTATTTTTTGAGCTTTATACCATCTATTCTTAGTAATCCTTGATTTTCCCCCCCATTACAATAGCTATTTAACATTACTTGCCACTCTTTAATTTCTTTCTCTGATATCTTATATGGTATCATTCTAAATAAAAAATTAAACTTCGGTAAAATCTTCATTTTAATCAAAGCTATCCTACCAAACCACGATAATCCCAATTTTTTATAATCCTCTATTTGATTTTTAACTTCAACTTTTAGTTTTTTAAAATTACATTCCCCTATTTTATCCAAATCTTTTAATATATCAATACCTAAATATTTAATTATATTTTTTATCTTTATATCCACTCCCCTTTGTTTAAATCCCCTTTCCTCCAGTTTACTATAATTAAATGTCATTATCTCCGATTTATCCCAATTAACTTTTAACCCTGTTACTTCTCTAAATTCATCTAAATGTTTCTCTATCCAATCCCAATTTTCTATAGGCCATTCTAATGTTAACAAGATATCATCTGCAAAAAGGTTTATCTTACATTTGGTCTCTATTCCTATCCCCAATAATTTCTTCTCCTGTCTTATCGAATTCGCTAACAATTCCATAACTAACACAAATAATACTGGGGAAAGGGGACAACCCTGTCTAGTTCCCCGGCCTAGGCTAATAGTTTCTGTTATTCCATCGTTTACAATTACCGACGTGACATTATGAGTATATAATTGGTTAGTAATACCTATAAATTTTTCTCCAAACCCCATAGTTTTTATTAACATCTTTAATGCAGGCCATTCCACACAAAGGCTTTAAAAATATCCAATGCAAGAACCCCCGCTTTCAAATTATTTTTCTTTATTAAATAAATTATATTCAGAACCCTTCTTGTTAAATCTGCCATTTGTCTTCCTTGAATAAACCCACATTGATCTATCCCTATATACTTATTTAGAAAACTATTCATTCTTCTAGCTAAAATTGCTGTCAATAGTTTAGCATCTTGATTAATTAATGATATTGGTCTATAAGAACCTGGTTCTGCTAAATCCTTCCTTGGTTTCGGGATTAAAATGGTCAAGGACTGTTTCCATGACGGGGGGATCTCTCCCCCCTGTAAAATATCATTAAACAACCGTTTTAACTTCGGAATTAACATTTTTTTAAAGACTTTATAATATTCCGCCCCCAGACCATCCAGTCCTGGCGTTTTCCCCTGTTTTAATTTATTTATAGCACTTTCTATTTCAATTTCTGTGAATGGTTGCTCCATTTTCTCTCTATCTTCATCCTGGATTTTTACTTTTAAATTTTTCTCGATATATCTTCTACTCTCAGCTTCCAACCATTTTCCTGCCTTATATAACTCCGTGTAATATTCATGAAAAATTTTCAATTTATCCTTTACTAGATTATATTCTTTACCCCTCTTATCTTTAATCATCCCCACTAAGCTTTTTTCTTTTTTTTTTGTGCTAATCTAGCCAACATTTTAGAGTTTTTATTACTATTCTCAAAATACTCCCTTTTTGTGTAAATCAAATTCCTTTGTACCCTGTCCAGTTCTTTATTCTCCAATTCTTTCCTTTTACCCTGTAATTCTGCAAAAATCTTTTTATCCCTCTTCTCTAAATACTTCTTTTCCAAATCCCTAATCTCCCCCTCTAGCTTTTGATAAAAAACTTCTTGTTGTTTCCTCAAATTTATTGCCTCTCTCAATCCTATTCCTCTCATTACACTCTTCATTGTATCCCATATTATCGCTTCAGTACATTCTTCTGTTTGGTTAAATTCCCAAATTTCCCTCAATTCCTTCTCTATTTTCTCTGTTAAATGTTTATAACGAAAAATATTACAATTCAATCTCCATCTTTTCGCTTCTCTATAATCCTTATGTATCTTCAAATCCATGTTAACCAAAGCATGATCTGTAACTTTTATCACTCCTATCTCTGTGCCCAGGACCCTTGAAAACAGTGTCCTGGACACAAAAATAAAATCTATCCTAGAATAATTCTTATTTGCTGATGAGTAAAATGTATATCTTTCCTCATTCCCCTTGACCCCTCTCCAAACATCTAGCAACCCTTCCTTACTAATTAACTTATTCAAGATCGTTAGATTATTTCTCTGATCTTCTCTCGTCGGATTGGATTTGTCTTTTCTTCTATCCAATACCATGTTAAAGTCCCCAGCCATAATAACCCTTTGATTTTGAAAATTACCCATTTCTTTAAACACATGTTGATAAAATTCTCCTTGATTTTGATTGGGAGCATAAACATTAACAATAACATATTCTTCCCCTCCCAAGGTCCCATACATTATAATATATCTACCTGTATCATCCTTTTTCACCTTTAAAACATTAAAACCACAATTCTTTGAAATTATAATTGCTACTCCTCGCGATTTAGATGATCCACATGCTATCTCATATATTCTAGACCACCTCAATTTCAATTCATTGACTCCTTTCCTTGCCTGGTGCGTTTCTTGCAAGAATATAATATCTGCCTTATCCTTCTTAAGAAGTGCTTCTATTCGCCTTCTCTTAGTAACTGAACCTAGCCCCTTAACATTTAAAGTTGAAATTCTTAACTTATAACCCATCTATTAACATCATTTTTTCTTTTTTGGTCCCCAAAAGTGAAAATAATACACAATAACATACCCCTTAACCCACCCCCACATTCATCTAAACTATCCCCCCTGCTTAGCCAGGGCAACTTGCCCCACCCTAAACCTACCCACCTATCCCGGGGGGGGGGGAAAGGACCCATCACCAGCCCGAACAGCAGCCCCTCATTCCCTCCCGGATAACTTCTTTATAAAACATTTTCTATTTCTTTTTTCTTCTCGTGTTGAAACGACCTCTTATACAATTCCTCCACTGGCTCCTTCTTCTTCCAGTTGACCCATCGATTCTGGACCCTCCGCATCATCATGAAGCCCCAACTCTCCCAGCAGGCCCATGCCTTGATCACATGATGAGATCTTGTATCTCTTACTGTTCCACACAAAAGTAAGAAAAACTGGGTAACCCCAATTGTATTGTAATCCCTTTCTGATCAAGACTGCTGTACACGGTTTAACACTTCGCCTCCACTTTATTGTTTGCTGACAAAGATCATTGTAGATTTGCAAAGTAGCCCCCTTAAAAGCTACTTGACCTTTCTTTCTAATCTCTTTCATGAAGACATCCTTCTTGTATAAATTTGCAAATTTCAGTACAACATCTCTGGATGTCATACCACGCCTTAATGCTCCCACTCTATGCACAATCTCAATGTCCATATCATCCCAAAAAATTGTTTCTCCAGAGACAGCTTCATTCATCCATTCCAAAATACTGCCTCTTAACTTATATCCAGTCTCCCCCATCTCCATGGGGAAGCCTCTGATCCGAATGTTGGAACGACGTTGCCTGTCTTGCATGTTAATCATCTGTATTTCCATCTCATTAAATTTCATTTCATACTTTTCAAAACTTTTTTCATCCTTCACCTGGAGTTTTTCCACCTTATCCACTCTAACTTGCAGCTCTTTAACTTGAACCCCTAAATGATCTATGGTCTTTCGCATGTGCTTCATATCCTCTTGATGCAGATTTTGAAATTTCTCAATTGCTTCTATTTGTTTCTGCTGGCCTGCTTCCATAGAGCTTTGAAACTGTAATAGAATTTTCTCCCAATCTGGTGCTGCCCCTTTAAGCTTAGCTGGAGATGTTGACTTTGGCTTGGCACCAGCAGGGAATTTGCCAGCTGAATCCGCCATTTTTCCGCCCTTCCCCCTCGCTGTCTCGGAACTTTCACTACCTCGTAGCTTCTTATCAGGACCCAGTTGCTCAGTTTGATAAGAACATTCAATATCTTTAGTGTCCAGGATCCTAATTAGCCTTTTCAAACTGTTATCCGAGGGATGCGCCCGATCGCGTTTCCAAAGAGGGGGTAGGGACTTTTTCACCCGTCTGGAGCTCATAAACAATCCAGAGCGAAGCACATCAAAAGAAAGCTATTCTTTTTATTTCTTTATTAGCTCTACATCTGCATACCTTCCAGAAAGTAAACAGCAAAGGAGTTTAAACTCACGATTTGTCTTTCCTGTGTATTTGCAGATGTTTTCAAATCATTCCGGGAGCTCGGCAGAAAAGCTACTGCTCCATAGCCAGCGAAGGCTCCTCCCCCATTTAATTTTTTTTTTTACTTGATATACAAGCGACGTCTTGCAATACAAGTACTGTAGTATGGCTTAAATTAAAAATCTACAAATTTTGATATAAGAGTGTTTTGGATTACAAGCACGTTTCCGGAACGAATTATGCTCTCAATCCAAGGCATGACTGTACTAGGAATCCTAACATTTTGACAAGGTGTTTCGCACATCTCTCCAAGAGATTTAGGGCACAATTCTATGCATGTTTAGATGGAAGTCCTACAATTCCCAACTCACAGTATACCCAAATGCTGGCTGGGGCATGCTGGGTGTTGTTTAGACTAAAAAAAAAGTCTAAACATGTCTAGGATTGTGCCATTTATATTTTAAAAATTAATAAATGTATATGGAGCTGATTTACACGAGACCATCCCTCCCCAACCTGTTGCCCTCCAGATGTTTAGGACTACAACTCCCAGCATTCCTGTCCATTCCCCATGCTGTCTGAGGTTAATGGGAGTTGAAGTCCAAAACGTCAGGAGGGCAGCAGGTTGGAGAAGGCTGCCCTAGCCAATATCAAATGCCACAGTCCTCTTGAGTTCAAGAAGAAGTTGTTCTGCCACCCACTTCTTCCTCACAGCGGCAAAGGAAGAGACACTTTTCTTTACAAGACCCTTTTATGTTTTATCCGAGGCCTCCCCATTTCTTGGAAACTGCTTCGCCGCCCCCTCCACGGCTGCAATAAAGTGAGGTGAAAGGGGGGGGTGTGTGCCTCTGATACTAAGAGAGCCCTTTTAAGATAGTTCAATCAGGCAAGTTCATCAAAGTTTAACACGTTTCGTGGAGGAAGGAGCAGAGCGGGGGTTACACCTGTTGAGGGCAGAAGAAAGTTTGCAGGTGTGGGGGTCAGCCTTAAATGTTGTCTAAAGTTCAGGAATTCTCCAGGCTCCTGAATTGCCCCAGTTGTCCTTCTCCATCCGACTCCCCACTGGGAGGAGGAAGAGCAGGGGACCTCACCCCACATACCAACCCCAGCTCGGCGGCAGAACCGCTATGCCATATTTGCTGCTAGCCCTCGCAGGTGGGGGGGGGGCTGCCACAAGGGTCGAGAGCAGCAGCAGCCCCCTCCCCACCCTGGGCCAGCTCTGCCCCCTCAGGCCCTGCGGGGGAGGGGGAAAGGGCGGGCCGCCCTCACGGCTCCCCTGGCATCCAAGACCAACGTTGCTTCTGCTGCCTCCTCATCCTCATTTTTCTTAACTGTTTCTTTCTTGCTACTGGTGGTTGCTGAAAAAGGAGAGGAACCATTTTCCTTACAGAGGTGGGCCATTTCCCTCAGCACAAAACTTCGAAAGGAATTCCATTGCGGCCAGAGTCCCTTCCACCCATTTATAAATCTCTCCCGGGGTTGTGAGCGAGGCAGGAGGGGCCGGGGGGTGCATCTCGGTCCCCGCTGCCCTGCTGCGCACAAACGCGTCTCCTTGGCAGAGCAGCCAAGGCGCCCCCAGGCCTTTCCACGCCCCGGGCGGAGGTTGCAGAGCAATCGGGTCAGGTGACCGGTATTGGGCCAATCAAAGTCGTGAAAAGCAGCAGTGGGTTGGCTGTGGGAAAGGTCTGGTGAGGAGAGCCCAGATCCGGTCCGGAGCAAAGCGCGAGCAGCAGCAGCAGCTTTTATTCTTTTTCTTTCAGACCGGAGCAGCTTTTTAAACAGTATTTTTGTTTTATTTTTTTGAAGAGAAGGCTGCCAGAGCGAGCGAGCGAGCAACGTCTCCCTCCCCCCAGACTGAGGAGCCCGCCAGGCAAGGCACACGCGTTCACGGGGTCGTGGGGTGGGGGGTGCTTTGGCGGTGGGGTTGCTGTGGGGCAGCTTGGAGGTTGCGTGATTTACGCTGTGGTGGCTTGTGCGATTCAACTAGGATTTCGCTGAGCCAAAGTGGGCCCGCGTGGCCTCCGGGCCTCTTTCCGCTCATCCCAGAGCTTAGAGACAGGGCCATTTCTTAGGTTTTCTCAGCAAGATCTGGTAGTTGTGGGTCATTTTTGAATTTCTCGGAGCAAGATGTGGTGGATGTGGGCCTTTTTTTAAAAAAAAGATCTGAGCAAGACGTGGTGTGGTGGTTGTGAGGCAGCATTTCCTCTGAATAAAAATATTTGCAGGGGGCTTGGGGACTTTTATCAGATGCCTTCCCAAGCCCACTGCAGTATCCTGCTCAGGAGACAGGCTGGTGCCCCTCGAGGATGCTGCTGCAGCACCTTTTCTTCCTTATTTTTTTTTAAAAAAACATTTAATACTCTGGGAGCACCTGTATGGGCAGGTGCACGGTTATAGATGCTCATCTTTTTATTTTTTAAAATATTTATTTCAAACTAATTATTTACTTAATTTATTTCAGAGTATTTTTATCCCACCCGTCAGTCAAAAAGGCTCCTGGAGGGGCTTATATATGATCAGTAAAAGAAGACAGTCCCTGCCTGCAGGCTTACAGTCTAAAAAGACAGGGCACACGAGGAAAAAGGAATAGGGAGGGGTGAGGGGGGGAAAAATAATTCCTATGCATGTTTAGACGGAAGTAAGTCCTACAACTTTCTGCATCTCCCAGCTGCCCATGCTGGCTGAGGAATTCTGGGAGTTGTAGGACTTATTTCTGTCTAAAGCTGCCCCTCTCCACTCTCCTCCACCTGTGATTCGAAATCGCAGCTTGATTATGGTCAAAGCCCACCTCCACTGGCGCCTGTCAGACCCCACCCCCACAGTCTCCTAATCTCCGCTGCCACCAACCCCCTCCACTTTAACCAATTCAGACCACACCTTTTAAGTTTTAAAAATGAAATAAGTTTATTTAACTACAATTAAGGGTAGGGAAATGGATAATGTAAATAGATTCTAAGTGTTGAAAACTCCCTCCCTCTCTCAGACAAGACTGCAGCTCCCAACTCCACCCAGATCACATCCACAGCTCACAAAAACCCCCTCCCCCCCCTCTCCAGACACCCCTCTGGGACTCCCTCCTGAACAGCCCCGCCCACTGTTTATATCACAGGCTTCACCCCCCTTCTCACTCTCAGCCAATCAGCCTACATCCAACATTCCAAACTCCTCTCACATTCCCCCCTCCCCTACTAACTGATATAATGCTTTGTCCATGGGCAGGGGCATGACATACCCCCCCCCAAAAAAAACACTAATGGAGAACCAAGCATTCTTTCTAATGCCAGATTCCGTAGTGTCCAAAAGTCTTTGGTAAAGTCCATTTAGATCATGCAGTCCAGGTGCTGCTGCTTCGCTCTCCAGTGCCACTTACTACCTGATTGGCTGATGTCCTCTGGTCTCTCCTCTCCACCTGCTGGGCTGATGTCCTCTGGTCTTGCCTCTCCTTTGCTCTCCTGGCCTAAGGCCACCTGCTCTGCTCCCTGATAGCTGTTACTTTGGGACAGGCCATTTGCTATAAGGTTTTTCTTTCCTTTCACGTGCTTGTACTAGATGGTGAATTCTTGTAAGCACCAAGACCATCTTTGCAGCATCGTGTTCCCATTTCTCATCATGCCCCACACTTCTTCCCTTATTGTCTGTAGCAGGGGACTATTCTTGTGATGGGGTGGTGGTGAGTTCTGGTGTCTGTAAGGTGCCGGTATATGGCTGTTCTACCAGGCTTGTTACTGAACAGCTGCTCAAACTGTCCCAGAACTCCCATGATCTCCCCCTTCGTTATGTCATCCACCCTCCTGTCCCATAAAATTGGATTCCTCCATGCTCTCTTGTACCAGATCTGGCACTTGCAGCTCAGATCCGTCA
Source organism: Shinisaurus crocodilurus (assembly GCA_021292165.1). NCBI lineage: Eukaryota > Metazoa > Chordata > Lepidosauria > Squamata > Shinisauridae > Shinisaurus > Shinisaurus crocodilurus. Next base: position 87,471,439 of record CM037882.1, on the reverse strand, counting down.
TATGAAGCCTCCACTCGCTGCACACTGTTCTCTCTTGCCCTATATGGCTTTAGCATATTTACGTGGACAGATAGTGTAGGTTAAGGTGTCGAACTTCTCTCTCAGAATGTAGGGTCCCTCCCAGCTGGCTTGCATCTTATCCTGACGCCTAGGCAGGAGTGCCATTACTAGATCTCCAATTTCATATTGGATCTCCCTGGCTCCCATGAAATACCACCTCTTCTGGGTCTCTTGGGCTACCCCTACAATACAGTACAGGCCTTGCAAACACAATTGCACTCTGTTGATACGTAGAAAGTCTGGGGGGGAAAAAACTCCTGCTATGAGCTACTGCAGCATGCAAACTACAGGAGCCCAACAGCTCAAAAAAAAACACCCCACACTAGCCAGAGCACCCCCCTCTGGCATACATAACACACTGCAACTATTCAGTAGTGCAGCTAATTTTCAACCCTGGTAATTAATGGGACTTAGTTATAGGGCCCACTTTTAGATGGCTGCGTGTGTTCATTCAGTTGTGAAGGACACAACTAACTTTTCTCCTCCAACCTTGTAATTCTGTGCTTTCCACCTACTTCTACATTCCTGTTGGAGACAAAAAAAGTCCCCAAGAACAACATGTCTCCTAACCCTGATTTAAAAAATGAAGAATTAATATGAGCCTGTGCAGTTTCACATTCTGAATGCACTTAAATCAAAGCACCATCATGGTTAGAGGAATAACCTGGAGTTTGCTTCTGCTGCCCTGATGCTAAGAACATTGATTTAGGAATAAGCACTGCCCCCTCACCACATCAGCTGCTGATCTGTTTGCCCACTGTGGGGTGGTGGTGGCTGGATTGTGAGGCCCTGAAATTTTAATTTCTCGCTAGATCATGCGGGAAATAATTATCTTACTCCATAGTGGCCAAACTCAAATGCTGTTCAGTCTGCAAGTTGCAAATGGGTGAGGTGGGGCCCTGTACTATTTATCTATTCAGTACAAATAAAACTACATGTGCCAGCCTTTTTCTGCTTGGGGGCTAATGAGCATGGACATGTATTTTGCAGGTGCAGTTTTGACCAGGGAAAAGGCATGGATTAACTCTCCCTCTCACACACACACTTTCCATCAATTTCATGGAGGAGAAGGCTATCAATGGCTACTACTCCTGATGGCTATATGCTATCTCCAGTATCAGAGGCAGTATGCCTATGTACACCAGTTGCTGGGGTACATGGGCGGGAGGGTGCTACCTCACAGGGTTGTTGTGAGGATAAAGTGGAGAGAAGGAGGAGCATGTAAACCGCCTTGGGGGCCTTGCAGGAGAAAAGGCGGGATATAAAAATAATAAATAAATAAAATTTCTTGCTGGGGGAGGGGTTGATTCCTACCACCTAGAAAGATTAATCTAAATCAGTGTTCTCCTACCTTGGGTCTCAAGATGTTTTTGTTCTACAGCTCCCAGCATGCCCCAGCTACGCCGGCTGGGTCATGCTGGGGGTTATAGGCCAAAAACATCTGGGGACCCAAGGTTGGAGAACACTGATCTAAATAATCTATACAGAAGCCTTTGTGGCCCCAATCCAAGACAAAATGTCTTGGATTGCAAAACGTTTTTTGAAAAAATTATATAAATACATTTTCTGATAATACACAATTAGTATGTCTAATCTCTATTCCATAACTGACGCCTGACAGTGAGGAGACAGACAGCCTCTCTACCATCCCGCCAGCCGCCTTACCATCTGGTGGTCCTGCTTGCCTCGGCTGACGCTGTTTGCTGGCTGGGTTGGGGGTCCTTCCCTGGGAGAAAGCTCTGCTGCCATCAGGAGGAGGGCAACACCCCCCCCCCCCCGGCCTGCCTGATTGGTAGCACCTGCTACCTGGCTTGCCTGGCACTCCGCAGGCCTTCATCTGGTAGCCCCTTTGGGGGAGCCACTTCGGGGGTGGCACGAGGGCGGGGGCCCTTTCCCCTGATTGTTAGGGCAAGGGTGTGTGGGGGTGGGTTCCCGCCTGATCGGCGGAAGCAAGGGGGCATGTGCTTATCTACTGGAGATGGTGGGGGGAGTTCTGGGGGGCAAAGTACCAATGTTGAGCGGCAGGCGCTGGCAGAGCGCTAGGGGCAGGACACGGCACGGCGAGTAAGGGGAACAAGGGATAGATGCTTAATGTCTATCCCTTGTTCTGGGCCTGCTCAGAGCCAAGGGATAACTGGGGGATACATGTCTCCTTCCTCTGCCTTGCGTTTGCTGTTGTGTAATGCCAGGTCTCTTACCCCAAAAACATCTTTAATCCATGACTTAATCCTGGATGAGGGTGCGGACCTGGCATGTATTACGGAAACCTGGCTGGAGAGGGCCGCTGCTCCAACTCTTGGGGCCTTGTGTCCACCTGGGTTTACGTATGCCCAGCAACCGAGGACTGGAGGACGCGGAGGGGGAGTGGCTGTTATCTTCCGGGAGTCCTTGGTCCTTACCAGACTCCCTCTCCGGGAGACCAAGTTTATTGAGTGCATGTACTGGAGCTTGGGTCCAAAGGGCAGTCTGGGGATTCTGCTCGTGTACCGTCCACCCCGCTGCACGTCAGACTCCCTGGCCGAGGTGCTAGAGGTGGTCTCTGATGTGCGTGTGTGGTCCCCCAGGCTATTGGTGCTGGGGGACTTCAACATACATTCGGAGGCTGCCATCCTGGGGGCACCTCGGGACTTCATGGAGACCATGGCTTCCTGGGAGCTGTATCCTGTATCAACTGGACCTACCCATGTAGCTGGTCATGCGCTGGACTTGGTTTTCGTTTCCGGAGAGGGAGGAAATGATCTGGAAATCGGGGGTATTTCCACCACCCCCTTGTCATGGTCAGATCACTTTCTGGTATGGCTGGATTTTTTGGTGCCACAACCCCTCTGCAGGGGTGAGGGACCTATTAGGATGGTCCGCCCCAGGCGTCTTATGGATCCGGATGGATTCCTGAATGCCCTTGTGGAACTGGAGCACGCAAACGGTAGCTCGGTCGAGACCCTGGTGGATGACTGGAATGCTGCAATCACCAGGGCATTAGACCGAGTGGCCCCGGAGCGCCCTCTTCACCCGAACAGAGCTCGCACGGCACCTTGGTTTACTCCATCGCTGCGAGCTCTGAACCGGGAGGTGAGAAGGCTAGAGCGCCGATGGCGTAAATCTCACTCTGAAGATGATCGGACACAGGTCAGAGCTGCATCTTCAGCCTACCAGGTGGCGGTGAGGGCAGCAAAGAAGAATTTCTATGCTGCCTCTGTCATGTCTAATTTTAGGATGTTTTAAAGATGTTTTAAAGATGTTTTTAAGATGTTTTAAGATGTTTTTAGGATGTTTTAAGATGTTTAATAGTATATATTGTGTTGTTTTAGTTTAGGTATTTTATATTTTCTGTTGTTCCCCCGCCTCGATCTAGATGGAGAGGCGGGTAATAAATAAATTATTATTATTATTATTATTATTGTCAGCGGAGTGCTGCCCCAGGAGGCTGTTCCAAGAGGTCCGGAGCCTGGTCGGTCCAGTTGCTCCGGATCCGTTGGAACAGTCTAAAGCATCCTGTGAGGCTTTAGCAAAGCACTTTGCAGATAAAATTGATCGGATTAGGAGTGGGATTCCGTGCGTCGTGGACACAGTGGGTGAACGGGAGGAGGCCAGTGGCAGTCCGGTTTTGTGGAATCAGTTCCAGCTTCTTCCTTCTGGTGAAGTGGACAAGGTGCTTTCTTCTGTTAAGCTGACCACCTGCTTGCTTGATCCTTGCCCGTCCTGGCTTGTTATGAGCTGCAGGGAAAATCTGGGTGGGGAGATCAGGGCGGTAGTGAATGCCTCCCTCTGGGAGGGAGTGATGCCATCAGCCCTTAAGGAGGCAGTAATAAGACCGCTTCTAAAGAAGCCCTCCTTAGATCCCCAAGATTTGAACAACTTTTGCCCAGTCTCCAATTTGCCATTTCTGGGCAAGCTGATTGAGCGAGTGGTGGGGGCTCAGTGGAAGGCACATTTGGATGAAGCCGATTATTTAGATCCATGCCAGTCAGGCTTCAGGCCTGGACATGCGACAGAAATGGCCTTGGTCGCCTTGGTGGATGATACGAGGACGGCTTTGGATAGTGGCGAATGCTCCTTTCTAGTCCTCCTCGATCTCTCAGTGGCTTTTGATACCATGGACCACGGTATCCTCCTGGACCGCCTGGAGGGGTTGGGCATGGGAGGCACTGTATTGCAGTGGTTCCGGTCCTTCCTCTCTGGAAGGTATCAGAGGGTAGTTCTCGGGGAGGAGGCTTCGGACCCTCGGCTGCTCACTTGTGGGGTGCCGCAGGGTTCCATCCTCTCCCCGATGTTATTTAACATCTACCTGAAGCCGCTAGGAGCTATCATCAGGAGGTTTGGGGTGCAGTGTCATCAGTATGCGGATGACACGCAGCTCTACCTCTCTTTCAAGTCCTCACCAAGGTTGGCTGTTGAGACCCTGTCCAAGTGCCTGGAGGGAGTGGGTGGCTGGATGGAAGGAACATGCTGAAGCTGAACCCCGACAAGACCGAGGTACTTCTGGTGGGAGACAAGGGGAGGTTAGGGGATGTTGACCTGGTGCTGAATGGGGTACATCTACCCCTGAAGGACCAGGTCCTCAGCTTGGGAGTCATTCTAGACTCCCAGCTGTCCATGGAGGCTCAGGTGTCAGCTGTGAGCCGGGCGGCGCTGTATCAGCTCCATCTGATACGGCAACTGTGCCCCTACCTTCCTAATCATGTGTTCCCATCAGTGGTTCATGCCTTGGTCTCCTCTCGCCTAGACTACTGTAATGCGCTCTACGTGGGGTTACTCTGGAAGACGGTTCGGAAGTTGCAGCTGGTACAGAATGCAGCAGCTCGCCTGGTTAAAGGCTGCCGCTGGCGTGATCACATCACTCCAGTGCTCAAAGAGTTGCACTGGCTACCAGTTGTTTGCCGTGCCAAATTCAAGGTGTTGGTGTTGTCCTTTAAATCCCAGTATGGCTCCGGTCCAGTTTATCTCAAGGAACGCCTCCAGCAACATCAAGTAGGCCACTCAACAAGATCTGCCACGGACGGCCTTCTCCCTATCCCATCAACCAGAGAAACCAGGCTGGTGGGACTAGGAGGAGGGCCTTTTCTCTGGCAGTCCCCAATTTATGGAACTCTCTCCCCAGTGACCTCCGCCATGCCCCTTCCTTGATTAACTTCCGGCGGGCATTAAAAAGGTGGTTTTTCAGGTGGGAATATGGGGTGGGTTAGGGTTTTTAAGTTTTGTACTGTTTTTAATTGTGTTTTATACAGTGTGTGTGTGTTCCCACCCCCCACACGTATTTTATTGGACTGTACATCGCTCAGAGTGGCCAGATGTCTCGCCAGATGGGCGATTCATAAATATAACAATAAATAACTGAGATCTGTGAACTATAGCACATTTTAAATTAAAACTGTGGTCAGGTAGGCCTTTTTCTTTATATATATATATATATATATATATATATATATATATATAAAACAAAAGCATTTTAACAACAATAAAAAAAAAATCCAATTTAAGTAAAAAAAAATCTGATTCAAATTTTGAACCTGTCAGAGGGAGAGAGAAGGGAATTCTCACTTGTTGCTAGGCAACTTCCAGAATCCCACCCCACTGCCCAGAGAAGGTTGATTTCTCTCCATTTGCCCTCAAAGAGAAAAGGTGGGGGGGGGCGTTAAAGGGAAGAGAGAAATTGAGAGGAAGGAGAAAAGGGGGATCAATAGAGGGGAAGGGAAGTAAAGGGGGGTCATTAGAGGGGAAAGGGTGTGTCAATAACCAAGTGAAATCGACATTTTGAATATCTTACAACCTTGTCCTATGCATGTTTAGTGTCCTTGGGATGGTTTAAGAGTTGTTGTTTTTAGCAAAGTTTTTTTTTTAATTATTATTTTTAGCAAGGTATTATGTGATCAAATTGATACCATCTATGCATGATTACTTGGAACCAAGTCCCACTGTGTTTATGGGGCTCACTCGGTAAGAAATGTGTTGCCTAAATGTTATTTTTAGGTAGAGATGTGAAGGCCAGGAAAAAAGCTGGAAAATGTTGGACTGGAAAAGGTTTTTTACCATCTTTTTTCCAAAAGAGCCTGGAAAAAAATGTTTGTTTCCCTGATTTTTTCCAAAAAGAACCATTGTTTTCCTGAATTTTTCCATTCCCCCCCCCCCCCCCCAGACCTTCACATCTCTATCTGGGTTGTGGAGAAATCTCTATATTGTATTATATCAAACCTTTTTTTTTCTTGGCATGGCATGCTACAAGACCACATTGAGGTGGCTTACTCATTTAGATCTTGATATTATCTTAACCCAGACTTATAAAAGAGTCACTTGTTTAGTCGCCTGTGGTAAGTAAGATTCACACCTAAGTGACCAGGCAGGGAAACTTGAAGAAGGTTGGTGCCACAAATGCCTGACAGGTTGGCTAGTGTAATGTGTTTGTTGTTTAAGTGTGCTAGTAACCCTTTTAGTAATAAATGTGAGGTGCCTAGTTCCCTTGGTCCAGTGACAGATGGGAAGCTTCTCTTCTTTTGCAGGCCAACAGGTTGGGGAAGCTACCATATATATATGGTATATAATTCCCAGTGGGCTACTTTCTTTCCTGCTCCGTGCAAAGCCAGGAAACACCATTGATTTGGGTAGAAATTTAAAAAGTCTGAAATGTTGAAAAATATGGAATAGAAGCGATTCGCCAATTATACCCCTTGCATTTTGAATAGAATTAGCCTCTTCTCCATAGAATTAAAAAGATGTCTGAATGAGAGAAATGTTTCCCCCAGAAATGGAGGATTTCCTCATATTTAAATTGAAGAGATTAATAAATTGGCCACAAGTCAGATAATTAATCAACACATACCCCTCTCCATTGTATCCTCACAACAACTCTGCGAGGTAGGTTAGGCTGAGAGTCAGTGACTGTCCCAAAGTCACACAGTGAGCTTCATGCCTGAGTGGGGACTAGAAGCCAGGTCTCCCGAATCCCAGTCCAACACTCTAACCAGTACGCCACAGTGGTGTTGTTCTGGGGCCTTGGTGTTCACCAGCCTTTCCTTCACGGAGATGACCTGGTTGCTAGCTGGAGTCATCCCTGGGAAAAAAGAACAAATCTTCCTGCCCTGAGAGTGTAGTAATTAACTTGTGGAACCACCTCTTGGCTTTGCAGGACTCTGTAGTGTCTCCAATCATGGCAGTCTTGGGCTTGAGACAGAAGAATGAGTTCCTTTGGTCCTGTTAGAGGCTTCCTTGGAGCACTGATCCGTGATGGGCGAGAAAGACTCCAACAGCTCTACAGCAGGAAGGGGGCCTGGTACCCCCACAAATGGGAGCAGTGGGGGATTCTGGGAAAGAACGGTGCAGAGAATCCTGGGAGAAGAGATGCTCTGCCCAGAGGTACAGATCCGGCAGTTCCGGCAGTTCTGCTACCAAGAGGCCGAGGGGCCACGGGAGGTGTGCAGCCGACTCCACGATCTGTGCCGTCGGTGGCTGAAGCCGGAGAGGCACACAAAAACTCAGATCCTGGACCTGGTGATCCTGGAGCAATTCCTGGCCATCCTGCCCTCGGAGCTGGGTAGCTGGGTGAGGGAATGTGGAGCGGAGACCAGTTCCCAGGCGGTGGCCCTGGCCGAAGGCTTCCTCCTGAGCCAGGCAGAGAATGAGAAGCAGGAAGAGCAGCAGGTGAGAGAGTTTTATCCTAGTATTTATTTATTTATTACCGGTATATTTCTCTCCCACCTTTCTTCCTTCAAGGAACCCAAGGCGGCTTACGTGGTCATCCTCCTCCCCATTTTATCCTCACAACAACCCTGTGAGGTAGGTAAGGCTGAGAGTCAGTGACTGGCCCCGAGTCACCCAGTGGGTTTCATCATGGCCTAGTTGGGACTAGAACCCGGATCTCCCAGTCCAGCACTCTAACCACTAAGCCACACTGCCTCTCGTAGTTCAGAAAGTGAGGGAGGACATAGTAAGATGTGCTACTCGCTGTTGAAGCAGAGATCTTCTGAACACAGAAGGCCTTTGCCTGTAGTGTCATTCCTTTCCTAATCCCTCTTCCCATTCCATGTCTTGGGTCCTCACTGCTCTTTCAGGAGCAGGGCCTGCTTGCAAAATTGGGCGCTGGTTTCCCCGGGGCAGAGGAGGCTCCATCGGGCAGCAGACCGAGCCCACCACGGAGGGGGATCGTGCAGGAGGGTGACGGAAGAGCCACCTTGCAGGGTAAGGACTAACGGGACATATTTTGGGGGGTTGAGTGGGGATGGGGAGTGACACTTAACTCCATCCTTTCCCACAGTTCAGAAATGTGTTTACTGTCTACATCTGCCGTTTTTATGCATGGAAACCAGTAGTGTGAACCCAAATGGGGAGAGATGTGTTTTCACACAACTGAAATAATAATATTAAAAAACACAGCCGTTTCATGCCCTCGTGTACTTAGACATGCATCATTTCATCTCCCCTGCCTTCACACCACTTTTGTCTCCCACAGGTGATAGGATGATGCCCGCAAGAGGTACCCCATCACCTCTTCCTTATGGAGAGGAAACAGCTGCTGTGGGACCAGATCAGGTAGGGGGAAGGATCCCTGTTGCACGGCCAAGGGGTGCCCTGGCTGCCTCTGTCCTCTGCTCACCTCCTGGGCCTGAACAAATCTCTCCCCTTCCTTCTCTTTGCTTCTGTCAAAGCGGCCCACTTGGATAGATGCTGAGAATAGTAACCACGCGCCTCACCTTATTAACCAGTGTTTTATATTTTGCTCCTCTGTAATCTTCATGGAATCGATGAGGAGGAAATGATTCCTTTTCCTTTCAGGGTTTAGTGACCTTTGAGGAGGTGGCCGTGTCTTTCACCGAGTCGGAGTGGGCTCTCCTGGATCCCGACCAGAAATCTCTGTACAGGGCAGTCATGGAGGAGACTTCTGGGATTGTGGCCTTTCTTGGTAAGGCTCCGTCTTTCCCTGGTTGGTAATAATGACCGGGTTTGCATGATCGGGGAAGGAAAAGTAGTCACGCTGGCTTCTTTTCCCCGCCCCAGCGTGTCCCGCTTTTGCGCCGCCTCATTTGTATAAATCTTCCAAACCCAGGTTGCCGTGTCATCCGAAACGAGCAGGGTGGGCGGCAGGGGTGGCTTCCAATCCACTTTGCATCCCATGGCTTGTTCTAGGTTTCTGGGGTGGTTTGGAAACCAGCCCCGCTGCCCAGCCTCACCAGGCTTAGATGACGCAGGAAACTGCACACGGGGCAGGTAATTGGGAAAATGAGGTGGTGCGCAACCTGCACGTGCAGGACAGGGAAAAGAAGCCACCGTGGTTTCTTTTTCTTCCCTGATCATGCCAACACCGCCAGTATCTTGTTTACAAATACAATGTTAGCATTTTTTGCACACTGTGTATGTTTCCGCACGTCAGGTCTCCATCTTCTAGTCTAACAGGATGTATCTGTTTTTATTGACTAAGAGCGCGATCCTAGGCATGTTTACACCAAAAAATTGTCTAAAAGTATCTGTTTTTTATTGCTGTGAACTGCCTAGAGAGCTTCAGCTATTGGGCGGTGTAGAGATGATGTTGATGATTATGATGATGATAATGATAATGATAATACTATAGTTACCTTGTTTCCTGGAAAGCGAGTGCCTAGAAGCCTTGCCGCTTACTAGCCTTTACCGGGCGTGTTGTCCGGGGTTGATTCCCTACCGAAACGGGAGATGTCCCTGCAGTCCTGCACCCAGTGCTCAACAACCTTTTTGGGCGTGGTGTTCCTCTTTTGCCTTCTCCCTTGCTCCCCTCTCCTTCTTGCTCCCCCCTCCCTTCCTGCTAACAGGGAGAACCGGTTCTTCCTGCTGGTTCTTCGGTGCCCCCTGGGTGCTTAGCAATACTTGGCAGCTATTTGAGGCTGCCAGGCATCTTGGCACCCCTCTTGGTGCTTGCGGGTGCTTCACAGCTCATTTGGCTGTCAGGAGGAAGTTGGGGGGGGTGTTGGAGAATGAACCCTATTGAGGTGAATGTAAATGAAGGCTCATGCAAATGACCTTAGCATTAGGCTGCTTCTGCCCCAGGCAGATGTTGTAAAGTCTGTTGTGGTGTGGGGGGTGGCTTATGTGGGCTGGCTTTCTCTCCACAATAATAATAGTAATACTCCTACAATTCTCAGCATGCTGGCTGGGGAATGCTGGCTATAAGACTTTTTCCTCCCTGGTACCAAGTGAAGAAACATACCTTATCTGTCACCATAAATCTGTCTTCCAATCACTTCGCTGACCCCGGTGATTCTGGACTGAAAAGGGTGACAGACACTGGTGGGATTCTGCTGCCCGTGTCCACCCTGGTCCCCATGTCCATCCGTGCTCGGATCCACTTCCCTTCACCTTGCAGTTGGTACGGAAAGAACCTTGCCAGCTGCTTCTCTGAGGTCATAAGAGCGACCTTGGAGAAAGGGGTTAGGGGGCAGAGAGGGGAGGAGACAAGCACCGCCAATATGTGAGGGATCCTGGCGATGTATCATCCTGCTTCCCTCCCCGTCCCAAGTGCCACAGTTAGACAGCCAAAATCCTCATTGCATTGCTCCCTAAAGTGGCTCACATTAATCCCCCCACCCCACCCGTTTTTCTTTCCTGTTTTCCTGGCTGTTTTCCTGTCCCCCCTCCTGGCATGAATCTGCTTGTGGCTCCCAGGCTGCTGCTCCTAATATTCCAGATGCTCTTGACTAGGAGTGGACTCTAAAGGTTCAACAGCACAATTAATGTCTGATCTTGTGTCCCAGGCTTTTCATGCCTACCTATTCATTCATTCATTCATCCATCATCATCATCATCATCATCATCATCATCATCATCATTATTTCCCCTTTGTATCCTGCCTTTCTCGCAACACTGGGACCCAAGACGGCTTACAGCCTTTAAAACTCATACAGTTAAAACAAAAATAGAAAAATACATGTGTTAAAAATAGAATTAAATCGTCAATAATACTAAAATTATCTATCTAATGAAAAAACAGTACTATATACATAAGAGTAAAAACAGCATTCCATCATGTCACAGGCTAGTCCCAAATGCCTTCTGAAACACGAAGGTCTTTGCCTGTCTCTAGAAGCTTACCAGGGAGGATTCCACTGTAGCCTCCCTGCGGAGGGAATTCCAGAGCGCTGGGGCAGCCACCGAGAAGGACCTCTTTCTGTGTTCCCACCAGGCGTGCTTGTGATAATGGCGGAACCAAGAGAAGGGCCTCCCCTGAGGATCTCAAAATGCAGGCAGGCTTGTAGGGGAGAATACGGTCTTTCAGATAACCTGGACCCGAGCCGTATAGAGCTTTAAAGAGGTCATAACCAGCACTTTGAATTGTGCCCAGAAACAGACTCGGAGCCAGTGAAGCTGTTGTAACAGAGGAGTTGTATGCTTCCTGTAACCAGCCCTAGTCAGCAGTCTGGCAGCAGCTCCCTGAACCAGCTGAAGTTTCCGAACACTCTTGAGAGGCAGCCCCACGTAGAGCCTGTTACAGTAATCCAAACGGGATGTAACTAAGGCATGTGTCACTGTGGCCAAATCAGACATCTCCAGGAATGGGCGGAGCTGACGCACTAGCCTTATTTGTGCAAATGCAGATGGAAAGGAGAGATAGAGTTGGGTGTCCTCAGCATACTGGTGACACCGAGCCCCAAAACTCCGGACAACCTCTCCCAACGGCTTCATGTATATATGAAATAGCCATGGGGGACAAGATGGAACCCTGAGGAACCCCACAGGCCAACGGCCAGGGAGTCGAACAGGAATCCCCCAGCACCATCTTCTGGATCCGCCCCTCCAGGAAGGAATGGAGCCACTGTAAAACAGTGCCTCATCCTAGCGAGGCGGTTCAGAAGGATACCATGGTCGATGGTATCGAGAGCCGCTGAGAGGTCCAGCAGAACCAAGCGGGACACACTCCCCCTGTCTAGTTCCCGGCGTAGGTCATCGACCAAGGCGACCAAAGCTGTTTCTGTCCCATAACCAGGCCTTAAGCCAGACTGAAATGGATCTAGATAATCCGTCTCATCCAGGAATCCCTGGAGTTGGGAGGCCAGCACACGCTCCAATACCTTGCCCAAAAAAGGAATATTGGAGACTGGCCAATAATTATCCAATAAAGTGGGGTTCAGGGGGGGCTTTTTTTTAAAGCAAGGGTCTCACCACTGCCTCCTTCAAGTAGGTTGGCACCCTGCCTTGGTGAAGAGAGGCATGAACCACTCCCCTGACCCACTCGGTCAGTCCCACTCTGGCTGCCTTTATGAGCCAGGATATGCAAGGACACACGTGGTGGCTCTCACCTCCCCTAGGATCCTGGTCACATCCTCAGGCTGTACAAATTGAAAGTATCCAATAATACATAACTATATCCATCCATCCATTTGTTTGTTACTACATTTATATCTTGCTCTTTTCCTCACAGGAACCGACACAGAGAAGAACTCGTATACATGTCTGGAGAGTGGAAAGGGCCTCAGTGTGAGCTCAACCGTCACTTCTGATCAAAGAATTCACACAGGGGAGAGACCATATAAATGTTCTGAGTGTGGAAAGAGCTTCAGTTGGAGCAAAACCCTCACTTCTCATCAAAGAACCCACACAGGGGAGAGACCATATGAATGTTCTCAGTGTGGAAAGAGCTTTAGCAAGAGCACACACCTCACTTCTCATCAAAGAACCCACACAGGGGAGAAACCATATGAATGTTCTGAGTGTGGAAAGAGTTTCAGTCACAGCACAACCCTCACTTCTCATCAAAGAACCCACACAGGGGAGAGACCATATGAATGTTCTGAGTGTGGGAAGAGCTTCAGTCACAGCACGACCCTCACTTATCATCAAAGAACCCACACAGGGGAGAGACCATATGAATGTTCTGAGTGTGGAAAGAGCTTCAGTCAGAGCAAAACCCTCACTTCTCATCAAAGAACCCACACAGGGGAGAGACCATATGAATGTTCTGAGTGTGGGAAGAGCTTCACTCACAGCACGACCCTCACTTCTCATCAAAGAACCCACACAGGGGAGAGACCATATGAATGTTCTCAGTGTGGAAAGAGCTTTAGTCACAGCAGAACCCTCACTATTCATCAAAGAACCCACACAGGGGAGAGACCATATAAATGTCTTGAGTGTGGAAAGAGCTTCAGTCAGAGCACAAACCTCACTTCTCATCAAAGAATTCACACAGGGGAGAGACCATATGAATGTTCTGAGTGTGGAAAGAGCTTCAGTCACATCTCAGGCCTCACTTCTCATCAAAGAACCCACACAGGGGAGAGACCATATGAATGTTCTCAGTGTGGAAAGACCTTCAGTCACAGCGCAACCCTCACTTCACATCAAAGAATGCACACAGGGGAGAGACCATATAAATGTTCTCAGTGTGGAAAGAACTTCAGTCAGAGCACAGCCCTCACATCTCATCAAAGAATTCACACAGGGGAGAGACCATATGAATGTTCTGAGTGTTGTGGTGGATGTTGTGGAGAAACAAGTCTGACTTGGGTGCAAACTCCTGAACAGACATAAGAGTATTATAACTTGTAAAGCTGGTCATTAGGTGTAGGAAAAGCAGATCAGAAGTACAGTACAGGTATAATAAAGAGATAAACAGTATTTTAATAAAGAAGAATAGAACATGAAAATGTATAATTTATGGTTTCTTTAAAAGCTCCTCTTTGGTGGTAACAGAAACACCATCAATCAGGCTATGGAAGCTACAGTTCCTAACCAAACCTAAGCCGATTCCCTTATCAAGTTCCACCCGTTAGTACACAGGCCTGGCAGTGAGAGTGTGATACTCTTAACAAGGTTTGACTTCCACCCGGGACCTTGGATGACCGTTTACTAGACTTCCCTTGAAGTCTTCCACCTGGCCCAGCAGCTGCTCTGTCTTCAGATCTCCACCAACTGTTATCCAGCATTCCGGATCATTTGGGGACCCCCACAGATGGAGGAGGCTCTGCACTTCAGCAAGTCACCCTCCGCACACACAGCGTGACGACAGCCACAATGGGGCGGGGGAGGCCCCTCCCCACATGTTTAAACAAGACCACTTGAGAACACCTGAACAGGGCTCATATTTACGATGTATCCCTCCTCAGGCACAAGCCTCTAGTTAAAGGCACGCTGTTGACCCCTTCATCTTCAGTCCTTCTAATAAGATGTCACAGTTGAACATATTAAACTTTTACCTCACAAAAAGTCAGTTTCTTCACAGGGACAGTCTAGAGGTGTGCACTGAACACAAGGCTCAGCTGGCCGCCCTTAATGTTGATACTGATTTGACTTTACTGGTACCTCAAACACACACCTAATTTTCAAGGTAGTGAAAGCTGCTCAAGAGGGAATGCAAAAATAGGGGTGTGAGCTTCATTTCTTAGGTACCAGATTAAAAAGAAAATCTAGAACTAGATAATTATGTAAGCACCTTAAAAGATATTGCAAGGTGTTCTGTTTTGCATTAAACTGAACGGACAGGTGATTTGGATGATGGCGATGAAGACTGGCAACTAGCAGCCTACAATTTGAAATATCATTTTTATCATAATCCTGACCCCAACACACACACACACACACACCACAAAAAGATTGTTCCACTTGGAGGTGCTATCAAGTGTGGATAGATGTACCAATGCAGCAGTGCCCTCCAATGGGAGATGTGTGTCAAGCCTAGCTATTATTCAGCCCTTTAACTAAATCGTTCATTCGTTTAGGCAAACAGCAGAGTGTTGCGTTTTGGGGAATAGAGGTAATGTCTTGTTCGTTTATGCTCTGAATTTTTTACATCGTTAGCCTGAAAGTTACTGTCCAACAGGAGGTGCAGGGAATGCTTATCAAATTTGCAGATGACACAAAGTTGGGTGGAACAGCTAATACTCTGGAAGACAGAAACAAAATTCAAGGAGATCCCGATAGGCTGGAGCGCTGGGCCGAAAACAGAATGAAATTTAATAGGGATAAATGCCAAGTGCTGCACCTAGGGAGAGGAAACCAAATGCAGAGTTACAGAACGGGGGGCACTTGGCTCAACAATACCACAAGTGAGAAGGATCTTGGAATTGTTGTCGATCACAAGCTGAATATGAGCCAGCAATGTGATGTGGCTGCAAAGAAGGCAAATGCTATTTTGGGCTGCATTAATAGAAGTATTGCTTCCAAATCGCGTGAAGTGATAATTCCCCTTTACTCGGCACTGGTTAGGCCTCATCTTGAGTATTGCGTCCAGTTTCAGAAGGACGTAGACAAACTGGAGAGGGTTCAGAGGAGGGCAACAAGGATGATAAAGGGACTGGAAACAAGGCCCTATGAGGAGAGACTGAAAGAACTGGGCATGTTTAGCTTTCAGAAGAGGAGACGGGAGATATGATAGCACTCTTCCAGTACCTGAAGGGTTGTCACACAGAGGAGGGCCAGAATCTCTTCTCGATCATCCCAGCTTGCAGGACATGGAATAATGGACTAAAAATACAGGAACCCAGATTCCACCTAAATATCAGGAAAAATTTCCTGACGGTCAGAGCAATAAGACAATGGAACCTACTACCTAGGGAGGTGGTGAGCTCTCCCACTCTGGAGGCATTCAAGGTGCGACTGGACAGTCATCTGTCAGGGATGCTTTGACCTGGATTCCTGCATTGAGCAGGGGGTTGGACTGCACTGTCGAAGATTCCCACCAAAGATGTACGTATGAACCAATCCAACCACACCTCTTCCAACCATGTTGACTGTAGTTTGGATGTACCAGGTGAAGCCTTGCAGAGGTAAAGTACCACCTACTGAGAACTGCATTGGCTGCCATTATTTTCATGTCGATGGATAAAGAGGGCTAAGAAGTCCAGATTCCCTGCCAATCATCTTCCAAAGACCCGGCTAAGTCTGCACATAGGATGACTTGACATCCAATAATGACATTTGGAGGATTTTATAAATAGAAATGATCCAACCTTTTTTTGAAGTAACAAATTCCTTCTATAAGGAATTCTAAAGAAGTAAGTGGCTGCTTGGATGCCTGCTTAATGTGATTCTGGCCACGAAAGTGACACAGTTGCAGCTACTGATGAAAAGGCAGCACTGTTGGTTCCATTCTTTTTAAAACCTCTGCATAGGAGAGAGGTTCCTCTTTAGTGGAGACAGATCAGGAGCCAATTTTTTCTGTCTGCATTCCCAAGTAAGTAGTGTCTCAAATCACCGGGTGCTCAGCTGCACTGAGATCTGTCACAGTGTCTGACCTATCCCAAGGCATCTAGAGAGAGCTGCCACTGCCTATTGCTCTCTGAGCATCTACTGGTGCTCTGAGGAGTGAGGAGAATTTTGCGTTGAGCGGCAGCATAATATACGTAATTCCAAATTGGGCACTGCAGGACCTCTTTTGCCTGGGGTCTGGTGAAAGTTGCTTGCCTCAACCTTGGCTTCTGTCCTGGGCAGATAAAATCTGAAATTCGCTTGTTTCATTTGGCTAGAGTTAGAAGAGAGAGACGAAGTGGAATTGGGAATAAGGAGTCTTCCTTCTTACGGTAACTATTCTAGCTAACACAGATCACTTATCAGAGTGAATTCATGTGTACAAGGGTGGATAATTCAGTTTAGTTTGTGCTGCGAGGGAGAGATGTGAACCCCCAAATGTCACCAAGGCTGTGACCACAGAGAGGGAATTTTCCTTTCCCGATTGGCTTGTGTAACTCAGGATAGACTGACATTGATCAGCTCTGACTATGAGTGTCTGCTTTGTAACCAGAGGCTTGGCCAACATCACGCAGTATTTTTTTTTTAAAAAATATTTTATTTATTTTTTTTCGAAACAAATTATAACAAAAAAAAATATTTAACAAAATACAAAATTATCACACAAATATAACATAATCAACATACAATAAATCATAAAGTGCTCCCCCCACCCTCCAAGGGACCAATTTGTATACTTCTTTCCTCTTGATCAAATAAAGTCTAAATTCCAAAAATATAACATATCCTGACAAGGCATGTTACCCTTCCCCTTTATTAATACATAGTCTAGTAATTGATTCCATATCTCCATAAAATTATTCTTCTTTAGCAATCCTTTTTTGCATTTGATACTACTAGTTAGTTTATCATTTAGGGCTATGTCCCAAACTTCCTTATACCAGTCTGTTATTAGGAAAACATGTTGTACCTTCCAATTTCTCGCTATCATTAGCCTAGCCGCAGTTAACAAGTTTACAATTAACTCCTTCGTATTTTGATCACAAATAAGTTCCTCAGTTATTGATAACAATGCTAATTTTGGACAGACCTCTAAATTAGTACCAATAATTTTCGATATTTCTGTAAAAACCTCTCGCCAAAACACCAATACATTTTTACAACTCCACCACATATGAGCATATGTCCCTTTTTCCTGACATCCTCTCCAACATAATGCAGAACAATTATTATCTATTCTATTTAATCTTACTGGAGTTAAATACCATCTCCAAATTAGTTTATAAAAATTTTCCTTTATCCTAATTGACATCATTTTCACAATCCGTCTATCCCATATATTGTTCCACCCCACCTTTGAGGTCACCTCTTCAAATTCATTGTCCCATACTGCCTTAAGCTGATCCTCTTGTTCTTTTGCTTTTTGAATCAATCTATATAAATCCCTTGTTATAACTCTTGTTGATGCATTACCTGGTAGGCCATCTCTAGACATGACCATCTTTTCAAAATTAGTTAAATCTCTCTCGTACTCAGTTTTCCTTTTCCATTTCTTCGACCACTGTTCTAACTGTACTAAATTTAACCACGATAATCTTCTTCTCCCAACAATTTCCATTATTTGATCTCTAGTCCCCATCTTTTCCACCCAATCGGTCAATCTAATAACCCTTTCTTCTCTTAGTTTACCCTCCAGCTTTGATCTTAAATTTTCAGGAAAATCCTTAAGAGCTACCACCGGAGTTAATGGAGATATCCCTGGTATAAATATGCTCTTCATATTACCCCAAATCATTAACAAATTTCTTAGAAAAGGGTTGTCTATATTTTTTTCAATCATCATCACGCAGTAATATGTCCAGTAGTGCTGATACTGGATTTGTTATATAAAAGGTTGTATCATCTGCAAAGAGGCCCACTTTAAGCATTTGTATTCAGCTGCAAAGTCATGTGTAGCATCCAAAGCAAGCAACTAAGCAGCAGTGGGTTGATAAAATTGGGGTGACTATGAGTATGCATATGCATAAACTTACTCAGCAAGTGCAGCATGCAAGGAATTCTAATTTTAAGAAATATATGATTGGAATGAGAAAAAAGTTTAAGTGTAAATAAACAATGGCCTTCACTCTCTGGTCTCCAGTTTTAAAATGACAAATGTTGATGTTTTTGTTTTAGTGCTTTGTTTTGTAAACCACCCAGGGAACCTTTTGGCTGATGGGCGGTGACTAAATATATTAAATAAATAAATAATAAATAAAACAATAAAACAAAGTCGTGGGAGTTTCAAATAGCTGTTAAAATGCTGGGCAGGCTTAGTTTAAAAGGGGATAGATATTTAAAAACACTTAAGTCGAATGGCGGTGTCTGCTCACAGCGGTTTTGCTCCTGCTGGAAGCAGAAGAGGAATGTGACTGCTCCTCTGCCATGTGACAGCACCCGTGGGTGGGTGAGCTGGCCCTCCGTTGAATGAGGCACCCAGGACTTTGGTAACGGGAGCCACTTGCCTTACTTCCCAGTAGTTCACTGCTGCTGGCATGATTCCTGTTGCACTTCAGTGCCCCTGCTGTGGATGGCCACGGGGTGCCACGCCTATTGCGTCTATATTTCATAGATTGTCAGGTGCCTTTTGTTCCGTTGCCTGCTCATTGACAAAATCAGGTTTTTCGCACTCCCAAAAATGCGCAAATCCCCCTCCCGTTCATATTTTCATGCTTTAGCCTATGGGGGAAATGCGCATTTTTGAATGTGTTTTTTTTCCTTCATGTTTTTCTACGACTAAATTTGAGAAATTATGGAAAAGAATAATTAAAAATCATCAAATGGTCCGTGAATCCACAGAATCTGCGAGACTTGGGAAAAGACAGTCGGCTGTAGATTCCTCAGGTCAGATTCTTAAGACATTTGAAGACATTGGATCTGCCCCCTTGAGAGGTGGAGGGTCACTGCTACTGCCCAGCCCCCGGGAATGCGGGCAGGAGGCTATCAATGGCTACTAGTCCTGATGGCTATATGCTGCCTCCAGTATCAAAGGCACTATACCTATGTACACCAGTTGCTGGGGAACATGGGTGGGAGGGTGCCATTGCCCTCGTGTCTTGCTTGTGGGATCCCGTGGGCAGCTGGTTGGCCACTGTGTGAATAGAATGCTGGACTAGATGGTCCCTTGGTCTGATCCAGCAGGGCTCTTCTTATGTTCTTCTCTAAAGATACAGGCAATGATAGTGGCCAGGCAATTAAGTGCCCACTTACAAAAGAGAGTCAAGGGCAACTCATGAGCTACGCTCTCCACATGAGGAAGACCTCTTCCAGAGTACCTCTGATGCTCTGCAGCTGAAAGCCTCAGTCTTGGGCAGAGAGTGGCTGGAACATCTGTGTACCAGCTCAGACTGAGGTGCTCCCTGGCTGCCCAGATCTCTTCAATGGAAACCTGGCCCCTGTGCTTGGACGTTGGACCCTCATTGGACTTTGCCTCTGCAATTGACCCTGCCTGGTTACTCTGTTGTCTACTTTTCCTCTGCCTGCCCAGGCCGGGACTGCCTTCTGGCCTCACCTTCGCTGGTGGCTGCCTTGGCCCCACGTGGAATGGGACAGAGGGTGGTATTACAGCCCACCGCCACTCGCCTGCTAACCACCAGCCCCAATAAGCTGCCAGTGCTAGGGATGGGCGACCTGCCTGGCACTCGTGCTAGGCTCATGCGCTGCAAGTCGAGCACCAGCTGAGGCACTTGCCGGACTTCCGGGTCCCCAGGTCTACGTTGTTTACGTAGGAAATGGCCCGAGATATGTTTAAAATGGCCTAATTTGTGCAAATTAGACAGTTTTTAAGGTATTTTGTGCCATTCTCTACATAAACAACAGAGCTGGGGTCCTGGAAGTCGCTTTCCCTGGTTCAGCTCGCGAGAACATGAGTTGTGCCGGGGAAAAGGTAAGGCGAGTGGAGTTCGGGGTTGAGCCCTGTGAGTTCGCTGGACTTCCACCCCCCTAATCGAGTTCCATGCACATCCCTCATACGCCACCATTCTCCCCCCGCCCCCGACGTGGAATCTGATGCAACTTTGGTAAAACACCTCTATGAATTTGTAAAGGAAGCAAAAAACTTTGTACAGTAATACCTTGGATTGAGAGCATAATTCGTTCCAGAACCGTGATTGTAATCCAAAACACTTATATCAAAGCGAGTCTCTGGCGGGCGTGAGCTGGCCCGATTTCGGCCCGCTACACCCAGTCGAGGCAAGCAGTTACACCCCTAAACGTGTGACTACTTGTCTTGCAAGACGTCGCTTGTTTATCAAGTCAAAATTTATTTAAAATTTTGCTTGTCTTGCAAAATGCTCTCAGACCAAGTTACTTGCAATCTAAGGTATTACTGTACTAGGAATCCTAACGTTTCGACAAGGTGTTTTGCACATCTCTCCAAGGGATTTAGGGCACAATCCTATCGGCATGTTTAGATAGAAGGCAAGTCCTTCAACTCCCAGCATACCCAAATGCTGGCTGGGGCATGCTGGGTGTTGTAAGACTTTTTTTTTAGTCTAAACATGTCTAGGATTGTGCCCTTATTTATATTTAAAAATCAATAAATGTATATGGAGCTGATTTACACGAGACCATCCCTCTCCAACCTGGTGCCCTTCAGATGTTTAAGACTACAACTCCCAGCATTCCTGTCTATTCTCCATGCTGGCTGAGGATAATGGGAGTTGAAGTCCAAAATGTCAGGAGGGCAGCAGGTTGGAGGCCGCCCTAGACAATATCGAATGCCGCAGTCCTCTTGAGTTCAGGAAGAAGTTGTTCTGCCAAACATCCAAAGCAAGCAACTAAGCAGCAGTGGGTTGATAAAATTGGGGTGACTATGAGTATGCATATGCATAAACTTACTCAGCAAGTGCACCCACTTCTTCACAGCGGCAAAGGAAGAGACACTTTTCTCGTGCTCCTAATGGCCCTTTGCACTGAGCCTTTACAAGACCCTTTTATGTTTCATCCAAGGCCTCCCCATTTCCTGGAAACTGCTTCCCCCCCCCCCAATCTACGGCTGCAATAAAGTGAGGTGAAAGGGGGGGGTGCCTCTGATAGTAAGAGAGCCCTTTAAGAAAGTACAATCAGCCAAGTTCATCAAAGTTTAACAAGTTTCGTGGAGGAAGGAGCGGAGGTGGGGGGTTACACCTGTTGAGGGCAGAAGAAAGTTTGCAGCCGGATTGGCTGGCGAGTTCCCCTGGCGACGATGATGCAGGCCGAGCAGGGCCAGTGCAAGGCAGTTTGGTGCCCTAGGCAAGATCAGATATTTAGCACGCCCCCTTCCCACTTGAGCCCTCCCTCCAGCCCTATGCCCATTATGAAATAAAAGTCAATTGGCAAAACCTAAAAAAATATCATAAACATTGACAAACATATAAAATACATGTTTATAAAAATGAAATAAATAAACATGTTGATGTAGTACCAATTTGCTATATTAAAAAATTCCTGGTGAAGTGTGACAGAAACTACATTTAATGTTTAAAACTTCATTTTCCTTGCTTTTTTCTTGGCAAACCAGCAAACCATTTCTTTAATGTCTAAAGAAGATGCTAACCAATTCAATTGAAATGGTTGCCAAGCCAACCAGTCCTCCTTGGCACATTGTTGAACGCAAATAATTTTTTATTAATTTTAATTTGGAAAAACTTCTTTCTTCACTGGCCACTGAAACTGGTAGTGTTAATAGGATTCTGAATGCCACTGAAACATTGGGGAAACTTTCAACCAATTTATGCTGCAATAGAAAATGCAGGACCTCCTGGGGATGCATAGTTTTGGGAAGCCTCCTGACAATGGCTTGCATCTCACCACACAGTTCCTCTGCATCTATATCCTTGCTGGCTGCATGAGTAAGAGACTCCTCCAAAGACTTGCACTCACTAAGAATATCCTCTGTGGGTAGTTAGGAAATCTTGACGATGTCACACAGGAACCCAAATAATGAGCTGTGTTGTTCAATCTGATGGAATCTTTCATTTATAGATTCTGTTGCCACATCTAAAATGGCATAATAAAAGTTAACCTTGTAGTTCTCTTTGGGATCCTGGACAGCCGCATCCTGGGCTTCATAACTGGCTGGGGGATTATGGGAGATGTAGTCCAACATGTCCAGGGGGCCCAGCTTGCAGAAGGCTGCTCTAGCCCTCTGAGGGGAAATGGGCAGGGCGCTTCTCTGCTTTGCTCTGCAAATTTTATGGGACAACTCTCCTTTTTGGGCTGGAGGTGTGGGGGTCAGCCTTAAATGTGGTCTAAAGTTCAGGAATTCTCTAGGCTCCTGAATTGCCCCAACTGCCCTTCTCCATCCCACTCCCCACTGGTGGGGGACTCCACCCCACATAGCACCCCCAGCTCAGCGGCAGAACCGCTATGCCACATTTGCCACTAGGCCTCGGCACCGCTGGGAGGCCCTTTCCACACCTGAGGGGGGGGCTGCCACAAAGGGCCGAGAGCAGCAGCAGCAGCCCCCTCCCCACCCTGGGCCAGCTCTGCCCCTCAGTCCCTGTGGGGGGGGGAAGGGCGGCAAAATGGGCCAGGCCACCCTCAGGGCTCTCCTGGCATCCGAGGCCAACGTTGCTTCTGCTGCCTCCTCATCCTCATTTTTCTTAACTGTTTTCATAGATTTCATAGATCATACGAGTTGGAAGGAGCCTACAAGGCTATCGAGTCCAACCCCCTGCTCAATGCAGGAAACTAGAGGAGGGGTCTCCCATCCAAGTAATAACCAGGCTTGACCCTGCTTAGCTTTCCACGCTCATACAAGCTGAGCCAGTCTTGCCACTGGGGGTTGCTGAAAAAGGAGAGGAACCATTTTCCTGCTGGGGTGGGCCATTTCCCTCAGCACAAACAACTTCAAAAGGAATTCCATTGCGGCCAGAGTCCCTTTCACCCATTTAAAAATCTCTCCCGGGGTTGTGAGCGAGGCAGGAGGGGCCGGGGGTGCATCTCGGTCCCCGCTGCCGTGCTGCGCACAAACGCGTCTCCTTGGCAGAGCAGCCAAGGCGCCCCCAGGCCTTTCCATGACCCGGGTGGAGGTTGCAGAGCAACCGGGTCAGGTGACCGGTACTGGGCCAATCGAAGTGCTGAAGTGCAGCAGTGGGTTGGCTGTGGGAAAGGTCTGAAGAGGAAAGCCCAGATCCGGTCCGGAGCCAACCGCGAGGAGCAGCAGCAGCAGCTTTTTATCTTTTCCTTCCAGAGCGGAGCAGCTTTTTAAAAATTATTTAAAAGAGAAGGCTGCCAGAGCGAGCGAGCGAGCAACGTCTCCCTCCCCCCAGACTGAGGAGCCCGCCAGGCAAGGGACACGCGTTCACAGGTCGTGGGGTGGGGGGTGCTTTGGCGGTGGGGTTGCTGTGGGGCAGCTTGGAGGTTGCGTGATTTAAGCTGCGGTGGCTTGTGCGATTCAACTAGGATTTCGCTGAGCCAAAGTGGGCTCCGGGCCCCTTTCTGCTCATCCCAGAGCTTAGAGACGGGTCACTTATGTTTTCTCAGCAAGATCTGGTAGTTGTGGGTCATTTTTGAATTTCTCGGAGCAAGATGTGGTGGTTGTGGGCCGTTTTTTTTTTTAAAAAAAAAAGATCTGAGCAAGACGTGGTGTGGCGGTTGTGAGGCAGCATTTCCTCTGAGTAAAAATATTTGCAGGGGGCTCGGGGACTTTTATCAGACGCCTTTCCCAAGCCCACTGCAGTATGCTGCTCAAGAGACAGGCTGGGGCCCCTCGAGGTTGGTGCTGGCTGCTGTAGCACCTTTTCTTGCTTATTTTTTCAAAAAAATATTTTATAGTCTGGGAGCACCTGTATGGGCAGAGTATTTTTATCCCACTCCTCAGTCAAAAAGGCTCCTGGAGGGGCTTATATATGATCAGTAAAAGAAGAGAGTCCCTGCCTGCAGGCTTACAGTCTAAAAAGACAAGGCACACGAGGAAAAAGGAATAGGGAGGGGTGAGGGGGGGGAAATAACTCCTATGCATGTTTAGACGGAAGTAAGTCCTACAACTTTCTGCATCTCCCAGCTGCCCATGCTGGCTGAGGAATTCTGGGAGTTGTAGGACTTACTTCTGTCTATAGCTGCCTGGGAGTGTGTGACGCCCCTCTCCACTCTCCTCCACCTGTGATTCGAAATCGCAGCTTTATTAAGGTCAAAGCCCGCCTCCACTGGCCCCTGTCAGACCCCACCCCCACACTCCCCTAATCTCCGCTGCCACCAACCCCCTCCACTGTAACCAATTCAGACCACACCTTTTAAGTTTTAAAAATGAAATAAGTTCATTTAACTACAATTAAGGGTAGGGAAATGGATAATGTAAATGGATTCTAAGTGTTAAAAACTCACTCCCTCCCTCTCTCAGACAAGACTGCAGCTCCCAACTCCACCCAGATCACATCCACAGCTCACAAAAACCCACTCTCCCCCCTCCCCCCCTCTCCAGACACCCCTCTGGAACTCCCTCCTGAACAGCCCTGTCCACTCTTTATATCACAGGCTTCACCCCCCCTTCTCACTCTCTCGGCCAATCAGCTGGACATCCAACATTCCAAACTCCTCTCACACTCCCCCCTCCCCTACTAACTGATATAATGCTTTGTCCATGGGCAGGGGCATGATATATCCCCCCCTCCAAAAAAAAACACTAATGGAGAACCAAGCATTATTTCTAATGCCAGGTTTGTAGTGTCCAAAAGTCTTTGGTAAAGTCCATTTAGGTCACGCCGTCCAGCTGCTGCTTCTTAGCTCTCCCTTGTGCTTTACTACCTGCTGGGCTGATGTCCTCTGGTCTCTCCTCTCCACCTGCTGGGCTGATGTCCTCTGGTCTTGCCTCTCCTTCACTCTCCTGACCCAAGGCCTCTGCGCCTGCACGCTCATTGACCACCACCAGCTCTGCTTCCTGTTAGCTGTTACTTCAGGAAAGGCCATTTGCTATAAGGTTTTCCTTTCGGCTATTTGCTATAAGGTTTTCCTTTCCTTTCACGTGCTTGTACTGGATGGTGAATTTTTGGAAGCACCAAGACCATCTTTGCAGCATCGTGTTCCCATTTCTCATCATGTCTTTCACTTCTTCCCTTATTGTCTGTAGCAGGGGACTATTCCTGTGATAGGGTGGTGCCCGAATGGGTGAGTTCCAGCATCTGTAAGGTGCCGGTATATGGCTGTTCTACCAGGCTTGTTACTGAACAGCTGCTCAAATTGTCCCAGAACTCCCATGATCTCCCCCTTCGTAATGTCATGCACCCTCTTGTCCCATAAAATTGGATTCCTCCCTCTTCCATGCTGTCTTGTACCAGGTCTGGCACTTTCAGCTCAGATCCGTCATATGAAGCCTCCGCTCACTGCACACTATTCTCTCTTGCCCTATATGGCAGTGATGGCGAACCTTTTTGAGCCCAAGTGCCCAAACTGCAACACAAAACCAACTTATTTATTTAAAAGTGCCAACACTGCAATTAAACCTGAATACCGAGGTTTTAGTTTTAGAAAAACAACTCATACAGTTGTCCGAACTAATTAACATCTTTTGTCTTAAAAGAAAAACACAGTATTTCAATGATACAAACAGTTTTTTGTTGAAAAAAAAATCAACTCAAAAAATTATTATAGTACTACATTGTACACATAGCCTGAAGGGAATTTATACAAACTTTTTTAATAATTAGGCACATGTATTTTTGGATAAAGGATTCTCAACTTGTAATATGATTATATGCCAGACTGAAATTGTATGGGGCAAGCTTTACTCCAGGTCCTTTCCCTGCTTCTACAGGTGTCGGATTAGTAAACGTAAAAGTCAACCTGTACTAGGATGAGCAAGATAAACAAGAAAACTAAACGTGCTTAACACATTTTAAACACTTTATGTCTTGGACTGCAAACACTGCATTAGGTAAAAGTTTGCATTGGGCATGCTTTTGCAGATCATTAGTGTTTTGCAGAAGGGGATGGTCTTTTCGCGATCTGGTGACCAATGGCTCAAGTGCCCACAGAGAGGTCCCTGCGTGCCAGCTGTGGCACCCGTGCCATAGGTTCGCCATCACTGCTATATGGCTTTAGCATATTTACGTGGACAGATTTGGCTTTGTCAGTGGTGTTAGTGTAGGTTAAGGTGTCCAACGTATATCTCACAATGTGGGGTCCCTCCCAGCTGGCTTGCATCCTATCCTGACGCCTAGGCAGGAATGCCATTACTAGATCTCCAATTTCATATTGGATCTCCCTGGCTCCGCTGTCATACCACCTCTTCTGGGTCTCTTGGGCTACCCCTACAATACAGTACAGGCCTTGCAAACACAGTGCGTAGAAAGTCTGGGGGGAAACTGCTATGAGCTACTGCAGCATGCAAACTACAGGAGCCCAACAGCTCAAAAAAAAACACCACACTAGCCAGAGCACCCCCCCTGTGGCATACATAACACACTGCAACTATTCAGTAGTGCAGCTAGCTAATTTTGAACCCTGGAATTAATGGACTTATAGGGCCCACTTTTAGATGGCTGTGTGTGTTCATTCAGTTGTGAGGGACACAACTAACATTTCTCCTCCAACCTTGTAATTCTGTGCTTTCCACCTACTTCTACATTCCTGATATGTTGGAGACAAAAAAAAGCCTCCAAGAACAACACCTCTCCTAACCCTGATTTCAAAAATGAAGAATTAATATGACCCTGTGCAGTTTCACATTCTGAATGCACTTAAAACACCATCATGGTTAGAAGAATAACCTGGAGTTTGCTTCTGCTGCTGATGCTAAGAACATTGATTTAGGAATAAGCACTGCCCCCTCACCATATATATATATATACCTATATATATATATAAAAGAAAGGATTCTGCAGTGACCGGCGTTGGTTCCGGTGGGCCCTGGCATGCCCCTCTCTGACCAGGTGCTGATCCCGGGCCTGTTTGCCACTGCCCACTTCAGCTGCTGATCTGTTTGGCCACTGTGGGGGGGGGGTAGGGGGGTGGCTGGATTGTGAGGCCCTGAAATTTTAATTTCTCACTAGATCATGTGGGAAATAATTATCTTACAAAGCACACAACTGCACAGAAATAAAGTGTATATTCTAGAAAATATTTCACTGTTGCCCCTCAGAAAGAAATGTCATATAAGTTGACTTACCATAACAAAGATTATATTTTTATACAGACTGAACTTTCTGCTATGGGTGCAGTCGAAACGATAAGATTTATAGATGGAAGCAATGTTATTTTTTACCCTCACGGTAATTGCCCGTAAGCAGGGGTGAGTGTTTGTTATTTGTATAATGTTTTATATATGGGAGTTTATGTGTTAAATAATTGTTAAATATTTGTTTTCCATTCCTGAGTTTGGTAGTCAGTTAATTAATGAATTTATAATTGTTTACAGACCTTAAGAAGACTTGTTCTGATGAAGTCACATATGACCAAACAGGCTTTACAATCCGGATTCCTGTATACACAGTCTGCTTATAGTAGTCTTATCTACTGTTACTACTTGCCTACTTTGTTTGTCATTCTTTTCTTTTTTGTCAGCCTTGCTTTGTCTCTAGTTACTTGTTATTCATTATATTCTGAGTGTTTCCCCCCCCCCCTCATTTTGTTATTGCCAATATGCTAGTCACATACTCAGTCTGTTTATAGTCGTTTTACCTACTGTTACTTACCTGCCTACTTTGTTTGTTAAAAGTAGTACTTTGTTTGTTATTGTTTGCTTTATTGTTAGCACTATTCATTAATTGTTTGTCTTTTGTTAATTGGCCTTGTTATTTTCATATTATATATTCTGGCTTCTGCTTGCGGCATTCTGGTGTCTTCATTATAAGTTGTTACTACTACTTACTACATCTTATGTTGACTTACAACACGTTTTTTTAATTGTTAGTATTTGTTTACACTTTATATGTCTGTTTAATCTTTGTTATGTTAAGTCAGCTTATATGACATTTCTTTCTGAGGGGCAACAGTGAAATATTTTCTAGAATATACACTTTATTTCTGTGCAGTTGTGTGCTTTGTTGGCACTCTTGTTTATCTATACCTTTTATCAATTGCAGCCTTTGTTGTTTTCTAATAATTATCTTACAACATAGTGGCCAAACTCAATGGGTGAGGTGGGGCCCTGTACTATTTATCTATTCAGTACAAATAAAACTACATGTGCCAGCCTTTTTCTGCTTGGGGGCTAATGAGCATGAACATGTATTTTGCAGGTGCGATTTTGACCAGGGAAAAGACATGGATTAACTCTCCCTCTCCAACACACACACACACTTTCCCCCACCAATTTCATGGAGGAGAAGGCTACCAATGGCTACTAGTCCTGATGGCTATATGCTATCTCCGGTATCAGAGGCAGTATGCCTATGTACACCAGTTGCTGGGGAACATGGGCGGGAGGGTGCTACCTCACAGGGTTGTTGTGAGGATAAAGTGGAGAAGAGGAGGACCATGTAAGCCTCCTTGGGGGCCTTGCAAGAAAAAAGGCGGGATATAAATATAATAAATTAATAAAATTTCTTGCTGGGGGCGGGGTTGCTTCCTACCACCTAGAAAGATTAATCTAAATAATCTATACAGAAGCCTATGGAACCCCATAACATTGAGGCTCCAATCCAAGACTATTTACAAAACTTTTTTTGAAGATTATATAAATACATATTATTAGCCCTGCCGGAAGGATTAGCCCTGCCAGAAGGATGAATTAATTATTCCCCCTTCTTCCCTCCCCATTCCTTTTTCCTTGTGTGTCGTGGCTTTTTAGATTGTAATCCTGCGGGCAGGGACTGTCTTGTTAATTGCTGTAAACCGCCCAGAGAGCTTCAGCTATTGGATGGAATAAAAATGAAATAAATAAACAAACAAACTGTCAGTGGGAGAGAGAAGGGAATTCTCACTTGTTGCTAGGCACCATCCAGAATCTCCCCCCCCCCCCACTGCCCAGAGAAACTTGATTTCTCCATTTGCCCGCAAAGAGAAAAGGTGTGGGGGGGGGTCGCGAAGAGAGACATTGAGATGAAGAAGAAAAGGGGGGTCATTAGAGGGGAAGGGGAGAAAGGGGGGTCATTAGAGGGGAAAGGGTGTGTCATTAACCTGCTGGGAGGATGGGGGCGCTGACAATGAGTTGGCTTTTGTCGCTCACCAACGACAAAAACCAGAGGCGAAGAGCATCCAATAGCAACGAAAAAAGGGGAGAGAACTACGGTAGGTTCTCAGGATGCAAACTTTATTAAATAGAAAAGCCCAACGCGTTTCAGCCTGTGTTTTTTTCAAGTCCTTCCTCAAGGGGCTGTAAGAGTTCAAAATACATACATTTAGTATGTACCAAAATATAACAGCGTTCGAAAATACCTATTTTTTCAGTCGCCACTAAAACAGTGAAAGACACTTCAGTTGTTTAAGAAATCTGCAGACTCTTTTACAAATAAGATATAATTTATATAAAGAATACGTATATTTTTATTTAAAAAGCAATACTTGTTTCTCATTTTTAAGAAATATTTGTAAATGATTTCTATGTAAAATATAAGGAAATTAATTATATAATGAGAAAGTATTTTTATTATGTGTTGTCCTCACCATGTTAACTAAATGTATGTATTTTGAACTCTTACAGCCCCTTGAGGAAGGCCTTGTAAAAAACACAGGCCGAAACGCGTCGGGCTTTTCTATTTAATAAAGTTTGCATCCTGAGAACCTAGTTCTCTCCCCTTTTTTCGTTTTGTCGCTCACCCACACTGCGGCCTTCCCCAACTGAGTTCCCCTTCCAGGTGTATTGGACTGCAACTCCAGCTGGACTGCCCCCCCCACCCCCGGCTAACTGACATTTTGTACAGAATTTGTAGGTGCTGTTGAACATGGTGAAGTCGACATTTTGAATATCTTACAACCGAGTCCTGTGCATGCTTACTTGGAACTGAGCCCCACTGAGTCCAATGGGGCTTACTTCCTTGTCAGTGTCCTTGGGATGGTTTAAGTGTTGCTGTTGTTTTTAGCAAAGTTTTTTAAATTATTATTTTTAGCAAGGTATTATGTGATCAAACTGATACCTTGGAAGTGAGTCCCACTGTGTTTATGGGGCTCACTCGGTAAGAAATGTGTTGCCTAGCTGTTATTTCTAGGTAGAGATGTGAAGGCCAGGAAAACTGAAATTTTTTTGGGGGGGGGAAGGTTTTTTACCATCTTTTTCCCAAAAGAGTCTGGGGAAAAATGTCCCCCCCCCCCCAGGTTTTTTTCCAAAAAGAACCATTGTGTTCCTGAATTTTTCCAATTTTTCCCCGGGCCTTCACATCTCTATCTGGGTTGTTGAGAAATCTCTATATTGCATTATATCAAACTTTTTTTTTTTCTTGGCATAGCATGCTACAAGACCTCATTGAGGTGGCTTACTCATTTACCTCTTGATATTGTCTTAACCCAGACTTATAAAAGAGACACGTTGCCTGTGGTGAGTAAGATTCACACCTGTGACCAGGCAAGGAAACTGGAAGAAGGTTGGTGCCACAAATGACTGACAGGTTGGCTAGTGTAATGTGTTTGTTGTTTAATTGTACAAGTAACCCTTTTAGTATTAAATGTGAAACAAGAGGTGCCTAGTTCCCTTGGTCCAGTGACAGATGGGAAGATTCTCTTCTTTTGCAGGGCAACAGGTTCGGGAAGCTGCCATATATACGGTATATATATGTATATATAGTTCCCAGTGGGCTTCTTTCTTTCCTGCTCTGGGCAAAGCCAGGAAAGCCCTTTGATTTGGGGGAAAATTTAACAAGTCTGAAATGTTGAAAAAGATAGAATAGAAGCGATTTGCCGATTATCCCCCTTGCATTTTGAATAGAATTAGCCTCCTCTCCATAGATCTAAAAAGATGTCTGAATGAGAGAAATGTTTTCCCCAGAAATCTAGGCTTTCCACATATGTAAATTGAAGAGATTAATAAATTGTCCATAATTATTCAACACATACCCCTCTCCATTGTATCCTCACAACAACTCTGCGAGGTTGGTTAGGCTGAGAGTCAGTGACTGGCCCAAAGTCACTCAGTGAGCTTGATGCCCGAGTGGGGACAAGAACCCAGGTCTCCCGAATCCCAGTCCAACACTCTAACCAGTACGCCACAATGGTGTTGTTCTGGGGCCTTGGTGTTTACCAGCCTTTCCTTCACGGAGATGACCTGGTTGCTAGCTG
Organism: Shinisaurus crocodilurus; assembly: GCA_021292165.1. NCBI lineage: Eukaryota > Metazoa > Chordata > Lepidosauria > Squamata > Shinisauridae > Shinisaurus > Shinisaurus crocodilurus. The sequence goes on along the minus strand of CM037882.1, from coordinate 87,440,074 downwards.
GAGTCATCCCTGGAAAACAAAGAACAAATCTTCCTGCCCTGAGATAATAATTAACTCATGGAACCACCTCTTGGCTTTGCAGGGCTCGGTAGTGTCTCCAATCATGGCAGTCTTGGGCTTGAGACAGAAGAATGAGGAGTTCCTTTGGTCCTGTTAGAGGCTTCCTTGGAGCACGGATCCGTGATGGGTGAGAAAGACTCAGGCGGCTCTACAGCAGGATGGGGGCCTGGTACCCCCACAACTGGGAGCAGTGGGGGATTCTGGGAAAGAACGGTGCAGAGAATCCTGGGAGAAGAGATGCTCTGCCCAAAGGTACAGAGCCAGCAGTTCTGGCACTTCAGCTACCAAGAGGCCGAGGGGCCACGGGAGGTGTGCAGCCGACTCCACGATCTCTGCCGTCAGTGGCTGAAGCCGGAGAGGCACACAAAAACACAGATCCTGGACCTGGTGATCCTGGAGCAGTTCCTTGCCATCCAGCCCACGGAGTTGGGGAACTGGGTGAGGGAATGTGGAGCGGAGACCAGTTCCCAGGCGGTGGCCCTGGCAGAAGGCTTCCTCCTGAGCCAGGCAGAGAATGAGAAGCAGGAAGAGCAGCAGGTGAGTTTTATCCTAGTCTTTATTTATCTATTTATTATATTTCTATCCAACCTTTTTTCCTTCAAGGAACCCAAGGCGGCTTACGTGGTCCTCCTCTCTATTTTATCCTCACAACAACCCTGTGAGGTAGGTTAGGCTGAGAGTCTGTGACTGGCCCAAAGTCACCCAGTGGGTTTCATCATGACCTAGTGGGGACTAGAACCCGGATCTCCCAGTCCAGCACTCTAATCACTATGCCACACTGCCTCTCGTAGTTCAGAAAGACAAACAACGGGAGGGAGGACATAGTAACATGTGCTACTCATTGTTGAAACAGATCTTCCGAACACTGAAGGCCTTTGCCTCTAGTGTCATTCCTTTCCTAATCCCTCTTCCCATTCCATGTCTTGGGTCCTCACTGCTCTTTCAGGAGCAGGGCCTGCTTGCAAAATTGGGCGCTGGTTTCCCCGGGGCAGAGGAGGCTCCATCGGGCAGCAGACCGAGCCCAGCGCGGAGGGGGATCGTGCAGGAGGGTGACGGAAGAGCCACCTTGCAGGGTAAGGACATATTTGGGGGGTTGAGTGGGGATGGGGAGTGACACTTAACGCCATCCTTTCCCACAGTTCAGAAATGTGTTTACTGTCTACATCTACAGTTGTTATGCATGGAAACCAGTAGTGTGAACCCAAATGGGGAGAGATGTGTTTTCACACAACTGAAACAATAATATTAAAAAACACAGCCGTTTCATGCCCTCGTGTACTTAGACATGCATCATTTAATCTCTGAGACAAGCATATGCTCCTGCCTTCACACCACTTTTGTCTCCCACAGGTGATAGGATGATGCCAGCAAGAAATACCCCATCACCTCTTCCTTATGGAGAGGAAACAGCTGCTGTGGGACCAGATCAGGTAGGGGGAAGGATCCCTGTTGCATGGCCAAGGGGCGGCCTGGCTGCCTCTGTTCTCTGCTCTCCTCCTGGGCCTGGACAAATCTCTCCCCTTCCTTCTCTTTCCTTCTGTCAAAGCGGCCCAATTCGAAGGCCGCTACTGCTACAATGGAGGTTTCGAGCAGGTTTCCCATGGGCACAAAAGAAGAGAGAAGGGCATGGATAAATGCTGAGAATAATAAGCACTCGCCTCACCTTAACCAGTGTTTTATATTTTGCTCCTCTGTAATCTTCATGGAATCAATGAGGAGGAAATGATTCCTTTTCCTTTCAGGGTTTAGTGTCCTTGGAGGAGGTGGCCGTATCTTTCACCGAGTCGGAGTGGGTTCTCCTGGATCCCGACCAGAAATCTCTGTACAGGGCAGTCATGGAAGAGACTTCTGGGATTGTGGCCTTTCTTGGTAAGGCTCCGTCTTTCCCTGGTTGGTAATAATGACCGGGTTTGCATGATCGGGGAAGGAAAAGTAGTCACGCTGGCTTCTTTTTCCCACCCCAGCGTGTCCCGCTTTTGCGCCGCCTCATTTGTATTAATCGTCTAAACCCAGGTTGCCATGTCATCCAAAAGCAGCAAGGTGGGCGGCAGGGGTGGCTTCCAATCCACTTTGCATCCCATGGCTTGTTCTAGGTTTCTGGGGTGGTTTGGAAACCAGCCCCGCTGCCCAGCCTCACCGGGTTTAGATGACTCAGGAACCTGCACACGGGGCAGGTAATTAGGAAAATGAGTTGGTGAGCAACCTGCGTGGTTTCTTTTTCTTCCGTGATCATGCAAACACGGCCAGTATCCTGTTTACAAATACAACAAATAATATTAGCATTTTTTAAACATTATGTATGTTTCCGTACGTCAGGTCTCCATCTTCCAGTCTAACTGGATATATCTATTTTTATTGACTAAGAGTGCGATCCTAGGCATGTCTAGACCTAAAAATTGTCTAAAATTATCTGTTTTTTGTTGTTGTGAACTGCCTAGAGAGCTTCGGCTACTGGGCGATATAGAGATGATGATGATGATGATGATGATGATGATGATGATGATGATGATGACGATTCTCAGCATGCTGCCTGGGGAATGCCGGTTATAAGACCATTTTCCTCCCTGGTACCAAGTGAAGAAACATACCTTATCAGTCACCATGAATCTGTCTTCCAACTTTTACTTGGAACAGGGAACTTGAGAAGTCTTTAGCTTTAAACACTGAAATTAGAAATGAAAATGATTCTCTAGTGGAACAACAGATAAGTGAAACAAATGATAGGGCCGGGGCGGACCACGGCACTGCACACAAGGCCACCTCCACGGCACTGCACACAAGTGCAGGGGGAGTGTGGTTGTGTCAGGTGCATGAATGGAGTCCATGTTTTCTGTCAAGAGCCCACCACTGTGTAGGCAAGCATGAAACGAGGAAATTGCCCAATGGGATACCAGATGGAACGTGTTAGACTACGCTAACCCCCGTGATTCTGGTCTGAAAAGGGTGACAGACACTGGTGGGATTCTGCTGCCCGTGTCCACCCTAGTCCCCGTGTCCACCCTGGTCCCCGTGTCCACCCATGCTCGGATCCCCCTCCCCCCACCTTGCAGCTGGTGCAGAAAGAACCGTGCCAGCTGCTCCTCTGAGGTCATAACAGCGACCTTGGAGAAAGGGGTTGGGGGGGCAGAGAGGGGAGGAGACAAGCGCCGCCAAGATTCGAGGGATCCTGGCGATGTATCATCCTGCTTTCCTCCCCATCCCAAGCACCACAGTTAGACAGCCAAAATCCCCATTGCATTGCACCTTAAATTGCCTCACGTTAACCCCCCACCCCACCCCGTTTTTCTTTCCTGCTTTCCTGGCTGTTTTCCCATCCCCCCTCCTGGCATGAATCTGTTTGTGGCTCCCAGGCTGCGGGGCCCAGTGTTCCAGATGCTCTTGGCTAGGAGTGGACTCTGAAGTTTCAATAGCACAATTAATGTCTGATCTTGTGTCCCAGCCCTTAAATGCTTACCTATTCATTCATTCATTCATTCATCTATTATTATTAGTATTTGTATCCCGCCTTTCTCCCAACACTAGGACCCAAGATGGCTTTAAAACTCATACAATTAAAACAAAAATAGAAAAATACAAAAGTTGAAAATAGAATTAAATCGTCAATAATATTTTAAAAATTATATATATATATATATATATATATATGTGTGTGTGTGTGTGTGTGTGTGTGTGTGTAGTGTTACAAAACAGTACAATATACATAAAAGTAAAAACAGCATTCCATCACATTACAGGCTAGTCCCAAATGCCTTCCGAAACAGGAAGGTCTTTGCCTATCTCCAGAAGCTTACCAGGGAGGGTGCCACTCTAGCCTCCCTGGGGAGGGAATTCCAGAGCGCTGGGGCAGCCACCGAGGAGGACCTCTTTTGTGTTCCCACCAGGCATGCTTGTAATGGTGGCGGAACCGAGAGAATGGCCTCCCCTGAGGATCTCAAAATGTGGGCAGGCTTGTAGGGGAGAATACGGTCTTTCAGATAACCTGGACCCGAGCCGTATAGAGCTTTAAAGGTTATAACCAACACTTTGAATTGTGTCCGGAAACAGACTGGGAGCCAGTGAAGCTGTTGTAACAGAGAAGTTGTATGCTTCCTGTAACCAGCCCTAGTCAGCAGTCTGGCAGCAGTTCTTTGAACCAGCTGAAGTTTCTGAACACTCTTGAGAGGCAGCCCCGCGTAGAGCGCGTTACAGTAATCCAAACGGGATGTAACTAAGGCATGTGTCACTGTGGCCAAATCAGACATCTCCAGGAATGGGCCCAGCTGATGCACTAGCTTTAACTGCAAATGCACTCCTGGCCAGCACCGAAACCTGGGCATCCAGGTTCAGGGCTGAATGCAGAAGTACACCCAAGCTACGAACCTGTGTCTTCAGCGGGAGTGTAGCCCCATCCAACACAAGCTGACTCCCTATTCCTTGATCTGCCTTCCGACTGACCAGGAGCACCTCTGTCTTGTCTGGATTAAGCTTCAATTTGATCGCCCTCATCCAGTCCATTACCACCAACAGACACCGGTTTAGCACAGCAAGAGTTTCCTTGGAATTAGATGGAAAGGAGAAATAGAGTTAGGTGTCATCAGCATACTGGTGACACCAAGCCCCCAAACTCCAGACAACCTCTCCCAACGGCTTCATGTATGGGGGACAAGACGGAACCCTGAGGAACCGCAATGGCCAGGGAGTCGAACAGGAGTCCCCCAGCACCACCTTCTGGGTCTGCCCCTCCAGGAAGGAATGGAGCCACTGTAAAACAGTGCCTCCAAGACCCATCCCAGTGAGGCGGCTCAGAAGGATACCATGGTTGATGGTATCAAAAGCCGCTGAGAGGTCCAGCAGAACCAACGGACACACTCCCCCTGTCTAGTTCCCAGCGTAGGTAATCGACCAAGGCGACCAAAGCTGTTTCTGTCCCATAACCAGGCCTGAAGCCAGACTGAAATGGATCTAGATCAGTGAAGGCAAACCTTTTTGAGCCCGAGTGCCCAAACTGCAACACAAAACCAACTTTTTTGTTTCAAAGTGCCAACACTGCAATTAAACCTGAATACCGGGGTTTTAGTTTAGTAAAAACAACTCATACAGTTGTCCGAACTAAGTAACATCTTTTGTCTTAAAAGAAAAACACAATAACAGGGCTTTCAATGATACAAACAGTTTTTTATTGAAAAAAAATCAACTCAATTTTTTTTCTAGTACTACATTGTAGCCTTAAGGTAATTTAAATAATTAGGCATATGTATTTTTGGATAAGGGATTCTCAACTTGTAATATGATTAATGTGATTTTTGCTGTTGCATGCATGCTGATAATGAAGGCGCGTGAGTGAAAGCAGAGTCACGCGTGTGCTGGATGGGAGAATTAAAATCCTGTCTGTGTGTCAGAAGCCCATTTTTCTACACACAGATCTTTCAGATCTCACCCCCCTCTCTCTGCGCAGCGTTCCAGCGTGTTGGTTTGCAGCTGCCAGCCAGCTTGCCTGTAATCTGACACCAGCTCAGCTTCCCCTGGTTGCAGATTAATCCATGTAGCAAGGGAGCACTCTGTAACGCCACAGGTTTAATTCTCTACCTGTTTGTTTACTTTGCAAGTAATATTCTACAGAGTATACATTCCTAGTTACAGTCCATGTGCAGAGTACAATGCATAGCAAGCATTAGTTCCAGTGGAGTAGGTTGAGCTTTACTCCACCTAAGCAAAAAGCTGTTACATTGTTGCAAAGTCCTGCAAACAATAGCCAGAAGAGGAAAGAAAAAAGAAGAATAGGGAAAGCAGTCCAGCACTTCTCTAAAAATGGCTTCAGACAGAAAAACAAGTCAGTACGTCATCAGAACACATACAAACCATGTGACTAGCTCGTAATGCTCCCAGGCCTAGCTTTCCCATGAGAAAGTAGAAAGACAAAACACAACTTGTTTACCAGCCATTCTGTTCCTTCCATGTGTAAACAATGTGCCACAGCTGGTGAATGTGATACATATCACAACAGACTAATTTGTCAAACTTTGGCTCATACTCGGTTTGAGAGCAACACATGCAGCACTCAGCTCATCTGTTAATCTGTTTCTGGTATCAGATTTGATATAATTCAAAGCTGAAAAGAGCTGAACTCATGTTTTTGTTTTTGTTTTGTTCAAGTCTTGGTGTCTACAAAAACACAAAATTTATTTAAAAAGACAGATGAAGCACCTGCAAGGAACCCAAGGCGGCTTACATAATCCTCCTCCTCTCCACTTTATCCTCACAATAACTCTGTGAGGTAGGTTAGGCTGGATGTTGTGAGGATAAAATGGAGAGGAGGAGGATTATGTAAGCTGCCTTGGGTTCTTTGCAGGGTCTAAGATTGTTAACAGGACTGGCCAATGTGATCATATTCATATTATGCCAGTGAAGATGGGAAAGTACTGGCATAATATGATCACATTGGCCAGTCCTGAGAGGAAGAAGAAACTACTGGGGTGCGGAGCGGGGAGCCAGAAGTAATTATTAAGATGATGGAAACGGGGAGAAATGAGGGAGGGGGGAGGAGAAGAGAAGAGAAGGGAAGCAATATCGAGAAGGGAAGCCTGCTGTAGTGAAATAAAAGCCTTAGAGCCCTCCATGGAGTTACAGAGAACTAAGGGTGGGGGGGCAAGAGAGGGAAGAGGAGGAAGCGCTATGGGGGGGAAAGTAATTATGAAGACGATGCAAACGGGGAGAAATGAGGGAGGGGTGAGGAGCACGAGAAGGGAAGGGAAGCAATATCGAGAAGGGAGGCTGATAGGAAGAGGGCAGTGTGGGGGGAGGGGGAGAAGCGACTGTTAAGGCGGGTAATTATGAAGAAGATGCAAACGCAAAGGGGGAGAAATGAGGGAGTGGGGGAAGCACGGGAAGAGAAGGGAAGCAATATTGAGATACAAAACATGGGGGGGAGGGAAGGAAACTGGAGGGGAAAGAAGACCTCAAGCATTTGGTGGAAAGAGAGGGGGGAAGAGTGGGGGGGATCATGATGAAGCCAGGGAGAATGTGGGGGTCGCCAAGAGAGAAGAAGGGAAGCCTACGGCGGTGAAATACCCCCCCTCCCCCCCTCTCCTGCAGAAAGAACTCCCGGCTGGCCTCATGCCGCCGGGAGCGACTCTCACGGAGGCCCCCCAGGTTTTGGTGGCGCGCATACGAGCCCTGGATCGTGCCCCGCTGCCGAGAAGGGCTCCCTTCTTCTGCATCTCCCCCTCCCCCTCCCGCAGAAAGAACTCCCGGCCTGCCTGTCTGCCTCGGGTCCGCTCCGGCTGGGCTGTGGCTCCTCCCTTCTCTTCTTCCACCTCCTTTGCTGTCTGCAAACAAACAGCACCAGCGCCTCATTGGGAGGGAGCACGTGCACGTGGCGTGACGCTGCCTCCCGGCGACCCCACCCCACCCCGGGAGGACCTTCTCGGCCCTTCCCCGGCAGAGGCGGCGGCCTGCGGGATGCCGGGCGACACGCAGCAGGCAGGAGCGGCCGCTTCGCCCCCCTGCTCTCGAGCTCTGTGCCCCTGGCGACCGATGGCTCGCGTGTCAGCAGAGCGGTCCCCACGTGCCAGCTGTGGCACGCGTGCCATAGGTTCACCATCACTGATCTAGATAATCCTACCTCCGGTCCAGGTCTTTGCAGGCCTTCCCTTTACCAAAACTGCTGCTCAGTGGGGATGTTCAGGGACTGGAAGTCCCATTCCTGCATCTTACCAGTTTCTGATCTGCATTGCAGGAGGTGATGAATGGGAAGCCGAGACTGAGGGAGACCCAGGTGAGGAGCCGCCAGAAAGAGATGGGTGTACAGAGACGGAACAGGAGAGAATACAACCTGGAGGAAATCTGAACCTGAGGAATAAATCCTCCACTTTTCAGGGCAGTGACTACTATGAAACCACCGTCCAAGGAAAAACAGATGAAAGAAAGGAAACAACACAGTGCGCTGTGTGTAAGACAAGCTTAGATTCACAATCAAGCCGCGAAGGTCATTGTAGAATCCAGACCGGGAACAAATTGTTTAAAGGCTTGGAGCGTGGAAAGAGATTCATTATTAGAACATGTCTTGCTCCCCATCAAATAATTCACACAGGAGAGAAACCCTATGAATGCTTGGAGTGTGGAAAGTGTCATGGTCCCAAGATAAATCTCACTTCCCACCAGGGAACCCACACAGAGAAGAACTCGTATACATGTCTGGAGAGTGGAAAAGGCCTCGGTGTGAGCTCAACCCTCACTTCTCATCAAAGAATTCGCACAGGGGAGAGACCATATGAATGTTCTGAGTGTGGAAAGAGCTTCAGTCGCAGATCAAACCTCACTTCTCATCAAAGAACCCACACAGGGGAGAGACCATATGAATATTCTGAGTGTGGAAAGAGCTTCAGCAAGAGCACAGCCCTCACTTCTCATCAAAGAACCCACACAGGGGAGAGACCATATGAATGTTCTGAATGTGGGAAGAGCTTCAGTAACAGCAGAAACCTCACTTCTCATCAAAGAACCCACACAGGGGAGAGACCATATGAATGTTCTGAGTGTGGGAAGAGCTTCAGTCACAGCACGACCCTCACTTCTTATCAAAGAACCCACTCAGGGGAGAGACCATATGAATGTTCTGAGTGTGGGAAGAGCTTCAGTCGGAGCGCACACCTCACTTCTCATCAAAGAACCCACACAGGGGAGAGACCATATGAATGTTCTGAGTGTGGGAAGAGATTCAGTCGGAGCACACACCTCACTTATCATCAAAGAACCCACACAGGGGAGAAACCATATGAATGTTCTGAGTGTGGAAAGAGCTTCAGTCAGAGCACAACCCTCACATCTCATCAAAGAACCCACACAGGGGAGAAACCATATGAATGTTCTGAGTGTGGAAAGACCTTCAGTCAAAGCAGAACCCTCACTTCTCATCAAAGAACCCACACAGGGGAGAAACCATATGAATGTTCTGAGTGTGGGAAGAACTTCAGTCGGAGCCGCATACCTCACTTCTCATCAAAGAACCCACACAGGGGAGAAACCATATGATTGTTCTGAGTGTGGGAAGAGCTTCAGTCAGAGCACAACCCTCACTTCTCATCAAAGAACCCACACAGGGGAGAAACCATATGAATGTTCTGAGTGTGGGAAGAGATTCAGTCACAGTTCAAGCCTCACTTCTCATCAAAGAACCCACACAGGGGAGAAACCATATGAATGTTCTGAGTGTGGGAAGAGCTTCAGTCAGAGCATACACCTCACTTCTCATCAAAGAACCCACACAGGGGAGAAACCATATGAATGTTCTGAGTGTGGGAAGAGCTTCAGTAACAGCAGAAACCTCACGTCTCATCAAAGAACCCACACAGGGGAGAAACCATATGAATGTTCTGAGTGTGGAAAGAGCTTCAGTCAGAGCGCATACCTCACTTCTCATCAAAGAACCCACACAGGGGAGAAACCATATGAATGTTCTGAGTGTGGAAAGACCTTCAGTCAAAGCAGAACCCTCACTTCTCATCAAAGAACCCACACAGGGGAGAAACCATATGAATGTTCTGAGTGTGGGAAGAACTTCAGTCAGAGCGCACACCTCACTTCTCATCAAAGAACCCACACAGGGGAGAAACCATATGATTGTTCTGAGTGTGGGAAGAGATTCAGTCAGAGCACAACCCTCACTTCTCATCAAAGAACCCACACAGGGGAGAAACCATATGAATGTTCTGAGTGTGGAAAGAGCTTTAGTTGGAGCAAAAACCTCACTTCTCATCAAAGAACCCACACAGGGGAGAGACCATATAAATGTTCTGAGTGTGGAAAGAGCTTTAGTTGGAGCAAAAACCTCACTTCTCATCAAAGAACCCACACAGGGGAGAGACCATATGAATGTTCTGAGTGTGGAAAGAGCTTCAGTCACAGTTCAAGCCTCACTTCTCATCAAAGAACCCACACAGGGGAGAGACCATATAAATGTCTTGAGTGTGGAAAGAGCTTCAGTCAAAGCAGATCCCTCACTTCTCATCAAAGAACCCACACAGGGGAGAAGCCATATGAATGTTCTGAGTGTGGGAAGAGATTCAGTCGGAGCACAGCCTTCACTTCTCATCAAAGAACCCACACAGGGGAGAGACCATATGAAAGTTCTGAGTGTGGGAAGAGATTCAGTCGGAGCACAGCCTTCACTTCTCATCAAAGAACCCACACAGGGGAGACCATATAAATGTTCTGAGTGTAGAAAGAGCTTCAGCATGTGCAGAAACCTCACTTCTCATCAAAGAATTCATACAGGGGAGAAACCATATGAATGTTCTGAGTGTGGAAAGAGCTTTAGTTGGAGCAAAAACCTCACTTCTCATCAAAGAACCCACACAGGGGAGAGACCATATAAATGTTCTGAGTGTGGAAAGAGCTTTAGTTGGAGCAAAAACCTCACTTCTCATCAAAGAACCCACACAGGGGAGAGACCATATGAATGTTCTGAGTGTGGAAAGAGCTTCAGTCACAGTTCAAGCCTCACTTCTCATCAAAGAACCCACACAGGGGAGAGACCATATAAATGTCTTGAGTGTGGAAAGAGCTTCAGTCAAAGCAGATCCCTCACTTCTCATCAAAGAACCCACACAGGGGAGAAGCCATATGAATGTTCTGAGTGTGGGAAGAGATTCAGTCGGAGCACAGCCTTCACTTCTCATCAAAGAACCCACACAGGGGAGAGACCATATGAAAGTTCTGAGTGTGGGAAGAGATTCAGTCGGAGCACAGCCTTCACTTCTCATCAAAGAACCCACACAGGGGAGACCATATAAATGTTCTGAGTGTAGAAAGAGCTTCAGCATGTGCAGAAACCTCACTTCTCATCAAAGAATTCATACAGGGGAGGGACCATATGAATGTTCTGAGTGTTGTGGTGGATGTTGTGGAGAAACAAGTCTGACTTGGGTGCAAACTCCTGAACAGGTATAAGAGTATTTTAACTTGTAAAGCTGGTCATTAGGTGTTGGAAAAACAGATCAGAAGTACAGTACAGGTATAATAAAGATAAACAGTATTTTATTAAAGAATAGAACATGAAAATGTATATTATGTTTTCTTTAAAATCTCATTGATGCTGTTACTGTTACTACCAATCAGGCTATGGAAGCTACAGTTCCTAACCTAACCAAACCTAAGCCGATTCCCTTATCAAGTTCCACCCCAGTTAGCACACCAGCCTGGCAATGAGAACGTGATACTCTAACAAGGTTTGACTTCCACCCGGGACCTTGGAGGGCCGTTTACTAGACTTCCCTTGAAGTCTTCCACCTGGCCCAGCAGCTGCTCTGTCTTCAGATCTCCACCAACCGTTATCCAGCATTCCGGATCATTTGCGGATCCCCAGCACTTCAAGTCACCCTCCGCACACACAGCGTGACGACAGCCACAATGGGGTGGGTGACGCCCCCTCCCCACACATTTAAACAAGACCATTTGAAAACACCTGAACAGGGCTCATATTTACAATGTATCCCTTCTCAGGCACAAGCCTCTAGTTAAAGGCACACTGTTAATCCCTTCATCTTCAGTCCTTCTAACAAGATGTCACAGTTGAACATATTTATTTATTTATTTAATTCATTACATTTCTACCCCGCCATCTTTCCTGCAAGGAATCAAGGCGGCTTACATAATCCTCCTCCTCCTCTCCATTTTATCCTCACAACAACCCTGTGAGGTAGGTTAGGCTGAGAGTCAGTGACCGGCCCAAAGTCACCCAGTGAGTTTCATGCCGAGCGGGGACTAGAACCCGGATCTCCCGTGTCTCAGTCCAACACTCTCCCCACTATGCTACACTGGCTTATTAAACTTTTACCTCACAAAAAGTCACTTTCTTCACAGGGACAAGGGATGTGCGGTGAACACAAGGCTCAGCTGGCAGCACTTAATGTTGATACTGATTTGACTTCACTCGCACCTCACACACACACACACACACCTAATTTTCAAGGTATTGAAAGCTGCTCAAGAGGGAATGCAACAATAGGGGTGTGAGCTTCATTTCTTAGGTACCACAGTAAAAAGAAAATCTTGAACTCAATAGTTCTGTAAGCACCTTAAAAGATATTGCAAGGTGTTCTGTTTGGCATTAAACTGAACGGTCAGGTGATTTAGATGATGGTGATGAAGACTAGCAACTAGCAGCCTACAATTTGAAATATTTTTATCATAATCCTGATCCCAACACGCCTGCCCCCCCACAAAAAGATTGTTCCACTTAGAGGTGCTATCAAGAGAGATATGCAAGAAAGTGTGGATAGATGTACCAATGCAGCACTGCCCTCTAATGCAGAGTTACAGAATGAAGGACACTTGGCTCAACAATACTACAAGTGAGAAGGATCTTGGAATTGTGGTAGATCACATACTGAATATGAGCCAGCAATGCGATGTGGCTGCAAAGAAGGCAAATGCTATATTGGGCTGCATTAATAGAAGTATAGCTTCCAAATCGCGTGAAGTGGTAATTCCCCTTTACTCGGCATTGGTTAGGCCTCATCTTGAGTACTGTGTCCAGTTCTGGGCACCACACTTTAAGAAGGATGTAGACAAACTGGAGAGGGTTCAGAGGAGGGCAACAAGGATGATAAAGGGACTGGAAACAAGGCCCTATGAGGAGAGACTGAAAGAACTGGGCATGTTTAGCCTTCAGAAGAGGAGACTGAGGGGAGATATGATTGCACTCTTCTAGTACTTGAAGGGATGTCACACAAGGAGGGCCAGGATCTCTTCTCGATCATCCCAGTTTGCAGGACACGGAATAATGGGCTCAAGTTACAGGAACCTTGATTCCATCTAAACATCAGGAAAAATTTCCTGACTATCGGAGCAATAAGAAAATGGAACCAACTACCTAGGGAGGTGGTGGGCTCTCCCACTCTGGAGGCATTCAAGGTGCGGCTGGACAGTCATCTGTCAGGGATGCTTTGACCTGGGTTCCTGCATTGGGCCGGGGGTTGGACTCGGTGACCTTGTGGGCCCCTTCCAACTCTACTTTTCTATTATTCTATGTGTGTAAAGCCAAGCTAGTATTCAGCCCTTTAATTAAATTGTTCATTCGTTTAGGCAAATGGCCGAGCCTTGCAGTTTGGGGAATAACAGTAATATCTTGTTCGTTTACGTTCTGAATTTTTTTCATCATTAGCCTGAAAGTTACTGTCCAACAGCACTCATAAACCTGTTGCAACACATTTTCTCTGCCATGGCCTACAACAGTTTCAAGCAATACGCAGCTACCAAAATTCTTAATGCAAGAATCCAGCGTAATTTGGTTCAAAATGACGAAGCAGGTGTGAACCCAGCAAGGGTGGCTTGTTGTGGGTAACTCTCAGTAGCTTATGCTCTTCACCTTCCTCTAGCCCTTGAGCAGACCCCGTCAGCCTGGTTTCAGGATTTAGGGATCCCACTCGACTGGCATTGAGCTGAAACCTCTCCTAGAGTGCCCGTTCCAGGGGAAACTGGAGATCCGCTGACCTCATCCTCATAAACTGCTTTAGTATATGTGCATTATGAGACAGAACGGAAACCACAAAGGAAGTCAACACTAAGAGTTGGTTCGGTTAACCTACCATCTATGAACTAACCTCTTCTCCTTTATTCTACACCTAAGTTTTGAAGTATAGAAAGCACTGAGGAATGTTCTCTAACCTTAAGATCATAGACACATGAGAATGCCAATAATGTTATTCCCACTATCAAAGTGGAAAGCTAAGCAGGGTCAGGCCTGGTTATTACTTGGATGGGAGACCCCTCCTCTAGTTTCCTGCATTGAGCAGGGGGTTGGACTCGTCATAGCCTTGTAGGCTCCTTCCAACTCTATGATCTATGAAATCTATGAAACTAAGAAAATTCTGGGCGAGTTCACAGGACACTTTAAGCCCACAAAGGCTCTGTGGGCGTAAAATTGCCCCAGGCCGTGCCCAACTAATGATCGGGCACAGCGGAGAGACAGAGCTTCAGTGGAAAGAGCTTCCCTCAGAGCACACACCTCACTTCTCATCAAAGAATTCACGCAGGGAAGAGACCATATGAATGTTCTGAGTGTGGTAAGAGTGTCAGTGACAGCTCAAGCCTCAGTTCTGGAGAAGTAAATTTTGTCCAGGCTTTAGTTTAACAGAAAGGGCTCGAAACGCAGGTCAGACCTTTCCTTGGCCTTCCAAGAACATGCCCTGACAAGTCAGACCTTCGGTGAACAACCCTGAGGGCAGATCCCTACCCTCTGCTCTGTTCTGCTAAAAAGTACTGTGAGCCATATCCCCCATTGCAAAAGACTGTTCTGATTACCTTATGTAAAGCCATGATGGCTGGAAGATGGGCCTATGGTAGGTGTTTCCTTTATAATTGTCTTGTTTAGTTGTACTGACTCATTATTTACCTGATCGCTACCTGATAATATTCAGTATAAATGGAAGTGTCTCCTTTTCATACTTGTTGGCATTCCTGACTGTGCTCAGATGCCATCCTGTGAATTCACTAATAAACTTCCCTCTCTGAGAACCTCTCCAAATCACAACGCAGTAGATCAGTTTTTCCACAACACTTATCATCAAAGAACCCACACAGAAGAGAGCTCGGGGGGGCGGAGCCACGCCGGGTATGGAGTAGCAGCCTTCCACAGAGCTCCCAAGAATGAACTGATTAAAAGCATAAATCACCAAAAAAAAAAAAGAGAAATGTGAGTGTTCAACTTTTCATATTGTTTTCCGTCTTTTCCTTCGTCTAACGAGTTTGTGGGGGAAGATCTAAGTGGAGAAAGTAGTAATTAGAATGAGTTACTGTGTTTCTCCGGGCTGCCAGAAGTCCTTATGAAAGCACGGGATAAAAAACAAAGATTAATTCCGCATTGGAAGAGAGAGAAAAAGCACCCGTCTGATGTTAGTATATCCAGATTACGGTAACTAGATTGTCAGCTGATACTAGTTCAACAATAGAAGATAACTTACAGTTTAAATCTGGTCAGCTGCAAAAGGGAAATTTAGCTGCGTCACAGCCTGAAGCGAGGAAGACTAAGGGAGATAATATGGCCGATCCATCTGGCAAAGGGCCAGGAGCAAGGGCAAAAATCCCTGGACAGTCTCCAAGTAAAATTCAGCAGACCTTACCAAACATAGATCAAATGTTGACGCACCTGACAGCTCTTATTACGGAGGGAAATGTTTCACTTTCAGAGAAAATGGATAAAAGAGATGAACAGCTGACGGTTCGATTAGATAGAATGCAGAAATCTCTTGATAGTGTTTTGAGTCAAATGAATAAGCTGACTTCTAGAGTGGATGATTTGGAAAAAACAACAGCTCAGTATGATATTAGATTTAATGAAGTGGAGACACAGATGATTAATTTACAGGACAGACTACGCCGGCTTGATATTCGGATTCGAGGTTTCCCAAGAGAGGCAGGGGAGACTGCAAGCAGTTTAAGGGCTTCTATTTTGGAATGGCTTGGGGGGGTTGTTCCCCAAGAACAATGGCGGGATCAAGACCTGGAGAGAGCACACCGGGTGGGTGCTTTTCGGAGAGGAATGACAAATAGAGATATTATAGTATGTTTTTCCAGTTTTTACAAGAAGAATATTGTAATGCAAGCACTGAGACAGAAATCAGATCAAATAGTATACAGTGGATCTACTTTACAAGTTTATAATGACTTATGTCCTCAAACAATTGCCTGGAGGAGAATGGTGAAACCTTGTACTGAAGTGCTGAGAAAGAAAGATCTCAAAAACAATTGGGGTTATCCAGTATTTCTGTCTTTCGTGTTGAATGACAAGAGATGTAAAATTACATCATATAACCAAGGAATGGGCCTGCTTGGAGAGATGGGATTGTTGGATGGACAGCCTGGAGACTGGAAGAGTCCAGAAGAAGCTGTGGGAGGAGTTATTTAAGTCAAGATTTTTCTGGAGTTTAAGGAGAGGAGTGGTGGCAGAGAAGAAGGAAGAAAGAAGAGATGGAGTTGTTTGTTTGTCTTTGTTGTTTCTTTTTGTTGTTGTTTGTCTGTTTCCTTTCCCCCCTTTTTGTTTCCCCCCCTTCCTCTTTTTTTTTTTTTTTTCTTTTTCCTTTCTTCTAATTACTCTAAATACTCACTTCTCTCTTGAAGGAAAATAATAATAATAATAATAATAATAATAATAATAAATAAATTGAATAAGTTTTTTTTTTCTTAAGAGGAGAGGAGAGAAGGAGAAAAGGGGGGGAATTAAAGAAAAGAAAAAAAAAGGAAAATAAGGTTAAGATGGTGAATGAGAGACATTTTTTTTTTCTTGGGAGGGCCTTGGAGGTTGCTTTCCTGAAGGGTTTGGTTTCGTTCCCCCCCCCCCCCGAGTAGGAGGGAAGGGTTAGAGCGGGGCATGTTGCCCTGGCATGGTAAGGGGGGAGAATTCTATAGATGTGGGATAGGTGGGAGGAGGTGTTATGTGTTTATTGTCTTCACTAGAGGGGGCCAAAGATTCAGAATTGTTCTAGTAATTGATGGATCCTAAATTGAGAATTTCTACGTTGAACATTAAAGGCCTGGGAACTGTTATTAAAAGACGGCGCATTGAAGCACTCCTAAAGAAAGACAAAGCGGACATTATCTTTCTGCAAGAAACGCACCAGTCAAAGAAAGGGGAGAACGAATTAAAACTGAGGTGGTCCAGTTTGTATGAAACGGCATTTGGATCTTCTAATTCAAGAGGGGTGGCAATTATTATTTCTAAAAACTGTGGTTTTGGAGTCTTAAAGGTTAAGAAGGATGCCAGAGGGAGATATATTATAATTAATGGTACCATGGGGGGGAGAAGAATTTGTATTAATTAATGTTTATGCACCAAATCAGAATCAAGGGGAATTTTATCAAATGGTGTTCAAGGAAATGGGTGTTATACAGAATCAGAGGGTTATTATGGCTGGTGACTTTAATATGGTGATGGATAAAAGGGTAGATAAATCAAACCCCACGGATGGGGAGAGGAGGAATAACATTACATTTTTGAATAAGGTGATCACAAAGGAAGGCTTGGTGGATGTTTGGAGAGAAGTTAAAGGGCAAGATAGAAGATATACGTATTATTCATCAGCTTTTAAGAATTTTTCTAGGATAGATTATATATTTGTGTCTAGGAGCTTGGTTTCTAGGGTCATGAGTACTGAGATAGGTATTATAAAAATTACGGATCATGCGTTGGTCAATTTGGATTTAAAGATAGGGAAGGATTATAGAGAGGCTAGAAGATGGAGGCTGAATTGTAACATTTTTAAAGCAAAACATATAATTGAAAAGATAAAGAGATGATGGAAATATGGGAATTTAATCAAACAGAGGATTGTAGTCAAGCTATAATATGGGATACTATGAAAAGTGTTATGAGAGGTATAGGAATAAGAGAGGGAGTTAATTTAAGAAAACAACAGGAGGCTTTTAATAAACAGATAGAAGAAGAGATTAGGGAGTTAGAAGAATCTTTTTTAAAGAATAGGGACAAGAAGGTATTTGCTGAACTGCAAGCTAAGAGGAAAGAATTTGAGAATAAAGATATATAAAGTGCAAAGGAATTTGATATATATGAAAAGAGAGTTTTTTTGAGAATAGTAATAAAAATTCTAAAATGTTAGCTAGATCTGCGCAAAAAAAAAGGGAGAAAAATTTAGTGGGGGTGATTAAAGATAAGAAGGGTAAGGAATATAATTTAATGAAGGATAAATTAAAAATATTTTATGAATTTTATTCTGAATTGTATAAGGCTGGGTTATGTTCTGAAGTAAGGATTAAAGAATATATTGGAAAAAATTTGAAAATAAAAATATTAGAAGAGGATAGGGATTATATGGAACAACCTTTTACGGAGTTAGAAATAGAGTTTGCTATAAATAAATTAAAAGATGGTAAAACTCCCGGAATAGATGGTTTAGGGGCTGAATATTATAAGGTTTTCAAGAAAATGATAATTCCCAAGTTAAAAAACTTGTTTAATGATATTTTACAGGGGGAAGAGATTCCTCCTTCTTGGAAACAATCTTTGACCATTTTAATCCTGAAACCGAGTAAGGATCCGGCAGACCCAGGATCCTATAGACCAATTTCATTAATTAATCAAGATGCAAAATTAATGTCTGCAATATTAGCTAGATGAATGAATAGTTTTGTTAGTAAGTATATTGGTTTAGATCAATGTGGCTTTGTACAAGGTAGACAAATGGCAGATTTGACTAGAAGAGTGTTAAATATAATATATTTAATTAAGAAAAATAATTTGAAGGCAGGGGTTTTAGCATTAGATATTTTCAAGGCCTTTGATTGTGTGGAATGGCCAGCATTAAAGAGGATAATAAAAACTATGGGTTTTGGTGAAAAGTTTCGAGGAGTTATTGATCAACTATATGCTCAAAATATGACGTCAGTTGTAGTAAATGATGGTATAACAGATCAAATTTATCTAGGCCGAGGTACCAGACAGGGCTGTCCCCTTTCCCCAATCTTATTTGTGTTAGTTATGGAGGTTTTGGCAAATGTAGTTGGAGAGGATAGTAATTTAAAAGGGATAGGGATAAAGGATAAGATAAAAATTAATCTTTTTGCAGATGATACTCTGTTAACAATTGAAAATCCCATGGAAATGATGGATAGGTTAGAGAATCATTTAAAGGAGTTTAGGGAAGTTACGGGGTTGCTAGTAAATTGGGATAAATCTGAGATTATGTTGTTTAATTATAGTAAAATAGAGGAGCTAGAAGGGATTAAAAAAAGATCAAATATTAAGGTAAAAAGTATGATTAAATATTTAGGTATAGATATTTTAAAAGAGCTAGAAAAAATAGGAGAACAAAATTTTAGAAAGTTAAAGAATGAGGTAAAAAAAAAGATAGAGGAATATAAAAAAATTGGACTTTCATGGTTTGGTAGAATAGCTTTGATAAAAATGAAGATATTACCAAAGATAAATTTTTTATTTAGAATGATACCAAGTTGTTTATAAGAGAAGGAAATTAGGGAATGGCAAGCAATAATCAATAATTTTTGTAATGGGGGGAAAAAGGCGAGGATTACTAAGAGTAAATGGTATAAATCCCAAAAAGAAGGGGGGCTTCGCCTTCCTAATATCAAGTGGTATTATATAGCTAATCAGTTAAGGTTTATTATGGATATTTTAGCTAGGAAGAATATTTTGTGGTTAGAAATAGAAACGCAGGAAATAGAAATTGGGATGGAAAAATTTCTATTTTCAAAAAAAAGTATTACTAGTGTAAAAAGAATAGAAAATCCCTTCTTGAAAAATATAGTAGGGATTTGGAATAGTAACAGACAGATCTTTATACCAGGGATATCACCGTTAACTCCAGTTGTAGCAATGGAGGACTTTCCAGAAAATGCACAGCATTGGGAGGCAATATTTAGGGAAAATAAGGTTATCAAATTAATGGATTGGATGGGAAAAATGGAGACTAGACAACAAATAATGGAAATGATTGGGCCAGATAGAATTTCGTGGTTAAATTTAATGCAATTAGATCAGTGGACTAAGAAATGGAAGAAGAGAAACGAGTATGAGAGGGAGTTTACTGGATTTGAAAAGAAAGTGTTGTCTAGAGAACTTATAGAAGGGAATGTTTCTTCTAGAGGGTTAACTAAGGAGATATATAAAATGTTTCAGAGGATTGAAGCGAAAAAAGATAACCTTAAGATGATGTGGGAAATGGAATTTGAGGAGGGGATATCGAATGCGGGGTGGAGAAATATTTGGGGCAGACGTATATTAAGAAATATGTCAGTAAGGTTAAAAGAGAATTTTTAAAAAACTGTTTGGAGATGGTATCTGACTCCAGTAAGATTAAACAAAATAGATAGTAATTGTGCTCCATTGTGCTGGAGAGGATGTCAGGAACTTGGTACTTATGGTCATATGTGGTGGAGTTGTAAAAGCGTATTGGATTTTTGGAATAAAATTTTTGTAGAAATTTCAGAAATTATTGGTATTAATGTGGAGGTCTGTCCAAAATTAGCATTGTTATCAATAGGAGAAACTTCTGTGCTCACAAGAGAAAAAGGAACTAATTGTAAGTTTATTAGCGGCAGGGAGATTACTGATAGCAAGGAATTGGAAAGTTCAATACCAGTACTTAATAATAGATTGGTATAAAGAGGTTTGGGATATTGCTTTAAATGATAAACTAACATGTAGTATTAAATGTAAAAGGGGACAATAAAAGAAAAATAATTTTAAGGAAATATGGGGGTCATTTTTAGATTATGTTTTAGTAAAGGGGAGAGGGAGTAAGCCATGTCATGATATGATGTATTTTTGGAATATAGATTTCCTAATAATGGATTATGTGGATAGAATTGGTTTTGGCCCCGGGGTGACGGGTGCACTTGGAGTTTATGATTTGTAGGGTTATGTTTTTTCTTTTTTGTATGTGTGTTCTTTTAAAAATATAAATAAAAGTTAAAAAAAAAAGAGAGAGAGAGCTCTTATAAATGTTCTGAGTGAAAAGAGCTTCAGTATGAGCAACAACATCAGGAAACATCCAAGAATTCACAACCATATAAATATGCAGAGTGTGGAAAGAGCTTCAGTTGGAGCACAAATCTCAGTAGACATCACAGAACTCAGAGGAGAAACCATATACAGTAATACCTTAGATTGCAAGTAACTTGGTTTGAGAGTGTTTTGCAAGACAAGCAATTTTTGAAATATTTATTTTAAAAAATTTGACTTGATATACAAGCAACGTCTTGCAATACAAGTACTGTAGTACGGCTTAAATTAAAAATCTCTGTACAAATTTTTTTGGGGGGATTTCGTTTTGATATATGAGTGTTTTGGATTACAAGCATGTTTCTGGAATGAATTATGCTCTCAATCCAAGGCATGGCTGTAAATGCTTGGAGTGAGAAAAAAGCTTAAGTGTAAATAAATGACGGCCTTCACTCTCTGTCTCCAGACAGTTTTAAAACGATAAATGTTTTTGGTTTACGTTTTTATGTTGATGTTTTTGTTTTAATGTTGCTTTGTTTTGTATACCACCCAGGGTACCTTTTGACTGCTGGGCAGTGACTAAATATATTTAATACATTAATAAACAGAACAAAACAAAGTCGTGGGAGTTTAAAATAGCTGTTAAAATGCTGGGCAGGCTTAGTTTAAAAGGGGATAAATATTTTAAAACATTTAAGCTGAATGGCAGTGTCTGCTCACAGCGGTTTTTGCTCCTGCTGGAAGTAGAAGAGGAATGTGACTGCTCCTCTGCCATGTGACAGCACCCGTGGGTGGGGTGGGTGGGTGGGTGAGTGAGCTCACTGAGCTGGCCCTCCATTGAATGAGGCACCCAGGACTGGTAACGGGAGACACGTGCCTTACTTCCCGGTAGTTCACTGCTGCTGGCATTCCTGTTGCACTTCAGTGGCCCTGCTGTGGATGGCCACAGGGGTGCCATGCCTAGCGATGCACAGATGTCGTGAAATTCATTCCATCTACATTTCATAGATTGTCAGGTGCCTTTTGTTCCGTTGCCTGCTCATTGACAAAATCAGGTTTTTCGCACTCCCAAAAACTTGAGGAGGGCAAATGTTGTTCCCATCTTCAAAAAGGGTAAAAAGGAGGAACCTGGGAACTATAGGCCAGTCAGTCAGACATCAATCCCCGGGAAGACTTTGGAGCAGATTAGTAAAGAAGTCAGTCTGCAAGCACCTTGAAAACAATGCAGTGATTACTAGAAGCCAGCATGGATTTGTCAAGAACAAATCCTGTCAGACTAATCTGATCTCATTTTTTGATCGGGTAACCTCCCTTGTGGACTGTGGGAATGCTGTGGACATTATATATCTGGACTTCAGCAAAGCTTTCGACAAAGTGCCTCATGATATCCTGATTAGTAAGCTAGCTAAGAGTGGGCTAGATGGAACAACTATCAGGTGGATCCACAATTGGCTACAGAATCGGACTCAAAGAGTGCTTATCAATGGTTCCTTCTCAAACTGGGGGGAGGTAACGAGCGGGGTACCACAGGGCTCGGTCCTGGGCCCAGTGCTCTTCAACATTTTTATTAATGACTTGGATGAGGAGGTACAGGGAATGCTTATCAAATTTGCAGATGACACAAAGTTGGGTGGAACAGCTAATACTCTGGAAGACAGAAACAAAATTCAAAGTGACCTTGATAGGCTGGAGCGCTGGGCCGAAAACAACAGAATGAAATTTAATAGGGATAAATGCCAAGTGCTGCACCTAGGGAGAGGAAACCAAATGCAGAGTTACAGAATGGGGGACACTTGCCTCAACAATACCACAAGTGAGAAGGATCTTGGAATTGTGGTAGATCACAAACTGAATATGAGCCAGCAATGCAATGTGGCTGCAAAGAAGGCACATGCTATTTTGGGCTGCATTAATAGAAGTATAGCTTCCAAATCGCGTGAAGTGATAATTCCCCTTTACTCGGCACTGGTTAGGCCTCATCCTGAGTACTGCGTCCAGTTCTGGGCACCACACTTTAAGAAGGACGTAGACAAACTGGAGAGGGTTCAGAGGAGGGCAACAAGGATGATAAAGGGACTGGAAACAAGGGCCTATGAAGAGAGACTGAAAGAACTGGGCATGTTTAGCCTTCAGAAGAGGAGACTGAGGGGAGATATGATTGCACTCTTCCAGTACTTGAAGGGATGTCACACAGAGGAGGGCCAGGATCTCTTCTGGATCATCCCAGTTTGCAGGACACGGAATAATGGGCTCAAGTTACAGGAACCTAGATTTCACCTAAACATCAGGAAAAATTTCCTGACTGTCAGAGCAGTAAGACAATGGAATCAACTACCTATGGAGGTGGTGGGCTTTCCCAATCTGGAAGCATTCAAGGTGCGGCTGGACGGCCATCTGTCAGGGATGCTTTGACCTGGATTCCTGCATTGAGCAGGGGGTTGGACTTGATGGCCTTGTAGGCTCCTTCCAACTCTACGATTCTATGATTCTATAGTGTGTGTGTTCGCAAGTATGAACCATCGTATTTCACTCTGATTTTTACCTATATGGCGGTCTGTTCTTAAGTATGAGTTCTCTGTAAGTTGGGACGTTTGTAACCTGGGGACTGCCTGTACAGTCCTACGTTATTTTTTACAACCGTCTTAGTTATTTAAGTCATTTTAAAAGTGTATTTAAAATGTTTCTGTAATTTTTTTTGATGTTTTTATTGTTTGTATTTATTTATATACTGTATTTTATTGTAAAATTGTATTTTTATTGTATAATTGTATTTTATTATGTAGTTTTTATAATTGTTGTAAACCACCCCGAGAGCTTCGGCTATTGGGTGGTATAGAAATGGAATAAATAAAAATATTAACAACAACAATAATAATAGGACAGGTGTAACATGGTGGTCCCATGGGTGCTGCGTTCTGGACCAATTGCAGCTTCTGAAGCCTCTTCAAAGGTAACCCCACGCAGATCGCATTACAGTAACCTAATCCTGCTTTAACTGAAGCATCTATGTATTACCTTAGCCAGGTCTGACCTCCTCAGGACCGGCATGGCTGGCACACCAGCCTAAGATGGACAAAGGCACTCCTGGCGACTGCAACACTGATTGCAGGTCATCCAGGTGTGAAGCTGAATCCAGGAGCACCCCCAGCCTGCAACACTGATTCTTCAAGGGGAGTACAACCCCATTCAAAACAGGTTGAATCCCTACTCAATAATGCGGGTGGGGGGCTCACCCTCTCCCCTCAAAGAGGTTTCCCAATGAGAACCACCCCTGTTGCAAGGCTGCCGCTTGCCCCAGCAGGAGAAACTCAGAGGCCCACCTCCTCACAACTACCCTGGCCCAAAGCCAGCCCCTCTCGATCACTTCGCGATGCATGTGGCAGAGGCGAAGCCAGACTCTGGGGGCCTGCAGGGAGGGAGACTGCAGCCCCCTGCAAAGGCCACATCCTCTCAGGCGTTCTTCTCTAGAGGGAGGAAAGAGCACAGCTGCCCCACCCGTGGGCGGGGAGGGGTGGTCAATGGCCCTGGAGAGACATCCTGAGAGTAACACACCTCAGCCAAAGAGTCCATCAGCTCCTTTGATAAAACCCCGAGAAGAGAAGCTGTGTGAGGAGCACAAGAACAGTGGCTTGAACTGCGGGGGGGCCCTGGACACTGCCAAGGGGGGAGCCACTCCCTAAGGGCATCCCAGCCACAGGCAACAGAGCCGACTGCAGTGGCCATGAAGGCCATGGCTAACAGAGGGTTGGTCTTCAGGAAGACTACCCCACCCCAGAATCCCCGAGGTAGAAATGCATGTTGGTGGTTCCAGGGTGGGGCAGTCTATACCTTTGGGATGTAGAAAAGCCATTCATTCTCAGCCTGAGCTTATACTCTCATGTGCTAGACACAACCTGTGGGAACTGGGCCCCTGCAGAGGCACCTCAAAGGGATATGGGAATCGATCCTGACTGGAGGAAGAGGAGGAGGGGGAAGTGGGGAATGAAGAGCCAAGGAGGGGTGGGGTGAGATAAGGGAAGAGGGAGGAGAAAGTCAAGCTTTTCTGAGGAAGAGCAGTAGGGGGGGATGGGCGTGACAGATCCCAGGGTGAGGCATCAGTTAAGGGGAGAACAGGGAAGTAATAAGGCCCAACTGCCTTGAAGGCCTGGTTTTGAGATACCTTTACTGGGAAGGGGAGGGCATTAGTTAATCTGAATTAGTCTGGCACAATTTCTAATCTGGTCACGTTACATGGATAAACTGATTCTACAGAATTCTAAAACAGCTTGTTTCTGTTGTTACTAATATCTGCAAAACACTTTAATCTGTAATCTAAAACCAGCTTCCTTGTTTCTAGTTTTACATCATAAAAGTTAGTTGATTAGAAGAACAGTTTCTATGCTTAACTGGGCGGGGTGGGGGGAGGTGGCCTAGACACGATTAGGCTGCTTCTGGAGGATGCAGCCACCAAATGCTATTGTGCCCAATGAATGTATGGACAGGTCTTCAGAGAGCCAGTGTGGCGTAGTGGTGAGAGTGTTGGACTGGGGCTCAGGAGATCCGGGTTCTAGTCCCTGCTCAGCCATGAAACTCACTGGGTGACTTTGGGCCAGTCACTGACTCTCAGCCTAACCTACCTCACAGGGTTGTTGTGAGGATAAGATGGAGAGGAGGAGGAGGATTATGTAAGCCGCCTTGGGTTCCTTGAAGGAAAAAAGGTGGGGTATAAATATAGTAAGTAAATAAATAAAAAATCACTGCCTACACACTGATTCAATTGAAAGGCAAGTCCTATAAGCCGTGGAAGGTGCAAAACTTCTCAAGGAATGATCTTTCTGTGGGGAATGACCAGGGGACTGGTGTCAGATGAATGTGCTCTCCTATCCAATGAGCCACTGTGGAAGTTGAAACCTGTGCAGAGAAAGCCTGACCACACACTTTCTGAACCCTGACCCACTTTTTCCTTTCTGCTGCCCACCCATCTCCCTCCATCTGTTTGCATGATCCTAGGCAGAGGAGACACAGTTCTGGGCAGACCAAGTTTTACATGGCTACATCTGCATCTACTTCAATAGGGCACATTTACATTTACCCTCAAGGAAGTGCATAACATTCAGGTGGGGAGCGGGCACAGTCTCAAAGAGCTGCAAAGCATCCCCAAGTGCTGGTCCCCAAGCACCACAGCACCACTGGGCGGAACCAGCCCAACTTGTCATCGAAGAAGGGGAGGGGGCGAGGGAGGGATAAATAAGGAACCGCCTGGGAGAGGATGGGTTGTTGGAAGCACGGTGCAGGAACGCACGGATCAGGTCCCTGACTTCAGTCAGAGACGAAGCTATACCAACCCCGGGTGCGATGCCCGGAGACCACCGGCTGTCTGATCAGCTAAACTAGCCTAGTAACTTACATTTTCTGTATGTCAATTACCTCCCTGTATTTCGCAAGCCTGTTACCTTGTATGAACTCTGCTGTAGACCATTTTGTGGATTGGAGTACTACGCTCCATTAAGTTTTATGGACTCTGCTGTTGACAGTGTGAAATTGCTAGCAGTCTATTAGTTCCACTCCATTAAAGTTATAAACATAGTCGCTCTCTGTTTCAATACGATGCAGCGTCAATATTTGCCGCGGCTGAGTTGAACCCTTTTACGGGAGCCGCGTAAAGGGCATTTTTTCTGTGCCAGTTAACCCTTTAACTCCCAAACTCACGCAAAGGACCAGCGGCGGTCCTTCACAAAACCCTACAACTCAAAGAAGGATGTCCAGCAGCTATGAACAGAATTCCAAATGTGTCAAAAAGTCTGAGGACCCTGCACCATGATGATCTGCCAGTGTTAGGGGACACCGAATGTAGCAAAACTGCCTTTGGCATTTGGCAACAGCAAGGCATGATCCTTGGAAGCAGTTTTCTGCACCCAATGATCAGCTGTTGACTGCAGAAGGTGCTGAATTGTTCTCCTTGTGAGGTCAGGAACCATCACACTGAATATCTGAGTGATTTCAAAACCTCCTTTTTTTCATTTCTTCTCAATAGATGAGGAGTAATAAACTAATATGTGAGTAGTACACCGATGGATGGTCAGATTTCCTGACCTGCATTGGGAAACATCTACTCTGCTGTTTCCAGAAGAGCTTTAGCAAAAAGAGAATAAAATAAGAGACATCCAAGAAAATATTTGCCATCTGGCTAAAGCCTTTAAGGAAAATATCCAGCTTCATCATATCTCTGAGGACTTTAGCCCATGAGGAATCTGTGTCATGATCAAATGCATCCTTTGAAACCTCCATTTTAAGAACAATAATACAATTATTTTGAGGATTGTTATTTAACATGACTGTGTTGTTGCAATTCAGAGGTTAATTAGGCTGGGAGAAAATAATGTCCTCAAAACCAACCAGATCACAACAGGGATAAGTTGGAATCGGTACCCAGATCTCTCCAGTAAAAACGCTGCACACCATTCACCAAGCCGCACATGTTCACCTGGCCAGGCAGGGGGAGGGAACTGGCCAGGCAGGGGGAAGGGAACTCCTGAGTCATGGCTTGAACTATTTGAATTACATCTGCATATGAACGCTTTCAGCCTGGCTCCTGCCAGACCTCTGGGCGCCAGGCCCCATCCTATGTTCCATCACCTTTTGCTTCCTCCCAGCCCCCACCTGGTTCACTCATGAGGCGGTGTGTGTGTGTGTGTGTGTGTGTGTATGTTTGTGTTCCTGCATACATGCATGCATGAACCCTAAAACTCTTTTCTCTACACGCTAACTATGCACACCCCACCCCAGCCGGTTCACACATGAGGTGTGTGTGTGTACCCCCAAAGGCTCTTTTCTCCACACCCTTTCCTTTGGGAAAAGATGAAAAGAGGGGCTAACCCTCTCCTTTCATCTATACTAACAAAAAACACAGAGAAACGAGCTTGCGCTAGCTTCCTACCACTAGGCACCGCTTCTCTTTCACACACAGACAAAAACAGAACAGAACAAAAAAGCAAGCATCAAAACATCAAACACATTAACTATAGTCTTAAACATTTCAAAGCTTAATTCTTAAATCTCTTTAAACATCAAAACAGCAAAACACAATCAATAACTATCAATCAGAAGTTTACAGGTTTGCATACCCAAGAAACATCCATTACAATTCAAATGAGAACCCTCAACCCTTGTTGTCTGTCTGGCACTTGTCTAAAAACAAACAAAAAAAAACTAACTATAGTCTTAACATTTCAAAGCTTAATTCTTAAATCTCTTTAAACATCAAAACAGCAAACACAATCAAAACTATCAATCAGAAGTTTACAGGTTTGCATACCAAGAAACATCAATTACAATTCAAATGAGAACCCTCAACCCCTTGTCTGTCTGGCACTCTTGTCTAAAAACAAAACAAAACAAAAACTTTTTTAGGGTTGCTGTTTCTCACGCAGCCTGCAGGGGCAGACTGCTGACTGAAATGTGACTCTTCAATTCGCCTTTGTTTGCTTTTACAGGCTTGCTTCTGCCACCCTGTACCTAACGACGTGAATACCATCACACACACCCTCCAAAGACCCAGGGGATGGCTTCCCACCACCCAACAACATGAATATACCACTCCCTTTTCCCAAAGGTTTGCAGTTGGCACTTTTTACACAATGACTTGAATGGGATGGCTTCCCACCACCCCCCTTTCCCCAAAGGTTTGCATTTTCTAAAACACACAGCTTGACCATCTTCCAGCCTCTTGGGCTTGGCTCTTTTTGCCCACCACCCAAACTTGCACAGGATGACTTTCTCTCAGCATTGAATGCTTAGCTTTGGAGGCTCTACTCAGTTTCCTAAGAAACTGAGAACACACAGTCTGGCAATCTTGCTTTCGGCCACTAGAGGGCTTTCCCGCCTCTAAGTTCCCTGGCCTCTTGAGACCTTTTACATTCAAAATTTTTCATCATCTTCATTTTCAAATTGACCTTTGCACATAACACAAGACAACAAATAGTTCAATTGCTTACACTGGGAGCACCTGGCCCTTGGGCCCCTTAGCAACAATCTAGATAACACAATTACATTTGGATCACGGATCACCCACCCCTCCCTTCGAGGAACAACTCAACAGTTTTCATTTCTTCTCGGGCGACAGTTGAAGAAAAAAAATCTTTCTGTCTGGGCTTCTGTCAGCTAGAAGGGAGATCCCCTTCTCTCTCCGCCGCCCACACTGGGATCGCCCGCCCAGTAACAAGACAACTTGAATCACCTGTCCCCTCTCCTTTTCCGAGGGACAAGTCAGAGTGCACTGTTTTAATCCAACAAACAATCAAACAAACAAACACTTAATCTCAGTCCTTTGTCTTTTCGCTGGAGACGCCTGGAGGGAAATTCCTTTTTCTTTTGCTGATTCTCTGTCCGCTTCTTGCAGCACAGGACAAAGTCTCTTTCAAGCAGGGGAGCAATCCTCTTTTCAAAGCTCGAAACCATGCCTCCCCCCTTTACTTGCTGCTGCCTAGCCTGGGCATTCACCATGCCCCCCCCAAGAGCAAATGGACAGTCTTAAGTTCAAAATCTTGAGTCCTTCTCCCGTGGGAGAGATGTAGGGCAGGACTGTGCCCTCCCCCCCCCCCCACCAAAGTCTGACTCTTCTGGGGCACACAGCACAACTAAAATTACTCATCAAACGCTGTCCCAAAACTCAACGTTTTGCTCACCATTCTCTTAGGAGAGGTTTTTCTGGTCTTCTCCCTCCTCCTGGAACACACGTGCGCGCACACACACTATTTTCTTCTTCTCTTCCTGGGCTCTTCCAGCCCCCAAACCTTGGGATCACACAGCCGCCATCTGCTTACCCGCTTCTTGCACTCGATGGGTAGGATCTCTTGCTTCTCACTGGCAACCGCTGCTCCCAGCCTCTGGGACACGCACACGCACACTTTTTTCTTGCTTCTAGCCCTCTGCCAAGGGCCCCTCCAGTCCTGGTTCTCTTGGATCACAGCAGCGTTCCCTCAGCCAATGCTCTCTGCTAGGCTCCTAGGCTCCCCAGACTGGGGCACACAGGCTGTTCTGGAACTTTTTGCAGTTTGCTTTCTTTGCTTGTCCCCTTGGCCTCTCCACGCCTGGAAAAGGGAACTAGCTTTGCCTTTCTACAGACATCAAGATTTCTTGCCTTCAACGCTCCCTCTCCGCTGGCAGCTAAGACAGACTGCTAGCAATCTGAACGTTTTTTCTAAGGCTCACTTTCACTTTATTTCTAAAAAATAACGAACTCTATACTCATGCACCAAAAGTCTCTCAAATTTCTCTCATTTGCCCACGTGCACACTCTATGGTTCAGCTTTGAATCCCAGCGCTTGCCACCATGTGGAGGAAGAGGGGGGGCCTGGCTGACCCACCAGACTCCCACCCTTTCCTACTCCAAAGGAAACCCAGCACTTGCCACCATGTGGCCTGGAAGGGGGGGCTGGCTGACCCGCCACCACCCCACCCTTGCCTACTGGCAAAGGAACCAAGACCCCCTGAGATCTCAAGATACCAGACTGCCAGCCTCAGCTGTCTGCAATCCTACTTGGATCTCTGTTTAGGGACTCGCCTTCATATTTCTGTAACCTGGATTTAGATACTGAACTCACAGAGCACTACAAAACCCATGTGGGGTAAAACCAAACAAGGTTTATTTCTGGTAGCAATTTACAACAAGATTAGGGAAATAAGAGAAGCACACAATATAGAGAGACACTTTGGTACACAGTAAAGCTAAAAACACAATAAAGACCTGATTCCTTAAAATCTCTCAGACACACACCTGTTACCTGAGGGTGTCTTCTTCAAAGGGTTAGATCCAGCACAGCCTTGCTGCCCGATGGAGAATTACCACACCTACCCGAAGGTCCAAGATGGGTAAACTCCTACAAGGCTTGCTTTCACCAGTGCCTTCAAACCAGCCAATTTTACCAGGGGCTGCCTGGGGTCGATTCCTGAGGGGGGGCCCCCCTAAAGGCTCGGGCCCCTCGCTGGCCTGCCATGGCTCCAACTGCCAGGCAGGCACCCAAAAGACTAAGACCAAGAACAAAGGCTACACGTGGGGAAATAGCTCTTCCCCCTCCCCTTTTCTGTAACCTTCTTGCTTTAGCCAATCAATTTGAACTTCACCTGGCCAGGCAGGGGGAGGGAACTGACCAGGCAGGGGGAAGGGAACTCCTGAGTCATGGCTTGAACTATTTGAATTACATATGCATATGAACGCTTTCAGCCTGGCTCCTCCAGACCTCTGGGCGCCAGGCCCCATCCTATGTTCCATCACCTTTTGCTTCCTCCAAGCCCCCACCTGCTTCACTGAGGAGGCATGTGTGTTTGTGTTCCTGCATGCATGCATGCATGAACCCTAAAACTCTTTTCTCTACACGCTAACTATGCACACCCCACCCCAGCCGGTTCACACATGAGGTGTGTGTGTGTACCCCCAAAGGCTCATTTCTCCACACCCCCACCCAGCATAGCTGGCTGGGGGCTTATGGGAGATGTAGTCCAACATGTCCAGGGGGCCCAGCTTGCAGAAGGCTGCTCTAGCCGTCTGAGGGGAAATGGGCAGGGCGCTTCTCTGCTTTGCTCTGCTAATTTTATAGGAAAACTCTTTTTGGGCTTAAATGTGGTCTAAAGTTCAGGAATTCTCCAGGCTCCACAATTGCCCCAACTGCCCTTCTCCATCCCACTTCTCACTGGGAGGGGGAAGAGCGGGACTCCACCCCACACACCACCCCCAGCTCAGCGGCAGAACCGCTATGCCACATTTGCCGCTAGGCCTCGGCACCGCTGGGAGGCCCTTTCCACACCTGAGTGGGGGAGGGGAGGGCTGCCACAAGGGCCGAGATCAGCAGCAGCCCCCTCCCCACCCTGGGCCAGCTCTGTCCCCTCAGTCCCTGTGGGGGGGGGAGGGCAGCAAAGGGGTCCTGGCCAGGGGCTCACCTCAGAGCTTTCCTGGCATCTGAGGCCACATTTTTCTTAACTATCTTCATAAATTTCATAGATCTGATAGAGTTGGAAGGAGCCTACAAGGCTATGGAGTCCAACCCCCTGC
Organism: Shinisaurus crocodilurus; assembly: GCA_021292165.1. Taxonomy (NCBI): domain Eukaryota; kingdom Metazoa; phylum Chordata; class Lepidosauria; order Squamata; family Shinisauridae; genus Shinisaurus; species Shinisaurus crocodilurus. Next base: position 87,408,536 of record CM037882.1, on the reverse strand, counting down.
TCAATGCAGGAAACTAGAGGAGGGGTCTCCCATCCAAGTAATAACCAGGCCTGACCCTGCTTAGCTTTCCAAGCTCAGACAAGCTGAACCAGTCTTGCCACTGGGGGTTGCTGAAAAAGGAGAGGAACCATTTTCCTGCTGGGGATGGGCCATTTCCCTCAGCACAAACAACTTCAAAAGGAATTCCATTGCGGCCAGAGTCCCTTTCACCCATTTAGAAATCTCTCCCGGGGTTGTGAGCGAGGCAGGAGGGGCCGGGGGTGCATCTCGGTCCCCGCTGCCCGTGCTGCGCACAAACGCGTCTCCTTGGCAGAGCAGCCAAGGCGCTCCCAGGCCTTTCCACGCCCCGGGCGGAGGTTGCAGAGCAACCGGGTCAGGTGACTGTTACTGGGGCAATCGAAGTCCGTGAAAAGCAGCAGTGGGTTGGCTGTGGGAAAGGTCTGGCGCGGAAAGCCCAGCTCCAGTCCGGAGCCAACCGCGAGGAGCTGCAGCAGCTTCTTTTTCTTTTCCTTTCAGAGCGGAGCAGCTTTTAAAAAAATATTTTTATTTTATTTTTTGAAGAGAAGGCTGCAAGAGCGAGCGAGCAAGCAACGTCTCCCCCCCCCCCCACCGAGGAGCCCGCCAGGCAAGGGACGCGCGTTCACGGGGTGGGGGGTGCTTTGGCGGTGGGGTTGCTGTGGGCAGCTTGGAGGTGGCGAGATTTACGCTGTGGTGGCTTGTGCGATTCAACTAGGATTTCGCTGAGCCAAAGTGGGCTCCGGGCCCCTTTCTGCTCATCCCATAGCTTAAGAGACGGGGTCATTCTTTATTTTTTCTCAGCAAGTTCTGGTAGTTGTAGGTCATTTTTTAATTTCTTGGAGCCAGATGTGGTGGTTGTGGGCCGTTTTTTTTTTTTTTTAAAAAAGATCTGAGCAAGACGTGGTGTGGTGGTTGTGAGGCAGCATTTCCTCTGAGTAAAAATATTTGCGGGGGGGGGGGGGCTCGGGGACTTTTATCAGACGCCTTTCCCAAGCCCACTGCAGTATGCTGCTCAGGAGACAGGCTGGGGCCCCTCGAGGTTGGTGCTGGCTGCTGCAGCACCTTTTCTTCCTTATTTTTTTTAAAAAATATTTTATACTCTGGGAGCACCTGTATGGGCAGGTACACGGTTATCTTTTTAAATATTTATTTCAAACTATTATTTACTTAATTTATTTCAGAGTATTTTTATCCCACTCAGTCAAAAAGGCTCCTGGAGGGGCTTATATATGATCAGTAAAAGAAGACAGTCCCTGCCTGCAGGCTTAGAGTCTAAAAAAGACAGGGCACACGAGGAAAAAGGAATAGGGAGGGGTGAGGGGCGGGAAAATAACTCCTATGCATGTTTAGAGGGAAGTAAGTCCTACAACTTTCTGCATCTCCCAGCTGCCCATGCTGGCTGAGGAATTCTGGGAGTTGTAGGACTTGTTTCTGTCTAAGCTGCCTAGGAGTGTGTGACGCCCCTCACCACACTCCTCCACCCGTGATTCGAAATCCGCAGCTTTATTAAGGTCAAAGCCCACCTCCACTGGCGCCTGTCAGACCCCACCCCCACACTCCCCTAATCTCCGCTGCCACCAATCCCCTCCACTGTAACCAATTCAGACCACACCTTTTAAGTTTTAAACATGAAATAAGTTTATTTAACTACAATTAAGGGTAGGGAAATGGTTAATGTAAATGGATTCTAAGTGTTGAAAACTCCTTCCCTCAGAGAAGAGTGCAGCTCCCAACTCCACCCAGATCACATCCACAGATCACAACCCCCCCTCTCCAGACACCCCTCTGGGACTCCCTCCTGAACAGCCCCACCTGCTGTTTATATCACTGGCTTTCACCCCCCCCCCCTTTTCACTCTCTCAGCCAATCAGCCAGACATCCAACATTCCAAACTCCTCTCACTCCCCCCTCCCCTACTAACAGATATAACGCTTTGTCCATGGGCAGGGGCATGACATATCTCTCCCCCCCCCCCCCGAAAAGACACTAATGGAGAACCAAGCATTATTTCTAATGCCAGGTTTGTAGTGTCCAAAAGTCTTTGGTAAAGTCCATTTAGGTCACGCTGTCCAGCTGCTGCTTCTTAGCTCTCCCTTGCGCCTTACTACCTGTTGGGCTGATGTCCTCTGGTATAGAAACTTAAAAGTCAAGAAAAATGTATATATTAAATATAATCATGAAAATATAGTAAAATAGACTAAATTTTATAATGTAATATAAAAATTTCCAGAAATTTTTAAAAATTATATATATAAAACATGTATAAGACAGAAACAATTAGACCTGTAAAATACAACTTCTCTAGGGTTGAAGATGATAATAATGTCCTTTCGGACTTGAGGACCTCTATCTCTAGAGGAAGTATTATTAATGCCAAAGTTTTTTTTGTTTGATGCTTCCAGAGAAATGTCCTCACAGCATGTAAGCTTTCTTACTCTCTTGTGTAGAAGCCAAACGCATTTCAGCCCAAAGGCCTTCTTCAGTGGCTTAGGAAAAATACAAAACTTACAATGAATCAAACTACAGTCAGCTAGTTTTTCTTAAGAAATTAGTAGTAATATAAAACATAATTAAATGATGTCATGCTCACCCCTGTAGTTTTCACTTAATTCAATATACAGGCTATTGCTCTGTATTTCTCCATTCTATATAAAATATACATTTGCTTTATTAGCACATACATTGATAAAAGAATTATAAATTTAAAAAGATAGAAAAGATAACAATGTAAGAAAACCCTTTCAGAAGGAGTATATTGACTCACCAAAGTTGGTTTCATTTACCAAGCTCCTGAGGCAGTGCTCCAGAATTTGGCAGATGGAGTAATTTATTTGGTGTGATACTCTTACACACACCTGGTAGTCATCTTCATTTAGAGGTTGCCTGATAGTATGGCTATACATCTAGTATTCTGAACAAACTTACACTAAAGTTGGTCTTTATACATAATTTATTTCAACAAAACCATGGCAAAAATAGTATACTACAAACCAGTTGATAACCAATCTATGTTCTCATTTAATCCAAATGGAGCCACTGTATTTAGATTAAATATCCATCTGGACTCTTGGTTTTTAAGTTTTGCTATTTGTTGTTTTCCTGTACCTCGTACTCTTTCTAGGCACCAAAACCTGACAGAGTTTTCATCATGCTCATGTTCCATGTAATGTTTGACCATTGGTGCATGAATCTTTTTGGTTCTAATGCAACTTTTGTGTTCAGCTATTCTTAATTTTATTTTTCTAGTTGTCATGCCTATGTATAATAGAGAGCAGGGACATTGGATAGCATATACAACACCTGGTGTGTTACAGTTGGAAAATTCTTTTAGGGTGTATTCTTTGTTGTTAATAGGGTTTCTAAAAGACTTAAGGGTCAAACAGTTGTCACAAACACTGCAATTCCCACATTTGTGATGTCCCACAGGTATTTTTCCAGTGATAGTTGTCTGATTCATGTTATGCCCTAATCTTGAATGAACCAGAATGTCTTTTAAACTGGCAGTACGTTTATAGGCAAACATGGGTGGCTGGGCACTCCTTCGCTCTCCTGGCCCAAGGCCTCTGCGCCTCCACACTCATTGACCACCACCAGCTCTGCTCCCTGATAGCTGTTACTTCGGGAAAGGCCATTTGCTATAAGGTTTTCCTTTCCTTTCATGTGCTTGTACTGGATGGTGAATTCTTGTGAGCACCAAGACCATCTCTCCTTCCCTTATTGTCTGTAGCAGGGGGCTATTCCTGTGATCGGGTGGTGTCCGAATGGGTGAGTTCCGGTGTCTGTAAGGTGCCGGTATATGGCTGTTCTACCAGGCTTGTTACTGAACAGCTGCTCAATCTGTCCCGGAACTCCCATGATCTCCCCCTTCGTGATGTCATCCACCCTCCTGTCCCATAAAATTGGATTCCTCCCTTCCTCCATGCTCTCTTGTACCAGGTCTGGCACTTGCAGCTCAGATCCGTCATACGAAGCCTCCACTGCTGCACACTGTTCTCTCTTGCCCTATATGGCTTTAGCATATTTACTTGGACAGATTTGGCTTTGTCAGTGGTGTTTTTGGAGATAGTGTAGGTTAAGGTGTCGAACTTATCTCTCAGAATGTAGGGTCCCTCCCAGCTGGCTTGCATCTTATCCTGACGCCTAGGCAGGAGTGCCATTACTAGATCTCCAGTTTCATATTAAAAGCCCGCAACAACAGGTCTCCTAAACCTGATTTTAAAAATGAAGAAGAAATATGAGCCTGTGCAGTTTCACATTCTGAATGCACTTAAATCAAAGCACCATTATGGTTAGAGGAATAACCTGGAGTTTGCTTCTGCTGCCCTGATGCTAAGAACATTGATTTAGGCCTGTTTGCCACTGCCCACATCAGCTGCTGATCTGTTTGGCCATTGTAGGGGGGGTAAGGTGGGGTGACAGGGAGGGGTGGCAGGATTGTGAGGCCCTGAAATTTTAATTTCTCACTGGATCATGCGGGAAATAATTATCTTACTCCATAGCGGCCAAACTCAAATGCCGTTCAGGCTGCAAGTTGCAAATGGGTGAGGTGGGGCCCTGCACTATTTATCTATTCAGTACAAATAAAACTACATGTGCCAGCCTTTTTCTGCTTGGGGGCTAATGAGCATGAACATGTATTTTGCAGGTGCAATTTTGACCAGGGAAAAGACATGGATTAACTCTCCCTCTCACACACACACTTTCCATCAATTTCATGGAGGAGAAGGCTATCAATGGCTACTACTCCTGATGGCTATATGCTATCTCCAGTATCGGAGGCAGTATGCCTATGTATACTAGTTGCTGGGGAACATGGGTGGGAGGGTGCTACCTCACAGGGTTGTTGTGAGGATAAAGTGGAGAGGAGGAGGACCATGTAAGCCTCCTTGGGGGCTATTCAAATCCTATTCAAATGTTTAAAGGTCCGGTTTAATATTTTATTTTTTAAAAAAAAATGATCTTTGATTTTTATCCACCCTGAAACCAAGCAAGTATCAGTTAAATTTTAACCGATTTAAATTTTGAAGCTGTCAGAGGGAGAGAGAAGGGAATTCTCACTCGTTGCTAGGCAACCTCCAGGACCCCCCCCCCCACCGCCCAGAGAAGCTTGATTTCCCCATTTGCCCTCAAAGAGAAAAGGTGGGGGGGGGGGTCGCAAAGAGAGACATTGAGATGAAGAAAAGGGGGGTCATTAGAGGGGAAGGGGAGAAAAGGGGGGTCATTAGAGGGGAAGGGGAGAAAAGGGGGGTCATTTGAGGGGAAAGGGTGTGTCATTAACCTACTGGCAGGATGGGGGGGCTGACAAGAATGAGTTGGCTTTTGTCGCTCGCCCACACTGCGGCCTTCCCCAACTCAGTTCCCCTTCCAGGTGTATTGGACTGCAACTCCAGCGGGACGCCCCCCCCCCAGGCTAACTGACATTTTGTACAGAATTTGTAGGTGCTGTTGAACATGGTGAAGTCATTTTGAATATCTTACAACCGAGTCCTATGTATGTTTACTTGGAAATCAGCTCCATTGGGGCTTACTTGATTGAGTTCCTTGTCAGTGTCCTTGGGATGGTCGAAGTGTTGTTGTTGTTTTAGCAAGGTTTTTAAAATTATTATTTTTAGCAAGGTGGTATGTGATCAGTTTGATACCATCTGTGCATGATTACTTGGAACTAAGTCCCACTGTGTTTATGGGACTCACTCGGTAAGAAATGTGTTGCCTAAATGTTATTTCTAGGTAGAGATTTCATAGATTTCATATAGAGTTGGAAGGAGCCTACAAGGCTATCGAGTCCAACCCCCTGCTCAATGCAGGAAACTAGAGGAGGCCTGACCCTGGGGAGGTTTTTGGAAGAAAGATGGTGAAAAAAATGTTTTTCCCCTTGATTTTTTCCCAAAAGAAATATTGTTTTCCCGAATTTTTCCAATTTTTTCCCTGGGCCTTCACATCTCTATCTGGGTTGTGGAGAAATCTATATTGTATTATATCAAGCCTTTTTTTTTTCTTCGCATGGCATGCTACAAGACCTCATTGAGGTGGTTTACTCATTTACCTCTTGTTATTGTCTTAACCCAGGCTTATAAAAGTGTCACTTGTCTGGTCGCCTGTGGTGAGTAAGATTCACACCTAAGTGACCAGGCAGGGAACCTGGAAGAAGGTTGGTGCCACAAATGACTGACAGGTTGGGTAGTGTAATGTGGTTTTTGTTGCTGTTGTTGTTGTTTCAATGTGCTAGTAACCCTTTTAGTAATAAATGTGAAACAAGACCTAGTTCCCTTGTGACAGATGGGAAACTTCTCTTCTTTTGCAGGCCAACAGGTTGTGGCAGCCGCCATATATATATGTATATATATGGTGGGCTTCTTTCTTTTCTGCTCTGTGCAAAGCCAGAAACCCCTTTGATTTGGGGGAAAATTTAACAAGTCTGAAATGTTGAAAAAGATAGAATAGAAGCGATTTGCCGATCATACCCCTTGCATTTTGAATAGAATTAGCCTCCTCCACATATAATTAAAAATATGTCTGAATGAGAGAAATGTTTTCCCCAGAAATCTAGGCTTTCCACATATGTTAAATTCAAGAGATTAATAAATTGTCCACAAGTCAGATAATTAATCAACACATACCCCTCTCCATTGTATCTTCACAACAACTCTGCAAGGTAGGTTAGGCTGAGAGTCAGTGACTGGCCCAAAGTCACCCAGTGAGCTTGATGCCCGAGTGGGGACTAGAACTCAGGTCTCCTGAATCCCAGTCCAACACTCTAACCAGTACGCCACAATGGTGTTGTTCTGGGGCCTTGGTGTTCACCAGCCTTTCCTTCACGGAGATGACCTGGTTGCTAGCTGGAGTCATCCCTGGGAAAAAAGAACAAATCTTCCTGCCCTGAGAGTGTAGTACAGTAATACCTTGGATTGCAAGTAACTTGGTTTGAGAGCATTTTGCAAGGCAAGCAAATTTTTAAATATTTATTTAATTTTTTTTTAAAAAATAATTTTTTTTAAATTTAAAATAATGAATACAACAACAAAAAATACAACATAAACATTGTGCACCCCCCCACCTCTTGGGACCAAGTTATATTTCTCACCCCAATTTTTTTTTTTTTTTTTGTATGTGTATATATACAAGCTATTATTCTATATTCCAAAAATATAACAAATCTTGACAAGGTTTGTTCCCCCTCCCCTTTACCAACACATAATCCAAAAATTTGCCCCAAATGTTCACAAAGGTGTCTTTCTCCAATTGTCCTTTTTGACACTTAATATTACAAGTTAATTTATCATTTAACGCGATATCCCATACCTCTGTATACCATTCATTAATTGAAAACACATGTTGAACCTTCCAATTCCTAGCTATCATTAATTTTGCTGCTGTTAACAAATTCACAATCAATTCTTTTGTATTTTTTAAACAAACTAACTTTTCTGTAATTGTTAACAATGCTAATTTTGGGCAGACTTCTAATTCCATTCCAATTATTTCTGATATTTCTGCAAATACTTTCTGCCAAAATTCCAGAACATTTTTACAGCTCCACCACATGTGGGCATACGTACCTTCTACATTACATCCTCTCCAACACAATGCGGAGCAATTTTTATCTATCCGATTTAATCTTACTGGAGTTAAATACCATCTCCATATCACTTTATAAAAGTTCTCTTTTATCCTAGTTGACATAACTCTTACAATACGCCTATCCCAAATATTTTTCCAACTTTGTTTCGATATTTCCTCATCAAATTCATTATCCCATAACACTTTAAGAGAATCTTTATGCTCTTCTTCATTTTGTAACATCGTATATAAAGCCTTTGTTGTGCCTCTTGTTGAAACATTACCTTCTATAGCTTCTCTAGTCAAAACTATCTTTTCAAAATTGGTTAGTTCTCTTTCACTATCCATTCTTGTCCTCCACTTCTTTAACCACAATTACAATTGCATTGAATTTAACCATGATATTCTCTCTCTTCCTACTATTTCTATTATATGTTCTCTAGTCTTCAATTTTTCCACCCAATCCATTAATTTAATCACCTTTTTTCTCCTTAATATAGCTTCTAGATGTCTTACATTTTCTGGAAAGTCCTCCATGGCCACTACCGGAGTTAACGGGGATACCTCTGGTATAAAAATTTTCCTCGTGTTATTCCAACTCTCTAACATACTCCTCAAAAAGGGATTTTCTAGTCCTTTTATTATAATATTTATATTTTTCTTAAATAATATATTCACCATCATGTTTCCTAATTCTCGTGCTTCTAGTTCCAACCACATTTTGTCTTTCCCTGCTATAATGTCCAAAATATGTCTTACTTGGTTGGCTAAATAATACCACTTTATATTAGGAAGACCTAAACCACCTATTTTTTGCGCTTTATACCAACTATATTTATTAATCCTTGATCTTTCCTTCCATTACAATATTCATTAATAATTGATTGCCAATCCTTAATTTCTTTTTCTATAATCTTTACTGGTAACATCCTAAACAAAAAGTTTATTTTAGGCAATATCTTCATTTTTACCAACGCTATTCTGCCAAACCAAGAAAGTCCAATTTTTTTATACTCCTCTATTTTATTTTTAATCTCTATCTTTAACTTTCTAAAGTTTTGTTCTCCTACTTTATCAATATTTTGTGTAATTTCTATTCCTAAATAGAAACCATATGAATGTTCTGAGTGTGGAAAGCGCTTCACTCACAGCACAACCCTCACTTCTCATCAAAGAACCCACACAGGGGAGAGACCATATGAATGTTCTGAGTGTGGAAAGAGCTTCAGTCACAGCACTGAAGCTCTTTCCTCGTTTCTCATCACAGAAATCACACAGGGGAGACCATATGAATGTTCTGAGTGTGGAAACAGCTTCAGTCGGAGCACAACCCTCACTTCTCATCAAAGAATTCACACGGGAGGGACCATATGAATGTTCTGAGTGTTGTGGTGGATAGAATCATAGAATCATAGAAAGGTAGAGTTGGAAGGGGCCTACAAGGCCATCAAGTCCATCCCCCTGCTCAATGCAGGAATCCAGGTCAAAGCATCCCTGACAGATGGCCATCCAGCCGCACCTTGAATGCTTCCAGATTGAGAGAGCCCACCACCATATGAATGTTCTGAGTGTTGTGGTGGATGTTGTGGAGAAACAAGTCTGACTTGGGTGCAAACTCCTGAACAGACGGAAGAATATTATAACTTGCAAGGTGATCATTAGGTGTAGGAAAAACAGATCAGAAGTACAGGTATAATAAAGATAAACAGTATTTTATTAAAGAATAGAACATGATAATGTACAATTTATGGTTTCTTTAAAAGCTCCTCTTTGATGGTGTTTCTGTTACCACCAATCAGGCTATGGAAGCTACAGTTCCTAACCTAACCAAACCTAAGCCGATTCCCTTATCAAGTTCCACCCCAGTTAGCACACAGGCCTGGCAATAAGAGCGTGATCCTCTAACAAGGTTTGACTTCCACCCGGGACCTTGGATGACCGTTTACTAGACTTCCCTTGAAGTCTTCCACCTGGCCCAGCAGCTGTTCCGTCTTCAGATCTCCGCCAACCGTTATCCAGCATTCCAGATGCACTTGGAGACCCCCACAGATGGAGGAGGCTCTGCACTTCAGCAAGTCACCCTCCGCACACACAGCGTGACGAGAGCCACAATGGGGTGGGGGAGGCCCCCTCTCCACACATTTAAACCAGACCATTTGAGAACACCTGAACAGGGCTCATATTTACGATGTACCCCTCCTCAGGCACAAGCCTCTAGTAAAAGGCACACTGTTGACCCCTTCATCTTCAGTCCTCCTAACAAGATGCCACAGTTGAACATATTAAACTTTTATCTCACAAAAAGTTTCTTCACAGGACCTAGAAGTGTGCACTGAACACAAGGCTCAGCTGGCCGCCCTTAATGTTGATACAGTAATACCTTGGATTGCAAGTAACTTGGTTTGAGAGCAGTTTGCAAGACAAGCAAATTTTTAAATATTCATTTTAAATTTTTTTACTTGATATACAAGCGACGTCTTGCAATACAAGTACTGTATTACGGCTTAAATTAAAAATCTCTGTACAAATTTTTTTGGGGGAATTTCGTTTTGATATACAAGTGTTTTGGATTACAAGCACATTTCTGGAAGGAATTATGCTCTCAATCCAAGGCATGACTGTACTGATCTGACTTCACTGGTACCTCAAACGCACACACCTAATTTTCAAGGTATTGAAAGCTGCTCAAGAGGGAATGCAACAATAGGGGTGTGAGCTTCATTTCTTAGGTACCAGATTAAAAAGAAAATCTTGAACTCAATAGTTATGTAAGCACCTTAAAAGATATTGCAAGGTGTTCTGTTTTGCATTAAACTGAACGGTCAGGTGATTTGGATGATGGTGATGAAGACTAGCAACTAGCAGACTACAATTTGAAATATCATTTTTATTATAATCCTGACCCCAACACGCCCCCCCCCAAGAGGTTCCACTTAGAGGTGCTATCAAGAGAGATATGCAAGAAAGTGTGGATAGATGTACCGTATTTTTCCGTGTAGAAGATGATACTTTTTCCTAAAACCGTTAGACTAAAAATTGAGGGTCGTCTTATACACAGAAGTAAGCCGAGGAGAGAACCGCGCGGTTGCAAAACTGCCCATAAAACAAACAGGCTTCTTCCAATCAGGTGCGAGACTGGCGATAGCTTGTATGTACCTAAATGTTGCCTAATTACTAAATAAGAATGTGTTCTGTTTTATGTTTAAAATATTGATTTCTGAATTTTGGGTTAGAAAAGTGGGGGTCGTCTTATACATGGGGGTGTCTTGTACACGGAATAATACGGTACCAATGTAGCACTGCCCTCTAATGGGAGATGTGTGTCAAACCAAGCTATTATTCAGCCCTTTAACTAAATTGTTCATTCGTTTAGGCCAGTGTTCTCCAACCCTGGGTCCCCAGATGTTTTTAGCCTACAACTCCCAGCATGCCCCAGCCAGCGTAGCCAACCCAAGGTTGGAGAACACTGGTTTAGGCAAACTGCCGAACCTTGCAGTTTGGGGAATAGCAGTAATGTCTTGTTCGTTTATGCTCTGAATTTTTTACATCATTAGCCTGAAAGTTACTGTCCAACAGCACTCATTAACCTGTTGCAACACATCTTCTCTGCCATGGCCCTCAACAGTTTCAAGCAATACGCAGCTACCAGGGCTGGCGCTACCGCTAGACAGACCCAGGCGGCTGCCTAGGGCGCGTGGCGGAAGAGGGCGCAGAAACGCTGCGCTCCTTCCTCGCCGCCGGCGCGCTCCTGCCCCGCCCGCCGCCGCCACGCCTCCCCGCCCGACGCCGCACCTCCCCCCCACGCGCCCACCAGCCACCTACCTACCTACCTTCGCGTCGTTTCCGGAGCCCCGCCGGCGTTGTTTTGGCGGGAGGAACCAGGGCAACAGGGCTTAAACAGCCCTGTTGCCCTGGTTTCCCCGGCAAAAAAAAAAAGCGCGGGGGTCCCGTCGCATTGGAGGCGGCGGCAGCAGCAGCCAGCATCGGGGGGGGGAGGTAGGTGGTGGTGGTGGTGGTGGCGGCGGCGGCAGCGGGGGGGGGTGTTGCAGAGCAGGGCTGCTTTGCTCCGGAGCCCCCCCCACGGCACGAGAGGGGGGGGAGCTAAATATAATTTGGCCTAGGGCGCCAAACAGCCCTGCACCGTTCCTGGCAGCTACCCAAAGTCTTAATGCAAGAATCCAGGCTCGTTAGGTTCAAAATGACGAAGCAGCACAGCTGTAGGAGTTACCGGTGGTCTAACATGGAGAAATTCCTGACAATAATCAGCAACCATGTTCCAAAACTCCTGCACTGTGGAAGATTCCCACCAATGATGTACGTATGAACCAATCCAACCACACCTCTTCCAACCATATTGGCTGTAGTTTTGGATATATCAGGTGAAGCCTTGCAGAAGTAAAGTACCACCTACTGAGAACTTTGCATTACGCCGCCTTTATTTTTGTGTTGATCGATAAAGAGGCCAAAGAAGTCCAGATGCTCTGCTAATCATCTTCCAAAGACCCAGCTAAGTCTGCTCATAGGATGCCTTGACATCCAATAATGACATTTGGAGGATTTTTTAAATAGAAATGGTCTAGCCTTTTTTGAAGTAAATTCCTTCTATAAGGAATTCAAGAGAAGTAAGTGGCTGCTTGGATCCCTGCTTAATGTGATTCTTGCCACGAAAGCAACTGATGAAAAGGTACTGCAGGTACTGATGAAAAGACAGCATGGTTGGTTCTGTTCTGTTTAAAACATCTGCATAGGAGAGAGGTCCCTCTTTAGTGGAGACAGATCAGGAGCCAATTTTTTCTGTCTGCATTCCCAAGTAGGTAGTGTGTCACAAATCACCGGGTGCTCAAAGATGCACTGAGATCTGTCACGGTGTCTGACCCATCCCAAGGCATCTAGAGAGAGCTGCCACTGCCTATTGGTCTATGAGTATCTACTGGTGCTCCTAGGAGTGAGGAGAATTTTGCGTTGAGCAGCAGCATAATATACATAATTCCAAATTGGGCACTGCAGGACCTCTTTTGCCTGGGGTCTGCTAAAAGTTGCTTGCCTCAACCTTGGCTTCTGTCCTGGCCAGATAAAATCTGAAATTCGCATGTTTCATTTGGCGGAGTTGGAAGAGAGAGACAAAGTGGAATTGGGAATAAGGAGTCTTCCTTCTTATGGTAACTATTCTAGCTAACGCAGATCACTTATCCTTCCTCTAGCCAACCCAGATCACTTATCAAAGAGAATTCATGTGTACAAGGGCTGATAATTCAGTTTATATAGTTTCTGTAGAGAGGGAGAGATGTGAACCCCCTGTTGTGATATTTATCACTACAAACTGCAGACAAAGTGTTTACTTTTGTAAGGAACAGCTTGGCTCTGTGAGCAGGTCTGTTGTGTCTACACACAGGGTCTATTTTCTCTGGTCTCGGACGCATCGGAACCAGATCTGTGGGAATGAAACAAACCAGTCGCGTGTTTGTTGTTCTATGACATACTGGCCTGTTCAGGCAGAAGCCATTTTAAAGAGAAGGTTTTGTTCTTCTTCACTTGGTCTTTTTCCTTTGTTCCTGCAACAATGTAATGCCTTTGCTAAGGTGGGGTGAAGCTCAACTTCTCTCCACTGGACTCAGTACTTGCTATGCATTTATACTCTGCACATGGACTGTAACTAGGAAATGTATACTCTGTAGAACTTGCTTTGAATAAGTAAATAAACAGGTAGTTTAGACCTTTGGTGTCTCAGAGTGGTTTCCTGAGTACTGGATTAATCTGCAACTGGGGAAGCTGGAAGCTAAGTCATAACAAGGGCAGGCTAGGCTGGATCTGCATGCTGCACACTGTGCGGAGGATTTGCTCTGTAAGATCTGTGTGGAATAATAGGCACACAGATTGGATTACAAATTTATTTTTATTTAATTTAATTATATTTATACCCCGCCTTTTTTCCTTCAAGGAACCCAAGGTGGCTTACATAATCCTCCTCCTCCTCTCCATTTTATCCTCAACAACCCTGTGAGGTAGGTTAGTCTGAGAGTCAGTGACTGGCCCAAAGTTACCCAGTGAGTTTCGTGGCTGAGCAGGGACTAGAACCCGATCTCCCAAGTCCCAGTCCAACACTCTCACCACTACGCCACACTGGCTCTCCAGCTCCAACACCCCCAAATGTCACCAAGGCTGTGACCACAGAGAGGGAAATTTCCTCAGGATAGACTGCAATTGATCAGCTCTGACTTATGAGTGTCTGCTTTATAACCAGAGGCTTGTTATATCATTATGTATGTGTTGCTGTTGTCGTCTTTGTGTGTGCTTTAAATTTTATTTTAAAATACAAGAAAATGTCATGAAAAAACAAAAGAAATACCTGGAAATATATTAGTTCCATATGGCATCTAGGAAGGTCGGGATTTCCCAGCACCCTGCCAGGATCTGGAGCATTAACCCTGTCTCGCTGATAGGAGTGGGCAAAAGTTAGATGAGGATCTATTGGTAGATCTCTGGGTAATTTGAAGTAGATCAATAAGGATTATTTACTCCCAATTGTTTAATAACAGCAGCAACAAGATGACCCCCACCCTCCCTCCCTCCCCATCTTAAATTATACTACTAAAATGAATCAAGAATCATAGAAAAGTAGAGTTGAAAGGTGCCTATAAGGCCATCGAGTCCAACCCCCTGCTCAATGCAGGAATCCAAGTCAAAGCATCCCTGACAGATGGCTGTCCAGCTGCACCTTGAATGCCTCCAGATTGGGAGAGCTCACCACCTCCCTAGGTAGTTGGTTCCATTGTCTTATTGCTCTAACAGGACATTTTCCCTGATGTTTAGTGGAATCTGGGTTCCTGTAACTTGAGCCCATTATTCCATGTCCTGCAAACTGGGATGATCGAGAAGAGATCCTGGCCCTCCTCTGTGTGACATCCCTTCAAGTACTGGAAGAGTGCGATCATATCTCCCCTCAGTCTCCTCCTCTGAAGGCTAAACATGCCCAGTTCTTTCAGTCTCTCCTCATAGGGCCTTGTTTCCAGTCCCTTTATCATCCTTGTTGCCCTCCTCTGAACCCTCTCAGTTTGTCTACGTCCTTCTTAAAGTGTGGTGCCCAGAACTGGACGCAGTACTCAAGATGAGGCCTAACCACTGCTGAGTAGAGGGGAACTCGTACTTCCCACGATTTGGAAGCTATACTTCTGTTAATGCTGCCCAAAATAACATTTGCCTTTTTTTGCAGCCACATCACATTGCTGGCTCATATTCAGCTTGTGATCTACAACAATTCCAAGATCCTTCTCACTTGTAGTATTGTTGAGCCAAGTATCCCCCATCCTGTAACTGTGCAGTTGGTTTCCTTTCCCTAGGTGCAGCACTTGGCATTTATCCCTATTAAATTTCATTTGTTTTCAGCCCAGCGCTCTAGCCTATCAAGTTCACTTTGAATTTTGTTTCTGTCTTCCTGAGTATCGGCTGTTCCACCCAATTTTGTGTCATCTGTAAATTTGATAAGTATTCCCTGCACCTCATCCAAGTCATTTATAAAAATGTTGAAGAGCACTGGACCCAGGACCGAGCCCTGTGGTACCCCACTCGTTACCTCTCCCCAGTTTGAGAAGGTACCATTGATAAGCACTCTTTGAGTCTGATTCTGCAGCCAGCTGTGGATTCCCTGATAGTTGTTCCATCAAGCCCACTGTTAGCTAGCTTGCTAATCATGAGGCACTTTGTCGAAAGCTTTGCTGAAGTCAAGGTATATTATGTCCGCAGCATTCCCACAGTCCACAAGGGAAGTTACCCGATCAAAAAATGAGATCAGATTGGTCTGGCAGGATTTGTTGACAAATCCATGTTGGCTTCTGCGATGACACGGCCCTTACACTTTAGGACCAGTCGCATAAACCCTTCTCAGGCTAAGCACCAACACTTAAAAACCTGAGGGGAGGGTCAAATGAAACGTTTCCCCTACCAATGAGGGAAAATATTAATACTGGTTATTCAGGATCTATTTTAAATTTATGATACTGTGGGTACAAAGGTGTGTGTGTGTGTGGATTTAACAGTAATGCAGGTTAATTACGCCAAGCTGACACGTAGAATTTGGATAGCAAACAAAATAAAAATAAGTTTATTTTAATTCTCAAAATCTTAGTTCCAGAAAATAACTTTAAACCTGCCTACACCAAACACTTTGTAATCAGGGATGGGGACTCAGACTCCAGGACTCGACTCGTGAGTCGGACTGAGTCCCCCCTCTGACTCGAGTCCCAATATTTTTTAATGGGACCCGAGTACTCGACTCGAGACCAAGGACTCTTCAACATCCCTGGGCTGTGCCAGAAGGAGTGGAGAGAAGTGCGATCGCCGGTGAAGAGTGCATAGAAGCGAGGTGCGCCGCTGCTTGGCCACTATGGACGGCTACCAGGAGCGCAGCCCCAACAGTGTGTTGAGATTTATTTTGATTGATGTGTTGTTGTGGGGGGCTGCCCCACACTGGAGAGTCCCTCCGTCCCCCTGCGGCTGAAAATCAGTTGCAGAGTTTTGAAATAAAAAGGCACACTTGTGCCTAGAATTTATTTAAGCCACACATCTGAAGTAGCCTTATTTTGTTGGGGGAAAACCCCATTGATTTTAATAGGGACTCATGGAGTCAGCTTTGGGAGGGACTCTGGACTCGTGAGTCACCATTTTGGTCCTCGGACTTGAGACTCGGGTCCAAAGACTCGTGACTCGACTCGTGACTGGAGACCAAGGACTCTTCAACATCCCTGTTTGTAATTAACCTAAGTCCCTATAACTATAAATACTTTCACACTTCAGACAAGCACTGATTTCTCTCAAAACTCCTGACAGACAACGACCCGACTAACCTAACTCCCCACTCCACACACTCCCAACACACTCCAAAAACTCCCCCCCCCTTACTCTGGCATCACTGAAACACTCCTTATATACTCCTCCCCCCACCCTTTCCAAGACATCACAAACCACACCCACTCAGTTCAACATTCTATACTCATTAAACATACTAATGCAGACACACCAGGGGACTGAATTGTGGGGTTACGCCACAGCTTCTAATAGCCACTGCATTGTTTTCAATGTGTTTGCAGATTGACTTCTTTATCATCTGCTCCAGAATTTTCCCAGGGATTGATGTCAGACTGACTGGTCTGTAGTTCCCTGGTTCCTGCTCCTTGCCCTTTTTGAAGATAGGAACAACATTTGCCCTCCTCCAGTCATCTGGCGCTTCCCCTGTCCTCCACGATTTCTCAAGGATAATAGACAGTGGTTTTGTGAGTTCTTCTGCCAGTTCCTTTATTACTCTAGGATGCAGTTTGTCGGGCCCTGGAGATTTGAACTCGTTCAAAGTAATCAGGTGTCCCTTGACTATTTGCCTGTCAATCTCAAAGCTGCAATCTTGCTCCTTCAGCTTGTACTTCAGGTTTGCCAGGGGGGACATAGACCATCTTTCGGGAGAAGACCGAGCCAAAGTAGGAATTGAAGACTTCTGCCTTTTCTTTGTTATCTGTTATCATTTTGCCGCCCCCATTGTGTAGCTGAACCACCATTTCTTTCCTCTGTCTTTTACTATGCACATATCTGAAGAAAGCTTTCTTGTTGTTTTTAGCATCCCTGGCTAGCCTCCGCTCATTCTCAGCTATAGCCTTCCTGACACTATTCCTGCAGTTCTGTGCTACCTGCCTGTACTCTTCCCTTCTAGCCTGGCCTTCCTTCTACTTCCTGTTTGTGTCCTTTTTTGTTTTCAGTTCATCTCTGAGCTTTTTGTGAAGCCACATTGGCTCCTTCTGTTGCCCTCTGCCTTTTTTCCTTGTGGGAATTGTTTGTAATTGTGCCTTTAGAATTTCCTTTTTTAAAAACTCCCGCCCGACAAACAATAGTGAACAACCCGCAGTGCACAACCCAACAACAAACCATGGGTTCTCTTCATGGGTTGCTGGTGGTTAACAAGCCATGGCTTGTTCGCATGGTGGGTTCGGACAACATGATAACCCATGTTTCAATAGCAACCCACAGTTCAAGCAACAACTCACACTGAGCCTCAGAAAACCTTGCAACTCTATGCAGATGTGGCGGGGGATTGTATCAGGCAGAATGGGTGCTTAGTCTTTCCCTAGCTTGTTCATTCTGCAAATGCAAATAACCCTCGAATAATTTTTATCACCCCACCCCCCAAAAAGGATGAGCTCCTGCGTAAACATCTCTCCCTTGCTCCTGACCACTGGTTTCTCCCCTTCATCTCCTACGTTCATGTTCTCAGAAAAAGCCGTGGTTTGTGGAGATGACCTGTACCCCATGACCAAAAGGAAAGCACAGATATTTGATTAAAAGTGGTTGAAGGAATTTTATTTCATTTAAAAAGAAAAAAGACAGGTTTGCACCCCATAGTGGTTGATGTAATTCTGCAGCTCCAGATATTGGTAATAGGATCTCAGTTGTCTGAACAATAAAAAAAAGTTACATGAACACAACTGGCACATTTTTAAAATGGGGGGGGGAGCTATCCCTGCCACCATAGGGGATAGAAACTTGATTTTATTAAAACAAAAAGGAGTGGGGGAGAATGAGAGAGAGATGAATTTCCCCATGGAAATAGATATTAGATTTTCACATGTCAGGCTCCTTGTGAGTGTGACTTCCACACAGCAGTCGAACAGCTTTGGCTTGGAAAAGGGTGAATAGATGCAAAAGCCCTCTTGTGCCATAGGGACGGAAGGCACCCTTAAAGCCCATCACTCCGGCATCCAGGCTGTCCCCGTTGCTGGAGAACTCCAGGCGCTGTACTCGCCGTTATCGAGGAAGTCCTTGGCCGACACCTGGACGTGGTACGTTACTCCAGGACGGATCCCAGTCAGGACAAAGGAAGTTTTCTCAGTTGGCCCGGTCTGACAGAGGCACCGGAGACATAATTGTATGGCTGTTATTTAAAGATAAATCCTGCTTTGCCAGTTAAAAAGCAAAAGGAGAGTTGGAGTGCCTGGTTTTAAAGGAGAACCTAGGTATAGTGGGCATTATGGAAACCTGGTGGAATGGAATCATAACAATGCAATAAAAGTTAGAATAGAGATGGCCCGGAGTAGCTTTTTAAGGATGAAAAATGTAATATGTAACAAAAACTTAAAATTAGCCTTGAGAAGGGACATTGTACGGTGTTACGCATTTTCAGTTCTACTGCATGGCACAGAATCATGAACTTTAACTCAGACTACCATAATAATAAAAAAAGAAGCATTTGAAATGTGCATTTATCACAGTCGCAGGATGTTATGAATTTCATGGATGGAGAGGGTGACTAACAAAGAAGTGTTAAAGAGAATGTACGAAGATCATGAAATTATAAAACATAATATGCAGAAAATTAGAATATTTTGGTCATATAATGAGAAATTAAAAATATAGACTGTTGCAGCTGATTATACAAAGGAAAATACATGGGGGGGGGAAGTGTAGGAAGACGAAGAACATCTGGCTGACAAACCTTAGAGAATGGGTCGGGCAATACAACATCATTGTTCAGAGCGGCCATATCTAAAGACTGCTCAACCATGATCATGTGCCATCTCCTATCTCTGGTAGGAGAGGAGGAGGAGATGGAGGAGGAAGAAGAAGAAGAAGGTGGATTGGAGAGAAACAGTGGGATACGGTGATCTCTGGATACAAACTCTACAGGTAGGACCAGGAAGGAGGTGTTGCTCTGTATGTCAAAGAGGACATAGTGTTGAGCAGACTAGAAAACCTAAAAGGGGCAGACTCTTCCACAGAAGCGCTGTGGGTGACAATACCAGGCTCCAAAACTAATTTAGTACTAGGAACATGCTGTCGTCCCCCAGAGCAGAATTCTCAGGGTGATCTTGAGATGGAAAATGGGAAACAAAGGGAGGTCGTCTTTGCATCACGAAACAGCCCGCCCTGGGTTAAATATAAGAACCCCAAGAGCAGGACAGCACCTGCTCTAAAGGTGACAGAGATTCGGCTTATGAATTGCCACATTCTCACCATTTTGCTGCTGTCGGATCCGTCCCTCGAGTAACAGATCGAGTACTTGAGGGGGAAATATTCGAGGAGTAGCCAGGAACTGGGGGGCTTCCATTCCAAATGCAGTTTCTTCCTCTCCCCTGGGATTGGGGAGACCTTCACGTCTTCTGGGGGGTCAGGCTTGACTAAAAAAAATGAAACAAAGGCCATAGAGAAGAGGGAATCGTACAAAAACTCGACCAAGCGACTGAGAAGGATTTGACCATAGGCAAGATGTGAACAATACATAGAATGGGGAAAACTGGCTAAGTCCGTTTTATAAATGAGCACAAAAGCTACTACTAGCCTGCAAAAACTTATTTATTAGTCAGTGAAGAGGAGGGGATTTCCTTTTCATAGAATCATAGAAAAGTAGAGTTGGAAGGGGCCTACAAGGCCTTCGAGTCCAACCCCCTGCTCAGTGCAGGAATCCAGGTCAAAGCATCCCTGACAGATGATTGTCCAGTTGCACCTTGAATGCCTCCAGAGTGGGAGAGCCCACCACCTCCCTAGGTAGTTGGTTTCATTGTCTTATTGCTCTAACAGTCAGGAATTTTTCCTGATGTTTAGGTGGAATCTGGGTTCCTGTAACTTGAGCCCATTATTCCATGTCCTGCAAACTGGGATGATCGAGAAGAGATCCTGGCCCTCCTCTGTGTGACATCCCTTCAAGTACTGGAAGAGTGCGATCATATTGTTTTTGTTTTTCTCCATGGCTGGCATGGAAATGCAGTTTACTAACTTATTACCAGGCTAGCAAAGTAATAATAATAATAATAATAATAATAATAATAATAATAATAATAATAATAATAATGCCTTCTATCAAGCTGTCTAGTGGAGAAGGGATGGAGCAATTCGTCTCTGTTGGTTTCCACAGCTAGCACAGAAAGCAAATGGTCTGGAAGAGGAGCGACAGAGAAACCAGTCCCTTCGCCACCAGCTTACTCGCCTGCACAGAATTCCTGATCACCTATGGCGACTAGGCAAACGGTTAAAACTACCAGGCTGGTGTAAATGCTTGCTCGTCCTTTAGAAGTGGTGAAATTGCACTTCATGTGAACTTGAATTTTGATCAACACAGAGAGACTAGAAAATTTGAAAGGAGCTAATTTACTGTGGCAGACTGGAACACAAAAGTGTCTGCCGTGGTAAATGTGTTAGTCTTTCAGATGCCATAGGATTCTGCAGCAGGATTCACTTTGCTTTACCTCTTGAATGTTGATTTGTCTGTGTGTTTTCCCTTCCAGACTCTGCATTTAATGCTTCTCATTTGGGTACTGGTGGTGAGAAGATTTTTGCTTAAAGGCGCAAAACTATGCATGTTTGGATCCAGCATTCCCCAGCCAGCACAGCTGGCTGGGGAAACATAGGATTGCACCCTAAATGAACTATGATGGCTGCAGAGGGGA
Source organism: Shinisaurus crocodilurus (assembly GCA_021292165.1). Classification (NCBI taxonomy): domain Eukaryota; kingdom Metazoa; phylum Chordata; class Lepidosauria; order Squamata; family Shinisauridae; genus Shinisaurus; species Shinisaurus crocodilurus. The sequence continues at coordinate 87,387,543 of CM037882.1, read as the reverse complement.
GAGACGGGGAGTTCCAAATTGGGAAGGAATCCCAAAGACACATGCAAGCAAAGACTTTGAATTCTAATTCGAAGGTTGCGTGAAGAAGAGGCATGGCAGCGGTTGGGCTAATTTGGGCCGTCTGGTTTTCTTCTTCCCTTCCCCCTCCCCTCTCTTGATTCTGCCTTTCTCTTCACCCTTGTTTCCTTACCCTTCTTCGGAATGTGCCAACGTCCTTGGAGCTGGAGTAGGGAGTACCTGGTAGATTAATGGCAGCTGAGACACAACAGGTTATCTGCAGAGCTGTAACACCCAAGGCCAGAGCTAATTGGGATGAAGTCATACGAAAGTACCCGCAGCTGAGAAGGGGTGGGGGACCCTCCTTCATGAATCAGGCAAGAAAGTTCTGCCTAGCAGGATGATGGGATTGGTGGAGATTGGGCGGGAAAGGAGTCCGAGTTTTAGTTAAAAGGGTCTGGTCAGGGGGGTTCTTTGTTCTTCGGATCTGAATGCTATGGGAGTTCCATCATGGGCAAGTATGCCTGAGATTTCAGGATAGGTGGGGGAGCTAGGCCTGGTTTGGCTCAAGCGGTTCTTTGCAGACTTTTGGGTTTGTTTTAGATAATCTTTTAGAGACCCTTTTTATTCCTTTTCCCTCACAACGACCTTACCTCACCCCTTCTTATAAGGGATTAGTTTTATATGTATTGGACCATTGGAGACCCTACACTGCATAACTTTTTATTTTTGTTTTAATAAAGTCTCCATCTTAATAATTGTGTGTTCCTCCTTTGTTTGCAAGGCTGGGCTGCTACACCAATTTGGTGCAAAGGGAACCGGGCAGGTGGGTGGCAGTCCCAGGGTTAATTGGTACTGCAGCCTACCTGGTAGGGCTGGCAAGCAGCAGTCCTTCACAGGTTGGTGTGGCCTTTCATTGCTGTTCTTCAATAAAGGAACCTGGAAGGGAGACTCCAGCATGAAACAGCTTAATTAGAATTTGTTCCCGCCCCCAACAACAACAACAAAGTTTGATTCTATCTCTTTAGGCTTGAATGGAGACAATGGTTTCCCATCCCATTGCAGATGTCCATTAATTTAGCAATGCTGGGATGATCATGTTATCACCAATGCCTGGTGGTGTGCATATTTTGCTGACCAGCTTTGACTGGTTTGCCGGCTACGGCCTCTCCTGGACAGGGATCACTTGGCCAAAGTTGTATAGGCGCTAGTAACCTCAAGACTGGATTACTGCAATGCACTCTATGTGGGGCACCCTTGAGGCTGGTCTGAAAGCTGGAATTAGTGCAGAATGCAGCAGGTCGGCTGTTGGCCGGAGCTAACCCTTTCAGCACACAATTCCTTTGCTGAGGGAACTGCACTGGCTGCCCATTCACTACCAGGCCAAGTTTTAGGTTCTGGTACTAGTGTACAAAGCCCTGAAAAACTTGGGACAAGGATACCTGAGAAAGCGCCTTCTCCCTCACCAAACTGCCCAGTCACTGAGGTCATCGGAGGATATGCTCCTGGTGGTTCTGCCTGGACCTCTGGTCCAATTGGAGACCACGCAGAGAAGAGCCTTTAGTGTGGTGGCTCCATTTCTCTGGAACTTCCTGCCTCTGGAGATGAGGCAGGCACCAACATTGAATTATTTTCAGCACCTCCTGAAAAACACTTTTATTTCAGGAAGCCTTCCTGATCTAACCAGCCACAGTTTTATAGATACAATTTCATTTCAACATATAGTTTTATTCTTTTATGCCTTTTATCTGTTATTGTTCACTGCTCCGAAATCTCTGTACTATATACATCTTGTAAATATAAAATAAAATAAATGTTAATTTTAATTGAATTATCACCAGCTACGTCTGTCCGGGGGGTGGGGGAGTAGCATGGATCCTCAGAAATTCTCACATTGTTTGGGAGGGTCACCCCTGACCCAATGTATCTCCAGTTTCTAAGGCAGCCTTCCTCAACATGGCGCCCTCCAGATGTGTCAAAGTACAACTCCCATCATCCCCAACCAACATGTCTCTGCTGGCTTGGGGTAATGGTGGAGTTGTAGTCCAGACACATCTGGAGGTTGCCAAATAGGGGAAGGCTGTTAGAAGGTAACAAAATAGCCATCAGACAGACTTTTGTCCCGACAAACAGGTCACAGAATGTGACTATCCTGCCTCTGCTAGAGGACAGCCCATTTTTGAACAAAACCATGCGGGCCGGCACAAAGGGATCCATTGGGAAGACTGGGGGAATCCGTGCAGGGGGCGATTCTGCGGGAACTCACGGATCTGGTCCAGGAAGATATAGAAAAGGCTGGTTGCCGTCCCCAGAGGGTTCACCGCCGTCACATTCAGCACATAAGGATTGATCGAGAACATCTCCACGTTGTCGATGGAGCAGCTGTTGGCTCCTGCGATGGGTTGGACGCACTCGAACACCTCCCCTTCCGTGCCGTGCCTGATTCGAAAAGAGGCACGTGGTTAGTGCAGTGGTCCCTGTCCAAAGAGCTTCGGCGATTGGGCGGTATAAAAATGTAAGAAAAAACAGGAAGATAAGGAAGTGAATTGAGCATCTGGATCACCCATTGCCAGCTTTGGTTGGCGTGCCAACTACGCCTGTTCCTGCATAGGGATAGCCAGTGGAGGCTGGTGGTCCCAATGTCAGTGGGGCTGTGTATCTGCTCCGTATTTTAGTCTGAACTTTAAAGCTATCCAGGGCGCTGGACCTATTTTAGGGCTTGGGTTCAGCACCGTGGATAGCTCCTCTACAGTTCAGACTAAAATCCAGAGTACACTGCTCTGCTGATATTGGAGCCACCTGCCTGTTCCTGAATAGGGATAGGCTAGCCGTTGCGATCTGCACGCTGGGAACCTCACGATGAGACTGCTGCAGTGCGCTGTAGGTGTGGGGCTGTCCCCCTTGCGCCTGGCTTGGAAGCTGCAGCTAGTGCAGAATGCAGCAGCTGGGAGTGTCGGAGGAATCCACAACGGATTCAGATGAGTTCGGATTTCTCTGAAGCCAACTTGCGGATTCCTCAGCAAGCCGGCTTTTTCCGAGTCACACAGATTCCACAGACTTGCTGACTGTTTTGTTTTGTTTTTTAAACTTTGGGGGGATTTGCACCAATGCACACTTGCGCAAATGGATTAGCATATATATTATATAATATATTATATAATATAATAATCTTTTTAGGGATTCTTTATATATATATATATATATATATATATATATAATCTTTTTAGGGATTATTTAGGGATTATCTTTTTAGGGATTATCTTTATATATATATATATATATATATATAAAGAATCCCTAAAAAGATTATTATATTAAATATATATGGTCACCCAGTGAGCTTCATGGCCGAGTGGGGACTAGAAATATATATATATATATATATATATATATATATAAAGAATCCCTAAAAAGAATCCAATTTTGTCAATGAAAGGACAATGGGATGAAAGACACCTGACAAAAATCTGCGAAACACAGAACGGATTTAACAAAATCCGTACTTCCCTTTCAGCGGAGCACTGAATTATACCCATATTACATCTGTGTTAAAAGAAAGAGCTGCACTGGCTGCCTATTAGCTACCGAGCCATGTTCAGTGTTTTGTCGCTGGCATACAAAGCCCTAAACGACTCGGGACCAGGGTACCCAGCAAAGTATCTTGCCAAATGCACTCCCTGACATCATCCGAAGAGGTCTTGCTGGTCATCCCAGGAGCAACAGCATGTCCTCGGGTAGTGGCACGTGAATGGGCCTCCCAGGGAGTGGCACCCATTCTCTGGAACACCCATGCATTGTTCGAGAGGCATTTCTTCCCTCCCGACCATCTTTTTTTCCTTTTGTGTCGTGTCTTTGTTGACTGTAAGCCTGTGGAGCAGGGAACAGTCTTGCTTTTACGGATTGTACAGAAGCAGCACTGGGAGCCTTTTGGAGCGAGGAACGCAATTTTAAAAATGCCTTAAATATAAGAAAGAAAGAAAGAAAGAAAGAAAGAAAGGAGAGTCTCAGGTGAGCAGAGCTCAATGATTGTGATGAAAGAGTAAGACTACAAGCCCAGCAAGATATTTTTTTCTCCTTACGCTCCTGCTTTTTACCTGTAGGTGGAGAAGAAAGAAGTGACCAGGTGTGCCTCGGTTCCCAAGTTCCAGGTGCAATTGATGGCTGGATAGCTGGCAGAGCGGCACTGGACTGAAGGTTTCTCAGGTGGGTCTGTGGGAAGGGAGCAAAAAACAAAGGTGAAGGAGACGGCCCCAGTTTGGTCCCTCATCCTTCCCTGTCAGATAATTCAGGGTTTGTTTGTTTTTGTTACATTTGGGTTTTGTATACATTTGGATTTTGTATACATCCCGAGCCATCCAGCTGCTTCCAGGGAACCAACAAGCAGAGCGCGAAGGCCACAGAGATCCCCTACTGCAGCCTTCCCCAACCTAGCCACGCTGGCTGGGGATGATGGGAGTTGCAGTCCAACATAAATGGAGGGCACCAGACTGGGGAAGGCTGCCCTGCTACTCCCCAGCAAATAGTATTCAAAAGTGACATGCTCCTTCTAAAAACCGGGCTTCCAGGTATCGTGACTAATATCCACTGATAGCCTTATCCTGCCGTGGTTTTGTCTACTCTCTGTGGCGTAGTGGTGAGAGTGTTGGACTGGGACTCGGGAGATCCGTGTTCTAGTCCCCTCTCGGCCATGAAGCTCACTGGGTGACTTTGGGCCAGTCACTGACTCTCAGCCTAATCTACCCCACAGGGTTGTTGTGAGGATAAAATGGAGAGGAGGAGGATTATGTAAGCCGCCTTGGGTTCCCTACAGGGAAAAAAGATGGGGTATAAATATAATAAAAAAATAAAAAAATAAATTCACCATTGCATCATTTCTAGGTCTCCGTTTCAAGATTTTGACCACTTTTTCAGGATCTCCAGAGGAAGGAATAACCTGTCAGGATCAGGGTAGGCATGGCTGGGCAGCTGCCGAGGGCTGGTGATGAAAGTGGGGAGCAGGGGAGGCCGCTGCCTCCTGGCTCATCGGCTCCCTGTCTGTCAAGCGAGCAAGTGGGAGCGAGGAGGAGGAGGAGGAGGAGGAGGAAGAGCAGCTGGCAGTGGCTGTGTTAGAGGGCGGCCCAGTAGAGCTGGAGCCCCGAATCTTTCACTGGGAACCCCAAATCTCTGAAAGGTCATCTGCCCCACCCCCTTGCTCTCCATGGGCACTCACTGAAAGAAAGGTCCAGGCCCCCCGGTGATCTCTGTTGCATCCAATACCCCTGGATTAGCTGGCTTTTGGCCCACATGTGCCTCCTCTCCTGCTGCCCCCCACCCTTGAATCTTTCTGCCTGAGGTTTTTTCCTGTAATTAAATGCCCTCCTCTCCCCTGGCCATACACCCCTTTTTATAAATAGGGGTGTCCTTAGGAGACAGGGGCCTTGACAGATGCACAAAGAGAGAAACTTTAGAGCAGGGGTTCTCAACCGGGGGGAATTCCCCCCAGGGGGGGGAAATTTTAGGGTTGGGGGGGAATTGGGACCACAGACTCAAACTGCTGGCTGGAATACTGATCTTTCTACAAATTACAATTCTACAGATTGTGCATAATCTACAGGACATCACACCTTATTGTATGGCACTATTAAGTCATACAACCTTGGAAAGGGAGGGAATTACATTCTGACATATGGTGAAAAGGGTGCAGGGGGCAAAAAAGGTTGAGAACCACTGCTTTTGAGCATCTGTAAATCAGCGTATACAAATTTGTGCTTTTTTGTTTGTTTTTTCGTCCTGTGGGCCTGAGCCCCGGATCTTTTCAGTACCTAGCACCACCCCTGGCAACAAGGGTGGAGAGAAGGCTGATGTCTTACCCTGCTCAGGTGGAAGTTCGGGAATCAAGGGAGGGTGTGTGTGGTTTCTGCTTGGCTTGGCCAGCACTTAGTGGCACAGGCCTCCCCAACAACTCAGCAGGTGCTTAAGGGCTGTAGCGCAGTCGAGACCAAACCGGGGACAGACTAAATCAGTGTTCTCCAACCTTGGGTCCCCAGATGTTTTTGGCCTACAACTCCCAGCATGCCCCAGCCAGCTATGCTGGCTGGGGCATGCTGGGAGTTGTAGGCCAAAAACATCTGGGGACCCAAGGTTGGAGAACACTGGACTAAATAAAGACTGAATCACAGGGACTACAGACGCACAAGTGGCAAATAGGCGGGGTTGTTTGTTTGCCTGTTTCACTCACAGCCCAGCTTCAGATGGACCCTTTGCAGCATCCGCCCAGTGGTGGCTTCGTGGCAACTGTATTCCCCCTCTTGATCCAGGCTGGCATTTTGCAAGGCCAGGCTGCCGTCTGCTCTCGCCAGTGTCGAGATGCCTCCCGACGACGAGCCGTTCACTTTCCATTCCACCACAGGCATGCCTTCGGGGACAGGGCACGGCAAGACCACTTCGGGTGCCCCAAGGTTGGCATAGTGCCAGTCTATGGGGCCCACTGTGCCAATAACAACAAACATCATCATCATCATCATCATCATCATCATCATCATCATCATCATCGGCCCACATGCCTGAGGCTCCTCATCTCTCCTCATCTCTCCTTTCGGGGTATACTGCTTTCGATCCTCTAGTTTCACTTCTGTTTTTTTCAGAGCACTTTCCCATTGCTTGGTGTATTTGTGCTATTCCGCTATAGCACAGCTTCACCTAGAGGCTGTATAGCAGAAAAGCAGGAAAGGAAGAGCTCTTACTTTGTGCTTGGATCTCAATGATGCGATGAAACTGAAAGTAGATACAGCGATTAACAGCACAATAAATGCCTCATGTAGAAATGCCCCTTAGTACATCTGGCTCAGTTTTGTCTACATCGACCGGCAACGATTTCAGGCAGGGGTCTTTCCCAGCCCACTGGGAGATGCCAGGGACTGACTGAACCTGGAATCTTTTGTGTACAAAGCAATCGGCCACTAAAATATAGTCCTTCTCCCAAAAAACAAAGTAAGGTTCCAGTCCTCATGGTTCTGAATGCACAGCTGTTTTAAATAGGGCACAGAAAGCTGCCTTGTACTGAGGCACATAACTGGTTTGTCTAGCCTTGTTGTGCTGGCCCTGACTGACAGCGGCTGTGCAGGGTTTCAGGCAGAGGGGGTATTTCCCAGCCCTACCTGGAGATGTCAGGAATTGAACTCGGGACCTTCTGCATGCAAAGCAGGTGCTCTACCACTGAGCTCCAGCCCTTCCCCACTCAAATGAAAGTTGTGTTTAGCAGGAATCGAACCTGCTTAGATTAGAAGGCAGCTATGCTCATTGCTACACCACCAGCCCTTGTCCCTGTATAAGCTTGGGCTAGCTTTGATATGACAGGTGCTGGGGCTGACAGGCTCCCACATTTGCGGTTAGGGTGGTACAAAGTTTACTCCAACTGCTGACTGTTCCACATGGACTTCAGTGCACAATGGTGCTGTCCACTTAACTATAGTGCATGCTGAATGAAACCGTAGAGGCTGCCAAATGACATGCCAATATCAGAATTGATCTGCTCTTGGGATCCCAGTGATCTTATCCTAGTCTTGACAACAAAAGGTGGGTGCGTGTGAAAAGTGTGCTCTGGAGGACAGGGCAAGAGAAGTCCCAGGAAGCAAGGTGCTAGACCTCATGAAGTTTTAGTAAATTTGCACAGGGCTTCAGAATTATGAAGCAAATAACTAAGGGTGCAATCCTATGTGTGTTTAGACAGGGGGGAAAAGGCCTGGCTGGGGCATGCTGGGAGTTTTAGGCCTTTTTTCTGTCTAAACACGCATAGGATTGCAACCTTAGCCACCAAAACGACAAGGCCTTGCATTCATCCACTAGGAAGTGGGCTTCCCATCCATACCTTCCTCTTCATTGAGCCAAGCGCTGTCTCCATACGACGCGGAGCAGGATGGCAGGGCGAAGGCAAGGATCAGCACCCTCTGCATCTTCAAGGTTAGGAAGAGAGATTTGAAAGAATCTTTAAACTTCTATAGTGGAATTGCGAAAATACACGAGAGCTTCTCCTTGCGGTTCATTGCACCCTTTCCAAATAATGCTACACTTTCCCTGCTCGCAGAAATGCTTGGGAAGCACGGGAGAGGCCCTCGAGGAGGAGGACGGCGTGCAAAGCACCCGCAAACTGCCGCGAGTGACGAATCATGCGCACGCAATAAATGCCTTGTGTGGAGAAGCACCAAGATGTTCCTCCTGCCTCCTGCTGTCCAACCTAAATCTATCCTTCTGTGATTTTAAGCACATTAGATCTATCCCTGTGGTCTGAGGCAGCAGAGAACAAGCCATTGCCGTCTTCTACTCGATGGCTCTTCCGGGATTTGTAGAGTACTATAGTGTGTGTCCCCCGCCCCAGTCTTCTCCAAGCTGAACATACCCAGTTCCTTCAACCTCTCCTAATAGGACTTGTTTTCCACACCCCAGAACATCTTGACTGCCCTCCTCTTCTGATTTCTCTCTATCCTTCTTAAATTGCGATGCCCAGAACTGGGCACAATACTGCAGATGAGGCCTGGCTACCAAAGAATAAAGCGGAGCTATTACGATCTGTGCCTTGGAAACTATGGTTTTATTAATGCTGCCTAAAACGACATTAGCCTTTTTTGCAGCTGCGTCACACTGCTGACTCATGTTCAGCATGTGATTGACTACAACCCTTTTAGGTAGGTTAGGCTGAGAGTCAGCGACTGGCCCAAAGTCACCCAGTGAGCTTGATGGCCGAGTGGGGACTAGAACCCAGATCTAACCTCTATGCCACATGGGCTCTCCGTAGCATTTCTGGCCTAAATGCAGAACTTTGCATTGGTTTCTGTTGAGTTTCATTTTCATATTGATTGTATACATGGTGCTGACTCAGGGGTGGTGCTAGGTGCTGAAAAGGTCTGGGGCTCAGGCTCTCAGGACTAAAAAAAATGCACAAATGTGCATATGTTAATTTACGTATGCTCTAAAGTCTCTGTGTCTTTAAAGGAGTCTGCCTCCTAAGGACACCCCTATTTGTAAAAAGGGATGTATGGACAGGGGAGAGGAGGACATTTGATCTCAGAAAAAAACCTTAGGCAGAAAGATTCAAGGGGGGCAGCAGGAGGGGAAGCACATGTGGGCAAAAAGCCAGCGAATCCAGGGGGGATCCGATGCAACAGAGATCACCAGGGCCTCTGTCCCTTTCTTTCTTTCCGTGAGTGCCCATGGACAGCAGGGTGGTGAGGCAGACAGGCTCCCAGAGATGTGGGGCTCCTGATGAAAGATCCGGGGCTCCAGCCCTAGTAGGCTGCCCCCTAACACCGCCTCTGCTGGGCCCCCACTGGAATTCTGGGATAATGTCCGTGATGCTCTTCCAAGGCTCAGGAGCACTAGGCAGCAAAGCGCCAAGCATGATTAACTATCCTACATACACGAACAGCCATCTCAGTTCTCTGAACGGCGACCCTCACGCAGCCAAAACAATGTCATCCACGCACAAGAGGTCGGTCTCTGCCGGCTCGGGGGGGGAACCCCCAGGTTTGCAGAAGTATAACAACAACAAAATACTAACCATCCCCTAACACTGCCTTTGTGTTGACGTAATAATAATAACCACAACACTGAACAGCCCCAAAGCGTCTTTTTTCTTTAAAGGGAAAGATGGGAAGAAGGACTCACCAGAAGCAAAGAATTTGCCATCTGAGGCTGAAGAAATGAGCATCTCTCTTTCGAAAAGTGGCTCTCCATCCAATTTTGCCTCAGTCCACTGGCGTTCTCGTTTCTTCACCCTTTACCTCCTCACAGTTTGGCTCAGGAAGTTTTTCTCGTCAGATGAGCCGTTTCCCAGAGATGGGTTGGGGGACAGCCAAAGCCCGCTGGATCGGATTTCCTTTCTCCATCACACCTCTGACATGGACATCCGCAACTGGCAAAAACAAACGCTTCAAGAGACATCCCCGAGTGTGTGCATGTGTGTGTGTTCTTTCCTGTCCTTTAACATTTTCTGTCACAATTTTAAATTAGCAGGGGGCTTAACGACCAGTTTGATTGTGTTTAACACTCACAACAACCTTGCGAGGAAGGCTACCTGGCCAGGATTTAAAACAAAAACAAAAACGCTGGCCTAGGCGGTATTTTTTGGTTTTTGGGAAGCTGTTAAAAATGCAAAGAGCAATTATTATTATTATTATTATTATTATTATTATTATTAAAATTATTATTATTTCGATAGCTTTTCCTACTGTCTTTAAGGGCACAATCCTATGCAAGTTTAGACAGAAAAAAGGCCTACAACTCCCAGCATGCCCCAGCCAGTTCTGTCTAAACTTGCATAGGAATGTGCCTTAAATCATTTTGTTGATTTCAATTCTTGTAGGTTTTTAAATTTTTTTACTTATAAACGTACAAACAAGAAAAACACCACACATATTACAAAAAGTAACCGTTACAAATAAGACATATACACATGCTTTCTCAAACAAATCTGAACAACTTAACAGACACCAAGCAATCGAAGTTATCCAAATTTTCCTAACCTTCACATAAAATACATTACAGTCCAGTATCCATATCAAGAATTTATACTGATAGTGCAAAAGCTCTATATCTATTAATGTCCAAACTGAATTGTTGTTTCATATAGATAATAAATGGCATCTGAAGTTGTTCAAACTTTTGTTTTTGTTGTCTATCTTAACGCTGGTGAATCAGTTCTGTTAATTTAACCATTGAGGCAATATATGCCAATTTCTTATTAATCCGTTCCTTAAATAGAAGGAATAGTAGCTAATCTCCCTTTGGGAACCATGACTAATTTTGCAGCTATTAAATTTTTTCCTACCAATCCCACATGCTTGTTTCTTTCAACGCCATTAAGGGTGCAATCCTATGCATGTTTAGACAGAAAGAAGTCCTACAATTGCCAGCATTCCTATGCATGTTTAGACAATCCTATGCATGCAATCCTATACATGTTTAGGATGCAATCCTATGCACTTTTAGACATGTATTGGATTGCAATCCTATGCATGTTTAGACAGAAAAAAGTCCTACAATTCACAGCATTGGCTGGGGAATGCTGGGAGTTGCAGGACTTTTTTTTTTTTCCTGACTAAACGTGCATAGGATTGCACCCTAAGATATTCAAGCAAGATGCTCACCAGACTCATGGGTATATAGGGTGATATCTGTATTTATCATTGGGAACGGTTGTTCATGAAAAGGTGGGATGAGAAGTCTGGCACTGTCATGTTTTTGGCACCAAATGAAGACATGCTTATTTCCCAAAGCCCTTGGACATTAGTTCTGGCCCAATGGTTGCAGGCTGTCTTTTGTGGTGTTCATTCTAGGATGTGAGAGGGGATGGAAGAGGATTGTGTACTGTGGATGAACACTTCTCGTATTGTGTCGTTTTTAGATTACATTTTTAGGGAGTTCATTTTTATCTGTATTATTGTGCTGATTATAGTTTATATTGATTTGGGGTGTGTGTGTTCTGTTAGACTCAATAAGGATCTCTGTATCTGTGTGTGTAAGTCACTTCCGAGTGCTGTTTGTGGTGGGAAGTGATGCATGCATTTAATAAAGAACTCTGACATCATAAGAACATAAGAACATCAGAAGAGCCCTGCTGGATCAGACCAAGGGACCATCTAGTCCAGCATTCTGTTCACACAGTGGCCAGTCAGCTGCCCACGGGAAACCCACAAGCAGGGCATGAGTGCAACAGCACCTTCCTGCGCATGTTCCCCAGCAACTGGTGTACACAGGCACACTGCCTCTGATCCTGGAGGTAGCATGGAGCCATCAAGACCACTGACCTACTCCTCCATGAATTTGTCCAATCCCCTTTCAAAGCTGTGCAAATTGGTGGCCATCACTGCATCTTGTGGCAGTGAGTTCCATTAACTCTGTGCCGTGTGAAGAAGGACTTCCTTTGCTCTGTCCGGAATCTCCCGCCAAGCAGCTTCATGGGATGACCCACTTGGGGTTCTAGTATTAGGAGAGGGGGAGAAAAATGTCTCCCTCCCCACTTTCTCCAGCCCATGCCTCCTTTTGTACACCTCTATCATGTCTCCCCTCACTTGCCTTTTCTCTAAGCTAAACAATCCCAGCTCTCGTAACCTTTCCTCATAGAGGAGTTGCTCCAGCCCCAGGATCATTTGAGTTGCCCTTTAGTTAAGGATAATGTAGATACATCTTAGGCTCTCGATGTCCCAGTTTTGCCTTCCTAAGATTGGCACGATCTTCACTGCCGCCGTCTTTTGGAAGACACCAAGGTTGCAAGAGCCATCAATTGTCGGACAACGTTAATTGCTCGTCTTTCTCTGCCTGACCCTCATCCTGTTTCCAAGCCGATTAATTGGGAGTGCGTCTGAGGCCATGGTCCTTGTGGGAGGCGGAAGGGGGCGAGAGATCACTTATGAAACACTGAATGCTCTCTAGTTGGCCCTTTGCACTGGCAAACGTGGAGGTCCAATTTCTCATGTCGGATGTGATCAGAAAGTGGCGAGACCATGGTTAAAAGAGAGAGCGACAGCCGTCAGACAACACAAGGCTATTCATGGCTACTATGCCACCTCCAGTATCGGAGGCAGCATGCCTATGTACTCCAGTTGCTGGGGAACATGGGCAGGAGGGTGCTGTTGCACTCCTGTCCTGCTTGTGGGATCCCTGTGGGCAGCTGGTTGGCCACTGTGTGAACAGAAGGCTGGACTAGATGGACCCTGGGTCTGATCCGGCAGGGCTCTTATGTTCTTAATAACCTACACTCAAGGGTTGAGTGTGGCTTGTCATTGAACCGTGGGTTGCTGTGTTATCTGAACCCAGCCATGCTAACAAGCCATGGCTTGTTAACCAGGGACAACCCATGAAGAGAACCCATGGTTTGTTGTTAGGTTATAAACTGTGGATTGTTCGTGGTTAACAAACCATGGCTTGTTATCACAGCTGGGTTCAGATAGCACAGCAACCCACGGTTCAAGGACAAGCCACACTCAACCCTTGAGTGTGTGGGTTATCGTGTTGTCTGAACCCAGCCAGTGTGTCTTTTGTCTTCACCTGATGCCACCCTATGCAACAGGCCTCATCTTGAGTAATGTACTGCGTCCAGTTCTGGGCACCACACTTTAAGAAGGACGTAGACAAACTGGAGAGGGTTCAGAGGAGGGCAACAAGGATGATAAAGGGACTGGAAACAAGGCCCTATGAGGAGAGACTGAAAGAACTGGGCACGTTTAGCCTTCAGAAGAGGAGACTGAAGGGAGATATGATCGCACTCTTCCAGTACTTGAAGGGATGTCACACAGAGGAGGGCCAGGATCTCTTCTCGATCATCCCAGTTTGCAGGACACGGAAGAATGGGCTCAAGTTACAGGAACCCAGATTCCACCTAAACACCAGGAAAAATTTCCTGACTGTCAGAGCAATAAGACAATGGAACCAACTACCTATGGAGGTGGTGGGCTCTCCCACTCTGGAGGCATTCAAGGTGTGGCTGGACGGCCATCTGTCAGGGATGCTTTGACCTGGATTCCTGCATTGAGCAGGGGGTTGGACTCGATGGCCTTGTAGGCCCCTTCCAACTCTACTATGATTCTATGTATTTTGCAGCCGTAGATTTGCTGGATCTACCAGGGCATGTGCTGACGCCGTGGGTTATCGTGTTGTCTGAACTCGGCTATTGTCCAAGCCTTCCTACCTGACGTTGGGCTTGGGGAAAACCTGGCAAGGCTGAAGTTCAACAGGTGCAGCTTTGCCAAGCATCAGAGAAACTTTAACTCCGATCAGCCCCAGCCAGCATGGCCAATGAACAAGGATGCTGGGAGTTTTACCCAACAACAGAGGGCCAGATGGTCCCCACCTCTGCACTAGCTAAACCCTGAATAAATTCCCGCCTGACACATCCCTAATTATAACACAGTGCTCCCCACCACCACCACCACCCCAAACGAATTGTGAAACGATTTTCGGGAAGCAAATGGTCACTCCAATGATCAAGTGTCCTGTTCATGCCAACTTCACCCAGTTTCAAATGTATGCAAAACTTCTCTCCGCGGAGACGGAGAATACAGCTGCGTCAGACACAAGGCACTTAATGGCAAATACATTTTAATAGGAACGATTTTTTAAATAATTTTTTTTAAAAAAATAAAAACAATCACACGGCAGGGAGGTGGCTTTGGAATTTCACAAAAGCCTTCCTCGGATTTGATGTGCAGGTAAATAAAGGGTGTGTGTGGAGCAAGGACAGAGGTTGCAGATCAGAGGTTTGGGGGCGGAGGGAAGGAATTCCTGACGCTCTGGCTGGATGAATGAAGTTGGGTCGTGCCTGGCGCAAAAGATCGAAGGTTGCAACCAAGGAGCAAAAAGCTTCCTGGGTTAGGAGGAACCAGGCCAGACTCTTAGGGTGCAAGCCTATCAGCATGTTTAGACAGGAAAAAGGCCTACAACTCCCAGCATGCCCCAGCCAGCTGGCTGGGGCATGCTGGGGTTTGTAGGCCTTTTTCCTGTCTAAACACGCATAGGATTGCACCTTTGGTCCACCTAGCCCAATATTGACCATACTGGCAGGAGGTCTCCGGGGTCTTGAGTTCCCAGAGACCTGCTACCTGGTCCTTCTACCTGGAGATGCCAGGGATTTAACTGGGGACCTTCTGCATGCAAAGCAGGGGCTCTGCCCCTTGGCTAAGGTCCTTCTGCGAAAGTAAGCTTCTAGTCCTCATAGTTCTGAAAGAAAAGTTAGTTTGAATAGGAACACAGGAAGCTGCCTTGAACCAAACCATTCTGTATGGTCTGCTCTGGCTGTCATTGGACCTCCAGCAACTCAGGGTCTGTTCACTGATCCTTCTAACTGGAGATCCCAGGGAATTGAACCCGGGACCTCCTGCATGCAAAGCAAGGGCTCTACCACTGAGCTATGGCCCTTCCCCCTAAAAGCAAAGTAAGGCTCCTGTCCTTATGGTTCTGAATCAAGGGCTGATTTAAATTGGAACAAACCAAGTGAGAACTTTGGTCCACCTGGCTCAATATTGTCTACACACTGACTAGCAACTACTCTCCAGGGGTCTCAGATGAGGGATCTTCCCCAGCCCTACCTGGAGATGCCGGGGATCGAACCTGGGACTTTCTGCATGCAAAGCAGGGGCTCTACTATTGAGCTATGGGCTTTCCTTTAAAAAATAAAGTTAAGGTTCCGGACCTCATGATTCTAAAAGTACATAGGGACCTAGGAAACTGCCTTCCACCGAGTCAGACCCTTGGTCCATCAGACAGGGACCTTTCCCACTACCTGGAGGTGCTGGGGACCAAACCTGGGACCTTATCCATGCAACGCAGGGACTCCACTACTGAACTATTGCCCATCCCCTAACAATAAACTAAGATTCCAGTCCTCATGGTTTTGATAAAGGGCTGATTTTAAATAGGAATATATGAAGCTGTGCTATACCACATTGGACCCCTGATCCACCTAGTTCAATATTGTCTACACTGACCGGGAGCGGCTCTCCAGGGGTTCCAGATGGGGTTCTTCCCCAGCCCTACCTGGAGATGCCTGGGATCGAACCTGGGACCTTCTGCATGCAAAGCAGGAGCTTGGCGACGGAGTTACTGTCCCTCCCTAATCCCCGCTTTCATATATGGCAGATGGGGGCTATGCTTGCACCCTCACAGCAGCCAACATCTTGTCCTCCCCCCACCCACCCCGAATATGTGTTGGGTTTTGCATAGGCAGAACGAGATTACCACCTGACATCGAGATTATCACCTGACCTGGTGAGTGTCTCTTGAGTTCAAGTACACAAGGCCTTTGGTCACGAGACATGGTCTCGAGGTGATGTGACTCAGCAACCTTGAACAGGTTTAGCAGATCAACATGTTGATGAATAGGTTATACAACTGGGTGAGTAATATCCTATTTATAGGTGGTATAAAGCTAGCACACTTGCTGATAGCTTCACTTCCGTCATCCTCCTCTTGCTTGCTGTCTCTCGTCTCGACATGTTCTTGGACTTCACTTCATCTAGCCTTACCACTGGGGTAGTGGATTTGAGTCTGCAATGATGTAGTGAGTAGAGATGCATTGATTGCCTTAATCCCATGTAATTGGGTCTTACAAATAAACTCTTTAATCTTTATTAACTGCTGTTATCTCCTCCTTCCGCCTGCGTGACTGGGACTGAGGGTCATTGGCTAGGGGAGCTTTTGAACCCGGGTCAGTCCAGCTCTCACATCTGGTTATGGGCCCAGATTACGATCTGATGGTTATCTCAGATGGGCAGATAAGCCACAGAGACATAGTTCGGAGAAATTCGGCAGTTATAGGGTTAAGAGAAATGTTTACTATTTGTAAGAACGGTTTGTAAATAAACCGGGGAAGGCAATGTTGCTAGAGCTGATAACAGCGGCTGAGGAATGCAGAAACAGAGAGACGAAGGATTTTTCGTTTTGGAAGCAGCTAGAACGGAGGTGCCAGGCTTGGCAAAATCCGAGGCTATCGGGCAGCTACTAGGCTGAAAAGTGAACATTGCTGGACACAAGGATTTCGTTTTCCACAGCTTGCTGGAGTGATTGTCAAGGAGCTGTATCGGGCAAGGAAATAATCTCCAGGAGGCTCTGTGTCTACTCATTTGAATCAAGGCTACAGCAGGAGGATCATATTTCTATTTACAGTTTGCTTCTTCACACAGCAGCGGATCAGCTATCTTTTGCATTGTATCAACAAGTGGCTTGGATTACAAATACGTGGATTACGTCTGACGTGGGTAAAGCGTCTGGAGCGTCATGTCGCAGCAAAGCTAAGTCACGTGTGTATCTCGGGAAACTTGATACTACACGGGAGGCTGTATCAAACCAGCGGAGGCGTGGTTTTAAAACAAAAAGAAAAACAGCGCGGCAGTTTTGAACAGAGAAAGCTGTGCTTAAAATGAGAAGCTGTTCTTCATTTTCTTCATGTGGGATCACAGAAGAAGGAGCTTGAAATCAGCAGGGGTGCTGCTGATGGGAAAAACTTTGTGTTTTAACCCAGGACATAACAAAATGGACATTATTTTGTTTGAGCAGAAAACAGTGGATTGTTTAAACGAAGCTTTCTGTGTTGGACATGAATAAACAGGAAGAGGACTATGCAAATGGTCAGAAGTTTAACAATCATGTTTTTGAAAATGTATTTCTTGAAAGTTTGGATAACTTGGAATCAAGAAAGTGTAATATATGCTCTGGAAATGTCAGGAAATGTACTGAATGTATATATGACTTGAGTATATTGTGAATTTTCTGTAGCAAAATGTAAAATACTGAATAATTAGTAGGTATGTTTATATGGCAAAGCTAAGAGATGGATTATTTCTTTTATATTGTAATGATGTAAATAAAGAAATGGGAAGTTGTACTGTTGCAACTATAAAAAGGTTAAATGCTTATATGTATGACATGTACATGCATGCATATCACATGATTGTTTGATCATTTAATTTCACAGGCTTGTGAAAGAAAATGCAAACTGTTGGTGGGGAAAGCATGGGAAATTGTAATTATCACATGAAAGGTAATTTTGTGCACATAAACAAGGGATGCTAGCTTCAACAGGTAAACTGGAAGGCAAGCTGAAAAACCAGTTCATTTCATTAATTTGTTCTTGGTGATCTTGTGGTACTCTGATGGTTTTGAGAAGGAAAGGCACGTTATTTCATGATGTTAATTGATCAATACACGAGATACAGGTTGTGTACATGTTAGATAGAAAGCTGGAGTATTGAACAAAGTCAAGGTGTTTTGTGCTTGGGTGAGAACAAGCATATTACCCATGTTACCTATTTCTTTTCAGATATGGGGAAGTTCAATTCAGTGCATACTTAGATGACTTTCTAACAGGATGTGATATTGAACACATGGATTGTGTGGAAGAGTAAACAAACACTCAGAAGAGGTGATACTGATTTGGATAATGAGGTTTGGGTAGAAGCTCTTAAATGTTTTTGATTATGTACATGATAGAAGTTTTAGTTCTGTGCTGAACTGTACACCTTATAGAAAGTAGTGTAGAAGAAGGAATCTTCTGGAGAAACATTTCAGGATCTTGGATCTGATATGTAGGTACATACACCTCAAAGTTAGAAGAAATCTGTAAGGGAGCTTACATGAGATTTTTCTAGAAATGAGAATATTGTGTTTCACATGAATAACACTTGGATAGTGAGATTATCTAGAAGTGTTGAGTATAATGCTGAATGAAAATGTGAGATCATTTTTCAAAATTAATTCTGTTAATGCAGGGGATGCATCAAGGTCAGAGTCAGAATAGAAAAGCATTTGCTGAAAGACAGTCAGGTAAATTTGACAAACTCTGATACACATTTGGTTTAGTGGAGACTAAACAAATGATTGTTCATCATTGGTGCAAATTTATTGGAACAGAAACCTGATAACTGATGAGGTAAGGAACAGGTGAGTCAAACAACCTGTGAGATATCAGGATGAATTTGCAGGAAAAGCCATTTGAAAGCTCAAAATTTCAAAGAGGTGAAAAATTGTCTGTTAAGAAAGCTGAACCATAGCTTCAGGCTATGCAAGCTGAGTTAAATTCTTTGGATAAAGAACAAAACATGGAAGCTGGGGAAACAAACAGCAGTCCATGGAACTCATTGTTACCAGATAGATTTTTTAAATGAAAACTAACCAGATTGGAAAAGGTTATATATGACAAATAGCAAGATTGGTTGCTTGTGATTTTGCTCAAGTTAAAAGGAGCAGGATAATCATGAGTGAATGCAACAACAATTTGCTTTGGAAACAGTTAGACTGATGTTTAAAAATGTGGAGAAGATGTAAGAATATTTCACAAGTTGGAAATATTGGAACATAAGCATTTTAAATGAGAGGAAGTCTTTAAATGGAAAACTGAGATTTTCTGTAGAAAAGCTAGAAATCAGCTGGAGGCTGGAATTCTGTTTTGAACTCAAACATTGTTGAATTGAGATTTGCACAGAGAGGCAGATCAATGTTTGTTTGTTAAACAAGAGGAACAGGGGCATAGACTGTATGTACTTTGTTTAAATGGGTGATCTATTGTTTTTTCTGGACAGATAAAAGCAATATGATATAATTGATCCAGGGTTTGGAATTTCATTGAATTGAAACTGCTTGGTGGTGGATCAACTGTTTATTTGTAAATAGAGGTTGAGGGAAAGAAAACCAAGAGGGCAGTATCTTACTGCAACAAACCAGAGAAATATCATGGATGTGATTGAGAATTTTGGAGAAAGTTAACTCAGTGCGAGACTCCAAATAATTGAGGATTTTCAAGCACATGCTGATGGAAAAGCAGTTTGAATGCTACACAGAAGCATTGGGCTGTTGAGCTTTACTGTACAAGCAACAAGGCCAGGTATTGCTGTCAGTGTAATGGGCAGACTGTTAGACCAACAGGACATGCTTGGAGAGCTCTGAAAAGGAGTTGAGTGTTATCTGGAGGGAACATCACACTTCAGACTAAGATTTACAAGTCAGAGCACAGGTGGTTTACAGATTCACAGAAATGCCCGTTGTGGTTGTGATAGTAAGAACAACAAGAACACACCTGAAGTTTGTTATTTTTATAACCATACTTTGTTTGATTGATTTTGTTAGAAACAATCATTTAAAAGTTAGAGTTCAACTGAAGCTGAACTGAATGCATTGTATTATGTATTGTGATATTATGCTATTGTAAAGCTTGAATAGTTATTGCATTTGTTTAAATAGTTTAAATTGTTAAAAATGTTTAAATGATGCTGGGATTGATGTGAAAAACCTATTACAGTTTTTTCAGGAAACCAAGGCAGGATTGCTATGCTGCAGGCAGATAGCAATACACAACGTTTTGGATTTGCAAATAAAACTGTGTCATAAGGAGGGATACATCAGAAGTGATTTGATGGTGGTTCAAATTTCTGGCAGGTAAAGTCATTCCTGCAAAAGTTTTTTTTATCAAAGTCCATAGATGAAAAAACAGCATCAGATGTCAACAAAGCTGTTGCTGTTGTATGAGGTAAATAACCACGTTCTGCGCAAATGCAAAAGCAGGGGGATGTTGGGTTTTGCATAGGCAGAACGAGATTACCACCTGACATCGAGATTATCACCTGACCTGGTGAGTGTCTCTTGAGTTCAAGTACACAAGGCCTTTGGTCACGAGACATGGTCTCGAGGTGATGTGACTCAGCAACCTTGAACAGGTTTAGCAGATCAACATGTTGATGAATAGGTTATACAACTGGGTGAGTAATATCCTATTTATAGGTGGTATAAAGCTAGCACACTTGCTGATAGCTTCACTTCCGTCATCCTCCTCTTGCTTGCTGTCTCTCGTCTCGACATGTTCTTGGACTTCACTTCATCTAGCCTTACCACTGGGGTAGTGGATTTGAGTCTGCAATGATGTAGTGAGTAGAGATGCATTGATTGCCTTAATCCCATGTAATTGGGTCTTACAAATAAACTCTTTAATCTTTATTAACTGCTGTTATCTCCTCCTTCCGCCTGCGTGACTGGGACTGAGGGTCATTGGCTAGGGGAGCTTTTGAACCCGGGTCAGTCCAGCTCTCACATCTGGTTATGGGCCCAGATTACGATCTGATGGTTATCTCAGATGGGCAGATAAGCCACAGAGACATAGTTCGGAGAAATTCGGCAGTTATAGGGTTAAGAGAAATGTTTACTATTTGTAAGAACGGTTTGTAAATAAACCGGGGAAGGCAATGTTGCTAGAGCTGATAACAGCGGCTGAGGAATGCAGAAACAGAGAGACGAAGGATTTTTCGTTTTGGAAGCAGCTAGAACGGAGGTGCCAGGCTTGGCAAAATCCGAGGCTATCGGGCAGCTACTAGGCTGAAAAGTGAACATTGCTGGACACAAGGATTTCGTTTTCCACAGCTTGCTGGAGTGATTGTCAAGGAGCTGTATCGGGCAAGGAAATAATCTCCAGGAGGCTCTGTGTCTACTCATTTGAATCAAGGCTACAGCAGGAGGATCATATTTCTATTTACAGTTTGCTTCTTCACACAGCAGCGGATCAGCTATCTTTTGCATTGTATCAACAAGTGGCTTGGATTACAAATACGTGGATTACGTCTGACGTGGGTAAAGCGTCTGGAGCGTCATGTCGCAGCAAAGCTAAGTCACGTGTGTATCTCGGGAAACTTGATACTACACGGGAGGCTGTATCAAACCAGCGGAGGCGTGGTTTTAAAACAAAAAGAAAAACAGCGCGGCAGTTTTGAACAGAGAAAGCTGTGCTTAAAATGAGAAGCTGTTCTTCATTTTCTTCATGTGGGATCACAGAAGAAGGAGCTTGAAATCAGCAGGGGTGCTGCTGATGGGAAAAACTTTGTGTTTTAACCCAGGACATAACAAAATGGACATTATTTTGTTTGAGCAGAAAACAGTGGATTGTTTAAACGAAGCTTTCTGTGTTGGACATGAATAAACAGGAAGAGGACTATGCAAATGGTCAGAAGTTTAACAATCATGTTTTTGAAAATGTATTTCTTGAAAGTTTGGATAACTTGGAATCAAGAAAGTGTAATATATGCTCTGGAAATGTCAGGAAATGTACTGAATGTATATATGACTTGAGTATATTGTGAATTTTCTGTAGCAAAATGTAAAATACTGAATAATTAGTAGGTATGTTTATATGGCAAAGCTAAGAGATGGATTATTTCTTTTATATTGTAATGATGTAAATAAAGAAATGGGAAGTTGTACTGTTGCAACTATAAAAAGGTTAAATGCTTATATGTATGACATGTACATGCATGCATATCACATGATTGTTTGATCATTTAATTTCACAGGCTTGTGAAAGAAAATGCAAACTGTTGGTGGGGAAAGCATGGGAAATTGTAATTATCACATGAAAGGTAATTTTGTGCACATAAACAAGGGATGCTAGCTTCAACAGGTAAACTGGAAGGCAAGCTGAAAAACCAGTTCATTTCATTAATTTGTTCTTGGTGATCTTGTGGTACTCTGATGGTTTTGAGAAGGAAAGGCACGTTATTTCATGATGTTAATTGATCAATACACGAGATACAGGTTGTGTACATGTTAGATAGAAAGCTGGAGTATTGAACAAAGTCAAGGTGTTTTGTGCTTGGGTGAGAACAAGCATATTACCCATGTTACCTATTTCTTTTCAGATATGGGGAAGTTCAATTCAGTGCATACTTAGATGACTTTCTAACAGGATGTGATATTGAACACATGGATTGTGTGGAAGAGTAAACAAACACTCAGAAGAGGTGATACTGATTTGGATAATGAGGTTTGGGTAGAAGCTCTTAAATGTTTTTGATTATGTACATGATAGAAGTTTTAGTTCTGTGCTGAACTGTACACCTTATAGAAAGTAGTGTAGAAGAAGGAATCTTCTGGAGAAACATTTCAGGATCTTGGATCTGATATGTAGGTACATACACCTCAAAGTTAGAAGAAATCTGTAAGGGAGCTTACATGAGATTTTTCTAGAAATGAGAATATTGTGTTTCACATGAATAACACTTGGATAGTGAGATTATCTAGAAGTGTTGAGTATAATGCTGAATGAAAATGTGAGATCATTTTTCAAAATTAATTCTGTTAATGCAGGGGATGCATCAAGGTCAGAGTCAGAATAGAAAAGCATTTGCTGAAAGACAGTCAGGTAAATTTGACAAACTCTGATACACATTTGGTTTAGTGGAGACTAAACAAATGATTGTTCATCATTGGTGCAAATTTATTGGAACAGAAACCTGATAACTGATGAGGTAAGGAACAGGTGAGTCAAACAACCTGTGAGATATCAGGATGAATTTGCAGGAAAAGCCATTTGAAAGCTCAAAATTTCAAAGAGGTGAAAAATTGTCTGTTAAGAAAGCTGAACCATAGCTTCAGGCTATGCAAGCTGAGTTAAATTCTTTGGATAAAGAACAAAACATGGAAGCTGGGGAAACAAACAGCAGTCCATGGAACTCATTGTTACCAGATAGATTTTTTAAATGAAAACTAACCAGATTGGAAAAGGTTATATATGACAAATAGCAAGATTGGTTGCTTGTGATTTTGCTCAAGTTAAAAGGAGCAGGATAATCATGAGTGAATGCAACAACAATTTGCTTTGGAAACAGTTAGACTGATGTTTAAAAATGTGGAGAAGATGTAAGAATATTTCACAAGTTGGAAATATTGGAACATAAGCATTTTAAATGAGAGGAAGTCTTTAAATGGAAAACTGAGATTTTCTGTAGAAAAGCTAGAAATCAGCTGGAGGCTGGAATTCTGTTTTGAACTCAAACATTGTTGAATTGAGATTTGCACAGAGAGGCAGATCAATGTTTGTTTGTTAAACAAGAGGAACAGGGGCATAGACTGTATGTACTTTGTTTAAATGGGTGATCTATTGTTTTTTCTGGACAGATAAAAGCAATATGATATAATTGATCCAGGGTTTGGAATTTCATTGAATTGAAACTGCTTGGTGGTGGATCAACTGTTTATTTGTAAATAGAGGTTGAGGGAAAGAAAACCAAGAGGGCAGTATCTTACTGCAACAAACCAGAGAAATATCATGGATGTGATTGAGAATTTTGGAGAAAGTTAACTCAGTGCGAGACTCCAAATAATTGAGGATTTTCAAGCACATGCTGATGGAAAAGCAGTTTGAATGCTACACAGAAGCATTGGGCTGTTGAGCTTTACTGTACAAGCAACAAGGCCAGGTATTGCTGTCAGTGTAATGGGCAGACTGTTAGACCAACAGGACATGCTTGGAGAGCTCTGAAAAGGAGTTGAGTGTTATCTGGAGGGAACATCACACTTCAGACTAAGATTTACAAGTCAGAGCACAGGTGGTTTACAGATTCACAGAAATGCCCGTTGTGGTTGTGATAGTAAGAACAACAAGAACACACCTGAAGTTTGTTATTTTTATAACCATACTTTGTTTGATTGATTTTGTTAGAAACAATCATTTAAAAGTTAGAGTTCAACTGAAGCTGAACTGAATGCATTGTATTATGTATTGTGATATTATGCTATTGTAAAGCTTGAATAGTTATTGCATTTGTTTAAATAGTTTAAATTGTTAAAAATGTTTAAATGATGCTGGGATTGATGTGAAAAACCTATTACAGTTTTTTCAGGAAACCAAGGCAGGATTGCTATGCTGCAGGCAGATAGCAATACACAACGTTTGGATTTGCAAATAAAACTGTGTCATAAGGAGGGATACATCAGAAGTGATTTGATGGTGGTTCAAATTTCTGGCAGGTAAAGTCATTCCTGCAAAAGTTTTTTTATCAAAGTCTATAGATGAAGGAACAGCATCAGATGTCAACAAAGCTGTTGCTGTTGTATGAGGTAAATAACCACGTTCTGCGCAAATGCAAAAGCAGGGGATGTTGGGTTTTGCATAGGCAGAACGAGATTACCACCTGACATCGAGATTATCACCTGACCTGGTGAGTGTCTCTTGAGTTCAAGTACACAAGGCCTTTGGTCACGAGACATGGTCTCGAGGTGATGTGACTCAGCAACCTTGAACAGGTTTAGCAGATCAACATGTTGATGAATAGGTTATACAACTGGGTGAGTAATATCCTATTTATAGGTGGTATAAAGCTAGCACACTTGCTGATAGCTTCACTTCCGTCATCCTCCTCTTGCTTGCTGTCTCTCGTCTCGACATGTTCTTGGACTTCACTTCATCTAGCCTTACCACTGGGGTAGTGGATTTGAGTCTGCAATGATGTAGTGAGTAGAGATGCATTGATTGCCTTAATTCCATGTAATTGGGTCTTACAAATAAACTCTTTAATCTTTATTAACTGCTGTTATCTCCTCCTTCCGCCTGCGTGACTGGGACTGAGGGTCATTGGCTAGGGGAGCTTTTGAACCCGGGTCAGTCCAGCTCTCACAATATGCACGCCTCATGGAATTAGCGCAAACCTTCGCCATGCTTCAAAATCTCTCTGGGATTTGCATCTTTGCTCCCTTGGCAAAAACAAGATGAGGCTGCAGCCTCCGACGGTCCGGTAGACAGCATCCCCACCCCACCCCGCCCCGGCAGCTTAGACGGTGGGGTAGCCTGCCTTATTTGCCACGCCGCACTGGTTCACTCCTTTGGCCAGCCGCATGTAGCCTTTTTCGCCCCAGTTCATAGACCAGCTGTTTGGGAGGATAACATGAAGAGAAAGAGTGAGGAGCACAGAGAAACCATGGGGGGGGGGAGAGGGCAGGGGGGGGCAGATGAAGAATCTGGGGCTGTCGGTCACATGTGATCGGGGCGGTGCTGGGTACCAAAAAGATCCGGGGCTCAGGCCCAAAGGACAAAAAAAAAAAAAAAAAATTGCACACATTTGCAAATGCCAATGTACAGATACTCTAAAGTCTGTAAAGACCCCTGTCTCCTAAGGACACCCCTATTTGTAAAAAGGGATGCATGGCCGGGGGAGAGGAGGGCATTTCATTAAAAAAAAAAAACTTCAGGTGCAAAGATTCGGGGGGGGGGAGCAGGAGGTGATGCACATGTGGGCAAAAAGCCAGCTCATCCAGGGGGATATGATGCAACAGGGATCCTCAGGGCCCCTGGACCTTTCTTTCAGCAAGTGCCCCTGGGCAGCAGGGTGGTGGGGCAGATGGCCTCCCAGAGATTTGGGGCTCCAAGTGAAAGGTTTGGGGCTGCAGCCCCTGCGGGCCACTCCCTAACACCACCTCTGGATATAATTGTGAAAGATTTGCAGGGGGGGGGGGGGAGAAGTCATCTGAGCCAAGGTTGAGTCTATGCCAGGGATACTGGAATCTCCTGCGGGTCAGATTCAGTCTTCCAGGGTTTCCCAAATGGCCCTGCCCCCTAGCCCCACCCTCTTTCCCCCAACCACCAATCATTTGGTGGTTTCCCGGATTTTGTGCATTTGCCCCCCCCCCCATTCTAAAAGCTTAAAATGCCTCTCCAAAGGCTTAGCTGCTGGACATACGAGCTTGAAGTTACAATATGCTGGTATATTGGGGGGGGGGTGTATTTTTGGCCCTGCCCCTTTTGCCTCTGGCCTCTCCCACCACTGGAATGCAGCCCCTGAGAGCTGCTCCGAAGACACCCCAGTGGCAACACCAATGGATTCTGGGGGATAACTTTATGGCCCAGGTGTGTGTTTTTTGTTTGCAGAAAGAAAACGGTGAGTGGTAAGAGGCTGAAATTTGGGGACATTGTGGCGGTGACAGGGCCCAACAATGTCATGGGGGAGGATGTTGTAGGTCTACCGCTGTGTAAAATCTGCAATGTAAATTCTGTTGCCCCAGCCTAAACGATAAGGGTTGAAAAGGAATGTCAGAAGCTGCTTTATACCAAGTCAGACCACTGGTACAGCTATATCAGTGTAATGTCTACACTGGCCTTCCCCAAATGGCTGGCCTCCAGGTGTCTGGGACTTCAACTTCCATGAGCCCCACCCAGCATGGCCAATAGACATGAATGCTGGGAGTTGTGGTCCAACACATCTCAAGAACCCCAGAAACACATCTGGAGGGCCTCAGTTTGGGAAAGGTTGTTATATAACATTAAGAACTGGTGTCTGAGTTTTATCTTTCCCCCCCTCCTTTCCCCTCCCCAACCCATTTTCCTTTTGTGTCGTGTCACAGATGTGTGTGTGTGTGTGTGCATGTTTATTCTCATTTTAATGGGTCTGTAAGCCATTCTAGGAGCTTTCCTAGCTGAAGTGCGGGGTATATATGTTTCAGATCAATCAATAAAAACATGGGGCTGCCCTCGGAAAATATCCAAAAACTTCAGCTAGGGCAAAATTCTGCTGTCAGATTGCCTTCTGGGTCTGGCCAATTAGCGCACATCACTCCAGTAGTGTTCCATCAGCTCCCTGATTGCCTATCCCTTTTCTGATTCGATTCAAGGTCCTGGGTTCTTATGCCGAATGCCCTTACCTAGTGGTGTGGTGGTCAATTTGGAAGTACAGGTGCTCAGCATGGCAGTCTCTACCGCCTCATCCCCAAGGAGAAAATCCAAAAAATGCAGACAGCTGTGCTGACCCATGTCAACAAACCTGTTCTAACAGTTTTCATCCCCCACTAGGAGCAGCTCTTTTGCAAAGCAAATGGGCCTTCATTACCCCATTCAAGACCAAGCCACCCTCAAATACTTTGCATTACAACAGGGAACAATATATTGTTGCTGGGAAAATTAATTCCCCTCCAGCTACTGTGAGGACTGCAGCTAAGCACAGAGGGAACAGGGAAGTCTGGGGGTGGGGGCAGATGACGTCAGTCAGCATCCCTGCTAACAAGAATCCTAAGGTCTGCTACAACACTGCCCTCAATGGCTTGGGACGGGTAGGATCCCCTCTCCACTTGTGTCCCCACCACGCTCTGCACGCTCCACGTTCCTGCCGACTCTGTCCCCACACATCTTCCACCTGGTAACATGTGTCCTCACTGTGGGAAGCTGTGTGGATCTAGAATTGGCCTCCACAGTCACTTACGGACCCATCGCTAGAGTCTACACAATTTTCTTTAGAATTTCCTCCTTTTAAAATTTTTCCTTTTGTAAATTTTTTTTATCCTGGAAGACAATCTTACTCGGTCACGAGTGATCGCCTGATGATGATGACACATACGTCCACAACCTCTCACCTGTTTTTCAGGATCCAGTAATCTTTGCCTTTCCCACCGCCCTGGGAGGTGCTGTAGCCGACAGCCAGCATGGCATGCTTCAAGTCATCGCCGCCCCAGCTGCTGTAGAAGATTCCTGGGCAGAGGGAACAGTTTTGCCATTTAGCATTGACATTTAACAGAGGCGGTGTTAGGGGGCGGCCCATTAGGGCCGGAGCCCTGAAGCTTTCCTTTGGAGCCCCGAATCTCTGGGAGGCCATCTGCCCCACCACCCCGCTGAGGTGGTACCTTGCTGAAAGAAAGGCACAGGGGCCCTGGGGATCTCTGTTGTATCGGAACCCAGTGGATTCGCTGGCTTTTGGCCCACAGGTGCTCCCCCTCCAGTGCCGCCCCCCCCCCCCATTGCATCTTTCTGCCTGAAGTTTTTTCCTGAAATCAAATGCCCCCCTCTCCCCTGTCCATACATCCCTTTTTTTAGAAATAGGGGTATCCTTAAGAGAAAGGGTCCTTCAAAGGCACAGAGAGAGAGAGAGACTTTGGAGCATATGTAAATTAGCACATGCAAATTTGTGCTTTCTTTTGTTTTGTTATGTGGGCCTGAGCCCCAGATTTTTTTTGGTACCTAGCACCACCGTTGGTTGATATTTAGAATTTTTATTTTCTTACTGACACTCAACTTTCCGTTGAGTGAATCCTCGTCATGCTGGGGTTTTGCGGGGCGTGTGTGTGTGTGTGTGTGGGTGCCCCCTCGGGTTTTTATTTTTTATGGAAGATTTTTTCTTTTCTTTCTGCAAACCTCAGAGTTGTACAGAGTCAGACCATCTAGAGTCAGTCCATCTAGCCCAGTACTGCCAACACTGACTGGCAGCAGCGGCTCTGCAGGGATTCGGGCAGGACTTTTTCCAGCCCTCCCTGGAGAAGCCAGGGATCGAACCTGGGACCTTCTGCACGCAAAGCAGGTGCTCTACCATGGAGCCCCCTAAAAATAAAATAAGATTCTAGTCCTCAAGGTTCTGAATCAAGGGCTGGTTTAAACAGGAACAGAGGAAGCTGCCTTGCATCGAGTTAGACCCTGGGTCCTGCAATGGATAAGGAGCCCCACTGACATTGGAGTCACTAGGCTCCCCCGGATGTAATCACCTAGTTTTTGTGTGGATGAAAAGAAAGACATTTTTAGACGGCTCAGCAGCCTCCTCCCTCTCCAAAGGTCACCTCACCTGACTTGTAGAACTGGAACTGTTTGCTTCTAGAGTCCACCGCCACAGAAACAGGGCCCACATTTGCCACCGCTTGCTCTAGCGCTTTTTCGTCCCCTTCTGGGACATTTACAACAGAGGTGCACTTGGCGGCTACTTTCGTGGGGTCGTAGCGGCACGGTTCACCCTGCTGAGAAATGGCAAAGACGGGTTTTGTTCTGTGGTGGGTGTGGAAGCGAGCAGGGCTGGCGCCAAGGGTCGGCATGGGCGGGCATCTGCCTTGGGTGCACGCCCTGGCAGGGGCCCACTGACCAGAGCCCCCCCGGACGGAGTTGCTCCTTCTCTTCCCCATTGCGACCTGCTTGTACCGCTGCCTCTCGCTCGGGCCCAGACAACGGAGGTGGCGAGAAGGAGGAGCAGGAGATGCCACAGCCGACTTGTGTATTG
The DNA here is from genome assembly GCA_021292165.1 of Shinisaurus crocodilurus. Classification (NCBI taxonomy): domain Eukaryota; kingdom Metazoa; phylum Chordata; class Lepidosauria; order Squamata; family Shinisauridae; genus Shinisaurus; species Shinisaurus crocodilurus. Next base: position 87,358,306 of record CM037882.1, on the reverse strand, counting down.
GCTCTCTTGTTAAGCAAGCGAGTGGTCGCCATGAGGAGGAGGAGGAGGAAGAGCAGCCCATGGCAATGGCGGTGAGAGGACAGATTCTCCGAGGGAGGGGGCCCGCGGAGGGGGTCTTGCCCGAGGGCCCTCCAAAACCTGGAGCCGGCACTGCATCGGATTCCACCCACTGCACATGGATTGCGCATTCCGACACAATGTAGAGGCACCCTTCCGTTTCTGCTTAAACTACTGAACGTGCTCAGACTTCATTGGGCGGTGTTGGGGGGGGGGTGTTTTCGCCCATATGGAATTCTGCATACCTCGGGGCTTTCCCAAGCGTGCTGACACCCACCTTTCCTTCCTCAGTGGCACCATCTGCCTCGAATCCTGTTGGCCCTCAGCCCCCAAGTTCACTATCAGAAGGCAGGGCCGGCGCCAAGGGGTAGGCATGGGCGGGCACATGACAGGGGCCCACAGCCCAGCAGGGGCCCAGCGACAGGAGCCCCCAGGAGTTGCTCCTCCTCGTCACCCTTGCAAGCTGCGTGTCCACCTGCCCCTCGCCCTGGCCCACATAACGGTGGTGGTGGTGAGAAGGAGGAGCAGGAGATGCCACTGCTGACTTGCTCCCCGGCTCTCTGCCTGCCAAGGAAGCAAGTGGGAGCCCAGGAGGAGGAGGAGGAGGAGGAGGAGCGGCTGCTGACAACGGCGGTGAGAAGGTAGGCTCACTGAGGGAGGGGATCCACTGAGGGTGTCTTGCCCAAGGGCCCTCCAAAACCTGGAGCCGACACTGGAAGCAAGGAAAGGTTTCCTGTCCAAACGGGACCCTCAATCAAGGGCCCGTTTATGGGCCCAAACCATACAGTACAGTGAATTGTGGTCTTTTATTTAAGACGTGCTTCATAGATTTCATAGATCATAGAGTTGGAAGGGGCCTACTCAGGAGATCCGGGTTCTACTCCCCTCTCGGCCATGAAGCTCCCTGGGTGACTTTGGGCCAGTCCCTGGCTCTCAGCCTAGGCCACCTCACAGGGTTGTTGTGAGGATAAAATGGAGAGGAGGAGGAGGATTATGTAAGCTGCCTTGGGCTCCTCTCAGGAAAAAGGTGGGATATAAATATAATAAATAAATAAACTGGTAAGTCAGAATTAGTATGGCGTAGTGGTTAGCGTCTTGGACTGGGACTCGGGAGATCTGGGTTCTAGTCCCCACTCAGCTATGAAGCTCACTGGGTGACTTTGGGCCAGTCACCGACTCTCAGCCAACCCCCTGCTCAATGCAGGAAACTAGAGGAGGGGTCTCCCATCCAAGTAATAACCAGGCCTGACCCTGCTTAGCGTTCCACGCTCAGACAAGCTGAGCCAGCGTGAGCCACAGGCCTGTTATGCAACCACATTCATTGTGAAGGGTGTGGGGAGGGAAGCTCCTCTGGGGCCCCGATCCAGCACCACGCACCTGACCCACTTCCAATTCCCAGCTGAGAATTCACAGGGGCCCCGACTGTCATCCTCAGGCGGCCGTTTGTCCTACATTACAGAGGACGGTCCTCTATTTGAAGGGGTCCTTCTATTTCAGCCTTCTCCAACCTGGTAGCCTTTACCGGCCGCAGCTTCCATAATCTCCAGCCAGCATAGCTGAAGGAGCTGGGTATGTTTCGGTTGGAGAAGAGAGGGATGGGTGGGGCAGGGTGACGAGATATAGCCCCCTCCACATCCCGGAAGAGCCGTTGCGCAGAAGAGGGCAGAGAGAGCAGGGCCACCTCAAAGGGCTCCAGTTGTAGGAGGGTCGATTTCAGGCTGAACATTAGCAGAAACCTTTCGATGGTTTGAGAGTGGGAGCACTGGCCTGGGAGGGCGGTGGGCCTTCCCTTGCAGCCAGCGGAGGCTGGGGTGACGCCTGTTTCCGCGGGGGCCCTAACCCATTGCAGGCTTTATGCTGAGCTTTATAGGCGCCATCCATGGTGCTGAACTCCACCCCCAAAATAGGTTCATCAGCACGGAGCACCACGGAGAACTCCTATGAAGCTCCCAATAAAAGCTGCAATGGATTAGGAGCCCCACCGGAAGAGGCGTCGCCAGCCTCCACCGCTTGCAGGACGTCTTTGACCTCGAGCACCGGATTTCCTGCACTGAACAGGGGCTTACCCGGGTAGCCCCCTCCTCCTTCCAACTCTTCTAGTCCTTCGAGGTTTCACTGGCACACCGTGCCTTCTCTCCAGGGATGCTGGACCATAGAGCTCATTTCAGGAGTGAGAAAGATGCTGTGCACACTGGAGATACGGAGCAGGTGCCCTCCCCACCCGGGGGGGGGGGCTTTTCTTGGCATCTTGGGTGTGCTGAGCACCACTGCCTCTTGCCTTCTCCTGTCCAAGCAGGGCCGGTGCCAAAGGTCGGCATGATTGGGCACCTGCCAAGGGACCCACACCCCAGCAGGGGCCCACTGGCAAGAGTCCCCTGGAGCTGCTCCTCCTGTTCCCCACGGCAACCTGCTTGTTCGCCTGCCTCTCGCTCTGGCCCAGACAACGGTGGTGGTGAGGAGGAGGAGCAGGAGATGTCCCGGCCTCCTTGCTCCCTGGCTCTATGCCTGCCAAGCAAGCAAGAGGGAGCCCTGATGAGGAAGAGGAGGAGGAGGAAGAGTGGCTGGCGGCCATGGCGGTGAGAAGGTAGACTCGTGAGGGAGGGCCCACAGTGAGGATGTCTTGCCCAATGGCCCTCCAAACCCTGGCCCCACACATTGGGCAGAGAAGGAACAGCCGCAGGGAGCTTGTTACACCTTCCCCTGCCAGAAAGAACACCTACAAGAACTTTGGAACTAAGAATTGGTGCTCGAGCTTTGATTTGTTTCCTCCTCCTCCTCCTTCCCAATCCCTTTTCCTTTTCTGTCATGTCTTTTAGACTGTAAGCCTGAGGGCAGGGGATGTCTCAGTATTAATCTTTGTAAGTCGCTCTGTGAGGTTTTTTTGCCTGAAGAGACAGGTAAAACGGCTGTAAATAAAATAAATAATTAGGAAGAGGTGTCCAAAACCTGGAGCTGGCACTGTGCCCAACGTAAGCTTTTATTTTAGGGGCCCTGGAGCAGAGGAAGGGAGGAAGTGGTGGCAACGGAAGTTGGAGAATTGGTGCAAACACAGCTTTGATTCACCTGCCCAATCGGGGCAGTTTATCCCCTGATCCTCCTTGCAAGTCGTCAGTCAAAAGGGTTTGCCCTTGCAAACATCCCAGTTGGCTACTTGTGACACTCCTACTGAAGCGTATTCTGCACATGTGTGTCTTGATCACATGCAGAGCCATATCTTTTATTCATTATATTTATATCCCACCATTTTTTCCTGCAAGGAACCCAAGGTGGCTTACATAAATCTCCTCTCCATTTTATCCTCACAACAACCCTGTGAGGTAGGTCAGGCTAAGAGTCAGTGACTGGCCCAAAGTCACCCAGTGAGCTTCATAGCTGAGTGGGGACTAGAACCCAGATCTCCCGAGTCCCAGTCCAAGACGCTAACCACTACGCCATACTAATTCTGACTTACCAGTTTATTTATTTATTATATTTATATCCCACCTTTTTCCTGAGAGGAGCCCAAGGCAGCTTACATAATCCTCCTCCTCCTCTCCATTTTATCCTCACAACAACCCTGTGAGGTGGCCTAGGCTGAGAGCCAGGGACTGGCCCAAAGTCACCCAGGGAGCTTCATGGCCGAGAGGGGAGTAGAACCCGGATCTCCTGAGTCCCGGTCCAACACTCTAACCGCTTCGTCACACTGGCAGTTCCCAGCTTACCTTTGCCTGGTAGGGGTACGAGTGCTCGGAGTTGATGCCTCCATTCTCCTCCACGTAGCTAAAGGCCCAAGAGAATTGTCCGCCACGGCACCCGCGGTTACGCTGCTTCCCCGAGCAGTCAATGAGGTTCTGTTCGCTCAGCGAGACCAGCTTGCCGGTCTTCTTGAAATGCGAACCTTCCAGGGCTCCGGTGGCACTGAACGCCCAGCAGGACCCACAGTCGCCCTGTGGGAAAAGGAAACCGGCGTGATCTAGCGAGCAAGCTGAGGTCTGGGCCCAAACCCCATCTCCGCCACTGAAGTACTGTGTGGCCTTAGGTGAGTTATTCCGGGTCGCCATGTCATAGCTCAGAATGCAGACCCCTGCTGTCAGAGGGTGGCAAACCCTTGAGGGTAAGAACCGTCCCATATTGACACGGTTTCCACCAGAGGATGGCCTCCGGGAGCCGTGATGCCTGAACCTCCCACCACCACCACCACCACCGCTGACACATCTTCAGAACCCTCCGCAGAGAGCAAGGGCACCAAACCCGGAGCAGGGGAAGCTTCCCAGGCTCCTGAAAAATTGGACCCTTTAAGCCCAAACTGCTTCTTCAGAGAAGGCACGGCTGGAAACACCAACTTGACATAGATTTACATAGATCATAGAGTTGGAAGGAGCCTACAAGGCTATCGAGTCCAACCCCCTGCTCAATGCAGGGAACTAGAGGAGGGGTCTCCCATCCAAGTCATCACCAGGCCTGACCCTGCTTAGCTTTCCACGCTCAGGCAAGCTGAGCCAGCGTGAGCCACAGGCCTGTATATATACATCAGGACTCACTGAAGCAACACCTTAGCTTGCTGCTCTTGAGAGCCCTGTGTCCAGTGTTGTCCAACCTGGCTGGGGCACGCTGGGAGTTGTAGGCCAAAAACATCTGGGGACCCGAGGTTGGACAACACTGGTAGCCTGTCCCTGTCAAGCTCGACAGAGCACTGCTGAAGCAACATCCTAACGTACTGCTCTTGGGTGCCTGTAGGGGTTGGGCCCAGCCTCTCTTTATTTTATTTTCATTTAACATATTTATATCCCACCTTTTTTTCCTGCAAGGAACCCAAGGCAGCTCACATAATTCTCCTCCTCCTCCTCTCCATTTTATCCTCACAATAATCCTGTGAGGTAGGGTGAGGCTGAGAGTCAGCGGCTGGCCCAAAGTCACCCAGTGAGCTTCATGGCCGAGTGGGGACTAGAACCTGGATCTTCTGAGTCCCAGTCCAGCACTCTAACCATTACACTACACTGGCTCTCATTGGCCAGAGAAGGAACAGCGGTAGCTTGTTTCACCCTTCCGTGCCAGAAAGAACACCCATAAGAACTTTGAAACGAAAAATTGGTGCCTGAACTTGTTTGTTTGTTTGTTTTTTCCTCCTCCCTCCTCATCCCCTTTCCTTTTGTGTCATGTCTTTTAGACTGTAAGCCTGAGGGCACAGACTGTTAGAGTATTAATCTTTGTAAACCACTCTGGGGGCCTTTTGGGGCTGAAGAGTGAGGTTAAAAGGCTGCAAATAAATAAATAGAGAGAGGTGCCTGAGGGCACATTGGTGCCCACGGGCAGCACGGTGGAGACCCTGCATGTGGATATGGGCTTTAAAGCCAGGGAGTCGCATGATATTGTAACTGATCATGAGCTTCAGGCTTGGCCATCAAGGCTTCTAAGGCCTGTTCTGTACTCACCTGGTCTTTCACTGGGGTGACGTAACCTTCGGCACGCCAGTCTACCTTCTTGGGAGTTTTCAGGGTGGCCGATGCTTGGAACAAGGTGTGGTTGCCACCACATTGTTCGGCCAGGTCAGGACGGAAGCCGTTCAGTCTCTGGTTAAACTCTTCATTTGTCTGGGGAGGAAAGCAGAGTTAGCTGCTGCCTGCTAGCCAGTCACATATCTTTATTTATTTATTTATTTATTTCTATAAATAAATAATATTTATTGGGGGATTCAACCAATTCATGAAGGAGTAGGCCATCAACAACTACTAATCATGATTAATTTATTTATTTGCCACCCACTAGCTGATGCTCTCTGATGCTCTCACAACAGTTCCTAAAATAGGACCCGTATTACAATAAAAACAGCCATAATCCCCCACCCCCAATACAAAGTTTAAAAACAATTTAGCAGGTAAAACAATATTTGATACAGAGTGGACCTGTTAAAAACACCTGACATGGGTGCCCCCGTCAAGCCATTGAATAACCTGAGATGTCTTTAAATGCCTCCGTACAGAGGGCCATCTTAACCTGGTGCCAAAAGGATGACAAAGTTGGCACCAGGTGGGCCTCAATGGGGAGACCATTCCACAGTTGGGGGGCTGCCACTGAGAAGGCCCTCCCCCCTTGTTGCCACCCTCCGAGCCTCCCTCGTGGGAGGCACTCAGAGGAAGGCCTCAGATGTTGAGCATAGCGTCCGGGTAGATTGCAGTTGGGAGAGGCTGTTCCGTCAAGTATTGTGGTCCCAAGCCATGTAGGGCTTTATAGGTTAAAACCAGCACCTTGAATCGGGCTCAGAAGCATACAGGCAGCTAATGCAAGTGGTCCAGAATTGGTATTATGGGTTCAGATCTTCTGGTCCCAGGTTATTAGTCCGGCTGTCACATTCTGCACAAGCTGCAGTTTCTGAACAGTCTTCAAGGGCAGCCCCACGTAAAGTGCGTTGCAGTAATCTAATTTAGAGATTATGATGGCTTGTGGGCCTCGCATTGGAGCATCCAGATGTCCACTGTGGTGAATAGAATTGTTGGGCTAGACAGGCCTTTGGTCTGATCCAGCGCACCTCGTCGTATGTTCTTCCCAAAGTCCCCACCTCAGGCCCAAAGCTCCCCAGGTGGACTTAGGAAAGTCCTTGCCTTCTAAGCTCACCCTATGCAGATGGTAAAGTAATAATGGTAGGGCAGTATAATTCACCATTGTGGCTGCGTTAAGGAAAACTGGTTAGCAGCAAAGTCCACGGCCTGGGCCGGATTTCGCTTACCAGATCGCCGAAGTGGTTCATGCCCAACCGATAGGTGTGTTTCCCCAGGGAAGCCTCGTGGTTGTGCTGTTCAATCATCCGCAGGTTTTTCTCCCAGATGGCTCTCCGGACAGCCTCTTCTCCCTGCAGGGGAGACGCTTGGTTAAGACAGGGCTGTGTTTTGACGAAGCTAATTTCCTTCCCCCAAAAGAAGGCATTTTGTACATACACAGACGCAATTCCCTGAAAGAGCCCCTCTAAATCAGGGGCAGGAAACCTGTGACCCTCCAGCCATCAGTCACAGCAAACATGGTCCAGTGGGCAGGGGTGATGGGCATTGTAGTTCAACCTCACGTCCCCCAGCCGTGCCCTAAATGAGAAGATGTTATTGTGATGCGGGCCAGATGGTTTTGTAGGTTCTGGCTGAGAATGAAGGGAGTTGTAGTCTGATTCATCTAGAGCAGTGTTCTCCAACCTTGGGTCCCCAGATGTTTTTGGCCTACAACTCCCAGCATGCCCCAGCCAGATACGCTATGGAGGAGGAGGATTATGTAAGCTGCCTTAGGTTCCTTGCAGGAAAAAAGGTGGGATATAAAGATAACTAAATAAATAAATAAAAGTTTCAATTTGCCTTATTTATTTTTATTCAGTTTATGTCTGTGTACATGTTTTCGGCAACTGATTTTCAGTTTACCTCACGCTGTTTCACTTTTTTTTTTGTGGCCAGCGGACTGTAAACAAAAAGTTTGATGCATATTGATTGATTGCCCAGCCTTTCTGCCAAGAAAATGGCACTCAATCAGAGGAACAACAACAACTACAACAACAACAATAATACTAAAGCAATAATAAACAAATACTTTTCTCTTAAACCTTTTAGAATATTGCTCTCCACGATGACAATCTGTACATATTCAGGAACACTCTGCTCCAGATGCCCACCCCGGGTTATACTGAGGCAAACTGTACATGCTCAGGAGAACTCGACTCCAGGTGCCAACCCCAGTTATACTGCGACAAACACACCTCTAGATATTCTTTCATGTGGGTACTCTTCCAGTTCCTCCAAGATCCCTCCAGGGCTGGATCCAGTGCTGCAAACAGAGTCTTCACGAAGACCAGCCAGGTCAACGCCACCACTGAGATCAAGAGCATTGTCGTTGCCTAGAAAGGCAAAGAATTCCCATGGTAGTCGCTGTGTCGCAGTTGTGCCCCCTCACCCGTTTCTCCTATTATGAACCTCCACCGTCCAGTACCCTGCCTGGCTGGGTTCAGACAACATGATAAGAATTGAGTGTGGGTTGCTGTTGAACTGTGGGTTGTTGTTGAAACGGGGGCTATTGTGTTGTCTGAACCCAGCCAAAATAACAAATCATGGTTTGTTAACCACGAACAACCCACTACAGTTCACTACCTAGCAACAAACCATGGGTTCTCTTCATGGGTTGTTCATGGTTAACAAATCATGGTTTGTTATCTCAGCTGGGTTCAGACGACACGGTAACCCCTATTTCAACAACAACCCACGAGTGAGGGTTATCGTGTTGTCTGAACCCAGTCAGCGTGGACAATACTGGGCTAGACGGGCCCAGTGGTCTGACTGGGTAGAAAGCAGCTTCCTATATTCCTAACAACTTGGGGAAGAACGCTGTTAGAATGTTTGCAGTCCTACTTCTGAGAGGGAACATGGGGAGGTGTTTTGTCGGTTTGGCTAGAAGATGTAAAACCTCTCCCACGTAGGCCCTAGGAGGCAGGAGTTGCTTCTGTGGGGCAGGCTGAGAGAGAGAGAGAGAGAGAGAGAGAGAGAGAGAGAGAAGTGTGGGGCAGGGAGCCTGGAAGCAAGCTGGCTGAAGAAGGGTGGGTTCAACAGGAAGCCGCGTGGTCTGAAAAAGAGGAATTGTAGGTGAGGGGGAAAAGAGAAGAAAGGAAATGAAGCCAGAAAAGAGCCCTGGAGCTGGTGTAGTTTATTTTCCCTCCTGTTGAAAGCAATGGGAGGGAACCATTAAAAAGAAGACAGAGAAACGGCTGGAAAAATGCCAAAAGAAAAGGGGGAAATGCCATCCCCTCTAGAACCAAAATATTTCCTCCACCTTTGTTTCCCCCTCTCCCTCCTCTGTAGGGTCACTCTGCACTAGACTCCCCAATCCTGGTGCCCTCAAGGTGTGCTGGACTACAACTCCCAGAATCCCACAGCTTCAACCACAACCCACACTCAGCCCATGCACAAGCCATGAGTGTGGGTCATCGTGTTGTCTGAACCCAGTCACTAAAACCAGAGGGGAGAATCCTTTTTCAGACCAAAAGTGGGCGGGGCTGAAAGAAAAAGGGACCGGGCCAAAAAATACCAGCGTATTTAAGCTTAAAGCTCTTCCTGACTGCAACTAAGCCTTAGGAGACATTCTAAGCCTTTTAAAATATCGGAGGGGGAAATCACAAAAGCTGGGAAGCTGCCAAAGGATTGGTTGTTGGAGGGGTGGGGGAGAGAAAGGGGACCCCTGGTGGGCCAAATCTGGTCCACAAACTTACGTATCCCCACTGCCCTGCTGTAGTTAAGACCTTCATGACTCACCTCCCCCCCCACATAGGCCCAGTTTCCTAGGAACTATATGTATTTATTTAATTATTTATTTATTTGCAGCATGTTCACCCCGCTCTTCAGCCAAAAAAGGCTCCCTGAGCAGCTTACAGAGATTAATATTAGAGCAGTGTTCTCCGACCTTGGGTCCCCAGATGTGTTTGGCCTACAACTCCCAGCATGCCCCAGCCATGCCTGGCTGGGGCATGCTGGGAGTTGTAGGCCAAACACATCTGGGGACCCAAGGTCGGAGAACACCAGGCTTACAGTCTAAAAGACATGACGCAAAAGGAAAAGGGATTGGAGGGGGGGGGGGGGACACACCAAACTCAGGCACCAGTTCTTAGTTACACAAACATACACACACACCGACTTTGCTTTGCAAACATACGACATCCTGTGTGGCAAGGAGCTTCACAGCTAGATTCTGTGATTCATATCCTTATCTTTCTTTATCCTACAACCCCAAATTGCCTAACCATTTCCACAGATGGGTTTCCAAGTCTTCGATTTATTACAAATGCATCCCATATTTTCTCCCAGAAAAAAAAAGTTGGTAGAATGCATGCTTTCCAGTGCCCCGGTTTATTTGTGGGTGTGGGGGTCTGCTAATTTTTCTGGATAGATTAAGGGTGTGATCCTGTGCGTCTTTAGACAGGGAAAAAAAGACTTATAACTCCCAACATTCCCCAGCCAGCATGGGGGGTTGTATGGGGAATACTCCCAAGTAGTAGTAGGACCTTTTTTCTGTCTAAACATGTATAGGATTGCATCCTTAATTCTTAGCCACACGCGCTCTCTTTCTACTACTCATGATTCATCTCTAGAAAATGTTTTTTTTTTTAAGATACAGTGTTCTGTGAGTAAAACTGAGATCCAAAATGTCAGGATTCGGTTTTTGGTTTCAAGATTCGACATCCAAGGTGTTAGTTAGAACTGAAAGTCTCATATCGGCGATCCTAAATCCAACCGTTTGCCCCTTTTCTTTCTAAAATAAATAAATAAATAAATAAATCTGTTCAAGGATATATCCCAATTAGTTTAAAAAAGGTGTTAGGACAAAATTTCCTAAATGCTACTGCACGTCAGCTGTCCAGCAGCACAAATACATATGACACTGAGAAAAGTATTTGAGATCTATAATTACAGAACAGAAAGCTAAAGCACAGGTGCTGCTGTTTAACCATTTCTGATGGAGCATCTAGATATTGGGAGATTGTAGTTAAAGAAGCCACTATATATCCTTTATTTTGCTTACCTAGGGCACAATCCTATGCAAGTTTAGACAGAAAAAAGTCCTACAACTCCTAGCATTCCCCAGCCAGCATGGCTGACTGGGGAATGCTGGGAGTTGTAGGACTTTTTCCTGTCTAAACATAAGAACACCAGAAGAGCCCTGCTGGATCAGACCAAGGGTCCATCCATCTAGTCCAGCATTCACACAGTGGCCAACCGGATCCCATAAGCAGGACAGGAGTGCAACAGCACCCTCCCGCCCATGTTCCGCAGCAGCTGCTGCACATAGGCACACTGCCTCTGATCCTGGAGGTAGCATAGAGCCATCAGGACTAGTAGCCACTGATAGCCTTCTCCTCCAGGAATTTATCCAATCCCCTCTTAAAGCTGTCCAAATTGGTGGCCATCACTACATCTCAAGGAAGTGAATTCCATAGTTTAACTCTGCGCTGTGTAAAGAAGGACTTCCTTGTATCCGTCTTGAATCTCCCACCAATCAGCTTCATGGGATGACCCCTTTGGGTTCTAGTCTTAGGAGAGAGGGAGAAAAATGTCTCCATCTCCACTTTCTCTGCACCAGGCATAATTCTGTACACTTCTATCATGCCTCCCCACTTTAGTCACCTCTTTTCTAAGCTAAACAATCCCAGCTGCTGTAACCTTTCCTCATCGGGGAGGTGCTCCAGTCCCTTCGTCATCTGAGTTGCTCTTTTCTGCACTATCCCCAACTCTGTGTCCTTTTTTTAGGTGTGGTGACCTAAGCATGCATAGGACTGTGCCCCTTATTTATGTAAAAATATCAGTTCTTGCAAATGTACACAAACCTCAGCAGCGGGCAGACTCCAGGCTTGTGGAATCTAATTAATTTTTTTTAACTGGAACCGCAAGATGCACGAACAGGAGTCTGAAGCTAAAGATACACACTTAAGAGTTAAAGATTGCTGATCCCTTTAATTTGTTTCGAGTAACAGAACTAAACAGAGCTCATAGTCCTTCTTCACACCAAAAAAACCCACAGTCCTGGTTACCCACATTTCTTCCTCTCAGCAGAATCATTATAATTATTAATTTCATTTCTATACTGCCCGATAGCCAAAGCTCTCTGGGTTGTTCACAACAATTCATAAAAAAACACAAACCACAGGTACAATAAAAAACAGCATAAGATTCCAACCTACAAAATTTAAAACAGAATTTAAGACAATTTGAGCAGCTAAAGTTATTTCAATGCAACTAGACCGACTTAAATGCCCCCCATATGCCATTAAATACCATCTAATGCCTCAGAGATGAGGGCAGTCTTAACCTGGTGCCGAAGGAATAACGGAGTTGGTGCCAGACGGGCTCAAGTGGGGAGATTCCACAGTTGGGGGGGGCACCACTGAGAAGGCCCTCTATCTTGTTGCCACTTTCCGAGCCTCCCTCAGAGGAGGCACTCTGAGGAAAGCCTCAGATGTTAATCAAAGTGTCTGGGTAGATTCAGGTTAGGAGAGGCGCTCTGTCAAGTATTGCGGTCCAAGCCTTGTCATTTTCCTGTTGTCATTATTAAATCATCGGGAACCAAAAATGCCTGTTGATCTACAAATCCAGAGAGCTACCAAGAAACCAGAGATCTACCAGTAAACCCAGAGATCTACCACCAGCAAACCCCCAGAGAGATCTACCTTCTATGGTCTATTGCATATACTTTATGGAGCTGCTATTGGATACATCTCCACTGAAAAAATGTATTGAGTTCAACAACTGAACTAGCAGTTTGTCAAATTTGCCCAGGAGTGGGGCAGCAAATGTTGATCTGACAAAATCCATAGGAACTAATCCCCTTTTGATGATCTACATCAAGGCTCCCAGTTAGCCACATTGGCTTGAAAACCAGGGCCGATGGGAGGCTGCAGCCCTTGCCTTTCAGGAAGAACATCAGGGCAAGAGGGAGACCAGCGTAGCCCCATATATTGGCCAGAGAAAGAACAGTGCAGGGAGCTTGTTTCACCCTTCCTTACCAGAAAGAACACCCATAAGACCTTGGAAACTTGAATTTTGCCGGGGGTTTCCTCCTCCCTCCCAATCCCTTTTCCTTTTGTGTCATGTCTTTTAGATTGCAAACCTGAGGGCAGGGACTGCCTTATTATTAATCTTTATAAGCCACTCTTGGAGCCTTTTAATGGCTGAAGAGCAGGGCAAAAGTGCAGTTAACAAAACAATAATCCTGCTCTCTGGCATGAAGTCATTCCAATAGAGAATCCAACTTAAACTGGAGAGATCAAGAAAGATCCTGCCTAGAACATACATTACCGAAGGCAGCTGTGATTTTAATTGCTGGAACAGTTGTCCATACGAATCAAAGAGGCAATAGTTGGACTGAGAAGCTGACTGCTTCTCTTAAAGGGCAAGGTGAAAACCCACAGTTACGTATACCCCTCCACCCAAAAATGAAATACCTCTGCAAACTTAACCAAATTTGTCTCATTTCTTGGGAAATGATATAGATATCTCCGAAACTGATCTCTCAAAAGGTGTTAGGAGTACCGACATTGGGTGGGTGATGTCAAATCCTCATCAAAGCAAAACCACATCCTTGATATGGTTGTTCTGTGAAGGTCTGATGCCTAACCACAGCCTCGAGATTAGAATGTTTCTGATATTTCACAAATTTTAATCTCCAACCTGGAGTTTCTCAAACTTTGGGAGGCCAGGGGCTCCTCTTCGAAACTTATTCTGCCCCCGCTAGCGAAAAGCTAAATGGCTGATCGAGTCTCTCAGGGTCTTTCTGTTGAGTTGTACAACACGGAACTGTAATTAAAACTTTAAAGCAAATCAATTGAAAACACATCACTATGATTCAGATACAATAGCACTCACTAGTTAAAGCCACAATAAATCAGCTTAAAAGACAAAAGGCATTTTTGTCGGCTGGCGGAAGGACATCAAAGATGCAGCCAGCCTGACCTCCAGTGGGAATTCCAGAGTCTGGGAGCAGCCACCAAAAAGGCCCTGTCTCATTTTAAGGACATACGAAGAGCAATGCTAAATCAGGCCCAAGGCCTATCTAGTCCAGCATTCTGTTAGCACAGTGGCCAAACAGATGTCTGAATGGAAAGCCCACATGCACAAAATGAGTGTAGCAGCACCCTCCAGCTCATATTCCCCGGGAACTGGTAAACAGAGAGGTGTACTGCCTCCAGTACTGGAGGTAATATATAGCCATCATGGCTAGTAGTCATTGATAACCATGAATTTGTGTAATCCATGAATTTGTCTCATCCACCTTGTAAAGCCATCCAAACTGGTGGCCGACACAACTGGGTCCAGACAACACGATAACCCACACTCAAGGGTTGAGTATGGGTTGAGTGTGGGTTGTTGTTGAAGCCTGGGTTGTTGTTGAAACGTGGGTTATCATATTGTCTCAACCCAGCTGCGCTAACACGTCATGGCTTGTTAACCATGAAGGACCCATGAAGAGAACCCATGGCTTGTTGTCGGGTTGTGAACTGTGAGTTCTTCACCGTGGTTTGTTATCTCAGCTGGGTTCAGACAACATGATAACCCACGTTTCAACCACAACTTATTGTTCAATGACAACCCATACTCAACCCTTGAGTGTGGGTTATCGTGTTGTCTGAACTCAAAATTCGATTTTCCCAGATCTCCCACCAATCAGCTCCATGGGATGAACCAAGTGGGTTCTGGTATTATGAGAGAGGGAGAAAAAGGTCTCCCTACCCACTTTCTCCACACACACCACACATCATTTTGTGCACCTCTATCATGCCCCCCCCCAACTCACCTTTTCTCTAACCTAAACAATCCCAGATGTTGTAACCTTTCCTCATAGGGGAGTTGCTTCCAGCCCCTTGATCATTTTTAGTAGCTCTTTTCCAGGGCTTTTTTTCTGGTGGAACTCACCGGAACTGAGTTCCAGCACCTTTTCTTCTATTAATTGCATTACAATTTAATCGCCATCTACTCCCGAGGAAATGTAATCCAAGAGTTCCGGTACCTTTTTCTCCAGAAAAAAAGCACTGCTCTTTTCTGCACTTTTCCCAATTCTACAATATCCTTTGTTGGGTGGGATGACCAGCACTGTACACAGTATTCCAAGTGTGCTCGCACCATAGATGTGTATAAGGGGGAGTATGATCTTGGCAGTTTTATTTTTGAAGCCTTTCCCTAATCATGCCTAACATGAAATTCGCCTTTTTCACAGCAGCCGCTCACCCGGTCGACATTTTCACTGAGCTACCCATCACGACCCCAAGATCGGTTAAGATGGCAGCAAAGTTGGTCGCGTTTGGCTTGCTCCTGCCAAATAATCCTTTGCCTCATTATCCTGGAAATTGCCTAATTTTCTACCTCTCGCTGGCAGGTTGTCCTTCTTTGCCGACGACGTGTTGTTGTTTCGCTTTCGTTGTTTGGCCCGATGGCAAGAAGGAAAACTATGAAGGGGACCGTTCTGCCAACTCCCGACCCCCTACCACTGGGGCAGCAAAGGCTCTGCTTGAAGAAGAATTTGAGGGAGATGTTACAACGTTACTTAAAGTTATAGTGGGGGATTTAAAGCTGATTAACAGAGCAATCCTATGTCCCCCTAGACAGCGTCGGGGTGGGGGGCATAGGATTTTTCAGCTTCCCAGATCAGAAAACATCAGAGAGGGATCCGAATGTGGATCCCCAGATCTGAGGCCGGAGTGACCTTGGATCTGTGGATCTGCGCTCGGATCCCACTCCCTCCCCTCGCAGCCAGTGTGGAACCACACCGGCTGCCTCTCCGAGGTCGTAAGAGTGACCTCGGAGAAGGGGTAAAGGGGGTGTTCTGGGGGGCAGGGCGGGGAGGAGACCGTGGCTGCCAGGATACGAAGTATCCTGGTGATGCTCCAGCCTCCTTCCCTCCCCATCCTAAGCGCTGTAGCCAGACAGCTGAAATCGTCTGTCTCACTGGCTTGCAAGGGGGAGGAGCAGGGGGGCGGAGATCCCTCCGAGCTCCTCCTGCCATCCAAAGGATGCCCATAATCCTTCTAGTTCGGAGGCTTACGGGCATCCTTATTGGATTGCACCCAAAAGCTTCTATAGCAGGGCTACAGGAGTCTATTTTTTTTATTATTTTATTTATTTATTTATTTATTATATTTATACCCCGCCTTTTTTCCTGCAAGGAACCCAAGGCAGCTTACATAATCCTCCTCCTCCTCCTCCCCATTTTATTGACAATATTCCAGGGAAATTGGTTCTTCTGGAAACTAGAATTTCACAGCTGGAAGATAAAAGTGGGGCTTATGAAATGGCATTGTCTGGTTTGCAAAAAATCTAATCTTACTTTGCAGTCGAAGGTTACACTAGCTAGAAATCCAATCTTGGTCGTCGTAATTTACGAGTCATTGGGATATGTGAATGGGGCGAGCAGGGCCGACCGACCGACTGCTTTTTTATGGAGTCATTTTTTTGTGTGACTTACTGGAACTGCCCGAGGATTATCAGTTAGATATTGAGCGGGCACAGAGAGAAGCCCAGTCCCCATCTTACGTGTGGAAGAAAGACCTCACGCCCGTTCATCGCAAAGTTTTCAAGGTTTTCTGTCAGGGGATTTATTTTAAGAGCTGCAAGAAACGAGAGAGGGGGGCTAATTTGGGAAGCTGATAAGAGGCGAATATTGATATTCCCAGATCATGTAAAAGAGATATTTGAAAAATGGCACGCTTTCACGAAATCTCAAGAATTGGCCCGTGGCGGGAATCTGCAGTAATTTCTTCGTTTTTTTCATGCTGCCTTCGGTTTAAGAACGGAATCTGGTCTGAAAACAGTCAACACACTGGAAGTGGCAGAAGATTATCTCCGCGGCATGAGTCCAACCGCTAAGGCAGAGGAGGAGGCTGAAGCCAGAGGCGGTGCTAGGTACCAAAAAGATCCTGGGTGTGTGTGTGTGTGTGTCAGGCCCAGAAGGCCAAAAAATAAAGAAAAAATGTCTCCCTATCCACATGGATTCCCCTGCACATTTCATGGGAACAGGAATCTATTGGAGTGCTAATGCTGAAAACCCTCAGCTTATGCTCAGCCTGTAAACAATCCTTCTGTGAAGAAAAGCAGACAGAGTCTGGGTATCTTTCTCCACCACACACGTGTAAACAAGTGTAATCCCAGCTGGAGGCTGGGAACCTCATGCAACTGTACATAGTTCCTCTGATGGCTCTGGGCCACCTCAGAATCTCCTGCAAATGTACGTAGCTTTCTTTGCTGGCTCTGTGAGGACTCAGAGTCTCCCATGTATTCAGATGCAAATGTTCCCCAAGCACTCTAGTCATGGTCAGGAGTTCACCCCTCTGACACCTAGGAGCCACCCCTCCCCTGCCTAGCCCAGATGAAATTCATCCTGATTGGCCAAGGACAGCTGGGCTACATCTATACTGCCAGCCTTGGCTTCTGGGTTTGGTTCTTGTTGTCTGGAAGCGAAGGAGCGCGGAGTAGGGCTTTTGCTGAGGCAGGCCCTAAGAAGACCAACCCCCCAGGCAAAGAGTAAGTGCCTGGGTGTTTTGTAGCTCTACTTGTGTATACCAAAGTGTCTTCCCCGCCTTTCCCCCTTCCCTCATTTCCCACCTTTTATTGTAAACGGTTTACCGTAAATAAATTCTCCTAGTTCTACCCCACACCGTGTGTGTAGTTCCTCTTTGGTTCAGTGCTCAAATCCAGTGTATAGAGGCTAAGGGCAAAGCCCTAAGAGAATCCGTGTCAAGACGGCAGAGCCAAGGCTGGCAGTTTGGCACCTTTGATCTCTCGTCTTGAGGTAAAGGGCCTGGTTGCAGTCCTTCACACCTTCTATCGCAGACATGCCGTCAGTCTTCAATATGACTTTCGATATGACAGGATAAGCACTGGGTAACCCCTGAAACATCTCAGTAATCTCAAATACGCATACAAACCCACACAGCTAGGTGGGACTTGGTAGAAAGCAGCTTCCTGTGTTTCTATAAGAACAGCCCTTTATTCAGAACCATGAGGACTGGGAACTTACTTTCGGTTTAGGGGAAGTAGGGTTGTAGCTCAGTAGCAGGGCCCCTGCTTTGCGTGCAGAAGGTCCCAGGTTCAATCCCTGGCATCTTGCAGTCAAAAGGATTGTATTACTCAGGGGTCTGGTCAGCCAAGGCACCTCACTTCAGACTCGAGGATACTCCAGATGGAACAAAACCACTTACTATGTCAAAGATGATACACAGTTTATTGAATACACATAGTGATGAACTATGGATGCAGATTATCAATAAACAAGCAAAAGAAAGCGTACACTCCCCTTATCTGTGGTTCCCTAAATAGGCCAGGGGATGCTCTGCGGGCCTCCAAAGTTGCCAGGGTGAGCAACGTGTCAATTCCTCTCCCCAAGCCGAGAACAAAAGACAATGCCTGTCGCCCTGGATTTTATGAAGTTCTTCTCTCCCTCTGTTTCAGAGGCTGTCAGTAAGCCACAAGCTAACGCCCCTTCCTGGGAGAAAAGTTTGGGGCGAAGCTGCTTCAGTCAACCATGCTCTGGTAACCTCTCGTTAGGATTACTGCAATGCGTTATACGTGGGGCTGCCTTTGAAAACGGTCCGGAAACTTCAGCTGGTCCAAAATAGGGCAGCGAGATTGTTAATGGGGACTGGCCGACGTGAACATATTATGCCAGTGCTTTCTCATCTGCACTGGCTGCCAGTCTGTTTCCGGGCCCGATTCAAAGTGCTGGTACTAACATTCAAAGCCCTAAACGACTTGGGGCCAGGGTACCTGAAGGATCGTCTCCTCCCATATGTACCTGCCCGGACACTAAGATCTTCCTCAGCGGTCCTTCTCCGAGAGCCCCTGCCAAAGGAAGTGAGGCAGGTAGCTACCAGGAGGAGGGCCTTTTCTGCTGTGGCACCCCGGTTGTGGAATGAGCTCCCCAAAGAGGCTCGCCTGGCGCCTACATTGTACTCTTTCCGGCGCCTTTCTATTCTCCCAGGCATTTAAACCATTTTAATCATCTTAATCATTTTAATCTTGTAGTGGTTTTTAACTGTTGTTGTAACTGCTGCTGAATCATAGAATCATAGAAAAGTAGAGTTGGAAGGGGCCTACAAGGCCATCGAGTCCAACCCCCTGCTCAATGCAGAAATCCAGGTCAAAGCATCCCTGACAGATGACTGTCCAGCCGCGCCTTGAATGCCTCCAGAGTGGGCTAGTGCTGCTAGCTCTGCTGTTTGTTTCTAATCTGTGGTTTTAAATTTTATATTTATATTATATTGTATTTTATGGTTTTAACTGTTGTAAACTGCCCAGAGAGCTTCGGCTATTGGGCGGTATAAAAATGTATTAAATAAATAAATAAAAAATAAAATAAAAAGCAAACAGTTTCAGTTCTCCCAGCAAAAGCAGCCCTTATCTCAGGAATATAATTTGGGGAAAACAGCTTCACGGCAATTATCTCTGGTGCTCTTCCTAACAAGCTGAAGGAAGACTATAAGGCCTTGGCACGGCTCCCAGAAACTATCCTGGGAAAGTTCACTACACTACCTGTCGAACCTTAATAACCTCCTCGCCATTCTTCCGGTAGAGCCCATCCAATATTAGGATCTCTGCCCAGGGAGTTCAGTGCCTGCTTGCAGTTATTGCCATGCATAGTGATATTTTAGAACTTCATTTCTGAGTCACAAGCGTGTGATTTTTTTATGCAGCAGCCTGTGGTCATGTAGACAGGACCACAGAAAGACAACATGAATGTGAAAGACAGAGGGGGGGGGGGCAAATAATGCTATCTATTTATTTCTATGATCAAACTGTGTTTAGGCAGGAAACCAGCACTGGGTTCTTCTGAAAATCCAGAAACTCAAGATTCTTCATTTCTGAGTCACAAACGTGTGATTTTTATGCAGCAGCAGGTAGTCATGTAGACAGGACCACAGAAAGACAGAGGGGGGGGGGAATAATTCCTGCTTGCAGTCACTTCAATGGGTCTGCCCTGCATAGGGCTAATATTGGATACTACCCATGGCATGAGAGAGAGAGAGAGAGAGAGAGAGAGAGAGAGCAGAGGCGGTGTCAGGGGGCGGCCCACTAGGGCTGGAGCCCCGAATCTGTCCTTTGGAGCCCCGAGTCTCTGGGAGCCCATCTGGGGTGGGGAGAGAATTGTAAATCATGGGGCCAGAGTGAAATTAAATACAGAAAGTACAAACAGTGATGGTTATCTGTTATCTTATTAACAGTGGCCAGTCACAAAACAGGCATTGGGTAAGAGCAGAGATGTTGCCGAGGCTGTGAGGGCCATCTGCAACCAGATTAGGCACCACCGGGCCAGACGGACTTTGATCCTTTCAGCTGGAGGTGCCGGGATTTGAACCTGGGCCCTTCTGCATGCAAAGCAGGGGCTCTGCTAAAGAGCTCCTTCCCCTAAAATGAAAGTGTGGAGAGAAAGCCTGACCCACACACCCCGTCCCAGTCTCTGCCTCCCTCGGGCAGAGAGGCTCAGCTCAGAGTGGGCATTTGCATCTAGATAATCTTGCCCAAGAAAGTTGTTAAGTCCGGGACACATTTGCATTCACCTCAATGGGACACATTTGCATTCACCTCAATGGTCTTCCTCCCCAGGCAGTCTCAAAGAGCTGCAGAATACCCTAAAAGCACCCTTCAAGCACCCAGTGAGGCCCCACTAACCTCCACAACCCCTGCGAGAGCAAAACCAGTTCATCCTGTCACCAGAGGGGGTGGGTGTGGGAGTGAGAGGAGGGGGGCCAGGGAGGGGTGTGTCAGAAATAGAAAAATGTTTCTTTCCCAAGAAATTGTATTGAGTAAATGGCAAAGGACAGAAATTAAAAAGCCAGAAAACTCATCCTGAGTGGGGCCCCAGCCTAATAATAAACGAGGGCTAAAATATGTAAGGAATTCTATGTCCTGGATAAAGATGGCAGGGGATTAGTAAGTGATAGATAAGCAAGGAATACTCCCTAGATGAAGAAAAACAGACCAGGCTAAGGAATGCGAAGAAGAAGAGATGTCTGCTGATAGAAAGGGTAAAGGTCTAAGCCAGTGTTCTCCAACCTTGGGTCCCCAGATGTTTTTGGTCTACAACTCCCAGCTATGCTGGCTGGGGCATGCTGGGAGTTGTAGGCCAAAAACATCTGGGGACCCAAGGTTGGAGAACACTGGTCTAAGCTAAACTCTAAAAAATGTAGACTCTTGCAAGACTGTATTCAATAAAGAGTGCTTTGCTTTCACCAAAATTATTGTCCAAAACTTTTTACAAGACTGAAAAGTCACTTCTAACCGGTGTAAAAGAACAACCCGGGCTCTGTTGAGGTTGTTGGGGAACCAGATGCGAGGCTGCACGGAATGGGCGAGGAGTCCAACCCCAAGCATGCCACTTGGTAGTCTGATGTAAGTCCGGTTGAATTGCTAGAAACAGGCTAGGTAGATTCTCCTGTGTTAGATAGATTAAGCTTAGGTTCTTTGATTTTGTATAGGATTCTGTCAGTGCTTTGCAAGCCTCATTGCTTTCGCGGCTTGGAGATATTTCACACCTCAATTGATCAGGTAGCAGCTGAAGAGCAAACTAAGCAAGCTCACACATGTCACCTGGCCACAGTTTTCCCCACGACCAGATTTCAATATAAATTCTGGGGATTATTTCTAAAATTGCATCTGTACATATATAAATTATCACATGCACAAGTATTGTCCTCTTTTTCTGTGGGTGTATTTTCTTATAGATTTCATAGATCATAGAGTTGGAAGGAGCCTACTAGGCTGAGTCCAACCCCCTGCTCAATGCAGGAAACTAGAGGAGGGGTCTCCCACCCAAGTAATAGCCAGGCTTGACCCTGCTTAGCTTTCCACACTCAGGCAAGCTGAGCCAGCATAGCGCCCCGCACGTGGCTACCCCTGTAATCTGTGGCTTGTGGCAGCAGTGGCTGCCAGTTCCAATTACAGTGGGGCAGTGTACCCATTCCAGGTTTCAGTTAAAGCAGCAATCCATGGTACGGAACCTAGTCTGGGGATAGAGTTCAGCATCATGGGCAGCTCCTTAACAGCCGTGGGGTCCGGTGGCACCAGTGTCAGGCGGGGCTGTTTATCCACACCAGATTTTACTCCGAACTTTTCAGAAGTTATCCATGGTGCCAAACCTATTTTGGGGGATGGGGTCCAGCACCACGGATAGCTCCTTAAAAAGAGTTCAGACTAAAATCTGGAGTGGATACACAGCCCCACTGACATTGGAGCCACCGGACTGCACTGGTGCGGTGCCCATCTACCTAAATCTTCCCTGCCTGGGTGGGGTGTGCCCCCCACTACCCATGCAGCCAGAGATGAGCATTTTCAAAGCGCGGCACCAACTGGATCCGTGCTTTCAAAAAGTGAGTGTGTGAGTGGCCCAAAATCTTCCCCGGAGTGTAGGGAGGAGGAGGGAAAAAACCCAAACCAAAAAAGCTTGATCATATCTGACAACATTGGCAGGATCTTTATTTCTTCACTTTTCTGAGCAGTTGCAATTCAGGAAGGCCAGCAGAATTCGAAAGCCACATGAGAGGACAGCACCATCAGAAGGCCGGAAGAATAGCGCAATATTCGGAAACGTCAGCTTTTGCTGAGATGCCGACGCCGGAAGCAACGGCTTGACTGCCGGCGGATTCAAAGCTGGGAAACTGGGAAGGCTCGCCGGAAGAATAATCCCGGCCCCTCTGGCAGGTCACAGGGTCGGGTAGCTGGCTTGATTTGCCACACCACAGTGATTGTCAAGGCCTTTCACCAATCGCATGTAACCCTTTTCACCCCAGTTCTCAGACCAGCTGCAAGAGAGATGAACGGAGAGAGTAAGGGTAGATTTTTGAACTATTGGGGGTCGGTGGGCTGTGAGTCATGAACTGGGAACTGGTGGAGGGGAAGGGCTGTCAATCAGTGGTCAAGAAGCACCTCTTCTGCAGGCAGGAGGTCCCAGGTTCAGTCCCTGGCATCTCCCAAGTCTGTTCATTTTTTAACTGCTGCCAATATGCAACATAAGGACATAAGAACAGCCACACTGGATCAGACCCAGGGTCCTTCTAGTCCAGCCTTCTGTTTACACAGTGGCCAACCAGCTGCCCAAAGGGGAAACCCACAAGCAGGACAGGAGTGCAACAGCACCCTCCCGCCCATGTTCCCCAGCAACTGGTGCACATCGGCAGACTGCCTCTGAGACTGGAAGTGGCATATACAGCCATCAGGACTAGTAGGCATTGATAGCCTCCTCCTCCAGGAATTTGTCCAATCCCCTTTTAAAGCAGTCTAAACTGGTGGCTACATCTTGTGGAAGTGAATCCCTTCCTTTGATCTGTCCTGAATCTCCTACCATTCAGCTTCATGGGATGACCCCGGTGGGTTCTAGTATTCTGAGAGAGGGAGAAAAATGTTTCCCTGTCCACATCCTCCGCACCAGGCATCATTTTGTACACCTCTATGACATGTCTCCTCTTTCTCACCCTTTTTCTAAGCTAAACAGTCTCAGATATTGTAACCTTTCCTCCTAGGGGAGCTGCTCCAGCCCCTTGATCGTTTGGGTTGCCCTTTTCTGCACTTTTCCCAACTCTACAAATATCCTTTCTTGGGTGGGATGGCCAGCACCCAGCACTGACTGACCATCATGGGCTTTCACCCAAATGAACATCAGAAGAGCCCTGCTGGATCAGACCCAGGGTCCATCCAGTCCAGCCTTCTGTTCACACAGTGGCCAACCAGCTGCTCACAGGGATCCCACAAGCAGGACAGGAGTGCAACAGCGCCCTCCCGCCCATGTTCCCCAGCAACTGGTGTACACAGGCAGACTGCCTCCGATACTGGAGGTGGCATAGAGCCATCAGGACTAGTAGCCATCGATAGCCACAAGCTCCAGAATTTGTCCAGTCCCCTTATAAAAGCCCTCCAGATTGATACTGCAGAAACCATAGTAAGGTTTCTACATGGGGGGGGACAGGCTTTTCTTTCCAGTGCTGGACCCATTCACAATAACGTTAAAACGTTTGTGTGGGTTTTTAAAAATTAAAAATCCATGGGCCCTAGCATTTGTCCAACTATGCCGGGTGCCGGCACCGGGCATGATTGACATTACGCTTATAGACAACGGCCATGAAATCGTCTGACACCTCCTGCTCCACTCTTTGTCACCTGTTCTTGAGGATCCAGTAATCCGTGTTGGTCCCGTCCTCCTGGGACGTTCCATAACCAACCAACAGCATGGCGTGGTTCACCAGGTGGCTGCACCAAATGCTGGAAAAGATTCCTGAGTGGAGAAGAGGTTTGGGGGCGAAGAGGGGAAAGGGACAGAAAACAAAGAGACACGTGAGCTCCCTTACACACAGTGGAGGCGGGTGGCTGCAATGTCCGTTGGGCGCTGTATCCACCCCGGGTTGCAGTCTGAACTTTTAAGGAGTTATCTATGGTGCTGGACCGATTTTGGGGGTGGGTGGAGTAGGGTTCAGCACCATGGACACCACCTTTAAAGTTCAGACTAAAACCCAGAGTGGATACACAGCCCCACTGACACTGGAGCCCCCAGCCCCCGCTGCGTTATACGCAGACACACACGTGACCCCCCCCCCCGGCTGCCCCTCCGAAATCCAGCTCACGTGCCAAGAAGGAGGAACACAAAGAGCAAAAGGGAGCCACGATGGCCTTTAGAAAAAGGCCCAAATCCATGCTGGGACAAGACCTTTCTGAAGCCAAGGTCACAAAACAGTACGGATTAGGGGAAAAAACAAAACAAGCTGGACTTTCTGATGGGAAGTTTAAACTTTTTACGGATTCCAGGACCAATAAAAATGGATCTTGATGGGGCAAGGTTGTAAGGGGGGAACAGACAGGGGGAAAGGACGTGTCTCAGTCTCAGTGTGATAGAGGCCCTGCTTGGCATGCAGAAGGTCCCCGGTCCAATCCCCGGCTTCTCCAGGTGGGGCTGGGAAAAACTCTGGGTTGAAACCCTGGGAAACTGATGCCAGTCGGTGTACACTGAGAGTGCAGAACCCCAAGCTGTGGGTCAAGTCCAACCCTTTGGGGTTCGCCAGAAAGCCAAACCCCTCCCCTGGCCCCAATCCCTTTCCTCTGATCACCCATCACTCGGGAGTTTCACAGCTTTTGTGAAGTCCCCCCCCCGCATTTTAAAAGGTTTACATGCCTCTCCTAAGGCTTAAATTACTGGCAGGAGCATTTTTAACCTAAAGAGCTTTTCTACATGAGGCCTTTACTGTGTGCTCACAGTATTCCCTACTCAGAATCGTTACAGATTCTTTAGAGGATGTTGTGACCCTCCAGTTTCGCTTCTGTTGTTAAACATTTGGCGAGTTTATTTTTAAAGGGCAGGGAAAGGGTGGTATTATTTGAGAAAGCGAAAGAAAACACAATTTCCACTTATGTATTTGTGCTATTCTGCTATACCACAGTGCCACCTAGAGGTCATGTAGCAGAAAAGCAGGAAGTGAAAGGCTCTTTGCGTAGGGCTTGGATCTCAGTTCTGGGACAAAACAGGAAGTAGATACAGTGGATTTGCAGCTTTGTGTAGAAAAGCTCAAAATAGGCTGGCAGTTTTCAGTATGTTGGCCCCGCCCCTTTCACCTTTGGCCCTGCCCCCTTTTTCATTCAGCGCCGCCCACTCCTGGAATCCGGGAGCCTCTCAGAAATGGAATTTGGCACCACTGTTACTGAGCTAGATGGACTGATGGTCTGACTTGGTACATGCCCAGCTTCCCAATTTTTAGCCATCAGCACGTGTTTGGAGGGACAGGAACCCCCAAAATGACAGTACGGCCCTCTGGAGTTACATCCCCTCCAACAACGGCCCAGCCCACAGCTTTCTTGAGACTATTCAGGGTTCCCCCATGAACAACCACAGTCATGGCTCCCAGGGTCACTTCCTGGTTCCAAGGGGCGCCTTACCCGACTTATAGAAATGGAACGGAAAGTTCTTGGCATCCACGGCCACAGAAACTGGCCCGATGGTGACCACGGCTTGCTCCAGGGCGGCCTCGCTCCCCACGTCAACCATCACCATGGAAGTACAGTTGCCCACTCGGTTCTGCGGGTTGTAACGGCATATGGATTCCTCCTGCAGAGAAGCGGCAAGTCAGGAGTTTCGTTTCTATTTGATGCTCCCACATCCTTTCCAACAGGGGTGGGGCACTGGTGGCCCTCCAGATCTTTTGGCCTACAACTCCCATGATCCCTCACTGTTGGCTATGCTGGCTAGGGCTGATGAGAGTCAGTAGGCCAAAACATCTGGAGGGTCACAAATTCTCCACCGGGTCCACCCCTAGTTTACAGCCTTGTTCAAAAGGGCCACCGGGGTGACGGATGGAGCAGACGCTCGTTTCTAACAACCCAGTGCTGTCAAAATGCATTTAAGGCAGCCTTCCGCAAGCTGGTGCCCCCCAGATGTTTTAGACTGCAAGTCCCAGCATTCCTGACCATTGGGTACACTGGCTGGGGCTGATGGGAGCTGAAATCCAAAACATCTGGATGGCATAAAGAACGACCCCCCACAAAAAATCCCAAAGAGAGATGCAAACAACCCAGCCACCTCTCAAATTCCCTTGGCCCCCAAAGGCTTGGCAGAATGAAGGGGTCTTTGTAATGTGTCCATCTGTCCTACTTTAGAGAGGACAGTCCTCTCTTTGAACGCATCCTCTGTTTCAGGGGTGGGGTAAAAATGTTGTAAGTAAATAAATAAACAGTCCTTACAAACAACCCTGTAAGGTAGGCCTGTATGAGTTACAAAGTAGCATCTACATTTAACGATTAGGTAAGGCCTCTTTTTTTAATGGTTAGGCATTTAATGGTTAGACATCTTCCAGAGCAGGCAAAAAGCATCATTGAAGATGTCTCCTCGATTTTTTGCAGCAGTTTTATGGCTGTCGTAGTACTAACAAGTGGGGCTGCCCTTGAAGACTGTTCAGAAGCTGCAGTTTGTGCAAAATGCAGCAGCCAGACTAATAACTGGGACCAGAAGGTCTGAGCATATAACACCAATTCTTGCCAGCTTGCATTGGCTGCCTGTATGCTTCTGAGCCTGATTCAAGGTGCTGGTTTTAACCTATAAAGCCTTACATGGATTGGGACCACAATACTTGATGGAACACCTCCCCCAACTGCAATCTTCCCAGACGCTACGCTCAACATCTGAGGCCTTCCTCCAGGTGCCTCCCCCGAGGGAGGCTTGGATGGTGGCAAAAAGGGGGAGGGCCTTCTCAGTGGTGCCCCCCCCCGATTATGGACTGATCTCCCCACTGAGGACCTCCTGGCGCCAACTCTGCTATCCTTTCAGCACGAGGTTAAGACCGCCCTCTTCTTAATGGCATTGCGGCGGGTGGGGGGCTTATGTCAGCTTTTTTCCCCTCTCTCTTCACAGGTCCAGTTGTATTTAATTTGTTTTAGTTGCTCAAATTGTGTTAAATTCTGTTTTAAATTTTGTAGCAAAATTTTATGCTGTTTTTTTTTTTATAGTATTTGTATTTTGTATGGTATTGTCTGAATTGTTGTTAGCCGCCCAGAGAGCTTCAGCTCATTTCATTAGAAATGAAATAGTAGTAGTAGTGGTAATCTTAATAATAATAATAATAGTCTTAATAATAATAAATTGCCATGCACTGGCCAGAGTTTAGAAATAAATAAATCCATATCCACGCATTGCAGGCAGAATGCTGAGCCTCAAAAGCGACTAACGCACAGCCCAATCCTATACATTTCTACTCAGAAAGAACCCTCATGGCATTCAGTGGGGTTTACGTGCAGGTAATTGGTTACAGGATTGCAGCCTCAATCTCTTCGGGCTCAAAATGTGACGATCACGCAGCTAGAAGTAGCACAAATATTCATTTTTGTTTTTCAGTGGTGGCAGCCACGGCGGGGGTGGTGGTGGTGGAAATCTGGATCGGGACTGTGGCGGGGGCAAAATCCGCCCCCACCATCCTGATCCAGGTCAGGTTTCCCTGCGGCTGCTATTTACTTGCCTACTGATACTGATAAACCTTCCGAAAGCTTCCATAGTAGATCTGGAACAGATCTGTTCCCTGCCACTGCACACGGTTAAGAATGTTCGATTAGGAGTGCAGAGACCTGGGTTCAAATCCCACCACTCAGCCATGAAGTGCTCACTGGAGCGACTTTGAACCTGTCACTCTTTCTCAGCCTGAACTACCTCACAGAGTTGTTGTGAGGATAAAATGGCAGAAGCGAGGGGGAGAAAAAAACCATTCATGATCTCCTTGGACAAAAGGTGGAATACAGGAATAATAAATCAAGCAAGACCTGCAACAAAATGTTGCAGTGTGGAGTGAGGCCAGCCAGGCCCTTCTTTACAATACTCCATTCCAATAATCCCAACCTGGTTTTCTATTTATTTTCCCCAACAACCAGTCAGCATTCTGGGGCCACTCATTGGGCTATGGAGGGGGGAGGTCCCGCCATTTAGGGTCCCCCCCTCTAAATATTTGTTCTTCTATAAACCTTGGAGTTTCTCCCCCACCCCAATCCTGCTGATACCTCTTTCTTCTGTACGGGTGGTGCCGTTTTGGCTACATATGCAACAGCACTCACAACATGAACATTGGAAATAGAGGGAACAAACATCTGAAAATGGTGGTGCCAAAGATGCAAAGGGCCACGCCCAATACACAGTTGTGTGCTAGCATGACCTGAACACCGGACCATGGAGGATACACACACACACACACACACACACGTCTCTCTTACCGTCTCAATGTAGGGGTACTCTTGCTCGGAGTTGATGCCTCCATTATCATGCACGTATTGAAAGGCCCGGGTGATATAACCCCCATGACAGCCGTGGTTCCCCAGTTTCCAGGTACAGTCGATCAGGTTCTGTTCGCTCAGCGGAACCAACTTCCCGGTCTTGTTGAACAGCAAACCCTCCAGGGCTCCTGTGGCACTGAAAGCCCAGCATGCTCCACAGTGGCCCTGGAAGCATAGGAACATAAGAAGAACCCTGCTGGGGAACACGAGAGTGCGTGCATCCATCTAGGTCAGCATCTGAGGAGATCTGAGCGATGCTGGTTCACATTTGCTCTAGACATATTTTGCAGCCTTGGGCCAATTTTTCATTCTCTACTTCTGTTACTCTGCCCTGTATTTCCCAGGGGCCTGGTCCAGTCAAGGAACCTCACTTAAGATTCGTGGATAACATCTGAGGCCTTCCTCTGAGTGTCATCTCTGAGGGAGGCTTGGAGGGCAGCAAGAAGAGGGAGGGCCTTCTCAGTGGTGGCCCACCCAAATGTGGAATGATCTTCCCACTGGCACCAACTCTCCTAACTTTTCAGCACCAGGTTAAGACTGTCCTTTTCTCCAAAGCATTCCATGGCATTTAATGGTATATGGGGGGCTTTTTTTTTTAATGTCAGTCTAGTTGTATTTGAAAATCGGTTTTAGGTGCTTAAATTGTTTTAAATTCTGTTTTAGATTTTGCATCTTAGAAATGTTATGCTTTTTTTTTTTTTTTTTTTTTTTACTGTATTGTGCTTTATATGAATTGTTGTGAACCGCCCAGAGAGCTTTGGCTATTGGGCAGTATAGAAATGAAATGAAATAAATAAATAAATATGGAAGAAACAAGACCCCTTGTGTGAAAGATAATACAGTTTATTGAATATAATGATGAAATATGGATGCAGATTATCAATGAACAAGCAAAAGAAAAGCTCACACACGTCCCTCTGGTCGCAGGGCTTCCTGATACGACGGACGTTGCCCCGGGGCACTACGTCGGTTGCTTAAAGGCTGGCGCGCTCCTCGTTCTAAGCGGAAAGCCAAAGGGCAAACTAGCAAGCTAAGGGTTTTATAGCTGTCTCCCTAAATTCTAGAAGCTGCCAGCCCAGGAAAAGGAGGGAGGGTGAGAGAAGACCCAGAAATCCCAGTTCACTTCAGCAGAAGGGCGTGTAAACATCCTTATCTCAAAGAGATAAGGTAAGGAGTTCACAGTGGCTGGTAGCTGGTGATCCCGTGCCTTCACCGAGGCCTCTTTGCTACCCTGCAAATTTCTCACAGCAATTAAGCTTAACACATCTCTGTTGCTTTTATGGCTACACTAAAGGCCTGTGCTGGTGGACACTGGCAACAGTTCACACAATCATACTAACTCCTCGTCACGGTGAGTTCCAGTTATGGATCCCAATACACTCCCTCCTCCAACTTCTAACTTCCATCCTTTATTTATTTTATTTATTTATTATATTTATACCCCGCCTTTTTTCCTGAAAGGAACCCAAGGCGGCCTACACAATCCTCCTCCTCCTCTCCATCTTATCCTCACAACATCCCTGTGAGGTAGGTTAGGCTGAGAATCAGTGACTGGCCCAAAGTCACCCAGTGAGTTTCATGGCCGAGCGGGGACTAGAACCCGGATCTCCCGAGTCCCAGCCCAACACTCTCACCGCTACCATCAGTAGCAATTATGATTTCTCTGGTCTTTATTTATTATGAGCGATTATTATTTTCCTTATAAATTATTATTTCTGATTTTTATCCCCATCAATTGTCATTATCCTCATCATATCACCCTTCTGCCAAGGGCGGTACCGAAACATAATTAAAAACACAGCCGTTATACGGAATGAACAGCAGACGGTCTCCCGGAGTTTCAGGGCTCCAAATGAAAGTTTCGGGGCTCCAGCCCTAGTGGTCCATCCCCTAACACCACCTCTGATGAGAACTAGGGGGCAGGGGGTTGTTTTTTAAACCTCAGGCTTGGGATTCCTAGCCTCGTAGACATCTGTGAATCCCTGCCATGACCATTCACTCAACCTAGGCCGTTCTTGACTCACCTGGTTTTTCACTGGGGTGACGTAACCCTTGGTGCGCCAGTCCACTTCCTTGGGAGCTGCTGGAGTGGGTGATTCTTGGAACAAGGCGACATTCTTACCACGGGGCTTGGTCGGCTCAGGACGGAAGCCGTTCAGCATCTCATTAAACTCTTCATCCGTCTGGGGGGGGGACGGGACGGGACGGACGAGAGAGTTAACGTTCTTCCAATTCCAGATCCTATTTCCCTCCCCCGCACCCCAAGAGGTGGTGCAATAAGGTATAACAGCCTGCCCGATCCTGGTGCCCTCCAGATGTGTTGGACTACAACTCCCAGAATCCCACAGCCTGTGGGATTCTGGGAGTTGTAGTCCAACACATCTGGAGGGCAGTCCAGGGTTGGGGAGGCTGGTATATAGAATGACCCTACAGAGGAGGGAGAGGGGGAAATGAAGGTGGAGGAAATATTTTGGTTCTAGAGGGGATGGCATTTCCCCTTTCCTTTGGCAATCTTCCAGCTGTTTCACGTTCTTCTTTTTAACAGTTCCCCCTGTTGCTCTCAATAGACGGGAAATAAACTACAGCAGCTCCAGTGCTGTTTTCTGAATTCATTTCCTTTCTTCTCTTTCCCCCCTCACCTACAGTTCCTCTTTTTCAGACCATGGCTTCCTGTTGAACCCACCCTTCTTCAGTCAGTTTGCTTCCGGAATCCGGGCTCCCTGGCCCACACTTCTCTCTCTCTCTCTCTCTCTCTCTCTCTCTCTCTCTCAGCCTGCCCCACAATGACTCCTGCCTCCTAGGGCCTACGTGGGGGAAGTTTTACATCTTCCACCCAAACTGACAAAACACCTCCCCATGTTCCCTCACAGAAGCAGGCCTGCAAGCATTCTAACAGCGTTCCTTTCCAAGTTGTTAGGAATATAGGGAGCTGCCTTCTACCCAGTCAGACCACTTGGCCCGTCTAGCCCAGTATTGTCCACACTGACTGGGTTCAGACAACACGATAACCCACACTCGTGGGTTATTGTTGAAACAGGGGTTGTTGTTGAAACGGGGGTTATTGTGTTGTTTGAACCCAGCTGAGATAACAAACCACGGTGAACAACTAACCATGGGTTATCTTCCTGGGTTGTTCGTGGTTAACAAGCCATGGCTTCTTACCGCAGCTGGGTTCAGACAACACGATAACCCATGTTTCAGCAACAACCCACGGTTCAACAACCCACAATAAACCCAGCCTCAACCCTTGAGTGTGGGTTATCATGTTGTCTGAACCCAGCCACTGACTGGCAGCTGCTGCTCTCCAGGGTTTCAGACAGGCGTCTTTCTGAGCCACTGAGCTATGGTCCTTCCCCTAACAATAAAATAAGATTCCAGTCCTCATGGTTCTGATTTAACTAGGAACACAGGAAGCTTCCTTATACTTTCTGAGTCAGACCATTGGTCCATCCAGCTCAGTACTGTCTCCGCCCATTGGCAGTGGCTCCCCAGGGTTTCAGACAGACTTCCCGGGTTCAACCTGGGGTGCTCTGCCTGCAAAGCTAGCGCTCTGCCACGAAGCTACAGCCGTTCCCCTGCAACCAACATTCGAATGCGGACATTCCGTGACCTCACTCCAGCCCAGCCAATCAGCGCCAGAGGTTTTACTGCCCCAAGTGCAATACGACAGAGCCCCCGTTACCAAATCGCCGAGGTGGTTCATGGCCAGCTGGAAAGTGTGTTTCCCCAGAGAAGCCTCCGCGTTGTGCCGCTCGATCCTCCGCAGATTCTTCTCCCAGACCTGCCCGACGGAAGGCCTCCTCCTCCTGCAAGCACGCACGGCACGGCACCCGTCACAAGGTTGTGGACTGGCGGCGCATCCCACCCACCTCAGGGGAGCGGGGGCAGGGGAAAGGCTTAATTTAAGTTCAGCTCCAAGAGACATTTCCAGTGCTAGAATCCAGCTGCTCCAGTACGGAACCAGCGGCCTGGGCATCAACGCACAACAGCCACCGGGGACCCCTGCTGACATCTGCCCCTGGAGGAGCCCCTTTCGAAAAAAGCACTGGGCAGGTGGGAGCCAGCCATGTGTCCTTTCCAAGATTCCAAGGCTGGCGTCCAGAGTAGGCACGGTCGGGCACGCGACAAGGGCCCACACTCCAGCAGGGGCCCACCGGCAAGAGCCCCCTGGACTTGCTCCTCCCCTTCCCTGTTGCAACCTGCTTGTTCTCCTGCCTCTCCCTCTGGCCCAGACGATGGTGGTGGCGAGGAGGAGGAGGAGGAGGAGAAGCAGGAGATGCCCTGGCCGAATGGCTCCCCGGCTCTCCCTGCCTGCCAAGCAAGCGATGATGAGAAAGAGGAGGAGGTGCAAGTGTAGTTGGTGGCAACAGCAGCGGTGAGAAGGTGGGCGCACTGAGGGAAGGGGCCCGTGGGGGGTGCCTTGCCCAAGCCCCCCCAAAACCTGGAGCCTGCACTCCCCGCAATGCCTCCTGCCTTCCAGATGTGTTGGACTGTAAGTCCCATGATTCCCAGCCTAGCATAGCCAATGTGAATGATGAGACTCGCAGTCCAACAGGTCTGGGCGGCACTTGGTGGCGGGAGGCTGCCCCAAAGTGATGCTGCATTGCGGGAAATTTTTAATGGCGGCGGCTGCCAACCCACCCAGTCGGTGCCGCCTGCCACCGTCCAGGACCACTGAGGCTTGAGAGGGTTTGCTGGAAGAAGGTGCCTTGCTGAGGGTCAAACTCAAACCCGGAGCGGGCCCTCAAAACCACAGCTACGTTTTATCCAGAGCAGAAGGTCAGCTGGAGAAGCGAGGGCCCCTGAGCTCACACAGAGCGTGCCGCCCCCCCCCCCCCATGGGACATCTGAAGTGAGACGGCAAAACGGCAGTCGCCAAGTTGCGATTTGCAAAATAGACACTGCTCTCTGCCAAACAGGGCCCCCAAAAGTAGAGATGGAACAGGTAGAGAGAACCAGAGAGCAGGACACGGCGAGCGACTCTAGGAGCTTTGGGGTGATGCAGGAGAAAGCCAATGGACAAAAGTCTTAGGATGTCAAAACTATATTCAGCATCTTGAGACTTTGTCTCTTCATTTCATGGGGCTGTTTTGGATGTTCTACAGTTTGGTCTGACCCAAGAGAAAGCTAAGCAGAATACAGTAATACCTTGGATTGAGAGCATAATTTGTTCCGGAACCGTAATCCAAAACACTCTTATATCAAAGCGAGTCTCTGGCGGGCGTTAGTGGGGCCGATTTCGGCCTGCTACGCTTGCTCGAGGCGAGCGGTTACTTCCCTACAGTTGTCTTGCAAGACCTTGCTCGTTTATCAAGTCAAAAAAATTTTTAAAAATTTGCTTCTCTTGCAAAACGCTCTCAGACCAAGTTACTTGCAATCCAAGGTATTACTGTATGGTGAACTGGGCAGTGGGCAGGGACTGGGCTGTTTGCACCCTGAGAGCAGAACAGAAATTTTGGGAAAGCGAGAAGCAGCCACGATTCCGGCGCATCCCGCAGCAAACTCACCTCCTGGTAATCCTTGTTGTGGAGTTCCTTCCACCCTTTCCAAGCTCCCTCCAGGGCCAGATCCAGCACACCGGAGAACGTTCTCAGGAAGACCAACGAAGTCATTGTCACCACGAAGAGGGAAGGCATGTTTTCACCCGCCTTGAAAAACGCCAACTGTGTCAGGTTTTAAGGCAAGGGCATTTGAAGCTATAGCCAGGCTCTCCAACGTGGTGCCCATGGGCACCAAAGCGCCCACTGACACATCTCCTGTTGCCTGCCAGGGCCCCGCCCCTCCTGATTTTAATTTTATCACTTAAGGGCTTTTTAAATTAATAATTTTTAATAGGAGGCTGGCATGTTGCAAAATGAAGTTCTGCCCTCTAACGCCATCTTTATTGGGGTTCCATAGAGCGGTTCCTGTGTTTTGGAGCTCAGTCCCCACTTCAGCCCCCTGTGCTCCAGTGTCTGGGCAAGTGACTTTTCAATTAGTCTCAGCAGTGCGATCACGCACAGCGCCGAGTCAATCCACGGAACTCACTGCCGTAACGTGTGGAATCAGCCACCGACTTACCGTAGGTGGCTTTGGAAGGCGTGGAGCCCAATTCAGGGAGGAAGCAGAGGAGGGCAGGGCCGTGCGTGATTAGTCGTGACGCCAAAGTGTCCGAGAGCTGTCCACCCTTGAATGCCAGCTGCCACTGGACAAGCAAGTCCTTGTGGGCTCTCCAGAGGCACCTGTTTGGCAGGGGTGTCGCCAGGCACTTAAAACATTCGAGGCCCAATCTTTCTATTGGTATCGATGGATGGTGTTTTGGGTTTTTTTCCTGAGTTTCATTGCCATATGGAGGGGGGATTGGCGGCCCAATCTTTCCATTGGAATTCTGGGAGATTTTTTTCGTAAGCTTAACTGTGGGGGGTGGGTTTATGGAGGGGGGATTTGTGGGGGGGCACAAAGTGGGGAGGGTTAATCCTTCCCCCCCCCCAGCTGTGGTCCCACTAGAAATCCCCCCCCCCCGACGTGGTAGCTAAGTTTAGGAACAATCTCCCATTGGCACCAATGGAAAGATATATATATTTAGAAGCTTAATTGCCATGCTGGGAAGGAGGGTGGGGTTCAGCCTTCCCTCCCCAGATACGAGCCCACTTGAAAATTGCCCCCCCCGCACGCATGGCGATTAAGCTGGGTGGGGGGACACACCCAAAAACGTTCCATTGTCACCAATGGACACTCAGCTCTGGGGAACAAATCCAGGTCCCATCGGTCCTTGTGTCGCAACACCCCTGCAGGTTGGCCACTGTGGAAAACAAGGCGCTCAGTTAGATCAAACCCCCTCCCACTGACCCATCAGATCCAGCAGGACTTCTTCTGACATGCAGCATTAGCTCTTTGAAGGTTCACATTAAAGGCACAATCCTACGCAAGTCTAGACTGAGAAAAGGCCCCTAATTCCCAGCATGCCCCAGCCAGCATAGCTGGCTGGGGCATGCTGGGAGTTAGGGGGCTTTTTTCGGCCTAGACTTGCGAAGGATTGCACCCTAAGAGCACTTGGCTTTTTCTGCAGGGTTGCCAGCAAACTTCTCAGCCTCAAGAAAATTACGTTGTCACCTTCCTATTGCTAATCACCCCCTCCTCCACACACACACACACGCTGCGGATACTAATCTTGCCCCATCATGGTAGCACAGACCCCGCCACAGAGGATGTGGAAAGAAACGTTTTGCAAAAAACCACCGCTTCAGGAAAAAAACATGGCACTGTTAAGAGAAATAACTAAGCAACCTCCACAGGGGCCCTTAAATACAAGAGGGCATTTTCTGGTGATTGTTCACACTAATGCTGGAACAGGCAACCATGCCGCGTTAATATGCGCGGCAAGAAATAAAAGTTTTAAAAGCCCTGATGAGTGTGAGAAAGGGTCCACGTCATCCAACATCCTGTTATTAAGAGTCCTGGCCTGCTGTTTGCTCCACGGTAGCCGGCCTTCCGACTGAGGCACAGTAGCCCTAAAACCAGAGGCTGCCTTCAGCTGTCAATGGACCTTCCAAAAACTGTCCAGTCCCGCCCTGGTTCTAAGGCCACCTAAACTCAGAGGCCTGCACGACATCGTGTGGTGGCGAGTTCCAAAAATTAATTCTGAGTTGCCTATTTTTACTATTACATTTACATCCTACCTTTTGGGCCTCTTGCAAGGAACCCAAGGCGGCTTCCGTGATCCTCCTCTCCATTTTATCCTCACAACAACCCTGTGAGGTAGGTTAGGCTGAGAGTCAGTGACTGGCCCCAAGTCACCCAGTGGGTTTCCTCATGGCTGAGTGGGGACTAGAACCCGGATCTCCCGAGTCCAAGTACAGTACCAGTATGATGAGAGAGGGCTTGCGGGGAAAGAGCCATTTTCTCTGCATCATTCACAAGTTTAGAAACCTCCATCACCGTCACGTTCCACCCGAAATCATCTTACTTGTCCTATCCAGTCATTCATCTACAACAGAGGTGGGGAACCAAAGTCGTGGGGAACCAAATCGTGGGGAACCAAAGTCGTGGGCCCAAATGTGGTTTGCCCAGAGAGGCGCACGCCTTCCCCTTGCCCCACCCCATTTCCCTTGGCCTCCGATTGTTTGGTGGTTCCCCATACTTTGTACAGTTCTTTCCCCATTCTAAAGGGTCAAACCGCCTCTCCTTAAGGCTTAGTTGGCAGTCAGAGTGTGACGCTACAACGTGCGGGGTGGTTTTTTTGGTATAGCTTTGGCCCATCCCCTTCTGCCTTCAGCCCCGCCCACCACTGGAATGCGGCCCCCGAGAGCTTCTCCAAAATGGAGTTTGGCCCTCGGACTGATAGAGGTTCCGCACTTGGCTTGCAAAATTCTCTTGCCCCAGGTTGTGGTGATGGCCACTGTTTGGGACGGCTTCAAAGGGGCAAATTCGTGAAGGAGAAACCTGTCGATAGCTATTCTGGCACGATGGCTAGACTTAGCCTCCACACGCTGAGGCGGCTACCTCTGAATAGCAGCGAGAGTGGGACTTGGCTCATGGGCTTCCCAAAGGCATCTGGTTGGTCTCTGTGGGAAACAGGGACTGGGTTCACACAACACGATAACCCATAAGGGTTGTGTGTGGGTTGTTGTTGAACCATGGGGTGTCGAAACATGGGTTATCGTGTTGTCTGAAGCCAGCTGAGATAATAAACTATGGTGAGCAACCCACAGTTCACAACCCTACTGAACACTGAGAGCCAGTGTGGCGCAGTGGTGAGAGTGTCGGGCTGGGACTCGGGAGATCCAGGTTCTAGTCCCCGCTCGGCCATGAAGCTCCCTGGGGGACTTTGGGCCAGTCCCTGACTCTCAGTCTAACCTACCTCACAGGGTTGTTGTGAGGATAAAATGGAGAGGAGGAGGATTATGTAAGCCGCCTTGGGTTCCTTGCAGGAAAAAAGGCGGGGTATAAATGAAATGAAACAAACAAACAAACAAACAAACCAGGGGTTCTCTTCATGGGTTGTCTGTGATTAACAAGACATGGCTTGTTAGAGTTGCTGGGTTCCGACAACATGATAACGCATGTTTCAACAACCCACGGTTCAACAACACCCCACACTCAACCCATACTCAACCCTTGAGCATGGGTTATCGTTATGTCTGAACCTAGCTAAGATAACAAACCATGGCTTGTTAATCACGAGCAACCCTTGAAGAGAACCCATAGTTTGTTGCTGGGTTGTGAACTGTGGGTTGTTCGTGGTTAAAAAACCATGATTTGTTATTTCAGCTGGGTTCAGACAACACAATAACCCACGTTTCAACAACCACCCACGTTTCAATGACAACCCATACTCAACCCTTGAGTGTGGGTTATCGTGTTGTCTGAGCCCAGTCAGATTGTGAGGCTAGATAGAGGCTAGACTCGGATTCACCAGAGCTTTACTTATGCTACAAAAAGTAGACGAGCAGAGACTACAGCCATCACTTGCCCTTAGTACCGAATAGCCAGCAAGAAGATTCTTATTTCCCACCCACCCACCCACCCTTTGTGCCATTCGTGCTTGTACGAACCTTTCACCATAGGTCGTGGGGGGGTTTGTGTGTTTGTTTCATTCTGCTGCAAAACCACGCGGAGACCACAGCTTCCCCCCACAATAAGAGATGACTTTCCGTTCTCACACACATCGGAAGGTCAGACCATCAGCCCCTCTAGACCTCTATGGTCGACGCTGACGGGCAGTGACTCTCCAGGCTCTTGGGCAGAGAAAGGTCCCCCCCCCCCGCCGCCGCATCCCCTGCTACCTGATCGTTCTAATTGGAGGTGCCAGGAATTGAACCTGGGACCTTTGGCATGCAAAGTGGGTGCTCTACCCACTGGGCAGGTGGTGCCTTCCAGGACCGGTGCAAGGCAGTTTGGTGCCCTAGGCAAGATCAGATATTTAGCGCCCCCCCTTCCCACTTGAGAGCGCTGTATTTTTTTTCAAGGCGTTTCTGGCACCCTCTTTAGCCCTGCGGCCTAGGCAGCTGCCTAGTTGGCCTAATGGTAGCACCAGCCCTGGTGCCTTCCCACCCGCAACCTACCTCTTTCCAGCAGAAAGGGTTAGAAAAGGAGACCTCGTGTCCCGTCTGTCTCTTTCTGCAAGTGGGAAATCACCAGTGCCTCTTACAAAGAGGCTGCCCCCAAGGAGCGCAATTTCCTTTCAGCTTTGCCCACCCCAGCATCCCCTTGCAACCCAGTTTACACAACTCAGCGTCCAGGAAACAGCAGAAAACCACATAGGCAACTACCGCAGGCTGTGTGTCACAGCCGAACTTGCATGCAAAGTACAGGTGCGGGATGTAGCTTTGGCTGTCATATTCAGCTTCCTAAGAAACTCACTACTCAGACTTGGTTTGAAAGAAAAAAGAAGTGTCTAGCCCTTATTGATGTCTGTGGACAATGCCTTCCCATAATCTCGCATATCTGGGGAGTTGATGAAAAAGGCTTCCATGGTTACTGTGTAGAAAGTAAAATACTCTTGACTTGGTACAAGGCAGTTTCCTACGTTCCTGTTTAAATCAGTCCTGGATTCAAAACCGGAAACTTATTTTATTTTGAGATGGGGCAGGGCGGGGGGGGGGGGGGGAGAACCATAGCTCAGTGGTCAAGCACCTGACCCTGTTCAATCCCCAGCACCTCCAGCTGAAAGGATCAGGTAACAGGAGATGGGAAAAACCATTCTCCGCCCAAGACCCTAGAGTAGACTTCTTCTCATTCCTTTCCTATGAGAGGTTGGACATCATCATGGCTAAACAGTCTTTAGATAGGGCCGCTTTAAACAAGGTTGTGTTCCCTCAAACCATTATTTAAGGTTTTTCAACCAAGAAGTTCTTCTTACACTTCTTTTCCCATTTATTTTCCCTTGTTTAATCAGCTGCAAGTCTTTATTTTTCATTTCTCATTATGACTAAAATATTCTAGTTTTCTGCTTTTTATGTGTTTTTATCATTTCCTGGTCTTTATACACTCTCTTTAATACTTCTTCGCTGGTCACCTTCTCCATCCATGAAATTTGTAACATCCTGCGATAAATCCACATTTCAAATTCTTCTATCTTTTTTATGGTAGTCTGTGTTAAAAGTCCACAATTCCATGCTGTACAGTAGAACTGAAAATACATAACACAATGCACCTTCTCAAGGCTAATTTTAAGTTTTTGTTCCATATTACATTTTTCAGCTTAAAAAAAGCTACTCCGGGTCATCTCTATTCTAACTTCTATTGCATTATTAGGATCCCTCTGCTCGTTCAACCAAATATTTTGCAACCTGCTCCACATTACCATCCTGACTTTTTAACTGACTGTTTATCTTGGACTACCGGTACTTGCTGACAAATAGCCTGACCTAAGGCAGATCCAAGACATTAGATTTAAGTAAGTATCACAATTTTTATTAACTTGGGTGCTCTTCAATGGAAGGAGTCGGATAAAAATGCCATCCTCCTTCCCTTTCTCTTCGAGTCGGTTAGAGGTTTTGCCAAGGCTGAGAATGCTTCCACGCAACAGCTCTACCATTTAAAATAAATCAAATTGTTAATGCTTTTCATGCATTCATTCAAAGAATTAAGGGGGCCGCGGGAAGCACAAGGCATTCAATGGGCCCCTCAGCTGCGGTGCCTTGGCAAGACCCCCCCCCCCCCG
The DNA here is from genome assembly GCA_021292165.1 of Shinisaurus crocodilurus. NCBI lineage: Eukaryota > Metazoa > Chordata > Lepidosauria > Squamata > Shinisauridae > Shinisaurus > Shinisaurus crocodilurus. The sequence continues at coordinate 87,318,346 of CM037882.1, read as the reverse complement.
AATACCATGCTAGGAAAGGATGCTGAAAAACACGGGATGGCGCTGTAACCAGGAAACACCATCCCGTCCCCAACTTAGCTGACAGCTAAGCATCCTTCCCAATGGGGGTCCTATTCACGCTGTGCCTGTTCACTCCAGACAGCCCAGCGTTACACCAGAGCAGGGGTGCAGGACCACGGGCCCAGATTTGCTCTGCCTGGTTTCCCCGCAAGGCAACACGCCCTTTGCCTCCCCAACCACCCATCGCTCGCTGTTTCCCCATATTTTGCGCGATTCCACACACACACCCGCCATTCTAAAAGGTTGAAATGCCTCTCCTGAGATGGTTAGCGGCTGTGAGCGTCACACGAAAATATCCTGGAATTCTGGCCCCGCCCACTACTGGAACCCCGGCCCCCGAGAGCTTCTCCAAAATGGAATCTGGCCCTCAGGCTGGAAGAGGTTCTGCACCCCTGCTTTAAGCTTAGGGTGGGGGGGGGGAATTGCCACAATTTGGCTCCGAGGGGACAATTCAGAAGACCCCGGTATTGCAACGGGCTAGCAACATCCTCTGGGTGATTCATAGAAAGTGAAGGATAGCAATGCCGAGACTAGCATGGAAGCACCTAAAGAGGCATCGCCCTCCCACCACCTACCTTGCCTGGGCAACCCTTCACCCAAACCACAGGGTTGGTCACTGCTACAGCTTTGCTTTTCACTAGCCCCCCCCCCCCCAAATGGTAGAGGGATGAGTCCCTACCAGTCATTGAACACCTCGCCACCCCATCCAGGCTTGGAATCGATGGTGCTGCCCAGACCCAAAGCGCCGTCCCCATCCAAGGCTCCTTCAGCCAGCAATCTACGACAGGTCGCTATGTGTAAGCCCGCTTTCGCCGATCCAGTGCCCCTCCAGAGGTTTCAGATGACAACTCCCAGCATTCCTGACCATTGGCCATGCTGGCTGGTACCGAGGGGAGTTGGCAGTCCAAAATATCCGAGGGGAGGGCAGCAGGTTAGGAAAAGCAGGTGCAAGCCCCCTTTCAACATTCAAGTGGTTTGGGATGCTCACCATAGCGTTCTCCAACCCACATGCACCCTGCTGGTTGTGTTAAGACGTTTAAGGCACAATTCTATGCATGTTTAGACAGAAAAAAGGCCTACGATTTGCTGGCTGGGGCATCCTGGGAGTTGTAGGCCTTTTTTTTGTCTAAACTTGCATAGGATTGCATCCTCAAGCAATGAGCTGCCCCTCGCTTCAGCAGCCAAATCAAGCACCCTCCAGTAGTGGAAGTAGGGGAAAACATACCTTCCCCAAAGAGCCAAAAATTCCTGTAAGGCCTCCAGTGGCAACCAGCTGTATCCTACACTGTCTGATAGTTGGGGGGAATTGTAGGGAATGGGAGGCTGCCTCCAACATAGGCGGTAAATGCAGAATTGCCCCCTCAGAAAAGCTATGAAGACAGCACAGAAGACAAGCCTTTTGACAGCTCAATTTTTAAAACATATATTTTATGGCTGCCTTAACCTGATTTTAACTGCTGCATTTCTGATCAGGTTGTATTATGCAGTGGAGTTGCACTTTGTTTGCTTCTGCTGCTTTATAATATTGCGTTTCAATGCTGTTTATGATTTTATTGTGCTGTGTTGTGTTGTTGAATGCTGCTTTGGCAGAAGGTGGCATATGAGGAGATAATTTGCTTTAACACCCCTCTCCAGGGAACAGGAACTGTAACAGGTCAAGGGGCCATTTGTTGCTAATGCCATGCTCTGCTCAACAGGAAGCAATTAACTAAGAGGCAGAAGCCTCAAGGAGGAAGTTTCTAATTAAAGGTGCAATAGCTTTAAAAAGCCTCTCTCGCTCAGCTTTCCCCAACCTTTTGATGTGTTCAACTACAAATCCCAGCAACTGGGAGTTGTAGTCCAACACAACACGAGACAGCCAGGTTGGGGAATGTGAGCTAGCGCTTTACAGTGCAACCTGGTACTGGAACAGCATACTAAGTGGTGGGGGTGAATTGCCCCAAATGAGATTCTCTGTAAAAAGTGAGTGAATGAAATAGGTTTCTTCCAGAGAAAAAGACTAGCATCCTAGCAAGCGTGGTAATAAAGTTCTCCCAGCTGACAAGATTTTCTACCCACCCACAAACATATGCACGCACGCACGCACACACACACACACACACACACAAAGCTAAAAACAAATAAAATAGCAGCCAGTGTGGAGAGCAGTAGGGCGCCAGTTTCCAATATTTTAATGAGTTACTACATCTTACCACTCATAATTATAAAAGAATAAGAATCCATAAAAATATTTTCTTTTCATAATACGCACTTAAAGATACTCGGGCAAGTCATTTGTGGTTCGTGTTGTTGTCGTCGTTTTTAGGCAAGTCGAAGTTTCTTCTTGCTTTAAAGTTTACCCTGCCCCAAAGGAGGAAACAGAGGGGGGAGGGTCGAACAGGGGGCGGGAGGAACATGAAGCGGGCAGGGAGCTTCTCCCCTGAGGTGCAAAACGTGGTGAACCCCAGCTTCCACCCACCCCCCGGCCTCCCCCAGACTGCAGTTCAAGCTGACCAGGTACAACTTAAAGCAATGTTCCCCCCCAACCTGGCACCCTCCAGAGGCACCAGACTACAACTCCCATCACCCCCAGCTTGGGGTGATGGGATTTGTGGTCCAACGCCTCTGGAGGTATGCCAGAGGTTGGGGAAACGTTGCTTTAGATTGTAGAGAGAGAGAGAGAGAGAACGGGCAAGCACACAATGGCTAGAATAGGGTGGACAAAGGAATACAGTCGCTGACCTGCAGAGAACTGAAGCGACGCATGCCGACGTTTCAAGGCTGTTCCGGAAACATCAGGATGCAGAGGCAGAGAAGAAGGAAGGTTGCGGGGACAGGGGAAAGGACACGGTACTGAGGAGAGAGGGGAGTGGGAAGGGAACAAAGTTTGCATAAATAACCTTGCAATGCAATGCAAAAAAATAATAATCACACACAAAAACAGGCACAGCCACCGTTCGTTCTACTGCAGCTTGTCCAGAGGCCAGCGCCGGGCTGCTCGCCCCTTCCAAAACAACGTTGCCCGAGGACAAAGTGCGGGGGAGATGGGAGGGAGAGAGAACCCAAACATCGGCAGCTCATGCTTCCAAACGGACCCACCCGACGCTCCCCCCAAGTTCCTGGCTTCTTAGTGCATCACAGCAAGGAAGCAACCGCAGCAGGTGACCCCTGCCAATGTCGATCTCTCTCCGCACATCACATGGCTCACTTCTCGGCCGCATGCAACTAGGGGCTGATCTGTCTCCAAAGCCAGGAAAAAGATCTCTCATGGGGGGGGGGGAAGAGAAGGGGCAAAGAAGAGACACACACAGAGAACTGCAGCCAGGAGAGACAAGAGCGGGGGAGAGGGGTGGGAGGTGCCCGCCTTTTATTCCCAGCACAAAGAAAGTAGCAGCAAAATATGGGGGTGGGCAGATAAGGGACACCCTACAAGAGGCTGGGGGAGCGAAGGTCAGAGCTGCGCCATCCAGAAAGAGGGGGCATTCTCCACTCTCCGTGTCGATTCGGGACGACGTGGGAGAGAGAGAGACAGACATGTAGCCCAGGCGACTTGTGCTCTGGGTTTGAAGGCTGCCGAGGGGCAGGGGAGGAAAAAGAGGCAGCGGGAGCGGAGGCGTGAGCCGTCAGCGTCCACAATGGTTTGCGGGCGGGTGGGCGGATGCCCGCCCCCTCAGAGGTATTCTTGAAGAAAGTGCAGCAGCGTGATTTCGTAGTGCTCCCCGGACTCGGGGCAGCGAATACTGTGTCGCTCGTTGGGGTAGATCTGCGTGCAACGAAGGGGGTGGTGGGGAGAAAAGGAGAAAGATCAGAAAGTTATTACCATCCGCAACGGAAACTCCCCCTTCCTAGACCTCAAAGTGGCCACGACTAAAGCAAGATTCCCCGCTTGCTCTGCAGCAGGCGTGCACAACCCGCAGCTCGCAGGCGGTCCGCGGCTGCGTGCATGTGCAGACCCCACCCACTTTTCCCGGAAGCTCAGCTGGGCTGTCAGGAAAGACCAGAGAAAGGAGGCTTTCTCCAACGGTAAGCAGGGAACCCCCATTCTTACCTCTGGTCAGTGATGGGAGATAAGAGCTATTAAAAGACATTTTAAGGGCGCAACCCTATGCAAGTTTAGACAGAAAAAAGGCCTACAACTCCCAGTATGCCCCAGTCAGCATTGCTGGGAGTTGTAGGCCTTTTTTCCTGTCTAAACATGCATAGGATTGCACCCTAAGAGGCTCAGAATTCCATTTCTGCAATAATCTTTTTTTTTTTTAAAGTTTGTTTCTAGCTCTTATTTATTATAATTGAACTATTTATATCCCCCTTTTCAAACTACTTCTATAGCGGCAGATGGCCGGGGTGGGGGGGGGAGAGCAAATAGTATAGCTTATGGCTGCAAAGACATAATTTAACTCTGTCTAAAGTCTTGCAAGTCAGAGAGGTCAATGAGGAAGGTTGGGCAAGGGGTTTCAGTATCTCCCCTCCTTCCCCTTCCCCCTGCCATTATTAGCAAAACCGAAAAAGCAGACCAAAATAATAGGAACTGAATAAATGAGACTCACTATGGAAGTTTGCATACTATGTCACAGAATTTAGCATTTCCCAGTACAGAATATGAAAAAGCATTCATTTACTACCTTTTCATCCCACCTTTCCTCCCAGAGGCTCAGGAAGTAACAGACATGGTTCCCTGCACTCCAACTTATCCACACAACAACCCTGTGAGGTAGGGTTAGGCTCAGAGACAGTGACTGTCTCAAGGTGACCCAGTGAACTTTAGGCCTGAACTGGGATATTTATTTATTTATTTCATTTATTTATATTTATACCCCGCCTTTTTTCCTGCAAGGAACCCAAGGCGGCTTACATAATCCTCCTCCTCCTCCTCTCCATCTTATCCTCACAACAACCCTGTGAGGTAGGTGAGGCTGAGAGTCAGTGACTGGCCCAAAGTCACCCAGTGAGTTTCATGGCCAAGCAGGGACTAGAACCTGGATCTCCCGAGTCCCAGTCCCACCCTCACCACTACGCCACACTGGCTATGAATCTGGACTAATCCAGCGCACTAATGCTCTCTTAATCATACTGAGCGAAACCTATTTTTATCCCCGAGCATCTACAGCCCCGTGGATATCTTGGCCATTATTATTATTACATTACATTTATATCCCGACTTTTTTCCTCCTGCAAGGAACCCAAGGCAGCTTACATGTTCCTCCTCCTCCTCTTCATTTTATCCTCACAACAACCCTGTGAGGGAGGTTAGGCTGAGAGTCAGTGACTGGCCCAAAGTCACCCAGCGAGTTTCATGGCTGAGTGGGGACTAGAACCCGGATCTCCCGAGTCCCAGTCCAGCACTCGAACCACTATGCCACACTGGCTAGTAAGAAAAACATTATTAGCCTCCCTCCATCCACGGCCATTCCTTGCCACCTCCACCGTCCAGCCCAAGAAAACGATGCAAACGGGAGTGCCACATCACTTCACCCACCTGTAGCTGATAAGGTTTCCCAGCCCGGATTAGCTGGGAGATCAGGAAATTGGTGTGGAAAAAGTGCACGTTTTCATCCAGAAACCCATGAAGGATCAGCAAGCGGTTGGGCCTGGGAGGGAAGACAAAAAAAGGGCGTGAGCGTGAGAGTCACGGAAGTCCAGGGCAGACCACAAGCTGCTCACCGGAAAGGCCTGGTCGGACATAAGTGACCAGCGTCTTAGGGAAACAAGCAGATAGCCACCGGGATTGGACAGCACCTATTAAAATTCGCAGCCCGGCACAGACACCAAGAAGCAAAGGGAGCTCCTTTCAGCATCCCAAAGGAACGACTGAAGTCCAGGGTTTTTGCAAAACTACGTTTCTGAAAGTTATCAAGGGTACCTTAATGAAAAGATCGGTCATTGCGAAGAGGCGCCCCCTGAAATTCACATGTCCACCTTCCCCTGTGATGCGCAGCCGCAGAGAAGCGCCGAGGGCGTGCGCTCAATTCAGGTAGGGCAGAGATGGGGGATGTCCGGCCCACAGAGGTTCCCTAGCTGACCTGCGGAAGCTCGGGCTCCTTTCCAGAGGCCTCACCTCCCCAAATCTCCAGACCCACCCCCAGGGGGCTACTGGGAGCTTGGAGAGGAGACAGGCCCGTGGCTCCGCTTGTCTGAGTGTGGAAAGCTAAGCAGGGTCAGGCCTGGTTATTACTTGGATAGGAGACCCCTCTAGTTTCCTGCATTGAGCAGGGGGTTGGACTCGATGGCCTTGTAGGCCCCTTCCAACTCTATGATCTATGAATCTATGAGACAGGGAGAGGCATCCCCACGGTTAACTCTGATGGGTGACCAGGAAAGCCTACACGTCATGAAGACGGATCCCTCGCTATCCCAGTAGCTTACGAATGAACTCTGTTTTTCAAAGAATTTCCATGGTGCACGGCCTTGTTTATAGTAAGTGTAGTTTTTAAAAAAGCTACTGCCCGGACATGCTCATACCGGTTCAGAATTAAAGGGGGGATGTTCCTATACCACATCCCACGGATTCCAAAGACACTTACTCATTGGGGAGCTTCTCTACATGCAGCGCCACCGAGCCTGCTTCGTAGCCTTGCTGGTTGTTTTCTGGGACATCCATGTACCGTTCTGTGTATCCAGTATCATACGCCATCCAGACGGTGACAGGGGCCCCGGCTATAGCAACCTGAGGAATGGAGGTACAAACAGAGAGGAAGGCCACAGTTGTGCTTAGGTCAATGTGTACTCCCTTTGTTTTGTTTTTTATATGCACTACGAACAGCTGAATTCTGCAACTTGTATAAATTATGCCAACAATCACATTTGCATACCATTTTGCATAATGTATGCTGCACGCTCAATGCACACCGCACATTTTAAAAGCCGAAGCTGCGTCCCTGGAGTCCAAACCACTTTTTCCATGGGGAAGTTTATCCGGCCCAACATCTGGTTGGGAGAGGTCAACAAGCATTGCTCACACATTCAAGCATATCGTTGCATCCACGAGGACTAGAAACTTTTCTTCCCCCTTTTATGCTGATGTTCATATGAAGATTGAGTTCTGCACCCGCTGTTTTCTGTACTTGCATGGAACCACAAGGTGTTGGCTACAGATCTTGGGGGGGGGGGCAACAAGCCCCAAGTGGGGGCCACTGCTGGCTGGAAATGATGGGGAGAGGCAGTCCAATGCCAGGTTGGGAAAGGCTGGTATGACCTTATAGCAGTGTTCTCTAAGCTTGGGTCTCCAGATCTTTTTGGCCTTCAACTCCGAGCATGCCCCAGCCAGCATAGCTGGCTGGGGCATGCTGGGAGTTGTAGGCCAAAAACATATAGGGACCCAAGCTTGGAGAACACTGCCTTATGGGGACCGCGGTCTACCTAAAAGCAAAATGTCTCAACCCCACCAGATATATAAACAAGTACTCGTCCCTCTTAAAAATACTCTGCATGCCCCTCCGAGCACTAAATAGCCCTGAGCTACAGCCCACCCCCTATCCTTGAAGCTTTGTTTGTGGAAGGGTCCACGGACCACAGCAACATGTAGGGAGAGTTTACTGTAGCAGTAGTTCTTGGAGCAGCACAAAGGGTCTAGTTTTTTCTCTTATCAGGCCTAGTTTATTGAACATGTTTTAATTGTTCAAATGGTTTTGTTTTAAAATTTTGTATTGAATTTTTATGCTGTTTTATTGTATTTGTATTTTCTATTTTATTGTTTTGAGAGAATTGTTGTTAACCGCCCAGAGAGCTTTGGCTATTGGGTGGTATAGAAAGGAAATAAATAATAAATTTATTATTAATTTTAATAGTTAAAATTATTTTAATAGTTAAAATGATTTTAATAGTTAAAATTATGGGCACAGATTTATTGATATTTTGAAAACACCTGAGTGATACTTCCCAAGTGAGCCACCAAAACTACCGAGCTTTGGACAAGACCTACTTGGCCAATTCCCCAGCAGAGTTAGGAGCAGACGTCCATTTCAAGCATTACTTTTCTATGCCGTCCAAGAGCTAAAGCTCTCTGGGCAGGTTCACAATGTGATCAAATGGAATATAAGAACCTTTAACATTCAAACGTTTTAAAACACTTTGGAACAAGTTAAAAACAATTGACAATAAAAAAAACTAAGACCCAATAAAACAAACAAACAACAAACAAACAAGCTCCATCATACACCATGAAATGCCTGGAAGTAGAAGGAGGTCTCAACCCTGCGCTGAAAACGTGGTAAAGCTGGTGCCAGGCAGACCCTCACTGGGGAGAGAATTCCATATTGGGGTGCCACTGCTGAGGCGGCCTTGTTGCCATCCTCCGGGACTCCCTTGGAGGAGGGGCTCAGAGGACTCCAGATGTTGATCATAGTTTACGGGTAGCTTCATACTAGGAGGTGCGCTCCGTCAGGTACTGGGGTCCCCAAGCCCTGTAAGATTTATAGGTCGAAACCAGCACCTTGAACTCGTCTTGGAAACGTATAGGCAGCCAATGCAGGAGGGGCAGAACCGGTGTTAGACACTCAGACCTTCTGGTCCGAGATGATCTGGGTTTGAGTCTCCCTCATTCATCAAGGGCAAATTATTTTTTGTCAACCTCAGGGTACCAGTCTGCAAAAGGGGAACAAGGGCTTTGCAATTGCGCAGAGGCAAGCACTGAAAGCGTTTCAAGATTTTCGCGGCTGAAGCAAACACCAAATGTACCTTGAAGATGTCAGGCTTGCAGATGAGGCCCATGAGGGAGAGGAAGCCTCCGTAAGACCAGCCATGGATGGCAACGCGGCTAAGGTCGACGAACCCATATTTCTCCGCTACATAATGTAAACCTTCCACCTGGTCCTCGATCTCCACCTGGCCCTGAAAGGGGACAGCAAGAAAGGCTCCTTTGAGTTCCTGTCTCTGTTTTGGACGTCTGACCCCCATTTCCCCATGGCGATCACAGTGTTGTGTACTTGTGAGAAGAAGCTCCCTCCCCAAAGACTCAAGGCATATAAACGTAATAATATTGTGCATACAAACATATTTTAAACAAAACCCCAAACCTGTTCACCACTCACTTTCACCACTATCAGCAATTCCTTCTAAAACCTAACTCAGGTGGTAAGTGCCAACAGAAATGGGGCCAAAATGCCGCCGCCACCCCCCACCCCCGAGAAACAAAAAGAGGAATTAGCATGCTCAACGGAATGGCTAAGGTTTGCAGAAGTACAAAAATTCACAACCAGTCCAATGAAGATTCAGGTTACTCAGTAGCCGTGGAATGCTGGGAGACATCTAGTTCTCCAGCTCCTCTACCCTCGGCCACCTAACGTGACTGGAAATGTGGTAGCCCAACTGAGGAAGGAAGCTGGCTACGGCCCTAGAAGCCCAGCATCATGGATGCTCCCAGCCAGCCATGAGCTCCTCTGGGACAGTAAAAGTTGGAAGGAGCTCTAGCAGGGCACTCCACTGCCCAACCTCCGGCAGTTTTCCATTTTTCTTTCCCTGCTGACCACTCACCTGGGCTCCTGACATTTCTAACAGGCACCTGCCCACACCCATCCTCCGCAGCCAGCATGGAAATGCAGACAAGTAGCTTCAGCTTCTTAGCAGGCACGTTTTGTTTTGTTTTAAAAAGGGGCTTCATCCAGCAGACGGAGACAGAGCTCCCCCTCCTCTACCAGCCTGCTCAATTTCCAAGCCGGTCGGGGAGTGAGGGGCTTTCACAGACACCAGACAGACTGGCGGAGAAAGGACAGAAAGATCCGCCCTTCCTCCGCCAGAACCGGCTCACTCGCCCGCCTGGAATTCCCGGTCGCTCATTGTCAACAGATCCAGATTCCACATTGGCAGCGCAGCAATTACTTTTAAAATTATTATTAAATTTTATTACGGTAAATAGCCAGCTATGCGCAGCAATTACATGGATTCATTGTGCCTGCCGGGGGGGGGGGGGGTCTTGCAAGATTCCGGACATGTAAACAGAAGTACGTGCCAGAATGAGAACTTACCATTTGGTTCTTAAGAGCCCCCTCGAACTTAAGGCCTCTCTGGCATGACCCCCGGCCATCTATCACCACCACGACGTAGCCAAGGGAGGCCAGCGTGTTGAGCCGCAGGTACTTGATGCCTTTAAAGGAGTTATTCACTAGCTGGACCTAACGAGGTGGGAAGAGAGGGAAGGGAAACATAATTGCAGCCATATGGAAGTTCTCCTCCACCATCAGCCACTCCGACACCGGCATTTCCCAGAGAGCGGCAGATGACCACCGCCCCCTTTCCGTCTCACCGAGGAGAGACGATCCTGTGGCTCACGCTGGCTCAAGCCTGTGGCTCACGCTGGCTCAGCTTGTCTGAGCGTGGAAAGCTAAGCAGGGTCAGGCCTGGTTATTTCTTGGATGGGAGATCCCTCCTCTAGCTTCCTGCATTGAGCAGGGGGTTGGACTCCATGGCCTTGTAGGCCCCTTCCAACTCTATGATCTATGAATCCACCCCACCTCCCGCTATCAATCACAATGGATCATAAAAACAAGCCCCCCCGCTGGATCAGAATATGGATCTCTCTCAGCCTTTGCCAACCTCGGGTCCCCAGATATTATTGGACTGAATGCCCCATCATCCCTTGGAAGCATGGCCAATGGGTAGGGATGATGGGAGCTGTAGTCCAATGTCACTATAGGAGCCAAGGATGGGAAAGGTAGACCTATCTAGTCCAGCATTCTGTTTCCATAGTGGCCAACCAGCTGCTCCAGTGGGAAACCCAGAAGCAGGATAGGTGTGCACCCCCACTGTTCCCCAGCAACTGGTGTACATGGGCATACTGCCTCTGAGACTGGAGGTAGCATAGAGCCATCAGGACTAGTAGCCATGGATATCCTTCTCCTCCATGAATTTGTCCAATCCCCCTTTAAAGCCATCCAAATTGGTGGCCGTCACTTCTTGTGGAAGTGAGTTCCATAGCTTAACCCTGCGCTGTGTGAAGGACTTCCTTTTCTCTGTCCTGAATCTCCCACCACCAATTAGCCTCGTTGGATGACCCCATTGGGTACTAGCATTAAGAGAGGGAGAAAGACATCTCCCTATCCAATCCCTCCCTGCCATGCATCATTTTACAGACCTCTGACGTGTCCCCCTCCAACCCGCCCCTGGATCACCAGGCTGCCACAGCTGAGCAATTTCGTTTGGGTTGCACCTTGCTCAGGTGCAGACTGAAGGGGCCAAGCCTTGGTTGGCAGCGAATAGCACGGCCTTCCCCAAACTGGAGCCCCCCGGATGTTTGGGTCTACAACTCCCATCAGCCCGAGCAGCATGGCCAAGGGTCAGGGATTACAGGAGTTGCCGCCCAAAATATCTGGAGGGACCCAGTTCGGGGAAGTCTGTAGTAGCAGGAGTCCTTTAGATTGTAAGCCTTGAGGCAGGGACCACACCATCTATAAATCTTTGTGCAGGGCTTAATACATTTTCCGCCGCAATCCTATGTAGGTTTAGACAGAAACCCTCCCCTACAACTCCCAGCATGCCGCTGGCTGGACATGCTGGGAGTTGTATGCCTTTTTTCTGTCTAAAGTTGCATAGGATTGCATCTTTAAAACAACAACAACCAGCAGCTGCTATTAGGTATAAGTACTGGTCGTTAGCCACTTTGGGCAGCTTTCAGCCGGAAAAGCATCTCTTAAGAGAACACATAATGCGTAGGATGCAAATGCCACAGACATACAAGTAATCAGAGCCTGATCCAGTTGGACTGCCTCCCCCCCCAATCCCACCTCCAGGAGAGATGAGAGGGTAAGCAGGGCCTGTTCCACCAGCCCTGTTGAATGTCTACTCAATTTTTTTCCTCTTCCCTCCCCATCCATGTTTCCTTATGTGTTGTGTCTTTCTTATTGCTTGGATTGTAAACTCGCAGGGGCAAGGGCTGTCTTTTGTTTACTGATTGGTTGTTAAGCCATTCCAGGAGCCCCCCCCCCTTTTTTTAAACTGAGAAGTGGGATAAAAAAAATACTTTAAACCTGTGTAGTGTGCAAATGGCCCCCAGCTCACCACCACCTCTGCCCCCCCACCCCCCCGCACTCTATGCTTCACTTCTGTATATGTCACAACAGGACATATCACAACCCAGCTAACTTGCAAAAGCAAATGTTTTTGGATTGCGCAGCAAAAAGGTAGGGTTAATTCAGGCTTGTAAGCAACCTAGAAGAGTTACTAGAGCAGGGAGCAAGATTTTTGGGTCAATGAGCACATTTCGAATATCGAGGGGGTGTTGTGGGCGCTCTCACAAAATGGCTGCCATGCGGGGGAGGCTTGCCCATTCATAAAATGGCTGCTGTGGTGGGCATGGCTGATCTCAAAACACTCATTACCCAGAAGGCAAACGGGTGAGACTTGCCTAAGAGCCTAAGTACAAGGCAGAGGTGGGGTTCTGAGCTCCAAAACCACTCTTTTGACCCAAAATACAGATGGGTGCTGGAGGGCAGCACTTTGCTTTGCAGCATGCCAGCCTCCCAATTAAATTTTAAAAAAACCAACAACAAATAAATAAATACAGTAGTACCTTGGATTACGAGTATAATCCGTTCCAGAACCATGCTCGTAACCCAAAATACTCGTAAAGCAAAGTGAGTTTCCCCATTAGAAATAATGGGAACTCAGATGATTCGTTCCACAGCAAATCACTGATTTGCCGGCTCCCTGGCAGGAACGAATCAGCGGAGTTCCCATTATTTCTAATGGGGAAACTCACTGTGATGTGCTGGCTCCCGGGGCTCCTGGCCGCACCTCGCTCTGCGGGCACCTGGCGCACTGCCATGCTGGCTCCCGGGCAGGGAAGCGGCACAGCAGCGCGAGGCGCCCGTAGAGCGAGTGGCTGGGCTGCGTCTCCCTGGCAGGGAGACATGTGGAGCCACTCCGCTGTTCCTCTCCGCTCTTTAAAATTATTTTCCTCCCCCCCCCCATACCTTTACCAGCAGCCGCTCACTCTGCTGGCGTCTCGTGCGCTGCCATGCTGCTTCGTTCCCGGGAGCCGGCATGGCAGCGCGCGAGGCGACAGCAGAGCGAGTGGCCGGGCCTCGTCTCTCTGCCAGGGAGCCAGCTTTGCTGGCTCCCTGGCAGGGACCCACGTGGAGCTGCTCCGCCATTCCCCTACCTTTGTGTTTGTAAGCGGAGGCTCGCCGCGCTGCCGGTGCCGCCCTCGTCACATCCGGCCCCGCGACGGGCATCACTTCCGGGGCCGCGACGGGCATCACTTCCGGGGCCGCGACGGGCATCACTTCCAGGGCTGGATGTGACGAGGGCGGCGCCGGCAGCGCGGCGAGCCTCCGCTTACAAAAACAAAGGTAGGGGAATGGTGGAGCAGCTCCACGTGGGTCCCTGCCAGGGAGCCAGCAAAGCTGGCTCCCTGGCAGAGACGCGGCCCGGCCACTCGCTCTGCGGTCGCCTCGCGCGCTGCCATGCCGGCTCCCGGGAACGAAGCAGCATGGCAGCGTGCGAGGCGCCAGCAGAGCGAGCGGCTGCTGGTAAAGGTATGGGGGAGGGGGGAAGAAAATAATTTTAAAGAGCGAGCGGAGGAACAGCGGAGTGGCTCCACATGTCTCCCTGCTAGGGAGACGCAGCCCAGCCACTCGCTCTACGGGCGCCTCGCGCTGCTGTGCCGCTTCCCTGCCCGGGAGCCAGCATGGCAGTGCGCCAGGTGCCCGCAGAGCGAGCCGCCGCTGACAAAGGTAGGGAAAAGCGGAGTGGCTCCGGGCAGGGAGGCGGTGCAGCAGCGCGAGGCGCTAGCTGAGCAAGCGGCCGCACCTCGCCTCCACGGGGCTCAAGAAAGCAGTGGGAGGCGCTGGCCCAGCGAGCAGCCACACCGCGCAGGGGCTCCCTGACAGGGAGCTGGCCGCCGGCGCCTCCACATGCTTTTAGCATAAATTTAAACTTTGAAAGCGGCAGCGGCTCGTGTTGCGAGACTTGCTCGTCTTTCAAATCTAAATTTATGCTAAAATTTTCCTCGTCTTCCGAGTAGCTCGCAAACCGGGTTACTCGTGATCCGAGGTATTACTGTAAATAAAAGTGAAGATCAGGAGAGGCAGGGAGCCTGGCAGGTGCCAAGAGAGGCGTCTGCAGGCAGGCTGGTTGCCTGCTAAAAGGCTCGTTAAAGCCCTTTAACAACCAAAGTGGGACTGATCCATCCCTCCTTTGCCGGACTGCTCGACTTCCGTGCTGGTCGTGGCGGAAGGAGCTTTCCTTCCTTTGCAGCCAGCATGGAAACCAAGCGGACTGGCAGAGGAAGGAGAGAGAGAGGAGAGAGAGAGAGAGAGAGATCTGTCCCTCCTTCACCAGCCTGCTCACTTGCCTACGTAGAATTCCGGCTCGCCTGTGGCAACCAGGCAAAGTGTCAAATGCGAAGCTGGGTTAAGTCAGCCAGGGCAGGTTTCTCAGCTCCAGCCCAGCGGCGACCCTACCTGAGGCCCTCCGTAGACGAAGAGTACAGTGGGATGCTTCTTCCCTGGTTGGAGGTCGTGAGGTTTGTACACCATCCCATACAGCTTGACGTCCGACTGGGTGCGGAAGTGAAAGATCTCCGGGGGGATGTAATCAGCAGGGCAGCCTGGAAAAAGCCAAAAGGAGGGAAAGCCACTCTGCGGATCATCGTGCAATACATCTTCATCCTCTTCTTGTTGTTGTTCCTCTCCTACCGGAGGTCGGACATCATCATGGCTAAGCAGTCTTTAGATATGGCAGCTCTAAACAATGATATTGTATTGCCCCCAACCCATTATTTAAGGTGTTTCAGCCAAGATGTTCTCCCTACACTTCTTTTCCCATTTATATCCCATTGTATAATCAGCTGCAACAGTCTACATTTTTCATTTCTCATTATATGACCAAAATAGTCTAGTTTTCTGTGTTTCATGCATTTTATAATTTCTTGATCTTTATACATTCTCTTTAATACTTCTTCGTTGGTCACCCTCTCAGTCCATACATCATCAACCCAAGAAAAATACCCGATGTCATAGCCACACACATTCGCTTGCATATAAATGGCTTACAAAAAAAATAATAATCAGAAAAAGCAAGCCCGTGTCTATTTTGCAGAAGCAACAAACCATAGTCCCGCAGCAGTGCAAGCCATGGGTCATTCTTCCAGGCTACAGAAGTGGCAGGCAAGAGGAATGAAAAAACAACAGCCGCTCTACATGCCGGGACTACAGCACCGTAAAGGCATTTGGGATACAGGGAGGGAGTGGGCGAAGGAAAACAAACAAAAGGGGATGGAGAGAACAAACCACGGTTTGTCCGGTTGTCTGCCAAACAAACCCTGGGTGGGGCAACAAACCCTGGGTTAAATAAACCATGAGCTAACGTTACGTGCGAACCAAGCCTAAAAATGTCAACTGGGGGGCAGAAGAGGGGAAGGGAAGGAACAGGGGAAAGAAGGGAGATGTATGATATATACAATAATTTAGGCCAAGACCATACTTAGAGATCAGCAAATCAGCCTACTTCTGGTAGGGTTGGATGAGAATTTTGTTTGTTTGTTTCATTCTGAGCTTTATAGGAGCTGTCCCATGGTGCTCCACCCCCATCTATGTGGGGGTGGAGTATAGCACCATGGATAGCTCCTATAAAGCTCAGAATAAAAGGTGCAATGGATAAGGAGCCCCACTGACACAGGGGTCACCAGTCTTCCCTGTGTCTTGGGAAAGAATTTTTCAAACATTCGCAAATTTGTTCACATTTGAGATAGGAAAGATCTAAAAAACCTGAATGCAGGAGAAAGCGAACAGACAGATTCGCCCACCTTTAATTTCCCGTCACTGCCATGTGCATTCACCCCTTGAGTCCCTTCTGTTCCATTTCCACATTAAACTGTGTTCATTATTTTTTAAATCCACGGACATTTGCATTTAAATATGTTTTATTAAGCATGTTCTCCTCCCATGATAAAATGTCTTTCAACATGGCTTTTGAGGCAAGAAACGCGGTCAATCATTCGGAAAGCGTGGGAGCTGGTGGACAACTCGGTTCCAGAATCCGCAAAGGTAAGAGTTCCTCAAGCATCCCCACTAACATTGAGGGTTTTAGCCCCCTTTGAAACCCACTAAAAACACTCTGAGAACTGTAACTTGAGGGACCCCCTCGAGAGGGATTCATCACACTTAAAATTGGGCCTGAGCAACTGGTTTTTCACGTGGCCTCGGGGGGGGGGGGAATTAAAGAGCATGGAAGCAAAGAGAGACAGAGATCTACTCACTGGCCGCTTCCATCATGCTGGCCCAAAATTTGGGCTGCTTGTGGAGGGGGTCTTCATCTGGGCCGCTGAGCTTGTAAACGTGGACGCAGGGGGGCGTGCTGACGCTGCTGTAATGGCTGATGAACATGTCAAAGTTCTGCGGGAGGGCAAAGAGGATTGACAAGGGTTGGAGTGGACTGCGCTTGACTCTGCGGCTCCCCAGCGGATTTTAACACTTCCCCCCGTTCTTCCCCCTACTTCCTGTAAAATCACCCCATCCCCTTGCTGTACTAATTTTATTACTGGGATGTTGTCTTCGCCCCCTACAGAAACTAAGCTTAAGTAAATGTAACTATTCTTGCATGTATTTATTTTCCTGCCACCTTTGCTGCTGGGCCTTTTCTCCCCTTCCCTGTTTGTCTTCCCCTCTATACAAAACTGAGACTATAAACTCCTCAGATGGGAACATGTCTTTTTTGTTGTTGCTTACATGAAGGGTGAGGAACCCTTTTTCAGCCCATGGGCCAAATTTCAATCTAGCAAAGGTCTCGGGGGTTGCACTCCGTCTGTGGGCAGAGCCAAAGGCAGAGTGGGTGGGGCCAATGGTGATCTTACCAATTTTAAACCTACTCAGAAGTAAGCGGGACCTGCCTCTGCATGTCTACTCAGAAGCAAGCATCGGCAGCATCTCTACCCACAAGCAAGCAGGGGAAGCCTCTGCAAGACAAGACTTAGAAGCAGGCAGGACTAAATCATACTGCAGCACTTTCAAATAGTATCCCAAACACCAAGCCTCTGTACTCAAAAGTAAGCATGACAAGCCTCAGAAGTAAGCAGGCCTGAATCACTCAGCAGCTTCCTTTCCAAACCATGCCCCTTCCCTGCAGCAGGCAAAAGCTCTTATCTCTGACCAGCAGCTGGTGGGCCTGATGGGGAAAACCCACGAGCCGTTATCTGGCCTGTGGGTTAGAGGTTCCCCATGCCTGGCTTACATCCTACTTGGTGAAGTGCCATGTACATAAATAGCACTATATAAATACATATACCAAATACAGCAGGAGTGCTATAATCATGATGACGATGAAGTCTACAACTGCCCCCCCGCCCATGGTGATCATGGTGTTGTGTATTTGTGAGAGGGAACTCCCTCTCCAAGGACTCAAAGTATACAAACATAATAATATTGCGTATGCAAACACATTTTAAACAAAACCCCAAACCTGTTCACCACTCACTTTCACCACTATCAGCAATTCCCTCCAATACCTAACTCAGGTGGTAAGTGCCAACAGAAACGGAGATAAAATGCCCCCTCCCCCCGAGAAACAAAAAGAGGAATAAGCATGCTCAGGGGAACGGCTAAGGTTTGCAGAAGTACAAAAATTCGCAACCAGTCCAATGAAGACTGAGCCCACTCAGTAGCCGTGGAATGCTGAGAGAAGTCCACCTAACATGACTGGAAACGTGGCAGTCCCACTGAGGAAGGAAGGTGGCTACGGCCCTAGAAGCCTGACATCCAGGATGGACTCAGCCAGCCATGAGCTACTCTGGGATGGTAAAAGTTGGAAGGAGCTCAAACAGGGCGCTCCACTGCCCAACTTCTGGCAGTTTCCCGTTTTTCTCTCCCTGCTGACCACTCACCAGTCAGAACAAACTATACTGGACTAGATGAACAAGCAGTTTGTCCTGGTGTAAGGAAGGTTCCTATTCTGCCCCTCCACTTGATGCAGACTATATTCCTTGCTCCTCTCTGAAGCTGTGGAAGAGGCGGAGGATCTCCCCCCTAGTTGGGTTGTGCTCTCCAGCACATGGCTGCTATGAGGACGATCTCACCTCCCAGCTCCAATCTGGAGAGGAAGCCCAGGCTCCTCCTACCATATGCCCGCCAGACGGCAGCAGAACGCTCGCCATGGTGAGCGTTGTGAGCAGAAACGTGGCCCCCTGCCTTCATTATGCTGTAGAAAAATGCTCCGCCTTGTTTTTTGGGAGTAGTCCCGTAATAGAGTTTTGTCCTTGTTTTTAAAAAGCAGACCCATACAGCTTGGATGTCCTGGATGCAGAATTCTTGACTTTCGACCCAGGGGTACAGACCTGGCTCATTGAGCAGCTGTGGGAGAAGCCCAGAGTGGTGAGCCGCACAACCTCCCCGGGAGACTCGTAGCTGACCACATAGAGGTGATGTTCCAGAGGGGTGTCCTTCGTGCCCTGGAAGTACACAAGCTTGGTTTCTTCGTTCACCCAAATCTGCAGCGGAGAGAAAGAGAGTGTGCGCGCACACCAAGGAAAACTGCTTTATGATTTGGGTACAATGGGGCACACGCCCCCCCATTACACCTACAGGCTCCCCCTATATCGATTACATTTTTAACCCACCCCCTCTCCCCCCCAGGAGTTTGGGCAGTGTGCCATGGTCTCCCAGCCAGTGATGTGTGGTGGAAAATTTCCCACAATATACCGCCTTGCGGAAAGTTTTCCATTTTAAAAAATGCATCATTTCGTAAAAGTAGTTTGGGACGTAATGGAGAGCCAGTGTGGCGTAGTGGTGAGACTGGCACTCGAGAGATCCGGGTTCTAGTCCCTACTCAGCCGTGAAGCCCACTGGGTGACTTTGGGCCAGTCACTGATTCTTAGCCTAACCTACCTCACAGGGTTGTTGTGAGGATAACAAGGAGGCGGAGGAGGAGTATGTAAATCGCCTTGGGTTTCTGGCAGGAAAAAAGGCGGGATACAAATAGAATAAATGAAGGAAATGAACGGATGCGCACAACACTAAAGTAGGTAGTTCCAGAGCTGAAATTAATTTTGGACGACTATCCGTAGAAAATATATATGGAATGATCTCACCACAAAGGCCCGCCTGATGCCAACGCTGTCATATTTTTGGCACCAGGTTGTCTCCCACTCTGGAGGCATTCAAGGTGCAGCTGGACAGCCATCTGTCAGGGATGCTTTGACCTGGATTCCTGGATTGAGCAGGGGGTTGGACTCGATGGCCTGGTAGGCCCCTTCCAACTCTACTTTTCTATGATTCTAAGACCGCCCTCTTCTCTCAGCCATTTTAGGATATTTAATGGCATGATGGGACATTTATGTCAGCTACTTTTAACAGGTCTAGTTTGTACTAAAAATGTTTTCAGCTGTTATATTGTTTTTAAATGTTGTATATTGGAAAAACTTCATGCTGTTTTATTGTATTTGTGGTCTGTGTTTTTATGAATTGTTGTGAACAGCCCAGAGAGCTTTGGGCAGTATAGAAATGAAATGAAAATGTATACATATCCTTGCATTTCACAACTCGCCTGGCAACAAGGAAGCTCATGCAGGCGAGTGAATGCGTAGCAGAGATGGGATGGATCTCTCAATCTCTCTCCTCCCGTCAGTCCATTTGGGAGTTTTCTGATTGACAGGTAGGATATATCACTAAAAGCGCAATCCTCTGCATGTTTAGACAGAAAAAAAGTCCAAAAACACCCAGCATGCCCCAGCCCACATGGCAGGCTGCAAGCTGCAGGACTTTTTTCTGTCTAAACATGCATAGGATTGTGTCCTAACCCAGTGTTCTCCAACCTTGGGTCCCCAGATGTTTTTGGCCTACAACTCCCAGCATGCCCCAGCCGCTGGGAGTTGTAGGCCAAAAACATCTGGGGACCCAAGGTTGGAGAACACTGCCCTAACCCATTTGTTGGGCCCTTCCACATGATTTTTGTTATTGTTTCTAAGTCATAACCTGGATTTCCTGTGCCCTCTTCCACTCAAATTTTTGCAGAGCACTCTTGCTATCAGTGGCATCATTGGAAAGGCAGACTTCAAGACCAGGGGGTGCCTGAGGTCCATGCCTTTTGCACCCTCCCAATGGAGCCTGTGCAGCAATCTACTCGCCTAGTTGTTTGCTGGTGAGGTGAAGAGATCCATGATGAGTTGCAATCACCTCCTGATAAGGCTAAGTTACTACATAGGGCTGGAATTATTTACAAGGCTGGTTTGTTTATTTATTTATATCCCACCTTTATTCCTGCACGGAACTCAACTGGCTTACATGATCCTCCTCTCCATTTTATCCTTACGACAACCCTGTGAGGTAGGTTAGGCTGGGACAGGACGCCAGTGAAGGGATTTAAAAGTGGAGTGACACAGTTGGGATGACGAGGGAGGTGAGGGGAGTCATGGTGGCAGCAGAGAGCCAGATGGAGAGGAGTGGACGAAGGTGAGACAAGGGAAGTCCCTTAGAGAACAGGAGTGCAGTAGTCAAGACAAGAGATGACCAGGGCACGGACAAGAGTTTTCGCTGAAGGGACAGGAAAGGTGGGAAGACCCTTGTACCTTGTATCCATGCCGGGCTAGAACCTCCCAGTCTCCGTTCGTTAGGGCAAGCTCCTCTTTGAGAGGGCATTTGAAGTCCCCTGAGAAGACACGAGGGGGGAAAAGAGAGAGTAACACAAATCAGAGGCCAAAGATCATGAACAACAGACCAAAAACTGCAGCAGACGGTGGGAGCTGACAGGCCAGGCTCAGATCATGTGTTCTGATTCCTCTGCTGCTCATTGTGATTGGCTGCGATGGATTTTATCACTTGTACCCTTAAAGCAAAGCTGGGAGGAAATGGAGTAAGACGGCCACAGCCTGCTGTTGCAACCGATGTGTTTCAGTTGCAAATTCTCTCTCCAGATTCCCGCCCCCCCACACACACACGCCTCTCTCTCTCTTTTTATTTATGAAATCTCATATCCATCCATCTATAATAATAAAGGAGTATATGTGTCTGTCCATCTATCCGTCACCACCATAGCTCCAAGATCGTGAAACCTGGACACCTGAAACTTGGGGGGCATACTAAGAGGAACCCTTGAGGTGTGTACCACAGGGATATTTGTGTTTAAAAAACCACACCAACACACACATTGACTGGGTTCAGACAAGACAATAAACCACACTCAAGGGTTGAGTATAGGTTGAGTGTGGGTTGCTGTGGAACCTTTGGTTTTTGTTGAAATGTGGGTTATCGTGTTGTCTGAACCCAGCCATGCTAAATGAGCAACCCACAGTTCACAATCCAACAACAAACCATGGTTTCCCTTCACGGGTTCTTCGTGGTTAACAAACCATGGTTTGTTAGGGTGGCTGGGTTCAGACAACACGAGAACCCATGTTTCAGCAACCCACGGTTCAAAAACAACCCATACTCAACCCTGGAGGTTCTTGCCTGAACCTAGTCATTAATTAAGAACATAAGAAGAGCCCTGCTGGATCAGACCAAGGGGACAGAAAAAAAGTCCAAAAACACCCAGCATGCCCCAGCCCACATGGCAGGCTGCAAGCTGCAGGACTTTTTTCTGTCTAAACATGCATAGGATTGTGTCCTAACCCAGTGTTCTCCAACCTTGGGTCCCCAGATGTTTTTGGCCTACAACTCCCAGCATGCCCCAGCCGCTGGGAGTTGTAGGCCAAAAACATCTGGGGACCCAAGGTTGGAGAACACTGCCCTAACCCATTTAGTCCATCTAGTTAGACCAAGGGTCCATCTAGTCCAGCATTCTGTTCACACAGTGGCCAAACAGCTGCTCACGGGATCGCACAAGCAGGACAGGAGTGCAACAGCACCCTCCCGCCCATGTTCCCCAGCAACTGGTATACATAGGCATATTGCTTCTGATACTGGAGGTAACACATAGCCACCAGGCCTAGTAGCCATTGATAGCCCTCTTCTCCATGAATTTGTCCAGTCCACTTTTAAAGCCCTCCAAACTGGTGGCCATCAACATCTTGTGGAAGTGAAATAATTTTAATGAATTTAAGTGTGCCCATGTGCTTGAAGCCGTACTCAATGAGACTTACTTCTGAGTAAACATAAACAGGATTGCAGTGGTGATTACACTTTACATAGTTCCCCCCTAATCAAATATACCACTTCAACTACGTCTGGCTATTGGGGGGAAAAAACATTCGCGGCATTCCCGATCCGGAAAACATTCCCGATCTGAAATTTTCCAGAAAGCCAACATGGCCAGCTGCCGCTGGCCAGAAGGAATGGGATGTTTCGGGATCTCACCTTTGCTGGGCACGTACGGCTGGCTCCAGTCATAGCTGTTCCGCTTCAGGACGGCCGTGACCCGGTACAAGTGGCAAAAGCCCGTCTTGCATTCGTTGGCTCGGAGGAAGCACAGCTCCTTCTCTTCCCCCTCTGGCAGGCTGAAAGGGTAGAAGATGTCATGGACCTATCCAGGGGAGAGGAGAGGTAAACGTTACAGCAATGAGCATGGACCTAGACTGGGGGGGGGGGCATGCTGGGAGCCCCCCCCCCAACTCAAATCGTCAGCTCAGTCTCAGGCAAACTGCTCACTGTTGGTCACAACTCTTCCCACAGTAATAGTAGCCTACCTTTTAGGGTCGTGGTAAGGAGAGGAAGTACTTAACATCTCATGACATCACGTTTAGTTTACTGCAAAGCACTCTATGCGGGGCTATTCCTGAACTGTGCCTGGAAGCTCCAATTGGTGCAGAATGCGGCAACAAGGCCGCTAACTGGTGCGCGGTACTGGGACTGTGTTATGCCTGTGCTGAGAGAACTGCGCTGGTTGCCCAACTGCTTTCCTGGCACAATTCAAGGCGTCGATTTGAACCTTTCAAGCCCTACACGGCTTAAGACTTGGCTATCCAGGGGGCAGCAGCCTGTCTTGCTGTGAACTTGTCTGGTTATTAAGATCTGCAGCAGACACCCTCTTGAGGGCACCACGACCTGCAGAGACCCGAGAGCCAGTGTGGCATAGTGGTGAGAGTGTTGGACTGGGGCTCAGGAGATCCGGGTTCTAGTCCCCGCTTGGCCATGAAACTCACTGGGTGACTTTGGGCCAGACACTGACTCTCAGTCTAACCTACCTCACAGGGTTGTTGTGAGGATAAAATGGAGGGGGAGGAGGAGGAGGAGGAGGATTATGTAAGCCGCCTTGGGTTCCTTGCAGGAAAAAAGGCAGGGTATAAATATAATAAATAAATAAATGTGTAGAGTGTTTCTGCTGTGCTGTTCCCAAACTGGGGAATGTGCTCCCTGAAGGACGACAACTGGACCCCACTTCCCTGGCTTTTTAGAAAGGGTGTGAAGACATTCTTTTCAATTTAGCCTTTTAAAATGCATAGTATGAATGTCTTTATTCTTTTTATTGTTCCAGTTTTTATCGATTTATGGGCTTATTGTTTTAAATTTGTTGTACGCTGCGTCTTGATGGCTTTTTAGCAGATGAGGCGGCAAATAAGTATGTAAGTGTCAATAACAAATTAACAAAGTAAGAAAGGCGCGATCGTATCGCGATGCCCAGAAGCCCCCAAACTCGGGAGGCTTACGGGCATCTTATGCAGAGGGGGGGGGTGTGGAGCGGTAGGAGGCGATCTCTGCCTCCCCGTCCTTCCTGACCTGCATTTTCTACCAGACAGGCTTTTTTGCTCGCCCAGCTGGAGCGTCTCAGGATAGCTCATGTACTGCCTCTCTAGTCTCCTCCTCTCCCCCCAAAATGCCCCCTTCTCCCCATCTCTGAGGATGCTCTCCGACCTCAGAGAGCAGCCAGTGCGGCTCTTTCCGTGCCGGCTGAGAGGGGAAGGGGGATGGTGGATCACGATTCCCCCCTCCGAGGTTGGAGCACTGTCTCCAGCCTCGGATCTGGGAATCTGAACTATCCTGGCCCAGGGGCCATAGGATTGCTCCCTAAAGCACTCGGCAAGAGTGCCCAGTATTACTGCAGCACGGCCACAACTGTGCCAAGAGTCACGTCACAACGTCCGCCATATTCCCAAGGTACCTAGTTGAAACGGACAAAGACATTTCCAAGCTTCGGCTTTTTATACCTGTATCAACTCCCCAAGTTTCAAGCCATCACTTTTAGAGCTCTAAAAGGGAGGGGGCATTGTTCGGGGGCAAAGCACAGGCTTTGCAAACAGACAGTCCCCAGTGCAATCCTCAGCATCTCCAGACAGGTTCTCAACCTGGGTCCCCAGAGTTTTTGCTACAACTCCCAGATGCCCCACCACATAGCTGGCTGGGCATGCTGGGAGTGTAGCCAAAAACATCTGGGAACCCAGGTTGAGAAACACTGAGGAACCAGGGCCTGGGGAAGACCCTTCCTCTGCCCAAGACCCTGGAGTGTTGCGGGCCAGGCGGAATGGATAAACCTGGGTTAGATCGACAAATAGTTTGACCTGGTTTAAGTTCATCTAGAGCAGTACTGTCTAGTCCAGAGGTGAGCAAAAAGTAGATCTCCAAATGTGTTGGAGATTTAAGTAGAGATGTATGTTGGGGACTGAACCTGGGGGCTTCATGTGCAAAGAACGTGCTCTGCTGGTCCTTTGGCTAAAACTAAAGCAAGGTGCCACTCCTCACGGCTATGAATAAAGGCTTTAAAGAGGAACAGCGGGAGCTGCCTCACATTGAAACAGACCATCCATCCTCCCTAGCTCCATACAGATCAGTGGCTCCCCAGGGTGTGAGGCACGGTGGCCTTCTCCCAGGGTTTGACTGTATATGCTAAGGACTGATCCTGAGGCCAGTTGCATTTGAAAGAGGTGCTCTATCATTGAACTATGGTCCTTCCTCAAAACACAAAACAAGTTTCCAGTCCTCATGGTTCTAAATAAAGGGCTGATTTAAGTTGGAAGCTGCCCTACACCCAGTCAGAGCAACTAGGTAAACCTTGCCTGCACTGATTGGCAACAGCTCTCCAGGGTTTCAAAGAGGGGTCTTTCCCAGTCCTCCCTGGGGTTGCCGGGGATTCAACCTGGATGAATCCTTCTGCATGCAAAGCATGTGGCCTGTTACAATGAGCTACAGCGGAGCGATCGGGGGTGGTGGTGGGGGGCATCATGCCTCCACCTCTGTACTCTTCTAAAAAAAAAAAACCCTATCAGCTCAGGGAGGTCATCAGAAAAGTGAGTGGGCCTAGGGCCTCTTTGCCTCCCACTCCCATTTCAGCACTGCCCCATTCCCTTACGTTGATCCACACATCGGTGACTTCCTCGTAGATAATGAACGGGTGGATGTTTTCGGGCACAGCTTTGGCAAACTCCCGGCGCTGCTCCTCACTTTCCGGCACTGGGATGAAGAGGGCGGGAGGGAAAAGGACGAGCTGGAGTTGCTGCTGAGGTCTGTCCAGGAACATGGCCCAAGCGCTGCGCAAAGTGGGGGTGGGGTGGGGTGGAGGGAGGGAGGGAGGGAGAGAGAGAACACATGTGAAAGCAACCAGGCAGAGCAATGATTCTTTAGACTTCAGAAGCATCGCTGGGGCTTACTCCGTGAACAGGAGAGCCCCACTGGATTAGACCAAGGTGAGGCCATCTATTCCAGTACCCCTGCTCCACAAAGAGAGCCAGCCAGATGATGAGGATTACTATTATTACTATTCCTATTATTATATTTATTTATATCCTGCCTTTCCCCCAGCACTGAGACTCAAGGTAGCATGAAAATATTAAAACTTGCACAATTAAAAACATACAAATAGAAATATACAAAAGTTAAAAATATAATTAAACCATCTATAATATTACAATTATAAATAAAATATCACAATTAAAACAGCAATAACAATATAAACAGTACTAATCCATCACATTCTCACAGGTCCAGACTATTCCCAAAGGCCTGCTGGAACAAAATAGTTTTTGCCTGCCTCCAGAAACGTACCAAGGAGGGCACCATTCTAGCCTCCCTGGGAAGGGAATTCCAGAGCGTTGGGGCAGCCACCGAGGAGGCCCTCTGCCACATTCCTGCCAGGCGTGCCTGAGATGGTGGCAGAACTAAGAGAAGGGCCTCCCCTGAAGATCTCAGAGTATGGGCAGGCTCATAAGGGAGAATACGGTATTTCAGATAACCTGGACCTGAGCTGTATAGGGCTTTACGGGTCATAACCAGCACTTTGAATTGTGCCAGGAAACAGACTGGGAGCTAGTGAAGCTGTTGTAACGGAGGAGTTGTGTGCTCCCCATAGCAAGCCCCAGTCAGCAGTCTGGCAGCAGCTCTTTGAACCAGCTGAAATTTCCGAACACACTTCAGAGGCAGCCCCATGTAGAGCGCATTACAGTAATCCAAATGGGATGTCACTAAGGTATGTGCCACTGAGGCCAAATCAGACAACTCCAGGAATGGGCGCAGACCAAGGGCCTGACTCCGTGTAAGGCAGCATCCGATGTTCCCCACCTCATTACAAAGTCCACTTACTATTTTCCATCCCGGGTCCACCCAGCCCGTGCAATGTACTCCACGCTTGGGAACATCGTAGTAAACGGATGTACCAGCTCCTTGTCCTGCGCATACACTATCTACAAAAAAAGGAGTAGGGGAAAACATCAGTGAAGAATATTGGTTTATTCGAAAATATTTATATCCTGCTTTTCTGCTGAATAAAGCACCCAAAAGCAGCTCACAAAAACGTAACAGAATAAATGCAAGCAATGCAAGAACCTACCGGGGGGGGGGGGGGGGGAGCACATAAAAGATTTAACAAAGCAGATTAACTCAGCAGCAGCCAGGATAAAAACCACAGAAGCAGAAGAACTTAAGAAGAGCCAGGGTCCATCTCATCTAACGTTCTGGACATATAGTGGCCAACCAGCTGCCCACGGAAAGCCCACAACCAGGATAGGAGTGCAGCAGCACCCTCCCACCCATGTTCCCCAGCAACTGGTGTACATAGGCATGCTGCCTTTGATACTGGAGGTAGTATATAGCCATGAGGACTTTATTGATAGCTTTATCCTTCATGAATTTGTCCAATCCCTTTTTAAAGCCCTCCAAATTGGTAGCCACCATTACATCTTGTGGCAAGTTCCACAGTTTAACTCTGCGCTGTGTGAAGAAGTCCTTTCTTTGATCTGTCTTGAATCTCCCACCATTCAGCTTTGTTGGATGACCCCATTGGGTTCTAGCATTAAGAGAGGGGGAAAGACGTCTCCCTATCCACTTCTTCAATACCATGCATCATTTTACAGACCTCCAATGCGTCTCCCTCCAACCCACCCCCAGGTCACCAGGCTGCCAAGGCTGAGCAATTCAGCTTGAGTTGCTCCTTGCTCAGGTGCAGACTGTGGGGCCCAAGCCTTGGTCAGCAGCCATGCTGGCCGGGGTATGCTGGGAGTTGTAGGACCTTTTTCCGTCGAAACATGCATAGGGTTGTGCCCTTAAAATCAATGTTGGGAAAAGTCAGGAAGCACGTATGACGGCACATGATCATTGGTGCCTGACACAGTGCAGAGCAGAGATCTTTCCAGAAAGTGGGCACCACCGGAGAAGGGGCAAGCCCCCAAACATTCCAATGAGTACTGAGTGTGTGTTCCTCACCCACAAAAATGGGCAACGTACAGATGTAAAATTATACATCTCAATGTACGATAAAAACATGGTAAGACAACAACCGAAACATTTATTTATTTTGCTCCTGCCTCCCATGAGTGATTTTATTATGTTACTGATAGTCTGATTTTTGGCTGGCCGACCCCTTTTCTGGGAACTCCATTCCATTGCCCTGCCCCTCCAACTTTCCATTTTTTCTCTCCAGCCAGTCAGATTTCCATGAGCATTCAGTACCCACTGGAATGTTTTGCAGTTGCCCCCTTCAGTTTCTTTCTAAAGGGTTTTGGGGTGTTTTTTTTTGTACCTCCGGGCCTGCCAATACCTCCCTTTCGTGCATGCGCGGGGCCATTTTGGCTGCATAAGGATCTGCGCTGAGTATATAGGATATTGTTGCACGTTATTATTATTTTTATCAAGTGAGCGGCTTTGAATTCACTTTGTGAAGAAAAGGAGGATATGAAGAACTAAAAGAAAATTTAAAAAACACATCCAAGCTGCCAATTAAAATGGGCAAGGCTCACTTACCTTCCCTTGGCTGTCGGCCTGAAATTCAGCCAGCTTTAATGAGATCTTGGGGTTCTTGCTGCCTGAAATAAAGGGTAAATGAACGTGAAACATGGGTGCTCTCAAACTTTTTCCCACCCAGATTACCCTTCAGAAAAGAAAAGATAGCATTACTAAATATCTTTGAGGGTAATAATTGGGTGCTACACCATAAAGAATTGATTTCTCTCTTATTGGTGGCAGCAAGATTAATCCTAACAAGATTCTGGAAGATCAGTACCTCCGTATCACTGGAGGTTTGGTTCCAAAAGTTCTGGCATATAGTGACGGTGGAAAAGCTTACACATTGACTCAAACTACAGAAAGGACAGATGAAACCAGAGGCCTTTGATATGACATGGCCACCCTTCATTTTGCAAACAAGATAGATAACAACTGTAAACTGCCATCATCGTTTGCACAAGTTTGGAAATTATGACAAATGTTATTTTGGATATTGTGAGTGTTCTTTATGGAAATGGTTTTGTGTTAGTCCTTTTTTTTCTCTCTCTCTCTTTTTGGTTTATAAGGATGTTATGTTTCTTCTTCTTGCTTTTATAATGGGAAACGGAGACGTATATTGTAAAACAAATTGTGAACTTTTCACCGTATTGAATGTTAATAAAATTTTGAATGTTAATAAAATTTAATAAAAATTAAGAAGAGAAAAAGAAAAGAAAAACAAGGTTTTGGCTCCACACTATGGCCTAGATGCCTTATCTATGGCTCAGAATATCTGCATTTGACAAGTGCTTGTTAAACGGGTGAACTGGCTGTTGCCAAGCACTGCGAGCACAGGGCCATATTCTATTTATCTGAAACATTTCGACCCAGCCTTTCAACTGCACAGCCCTACCAGCACCGAGTGGGGTTCTACCACTGTGCTATTATTAATTGGGGATGGGTCCAACTCAGGGGTAGAGCCCCTGCTGTTAATGCAGAAGACCCCAAATTCAATCCCCACCATTTCCACTTAAAAGAACCAGTGTGGCGTAGTGGTTAGAGCTGGGACTCAGGAGACCCGGGTTCTAGTCCCCACTCGGCCACGAAGCTCACTGGGTGGCTTTGGGCCAGTCCCTGACTCTCAGTCTAACCTACCTCACAGGGTTGTTGTGAGGGTGGAATGGAGAGATGGAGAGGGATTCCATAAGCCACCTTGGGTTCCTTGCAGGAAAAAAGGCGGGATATAAATATTAATTAATTAATTAATTAATAAAATAAAAGGATCATAAAGCAGGTGAGAGGGAAGACCCTTCTCTGCCCGAGAGCCTGCAGAGCTGCTACTGGTCAGAGTACTGAGCTAGACTGACCAAAGGCCTGGGCATGATATAAGGCAGTCTCATATGGTTATATAGCCATTTCTCTTAATTCTTATTTAGCAGGGGAGAGCCATGCACCCTTATCTACATTGTCTTGTGTGAACGTACGAAGCTGTCTTAAACAGACCCTTGACCCGCAAGTACGCAAAATGGGGTGGGGAACCTCTTGCAGCTCGGGGGCCGAATTCCATTTCAGAGAAGCTCTCGGGGGCCACATTCCATTGGTGGGCGGGGCCGAGGGCCGAAAGGGGTGGGGCCCAAAATAAAAAAAACCCCACCAGCCTATTTTAGCCTAAAACTCTTACTGCCAGTAACTACATCTTGGGAGGAGAATTTTAAACTTTTAGAATGAGGAGGGGAAACAGCACAAAAGCCAGGAAACCACCATATGATGGGGGGGGGGAAGGGGGGGCTATCTGGGAACAACAGAGGGACAGATTGGGCCCCCGAGAAGGTGAATTTGGCCCTCTGGCTTGAGGCTCCCCACTGCTGACGCAAGAACCTCCCTATTGGATCAGAGCAGAGGTCCACCAAAGGAAAGGTCTCCTCGTCCTCACCCCACCGCTTGCCCACTGACCTGTTCTGGGATACCGGTAGGAGTCCGTCTTCCGTTCCTCCAGGGCAGGGGAAGGAACATGGATGACCTCCACTTCCGACTCGTCCACCTCCTCGTACAGGATCCGTAACGTTTTCCAGCCCTCAGGACCTAGAATGAAATAAGGCACGTTAAGAAAGGTCACTGTCATCAAGGCTGGCTCCCCCGAGTGGTCACTGCGGCTGCGTATCGCTGGCATGCTTATTGGGGGGTGGCGTTCCGCTGAACCAAGTAGAGGCCTCACTTCCGAGTAAACGTAGGCAGGGCTGTGCTGTTAGCTGCTCGGACAGGACAATTTATTTATTTTCTAGGCTGCCTCACAAGGTGACATACACAAACAAAATTTTAATATAATTATAGAACAGCAGCTTAAAACACACACACACACGCACACACAGGCCAGAAACATCCCACAAATCGCTAACGTAAGACAATTTAAAACAACTCAGCAATTTCAAAACCACTAAATACTCTTAGGAAAAGGCAACGCCAAAACAGATGACTGCTTAAGGCCCATTTAAAACTCCACTTTTATTCTTCATCTAGCTACCTGCTGAATTTTATCCCGCTTTTCAGTCAATTATTCTCCCAAAGCAGTTTATTTATTTATTTATTATATTTATACCCCACCTTTTTTCCTGCAAGGAGCCCAAGGCGGCTTACATAATCCTCCTCTTGCTCTCCATTTTATCCTCACAACAACCCTGTGAGGTAGGTTAGGCTGAGAGTCAGTGACTGGCCCAAAGTCACCCAGTGAGTTTCATGGCTGAGCGGGGACTAGAACCCGGATCTCCTGAGTCCCAGTCGAACACTCTAACCACTACGCCACACTGGCTCTAACCACTACGCCACACAGTTCACATCAATAAAAAAAGAGAGAAAGAGAGACAGGCCCTGTCATCAGGCTTACAAGCTAAAAAGCAACACTTGCACGAGGCAAGGGGAGTGGAGAGAAAAGGAAGAGGAAGGAGATCAGTTTTTCAAGGCCAGATCAAGCAAGGTGGTGGGCTATGATTGTCCCTTATGGAATCATAGAAATGATAGAAATGGCCTATAAGGCCATCGAGTCCAACCCCCTGCTCAATGCTGTGTTCTTGCTTGCTTGAGGCTCTTGTTCCTTTGGCAAATGGATGGGACCAGGGCATTGGTTCCCCTCACTTCTTACTTTTTAACCCATTTGTTAATGTAGTCAAGCCTGCAATCCCATAATGCCTTCCTTTGAGTAAGTCCTGTTGAACTCACACGCCTGAACAGACATTTGGGAATCCAGAGGCTGAAGCTTTGGGAGTCTAGAGGGACATTTAAATTGGACCCACAGTTTCATGAGTGTAGAAGGGAAACAGATTTAATTTATTATGGACCAAATGTCAGTGAATACAAGCTCTTTTTCATAGAATCATAGAAAAGTTGAGTTGGAAGGGGCCTACAAGGCCATCGAGTCCAACCCCCTGCTCAATGCAGGAATCCAGGTAAAAGCATCCCTGACAGATGGCTGTCCAGCTGCACCTTGAATGCCTCCAGACTGGGAGAGCTCACCACCTCCATAGGTAGTTGGTTCCATTGTCTTATCGCTCTGACAGTCAGGAAATTTTTCCTGATGTTTAGGTGAAATCTGGGTTCCTGTAACTTGAGCCCATTATTCCGTGTCCTGCAAACTGGGATGATCGAGAAGAGATCTGGCCCTCCTCTGTGTGACAACCCTTTAAGTACTGGAAGAGTGCGATCATATCTCCCCTCAGTCCTCCTCTTCTGAAGGCTAAACATGCCCAGTTCTTTCAGTCTCTCCTCATAGGGCCTTGTTTCCAGTCCCTTTATCATCCTTGTTGCCCTCCTCTGAACCCTCTCCAGTTTGTCTACGTCCTTCTGAAAGTGTGGTGCCCAGATCTGGACGCAGTACTCAAGATGGGGTCTAATCAGTGCCAAGTAAAGGGGAATTATCACTTCACGCGATTTGGAAGCTATACTTCTATTAATGCAGCCCAAAATAGCATTTGCCTTCTTTGCAGCCACATCGCATTGCTGGCTCATATTCAGTTTGTGATCTACCACAATTCCAAGATCCTTCTCACTTGTGGTATTGTTGAGCCAAGTGTCCCCCATTCTGTAACTCTGCATTTGGTTTCCTTTCCCTAGGTGCAGCACTTGGCATTTATTGTACTGTGACTTGGCATTTTTATTGTACTGTGACATTTCAAATTTAAGGAATGCACAACAACAACAAAAAGAAATCTCAGCAGAACTGGAAGCAAGAGTCAGATGCCAAGCATCAACCAGTGGTACCCAAAAATCTTTGGAATTTAACCTCAATAGACAAATTAACATGACAAATCCATGCTTGCAACAACGTGATACAAAGAGATTGGGTAATGTCCAACATTAGTCCTACGTAGAGTAGATCCACTGAAATGAGACTTAAGTTAGTCACAATTAAAGGCACAATCCTATGGTTTAGACAGAAAAAAGTCCCTACAACTCCCAGCATTCCCCAGCCATCATAGCTGGCTGGGGAATGATGGGAGTTGTAGGACTTTTTGTGTGTGTCTCAACATACATAGGATTGTGCCTTTAAGCTCCATTCCTTTCGATGGGTCTACTCTATGTAGAACTAATGTTGGATGCTGCCCATTGTTTTACTGAATAGCGCTTCCTGTTTCTTTCACTGCAGAGGGGCCAAACACGATTTAGTTGGAAGGGAGTTCTAAAACCGGGGTCGGGGGGGGGGGACGGGACACCACTGAAAAGGCCCTGCCCCCATCTCTTTCTCCTCACTTCTGTGTCCCCAACTTCTGGCTTGTCTGCACTAGCTGCCAGCTGCTCCCCAGGTATTCAGACTGGGATTTCTCTGAGCCCTACCTGGAGATGCCACAGACTGACCCTGGGATCTTCTGCAGCTGCTCTGCCACTAACTACTGAGGCAGACATGCACAGGATGGTGCTGTCAATAGAGCATCAGAAGCTCCCCCAGAAAAATGCCAAGAGCCTGACCGTTTGCCTTTGCCTAGTCCAAGCGGTGCCTCCTTCCTACTGTATGTCGAGCTCCAGATTCTTTTCCAGCTCAAATTCCCGGCTCCCGCCACCGGCTGCAAGGACCATGAGCTGGAGAGGGGACCCTCCAAGACCTAGACCAGGCCTTCCCCAACCCGGTGCCCCTCCAGATGGGTTGGACTGCAACCCTCAACGTTCCCAGCCCTGGGTATGATCGCCCGCAGCCCGGACATCAAGAACACTCACCTTCTTGGCAAGATGTGGGACACCACCAGTACCCTGTAAACCGGTCAAACTCTTCCTGAATGACAAAAGTGGCCACGCCCGCCGATTTGGGGTCCTCTAGCACACTGGATAAGCCTGTGGGGGGGAGGGAAGGAGGGGCAGATGGGATAGGGATGAAGGAGGGAGGATGGAAGGGAGAAAGGAGGGAGGGAGAAGGGATGACAGAAGAGAGGCAGGCGGAAGGGAGAAGGGAAGATGGAGGGAGGGGAGGAAGGAAAGAAGAAGAGCTTTGGCCAGGGAACTGAACATACAAGGCTGCCCAATACCAAGGTCTACACCGGCCCCTCCAGCCCTGTATGGGGCTCTCTGATGGGTAGTGGCTCTCCATGGTGGCACAGTAAGCTACCTTATACAGTCAGAACATTGGCCCTTCTAGCTCCCTATGACTGGCAGCAGCTCCCCCGGGGTTCCAGACAAGGAGGTCTTTCCCAGCCCGACCTGGAGCTGCCGGGGACTGAAGCTGGGACGTTCTGCATGCAAAGCAGGGGCTGTTCACCTAAATAAATAAAGTAAGGTTCCAGTCCTCATGTTTCTGAATAAAGGGATGGTTTAAATAGGAACACAGGAAGCTGCTTTACTGGTCCATCTGGCTCAGTCGTGCCTACACCGACTGGCGGCAGCTCCCTCGGATTTCAGGTGGGTCGTGGCCACCCCTAGCTGGGACCTTCTGCAAGCCAAGCAGGGGCTCTGGCCAGTGGGTGAGGCCCGTTCTCAAGGGCCAGGAGGAGAAGTCTTCTCGAGACTGGGTGCCGGAGATACTTTTCAGCTGGAGACGACAGGGGCCTTCTGGAGACACAGCATGTGCTCTATCACTTGAGTGACAGCCCCAGTCCAGCTGAAAAGGGGATGATCTTCAGCCAGCCTTCCATCACCAGGGGGCCTCCAGATATATCGGACTACCACTCCCAGCATCTCCCAGCCAAGGATGGCCTAAACCCTGTTCCTTCAGCCACTATTCACCCATCCAGTCCAGTAATGTTTACTCTGACCGGCAGCAGCTCTCCAGGGTCACCTCAGGTAGAGGAAGGGTCTCTCCCAACACCCGCTACCTGGTCCTTCTACCTGGAGATGCCAGGGATTGAACCAGGGAATTTGCTCTGCCACTCAGCTAGGGCCCATCCCCTAAAATAAGCTTCTAGTCCTCATGATTGTGAAAAGAGAGCTGGTTTAAATTGGAACAGAGGTAGCTGCCTTAGCCAGACCATTCTGTATGTTTACCTTAGAAAAAAGGCAAGTGAGAGGAGAGGAGGTGTACAAAATGATGTATGGTGTGGAGACATTTTTCTCCCTCTCTCATAATACTAGGACCCAAAGGGGCCATCCCATGAAGCTGATTGGTGTGAGATTGAGGACAGATAAAAGGAAGTCCTTCACACAGTGCACAGTTTAATCATTTTAATTATCTTAATCATTTTTATCTGGTACTTTTTAACTCTGTTGCTGGAATTGAACTGCTGCTAGCTTTTGCTGTTGGTTTTAATCTGTGGTTTTAAATTTTATAGTTATATTATATTGTATTTTATGGTTTTAACTGTTGTAAACCGCCCAGAGAGCTTCGGCTATTGGGTGGTATAAAAATGTATTAAATAAATAAATAAATAGTTAAACTATGGAATTCACTTCCACGAGATTTGCTGATGGCCACCAATTTGGATGGCTTGAAAAGGGGACTGGACAAATTCCTGGAGGAGAAGGCCATCAACGGCTACTAGTCCTGATGGCTATATGTTCCCTCCAGTATCAGAGGCAGTATGCCCATGTTCTCCAGTTGCTGGGGAACATGGGTAGGAGGGTGCTGTTGCACTCCTGTCCTGTTTGTGGGATCCCGTGGGCAGCTGGTTGGCCACTGTGTGAACAGAATGCTGGAGCAAATGGACCCTTGCTCTGATCCAGCAGGACTCTTCTGATACCTGCTCTATCAGTGGATCTCCAGGGTCACAGGACAGAGAAAGGTTTTCCCCATCACCTGCTCCCTGGTTCTTCTAACGGGCGATGCCAGGGATTGAACCCGAGACCGTCGGCACGCAAACCACATGCTCGCCCAGTGAGCTACAGCCCGTCTCCCTGCAAGCTCCTCTTGCCTTTCCCACCAGTGTGTCTCTTCCATGTTTGCCAACTAGCTGCTGCCTAGCACCTGCGATATGACAAGGAGATACTGTTGCCATGAAGCCCCCCCCCCCGGAAACTACCAGAGAAGGGCAAAGTACATGGAGAGCTGCATATCAGCAAATACGATCTCTTCCAGCAGTTTGCAGGATGAGGCATGCGTGCGTACATCAAGGTGACTTACCTTTCTGGCAGAACGTCAGCCGCCGCTCTTCTCCCGTCTCAATATTCGCCACCCACAAGTCATTGTTGTTGATGAACGAGAAGAAAGACGGGTCGGCGGAGCATATCTTGGGATCCATCCGGGGACCTGAGCACTGCGTCTTGATCTCCAGGGGCTTCATCGGGGACACCTGTGGGCGGAGAAGGCGAATGCTCACAAATTATGCATGGCGTGAAGGGAGAGAGGGGTGTTTATCTCGGTCTCACATAATACTAGAATCCCTAGGAAGGGGGCCATCCCATGAAGCTGAATGGTGGGAGATTCAGGACAGACAAAAAGAAGGACCCCTTTGCACAGTACAGAGTTCAGTGATGGAACTCGCTGCCAGAAGATGCGGTGATGGCCACCAATTTGGATGGCTTTAAAAGGGGATTGGACAAATGAACGGAGAATAAAGCCATCAATGGCTCCTACATTGGGATGGATAACCAGAAGTCACTGTGACGAGGAGTTGGTGTGAACTGTTAACAGTGTCCAGCACAGGCCTTTAGTGTAGCCATAGAAGCAACAGATACGTGTTAAGCTTAATTGCTGTGAGAGATTTGCAGGGGAGCGAAGAGGCCTCAGTGAAGACCTCTACCAGCCGCGGTGAACTCTTTCCCTCATCCTTGAGATAAGGATGTTTACGCAACCTTCTGCTGAAGTTAACTGGGATAGCTGGGTCTTCTCTTGCCCTCCCCCCTTTCCCAGGCTGGCAGCTTGCCAGCATGTAGGGAGACATCTATAAAATCCTTAGCTTGCTAGTTTGCCCTTTGGCTTGCCATGCAAGTGTCTAAGCACCCTAGTGCCCCGGGGCGATGTCTGTTATATCAGGAAGCCCAGCGACCGGAGGGACGTTGGCAAGCTTTTCTTTTGCTTGTTTATTGACAATCTGCATCCATATTTCATCAATGTATATTCAATAAACTGTATGTTATCTTTCACACAAGTGGTCTTGTTTCTCCTGATTATCTTTGAATCTAAAGGGAGGTGCCTTGGCTGGACCAGGCCCTGGGATAATGCAGCTCCTAATCATGATGGCTGCATTTTAACTCTGGTAAAATGAGGCAGTGTTCCTATGTACACCAGTCGCTGGGGAACACAAGCAGGAGGGTGCCCTTGCACTCATGTCCTGCTTGTGGGCTTCCCTGAAGACATCTGCCTGGCCACTCTGCGAAAGAGAATGCTTGGCTACAGAGGCCTTCGATCCGATAAGCCTTATGTTCTTGTGAATGCGCAAAGCCACTGGATGGGCTTTTGGGGTCTCCTAGTCCATTCGAGGGCCTGAGGAGGACCCCAAAAGCCCATCCAGAATCAGGGCCCAGGGTGGAACCAAGAAGAGCAGTCAGGCAATAGCTGATGGGGTCATTCAAGCCTTGCGCTGCATCTCAGAGATTCGTCTCAGAGATTCACTGTACCGAGGTGGGAAGCTGTTCCCAAGCTGCAAATTACTCACCATGAAGCCATTTTTGCCTCCGTCCCGACAGTGGAAGAGGCTGTTACTGGCCTGGAAAAGGAAGAGGCCGCTGTCGCTGTGGAAGTCGTAGGAGGTGATGCCGAAGACGCCCAGCCGCTTGCGCTCCCGCAGGAGCTCCTCCTCCCTGGAATACATCCCGTGGTGGGGGGTAGCCTGGTGGAGAGAGCCGGCAGGGATGAAGGAGGGGCTAAGCGCACACAAACTGAGGCCAAGCGCACACAAGCTCCGCCACAGAGTTTCTGTGAAGCCTTGAGCTAGTCACTCATTCACACTTCAGTTTCCGTTCCTGGAGATGGGGAGAGCCTCAATCACAGGGGTGGGGATCCTGCAGCCAGGAGCACTGCTAGGCCTGGGCCCCTGAACCTATTTCCCTCAGCCCCAGGACTATTCCCCAGAGCCCTAAGCATCCATTTATTTATTAATTATATTTATATCCTGCCTTTTTTCCTGCAAGGAACCCAAGGTGGTTTACATAATCCTCCTCTCCATTTTATCTTCACAACAACCCTGTGAGGTAGGTTAGGCTGAGAGTCAGTGACTGGTCCAAAGTCACCCAGAGAGTTTCATGGCTGAGTGGGGATTAGAACCTGGATCTCCCGAGTCTGACATCTGATGGTCCACAAGCTTCCCTCACAACTGCCCTATCACAATACAGAGCTGCAAGAGTGAGGTAAAATATGCATTATTTAGGCCAGCGGTTCGCAACCCCCCTTTTCTGGACCAGTGGGCACTTTTGGAATTTTGAGGGTGTTGTGGGTGCTCTCACAAAATGGCTGCCACGGTACGCGTGGCCAGTCATGAAACTGCCATTTCCCAGAAGCAAAAAGGTGAGGCTGAAGGCAAGATAACTTGCCCAAGAACTTAAGTACAAGGCAGAGATAGGGTCTGAGTTCCAAAACACAAAACTACCCTTTTGAACTCATAGTTCTCTGCTCCAACACTCATTTCAGAGAAGGCAAACTGGCGACGCTTGGAGAAACACACACTAACACAGGCAAAACACCCATTTGCATCACACGCACACTCACAAAAGCCAGGGAAAACACATCTCTCACCCCACTTAGCTGTTTGTTTGGGGTTTTTTTCTGGACCTCTGCCACCATATTTTCTTAGAATGCCTTTGGGGCCCACGTGGGCCATGGAGGGATTCTTGGAAATAAAGATGGCACTGGAAGCTGCCTTTTTTTGGCTTTGTGGCACACCAATCTCCCAGTTTAAAAATAAAAAAATAAAAAATAGAAAAACCTAACAAAAAGTTTAAAAACAGGAAGTGCAGGGAGGTTGGTGGGTGCCAAGAGGTGGGTGCCCACCACAACACACCAGAGTTGCCTGAATTTGTTTAAATGTGGAATAATAATTTTACTTTTTATTTGTTTAACAGTGTACAATTCCTGACTCCACTGGGCACCACAAAGCCATGGAGGCCAGGACATGATCCAATGCACCTCACCTGGAAGTGATCCAGCATCTGTTTCCATGACAACAGCAGCAGAGCTTCCTTCCGTACCTTTTTGGGAATCTCGGAGTAGAGGAGGGAGTTCTCCCTGCTTCCATATGGCATACCTGTCGGAAGCAGCAAGGAAGATAGGAGAAAGAAACCTTGTGTTAACCCAATACTTTCAGTGGACCAGAACCAGGGCCCTTAAACACTCTTCACAATCTTCTGTCTGACATTTTTTTTCCAATAATGGTCCTAAAAAAAAGACCCATTAATTGGGGGCATGTCTATCAAAATATATGCGTGTTTATTTGATTGGCTAATCTAATTGATTGATGTCGCAAACCTAATTAAAACCTCTTCAAAAACAACAGCCTAATATTACATTAAAATAGCAGAGGGAGTCCATGAACAAATTCATGGAGAAGAAGGCTATCAATGGCTACTAGTCCCGATGGCTATAAGCTACTTCCAGTATCAGAGGCAGTATGCCTATGTACACCAGTTGCTGGGGAACATGGGCGGGAGGGCACTGCTGCACTCCAGCTGCTGGGGAACAATGTTCTGCAATGTTACCAAATAGCTAAGATTGCCCCCATTACATATGTTGGGGTGGTGGTGAAGATAGAGGATGACCCCTTTTGCAAAGAAAGATGCTGCAAAAAAGGAACTCCTTCTGCACACAACGCATAAACTATAGAATTCACTTCCACAAGATGTAATGATGGCCACCAATTTGGAGGGCTTTAAAAGGGGATTGGACAAATTCATGCAGGAGAAGGCTATCAATGGCTACTAATCCTCATGGCTATATGCTACCTCCAGTCTCAGAGGCAGTATGCCTATGTACACCAGTTACTGGGGAACATAGGCGGGAGGGTGCTGTGGTACTCCTATCCTGCTTGTGGGTTTCCTGTGGGCAGCTGGCTGGCCACTGTGTGAAGCAGAATGCTGGGTTGGATGGACTCCTGATCTGATCCGGCAGGGCTCTTCTTATGGTCTTCACATTTTCAAAAGGGTAGTCAACTTGTGGCCCTCCAGATGTTTGGGCATACAATTCTCATCAGCCCTAGCCAGCACTGCCAAAGGTGAGGGATGATGGGATCTGTAGGCCAAAACATCTGGAGGGCCACAAGCTGCTAAGGAATCCATGTCAGGTTACAAGCCATCCCGTATTTATTTATAGTAGGCCAGTTTGCGCATAAAGGACCCTTGGCCAAATTTCCTGTTCATTCAATTTGAATAATTTCTATACTGTCCTTCAATTCAAGATTTCCCAAGGCAGTTTACAATTGCTCATGAAATAGTTTAAAAACACACACAACACCCTCCCCGTGAGGTTTAAAAGCCTGGGAAAATAAAAAGGTCCTTGCCTGGCACCTAAAAGACATTAATGCAGGTGCCGGTTGAGCCACCCTTCGGAGACAGCTCCACAAGTAGGTTGCCACAGCCAATAGGGCCCTGTCCCTTGAGGCTACACTTCAGTGGGCGGGGTACCCAGAGGAGGACCTTTGAGAAACTTCTTAGTGGACAGGCAGCTTGATGAGGGGAGAAGGCATTCCCTCAAAGACCCACCCGGGGTGCTTTGAACTGTGCTCGGAAACAGTCTAGAAACCAGTGGGGCTGTTTAAACACTGGCGAGGTGTGTCTCCCAATGCCCGGTCCCTGTCACTAGCCTGCCAACTGGAGACTTTGCAGTTTCCCAACACCAACAGCCAATTGTGTGTGCAGAAAGGGGTTTCTCCCAGGTAGCCCACAAAATGTGGACTGCGCTCTGTCAAGAACTACGATCGGGCCCCCACTCGCTCAGCCTTTAGAAAGGGTGCAAATGGCAATTTAAAACAATAAAACCTTAAAACAATGAAAGCAATAAACATGAAAAACATGAAAATGACACATTTTAAAAGGCTGGATTTCCCCCCTTCAATTCAGCCATTTAAAATGAATTTTTTTTTTTAATTTTTATTGCTTTTATTGTTTTAAGGTTTTATTGTTTTAAATTGCCATATACTGCCTTGGCAATGTCTTAGCAGATACAGCGATATATATATATATAATAATAATAATAATAATAATAATAATAATAATAATAATAATAATAATAATGCAAAGAGCAGCTAGCATCCTGAGGGCCGAATCCAGCCCAGAGCTGTACAGAAGTTGCTACAGTCCTAAAAGCCCTGCTCATACCTGGCTTCGAGAAGGAAAGGGAGAAGAATTTAATGCACATGGCCAGTATCCCCCAGGTGTGTTGGACTACAACTCCCATCATTCCCTGCCAACCAATGGTCATGCTGGCTGGGGATGGTGGGAGTTGCGGTCCAACACATCTGGATGGTGCCAAGGTTAGAGAGGGCCGCACATAGCTGTGCTCCTTCTGCACGGTGAAAAAGTGCAAAGCAGACGGGGAGAGGAAAGGAAAGGAAGAGAAGAAAAATGTAGCGAAACAAGTTGCCCGCTCCTCCCTATAACTGGCGCACTGTCCAAAGCCAGCAAGTAACCCCAGCCTTTGCTGAGCTCCACCCCAAAGCCAATCTCACCCAGGTAATATAGCCGATGTGAGTGAGGACTTGATTCTTCCATTTTCCGGACAAACTGGAAGTCGTGGGGCGCCTTGTTGACGATCATCCCCGTGTACTTCCGGCTCCCGTGAATGATATCGCGCAGCCCCTCCCACGAATGTTTCTCCACCTGGAAGCGGGACGCAGATGTGTCCTCCATCTCCACCGCCTCGGCACTATCCGGCAGAGTGTCCACCGCCGTCATCCTCCGCCTTCCTCCTGAACTGGTCAAGGAACTAGGAGAAAGAGAGAGAGAAATTGGCAGGGTGTGTGTGTGCGGAAGACAAGAGCGGGACCATCAACTCTGGAGCTTCTACATTCAATAGAAAGGCTGAAGCA
Source organism: Shinisaurus crocodilurus (assembly GCA_021292165.1). Lineage (NCBI taxonomy): Eukaryota > Metazoa > Chordata > Lepidosauria > Squamata > Shinisauridae > Shinisaurus > Shinisaurus crocodilurus. The sequence continues at coordinate 87,276,960 of CM037882.1, read as the reverse complement.
TCTTCAACCAATTCAGCCTGCAGGTGAGTGACTCACATTTAAATGCTCCCCACCCCATCTAGAAAACACCCCCCTGCATGTAGAAACCTAGCACAGCAGCGGCCAGGGCTCAGTTTGGCCTTTGCCCAGACATACTATTTTGTAATGCACAGGGAGGTTCTTTATGAAGGGAGGATACGGTCACGGAAAACCCTCACCTGCAGTCCACAGCAATAGAACTAAACATACTGGTTACTTAAACTGAAAGATCAGAGAAAGCTGCCTTTCTATCGAGTGAGAACCCATTGGTCCATCTAGCTCAGTATTGTTGACAGCTGTGGCTCTCTGGGGGTTAGGCCAGGGTCTTTCCCAGCCCTAAATAGAGATGCCGGGAATTGAACCTGGGACCTCCTGTGTGCAAAGCAGGTGTTCTACACCAATGAGCTATGACCTTTCTCGTAAATCTAAGACTCCAGTCCTCATGGTTCTGAATAAAAGGCCAATTTCATTAGGATCACAGGAAGCTGCCTTATAATGACTGGGTTCAGACAACACGATAATCCACACTCAAGGATTGAGTATGAGTTGAGTGTGGGTTCTTGTCGAAACGTGGATTATTGTGCTGTCTGAACCCAGCCGCACTAATAAGCCATGGCTTGTTAACCATGAACAACCCACAAAGAGAACCTATGGTTTGTTGTTGGGTTGTGAACTGTGGGTTGCTCAACATGGTTTGTTATCTCGGTTGGGTTCAACAACAGCCCATGCTCAACCCTTGAGTGTGGGTTATTGTGTTGTCTGAATCTAGTCACCGAGTCAGAGCATAGGTCCATCGACCTCTGTGTTGTCCACACCAGGGATGGACAACTTGTGGCACCTCAACTGCTTGGGCCTACAACTCCTCATCATCCCCCACCATTGGCTATGCTGGCTAGGCCTGAGGGGAGTTCTAGGCCAAAACATATGGAGGGCCTTAAGTTGCCTGTCAAGGTTCCGCTACTGCAGGGACCCCTTAACCTTCCTTTGGGAGATCTCTGCCTCTCCTCAAAGCCCCTCCCGTTCCAGGAGATCAAGTCCTTTTACAGCTTCCAATAGCATGGGTGTAGGCTGTAGACGTGGTGAATAAGTCACTCCAAACTCTCAGGGTAAACAACAACACTTTACTTATAATATTTGGGTATTTACTTAATAGAGTGGTGTGGTGTAGTGGTTAGGGTGTTGGGCTGGGGCTCGGGAGATCCGGGTTCTAGTCCCCGCTCGGCCACAAAACTCACTGGGTGACTTTGGGCCAGTCACTGACTCTCAGCCTAACCTACCTCACAGGGTTGTTGTGAGGATAAAATGGGGAGGAGGAGGAGGATAATGTAAGCCGCCTTGGGTTCCTTGCAGGAAAAAAGGCGGGGTATAAATATAATAAATAAAATAAATAAATAATTCAAAAGCAAGTATGATAAAATAAAACAAACGAACAAACAATCCACCGTTCTCTAGTATAACTTCAGACTACCTATCTGCTATGCAGCCAGTTTCTCGTTCTCTCTCTCTCCTTCTCTCTGCTGTTTCTCTGCTGCTGCTTCTAGCTCTCTCTCAGCACACACTAACTGCTAGCTGACCACACCCCACATATATAGCCTTCCCAGGAATGGAAGGTTATAATCATGTGGCCTTGAATAGGATATCTAATTCTTAACTTCTATTGGGTAACTTAAAACTCTCAAACTCCCCCTCCCATCCAAGTGTTTGGGCCTTCAGGCTTCAACAAACTGAAGCCTGTGTAGGCCTCAACAAACTCAATCCTGTGTAGGCCTCAATCCCTCACATCTTCCCCTCCTTCTCCTCAAGTGGAACAATTTCCCTTTTACAGAAGAGAATTGTGAAACGTTAACCTACACAAAAAGGCAACTGTTTTTTGGTTATTTCCTAGACAAAGCATCAGCTATCACATTCTCCTTCCCAGGGACATGTTCAATGTTCATTTGAAATTCCTGCAATTTCCAATACCATCTCTGAAGCTTGGAGTTGGTATTTTGCATTGTTTGTATCCATTGCAAGGCATGATGATCAGTCCATAAAGTAAATTCTTGTCCAAAAACATAAGGCTTGAGCTTGTCCAGAGCCCACACTACTGCCAGACATTCCTTTTGGATCGTAGACAGGTTTCTCTCCCTGGGTAGAAGCTTCCTACTCAGGTAGGCTACTGGGTGTTTAACAGAGTCATAGTCTTGTAACAATACTGCACCTATGCCAATCTCAGAGGCATCTGTAGCTACAAAAAAGGTTTTTTCAAAGTCAGGTGCTCTTAACACAGGCTTTGAGCTTAAAATGTCCTTTAGTCTATCAAAAGCTCTTTGACATTCATCAGTCCACACAATTTTGTCAGGTTTACATTTCTTGGTTAAATCAGTCAAAGGTCCAGCAATTTCACCAAAATGGGGAACAAATGTGAGAGCTGGACTGACCCGGGTTCAAAAGCTTCCCTAGCCAGTGACCCTCAGTCCCAGTCACGCAGGCGGAAGGAGGAGATAACAGCAGTTAATAAAGATTAAAGAGTTTATTTGTAAAACCCAATTACATGGGATTAAGGCAAGCAATGCATCTCTACTCACTACATCATTGCAGATACAAATCCAATACCCCAGTGGTAAGGCTAGATGAAGTGAAGTCCAAGAGACATGTCGAGTCGAGACGAGCAAGACAGCAAGTGGAAGAGAGAATGAAGCTATCAGCAAGTGTGTTAGCTTTATACCACCTATAAATAGGATATTACTCACCCCAGTTGTATAACCTATTCATCAACATGTTGATCCCAAAACTTGTCCAAGGTTGCTGAGTCATATCACCTCGAGACTATGTCTCGTGACCAAAGGCCTTGTGTACTTGAACTCAAGAGACACCCACCATGTCAGGTGATAATCTCGATGTCAGGTGGTAATCTCGTTCTGCCTATGCAAAATCCAACAGTAATACCCAGCAAATCCCAAGAATGACCTGACCTGTTTCTTGGTTGTAGATATGTCCCAGGTTCTGATAGCTTCAACCTTGTCCCATAAAGGTGTGATATGGCTATTTCCAACCCTGTGCCCTAAGTATACTACCTCTGGCATTCCAAACTGACATTTGCTTAGTTTTACTGTTAGCCCGCCTCACGTATAGCCTGCAATACTGTTCTTAGGTGTACCAAGTGATCCTGCACATTTTCACTAAATATGGCTATATCGTCGATAAAGGCCACTGCAAATGCACTCAATCCATTTAGCAATCGATTGATTAGCCTCTGGAAGGAGGCAGGACTGTTCCTCAATCCAAAGGGCAACACATTAAATTCAAATAACCCATCAGGTGTGACAAATGCTGTTTTGGGTTTGGCAGCTTCATCCAGGCTCATCTGCCAAAACCCCTTGCACAAATCAAGAGTGGAAATTATTTTAGCAGCTCCCAACTGATCTAAAAGGGTATCAGTTCTTGGCATGGGATATGCATCGGGCTTGGTTATCTTGTTTAATTTCCTGAAATCAATGCAGAACCTGATTGTGTAATCTGGTTTTTTCACCAGGACCACTGGGGCAGACCAGGGGCTCAAAGAGGGTCTGATTACTCCTAACCTTAACATCTCTTCTACCTCTCCCAGCACCTTTCCATTTACCCGATAAGGGAGTGACCTTATGGGGAGATTGTCTCCTGTATCAATGCTGTGTACAGCCAAATCTGTTTTCCCTGGTCTGTTCTGAAAGACATCAGAAAATTCTGTTACCACTGACAGTATCCTTCTCCTGTCCTCAAGGTTGAGTTGTTCTGACCATCTTAGCTGGTCTGGATTGCACTCTTCTAACCAGTGATCTAAGATGTCTACTATCTCTTCTCCCCCTGTCTCTAGCTTTTCTTCTGGGACCTTCTGCACCTGTAAAACTACTCCACTCCTCTCATAGTGTGGCTTCATCATATTTACATGTACTACCTTTGGTCTTTTTTCAGATTTTTCTTTAACCACCACATAGGTTAAATCATCCATTTTCTCTCTGACTGTGTAGGGGCCTTCCCAAGCAGCCTTAAGCTTGTCTTTGCGCAGAGGAAGAAATATCATTGCCTGATCCCCTACCTCAAATACTCTAGAGCGTGCCTTTTGATCATACCAGAACTTTTGCACCTCTTGGGCTTTGGTTACATTGACTTGAACTAGTTTACAGAGTGTATCTAGGGTTTGTCTAAGTTTTAACACATAATCCACCACTGAGGTTTTGTTTTCTACGAGTTTACCTTCCCAGTTTTCCCTCAGGAGATCAAGAGGGCCTCTCACTCTTCTGCCATACAACAGCTCGAAAGGTGAGAATCCAGTTGATTCCTGTGGAACTTCCTGTAGGCAAAAAGTAGGTGTTGCAGTTTGTCATCCCAGTCATGTGGGTGTGTATTTACATAGTTCTAATCATCCCTTTAAGTGTGGCGTTAAATCTTTCCACCATTCCATTGCATTGTGGGTGATAAGGAGTGGTTTTCAAGTGTTTTACCCCGCAACACTTCCACAGACATTCCATTATCTCGGAGAGGAAATTTGACCCACAATCTGTTAAGATTTCAGAGGGAAATCCAGTTCTGCAAAATATAGTTAGCAAAGCCTCAGCTACAGATGGAGCATCTATAGAGGCTAGTGCTACAGCTTCCAGGGTATCTTGTGGCAAAATCCACCACTGTAAGGATGTACTTTTTTCCCTTGCGGGTGGGTTTAGTGAAAGGCCCTACAATATCCATGCCCACCCTGAAGAAAGCTTCTCCTATAATAGGCAGAGGCTGCAAAGGGGCTTTACTGTGATGCCCTGCTTTCCCCACACGCTGACAGGTTTCACAAGACCTGCAGTACTCTGCTACTTGCTTAGCAATTCCAGGCCAAAAGAAGTTTGCCATGAGCCTTTGTTTAGTCTTGTTTTTCCCCAAGTGTCCTGCACATGGCACATCATGGGCTAGTTCTAGCAACCTTAGCCGGAATTGGTTAGGTACTACCAGTTGCTTTAGTGGTTCCCAGGTTAACTCTTGGGTTTTTGGTAACCACAGCCTATACAGCAATCCTTTCTCCCAAATAATCTGCTCCCTTCTTTCCTCAGAGAAGTGTTTCTCTTGAGGGAGAGCTACTCTTTTCAGAGGCTCCAAGCTAGGATCACTGAGGACTCCCTGCTTGAATTCCTCTACTCCTCTTAAATCAGGAAAAGGGGTCTCTAGTGCCTTCTCCTCTACAGAACCACCTGCCTCGGTTGTTTCACTGGCTTTCAGGTCTACAGGTTGCATGGAGGCTTGTTCTGTTGTTTCGGTTTGGGGAGGGTCTAGGGTTGGTTTTGGACCTTCCGGAATCACTGTGGGTTGTACCTCTAGTACCTTTTCTTTTACCCCATCAGCTTTTACCTGGTCCTGTCTTGAAAGTTCCTCCCTTTCCTTTTGCTTGCGGGTTACCACACATATTTGAGCTTCTGGTCCCATTATATCCCTTCCCACAATGATAGGGGCAAATTGGGTTGGAGGTTCCATCACCCCAACTTCATACAGACCCCTCCATCCTATGGATAACCTTGCTACTGGGACTTCAAAGGAGGGACCATTCACTCCCTGAATCTCAATAGACATTCCTGGTACCAAATCTTCAGGTGTCACCAAATCTGCTCGGATCAGAGAAACATCAGCTCCAGAATCCAACATTGCCATAATGGTCTTATCCTTTACATAAACAGGTTCTTTAAACTGATTATTAACCTCTTCCCTGTTGGTGATCACAAATCCACAATTATAAGGTTTTTTTATGCTTGCTACACCTTGTGGCTTGGTTTGTTCGGGTTTAGGACTACCTAGGTTAGCTGGTGTTATTGCTTGTAACTTGGGGCAGCTATTCTTGAGGTGGCCTGTCTGACCACACGAATAACAGGCACGGTCTCTGGGGTGAGAAGGATCAAAAGGAGGTTTTTTGAACTCCTTTTTACTTGGGGCTTCCCATTCCCCCCCCTTCTTCTCAGACTCAATCCTGGGGCCTAACCCTTCCCAGTTTTCAATCAGTTTGTCAGCCATTTCTGCAGCTTGGTTTACAGTTTCAGGATCTTTATCCTTAACCTTCAGTTTTATTTCTCTGGGCAACCGAAAATAAAACTGATCCAGGGCCATAAGCTCTAGCACCTTTTCCCTGTTGTCAGCTTTTGCTTCATCCACCCATTTTAATAGCAGGTTTTTTAATTTTGTTGCAAACTCTACCATAGATTTACCAGGTTGAGGTGTTAACCCTCTGAACTTTTTCCTAAAATGCTCAGGGCCTAACCTGAACCTTTTAAACACAGTTTCTTTGAATTGAGCATAGGAAACAGCCTCCCCCTCTGGCATGCTATTATAAATCTCTGCCAGCTCCCCTCTGATTAAATTAGGCACAAACTTCATGTAATCACCCTCCTGCAATCCCCACTTCTGTGCTGCCCTTTCAAAAGTGGTCAGGAACACTTGTGGGTCTTCTCCTGGGGTGTATGCTGTGAAGTCCTTCGGGGTAACTCTGACAGGCTGCTCCTGTTTCAATTGCATCATCCTTTCCTCGTGTCTGCGTTGCTCTTCTCGGGCCTGAAGTTGCTCCTGCCGTGCCTTTTCCTCGTGTCTGCGTTGTTCCTCTTGGGCTTGCAGCTTTCTCCTTGTGCAGCTTTTCCTCATGTCTGCGTTGTTCTTCCTGGGCCTTAAGCTGCTCCTGCTGCAGACAAAGCCTCTCCCACTCTAACCGGGTCTCTTCTTCCTTCTGCTTTGCCACTAGCCGCAGTTCCTGTTCACGGAGTTCCCACTCTTTTGTTTGGGGTCCTGCTACCCTAGGCCTAGAGGGTGCGGCTCCTTCTATTGCCGCCTGGGAGATCAGCATAACTTTCAGTTCCTCTGCTGTTTTCTCCTCCCATGGCAAATTGTCCTTTTTACACTGCTCTATCAGGGCAGTTTTATTCATGGAAAGATACTGGCTCATTTTACTAGCCTCACTGGGTCCCTATTCCGCAGTCCTGAAGTTAACACATACACTGCTTTTGCCAGCTCTATTAGTAAAATACCCAATTTCTGTTTGGAGTGCTTAAACTCACTGTTCAGGATCGCTCCGCTGCCACCATCTGTCAAGGTTCCGCTACTGCAGGGACCCCTTAACCTTCCTTTGGGAGATCTCTGCCTCTCCTCAAAGCCCCTCCCGTTCCAGGAGATCAAGTCCTTTTACAGCTTCCAATAGCATGGGTGTAGGCTGTAGACGTGGTGAATAAGTCACTCCAAACTCTCAGGTAAACAACAACACTTTACTTATAATATTTGGGTATTTACTTAATAGAGTGGTTATAATTCAAAAGCAAGTATGATAAAATAAAACAAACAAACAATCCACCGTTCTCTAGTATAACTTCAGACTACCTATCTGCTATGCAGCCAGTTTCTCGTTCTCTCTCTCTCCTTCTCTCTGCTGTTGCTTCTAGCTCTCTCTCAGCACACACTAACTGCTAGCTGACCACACCCCACATATATAGCCTTCCCAGGAATGGAAGGTTATAATCATGTGACCTTGAATAGGATATCTAATTCTTAACTTCTATTGGGTAACTTAAAACTCTCAAACTCCCCCTCCCATCCAAGTGTTTGGGCCTTCAGGCTTCAACAAACTGAAGCCTGTGTAGGCCTCAACAAACTCAATCCTGTGTAGGCCTCAATCCCTCACATCGCCCACCTCTGGTCTACAGCAATTGCCAGTGGCTGTCCAGGGTTTTCAGGCAGGGGCCTTTCTCAGCCCTACGTGGAGATGCCGGGGATTGAACCAGGGACCTTCTACATGCAAAGCAGGGGCTCTACCGAGAAGATGTACAATTCAAACCACTTCCACTATTTCCGAAGTTCAAGCTGTGAGTGCCATTGCTTATTTATTAACATTAACTAACATTCTCTGGGAGGTTAACAATAAAAGATTTAAGACCATGGAGGAGGAAAACAATCAAAATAATTACACAGAATAAAACCATAGTATGATACTAAAATGAATAAAATCAGCAGCACACGCATGTGCATGCATGTATGTGTGTGTATACACACACACACACGAACATAGCAGAGTGAAGGTACTAACAGATTATAAAATGCCTAGGAAAATAAAAAGGTCCTCCAGTGACACTGAAAAGACTGTAAAACAGGTGCTAAGTAAGCCTCTCTGGGGAGGGCAGTCCACAACCAATACAGTGACCCATTACAGCACCCACACGAGGGAGGTATCAGTAGGTGTGGGGAAACCCCAAGGTTCGCAGAAGTACAAACCATATTTAGGAGGGAAAACCTAAAGGGGGAGGAGACCGTGTAATGAGGACTCAGCATCCTCACAGAATGTTGGGAAGTGGGGCCTGGAGAAGGAGCGGGACGGGAACGGAACGGAGTGTCTGGAATCCAGGAACGGAAGCACTTCAATGCTGCAACATTTTGTTGCGGGGTCCACTTGTACTGCTATAGTGCCAGAGGTAGCGATCCTATGGCCCCTAGATAGCGTCTGAGGGGGCCATAGGATTTTTCAGATTCCCAGATAGTGCTCCGCCCTCAGAGCTGGGAATTGGAGCTCCGCCCCCCCCCAATAGCTGAGAAAGCAACCTCGGAGCGGGTAAAAGGGGGTGTTTTGGGGTGAGGGTATCCTGAAGCTGCTCCTTCCTCCTTCCGTCCCCCTCCGAGATGATCCAGCTAGACAAGCGAAAAAGCTTGCCTAGCGAAAATGGAGGACGGGAGAATGGGGAGGCAAAGGCCACCTTCACTGCTCCTTCCACTCTGTATTGCCTCTGGGTTCGGGGCCTTACAGGCATCACAACAGGATTGCGCCCTAAATGGCACACAAAGGCTGCAATCCCATGCCCACTTACCTGGGAGTAAGCCACACTGTGCACAGTGGGGCTTACTTCTGAGTAAGCATGCATAGGATTCCACTGTTAATCCAAGACCACTCAAAAAGAGACCAGACTGGGATGCCAGAAACAAAGGCTCACCACAATCCCTCAAAATCCTGATATTTCCAGAGCAAACCACTTGAGAACGTACGAAAGGCAGAAAAAGGGCTTTCCGACCTGGACAATGCAGGCAGTGCAAGCCACGCTGCAACTGCCGAGATGGCAGAGAATACAGGAGGACATCAGAACGCGGCGTTTAAAAACCAAACAATTCCAAAAGTGTACACCCTCCTCTTCTCCGCTAAGCATCAGCCGAGCAGCCGTTTAAAAACCAAACAATTCCAAAAGTGTACACCCTCCTCTTCCCCGCTAAGCATCAGCAGAGGAGCGTTGAACTTTGGTCCTCATCCAAAGCAACAGAGCATGAGGACCAGGAAAGGGGGGAAAGTCACAGAAGCTCAAGCACCGTGGCTGGCACAAACCCCACCATTTCCCAGACTTCTCGATGGAGAAAAATCCAAGCATTGCATCTCTGCACACACCTGCCCCGTCTCACCCAATCAGGGAGAAAGTCTTCAAGGCCAGTTGTGTCAGCCTTCTAACATGACTAAACATGCACCCATCTCAAGGCCAGATCAAGTTCCAATTGCCCCCTCACCAGTGCTTTTTTTCTGGAGAAAAAGGTACCGGAACTCTTGGATTACATTTCCTCAGGAGTAGATGGCGATTAAATTGTAATGCAATTAATAGAAGAAAAGGTGCTGGAACTCAGTTCCGGTGAGTTCCACCAGAAAAAAAGCCCTGCCCCTCACACACACACACACACACACACACCAAGGATGGAACAATCCCACTCACAAGAAGCAAAAACGAGTTGCAGTTTTAGCTTTTTTCACTGCATTGCCAGCAGCCCCTTTGAAAGGATCATTTTTCTTTTAAAAAAAAAAAATCCAAGTCCTGAAATAGGGAGCCGTACAATACTCTTAAGAAACCCCCGAAGGGTCCTCTCAAGGGTCCAGGGAGCTGAGACAGCCCATCAGCACCAATCTGAGGGATTTAAATTTATTATTATTTATTATTTATTATATTTATACCCCACCTTTTTTCCTGCAAGGAACCCAAGGCGGCTTACATAATCCTCTTCCTCCTCTCCATTTTATCCTCACAACAACCCTGTGAGGTAGGTTAGGCTGAGAGACCGTGACTGGCCCAAAGTCACCCAGGGAGCTTCGTGGCCAAGTGGGGACTAGAACCCGGATCTCCCGAGTCCCAGTCCAACACTCTAACCACTACGCCACACTGGCTATATATTCCTGTGATGTGGGTATTATAACAGATGAACAAAAGTGGACTTTGAGAGGCCTTACAGTTGCACAGAGACTCATACTTCAGGCCTAGAAGGAGAAATACCCACCACCTATCTTTCAGTGGTCTGAAGTTCTTACTGCTCTTGCTGCAGTTGAATATATCTCCTACAGTCATCATCAACTCTATCTGGATGCTTATTTATTTATTTATTATATTTATACCCCGCCTTTCTTCCTGCAAGGAACCCAAGGCGGCTTATGTAATAATAATCCTCCTCTCCGTTTTATCCTCACAACAACCCTGTGAGGTAGGTTAGGCTGAGATTCGTTTTGATATAAGCACGTTTCCGGAACGAATTATACTCTCAATCCAAGGCATGACTGTATTCGAAATAGAAGAGCTGAACCTTTCCTCCCCTTCCTTTCTATTAATCGTATTGTGAACAGTTATTGCGAAAGGACACACTTCCCCCCCCCCTATGTTGTTTTCCCTCCTTTTTCTTTTTTGTTTCTGTTATAACTGCAAATAATTTTTTAAAAGGACCCGTTTGAGAGATGCTCCTGAGCGTGGCTCCTTTGTTCCCAAGCCTTGGAAGCTTCCTCAGCTCTGCTCTTTATAAGCTAGCTCAGGGACCGTAAAGCTCCTCAGAGACACAAATATGGCTTTGGGGGACTCCTGCACAGTTCGATGTAAGGCTTGATTTTTCAAAAAAACAAAATTTACATACCGAAAACTGGGAGTGATTTTTTTTTTTCTTTTGCAGACACCGATGCAAAAATCTGAACTCACAAGAATTTGGGGTCAGCCCCTAGCAATGAGGGGAGCATGCATGCACGGTGTACTAGGAAGAACGTATCAAAGAGCCAAGGAAGACGGTCCTTTTGGATAAAACCATCTCTTCCCCCTACGAAATAATCCACCGTCTCTTCTTTCTGAGGCTGAGCTGGCCTATCTTTTAACTGTTATTTTAAGGCAGGGTGGCCAACCCCAAGCCCAGGGGCCAAATCCAGCCCTCTGGGGGTTACCCAGTTGACCACGCCCCCTTTCCCCCAACCACCAGTCGTTTGGTGGTTTCCTGGCTTTTGTGCAGTTCCCCCCCCCATTCTAAAAGGTTAAAATGCCTCCACTACAGTGTTTTAAGCCAAAATAGGCTGCTATAGTTGGCCCCGCCCACCACTGGAATGCAGCCCCCAAGAGCTTCTACAGAATGGAATTCAGCCTCAGGGTCTATTTGGGATAGCCCTGTCCACAGAGGCCTTTCCCTCATGCATTAAATCCCTTTTCACACCCAAACACCACACCATATAATCCTGAAAGCTTGATTTTATTACTTACCGGTACTTGGGAATACTTATCCCTAGAGCAGTGTTATCCAACCTTGGGTCCCCAGATGTTGTTGGCCTACAACTCCCAGCATGGCTGGGGCTTGCTGGGAGTTGTAGGCCAACAACATCTGGGGACCCAAGGTTGGAGAACACTGCCCTAGAGACATATTTCAAATGATTAAACTTAATTTGAGTAAGTTGATTAATGAGATCTCACAGGATATAGACAGATGGGCATCTCTTAAGGTGAGTTTGTGGGGTAACGCTAATAAACTTAAGATGAATATGATACCTAGGATTGTACATGTTTTACGTGGAATTCTTCTATTTATACCTGGCAATTCAATTCAATTTATTACGGTCATAAGACCAGCAAGTAAAATAAAACAATAATATTCAGAAGACCAGCAAGACATACACAGTGAATATCCTCTGCACTTTTGGAGGGCAGATATAACAGCACCCCATACACTGAGCGTTTATGCCTCTGTGAAGCTTGCATGGTAGAGACTGTGGGTCATGTATTGCTATACTGCTCTTTTTATCGTGAATTTTGGCACATTTTCATTACTCCTATTTTGCAACGATTACCTGGGAGATCTGACCAGTTTTATATAGATTATCTATTGGCGGGCTCAGAATCTTCAGGTAACTTCCAAGGTGGCTAGATTTTGTGCAGCTGCAATAGCTTGTCGATGAGGGATGATGCTGACTGTTTGAAAATGTTCTAACTTGTTAAAATTTTGATTTTTATGAGTGGGATACATGCCAGTTTTAATCAATTATTTTAACTAATTATTATCTTTTTAAAAATATATTATTGTATTCACTGTGTATGTCTTGTTGGTCTTCTGAATATTATTGTTTTATTTTACTTGCTGGTCTTAGGTCCGTAATAAATTGAATTGAATTGATACCTAGCAATTATTTTCAAAAACTTAATGCTTTGTTTCGCAATTTTTTCTGGGGTTCCTCTCCTCCACGAATCTCTTTGAAAAGGATGCAACTTGCAACTAAAGAGGTGGTTTTGGTTTTCCAGATTTTGCCTTATATCATAGGGCTTATTTGTTGACTAGTTCTAAATTCTGGTATTTTCCACTTAGATTAGATTATCCACCTTGGTCAGTTTTGGAATATGTCTGGATCTTCTCTCCAAATGGATGGCATTAGGGTTTCGCTACACTAAAACAGATAAGGTGCCTCCTACAATCATGGCAGTTAGGGAGGTGTGGCATATTATATCTCCTCAATTACAATTTGACCCATTTTCTCATGCTAAACTGACTTTATGGGGTAATCCGGATTTAAAAATTGGTAAGAAAACGTTCCTGTGGCGGACTTGGGCAGACAGGCTGATTTTTACTTTGGATCAATTAGTGAGTATAGATGATGAGTTTTTGTCATTTTCAGCTTTGCGTACTAAATATAACTTGCCTGCCTCAGCTGAATGCAATATTTGCAACTGCAACATTTATTAGAATCTAGGTTTGGTCCGGCTGCTTTTACAGCTTCAGAGCCTCCTTTGCTATTGGACGCATTGACTGAGGCTGAGCCGTTATATCGACCTACGATTCATGTTTATAAATACTAATTATCGGTGAATAAGTACGGTATGATACACAGAGTCCTAAAGATGAATGGAATAAAGAATTAGATGGTCTTATGTTGCCTAATCAACGGAACATTGTTTTTGCGTCTGTGTCAGAAAGGTCTATGGATCTTAGGTTTGTCTTATTCAGCAAAGAAATTTGTTTCGTGTTTATTGGACACCAAAATGTCTTTTTAATAAGGGTTTGTCTAAGTCAGCTAACTGTTAGAGGTGTAATACTGTGAATGCTTCATTTACCCATATGTTTTGGCAATGCCCAGTGGTTGCTTCTTTTTGGGTAGAGGTCATAGTATGGATAAATCTAGTATCAGAATGCTCTTTAACATTCAGCGATACACACATTCTTTTAAATTATATACCTGCTGTATGGAATTTATCACAACGACAACACATGTGGGTTTTCCGCGCCCTCCTGACAGCCAAAAGACTGATATTACAACACTGGAAAAATAAACACTCACCTTCTATAACACAATGGATTGAGGACCTAATAACACTTTCAACATTTGAGCGGGTGGTATTTAGACACCACCTGCAGATGGATAAATACTTGAATATTTGGTCTGCTTTTTCTGAAGTTTATGCATAACTATTTCTATGGATTATGTATTACTACATACTTTTTGATACTTATGGATATATATTTTCACACATATTTACTGTAAGGGATCCATTTGAAATACTGTAAGAAAATTGTCTTTGTTGTTGTTCATTTTCTTCTTCATTTTGTATGGTTTTTGTTTTGCTTATGTGTAATTCACATTTTAAAAAATATACCGGTAATAATAATAATAATAATTAATAATAATAATAATCCTGGCAGCTTCTGTTGGCGACCAAGAGGAGAAACTGTTAAAAAAAAAAAGTCGCGAGGAAGGGAGCTATAAAATCGTAGCAGCCGATGGGAAGCTCTGAAGGAGATCTACAAACTGAAGTCATGGTTTGTTTGCTTTTTCCATCCTGTGATGGGACCTCAAATGTTGAGGGACAGTGCAGGTGGGAGAACAGTAAGACAAGAGGTTGTGAGTCCCCCCCTGCACTCTGGGTGGGTCGGCCTTCCCCAACCTGATGTATTAAATAAATAAATAAATGACATTTTAATACCGCCCAATAGCCAAAGCTCTCTGGGCGGTTTACAACAGTTAAAACCATAAAGTACAACATAATATAACTATAAAATTTTAAACCACAGATTAAAACAGCAAGGCTAGCAGCAGTTCAAATTACAGTAACAGAGTTAAAAACTACCAGATAAAAATGATTAAGATGATTAAAATGCCTGGGAGAATAAAAAGGTCTTCACTTGGCGCCGGAAAGAGTACAATGTGGGCGCCAGGCGAGCCTCTTTGGGGAGCTCATTCCACAACCGAGGTGCCACAGCAGAAAAGGCCCTCCTCCTGGTAGCCTCCTGATGTTTTGGACTGCAACTCCCAATATTCCTGACCATTAGCCATACTGGCTGGGGCTGATGGGAGCTCAAGTCCAAAATATCTGGAAAGCATCAGGCTCAGGTAGGTTTTTTAGCTTTATAGAGCATGCTCGTCAAACTTGCCAAACTAATTTGTTTTCCTCCTCAATTGCTCTGCTGAAAAGTCAGACTGTGTATTGCCCTAGTTTCCTAAAACAGTATCCCCTTCTCTGTGTTGTGCTGGCTTCTTCCAAAGGGCAACCCGATCTGCACAGGTTAACATGTCACAAGAGAGCAGACAAATCCTGAGCGGAGGGGGAGCGGCTGATCTAAAGCACCCATGGCGTGATTGACTTAAGCTCTTCCTGCAAACAGCGGATATGCTGAACATCAGCTGGTGGGCATCAAAAATACTTCTACTATGAGTTGAACTGGCCCCCCGGAAGGGAGCAGAGTGGAAAACGAACAAATCTGACCCATGCAGCAGAATCCACTGGACATTCTCCAGCCTTGTTGAAATGGACTGCCATACAAACATTAGAAGAGCTCTGTTGGATCAGACCAAAGGCCTAGCTCGTCCAGCAACCTGTTGGCCAACCAGAGACCTTCTGGAAACCCACAAGCAGGCCTCTCCTGCTGTCACTCTCCAGCAGCTGTTATTCAGAGGCATGGTAGCTCTGAATCCAGAAGTGCTCAATGATAGACATCCTCCAAGAATCTCTCTAATCCCCTTTTAAATTCATCTGAAAGACTGGTCATCACCACACCTTTGGACAGTGAGTTCCATAAGTGATTTACGCATGTTGCGTGAAGAAGGACTCCCTTTTGTCTGACCTGAATCCCTTGCCAGTCAACTTCACGGATGACTTCAAGGCTTAGTATTATGAAAGAGGGAGAAAAACCTCTCTCAGTCCACTTTCTGCACACCAAGCATGTGTGTGCAGAAAAGACAAAGAGCTGCATTTGGATTTTCTTAAGGTACCAAAATTACTTGGGCCTGCTCTGGTGAACACTTGGGCCTTTGTTTTGCAAAGTACCGGTACGTGTTCCCATAGCTTGGGGGGGTGAAGGAATGACAGATCTGTCTAGATATTCGAAGAGTCTTTTCCCATCCACTTTAACTCTTTTCCAACCAGCCCACTCCAGATTCTGAAAGGGGGGGGAAATAGAGAAGAGAATCACCAAGTTCAACATTTAAAGGAAGCGCTTCTATGCTATATAAAGGAGATCCATTTGCAGTTATTTATAGAGCTGCATGATATCAGAGTGGAGCATTGAACTTTCTTGACCCAGACCCAAAACTCAGAGGTTCTGCACAAGGTTTAAAAGCCCCTCTGACCTGCCATTGCTTGTTTTTAAACCCCCTGAATTGACCAGAGGTCCTGCTCCTTCAAAGACCACCCGAGTCAGCTTAGGAAAGTTACCTTCTCCAACTTCCTGCACTTTCGTTTTCCAGCCGAGCCCTCTTTATTTTCTGCATCAACTGCTAAGCGAGCCTTGGACAGGATAAGAAACTAGACGAGGAAGAAAATGGGGGAAAACCAATCAGAACAGGGGGTGTGATTGCTTGGAAATGGTTTGGCAAAGACATCCACTTAAGAGTGGCTGAGACCCTTTATGGCCCACCAAAAACAGAGCCATGGTGTTGCAATCTGGGAAGCAGAGCACCCCTTCTCTATCCACACTGAACTGGTCTCCACATTCTAGTCTCAGTCTTGGGAATTTATTAATTCATTTACAGCATGTATAAACCACTCTACATCTTTAACAGATGCCAAAAACAGAACAACATTGGTGCCTGTCTGACACCAACTGGCAGAGCATTCCAGAGAGGGGAACCAGTATACTAAAAGCTCTACTCTGAGTGGACTCTAAACAGACCTCAGGACTTGCAGAACAACCATGATATAGCACATTCCCCAATTCTCTTCACAAAGGGATGCTGCTTCTGCATCACTCACAGAAAGGGCTGTACTTTTAATAGGGTGGGGTCATCCTATAGCCCCTAGGAAGCTGCCTTATACTGTCAGACCATTGGTCCATCTAGCTTGGTATTGTCAACACTGACTGGAAGCAGTTCTTCAGTTTCAGATGGGGTCCTTTCCCATACCTACCTGGAGATGCCGGGGATTGAACCTGGGACATTTGCACACAATGCCACTGACCCAAATCTCTTTTCCAAAAGGAAGGGCAGGCGGCTTCTATCCAGTGCCAGAATTGGGTGGGAGGGGGGTGTTGCAGCAATCTCAGGTATAGAGCTGGACCACCTCTAGACCAAGCATGGGAAACTTGTGGCCCATAGGCTATGCTGACTAGGCCTGAGAGGAATTCTAGGCGAGAACACCTGGAGGGCTAAAGTTGCCCCCACCACTCTAGATCCTCCCTAAGCCTGGCATTTTATGGAAAGCCTAATTCTGAAGACCATGTCCTAGAATTCGCTAGTTTAGGGGGCAGGGCAAAAGCCTCACACCCTGCAATTATCCACCTTCCTTCCTCTAAGGTGAAGTAGAGCTTCATTCCAGCTCCCAAGATATGACTGGAGCTCCTTGGATGGGGTGAACACTCTTGATGCTTTTTTCTAGGGGCCCCTACTATATTTATTATCTTCAGGCCAATGTCCAGACAGGCCTTGCCCATTTCCTTCTGCTTCCTTTCTTTGAGTTAGCGCAGGTCTAGTCAGAATCAGGACCCAAGTCCCCTACCACAATTCCACCTAAACCATCCACTGAACATGTCTGGAGTCAAAATTTCATGAAGTTATGGAAAATTTCTTCAGTTATGGAAAGCTGCAAACAAGGGGCCAGAGCAACCTTGGAAGAGGTGATGGCACTGATCGACCAACCAACTGCAATTTTATTCTGCCCTTCTTCCAAGGGCCCTGGAGCATTATATCCATGGTCTTTCTCCCTTTCTCATTTATTGTCACAACAACCCAATGAGGTAAGTTATGCTGAGAACTGCTGATTGGTCCAAAGTCACCCAGAGAACACCATGGCCGAATGGGGATTTGAGCTTGTGCCTCCCCCAGGTCATACTCCGACACTAGTATTCCTCAACCAGATGAGCTGGACTACAGCTCCTAAGATCCCAAGCCAGAATTGTGGGGTGATGGGAGGTGTAGGCTCACACATCTGGAGGGTGCCATGTTGGGGATGGCTGCTCTAATGACTAAACCTCACTGGCTCCTGTTGGTGGTGGTAAATATACAACAATCCTACAGGAGATAATTGAAGAAAGGACAAGGACAAGAGAGGTGAGCGCCCGAGTGTGGTGTAGTGAAATTTGTGTTGGACAGGGACTCAGGAGTTCCCGGTTCTCATCCCCGCTCGGCTAGGAAGCTCACTGGGTGCCTTTGGACCAGTCACTGACTCTGACCTACCTCACAGGGTTGTTGAGGATAAAATGGAGGGTTATAAAAGCCACCTTGGCTTCCTTGCAGGAAAAAAGGCAGGATATAAATATAATAAATACAATACAAATACATACAAGCCACACCTGCCGAAGATCCCATACCCAATGCCCAACAAGAAGGTGGGTGGAGCTACTGGATTCCCCCCCCCTTTTTCCCCTCTCCATTCTTTTTTCCTTGTGTATTGTGTCTTTTTAGATTGTAAATTATTATTATATTTATTTATAACCCGCCTTTTCTCCAGTATTGGGACTCAAAGCGACTTTACAGCATTAACATTTGTACAGTTAAAACATATAAATAGAAAAATACAAAAGTTAAAAATATAATAAAAACAGCAATAATATTAAAATTCGATAAAATATCAAGGCTAAAACAGCAATAGCTACAAGAACAGTGCAAATCCATCGCTTTCTCATAGGTCCAAATTATTCCCCGAGGTCCTGCTGGAACAAGAAAGTTTTTGCCTGCCTCTAAAAATATACCAAGGAGAGTGCCATTCTAGTCTCCCTGGGAACAGAATTCCAGAGTGTTGGAGCAACCACCAAGAAGTCCCTCTGCCAGGTGGGCCTGAAATGGTGGCGGAACTAAGAGAAGGGTCCTCCCCTGAAGATCTAAGAGTACAGGCAGGCTCATAGGGGAGAATACGGTCTTTCAGATAACCTGGACCCAAGCTGTATAGGGCTTTATAGGTCATAACCAGCACATTGAATTGTGCCAGGAAACAGACTGGGAGCCAGTGAAGCTGTTGTAACAGAAAAGTTGTATGCTCCCTGAAACCAGCCCCAGTCAGCAGTCTGGCAGCAGCTCTTTGAACCAGCTGAAGTTTCCAAACACTCTTGTTTAATCAACCATACGTAAGCTGCACTGGGAGCCTTTTTAGCTGAGGAACGACATAAAAACACTTGAAATAAATATATATTGATGGGTGTAGCCAATGGCACAATGCCCAATGGGTGGGGACGTTTCAAGAAGAGCGAGGATGGGGGCAAAAGAAATACACACCCCTTTGGAGTGGCAGCAGCAGGAGGGTGTGGCTAGTGCCACCCCACCCATCCCCAATACGGGGGCGTGGCCAGAAGATGCCCCGCCCAGTCCTCCTCCTCCAGAGCTCAGGCATGGCCAATGCAGAGAAGGCACAGCCAGAGAGCCTTTCCTTGGGGGTGTGGACAGAGAGGGGAGCCCCCCGCCTTCCAAGAGCACAGCCATGCAATTGGGGGCGTGGCCAGGCAACCTCCCTTACTGGGGGCATGGCCTAAAGGCAACACATATACTATATGTGTGTGTGTATATATATATATAATATTCATACACATGCTCCAGGGGCGTGGCCAAAAGACCCCCCTACCCATCCTGCAGGGGTGGGAAGTCCTCCCTCTCCCCCTCCCCTTAAAAAAGGGTGGGACTCCAACCCCTTTCCAAAAGGGGTGGGGCCTCCCCGCGTGGGCCCCTCCCTCCCGCCCGCCCGTCCATCACTCACTCCGTGGCTTGCCGGGCCTCCCCCAGGCCGAAGCTTTTCCGCTGCGGGGAATGGGGGAAGGGAAGGGGTCGGGAGGTCCCGCGGCGGCTTCACTCCCGCTCCATTTCCTTTCCTGGAGGCTCAGGAGCTCCGGAAACGGGGGAGGGAAGGAGGGGAAAAGGGAAACCGCCGGCCTCTGCGAGAGCCTCCCACCCCGACCTTTCAACCAGGAACCGGAAGTCGTGTCCGTTTTTTGTGTGTGTGTGATTTTGAAAGTCTCGCGAGAAGGGCGAGGCCCTGAAAGGAGGAGGCGGAGGCGGGGAGGACAGAGACTCTGACTACTTCACGCTCTCCCCACTTATCGCGAGATGTTGAAGGGAAAGGGGCGGGGCCTGAAGCCGAGGAGCAATTCTCGCAGGAGGAATTCTCGCGAAATGAAGCGAAAGGCGGTGACGGGGAGGGCGGCTTGGACCATTAGCGAGGAAGGGACCATTTGTCTAAAGGGGGGGGAAGGATGGTCGTGTGACGGTAGGAAGGAGCCATTCAGTGAAATTTAGGAGAGGGTGGCTGAGGCGATAAAAAAGGGGTTCGATGAAACCATTCGATAGGAGCACGGGGTAGAAATAAAAAAAATTGCTGCGTGTGTATGTATATACATTACAAATAAAACATATATCATATAATAAAATATTTATACAAGCTTATATTCATATATATTCTGTTTCTTTCGATATTTTCATATAATATATAGATACAGTATAAAAACTAAATATTAATAGTATACAGTATTATACAGCTTTTTATGTCTTATAAGTAAAAATAAAAACTGGCTTGGAAGAAACCATTCGCTAAAAAAAAGGAAAATGGCGGCGGTGGGGAGGCGTTGCTATGGGGACGGGGATAGACCATGTCGGAGGGGAAGGGCGAGTGAGGAGAAAGCAGCCACTTGTTCAACACAGGAGGGGCGGAACAGGTTCTTCCAATTGTAGGGAGGCAGGCGGAGTTTGCATGTTTGGAAGGAACCACTGTTTGAAACAGAGGGGGAACCTTCAATCCCACTACAGAGAGGAAGGAGGGAGGGAGAGGGTAGAGGAAGAAAGGTGGCTGAAACCTATTTCTTTTCCCGCCTTTTATGTCAGTTGCTGCTATTTATGTATCAAGTTAAGCAAATTTTTTAGGGAAAAAATACTAATCTTATACTTATTTTCGTTGTAACATGGTATGGTCCATTTAAGGCTTTCATTTTTATAGGACGCAGAAATCCCGTTTATTTCAACAGCGGCGTTGGTGGTATAGTGGTTAGCATAGCTGCCTTCCAAGCAGTTGACCCGGGTTCGATTCCCGGCCAACGCAGTATATTTTTCCCCCTTGCCTCTTTTTATTTTCCTTAGTTTCCAGAATGTATCCATATATAACTGCATAAATGTCCATATGTATTTACACACACACACACACACACACACAAGTTTCTTTCTTTTGTTTAGATTTTCTTCTGGGTGAAATTCACAATAAAGAATAAATCGAGATGATTAAAAAAAAAAATTGCACCAAAACATCACCATCTTATTATTTAATTACTCTTTCCTGGGTCTTAAAATGACTTCCTTAGTTATTTATTCATTTGCATTTGTTTGATCATGCATCTATTTTCCCCCTTTCACACCCAGCCAGCCCTCTGATAATTATGGGAGAGTTTATTTAAAGCACATATTTATAATAGCATAAATGTTCAGAAAACCCAAGTAAGGTTTGTGGGGGAACCAAATTGCCTGAAGACCAAGGAAATTGATTTTATGCTGTTTTGCAAAACACACACCTCAAAGCTATCACTATTGTCCCTGCTATATAATTATTCATCAGTATTAAGACAATAATTGCATACATTTACAATCAGGTTAAACTAGGAGACATGCATGCAATTCTAAATTAAAATTAAAACTGGATGGGTAAGGGGGAAAAATCATGTTTCCGCCCGGGATCGAACCGGGGACCTTTCGCGTGTGAGGCGAACGTGATAACCGCTACACTACGGAAACTTACATGTTAAAAGGTTTTTCGTGCCGCCTGATATTGTCATAGCTCACTCCTCTAGCATTAAATTTTCTAAATTCTGTTTCCTATTCAATTCTCTGATTTGCCATTTCTGGTTTTAAAGTGTTCTCGCATCCCAATTTTTTAAATTCAGCCTAGTCTGGAAAGCAGGGTAATTTAAAAAAATAAGAGGGTACCTCTGAGCATGTGAAAAGTTATTTTCCGTCACTGTTGTTTTCAGTGTCAAGGGCTCAGCCCATGAGACGCAGACTAATAAATAACAGGATGCCTCTGAGCGTGTGAAAAGTTCTTTTCCTTCACTGTTGTTTTCAGTGTCAAGGGCTCAGCCCATGAGACGCAGACTAATAAATAACAGGATGCCTCTGAGCATGTGAAAAGTTCTTTTCTCTCACTGCTGTTTTCAGTGTCAAGGGCTTAACCAAACAGAAGCAGACTAACACATGCGCTCACACACATATATAACTCTTTCTCAGCAAGCATGCTGTCTGAGGTGATGGGAGTTGTAGTCCAGTACTTCCCTTCATCGTTTTTGTCCCCACCACCACCGCCAAAATTGGATTGCAAGCTACCTGGGGCTACCTGGGGCAGGGACCTATTCTTTGTGTTTACGGTACTCTGCAGTGCAAAGAACAAATCAAATTTATCTTTATAAACAGATTTCTTTATAAATGATAGAAATTATGCAATATTGCATCTTATGTAAAAGGGGTGAGGGAATAAAACACAATCTCCCCCCCCCCTTGTAATTCCCACACAGACACCTCCCTTTGCGTAACAACAAACATTATTTATATATTTCATACATCAATTGCATTTTGTATTCTGCCACACTCTTCTCCTAAAAATCTCAGTTAGATAGAGAATTGTTTGTTTCTTTCATTTCCCATTTTATCCTTGCAACAACCCTGTATGGTAGGTCAGCCTGAGATGACTTCCTGATGAAATAACTGGTTCGCTTCCTAACTAAGCGTGTAAAGTTGATTTTCAAGTCTTTTATATTGTGCAGCATTCCCCCCCCTTTTTTTTCCGTCAACCCTCATATTTTTCTGAGTGCAAGACACTGATTGGCTTCAGACAATGTGACCACCCATACTCAAGGGTTGTCAGTGAACCATGAGTTGGTGTTGAAATATGGGTTATCATGTTGTCTGAACCCAACTGAGCTAACAAATCATGGTTGTTCATGATTAACAAACAATGGTTTGTTAGCTTGGCTGGGTTCAGACAACACGATAACCCACACTCAAGGGTTGAGTATGGATTGAATGTGGATTGTTGTTGAACCATGGGTTGTCGTTGAAATGTGGGTTGTCGTGTTGTCTGAACCCAGCTGCGCTAACAAGCCATGGTTAACCACGAACAACCCATGAAGAGAACCCATGGTTTGTTGTGGGGTTGGGCCGGTTCACACGACCCAGGCTGCCGGCGGGGGAGGAACCACGGGGCCGTCTGCGGGGTCCGGCGGGGCGCCACACACGACCAGCGCCCCGCATGCGTGGGCAGACCCCGTAGTCCCCGCACCGCAGTGCGGGCCTCCCGGCGCTAGGGGGTGGGGGCCCGGGATGCCCAGAGGGGCCATTTGCCCCTACAGGCTGGAGCGGCGGCGGCTCCGGTCGCTCTGGGCTGCCAGTCTCTGTGGGGACCCCGCGGGACGGCCACCCGCTGTTCGGATGGAACGGTGACCACACACGGTAGGGGCTTACCCCTCTACCGACCATGGTCACTTTGCGTGCGTCCCGCCCGCAGCTGTCCCGCGGGGGCACCCCTGTCGGCGTGCACACGACACGGGAACCGCAGAGGACTTGAAGTTCCCGTGTCGTGTGAACCGGCCCGTTGTAAACTGTGGGTTGTTCACCATGGTTTGTTATCTCTGCTGGGTTCAGACTAGACTACTCGCCTAGACTACTGTAATGCGCTCTACGTGGGGTTACCCTTGAAGACGGTCCGGAAGCTTCAGCTGATACAGAATGCGGCGGCTCGCCTGATTAAGGGCAGCCGCCGGCGTGATCACATCACGCCAGTGCTTAATGAGTTGCACTGGCTACCAGTTGCTTGCCGAGCCGAATTCAAGGTGTTGGTTTTGACCTTTAAAACCCTACACGGCTCCGGCCCAGCTTATCTCAAGGAGCGCCTCCAGCAACATCAAGTAGGCCGCTCAACAAGGTCTGCCACGGACGGCCTTCTCCTTATCCCATCAGCCAGAGCAGCCAGGCTGGTGGGGACTAGGAAGAGGGCCTTCTCTGTGGCGGCCCCCACATTATGGAACTCCCTCCCTAGTGACCTTCGCCATGCCCCCTCCGTGATGAGCTTCCGCCGTGCATTAAAAACATGGCTGTTCAGGCGGGAATATGGGGTGGGTTAGGTTTTTAATGAGAATTTTTTATATTGTTTTAATTATTATATTTTATTGTGTTGTTTTGCTGTATTTTAATTGTACATCGCCCAGGGTGGCCGGGTGACCGGCCAGATGGGCGATTGATAAATATAATAAATAAATAATAATAAATAAATAAATTCAGACAACACGATAACCCACATTTCAACAACAACCCACGATTCAATGACAACCCGTACTCAATCCTTGAGTGTGGGTTATCCTGTTGTCTGAACCCAGCCGGTCTGTCTTAGAATGTAACATTCACCACCAGAGGTCAGGAGAAGCACAGGTATCAAAGGCAATCCTTCCACTCTCATCCAAACACACAGAGAAATTAAAAGTGAAGGGGAAGCACAGATCTCCACACCGGAATATGGAGCGGTATATAAATCTTGTAAATAAACAAAAGCTTCTTTTCTTGTTTCTTTGTTGGAACTATAAACTCATTTGGACTTATTTTATTTTTTAAATAATTTTTATTCATTTAGAATTTCAAATAATATACAACAAAAAGCATTCCAACATACAAATGCCGTAACAACTACAGTGTCCCCTTCACCAAAGAATATCCTTTTTTTATTTTTATTTTTTATTATTATTTTTCCTTTTTAAAAAAATATGTTTTATTAAATTTTTTCCAGCCTTACAACTACTAATGAATAAACAAAAATACAACATAAACATTGTGCATCCCCCCTCCACCTCTTGGGACCAAGTTATATTTCTTCCCCAAAATATTATATATATATGATGTTATTCTATATTCCAAAAATGTAACAAATCTTGACAAGGTTTGTTCCCCTTCCCCTTCACCAACACATAATCCAAAAATTTACCCCAAATGTTCACAAAAGTGTCTTTCTCCAATTATTCTTTTTGACACTTAATATTACAGGTTAATTTATCATTTAGCGCGATATCCAGGGCCGGCGCTACCGCTAGGCCAACTAGGCGGTTGCCTAGGGCGCGCGGCTGAAGAGGGCGCGGAAACGCTGCGCTCCTCTTCGCTGCCGCTGCGCCGCCCCCGCCAGGCCTCCGCCACCGCTGCGCCGCCCCCGCCAGGCCTCCGCCTCCCCACCCTCCTGCCTGCCGCCACGCCCCCCCCCGCCTGCCCGCTCGCTCGCCGCTGCGCTTCCCCCCGCCCACCCACCGCTCGCTCGCTCGCCGCTGCGCTTCCCCCCCCGCCCACCCACCCGCTCGCTGCCGCTGTGCCTCCCACCGCCATCGCCACCACCCCGTCACCCCCCCCAACCCCCCCGTCACCTACCTTCGTCGCGTCGCTTCCGGAGACCCGCCCGCGTTGTTTTGGCGGGAGGAACCAGGGCAGAAGGGCTTAAACAGCCCTGTTGCCATGGTTTCCCCCCCCCCCTGGCAAAAAACAGCGCGGGGGGGGTCCCGTCGCGTCGCTTCAGGAGGAGGAAGAGGAGGAGGCAGCCGCCGCCGCCGCCGCAGCCAGGGCGGGGGGGAAGGTAGGTTGGTGGTGGCGGCGCAGTTTTTTTTTTTTCCCCTGCTTTGGAGAGGGGGGGGCGCTAAATATTTTTTCGCCTGGGGCGCCAAACTGCCCTGCACCGGTCCTGGCGATATCCCATACCTCTTTATACCATTCAGTAATTGAAAAGACATGTTGAACCTTCCACTTCCTAGCTATCATTAATTTAGCTGCTGTTAACAAATTCACAATCAATTCTTTTGTATTTTTTAAACAAACTAACTTTTCTGTTATTGTTAACAATGCTAATTTTGGGGGAGATTTCTAATTCCATTCCAATTATTTCTGATATTTCTGCAAACACTTTCTGCCAAAATTCCAGAACAATTTTACAGCTCCACCACATGTGGGCATATATACCTTTTTCATTACACCCTCTCCAACACAATGCAGAGCAATTGTTATCTATCCGATTTAATCTTACTGGAGTTAAATACCATCTCCATACCACTTTATAAAAGATCTCTTTTATCCATGGACCAAAGAATATCCATCCTCTATATTCCCCTATTACTCAATATTCAAAAAAATAATAATCATATCTTGACAAGGCATGCTCCCCTTTCCCTTGACTAGCACAAAATCTAAAAATAGCCCCCAAATTTCCTTAAAATTATTTCTCTTTAATTGTCCCTTTTTGCATTTAATACAGCAAGTTAACTTATCATTTACAGCAATGTCCCATACCTCCTTGTACCAATCAACAACTGAAAAAACATGTTGGACTTCCCAATTCCTTGCTATCATTAATCTCCCAGCTGTTAACAATAAGTTCCTTTATATCTTGGGTACAAACCAGTTTCTCCGTTACTGATAACAATGCTAATTTGGGACAGACCTCCACATATTTGGACTTATTCTGTATTCTGAACCCGAGATCCGTTCGGATCTGTTGTTGGTTCGGGAACTATGTTGCAATCTGTTCTCTGTTGATTTATATTAGGAGTGTCCAGCCTCAAAGCCAATTACAGGAATCACTGCAACGAAAGCGTTACTGAAACCCGAGCCTCCGTATTAGGAAGTCAGGATCTGACCCGCGGGAATCTTTATGGGGAACGAGGTCCTGGGGAGTGATGCATTTCTGTGACTGCTTCCTCTCCCTAAACTGTTCGCTCCTCTGGAGCCTCTTCTTCAGAGGGTAGAATCATAGAATCATATGTAGAGTTGGAAGGGGCCCACAAGGCCATCGAGTCCAACCCCCTGCTCAATGCAGGAATCCAGGTCAAAGCATCCCTGACAGATGGCTGTCCAGCCGCACCTTGAATGCCTCCAGAGTGGGAGAGAGAGCCCACCACCTCCCTAGGTAGTTGGTTCCATTGTCCAACTGCTCTGACAGCCAGGAAATTTTTCCTGATGTTTAGGTGGAATCTAGGTTCCTGTAATTTGAGCCCATTATTCCGTGTCCTGCAAACTGGGATGATCGAGAAGAGATCCTGGCCCTCCTCTGTGTGACATCCCTTCAAGTACTGGAAGAGTGCGATCATATCTCCCCTCAGTCTCCTCTTCTGAAGGCTAAACGTGCCCAGTTCCTTTCAGTCTCTCCTCATAGGGCCTTGTTTCCAGTCCCTTTATCATCCTTGTTGCCCTCCTCTGAACCCCCTCCAGTTTGTCTACATCCGTGTGGTGCCCAGAACTGGACGCAGTACTCAAGATGAGGCCTAACCAGTGCTGAGTAAAGGGGAATTATCACTTCATGTGTAAGGGGTCAGGATCCTCTGAGATGCAGGTTCAGGGTCCATAACACACGGTAGCCCCTAGTGAGGTGCTCCTGGCAGTGGGGCCTGGACTGGTGCTTCCCATGACAGTGGGCCGTGCATCCACTCTGGTTGCAGCCTGAACTTTTAAGGAGCTATCCATGGTGCTGAACCTATTTGAGGGTTATTGTTCGGCACCATGCACAGCACCTTTAAAGTTCAGACTAAAACCCAGAGTGGACACACTGCCCCACTGACCTTGGAGACACCAGCCTCCACTGGCTCCTGGCTGGGTATTACGGCAGTGCTGCCAAGTGGGGGAAGCACAGGCCCAGGAGGGACCACGTGGAGGGCAAATTGCCAGTGGCCCTCTCAGACCTGGAACTTCATCGCTAAACCACCTTGCCACGACCAATGCGGTTCGCCATGAGAATATTCAGCCCCTTACGCACTGCTAGCAATTTTTCTAAAAGGCGGCTTTGCTGCCAACTCGTACTTGCTTGCAATGTCTCTCTTTTCCTTTCCCCTCCCCTCTCCCTTTTCTCATTCTGTTTAATGAACGAAGCAAGCCACAGAGGAGTCTCTTGTTCTCCCTTCCACAGGGATGATTAGCATCGGCATGGCAGAGGCAGCATCACAGGCCTGGCTCTTGGCAGACGCACGCCCCCAGGGGAATAGGCCACTTCCTGATCCATGCCCTCAAGACGCCAACTCGTATTAGCGACTGAGAACTCTGGTTCCCCTAAGCTGGACAGAGTTGTCGAAAAAGCACAAGCTAACTGGCAGAAGTATCCCTCAAGGAACCAAGCACACACACAAACACTTAATAAAACAGACTTAACAGTGCAAGTCTACTGCATTTTCTCCCATTGCTCTGGTGTTGTTTTTTAAAATGTTTTATCTATTTGTAAGCTGCCCTGGAAAAAAAAAGTTGCTCTTGTTGTTTGGAAAGGCAAGGGAAAAATACTTACATAAATCACTACACATGACTGCTCAGAAGTAAACTGCACTTTGTTCAATGGGGCTTACGCCCAGGTAAGTGTACATAGACACTTGCAGCCTGACTGAGTTCAGACAACACGATAACCCACACTCAAGGAAGGGTTGAGTGTGGGTTGTTGTTGAAACGTGGGATGTCGTGTTGTTTGAACCCAGCTGAGATAATAAGCCATGGTGGACAACCCACAGTTCACAACCCAACAACAAACCATGGGTTTTCTTCATGGGTTGTGTGGTTAACAAGCCATGGCTTGTTAGCGCAGCTGGGTTCAGAAAACCTGATAACCCATGTTTCAGCATTCAACGACAACTCACACTCAACCCATAACCCTTGAGTGCGGGTTATAGTGTTGTCTGAACCCAGTCAATATAACAAACCTTGGTGAACAACCCACAGTTCACAACCCAACAACAAACCATGGGTTCTCTTCATGGGTTGTTCATGGTTAACAAACCATGTTTCATTATCTCAGCTGGGTTCAGACAACACAATAACCCACATTTTGACAACAACCCCGGTTCAACAACAACCCACACTCAGCCCATACTCAACCCTTGAGTGTGGGTTATCATGTTGTCTGAACCCAAGGCAGCCAACCAGTGCACATTCAGACTGGGGGTGGAGGGGGAGGCCTCACAAGACTGAATGCTCCTCTATACCAAATTAATCCTTTAATTCCCCTGCACATAGAAATCTAGCATGTCAAGGAGCAGAGTTCTAATCAAGTCTTCTCCCTGGCATGCCAGGTTTTTTTTTAATGTGGCATGGAGATATGTAGGGATGTGCAAGGATTTTGTTCGGGGGGTGGAAATCCGGCAGACTAGCTGGCCTCAACCCCCCCGAACTCCATCTGGCTTACCTCTTCCCTGGCTCAGCTCACATTCTCCCAAGTCGAGCTGGGGAGGCATGTTCTGGCTTCCTGGCGGGCCGCTGTTCACATAGAAAATGCCTTAAGATACGCGCAAAGTTGCCGCAATTTGCGTAATTTGCGCAAATTGCGACCGCTTTTGACGTATCTTCAGGCATTTTCTATGTGAACAGCGGCCCGCCGGGAACCCGGAAGTCTGGTGAGTGGCGTGGTACACGCTTGCTTTTGGCCTGGCTCGGCAGGCGCAGCAGCGGCGTCCACTGAGCAGGAAGCAGGTTGGGTCCCAGAGGATCGCCCACCACTAGACATATGGACCGGACATAGATACGGATATTTGCTCTGCCTTTGCTGAAGCGTATGTATAATTGATACATCTGGATTTATGCTCTTATATGGATATTTACATATAAGCAATTGTTAATTTCTTAACAAAAAGAACTATGGAGGCCATCAGAGGGAGAGGAAGCAGCAGTCCTTCGGCTGTGTCCATGACCTGCTGAATTTTGCAGCTAAGAATCTAGAGCCTGAATTTGCTTTTTTTCCTCCTCCCTCCCAATCCCCTTTCCTTTAGTGTCATATTTTTAGATTGTAAGCCTATGGGCAGGGACTGTCTTAAGAAATAGCTTTGTAAGCCACCCTGAGAGCCTTTTTGGCTAAAGGGTGGGATAAAAATGCTATTAATAAATAAATAATAAATCAATTCACCTTTTGTTTTCATTTTTTTAAATTTTGTTTGTTTGGGTGAGATTGACAACTAAAATAAATGCAGAGGTTTTTTAATGTGGCATGGTTGTGTATGTGTGTGTATGTGCTGCACGTTTTGTGAGGGAACATGTAGAGGGGGCATGTGTCCTACTTTACAGAAGACAGTCCTCTAACTAAAGGTGTCCTCTATTTAAAGTGCTGCCCAGTCCAAGTCCGGTCTAAAAATCAAGAACCATAATTAAGGAGAGCTAATGGGCTAATTAAGGGACTTGGATTTACCAATCCACAGGTAGCAGCACCTGGACACAGTAGGCACAAAGCTCACCTAGCTACAGTTTTTGCCCGCTAGAGAAAAAAAAGGAGTTTATTTCTACTTCAAGTTATAGTCATTATTTCCAGATTTGCATCTATACATATCAACCTATACATTTTCTGCAAATCTGCATCCTCTGGAGGGGGCACAATGCATCTCCTCTCTTTTTCGAGGTCAATGCTTAAGTGGCCACCCGCTGATGTCTTCAGGCGTCGCCCTGCAACATCACTACAGTAAGTCCTGCCTTGTGACCTCACCAGGACTAGCCTCTTGAATCTCCGTTTTTGGGATCCCTGGCTGTGGTTACCATTTTAGGGAGGGCAGTGATTTACCAGGGACAGGGGCCAGAAAACAGATCAGCAATGCCCCCAGAGAAGAGGGGCAAACAAGCACATCCATTGCATTTCCCCCTGCACCGAAACGGCAATATTCTGATGAATTAATGTTATTATTTATTTTTCTTCATTATATTTATATCCCGCCATTTTTCCTGCAAGAAACCCAAGGCGGCTTCCATAATCCTCCTCCTCCTCCTCTCCATTTTGTCCTCACAACAATCCTGTGAGGTAGGTTAGGCAGAGAATTCGTGACTGGCCCCAAGTCACCCAGTGAGCTTCCTGGCCCGAGTGCGGACTAGAACCCGAATCTCCCAAGTCCCAGTCCGACACTCTAACCACTACACCACACTGCACAGCACAAATTCTTCATCTCTTCTGGCAGATCAAAGCTGCCTGGGTCCGGCTGGAGCATCTTCTATTAAAATCCATTGGTTTTATTTTAATCTCTCCCTTTCCCTGCACCGCTGCCAGATCAAATGAGTGTCTAATTATGACAGCACCTTTGTCTCACAGGGACCCATCAGCGTGCCGTGCCGTCGGAGTCTCTTCACCAAGCAAGCGGGGGAGATGGAGACGCCCTCCCACCAACCATCTCTCCACGCCAACGGCAAGCACCAGCTTTCGGGCAGAGAGAGGTAGCAGCTGCGTCCCTCCCGTGCCCCAAAAAGGAGAACAGAAGAAGGCACCGATTTGCATCAAATTTGAAAGTGCTAATTTATATGCAGAGGTGTCGGTTTAGAAATAATGCCTGTATTTTAATTAGAAATACAGTACATTTCACCGAGCAGGTGCTAACAGGCCGGACTCCTGCCCGGATGCTGCTAACTGTGAATTGGCAACTCCCACTGGGGAAATTGCCCTGGCTGGCATGTCCTAGGCCTCCGTGGGGCAATTCCCTGCAACAGTTCCTAGCAGACGAGATGACTTTATTTAGAATGCTTATCTCCTGCCTTTTTTTTTTTTTTGCAAAGAGCTCCAGGCGGTGTCAAATGGTTTGCCTCTTCCCCAATTTTATCCCGACGACAACCCTATGAGGTAGGAGAGGCTATGGAGAGGTGAGACGTTTGTTGGATTCATTTTGTTGTTTTTTTAAATAAGCACTTACAAAAGTTGCAAAGTTCTCGTTATTCGGGACAAAAAGAACTTGAGAGGTTTTTTGTTTTGTTTTTTAAAGAAGAAACCGAAATGGACAGATTAGCTGGGGGTCCGCAGGCCTTTTGGGCCCGTGGGCACATTTGGGAATTTGAGAAGCTGCTGTGAGCACCCCCACAAAATGTCTAATCGGTGGATCGCCACTTTGACGTCCACCTGTCGTGTCTCTGGATCTTAGCCTGTGTCGTATTCAGCAAAAACTTTTATTTTGTGTCTATTGGACACCGCGACATCTCTTTAATAAGGGATTGTCTAATTCGGCTAATTGCTGGAGGTGCAATCAGGCTTCTTTTAAATTACTTTGGCAATGTCCAGCAGTTGCTTCTTTTGGGGAGGAGGTCATTACACAGATAAATTTTGTCCTGGAACAGCCTTTAATATTCACTGATGTACACACTCTTTGAAATTATCTACCAGCTTCATAGAAATTAACGAATGGTCAGCGTAAATGGATTCTCTGTGCCTTTTGACAGCTAAAAGACTGATATTACGGCACTGGAAGGATAAACACCCACCTCCTATAATGCAATGGATTGAGGACCTTACAATGCTTCCAATATTTGAACGAGTGGCATGTAGATGCCACCTTCAAATGGATACTTATTTGGAGATTTGGTCCACTTTTGTTGAAGCCTGTGTATAGTTGCTAGAAAGTTGTACACATTTCATACAAATCCATGTACGTATATTAAATAAAAATAAATAAAATAAATTTTGGGTGTCCATGGGCCCCGTGTTGGGGACCCCTCCGTGGGTGCCATTGAAGGTACCCATGAGATTGGTCCATCTAGGCCCAGGGTTTTGAGTGCTCACATCTTAAAGGTCTGGGTTCGAATCCCTATTTTCTTTAGCCATGTTTGTGGTGCCAAATTAGGGTCGCCAGACTCGCCGCCTCTTTTTACCCTGCCAGGCTGCTCATCTTTAACAGTTACATGACAGGCAGTTACAACATGGTCGTCTCCATGCGGGGAATACCTGTACCCACTGATTTCGGCTACAAATGGGTGAGAATTTTGTTTCAGTTCATTTTAAATAAGGTTTTTACCCAAATACCTTCATATACAGGACAGAACGGTTTTTAAAAATTCAAAGATGGGAGAAAGAGAAATTGACAGATCCATCCAGCCTTAGCTGAGAGAGAGAGAGAGAGAGAGAGAGAGAGAGAGACTGTCCAAAGCAGGGGTCTTCAAACTAAGGCCCGTGGGCCACATCCGGCCCGCCTTGCCTTTTTATCCGGCCCGGCAGCCGATCAGTGGAAGCAGATTTTTTTTTTTTTTTTAACTCTTTCGCTTCAAGTGCTGATTCTTTTAATTCTTTTCCATAATATGGAAAAATTAGTGGTGGTGTTTTACCTCTTATGTATGAGCTGATGTAGCTAAGTCAGATTTCTAATGTTTCAAAAATGCTACTTTGGATTGAAGCAGAGTATGCTCATTTGTGTGATGGCAAAAACAAAAGTATATTCGTGTTAGGCATGAAACAATTGTGCAACTATATATGTAAATACCACCAGCCCTGCCAGGAGTACCGTATTCATTAATATTCCCTCTTCTTCCCTCCCCGTTCCTTTTTCCTTGTGTGTCGTGTCTTTTTAGATTGTAAGCCTGTGGGCAGGGACTGTCTTGTTAATTGCTGTAAACCGCCCAGAGAGCTTCGGCTATTGGACAGTATAAAAATGAAATAAATAAATAAAATAAAATAACTTTCCATTTAAGGGGGGAAAATTCACCCCTATCAAGTAAAAAAAAAAAGGGACCCGGGTCCTTTTTTTTCACTTGATCCATTTGTTCATATTTTTTTCAAACTATAGTCCGGCCCCCCAACAGTCTGAGGGACAATGAACCGGCCCCCTGTTTAAAAAGTTTGAGGACCCCTGGTCCAAAGGGTCACCCATCAGCATGGCTGGCCCTACCATTAGGCAAGGAGAAGCAGCTGCCTCAGGTGGCAAATGCAGGGAGGCGGCAGCAAGGCATTGGAGGAGAAAGCTGTGTGCCAAGGGGTCTGTGACGTGCCCCTTAAGTCGATGGAGGATGCTATCCCATCGTCAGGGTTGAAGAAAGATTCAACCGCCAATCCACTGGGCTTTTGTACATGGCATAGGGGAGGGTGCCATCTTCTCCTTCGCATCAGGCAGCAAAATGTCTTCAGTCGGCCCTGCCCCTCAGGCATTCAAACCCAGGTCTCACCAGCCCTAATGCAACACAATCCTAAAGCAATATTTTGTATTTTAGGGTGCAATCTTATGCATGTTTAGACAGAAAAGAAGGCCTACAACTCCCAGCATTCCTCAGCCAGCCAAGCTGGCTGGGGAATGCTGGGAGTTGTAGGACTTTTCTTTCCTTTTACTAAACTTGCATAGGATTGTGCCTTTAATCTTGTATTGCAAACCACTTTAAAATGTTTTTCCAGATATGGCAAGCGTCCTATAAATTGATTCAATAAAAGAAATACATAATAACCGCTATCCCACATTCACTGTGTTCAGACAAAGCAATAACCCACACCCAAGGGTTGGGTATGGGTATGGGTTGAATGTGGGTTGTTGTTGAACTGTGGGTTGTTGTTGAAATGTGGGTTGTTGTGTTGTCTGAACCCAGCTGCACTAACAAGGCATGGCTTGTTAATCACAAACAACCCATGAAGAGAACCCATGGTTTGTTGCTGGGTTGTGGACTGTGGGTTGTTCACCATGGTTTGTTTTCTCAGCTGGGTTCAGACAACACGATAACCCATGTTTCAATAACAACCCACGGTTCAACGACAACCCACACTCAACCCGTGAGTGTGGGTTATCCTGTTCTCTGAATCCAGTCAATGGCTCTCAAGGGTCCCAGGGTCTTTCCGCCACCTGCTACCTAATCTTTTTAAGTGAGAATGCCAGGGATTGAACCACGGACCTTCAGCATGCAAAACATGATGCACTCTACCATTGAACTATGGCTGTTCCCCATAAAAGCACCCTTAAATCCCTCACCCTTCTCCCCAGGATGAGGGCGCCTTGTAACTGTTCTCCCCCGCCTCCTGGCCATTTACTCTTCACAAGAGCCCTGCAAGGTAGGTTTGGGCTGTGTCTACATTCAGCTTAGCAGCCAAGTAGGGATTTGAACCCAGATCTTCCGAATCTTAGCTTGAGAATCTAACCACTACACTATGCTGGAGGGCAATTCTAGCAAGCTGGCTCAAGATGACCTCTGTGGCATACACCCTTTGCGAAATGAAAAGATTTGAGACCCATCTGCGTTACTTCCCTCTCCCCTGCTGACTTCTGAATGTTTGATAAAAGCCACAGGTGGGACCTGGAACAAATGCATCCCTCCCGCCAGCCATACCCTCTTTCAGTGCACTCTATTCCATTGCCCCTGCTCCCCCCCCCTGGTTTTCTGGGGTGGGTTCAGTGGACACTGAGCAAAACTCCCTTAGGAGAGACCTCAGTGCTCCCACAAGCCTGCTGATGCATCCCGTGTGTGTGTGTGTGTGTGTGTGTGAGAGAGAGAGAGAGAGAGAAGAGAGAGAGAGAGAGAAGAGAGAGAGAGAGAGATGCCCTTTAGACCACATAAACAACCGCACTCCCTCCCCGAACATCGAAAATAGCGAGAACTTATGACAACAGGCAGGTGCATCTCATTTCAGAGCCAAGAGAGGAAGAAACCCTTCCCTTCTCTCTCTCTTGCTCTTCAGCCCCAGTGCAGGAGAAGGAGGGAAGGCAATTAGAAAAGCTTAGATGTTTGTTAAATTAATTCCTGGCAGGTACAAAGCGACCCAACTCGAGAGCTCTCGAAGGAAATGAGAAAAAAAGACACTTCCCCTTCCCCGCCCCCACCGACAGATAGCAGCTCCTATACTACAATTCCATTATCCTTGAGCACCTTGGGGGGGGGGGGGACTGACATAAACACTTGGGCACAAAAAGGTTGCCACAGCTGCGGAGTCCAAAATGAAGAGTCCTGCAGAAAAAGAGGACATTTCCCTTTCTTGCCTCCCCACTCCCACTGGGGTATGCCCCCCACCCAGCTGCAGAAATAATTTCTCTGAGCCCCTGACTTTGTTCTCAGACACCTGAAAGAATAGCCAGGTCAGGCCTAGAGAGGTAATGTGGTGGAACAGGACTGTACCACTTCAGACTCCGTAGGGGTGTGTGTGTGTGTGTGTGTGTGTGTGTGTGAAATCACATTTTTTATTATTCATACAGTCTTTTTACCCTGCTCTTCAGCCAAACAAAGCTCCCGCCTCCCGGAGCCCTCTGGCATACCATCTAAAAGGCACAGCACACAAGGAAAAGGGACTGGGAGGGAGGAGGAAAAAAAAAAGAAGATCATGGAGGAAGAAGAAGAAGAAGAAGAAGAAGAAGAAGAAGAAGAAGAAGAAGAAGAAGAAGAAGCAAAATTCCAGCACCAGTTCTTAGTTTCAAAGTCTTATCACTGTTCTTTCTTTTCTTTTATATTTCTTTTATTATATTTATATCCCGCCACACTATTTTAAATTTTTAAAAATATATAGATTAGTTTTTAACTGTGAATTACACCAGAACAAAACAAAAACCATAAAAAAGAAGAAGAAAGAACAACAAAAATACATTTTACAGTATTTTAAATGGATCACTTACAGTAAATATGTTATGAAACATATATAGCCATGTTTTTAATGCACGGCGGAAGCTCATCACGGAGGGGGCATGGCGAAGGTCACTAGGGAGGGAGTTCCATAATGTGGGGGCCGCCACAGAGAAGGCCCTCTTCCTAGTCCCCACCAGCCTGGCTGCTCTGGCTGATGGGATAAGGAGAAGGCCGTCCGTGGCAGACCTTGTTGAGCGGCCTACTTGATGTTGCTGGAGGCGCTCCTTTTTGATAAGTATCAAAAAGTATGTCGTAATACGATTATCCATATATCCCGCCAAAAACAACCCCCCTGCAGCTGTGCCCTCTCTGGCTGAAGTTTGGGGCCAGTGTGGTCTCCCCCTTGCCATGATGTTCTTCCCAGGAATGGGGGGCAGCCCCCCCCCAATGGCCCTTGGTTCTCTGGCCAGTGAATGAGGCCGGGGTCTGCAGTCCCAGGGAGCTGTCCATTAAAAGAGCAACAAAACTTCTCGCAGGTAGAAAACCAGCAGAAGAGGCCAAGGGGCTGAGGGGTGCAATTCTCCACCCCTGTTGTATTCAGTCTTTTGGGGAACGTTACAGAACGGCACGCATCTGGTGTTCCACTCAGCTGTCAGGTTCAGAGGCAGTAGAGAAGAAAAGGTTCAACTGCCATCTCCATTCCGTTCATCCTTATGGGACCATTTCGCATTTTTTTTCTTTCAATGTACAACCTTACTTTCTTATATCTACTTAGGGAGCCTCCTGAGTCTGTACTAGAAACCACTATCTGATTTTTGGGTGGCCCCCATTTCATTCCAAACTGATCAGCACTCAGTCACCCAAGTTCAATATTAGAAGGAATAGATCCCAGCCAGCCAGCCAGCCAGCCTTGGGTTTAATCCAGGATACTCCAGTTTGCACAGCACGCTACCTATTCCTTAGCTTCTCTGCATACCTAGCAGACCACTGTCCCTTATATATACCCAACTGACCATTAAGATCATCAGAGGAGGCCTTGCTGGTCATTCCAACATGATAAACAGGCCTGGAAAGCTAAGCAGGGTCAGGCCTGGTTATTACTTGGATGGGAGACCTCTCCTCTAGTTTCCTGCATTGAGCAGGGGGTTGGACTTGATAGCCTTGTAGGCTCCTTCCAACTCTATGATCTATGAAAATCTATAACCCATGTTTTTCAGCAACAACCCACGGTCCAACCTCAACCCATACTCAACCCTTGAGTGTGGCTTACCATGTTGTCTGAACCCAGTCATCTAGTATTAGAAACATTATCAGAACAAATCACAGATCCTAAAATAAATATCTGCTCCAGTTTTTTGTAGCGTGCTTGTCTTTCATCATGGATCACGTGGAACTTAAGTTAGTCGATAACGTACGTGTGTCTATATAATTTAAAAAATGAAGCATTAAGGACAGAACATTTGATTTGGAACTCAAGAGAAGGAGCTTAAATCTCTCCCCCTCCCTCCCCTGTCTTTATTTGCCAAGCCTGGCGTCCTGCACTTCCTTTGCTTGCTTCTCACCCGTTTCATCTGGCGTGCAAAGCACGAGACAGACAGGTTTTCCCGGTGTCGGCCTGTCTGCCTCTGCTTGGGCCACCTGCAGCATCTTATTACCACCTGGACACCTTCAGCGCATAACCAATTCCCATCACAGTCTGGAGAAAGAACAGCCTTGGCTGGGAACCACCTGCCAAGAGACAAAGAACGTGTGAGATCGGGCATGCGGAGAAGAATCGACTTTCCTTCTCCCCAAACACACACAGACCCTCCGTTCTTTCTCCTTAAAAATAGTCGTAATTAGATTTACCATTCACGTTTTTTTAAGCGAAAGATCCTGACTGCTGGTGGCTCCAATGTCAACAGGGAGGTGTATCCACTCCGGCTTTCAGTCTGAACTTTTTAATGAGCTATCCATGGTGCTGAACCCGGTCCCCAAACTAGATACGGCACCATGGATAGCTCTTTGAAAGCTCATACTGAAACCTGGAGTGGATGCACCGCCCCACTGATGTCAGAGGCACCAGCTGCTGATGTAAGAGGGTATGCCGTGGGCTGCGTAGCTCTGTGAAAGAGCCCTTGCCTTGCATGCAGAAGGTTTTGCCGAGGGCCCATGTGGCATAGTGATGAGAGTGCTGGACTGGGACTCGGGAGATCTGGGTTCAAGCCCCCACTCAGCCATGAAGCTCACTGGGTGATTTTGGACCAGTTGCTGGCTCTCAGCCTCACCTACCCCACAGGGTTGTTGTGAGGATAAAATGGAGAGGAGGAGGAGGATTATGTAAGCCGCCTTGGGTTCCTTGCAGGAAAAGAGGTGGGCTATAAATATACTAAATAAAGAAAACAGCTTTTTTAAAACCCAGGTAAAGATGGTGCTGGAAGGCAGCGTTTTGCTTTGCAGCGTGCCAGCCTCCCAGCTAAATGAATATAATAAATAAATAAATGGGGTAGCGCATATTGTGGCTGAAAGCTCTTCCTGCCAGTCAGAGAGGTATTTCAACCTTTTAGAATGGGGGGGGGGGGGAGAGACTGCACAACAGTTGGGAAACCACCAAATGATGGTGGTTGGGGGTGTGGCCAGGGGAACGGGGTGGGGCCTCCTGGGAAACTCCAGAGGGCCTGATGTAGCCCCCGGGGCCTCAAGTTCCCCATCCCCAGGCTAGATTGGTCAAAAGACCCTGACCCCAACATAAAGGCAGTCTCCCATCTCCCCCCACACCCCTTAAAGGACCCCCCTGCTCCAACTGATTTTGGGGGATGGATGCCTTGCAGATATTCGGGGCAACGGGGACCAAAACTGGGAACCAGTCCATTTTTAACCTTTGAATTATTCTCTTTAATTGCCTTTTCTTTAATTAAAAAAAAAAAAAAAAAAACAAATTTCGCTCCCGACCCGCCGAAGCGTCCATTTGCGCCGCGAATGGAAGGAGCGCGTTATAACGAGTCGCTTGCTTCTTGCGCCTAATGCACGAGGGCTCCTTGGAAGCGGCCGTGGCTGTTGCCGCCTCCGTGTCGGAAGAATGACCGGCCGCGGCTGGCGGACGAAGAATAGAGATAATAGTTTAAAGTAGCGCCCATTTCTCTTCTGGAGTGTCGCTGACTGATAACATGCCCAAATGGAGACCAGACCATTACCATAATGAATGGAGAGTCTCTGGCAGGGGGAGAGGGAAAAGAAAAGGGGGGAAAATGCTCATCACAAGAGATGTTATATATATGTATGTATGTATAATCTTCTTCCCCAAAAAGAGAGACGTTGGTGTTTGAGCTTGAGTGGAGGTTGCGATGGCAGCGGGGGGAAAAGAGAAAGGGAGCTGAAAATGAA
Organism: Shinisaurus crocodilurus; assembly: GCA_021292165.1. Taxonomy (NCBI): domain Eukaryota; kingdom Metazoa; phylum Chordata; class Lepidosauria; order Squamata; family Shinisauridae; genus Shinisaurus; species Shinisaurus crocodilurus. Next base: position 87,237,671 of record CM037882.1, on the reverse strand, counting down.
AGGGGGGGGGAGAGGAATAAAACAGCAGAGGCGAAAAAGAAAGCAAGGCCAGGGAACCAGAGTTGGGTGGGGAGGAAGAGAGATTGATCAAAATTGCCTATCAGAGATCAGATGCACCTTGGGTCTTCCTACTACCCAAGCAGTCCATGTTACATCTCACAGACGACTGGGGGCACGTGTCGATTTCATAACGAATGAACATGGAATGAACCCCGTTTTCGAGATCTCGTTCATCCCTCATTTGAGAGGGGTGGGCTTGCTTTTCTCTGGTGGAGCCGTGGAGGCACAACTGGTTCTGGCAGCCAGCCACCTCCTCGTGTGCAGGTGCCATTTTGTTTTCCCAGAATGCCCCCAGACATTTTTGCGGAGGCATAGAGTTGGAAGGGAGCTTGGAAGTCATCTAGTCCAACCCGTTTGCCCCATGCAGGATGCAAATGACAACATCCCTGAAAGATGACTGTCCAGCCTCCGACTTGGTTCAGACAACACAATAACCCACGCTCAAGGGTTGAGTGTGGGTTGTCCTTGAACTGTGGGTTGTTGAGTCATGGCTTGTTCTAGTGTAATCTGAACCCAGCCACAATAACAAGCCATGGTTTGTTAACCATGAACAACCAGTCACTGGGTTCAGACAACACTCAAGGGTTGAGTATGGGTTGAGTGTGAATTGTTGTTGAAACGTGGGTTATTGTGTTGTCTAAACCCAGCTGCACTAACAAGCCATGCCTTGTTAACCATGAACAACCCATGAAAAGAACCCCTGGTTTGTTGTTGGGTTGTGAAGTATTGCAGGACATGGAATAATGGGCTCAAGTTACAGGAACCTAGATTCCACCTAAACATCAGGAAAAATTTCCTGACTGTTAGAGCAATAAGACAATGGAATCAACTACCTATGGAGGTGGTGGGCTCTCCCACTCTGGAGGCATTCAAGGTGCAGCTGGACAGACATCTGTCAGGGATGCTTTGATCTGGATTCCTGCACTGAGCAGGGGGTTGGACTCGATGGCCTTGTAGGCCCCTTCCAACTCTACTTTTCTATGATTCTATGATTCTATGGGTTGTTCACCATGGGTTTTTATTTTGGCAGGGTTAAGAGACAACAGGCCACGGTAACCCATACTCAAGGGTTGAGTGTGGGTTGAATGTGGGTTGTTGTTGAACCGTGGTATGTTGTTTAACCATGGTTTGTTCTTGAAGCATGGGTTATCATGCTGTCTGAACCCAGCCAGGTTAACCACAAACAACCCATGAAGAGAACCCATGGTTTATTGTTGAGTTGTGAACTGTGGGTTTTTCACCATGGTTTGTTAGCGCAGCTGGATTCAGACCACACAATATCCCATGGTTCAACAACAACCCACAGTTCAATGACAACCCACACTCAACCCTTGAGTGTGGGTTATCATGTTGTCTGAACCCGGCCTCTGTTGAAATACCTGCAGCAAAAGGGAGACCACCATCTCCTGACTGAGGCTGTCTGCTCCACTGCTGAACAGCTCTCACCATTAACAAGTTTCTCCTAATGTTCAGCCAAAATCTGCTTCCCTGCAATTTCCACCCATTGGTTCTAGTCCTGCCCTTGAGAGCAACAGATAACATATTTTGCTCTTTTCTCCTTCTCCTCCTTTTTTGCATGAACCACTATATTTTTTTGTTTGTGTGGCAGCCACCATGTGGCTGAAATTCCCACGCCCCCTCCCGTGAGATGCCCTGGAGCCACAGCACAAGCAGGGCATTCTGAGAAAATAGGAGGGTGGCTGGCAAACCAGTTCTGCACCCAGGCACGCAGACAGTTTAGAAGCCAACAGATGCAAAAGCGAATGACAAAACGAAGGTGATGTTAATGTATGAAGGATGAAAGAAATTGGGGTTTTTAAAATAAATAAATAGAACAAATGGACTATCAAGAAGGGGGGGGATCTCACATGCCCCTTTACGAGCAACGCAGCTCACAAATTCAAAATATGCTCTTGCAACAAGCTTCAAAACCACACACACTGAGAATTCCAAGTGCCTCCAAGAAAATGTATTAATTAATTATATTTATAACCCCACCTTTTTTCCTGCAAGGAACCCAAGACGGCTTAAAAATCCTACAACCCTATGAGGTAGGTCAGGCTGAGAGGCAGGGACTGGCCAAAGTCACCCAGTGAGTTTCATGGCCGAGTGGGGACTAGAACCCGGATCTCCCGAGTCCCGGTCCAACACTCTCACCACTACGCCACACTCGCTCTGTTTTTATCTATCATTTAAAGTATTTTTTATCCCACCCCTCAGCCCAACCTGAAGTGGCTTACAATCAATCATTAAAGAAGACAGTCCCTGTCCACAGGCTTACAATCTAGAGAGAGAGAGAGAGAGAGAGAGATGACACACAAGGAAAATGGAATGGGGTGGGAAGAGGAAAACATTAAGGGTGCAATCCCATGCATGTTTATAGACAAAAAAATAGTCCTACAATTCCCCTCATGCTCCAGTCAGCATGGCTGGCTGGAGGAATGCTGGGAGTTGTAGGACTTTTTTCTGTCTAAAGATGCATAGGATTGTGCTCTGGAGGGCTGATGGATTGGCCTGAACTAAATTAAGTCTGGATGAGAGGCCTAGACGGGACTGAGTTTGGTGGTTCTCCCTGGGATGGAGGTCCGTCAAGAGGGTGCTGCCTCCCCACCATCAGATTAAGCTTTGACAGCCACTTTTTCCTTTCCAAAAATGGGGAAAGACCCACACACACACCTCACCCCCAACCCCACCCCGCCCCACTCAGTTGGACCTGTATATGCACACAGGGCTCGCAGGCAAAATCCGTGACGCACCTGTGTGTGAAGGGTGCTTTGGCCAAGGCATGTTTCCATCGGCAGCAAGTGATGATGAACGGCATCACTCTGGCCGCAGTGGTGCCCCCACGGCACACAGAATAGCCAGACCTCTGCATGTTCGGTGAGGTGAGGATATTACTGTGATTGCTACAAAAGCACAGCACAGCCGCCGGTTCAGGACAGAGCCCACCTCTCATCGGGAACAGCTCGATTTAGCACGCGTTGCCACGGACCGTGGAGCGACTGGTTCTGTTCCCGCAGCAAATGTAGAAGTGGAACTTCTGGAAGAAACAGGAGGGAGTCTAATATGGAAGGAGTGGAAGATGTTGACATGTTTGTCTGATTGCTGGGTGTGAGGGTTTGTGGCTTTTGCTTCCCACATGTAATTGAAACAGGTGTGTGTGTGTGTGAAGTGCCAGACCCTCCATGTGCCAGACCCTCAGTGAGACTACTTTCTCCCCGTCACCACCGAGGCCCGTGACTCCTATGTCAGTGGGGCTCCTTAGCCGTTGCAGGTTTTATTCTGAGCTTTACAGGAGCTCTCCGTGGTGCTGCCATTGTGGTGAACCTATTTTGTATTTTGGGGTGGGGGTGGAGTTCAGCACTATGGATAGCTCCAATAAAGCTCAGAATAAAAGCTGCAATGGATGAGGAGCCCCCACCGACAGTGGAGTCACCACCAGCCTCTCCTAGGCAGAGAATCCGTGAGCAAGTAACAGAGGTGGTGTTAGGGGACAGCCCACTAGGGCTGGAACCCCGAATCTTTCACTCAGAACCTCGAATCTCTGGGAGGCCCTCTGCCCCACCACCCTGCTGCCCAGGGGCACTTGCTGAAAGAAAGGAAAGGTACAGGGGCTCCGAGGATCTCTGTTGCATCCGATTCCCCTGGATTAGCTGGCTTGTTGCCCACATGTGCTGCCCCCTCTGCTTCCCACCCAATCTTTCTGCCTGAGGGTTTTTCCCCCTGAAATCAAATGCCCTCCTCTCCCCTGTCCATACATCCCTTTTTACAAATAGGGGTGTCCTTAGGAGACAGGGTCCTTTAAAGACACGCACAGAGAGAGACTTTAGAGCATCTGTAAAATAGCATATGCAAATGTGTGCATTTTTATTTTGTCCTGTGGGCTTGAGCCCCGGATCCTTCCGGTACCCAGCACCATGCCACTTATGTCAACTGAACAGTGGCAGCTCTCCAGGGAGATGCCAGAAACTGACCCTGCAACCTTCTGCATGCAAAACGGGGGCTCGCTAGCACTAAGGTACAGCCTCCCCCTACAAAAGCAGTGCTTTCCAAAGTTTTGCCTTTTCCAAGGATCATTTCCCCCTTCAACTCCATCTGATACGGCAGCTGCGCCCCTACCTTCCTAATCACCTGCTCCCATCAGTGGTTCATGCCTTGGTCTCCTCTCGCCTAGACTACTGTAATGTGCTGTACGTGGGGTTACCCTTGAAGACGGTTCGGAAGCTACAGCTGGTACAGAACGCGGCGGCTCGCCTGGTTAAAGGCAACCACTGGTGGGATCACATCACGCCAGTGCTCAAGGAGCTACACTGGCTACCAGTTGCTTGCCGAGCCGAATTCAAGATGTTGGTTTTGACCTTTAAAACCCTATACGGCTCCGGTCCAGTCTATCTCAAGGAGCGTCTCCAGCAACACCAAGGAGGCCGCTCAACAAGATCTGCCACAGGCGGCCTTCTCCTGGTCCCTTCAGCCAGAGCAGCTAGACTGGTGGGGACGAGGAAGAGGGCCTTTTCTGTGGCGGCCCCCATACTGTGGAACTCTCTCCCGAGTGACCTCCGCCATGCCCCCTCTCTGCTGAGCTTCCGCCGCTCATTAAAAACTTGGCTATTCAGGCGGGAATATGGGGTGGGCTAATTATCTTAAAATTTTATATTGTTTAAATGTATTTTATTCTGTTTTTTCTTGTGTTTTTATCTGTGTACATTGCCCAGGGTGGCCGGTTGCCGGCCAGATGGGCGATAAATAAATTAATAATAATAATAATAATAATAATAATAATAATAATAATTGTTGTTTTTTTTAAACCAAAACACTTTTCAGGGCACAGCGCCCTCCCATGGTGGTGTACAGTATTACAAAATGATGAACATACAAATTACAACAACTACTACTACTACTACTACACACACAAACGCATGCACGCACGCACGCACGCACACACACAGAGAGAGCCGTTTATGATTTTAAAGCCCCAAATGCTTACTGGAATAACTGTGTCTTCAGGTTGGTTTGTGGTTTTTTTTAAAAGCCAGCAGTAATCAGGCCATCTGTACCTCCCTGAGGACGGAGTTCCAAGCGCTTGCAGGGCCACCACTGAGAGAGCCCTCTCCCTAGTACCCAGCAGCCAAATGGCTCTCACTGGTGGCCAGGGATTATTTATTTATTTTATTCTTATATTTATAGCCCACATTTTTTCTTACTGCAAGGGACCCAAGATGGGTTATATGGTCCTCCTCCTCCTCTCCATCTTTAATCTTCACAACAACAACAACAACAACCCTGTGAGGTAGGTTAGGCTGAGAGTCTGTGACTGTTCAAAGTCACCCTGTGAGCTTCATTCATGGCCAAGTGGGGACTCAAACCCAGATCTCCTGAGTCTACAGACTGGTGGACTGGTTTTGTGGGTTTTTTTACTTTCCAGAATTTTATGCAAATTTAGTCATAGAAAAATACAATTTAAAAAAACAGACCAAAAATGTGCATTTCCCCCATAGACTAAAGTGTGAAACTGTGCATTTTGGGGGGATTTACATATTTTCGGGAGATTTGCACATTTTCGGGAGTGCAAATTGGTGAAAATTTACGCAAATGCGCACAAATGCATTTGCACAAACTCCAATTCCGTCAGTGACCGGACAATGGAACAAAAGGCTCCTGACAATCCATGAAATGCAGACAGAATGGATTTAACACAGTCCGTACATCACACACACACACACACACACTTTCATGGCCCCATTCACAGGCTGCAAGGGGGGGCATTTTGGCTTTTGAGGGGATCTGGGCAAACATCTTGGACCGGAGGACTCCTCTTCACTCCTCACTGTTGCGGGATGCCATATTTATTTCCCCAGAATCCCTCCTCTGCGGGGCAGGCTACAATGGCACAGCAAGTTTCCTGCATTAAGCAGGGGGTTGGACTCGATAGCCTTGTAGGCTCCTTCCAACTCTATGATCTATGAAATCTATGAAAATTCACCCCCACCACTCTGAAAGCATGAGGAGCCGGAGGAGAGTTGATTTTGCTTCCCCCTTTCACAGATTGGTATGAGGGGAGACATCTTTGGGAGAAAGCTTGTCCATCATTAGTATTCTTATTTATTTGCAGCATTTTTACCCCTATCTTCAGTTAAAACAAGCTCCCAGAGTGGCTTACAAAAATTAATATTAGACAGCCCCTGCCCTCAGGCTTACAATCTAAAAGATATGATGATGACACAAAAGGAAAAGGGATTGGGAGGGAGGAGGAAGAAAGCAAAACTCAGGCTCCAGTTCTTAGTTACAAGGGGGTTGTTTTTGCTTTTCTTTCCTCCCCCCCCCCCCGGCAGGGAAGGGCAAAACCAGCTCCCTGCAGCTGTTCCTTCTTTGGCCGATGTATGGGGTCAAGCTGGTCTCCCCCTTGTCACCATGTTAATCCTGGGAGGCAGGGGGTGCAGCCTCCCAGTGGCTCTGGGTTCTCTGGCCAATGGAGGAGGCCAGAGTCTGCCACCCCGGGGCCCTGCAGTAAGGCTTGGATGAGTTCCAGGCTGCTCCACCTTTGGCACTTTCTCCCATGCCCTCCCAGCCAGAGGAAGTGGCCCTACCTGCCACCTTATTTATTTTTATTTATGTACAATATTTATATACTGCTCCACATCTACCCAGATTCCAGAGCAGTGAACAATAAAAAAAATTCCAAAAAAGATAAAAAGAATCAAACACTATATTAAAATAGAATATCAATAGAAACCATGGCTGGTCAACCAAGGAAGGCTTCCAGAAATGAAGATGTTTTCAGGAGGCGCCAGAAACAACACACTGTTGGTGCCTGCCTGACCTCCAGAGGCAGGGAGTTCCACAAGAATGGAGCCACCACACTGAAGGCTCTTCTCTGGGTGGACTCCAATTGGGCCGTAGGTCCATATGGAACCACCAGGAGGAACTTGCTGTCCGATGACCTCAGTGACCAGGCAGGTTGCTAAGGGAGAAGGCGCTCTCTCAGGTATCCTGGTCCAAAGTTGTTTTGGGCTTTGTACACAAGTACCAGAAACTTAAACTTGGCCCGGTAGTGAATAGGTACTGGCAGCCAGTGTGGTTCCCTCATCAAAGGAGTTGCATGCTTAAAAGGGGCAGCTCCTGACAACAGCTGAGTTGCTGCATCCTGCACTAGCTCCAGCGTCCAGATCAGCCTCAAGGGCAGCCCCACAAAGAGAGCATTGCAATAATCCAGTCTTGAGGTAACTAGCGCCTGTACCACTGAGGCCGAGAGATCTCAGTCCAGGAGAGGCCATAGCTGGCGAACCAGTCGAAGCTGGTAAAAGGCACTCGGAGCCACCGTGGTCACTTAGGACTCCAGTGACAGTGATGGATCTAGGAGTACTCCCAGACTACCAACCTGATCTTTCAGAGGGAGTGTAACCCCATCCAGAATAAGCAATAAGCCTATCTCCCAGACTCAGGAACCACTCACCCACAGGGCTTCCATCTTTCCAGGATTCAGCTTCAGTTTACTGGCCCTCATCCAGCCCATCACCTTCCCTCAGACTCAGAGGATGAGTTGCCAGCAGCACCTATATCTCCCCAACCATGCAGAAGCCAACAGATACAAAACCAGGTGAGGGCCCTTTAAAAAAAACCCCAAAAGCATCCAGCTCCTTCAGGGAGGTGGGGCCTAATGCAGAGTCGGGCTTGTCTACCTTTATAAGGCCTGCGATGGATTCAGCTCTCTGCTGAGACAACATTCTTCCATTATTGTCTACCTTTACAAGGCCTGCGATGGATTCAGCTTTCTGCTGAGACAACATCTCTCCATTATTTACGAGAATGGGCAAACACTCTAGCCAGGAGTGGGAAAACTTTGTCCAGCCCGAGGGCTGAATTCCAATCCAGGAAAGGTCTTAGGGAGGTGCTTTATATTGGTGGGTGGGGCCAAAGGCAAAGTGGGCCCATGGAAGAAGCAGGCAGGCCAGATGGGCAACCCCTCCAGGCTGGATATGGCATGCAGGTTGGAGATTCCCCCCCCCCCCCCCAACCCTGCTCTAGCTGGTTCAGCAGGCTTGCTGGGAGCTTTCCGGCTTGCTGGGAGCTTTCCAAGGTACTGAAATGGTCTTCCCAAACCTGATTATACTGTACTATCATTTATTTATTTATTTATTATATTTATGAATCGCCCATCTGCCCAGACATCCGGCCACTCTGAGCGATGTACAGTCCAATAAAACACAAGGGGACACACACACACAGTATAAAACACAATAAAAACAGTACAAAACTTAAAAATCCTAACCCACCCCATATTCCTGCCTGAAAAGCCACGTTTTTAATGCCTGGCAGAAGCTAATCAAGGAAGGGGCATGGCGGAGGTCACTGGGGAGAGAGTTCCATAAATTGGGGGCTGCCACAGAAAAGGCCCTCCTCCTAGTCCCCACCACCCTGGTTTCTCTGGCTGATGGGACAGGGAGAAGGCCATCCGTGGCAGATCTTGTTGAGTGGCCTACTTGATGTTGCTGGAGGCACTCTCCTGACCTGAATTTGACTTTGCTTACTGGATGCAGCTCTGCTTCCTCTGAATTCACCTGATGATCTGACTTTGCTACTGCATTTTGCCTGATGTGACTTTGGCCACAGCGACTCTACCCAGTGAGAGTTTACTAATTAAGTCCACTGCTGCTCCCCCTGTTGAGTTCTGGGCCTCTGCAGAACAGATAGAATAATTGCTGGGAAACCCCGGATACATTTCTGAGGAGCCCTGAAGTCTCCCCCACACAGACAACAACTGCCTAGGGTGTGGTAGTGGTGGTCTTTCAGTGGGGGGAATGCCACTTTTGACTCTAAATCTCTTGGTCACCAAGCATCTGCTGAATTTGTGGATTACTGGCAAAATCCTGAAGGACAAAATGTTTGATCCTATTGTGCAAAAAGCAAAACAAAAAATTAAGCAAATGTGGGATTTAATATGTATTTATTTATTTATTATCTTTATATCCCACCTTTTTTTCCTGCAAGGAACCCAAGGCAGCCTACATAATCCTCCTCCTCCTCTCCATTTTATCCTCACAACAACCCTGTGAGGTAGGTTAGGCTGAGAGCCTCAGCCTACCCTACCTCACAGGGTTGTTGTGAGGATAAAATATAAGGAGGATTATGTAAGCCACTTTGGGTTCCTTGCAGGGAAAAAAAAGAAGGGATACACATATACTAAATAAATAAATAAAACAGCTTTTTTAAACCCAAGTAAAAATGGTGCCGGGTGGCAGCGCTTCGCTTTGCTGCAGGCCAGCTTCCCAGTTAAACAAATAAATAAATATATATATTTTTTAAAAGCCTTAGGAATTACAACAAAAATCACCGGGGGCAGGGAGCGGTGGAGGCCGGTGGCTGCCGTGTCGGTGGGGTGGTGTATCCACTCCGGGTTGTTGTCTGAGCTGACAAGGAGCTATCCATGGTGCTGAACCCATTTTGGCCCTAGGGTTCAGAACCATGGATGTATCCTTTAAAGTTCAGACTGAAACCCAGAGTGGACACAGTGGGTTTCAGTCTGACAACTGAGATATTTATGGCCTTTCCCACACCAGGTGGAGACCTTTTTCATTCATCCAGGCCTTTGAATCGAGACTGGGTGGGCGTTCACAGGTTTATTTTTTGATCGGGTAACCTCCCTTGTGGACTGTGGGAATGCTGTGGACATAATATATCTGGACTTCACCAAAGCTTTCGACAAAGTGCCTCATGATGATATCCTGATCAGCAAGCTAGCTAAAGTGGGCTAGATGGAACAACTATCAGGTGGATCCACAATTGGCTACAGAATCGGACTCAACGAGTGCTTATCAATGGTTCCTTCTCAAACTGGGGAGAGGTAACGAGCGGGGTACCACAGGGCTCGGTCCTGGGCCCAGTGCTCTTCAACGTTTTTATTAATGACTTGGATGAGGAGGTACAAGGAATGCTTATCAAATTTGCAGATGACACAAAGTAGGGTGGAACAGCTAATACTCTGGAAGACAGAAACAAAATTCAAAGCGACCTCGATAGGCTGGAGCGCTGGGCCGAAAACAACAGAATGAAATTTAATAGGGATAAATGCCAAGTGCTGCACCTAAGGAGAGGAAACCAAATGCAGAGTTACAGAATGGGAGACACTTGGCTCAACAAGTGAGAAGGATCTTGGAATTGTGGTAGATCACAAACTGAATATGAGCCAGCAATGCGATGTGGCTGCAAAGAAGGCAAATGCTATTTTGGGCTGCATTAATAGAAGTATAGCTTCCAAATCGCGTGAAGTGATCATTCCCCTTTACTCGGCACTGGTTAGGCCTCATCTTGAGTACTGCGTCCAGTTCTGGGCACCACACTTTAAGAAGGACGTAGACAAACTGGAGAGGGTTCAGAGGAGGGCAACAAGGATGATAAAGGGACTGGAAACAAGGCCCTATGAGGAGAGACTGAAAGAACTGGGCATGTTTAGCCTTCAGAAGAGGAGACTGAGGGGAGATATGATCGCACTCTTCCAGTACTTGAAGGGATGTCACACAGAGGAGAGCCAGGATCTCTTCTCGATCATCCCAGTTTTCAGGACACGGAATAATGGGTTCAAGTTAGAGGAACCTAGATTCCACCTAAATATCAGGAAAAATTTCCTGTCAGAACAATAAGACAATGGAGGTGGTGGGCTCTCCCAATCTGGAGGCATTCAAGGCACAGCTGGACAGCCATCTGTCAGGGATGCTTTGACCTGGATTCCTGCATTGAGCAGGGGGGTTGGACTTGATGGCCTTGTAGGCCCCTTCCAGTTCTACTTTTCTATGATTCTATGATTTATTTATTAAATCCCGGGGGTCTCCGCTGTGGTGCCCGCGGGCACCGATGTGCCCGCAGGCACTTCTCTTGGTGCCCACATTTATTTAATTAATTAATAAACCCGTGAGCGCCCCAGTCTCGATTCAAAGGCCTGGATGAATGAAAAACGGTCTCCGCCTGGTGCGGGAAAGGCCATAAATATCCAGGTGGGTGGTGAACGCGTGCCCTGGAGGATGAAAGTTTTCCCCCTCCCAGGTTAGTCTTGCATGTCTGGGGTTTCGATGCCTGTCTCTTGCCAATGCTGGAGGACCTTGTTATGCCGGGTGCTGAGACGGTTTCCTTAGCAACCTGCAAAGCTCAAGAACAGGTTGCTACCGGTTGTCATGTGAGCGGGGGAATTAATCAGACAGGTTGTAAGAATCAGGTCAGCAAAGGGCGAAGTCCAGCTCATCCCCCTAGCACCACCGGCACCACCTCAGTGCGTACACAGACACACCCCGCCTCCCTCCCCAAACCTTTGGTTGCTAATTACACAAAAGCGGGAAGGGGGGGGAAGGGAAGAGAGCATTGTGGAAAACAACTCCAAAATAATTAAATGTATAACCCTGACCTTTCACTGTCACGGCTGCCTCACCTTCTCTTTGGAGGCCTTTCTCCTTTGGAACCGGGCCCAACCCAAAATCTGCAAGCCCCGGGGCTCGACCCAGAAAGAAACCTCTGAAGAACTTGAGCGCTTCTAGCCAAAGGACACCATGAGCCAACATTTAAGGATGGAATTAAGAATAAAAACAAATCAATCATTAAATTAAAAAAAAAAACACCACACACATACACACAAGGGAGGAGGGTAAGAGAGAGAAAAGAAGTGTACAAAGATATATGAGCAGGAAAGTTATCATTGTTTCCCGAATGTAGCGCCCTCCAAATATGTTGGACTGCAGCTCCTATAATTCCTGGCCAGCATGGCCAAATATCTCCAGCCGGGATGAGAAATTCTTCCAAGCCGTCTTGAGGGGTGGACGTTGGTGTAGTGCTAAATTCTGAAGTGCAGGCAGACACCATGACAATCACATCCCCAAGGAGGGTCCAAAAATGCAGGCAGTGGTGTTGATCCGAATCAACAAACCAGTTCTAGCACTTTTCATCTCCACTGGGTGCAGGTCTTCTGCAAAGCAGATGGGTCTTAATTCAAGACCAAGTCATCCCAAGCCACCCTTAATTTGAGACCAAGGCATACTAGAACAAGCCCCCTCAAAATAAGCCATTGTGGCATAGTGGTTAGAGTGTTGGACTGCGACTCAGGAGATCCGGGTTCTAGGCACCACTTGGCCATAAAGTTCACTTGGGTGACTTTGGGCCAGTCATTAACTCTCAGCCTAACCTACCTAAATGGGATTTTGACCAAACCTTAGGAGGAAATTCCTGATGGTAAAGTAGTGATTTGATAGTGAACAAGCCTGCTTCAGAAGGTGATGGCCACCTATCAGAGTGGGTGTAGCGCAGGGTTGTTGTGAGGATAAAATGGAGAGGAGCAGGAGGATTATGTAAGCCTCCTTGAGTTCCTTGAGGAAGGAGATAAATGTAATAAATAAATAAATAAATAAATGTAAATAAAATACTTTGCATTCCAACAGGGATACCTCTTAAGAACATAAGAAGAGCCGATCAGACCAAGGGTCTATCTAGGCCAGCATTCTATTCACACAGTGACCAACCAGCTGCCCATGGGAAACCCATGAGCAGGACATGAGTGCAACAGCACCCTCCCACCCATGTTCCCCAGCAACTGGTGTACATAGGCATATTGCCTCTGAGACTGGAGGTAGCATGGAGCGAATCAGGACTGGTAGCCATGGATAGCCTCCTCCTCCAGGAATTTGTCCAATCCCCTTTGGACAAACTCTCCAAACTGGTGGCCATCACTACATCTTGTGGAAGTGAGTTCCATAGCTTAACTCTGTGCCATGTGAAGAAGGACTTACTTTTACCTGTCCTGAATCTCCCACCAATCAGCTTCATGGGAGGATGACCCCGTTGGGGTTCTAGTATTATGAGAGAGGGAGAAAAATGTCTCCCTCTCCACTTTCTCCCCACTGTGCATAATTTCGTAATTAGCTCACATAACTGCAATTATCTCACAACAATATATTGCTGCTGGGAAAATCCATCCCACTCACCCCAGCTACCATGAGGACTGCTGACAAAGATATCAGGCTCCAAAGGCTCTAGCGATTCTTCTGATGTGGAGAATACAGGCCTGTGGCTCACGCTGGCTCAGCTTGTCTGAGCGTGGAAAGCTAAGCAGGGTCAGGCCTGGTTATTACTTGGATGGGAGACCCCTCCTCTAGTTTCCTGCATTGAGCAGGGCGTTGGACTCGATAGCCTTGTAGGCTCCTTCCAACTCTATGATCTATGAATCTATGAACCCAACCAGGGGAGTCATGACATAGTCCTTGCTAAGGGGGGGGGGTGTCATTGCAAGTGGCAGAAGCAACAGGTGTGTTGGCAATCCTGACCCCCTATTTGCATCTCCCACAATGCCCGGGACGTAGCATAATTCTGGGACATTGTGCGGATGAAATTATGACTAGCGCGCACGCGCACACACACAATGGTGGAGAATATTCAGAGAAAATCCTGCAAAATGGCCTTCTTCTTCTGGCGGGGTGGGTGTGAGAAAAAGGGAAATCTCAGACATTTTCTCAGAGAGAAAAAAAGTCTTCTGAGAAATTTCGGCTCAGCTCTCGGAGAAACCAAACTTTGTCCCTTTTTTTCCCCCCGGGCACCCAATTTCACTTCCAAATGGATAGGCACCCCATCACCAGTTTTTTAATTACTATTACATTTATATCCTGTTTTATCCTCTTGCGAGGAACCCAAAGGCAGTTTGTTGTTGTTGTTGCTGAAGGGAGTGACAGAGGAGACCTATGCAGGACTAACTGAGAGGGCTTTCCTGTCTTGATGCAACTTCAGCACAACCCGGCGAGGTAGGCTGTTCCTACTTGTGTCTTTACAATGAGAATCAGGTGGACTTGTCAAAGGAATCCGGTGAGACTAGCTCTCCGAGCTATTGGTGGTAGCCGGAGAGAGGATTGGGATACAGCCAGACTGCTTTGCTCAGAATTTTTTTTGCTTTTCGAAAAGCGCTCTGGACATGTCAAATCCAGGAGCATCAATTGGCCTGCAGCTATTTAGCATCGAAGGCAATCAGCCGAAATTGGATTTGAAAGTCAGATTTGAATATCAAACAGTGGCTAATTCAGATCTAGGCGGGGGCAGAGTTGCTCCTGTTTCTGGTTGAAGTTCAGCTGCACTAATGATTCATTTGTGTCTGTGATTCAGACATGGTCCGTCCAGGGTTTATTTGGCTCCCCACACGGCTATGCCTCCCCTCCCCCAACACACCCAGCCAACGCCGGATCAGATTAGTTCTACAGCTAAATCCCATAAAAAGAAATTCTCTGAAGGTCCAGTTTTACAGTTCTTTACTCCTCCTAGTAAGTAACCATGCTTTCAGGAACAAAAACCAGAAAGTGGCTGATCTCCTTCAGTTGAGTTCAGGGTTATCACTAAAACTGACAAACTCATCGCAAAGAGAAGAAACAAACAACCCACAGCAGGAGGTGTCCAGCTCTGGTTGTTGCATCTCCAAAAGGGGTATCGTGGAGCTGGACGAGGCGCAGAAAAGATACATTACGAGGAGAGGCGAAATGTTTGCGCCCACCACAGCAACGCTGCAAGCTACCTACGATTGAAGAGGGCAACAATTGATCTGCAGTCTCTGCAGCCACGTAGCATAGCGTGGTCACGTGTGAATCGCCAAGGGGTGGTGGCGGCAATTTGCATAAAATCTGCATGTGCTAATACATATGTATAGATGCAAATTTAGACATAATTATTATACTTTAATTAGAAATACAGTAAAACATCCTACATGAAACCGCTGGGGGAGAGGTTATCCGGGGATGTGGATTAAGGTGCTATCAATATACCAAAGACACCCAGTTCTTTTTCATCTGATCCCGGTGAGGCAGTGGCAGTTCTGAATTGGTGCCTGAGCAGGGTAATGGGCTGGATGAGGGCCAAGAAACTGAAATTCAATCCAGACAAAACGGAGGTAGTGTTAGTAGGTGGTTTGTCTTCCCGGTTGAGTGGTATTCAACCTGTCCTGGAGGGGGTTGCACTCCCCATGAAAGATCAGGCATGCAACTTGGGTGTGTGTGTGTGCTCCTGGATTCATTGCTGTCTGTCCTGCTGCTAGGCCAGCAAGTGCCCCAGTCCAGGCTTGGATAGTCTCAGGAATGACAAAGAGAGAAATCAGGCCAGTCCAGGGTCATACACAAGAGTTTATTTATTTATTTATTTATTTATTATATTTATACCCCGCCTTTTTCCTGAAAGGAACCCAAGGTGGCTTACATAATCCTCCTCCTCCTCTCCATTTTATCCTCACAACAACCCTGTGAGGTAGGTTAGGCTGAGAGTCAGTGACTGGCCCAAAGTCACCCAGTGAGTTTCATGGCCGAGCGGGGACTAGAACTCGGATCTCCCGAGTCCCAGTCCAACACGGGGCGAGGTCAAAGTGGTCCAGAATTCAGTTCACAGGAGCCAGTTGAATCAAGCAAGCATCAAGGCCAGTCAGGGGGTGTCCAAAAGAGTGGCAACTGAGCCTACGCTGTTCAGAGGGATGACATATCTCAGGACTGATTCCTGCATTTGGGGGAGTTCAGGAATGGCATGGGAGGGGCCAGGTTGCTCTTCTAATGGCTCCAGATGAGGGCTGTCAGCTGAAGCCTCCAGTTCCTCACCTGGCTCTGGCTGGGGCCCATTGTGCTGGATCGCCCCTTCATCTTCATCAGATGAATCCTCCTCCAGGTAGGGCATGACACTGTCAGTTGAGGCCCAGGTAGTGCCTTTTTTCAACTCATATACCAGCTGTGACCCTATCTAGACAGAGATAGCCTGGTGCCAGTTATCCACGCTCTGGTAACCTCCCAGTTGGATTACTGCAATGTTGGATTATTGTACATGGGGCTGCCCTTGAAGATGGTTGAGAAACTGCAGTGAGTTCAGAACAGAGCTGGTAGGTTACTAACTGGGACTAGCCGATATGATCACGGGATGCCAGCACTTCGTCAGGCTGCACTGGCTTCCAGTCTGTTTCTGAGCCCAAAACAAAGTGTTGGTGTTGACCCTGAAAGCCCTAAACGACTTGGGATCAAAGTATCTAGAGGAACATCTCTTCCTGTATGTAGCTGCTCGGACACTTAGGTCATCTTCGGAGGCCCTTCCGTGGGTGCTCCCATCAAAGGAAGCTAGACGGGTGGCTTCAAGAAACAGGGCCTTCTCAGTTGTGTCACCCCATTTCTGGAACATCCTCCCCAAAGAGGTTCGCCTGGCACTTACGTCACTATCTTTTCTGCACCAAAGGCCTTTCTTTTCTCCCAGGCATTTTAGAGATCAAATTCTAGACTGTTATGGCTGTTTTCTTGAGTCTTGTGCTGTTTGTTGTATTGTATTCTTTTAAATGTTTGCATGATATTCTACATTTTTAACTGGTTGCATGGCACTTCAGTCTTTTAACTGTTCGTAATCTGCCCACAGGACAGAGGCTGTGTTATGGGGCAGCCCACTAGGGCTGGAGCCCCGAATCTTTCACTTGGAGCCCCGAATCTCTGGCAGGCCATCTGCCCCACCACCCTGCTATCCGTGGACACTTGCTGAAAGAAAGAGCCCTGATGATCTCTGTTGCATCTGATCCTGCTGGATTATCTGGCTTTTGGCCTGCATGTGCTTCCCCTCCGGCTGCCCCCCTCCCTTGAATCTCTCTGCCTGAGGGTTTCCCCCTGAAACCAAATGCCCTCCTCTCCCCTGTCCATCCATCCCTTTTTACAAACAGGGGTGTCCTTAGGAGACAGGGTCCTTTAAAGACACACACAGAGAAAGACTTAGAGCAAATGCAGATGTGTGTGTGTTTTGTCCTGTGGGCCTGAGCCCCGGATCTTTTCAGTACCTTGCACTGCCCCTGCCAGAGAACATTGGATATTGGGCGGACTGAAAATAGAATAAATAAAAATAAATACATACATAAATCTCCACATAATGTGGAGGACAGAGACCGGGTGACCTGTGTGCACATCTGTTCAGTCAGCTGCCCGGGTGGATGGGCAACACTTCTTATGGTTCTTTGTGGTTCTGAGGTTCCCAAAGTCTGGGCTAAAGTGTTCAGGGCTTTTTAGTTTAGAAGAAAAAAAATGAGAGAAAGGGAGGGGACACCTTAGAGCAGTGTTCTCCAATCTTGGGTCCCAGATGTTTTTGGCCTACAACTCCCAGCATGCCCCAGCCAGCCTTAAAAACAATGCACAGTGTGGAGAAAGTGGATCAAGATACGTGTTTTTCTCCCCCTTTCATAATACTAGAACCTCAAATGGGGTCAAGCCCATGAATCTGATTCTTGGGAGATCCAGGATAGATGAAAGGAAATCCTTCTTTGCACAGTGCAGAGTTGAACTATAGAATTCACTTCCATAAGGAGTGATGGCCATCAATTTGGACGTCTTTAAAAGGGGATTGTTCAAATTCATGGAGGAGAAGGCTCTCCATGGCTACTAGTCCTGATTGGCTATATGCTACCTCCAGGATCAGAGGCAGTCTGCCTGTGTACACCAGTTGCTGGGGAACATGGGTGGGAGGGTGCTCTTGCACTCATGCCCTGCTTGTGGGTTTCCCGTGGGTTTCCCGTGGGCAGCTGGTTGGCCACTGTGTGAACAGAATGCTGGACGAGATGGACCCTTGGTCTGATCCAGCAGAGCTCTTCTGATGTTCTTATATTTGACCAATGGCATGATTAGTTATACTTAGAAGATGTTTTTCTCACAATAGTAGAACCCAAAGGGGTCATCCCATGAAGCTGAAAAATGGGAAGTTCAGGACAGATGAAAGGAAGGCCTCTGTCACACCGTGCATCGTTGACATGACATTCTCTGCTAGGAAATGTGGTGTCTCTTCCCTCCAGATATGTGCAACTTTGTCCCCTTACTGATACTTCCATGTTACAACAACTTCATCAGCTGCTGGTGTTTCCAGACACAATTCAAAGTGCTGGTTGTGACCCAAAAAGTCCTATACAACTACAAAGTGAGCTGTAAGAGTGTATTCTTCTATTTGAGCTTGCCCAGGAGTTCAGATCTTCTGAAGAGGCCCTTCTTTCTGTCCTGCCAATAGGAAGGACATTTGGATTTGGTAGGAACCTGAGAGAGGGCGGCTTCTCTGCAGCTGCTCCCAGGCTCTGGAGCTCCTTGCCAAGGGAGGCCCGTCTAGTCCCATCTCTGATGAGCTTCTGCCAGCAGGTGAGGATAACTCCTTATTCTGACAAGCCTTTGGTCCCGTAAGTTGGCCAATTTTGTAAGTATATGCTGTAGCTAGTTTAACTAAGCCTTCCCCAGCCAGATGTTTTGGACTACAACTCCCATCATTCCCGACTATGGATCATTCTGGCTGGGGCAGATAGGAGTTGTAGTCCAAACCTTCTGACAGGCACCAGGTTGGAGAAGCCTGGTTTACCTGGCTGTTCTAATTTTATCAGTTTCATTAATGTGTTTGACCTGCCTTTTTTTGTTCTTGTTTTGCTTTGTATCGTTTACTTTTTGCTTTGTATTTTATTGCCACTAGCTGCCTCTGTTTTGTGAACCGCCCAGAGAGCTTTGGCTGATGGGCAATCTAGAAATGTAAATAAATAAAATGGAGTACCATTTGGTGGAAAGGCCGGAAAGAAATTTAAGAAAGAACAAAACAACCCTGTGAGGTTGAGAGAAGGCATGGAGTTGACCAGCCCAAAGGCACCCAGTGAGCTTTGTGGCCAAATGTGGATTTGAACCCAGATCTCCATAGTCCTCGTCCAACTCTCTAACTGCTACACCACACTAGTCCTCATTGTGCAAATTAAAGATAATTCCACCCCACCCCACCCCACCCCACCCCCTTCCTACTCGTGAGCGGTTCCCAAAACCAGCATTTAGATTTTCCACATCTCCACATTGAACTGTTGGCTTTTTAAAAAGTCTTTGCTACTGCCACCCCTCAAGTTACTACAGCACGTGGAAAATACTCTCCGGAAGGCAAGAAAGGTCCCCTTTTGTGTCACTTTTGCAATAGCGCAGCCCCTGTGGCCGGAAAATACGCTGCCCCTTAAAAACTGGACTTCCTGCAACACAGAGGATCGTGTGCCAGAAATGTAGCTACAAAGTTAGGACTCATTTATTGATTTTCATTTTATTTTTAATTCTTGTGCATGGAACACAAGAATTTTGTGCAGGAAACCCTCCCCAGCTCCAGCGGTGGTGCATTCAGCAAAGGCTCTCTCGCTCGCATCTCCTCCTTCTTCTCACTTCCTCTGCTGTTACTATAGAGACGCTAATATTGCTATTAGAAGTGTTTACAAGACAGGCCGTAGAGAGACAGATGGTGGCCTCCAACCCACCTGAACCGGAGTTTCATGTTTTCCCCGTCCAGGCTGGGATTTGGAGCTTGGCGGGGATTAGAAAGGAGGGTTAAAATTTACACATCTGTTGTGGCTCCGAAACCTGAGCTTTCCGTCCAGGTTGGAAAGGATTAACTGCCCCCAGCGTCGCCAAGGCCTCACATGTCGACGCAGCCATGGGAACACCCGTCCTCGGCTGCTGGGGAGTCGGTTGCCTGCGCTGGGAGCTGCACACGCAGACTTTTTGTGAAGCTCAGACCCGTGGGTGCGCATGCTTGGGTTCCCCTTGGTTTGACTCCCATTGGGGGTACGGATGTGCAGGAGCACGGATGGAAAGAGGGGGAGGCGAATTGTTTGATCATTCATTGAGCCCAACAGGAAGGAGGAAGGAAATTGAGCTAAATAGGAAGGAAATCAAATTAAATAGGGAGGAAGGGAGGAAATAGCAAGGTAGATCATTAGGAAGGAAACAGAGTTAAATGGGAAAGAAGGAGTTAGGAAGGGAGGGAATCAAATTAAATAGGAAGGGATTAGGAAGGAAGGAAGGAAGGAAGGAAGGAAAGTAGATCATCAGGAAGAAAATGAAGTTAAATCTGAAGAACGGGAGGAAATTAGGACGGAAGGAAGGAAAGGAAGAAGGAGATCAAGTTAAATAGGAAGGGAGGAAAGGACAGAAGTCAAATTAAAAAGGAAAGAAGATAATTAGGAAAGAATTCAAGTTAAATACAAAGGACAGGAGGAAATGAGGAAGGAAGGAAAGGAGGAAGGAGATCAAGTTTAGGAAGGAAGGAAGGAAGGAAGGAATTAGGAAGGATGAAGGAAATCAAATTAAGTAGGAAGAAAGGAATTAGGAAGGATGGAAAGGAGGAAATCACATTAAATAAGGAGGGAGGAGATCAGGAAGGGAGGGAGGGAATCAAGGAAGGAAAGAAATCAAGTTAAATAGGAAGGAAGATAATTAGGAAGGAAATCAAGTTAAATATGAACGACAGGAAGAAATTAGAAAGGAGGGAAAGGAAGAAGGAAATCAAGTTAAATAGGACGGGAGGAAAGAGATCAAGTTAAATGGGAAGGAAGGAATTAGGAGGGGAGGGAGGAAATCAAATTAAACAGGAAGGAAGATAATTAGGAAGGAGATCAAGTTAAACAGGAAGGGAGGGAGGAAATTAGGAAAGGAAGAAATCAAGCAAAAAGGAAGGAAGTTAAGGAAGGAATTAACTGTCATGAAAGTGAGTATGGCCATGTATGAAGTGCGAGGTATACAGGACTACCACCACAAGCTCTACGCTTCCACCAGTTTGAAAGTATTCTTGGTCTGTGTCCTCACACGATGCTGTCAGAGGGGTGGACAGCGCTTATCTTCTACTAAGGGCGGTGCTGAGCCTTGTGCGGTTGTGCGTCTCTTGGATCCCAGCCGTCTACCCTGGAAAGAAGCCCCGCTCCTTAATCCTAAGCCTGTGGAGGCGGGTTGCAGTTACTGGGGGGGGGGGGAGGAAAGCACTCTGTACATGCTCAGAGGGCTTTTCCTTCATGATATAATATGACCTTGTGTCTCTTCTTAAAGAGGAGTCTCTTTCTTCATGATATAAGATGACCTTGCTTCTCTTCTGACAGAAGGGGGCAGCGTGAACGATAGAAGGGGCAGTGCTAAATATGTAATCTCATTATCTTGGTTTATGTCCCACTTTCCAGTTTCTACATTTCATAAACAGAGCAGCTAATGATAGTTAAAACAATCCATCACAAAATGCAGCTTTGAGATTGTTAAAATCACAGGGAAACATCACAGCAACAACAACATAAACAAGAGGCATTGATCTGGCACAGTCGCCTGCTGGAACAGAGATCTCTTCATCTGCCAGCCTAAATGCAAATGGAGATAGAGTTTGGTGGATCTTCTCAAGGAGGGTACAACACAATCTATCCCTCTTCAAGGACAAGGACCTTGGCTAGGTGGCGGAGCTCCTGATTTGCATGCAACAGATCCCAAGTTCAGTCCCCAGTCCCCACAATCTCTAGGTAGGGCTGGGAAAGAGCCCCTGTCTGAAACCCTAGAGAGCCACTGCCAATCAATGACTGGGTTCAGACAACATGATAACCCACATGTGAGGGTTGAGTGTGGGTTGCCATTGAACTGTGGGTTGTTACTGAAATGTGGGTTATCATGTTGTCTGAACCCAGCTGCGCTAACAAGCCATGGCTTGTTAACCACGAACAACCCATGTAGAAAACCCACGGTGTGTTACTGGGTTGTGAACTGTGTCAGTCATCATGCTGTCTGAACCCAGTGTGGACAATCCTGAGCTAGATGGACCAAGGGTTTGATTCTGTGACTGGGTTCAGGCAACACAATAACCTACACTCAAGGGTTGAGTATGGGTTGAGTGTGGGTTGTCGTTGAACCATGGGTGGTGGTTGAAATGTGGTTCATCGTGTTGTCTGAACCCATCCGATATAACAAACCATGGCGAACAATTCAGAGTCCACAACCCAGCAACAAACCAGGGGTTCCCTTCGTAGGTTGTTCATGGTTAACAAGCCATGGCTTGTTAGCACAGTTAGGTTCAGGCAACATGATAACCTGCACTCAAGGGTTGAGCTGTGGCTTGTCATGTGAACTATGGGTTGGTGTTGAAACGTGGGTTACCAGTGTTGTCTGAACCCAGCCAACAAAACCATGGTGAACAATTCACACTCCACAACCCAACAACAAGCCATGGGTTCTCTTCGTGGGTTGTTCATGGTTAACAAGCCATGAGCCCATGGCTTGTTAACACAGCTGGGTTCAGGCAACACGATAACCCATGTTTCAACAATGACACACACTCAACCCTTGAATGTGGGTTATCATGTTGCCTGGACCCAGTCATTATAAGGCAGCTTCCTAAGTCCTGAAGGCCTCATCTCTCACCTCTGACAGTTACTGGGATGTGGTTAAAGGAGAAGGGGTGCCATTGCAGGGCAAAGACTAGCAAGGTAATTTTTTTAAAAAAACTGGCTTTCCAGGAAGGAAGGTGTCAAAGAAGAACATTTAAACCTGGCTCAGACGTACAGGTTTTCCTGCCTGTTCATTCCCTGCTTGAAAACCCCATCAACCGGAAACACTCTTCCTGAGTGGCAGAAACGCCACCCCCGAGGCATGGTGGCGGTAGCAAACAGTGTTTCCCCATCTGCTGCTACAGCCCAAAACTGGTGTGTGTGTGTGTGTGTGTGTGTGTGTGACTGTGTGTGTGTGTGTGTGTGTGTGGACAATCACTTAGGCCAGCCTTACTCTCATCCTTGTACCCTCCAGATAGGGATGCCAGAGAAGTCCACAATGGATTAAAATGAGTTTGGATTTCTATATATCCAACCTGTGGATTCTGGCTTCTCCCAAGGCATGCAGATTCCATGGACTTGCGGACCAGGCTTTCACTGGGGGAGGCAGATTTGTGCTAATTTGCATTAGCAAGTGTGCATTCATGTTGATGCGCACCCATGCAATTGTACGCATTGGCACCGATTCACTAATGCGTATCTGTGCAAGTGTACGTTGGCACAAGTAGAATGAAATTCTGGTTTTAAAAAAAAATCTGATTCCATCCAATGAATGGATGCTGGAATGAAAGACACCTGACAATTCATGAAATGCAGACGGAACGGATTTACCAAAATCCATATATCCCTACCTCCAGTGGAGGGTGGTGGCTCCAGTGTCAGCGGGCGGGGCTGTGTATCCACTCCGGATTCTACTGGAACTGTTAAGAACCTATCCATGGTGCCAAACCTATTTTGGGGACAGGGTTCAGCACCATGGACAGCTCCTTAAAAGTTTGGCGTGAAATCCAGCGCATATACGCAGCTCCGCTGACATTTGGAGCCACCAGCCTCCACCACCTACCTCTGGGTATGTCAGACTACAACTCACATCACCCCCAGCCAGCCATGCTGGCTGGGGGATGATGTAAGTTGTAGTCTGACACATCCAGGGGGCACCAGGTTGGGGAAGGCATATTTTCGGCCCTCTTCCCAAGAAGGCAGTTTTCTGATCTGGGAGCAAGATGACAATGCTGTTGTGTTGCTGTTGCATCATGTTGAGCAGACGGATATTTCCACCTCCAGGTGTGCACACAGAGGCTTCCTTTTAGGGGCCACTAACAGCTAGAAGGTACTTGCTTTGATGAGCGTTGGAGGCTTTTGATGGCTGGTGGCTTTTAGCTGTCGGACGTGCCTCACCGACACAGGGAAGGGGCACTGAAAGGTTTGGATGTTGCCAGTGGAGGAGGCAGCAGTCAGAGTTGTTGCAGGTAGAGTGGCCACGTGTGCATATTTTACAGAGGTCAATCCTTTATTGGAAGAGTTGTCAGGTCAGGAGATGGTCCTCTAATTTGAAGGTGCCCTCTGTTTGAAGGGCTGTCCAATCCAAGTCCAGTTTGAAGATCAAGCACCACCAGAAGGGAGAGCAACAGGTGCTGCTACCTGTGGATGGGCCTTGAAGTTGCACATCCACAGGTAGCAGGACCTGCCTGGACAGCAGAAGACTTGTCCTGCTTTGGCTGAAGCAGGCTCTGAGTGAAGGGGCTGTCCAAAAAGCAAGGTAACAAAACAGGCAAATGTACAAGCACATAGGTTTCAGTCCAGTGGGGATCAGGCTGAGACAGGGTTGCCCAAGGTAGCAGGCAGGAGTCAAAGCACAGTTAAGCAGTCAGATACATTGGATCAGGCTAAAGTAGGAGTGGTCAGGATAGCAGGCAAAGGTCAAAACACAGTCAGATACCGCACAGGGCGTCAGGAGCACAGGGCGTCAGGAGCACAGGGCGTCAGGAGCACAGGGCGTCAGGAGCACAGGGCGTCAGGAGCACAGGGCGTCAGGAGCACAGGGCGTCAGGAGCACAGGGCGTCAGGAGCACAGGGCGTCAGGAGCACAGGGCGTCAGGAGCACAGGGCGTCAGGAGCACAGGGCGTCAGGAGCACAGGGCGTCAGGAGCAAACAACAAGGTCCCAGCCAATGGAGCTGAAAGAACAGTGTTGTTTCCAGCACTGGCTAGGCAGACACTGAAGGTTTTTATCTCCAGAGCCTGTTAAGCCCCACCCAGGGCTCAGCTGCAACATATTAGAGCTCTTTGGCCAGATACCTACTCATGAGGAGTCACTTTCTCCTGAGCAGACCTTCTTTGCAAGCGAGCACTCCTTCCCATGGTAGCCCTACTGGCCTACCACTTGAGGCAACAATGCTCCTGAGAGCCAGGGGGTTGTTCATCCTCTGTCTCAGAGGCAGAGTCCCCTCTCCCTGAGAAGGATGGTCCTGCAGCCATCTCTCCTGAGGGCCCAGGCTCTTCCTGGATGGTGACAGTGGCTGATCTGGGGTGCTCTCAGTTTCTGGAAGCTACTGCGGGGCAGCAGTTAGGACTGCGGCAGAGCCGGGTTCAAATCCTCCACTCGACTACGAAGTTCCCTGGGAAAACTTGGGCAGCTGGTGCCTAGCTCTCAACCTAACCTACCTCACAGGGTTGTTTTTTTAAAGAAGGAAAACAGGCTGCCTGCCAGCCACACCCTCTTCCACAATATTCCATTCTTCCCCACCCCCCTGCTCCCCAAAGTCAGCCAGCACAGCATTCCATGGCCAGTGAGAATGCTCAGCCCCCACTGAGCAGTTTGAGGTTATAATGATCATAAATGTGGATATGATTGTCATAAATAAAAGCACACCATTTGGGAATCACAGCTGAACTGAGGCAAGTCATAGAAGGAGAAAGGAAAAAGAAAGAAAGGAAAAAAGGGAGAGAATGGGGACCTGCTGACTCCCCACCACCTGGATCCCTTGTTCCCCAGCCGACCGTGCCACGTGGTCTTCGGAGTCGATGGAGCCGGGAGAGGGTCTTCGTCCAGGTGAGCTGCAAAAACAAAAAAACAAAGAGCACCTTTTAAATTCCCAGGGTATGGTCTAAAGCAGGGCCGGTGCAAGGCAGTTTGGTGCCCTAGGCAAGATCAGATATTTAGCGCCCCCCCCCTTCCCACTTGAGCCCTCCCTCCCTCCAGCCCTATGCCCATTATGAAATAAAAGTCAATTGGCAAAACCTAAAAAAATTATTATTATAAACACAAACATACATAAAATTCAACCCAGCCCAGGAAGGAAGGAAGGAAGGAAGGGAAGAAAGAAAGAAAGAAAGAAAGAAAGTTGGCTGCCTGCTCCGCGCCGGTGGAAAGCTCTTATTATTATACGCATTTTAGCGCTGTATTTTTTCCCCAAGGCGTTTCTGGCGCCCCCTTTAGCCCTGCGCCCTAGGCAGCTGCCTAGTTGGCCTAATGGTAGCACCGGCCCTGGTCTAAAGCAGTGTTCTCCAACCTTGGGTCCCCAGATGTTTTTGGCCGGCAACTCCCAGCATGCCCCAGCCAGCATAGCTGGCTGGGGCATGCTGGGAGTTGTCGGCCAAAAACATCTGGGGACCCAAGGTTGGAGAACACCTGGTCTAAAGGCACATGAGGCAGCCACCATGCTAAAGCTAAAGCAGGTCTGGGTCTGGTCAGTGCTTGGAGGGGAGGCCATCTGGGGACCACATGTAGCCACCTTGATTTCTACAGTGGAAGAAAGGTGGTGGGATATAAATGTAACAATGTAAATTGAACCCTGGGGGGAAGCCGATAGGAGCTGGGAAAGCATCCAGGTTGGGTTGAATCATCCCTAGGGGATGAAAATGAAAACGTTTCCGATTATTGCCCAAATGTAGAAGGGGAGGAAACAGGCCATGAGCGTACGGGTGAAACACGATAGCCAAACAAAGAGGCCTAAGTGCCATAGCAGAAGATGCAGATGCCAGAGACATCTGGGGAGGGACACCGTGTATCGGTGTTCCTGTACAAATGCTAGACGCCTCCGAGGCCAAAATTGGAGAGTTGGAGTGCCTGGTTTTAAAGGAGAACCTAGATATAGTGGGCATTATGGAAACCTGGTGGAATGGAGAGAACCAGTGAGATGCGGTCATCTCTGGACACAGGCTCTATAGCAGGGCTCTCCAACCTTGGGTCCCCAGATGTTGCTGGACTACAGCTCCCAGAATCCCTTGCCATTAGCCACTAGCTGGCTGGGTAATGCTGGGAGCTGTAGGCCAGGAACATCTGGGGACCCAAGGCTGGAGAGCCCTGCTCTATTAGGAAGGACTGGAAAGGGCATACTGGAGGAGGTGTCACTCTGTACGTCAAAGAGGGCATAGTGTTAAACAACCTGGGGAACCTCAAACGGGGTAGACTCCTCCATAGAATTGCTGTGGGTGACAATACCAAGCCCCCAAAGTAATGTTGTGCTAGGGACATGCTCTTGTCCCCCCTGACCAAAAATGCTCAGGATGATCTTGAGGTGGAGAATGAAACAGGGAGGCATCCGAATGAGGAAGTGTTGTAGTAATGGGTGAGGTTGGATAGACTGGTAATTGAAATGCATGTTCTGGTCATGATGAAGAGGTAAAGTTTCTCCGTTCCCTAAACAATTGTGCCCTAGAACAGTCGGTCCTGGAACCAACCAGAGGGACTGGTGACCCTGGACTTAATCCTAAGTGGTGCCCAGGACCTGGTGCTATTGAACTTACTGGGAACAGTGAACATGGTGTTATCAAATTTAATTTGTATGTAAGTGGGAAATTGCCACGGAAGTCCAACACAGTCAGATTTGACTTCAACTTTGACTTCAAAGAGCCAGTGTGGCGTAGTGGTGAGAGTGTTGGACTGGGACTCAGGAGATCCGGGTTCTAGTCCCCACTCTGCCATGAAACTCACTGGGTGACTTTGGGCCAGTCACTGACTCTCAGCCTAACCTACCTCACAGGGTTGTTGTGAGGATAAAACGGAGAGGAGGAGGAGGATTATGTAAGCCGCCTTGGGTTCCTTGCAGGAGAAAAGGTGGGGTATATAAATCTAATAAATAAATAAATAAAATAAAAGAGTCAAGAAAAAGAGTTTAAGAAACTTCTTAAAAATGAGGGAACTGGTAAAAGGAAGTTGAAAGGGAGTGTCAAGAGACTGAAATCTCTCCAGAACACTTGGTGGTCAGGAACAAGGAGGTAGAGCCAGTGGAGGCTGGTGGCTCCCCCAAGTCAATGGGGCTGTATATCCACTCCCGATTTTACTCCGAACTTTTAAAGAGCTATCCATGGTGCCAAACCTATTCAGGGGATAGGGTTCAGCACCATGGATAGCTTAAAGGAGCTGAAATCTGGAGTGGATACACAGCCCTGCCTCTACTGGCCAGGTGTTACTCAAAACCATATTAATTGAAGCTCAGCTAGAATATATATATATTGCAGGTCAGAAACGGCAATACAAAGTCCAAGAGACCACCAGCATGATTAAAAAGCAATGTCAAGGAAGCTATGAGAGATAAGAAGGCTTCCTTCAGAAAATGGAGATCTTGCCCAAATGAGGAGAACAAAAAGGAGCACAAACAAAATGCAAGCAGACAAAGGCCAAAAAAGGGGGATTTTGAGAAGCATATCACTAATAACCTTATGACCATTCTTTAAATGCATCACAAGCAGGAAACCGGCTAGGGAGACAGCTGGGCCATTTGGTGACTAGGGTGTTAAAGGAGCACTAAAGGAGGATAAGGAGATTGCAGAGAAGCTGAATGAATTATGTGTGTCTGTTTTCACTGCCGAAGATGTAAGAGAGATATCCATGTCTGAACTGATATTTTCAGGAAGGAAGTCTGAGGAACCGAGGCACATAGTGGTGATGAATTTCTAGACCTTCTTGACAAATTGAAAGTTAATAAATCACCGGGCCCAGATGGTATCCATCCTAGAGTTCTTAAAGAACTCAAAATGTGAAATTGCTGATCGGCTGACAAAAGTATGTAACACGTCCCTAAGATCAACCTCTATACCAGAGGGCTGGAGAATGGCCAATGTAACACCAATTTTTAAGGAAGGATCAAAGGGAAGGTCGAGGAAATTATAGGCTGGTTAGCTAAATGTTTGTTCTGGGTAAACTTGGTGGAAAACATGATTAAAGATACAATTATCAAGCGTAATGAAGGACAAATCTTGCTGAAGAAGAATCAACATGGCTTCTGCAAAGGCAAGTCCTATCTCACTAACCTTTCAGAGTTCTCTGAGAGTGTCAATAAACATATGGACAGGGGTGATCTGGTAGACATTGTTTACTTTCAAAAGGCTTTTGACAAAGTCCCTCACCAAAGACTCCTGAGCAAACTTAGAAGTTATGGGATAAGAGGAGAAGTCCTCTTATGGATCGGTAACTGGTTCAAAACAGAAGTAGGAACCAATGGTCAATTCTCCCAATGGAGGGATGTAGACAGTGGGGTCCCACAGGGATCTGTATTGGGACCGATGCTTTTCAACTTGTTCATAAATGATGTGAAATAAGGAGTGAGCAGGGAGGTGGCCAAGTTTCCTGATGACACCAAATTATTTAGGGTGCAGGGAGAGGGACTGTGAAGGGCTCCAAAGGGATGTCTCGAAACTGGGAGAACGGGCATCAAAATGACAAGTGTGATTCAGTGTAAGCAAGTGATGTATGTGATGTATGTTGGGCAAAAACCCCAACTTCACACATAAGCTGATGGGAAGTGGTGACCGACCAAGAAAGAGATCTTGGGGTTGCAGTGGACAGCTCGATGAAAATGTCGACCCAGCGTACAGCTGCTGTGAAAAAGGCAGACTCCACGTTAGGCAGAATTAGGAAGGGAATTGAAAATAAAACTGCCAAGATCATACTGCCTTTATACAAATCTATGGTGTGACCACACTTAGAATACTGTGTACAGTTCTGGTTACTGCACCTTAAAAAGGATATTGTAGAGTTGGAAAAAGTGCAGAAAGGGGCAACTCAAATGATCAAGGGGCTAGAGCAATTCCCCTATCAGGAAAGGTTACAACATCTGGGACTGTTTAGCCTAGGAAAAAGGTGAGTATGGGGGGACATTTTCCAAAGGGTTGCCATATTAGCCTATTTCAGCAAAAACAACAGAGTCTTGTGGCACCTTAAAGACTATCAAATTTATTCTGGTAGTGTTTAAATATATATATATATATATATATATATATATACAGTACGGAGAAAAAGGATAGGGAAAACTTTTTCTCCCTCTCTCTAATACTAGAACCCAAAGGGGTCACCCCAGGAAGCTGATTTGATGGGATATTCAGGAGAGATAAAAGGAAGTCCTTCTTCACACAGCGCAGAGTTAAACTATGGAACTCGCTGCCACAAGATAAACTGATGGCCACCAATGTGGATTGCTTTAAAAAGGGATTGGACATATTCATGGAGGATTCTAACCATGGCTACTAGTTGTGATGGCTATATATTACCTCCAGCATCGAAGCAGTATGTCTCTCAATACCAGTTGCTGGGGAACACAAGCAAGAGGGTTTTATTGTGCTCATGTACTGCTTGGGAACTTCCTTATGTTGAGAGAGAGAGAGAGAGAGAGAGAGAGATGCAGGAGATAAGGGGAGAGAGAGAGAGAGAGAGAGAGAGAGAGAGAGAGAACATGCAATATATAAATGGACAGATAGTCACAGAGAGAAAATGCAATAGATACCTGAACAGACACGCACAGAGAAACATGCAGCAGATAAGGAAAGAGAGATAAAATGCAGTATATAAATGGACAGACAGACACAGAGAGAAACATGCAATAGATACATGGATAGGCAGGGGGAGAGAGGAACATGCAATGGATAGATGAATAAACACATGCAGAGAGAAATATGCAATGGATATATGGATAGACACACAGAGAGAAAAGCATGCCATATATAAATAGACAGATGCAATGAGAAACATGCAAGAGAGAGATGGATAGACAGGGAGAGAAAGAATCATGCAATAGAGATATGGGCACACACAAACAGGGAAAACATGCAATAGATAAGTGGGTAAACAGAGAAAGAGAAACATGCAATAGATAGACGGACAGGGAGAGAGGGTGCTTGTGCTAATCCAAAGTTTACTAAGTGGCACAGGTGAGCGGAGCGATAGTTAAACGCATAGTTAACTATGGTACTCACTTCCACAAGATGTGATGGCCACCAATTTGGACGGCTTTAAAGGGGGGTTGGATAAATTCACGGAGGAGAAGGCTATCCATGGCTAATGGTCCTGAGCTACTTATAGATTTCATATATCATAGAGTTGGAAGGAGCCTAGAAGGCTATCAAGTCCAACCCCCTGCTCAATGCAGGAAACTAGAGGAGGGGGTCTCCCATCCAAGTAATAACCAGGCCTGACCCTGCTTAGCTTTCCACACTCACTCAGACAAGCTGAGCCAGCGTGAGCCACAGGCCTGTATTTCCAGTATCAGAGGCAGGCAGCATGCCTGTGTGTACACCAGTTGCTGGGGAACATGGGCAGGAGGGTGCTGCTGCACTCCTGTCCTGCTTGTGGGTTTCCCGTGGGCAGCTGGTTGGCCACTGTGTGAGCAGAATGCTGGACTGGATGCGCCCTGGCCCCTGGGTCCGACCCAGCAGGGCGCTTCCGCTTTTCTTCTTACTCGTCACGAGGGATGCGGGAGCGCTGCGGCTTGCCTCCGGCGATCTTTCTTTCCCCGCGGCTCCCCACCCTTCCCACGGCTCTCCAACTTCGCCCAACCTGTTGCTAGCTGCTGCCTCTCCTCCTTCCTCCTTTCACCCAGGATGGGAGGAGACTCTTATTCTGAAATCGAGGCTACTATCTATGATGTAATCGGTGCCTTTGCCATAATACGAGCGAAGGGGGGTGGGGGTGGGGGTGCAAGAAACTTATTGGTTGCGTTAAAAGGGGGGGAGGGGGGAAAAAACTAGCCACCAAAGGCTCCTGGAGCCCCTCCCCATCACCTCTCTAGTAGTCTATAAAAAGGGAGTCCCAGAGCCCAGGCTGATTTCTGGAGATCCGGATGGCCAAAACACAGAACAAACCCTGACTTTTGAGAGACAGGTGAGGTCTCCATTTCGGTCTCTTTTTTCCCCTCTCTCTTACCCCCCACCCCTCTAAAGGCAGGGTGTGGGGCCTGGGAGGAAGGTGGGGGGGAGGAAAAGGAGGGTACATCTACCTGTCTGATTCCCCTTCTCCAAGGCAACCAGAGGAAATTGTGGTCCTTTTGGGCAGGGCTGTTGGTGGGCAGACTTCAGGTTTGCAGGATCTTTCTTTCTTTCTTTCTTCCTTCCTTCCTTCCTTCCTTCCGCTCCGCCGCCGCCGCCTCCTCCTCCTCCTCCTCCTCCTCCCCCTTCTTCTTCTTCTTCTTCTTCTTCTTCTTCTTCTTTGCTAGAGCCTGGAGATCCACCAACCAGAGGTTGGTGCAAAAAAGGGGGGATCCACTTAGAATTCAAGCATTTAGAGGATCCACTTGGAATTCAGGCATTTAGGGGATCCACTTGGAATTCAAGCCTTTAGGGTAACCGCTTAGAATTCAGGCATTTAGAGCAGCCTCCCACAACCTGGTGCTCTCCAGATGTACTGGGCTACAACTCCCAGTATCCCCCAGCCAGCCAGGGATTCTGGGAGTTGTAGTCCAACACATCTGGAGGGCACCAGGTTGGGGAAAGCTGATTTAGGGGGCTGAAGGAGGTGGCCGGGATGGGGGGAGGAAATTTTGTGGCTGCTCCAGCTGGGGAGTCAGACCTCCTGGTCCATCTACTGCAGAGAGATCACCCAAAGATCTCTCAGTAGATTCCAGTCTTACCTTCTGCACCCTCCCTACTCTGCCCATCTCAGCTCTGTGAGACTGTCCTCTTTGGGCAAGCAAAGTAACTCTGCCTTCCTCCTTCACGGTCTCTCTCTCTCTCTTCCTTTTGTCTTGTCCATGTAACTTAGGCTGCAAGCTCTTCTCTGGTCCAGGTGTAGTTGGGGGTCTGGGGTCGGTTGGTGCCTTGACTCTGGTCTTAGATTGCTTGGTGCACAATCCCTGCTAGTGACTTCTCCTAGTATCTGATCTGTCGTTATTATTATTATTATTATTATTATTATTATTATTATTATTATTATTAGAAATCAGAGTGGGAGAAGGGATTGGAGCAATCCACTTCACCTCTGCTTGCTTTCCTGGGAGTAGAAATGTGAAGACAGGCAGTATGCCTCTGTACACCAGTTGCTGGGGAACATGGGCAGGAGGGTGCTGTTGCACTCATGTCCTGCACGTGGGTTTCCCCGTGAGCAGCTGGCTGGCCACTGTGTGAACAGAAGGCTGGGCTAGATGAACCCTGGGTCTGATCCAGCAGGGCTCTTCTTATGTACTTAAGACATGGGGGGAAACTGGAAAAAAATCAGGGGGAAAACCCATTCCCCCCCCCGAAAAAACACCCCCACCACCCCCAAATGTGTTATTTTCTGAATTTTTCCAGGCCTTCAGATCTCTACCTGGGAGACCAGGAGCTGCCCCATTATTGTGGTTATTTTTAAAACAGCTTCATGAAATCAAACGTTCAGCCCCATCTTTGACTGCAGTTTTTTGCCCGACCTGGTCCCTGCCAGATTTTCTGGGCGCCCCAGAAAGTATGGCCAATGGAGTGGTGGGAGGCTTAGACCAGGGGTGGGCTAGAAAGTAGCTCTCCAGAAGTTGTGGACTTCAGTTCCTGGCTTTCCTGGCCATCGGCCATGCTGCCAGGGGCTTCTGGGCACTGAAGTCCCAAACATCTGGAGGACACAGTTGAAGTCCAAAACATCTGGAGGTTGGAGAAGGCTGGGGTAGACACAATACTGAGAGAGAATCACAGAGTTGGAAGGGACCGCGGAGATAATCTAGTCCAAAGCCCTGTGGATATACCTTCTGCCCACCCCTGAGATCACAGGAGACACCGCTCAGGAATGCTGGGAGCTGAAATTCAAGATATCTGGACATCTACTTTCTGCCACCTGTGGTCTAAAATATCGGGGTGGGGGAAGCTGTTCTACTGCAACTAAACTCTAAGAACAAGTGACTGGGTGGAACACCCCTTCCGCTGCACCTTACTTTCTCTTCCACGTTCCTCCAGTCCTGCTATAGCAGTGTTCTCCAACCTTGGGTCCCCAGAGGTTTTTGGGAGTTG
Organism: Shinisaurus crocodilurus; assembly: GCA_021292165.1. Taxonomy (NCBI): domain Eukaryota; kingdom Metazoa; phylum Chordata; class Lepidosauria; order Squamata; family Shinisauridae; genus Shinisaurus; species Shinisaurus crocodilurus. The sequence continues at coordinate 87,204,353 of CM037882.1, read as the reverse complement.
TAGGCCAAAAACCTCTGGGGACCCAAGGTTGGAGAACACTGTGCTATAGCATCCTTCCCTCTGGATGCTTGGGACTGCAACTCCCATCAGCCCCAGCCAACATGGCCGATGGTCAGGTACACTGGGGGAGTTGTAGGCAGGGGTGGTGCTAGGTACAGAAAAGATCCAGGACTCAGGCCCACAGGACAAACACACACACACACACACACACACACACACACACATTTGCATATGCTAATTTACATATCCTCTAAAGCCGTGCGTGCGTGCGTGCGTGCGTGCGTGTGTGTGTTTGAAGGACCCTGTCTCCTAAGAACACCCCTATTTGGAAAAAGGGATGCATGGATAGGGGAGAGGAGGGCATTTGATCTCAGAAAAAAACCTCAGCCAGAAAGATTCGGGGGGGGGGGGGCAGCAGGAGGGGAAGCACATGTGGGCAAAAAGCCAGCTCATCCAAGGGGAATCTGATGCAACAGAGATCCTCAGGGCCCCTGGACCTTTCTTTCAGCAAGTGCCCCTGGACAGCAGGGTGGTGGGGCAGATGGCCTCCCAGAGATTCGGGGCTGCAAGTGAAAGACTCGGGGCTCCAGCCCTAGTAGGCCATCCCTGAACACCGCCTCTGGTTGTATCTTGAGGACTGCCAGCTTGGAGAACTGGACGCCTTGGGGCAGGGATCTGTCTTTCGAACCAAATTTCCGGGAAACAGCTGTGTTAATCTGTTGCAGCAAAACAAAAACAGCAACCCTCCCCCCGCCCGCCCCCAAAAAGAGTCCTGTGGCGCAGTAAAGGCTAGCAGATTAATTGTGGTAGAAGCTTTTTTGGACTAAGTGAGATCTAGTATTATATATTTTGTGTTATTTAAGATATTTCTTAGGCACCCTTCATCAAAAGGATTCCAGGGCAGTGAATAAAACTATTCACACAGGCATCCCCGTCCATGGATGCTAATTATATATTGTATATGGTATTGTTGTTGTTATTATTAATATATATCTCTTTCAAAAGAACTCAGAACAGCTCATAGTTGTAATAGGTTTACTCAGCCATGTTCAATGTGGTTCATTCTCCAGGTAAGTGTTCAAGTGATGGCTCTTGGCCAACCTTGTGCTTGTGGCCAAGAGGTCACCCCTTTTGAGAAACAAATCCTAAATCAACTGTCTGGGGCGGAAGGAACAAAAAGGCTTCCAGATATCTCGCTGTTCTTTTCAGCACCCTGGATGGCTCCCTGGGAGAGAGCGGGGGGGTGGTGGACTCCAGTGATAGTGGCGCTAGAACTCCCATCCTCCTCAGCCAGCCTGATGGGAGTTGTAGCCCAACACATCTGGATGGCACCAGATTGCAGGAGGTTGATTGATGTTGACCGAGGATGGGCAGGAAGTAGATCTCCAGATGCTGGTGGAGGCTTTGGGAGCTGAGTCTAAAACACCTGGGGGTCTGTCTTCTGCCCCCCCCCACCTTAAGGTAATCCACAGAAGCCCTTTTTCAAGTGCCCCCTCCTGAGGTTTGGAGGGTGGTGCCGAGAGACAGGGGTTTTTGGTGGTGGCTCCCAGGTTTGGAACATTCTCCCAAGGGAAGCTTGCCTGGCACCCACACTGCTTTCCTTTCAGCACCAGGCTAAAACTTTCATCTTCTGCCAAACATTTCAATAATTTAGGGTGGAATCCTATGCAAGTTTAGACAGAAAAAAGGCCTACAACTCCCAGGTATGCTGGCTGGGGCATGCTGGCAGTTGTAGGCCTTTTTCTGTCTAAACTTGCATAGAATTGTGCCTTTAGTGTTTTATTATTTTAGTCCCTGCTGTGTGTTTTTAACCTCTGCTACCTGGTACCTATATTTTGTGCTGTGTTGCCATCTTTATTAGTCGTATGTTGCTGGATTTTATTGGGATTTTATTGGTATCATTATGAGGATGTTTTAAATTGTAAAACGCCTAGAGAAATTTGTTTTATGAGGCATATAATTGATTGAGGGTGCAATCCTATGCAAGTTTAGATGGAAAAAAGACCTACAACTCCCAACATGCTGGGAGTTGTAGGACTGTTTTCCTGTCTACGATTGCGCCCTAAATAAAGATTAAAAAATTAATGTAAATGAATAATAATTTAAAATTAATTAAACAGTAAATAAATAAATAAATAAATACAAGATGAGGGTTTCTGACTCCCCATGATCTAACAGTAGCAACAGCTAAAAAGCTTTCTCTGCTCTCCCCCCAAAATTAGGTTTCTGGGGTGGGGGAAAAGACATCTGCAGGGAATTGAGTGGATTTTTGTGTGGAAAAAAATGCATAAGCTTAGCTCTGGTGATGTTCACAATTTCCCATTCTGAGCATATACTCAGTAGCACCCTGTTCCTTAAATCTTAGGGTACATTTGCCCACCCAAGCTGCAATTTTGCACCTGGCTCCAGTTGGTGGATCTCAGGGTTCTAGTTAAAAAACAACAACACCAAAGTAGATCTTTATGATGTAGCATAGAGACCCACTTAAGATGTTTAGGTTTATTTTATTATTATTATTATTATTATTATTATTATTATTATTATTATTATTACATTCGTATCCCACCTTTTTTCTCTTGCAAGGAACCCAAGGCAGCTTACATAGTCCTCCTCCTCTCTGTTTTATCCTCACAACAATCCTGCGAGGTAGGTCAAGCTGAGAGTCAGGGACTGGCCCCGAGTCGAGTCACCCAGCGAGCTTCATGGCCGCATGGAGATTAGACCCCAGGACGTCCCAGGCCCACACTAGCCAAAGACCACATTAGCCTGTGGGAGGCTTTATAACAGCGGGGGGGGGGAGGTTGAACCCCTTTCAGCCTCGGGGCCGAATGCCCTCTCGGGGCCCACATTCTACCGGTGGGTGTGGCCAGATAGAAAAGGGATGGGGCCAAAGATGCCAGGATATTATTATTTTTTTTAACTTAAATCTCTTACTGGCAGTAATTATGCCTTAGGAGAGGCATTGCAACCTTTTAAAATGGTGTGTGAGTGTCGGTGGGGAACTATACGAAAGCTGGGAAACATCCAAACGGTCAGCGGCTGAGGGAAAGGGGCCAGACTGGTACCCCAACAACACACAGCTCTCCCTCACCAGCCAGGAAGCCTGGCCAAAGTTTCTGTGGCAGCCCTGTAACCCTGGCAAGAGATGCTCCAAAACAAAATCACGGCCCAACATTTTACTTTTTGCCTCTCTTCTTCTCTGGGACCTAAAACCGCTTTGATCCAAAAAGAGGCAGCCCCCAACCCCACCAAAAACCAGACACCCAAAAGGGAGACCACCAGCTGAAGATGATCAGGGACTTTGAAAACGGGTGATGCCCGAAAGGTTAGGCAGAGAGAGGCCTTGATCCAGCGACTCCCTCCTCTTTTTCCCCCTTAGGCGAAACCAAGGCAAAGGCGATGGTTTGGGCGAAGCAATCCCAAGGCAAAGGCGATGGTTTGGGCGAAGCAATCCCCGGCAGGGTTGATATACCATCTCTCTCTCTTTCTCTCTCTCTCTCTATATATATATCTGTGCATATGTATAATCCTCAGAAACTTGGCTCAAATTTGCCATCATCGGTATGCCCATATTATTGGGCTGGGCGGCTACATCATCATCATCATCATCATCATCATCATCATCATCATCATCATCACATTTATATCCCACCTTTTTTCCTGCAAGGAACCCAAGGCAGCTTCCATAATCCTCCTCTCCATTTTATCCTCAGAACAGCCCTGTGAGGTAAGTGAGGCTGAGAGTCCGTGACTGGCCCAAAGTCACCCAGTGAATCTTCATGGCCGAGTGGGGACTAGAACCCGGATCTTCATGTCCAGCACTCTAACCACTATGCCACGGTGGCTCTCAAGCAGGGCAAGATGGCTGCCTCAAGCGGCAGATGCCAGTGGGGGTGGCGGCAGCCCCCCTTTCTCCCTGAATCCTCTCCGTTTAGGCTGCTCTGTGCTCCCTAAGCTGCCCTGCTACCCTCAATTATAGTGGAGGAAGTTGTCCGATCACCAGTGTCAATTCAACTGCAATTCCAGTCAAATTCTGCATGCGGTGTGTGTGTGTGTGTGTGTGTGTGTGTGTGTGTGCGCGCGCGCCTGCACACGGAAAGCCCCGTTCGATCCCCAGTAGCATCTCCAGGTAGGGCTGAAAAAACTGCTGCCTGAAACCCCGGAGAGGCGTAGCTGTCAGTCAGTGTTGACAATACTGGGCCAGATGGACCCAGGGTCTGACTCGGTGTAAGGCAGCTTCCTCTCTTCCTATTTAAACCAACCCTTCATTCAGAACCTTGAGGACTAGAATCTTATTTCATTTTTAAGGGGCTCTATGGTAGAGCACCTGCTTTGCATGCAGAAGGTCCCAGGTTCGAGCCCTGGCTTCTCCAGGGAGGGCTGGAAAAAGTCCTGCCCGAATCCCTGCAGAGCCGCTGCTGCCAGTCAGTGTTGATAGTACTGGGCTAGATGGACCCAGGGTCCGACTCCATACAAGGCAGCTTCATATAGATTCATAGATCATAGAGTTGGAAGGGGCCTACAAGGCCATCGAGTCCAACCCCCTGCTCAATGCAGGAAACTAGAGGAGGGGTCTCCCATCCAAGTAATCACCAGGCCTGACCCTACTTAGCTTTCCACACTCAGACAAGCTGAGCCAGCGTGAACCACAGAGCTTCCCGGGGGAGGCTGGTGGCGCCTATGTCAGCGGGGCTCCTTATCCATTGCAGCTTTTTTCCTGAGCTCTATAAGAGCCATCCATGGTGCTCCATGGTGGTGGACCTGTTTTGGGGATGGAGTACAGCACCATGGATAGCTCCTATAGAGCTCAAAATAAAAGCTGCAATGGATAAGGAGCCCCACTGACATAGGCGTCGCCAGCCTCCCCTATAGCTTCCCATGACTTTCTCCTCTCACCTTTTAACTGGAGATGCTGGGGATTGACTCTGGAACCTTCTGCATGCAAAGCAGGGGCCCGACCACTGAGCGATAGCCCTTCATCTAAAAATAAAGTAAGTTTCCAGTCCTCAGGGTTCTGAGTAGGGAGCTTATTTAAATAACAACATCGGGAGTTGCTTTATGCTAGCTCAGACGCTTCGTTCATCTTCCCAGTATTATCTGCTTGGATTGGCAGCAACACTCCAGGGGTCTCAGGCAGCAACTGGGTTCAGACAACACAATAACCCACACTCAAGGGTTGAGCATGGGTTGAGTGTGGGTTGTCATTGAACCATGGGTTGTTGTCGAAACATGGGTTATTGTGTTGTCTGAACCCAGCCGAGATAACAAACCATGGCTTGTTAAGCACAAACAACCCATAAAGAGAACCCATGGTTTGTTGTTAGGTTAGGTTGTGAACTGTGGGTTGTTCACCATGGATCTCCTGAGTCCCAGTCCAACACTCTAACCACTACGCCACACTGGCTCTTAATCCTGTTGTTCCTGTTGAAATTTATTATATTGAGAGCCAGTGTGGCATAGTGGTTAGAGTGTTGACTGGGACTCGGGAGATCCGGGTTCTAGTCCCCACTTGGCCATGAAACTCACTAGGTGACTTATGAGGCCAGCCCCTGACTCTCAGCCAAACCTACCTCACAGGGTTGTTGTGAGGATAAAAATGGAGAGTAGGAGGATTATGTAACTCGCCTTGGGTTCCTTGTGGGGAAAAAGGCGGGATATAAATATAATTAACTAACTACCGGTAATTAAGAAAGAAAGAATTTCTCTGACCACGTGCAGTTTTGCAGTTTAAACTCTCTCAAATCATGGCTACAGGAATAAAATGGATGCTAAACATATCTACTCAGGAATAAGCACCCTTTTGTTGCAGGAAAGGAGAATATATTTTTCAAGGCCAAATAATAAAATGATCATAAAACGACCATGTAGATGCCCGGTTGCCTCCCCACCCCCCGGACTATAAAATGTTTTTAAAGATAAGAACAAAGGGTGCTATGGCAAGCCGACTCAGCCTTCGTGGGGCCTGTTGGCCACTGCCCAGTCACCTGCTGTTCTCTGGGTGGTTATTAGCAGTGTTTTTTTTCTGGAGAAAAGGGTACCGGAACTCTTGGATTACATTTCCTCGGGAGTAGATGGCGATTAAATTGTAATGCAATTAATAGAAGAAAAGGTGCTGGAACTCAGTTCCGGTGAGTTCCACCAGAAAAAAAAGCCCTGGTTATTAGGGCCCCCTCTGGGCCGTGGGACCCCAGACCTGAGTCCCAAAGTCCAACCCTAGTGACACTACTGGGTGAAACGTGACTTAAATTTAGGCCGCAGCAATCCTAAACTCAGTATGGCATAAGGCCCATTGAACTGCTTGGGAACTTCTGAATACTGCAGGCAGAGGATTGCACTGGTAATTAAAACAAAAACAAAACATTCATTGTGTGTGTGTGTGTTTGTGTGTGTGTTTGTTTATTTATATTTTCTCCTCACAGTCTAAATCAACAGTTTTATTTATTCATTTTAAAACATTCATATACCGCTCCACATCTAAACAGATTCCGGAGCAGTGAACAATAAAAGATGATAAAAAGAATAAAACAACCATATTAAAAATTTTGTTTTTAAAAACAGAGTACCAATAAACTCTGTTTACACACAGGGGACGTTTTCCTGGGCTCTGTCCCTTGGCATAACTATTGTACTGGTGTAATGATCGTCACACCAGAACCGGATCAAACCCTGGGAAACGTATATGTATCTTTCCTTTTGTTTCTGATGTTCAGGTTGTGCGTGTCATGCCAATCCTTATGTAGCCAAAACAGCACCACCCATGCACAAGGGGGAAGGATCAGCAAGCTCGGGGGAGCCCCAAGATTTGCAGAAGTACAATAAGTCTGTAGAGAGTGGGGGAACCTAAAGGTGCAAAAAACCCAACCAAAAAAATCTGCCCACTGAAGGTTAGTATGAGTATTGGCTAGGGAATGCTAACTATTGGGGTATATGGGGGGGGGGGGATAGAAAAACAGAATGGAATGGAGTATCATGGAAGAGTATGTGGCTGGCTGGAACCCTGAACTGCAACATTTTGTTGCAGTTCCCACCTTTCTATCAGTCTGCCTACCTACTGGGCAAAATGAAGAGGGTGGGGACACAATTGCCCTGGAGGCTGACTCAAGTAACCGCATCCAATGAGCTTAGGACGGACAGATGCAAAAGACCGCCAACCCTGACCCTCCTGTAGGTACAGCCCCTCCCCCTCACCTGCTTATCCCCACCTCCTCATTTGCATATTTATTCTCACCCTGAATCCTCCTTCTTGATGATACACAAGAATATGGTGGAACACAGAGAGCTGAGCTTACCGCACAATCCTACGCATGTTTACTTGGAAGTAACTCCCACCGTGTTCCATGGTTACTCTCAGGTAAGTGCGCATGGGCTTGCAGCCTTGCGCATGCTTAACTTTCCATTGCCTTGAGGTCACGGGTTATTACACAGCTATTTTGGCTCGGAGCGTTCGAGAAGGGGACTTGTTTTTCATCAGCGTTATTGTGTCTTTTGCTGAGGAGGGTTATTCCGTGTTTCGTTTCTGGTGGGGTTCTATTTTTTAAAAAAATTATTATTATGTATCTGGCATGGTTTTTAAACTGTATTTTTGCTGGGATGAGATTTAATCGTAAGCTGCCTTGCGTGTTTATGGTATGTAGAAAAGCAGGGTATAAATTCAGCCTTCTCAAGAAGTCCACAAATGTTATTAGCCTGCATAATAATAATAATAATAATAATAATAATAATAATAATATAGTGGCTAGTCAGTTTTTTTATCCATAGGAACAGCTAGCGGGGGAGACACTCTTTTATGAGTACACATGCACTCTCGCAAAAAAATAATAGTAAAGGTAGGGTTGGTTTCTAGGGTGGGCACAGAGAGTGGCGGTTTCTCCTCCTGTGTGCCCGACACAGAGCACAGGCGGCTGCCAGAGGGAGGGAGCTCAGCACGCCACTCGCCTGCATATAATTCTTTTATCACCTGTGGCGACCGACTGAGTGGTTAAATACAAGGCTGGTATAAATGATTCCGATGTGAACGCAAGAAATGTTTACATGCTCTACATCTTGTTCCCCTGACTTTCAGCCCCCAAGGTGGCTTAAAATTGTTCAGTGTTCCATGGCTATGTTGATGGTCAGCCCCAATTCCATTTTCAATTCTTTCTTTCTCCCTTCTTCCATTCTCCCTCCCTCCCTCTCTCTCTCTCTCTCATATAGGCCTGTGGCTCACGCTGGCTCAGCTTGTCTGAGTGAGTGTGGAAAGCTAAGCAGGGCCAGGCCTGGTGATTACTTGGATGGGAGACCCGTCCTCTAGTTCCCTGCCCTACGCAGGGGGTTGGACTCGATGGCCTTGTAGGCCCCTTCCAGCTCTATGATCTCCCCCTTCCTTCCTATCAGTACCAGCTCCAGGTTTTGGAGGGCCCTTGGGCGAGTCACACTCAGCAGGTCCCCTCCCTCAGTGAGTCCACCTTCTCACCGCCATGGTCACCAGCTGCAATTGCTCCTCCTCCTCTTTCTCATCAGGGCTCCCGCTTGCTTGCTTGCTTGCTTGGCAGGCAGAGAGCCAGGGGGCAAGGAGGCCGCGGCTTCTTCCACTGCTCCCCCTTCTCACCTCCCAACTTCATCTGGGCCGGAGTGAGTGGCAGGTGAACCAGCCGGTTGCGATGGGGAAGAGGAGGAGAAATTCCGGGGGCTCTTATCAGTGGGGGCCCCCTCCTGGGGCGTGGGCCCTCGGCAGGTGCCCAGTCATGCCGACCTTTGACCCCGGCCGGCCCTGCTTTCTATTCCTAGCTGAGTCCATTGCCAAAGTCATGGTCTGGATGGTGATTTTTTTAAAAAAAAAAAAAAATTTAAGACATCTGAAACATCCACTTGAAATCAGATTTGAACGCATCAGGCATTAGCACTGAATCACCATCCCTTTGTGAGCTCCATCCCGCCTGCTGAAATCCTGCACAGATGACAAGGAATTACAGCATTCCCAGCTGAGGTGTCTCTCTTGGTTACTTACTGGCAAAATCCCCATCACGAAAGAGATGTAGGAAGCTGCTGTATACCAAGTCAGATAGTTTGTCTCTATCCAAGCTAGTGTCGTCTACAGCAGGGGTCCCCAATGCGGAGCCCGCGGACACCATGCCACCCATGAGGGGGTCCCCAACATGGTGTCCGCGGGCACCTTCCTTTTTTTTTTTTAATTTCCCCATTTTTTTCATATATGTTAATGGATTTGTATGAAATGCATACTTTCCAGAAATTACTATACATAGGCTTCAACAAAAGCGGACCAAATATCCCAACAAGCATCCATTTGAAGTTGGCATCAATATGCCACCTGTTCATATATCGAAAGCATTGTAAGGTACCCAATCCATTGCATTATAGGAGGCGAGCGTTTCTCCTTCCAATTTTGCGATATCGGTCTTTTAGCTGTCAAAAGGGCATGGAGAATCCATTCCCCCTTCCGTTTGTTAATTTCCATGAGGCAGGTAAATGATCTAAAACAGTGTGGACATCTGTGAATATTAAAGGCTGTTCCAGTACAAAATTTATCTGTGTAATAGCCTCCTCCCAAAAAGAAGCAACTACTAGACATTGCCAAAACATATGCTTAAAAACCGCATTCACTTTATTGCACCGCCAGCAATTAGTCAAATTAGGCAATTCCTTATTAAAGAGACATTGCACTGTCCCAACGGACAGGAAACAAAGGTTTTTGCTGAATAAGATGCACCCTAAGATCCATAGATATGACAGGTAGATGCCAAAGTGGCGATCCACTGATTAAGCATTTTGTGGTGGTGCCCACAGCGGTTTCTCAAATTCCCAAATGTGTCCACGGGTCCAAAAAGGTTGGGGACCCCTGGTCGACAGACTAGCACCCACTCTCCAGCATCTTAAGCAGAGAACGCCTGCTGCCCGATCCTTTTAACTGAAGATGCCAGAACTTGAACCCGGGACCTTCTCCACACAAAGTAGGTGCTCTGCCGCTGAACTAGCATTTCATAATGCAGGGTTGGGCCCTCAGATGTTTTGACTTCCAACTCTCATCAGCCTGAGCCAGAACAGCTGATGGTGAAGGATGATGGGAGTTGTAGGCCAGAACATCAGGAGGGCCACAAGTGGCCCACCCCTGCCATAATCGCAATGACCCTGTTGTTTATTTAGCCCGGAGAAGAGAAGACAGGTGGGTAAATAATTTTTTGTTTTGTTTTTAAAGTGTACTTCTGCAAAATTCTGGGTTTCTTTCAGGCATGCTCAAGCTTTCCTCTTGTTTCCCATTTTGGCTGCATTTCTGTCGGCACTCACCACCTGAGTTTGCCATTAGAAGGAGCGATGATAAAATTAAATTTGAATTCCAAACGGTTTTGCCAAATGCTGCCTGGCTGCACGTTTTTCTTTCGTCCCCATTGCAGACCTCAAGTGCCGATTTGCTCGTCCGCTGTTCACAGGGTGGGTTTTGTGCCGTTGGGTCATGACACACACACCCCGGCATGCACCTTCTTATGATTAAGCCGTACCTAACCCAACCTTAATCTAAAAGGTAAGCCTATTTAGGATTAGAGCATTAGTCAAGCAAAACTACTTAGTGGGGGATCAGCCACTGTTAAGGTGCTACCAGTGCAAGTTTCTGACTTTGGTTTTCTTCACCAAAAAGAATGGAGACATAGACATTCTTTCTTACTAGAGGTCTGGAGACAATATTTTAGCTGGCAAATAAACACCATAATCCACAATACTTTCCCACTCCTCCGCATCAGTGGGCTATGGGATAATCTCCTCTCCCACTTCTTTTACTCCTGCCCCAGCATGCTGTCGCGTTCACCCGTCCTTTTCTGTCTCTTCCCCCTCCACAACTTCTCTGCCCCAGTGTGGCATAGCATGGCCAGGAAAGGGGAACTGCCTCATCCAAGAAGAGGACACAGTTGTGCAGCTATGCATGGACTTTGGGGGCATCAAATGACCACCCAGAGAGCAGCGGCTTCTTTATTTATTTAAAATTATTTTCAGGCCACATTAGAACATACAGGACAGCAGAAACAAACTCCATTTTATTCCTGTAGTCAGGATGGTGCTAGGACTTAAGTGAACTTAAAATGCAAAAGTCCACATGCTCAGATGATGATGAGTTATTTATTTATTGTATTTATACCCTGCCTTTTTTCCTGCAAGGAACCCAAGGTGGCTTACATAACCCTCCTCCTCCTCTCCATTTGATCCTCACAACAACCCTGTGAGGTAGGCTAGGCTGAGAGTCCGTGACGGGCCCAAAGTCACCCAGTGAGCTTCATGGCCGAGTGCAGACGGTCCCAGTCCAACACTCTCACCACTACGCCACACTGGCTCTATTATTATTATTATTATTGTTATTATAATTACATTGCATGTATATCCCACCTTTTTTCCTCTTGCAAGGAAACCAATGTGGCTTACAAGTTAATAATAATAATAATAATAATAATAATTTTTAATTATTATTATTATTTTATCAAGTTTGGCAAACAGTTTTGTTGTTCTAATCTAACACATCAGAAACGTAGAAGCAGTTTTAAAGCATTGAAAGGCAATGTGGAGGGGGGGAGAACAGGTTTCCCCCCTTTCTCTTTCCTCCTCCCTCCCAATCCCTTTTCCTTTTGTGTCGTGTCTTTGAGATTGCAAGCCTGAGGGCACAGACTGTCTCCTTCTTTCATCTTTATCAATTGCTCTGGGAGCTTTATGGGGGTGAAGAACAAGGTAAAAACAGTGTAAATAGATAAACGTGAGTTGGGTGCTCCACAACTGAAAATAGTACACACGGTACACCCATAAGACCAATAAGTCCAGGGTCTAAAATTATCTAGTTGCAGCACTGTACCTTTGTATTTTTGCAGTGCTGCTGTTGCAACCTGCCCTAGGTATGGCAGTGTGGCATAGTGTGGCGTAGAGCCAGTGTGACAGTAGTGGTGAGAGCGTTGGACTGGGACTTGGAAGATCTGGATTCTAGTCTCCACTTGGCCAGGAAGCTCACTGGGTGACTTTGGGCCAGTCCCTGACTTTCTACCTAACCTACTTCACAGGGTTGTTATGAGGACAAAATGTAGAGGAGGAGGAGGATTATGTAAGCCACCTTGGGTTCCTTGCAGGAAATTGGAATATTCCCTTTTCCGCACAACTATAAAGGTGCAAGGGCCCTGCCCGCTTTTGCATCTGCCCCCCACCCACCCAGGAGCCATTGTTAGCCTCATCCTCCATGAGGGTTAGGAACTTATCCACGAACACTGGAAACATACATTTTCTTTTGGAAAAGCATCTGAGATTCTGAGAATTTCTCATTTCTGTATCCAATCCCAAAACCCACGGTGAACTTCAGTGCTGGCTCCCAAGTTTTCGGAGGGCCCTTTGGAAAGACGCCCTCCGGTGGGCCCCCTCCCTCCACGAGTCTACCTTCTCACGGCCACTGTCACCAGCTGCTCTTCCTCGTCTTCCTCATCAGGGCTCCCACTTGCTTGCTTGGCAGGCAGAGAGCCAGGGAGCAAGCAGGCCACGGCATATCCTGCTCCTCCCTCCTTCTCACCATCACCGTGTTGTCTGGGCCAGAGCGGGAGGCAGGCGAACAAGCAGCTTGCAAGGGTGAAGAGAAGCACTTCCAGGGGGCTCTTGTCAGTGGGCCCCTGCTGGGATGTGGGGCCATAGCAAGTGCCCAACCATGCCTGCCCTTGGTGCCGACGCTGGTGAAATTGCAAGGAGATAGCGCAACTGGGTTGACATGAAACCTCCAAATACTTAAATGTCAGTCACTGTCGCTGGAAGGTTGCTGCCTCTTTTGATGTGTTAGGATTTTGCTTTTCCAGAGCTGAGCCAAAGAAAAGATTCTTTAATGCACACATACAGAGAGAGACTTTTTTTTATTTTTGCAAACCATCTTCAGTTTAAGGACGGCCGGAACCTCTGATTACTTCCCAAGTGTCTCAGTGGATGTTTGTTGGACTCCTAGTGGCAGCATCTTAATTCGAGAGTTAGGATGCTGCATCAGTTCCCATGGTGCAGGGATTGGCAAGGCAAGCGTCCATCCGCTGGGAGAGGAGGAGAACTTGTTTAAAATGCGCCTCCGGGGGCTGCAAGGCCCAGCTGGGGGTCATTAAATGGCGAAAACACAATATTTCCAAAGGAATGAAATCCAGTCCCTCACTGGGATCAGAAGCTTGAGGAGGAGATGGCTTGATTTAGGCCTTCCGTATGTCAACCGACTTGAGCAAAAGATATTAAGCGCACAGATGTCCAGAAACCAAAACGGCTCATGCAGACAATTTGGTTTGGGGTGGGTTGGTTGGGGTGTATATCAGGAAACGTCTGTACCCCTTTGATTGCAGTTTAGAATCAGAGGGTAGTTATGTTAGTCCTATGTAGAGTACACCCATCAAAGTGAATGGGACTCGAGTTGGTCACACGACTAACTCCAGTCCCACTCATTTCAATGGGTCCACTCTGAGAACATCAGAAGAGCCCTGCTGGATCAGAGCAAGGGTCCATCTAGTCCAGCATTCTGTCCACACAGTGGCCCACGGGAAACCCACAAGCAGGACAGGAGTGCAACAGCACCCTCCCGCCCATGTTCCCCAGCAACTGGTGTACACAGGCACACCGCCTCTGATCCTGGAGGGAGAATCCAGCCATCAGGACTAGCAGCCATGGATAGCCTTCTTCTCCAGGAATTTGTCCAATCCCCTTTGAAAGCCGTCCAAATTGGTGGCCGTCACTACATCCTGTGGAAGTGAGTTCCATAGTTTAACTGCGCAGTGTGAAGAAGTCCTTCTTTTTATCTGTCCTGAACCTCCCACCAATCAGCTTCATGGGGTGACCCCTCTGGGTTCTAGTATTATGCAAGAAGGGGGGGGAGCCTCCCTCTCCGCTCTCTCCACAGCATGCATAATTGTGTACACCAGGGGTGGTGCTAGGTACTGAAAAGATCCCGGGGCTCGGGCCCACCACAAAAAAAAGAAAAAGCACAAATTTGCATATGCTATATGCTCGAAAGTCTGTCTTTCTGTGTGTGTCTTAAAGGAGCCTGCCTCCTAAGGACACCTCTCCTTGTAAAAAGGGATGTAAGGTCAGGAGAGAGGAGGGCATTTGATTTCAGGAAAAACCTCTGGCCAAAAGATTCAAAGGGGGACAGCAGGAGGTGAAGTACATGTGGGCAAAAATCCAGGGGCATCTGATGTAGCAGAGATCCTCAGGGCCCGTCCCTTGCTTGCAGCCAGTGCCCCTGGGCAGCAGGGCGGTGGGGCAGAGAGCCTCCCAGAGACTCGGGGCTCCAAATGAAAGAGTTGGTGCTCCTGCCCTAGTGGGCCGCTCCCTAACACTGCCTCTGTTGTACACCTCTATCATGTCTCCCCTCACTCGCCTTTTCTCTAAGCCGTACTGCCTCTGATACTGGAGGTAGCCAACTGGACTAGTAGCCATTCATACCCTGATCCTCCATGAATTTTCCCAATCCCCTTTTGAAACCATCCAGATCGGTGGTCAGGCTCGTTACTCCTATTTCGGCAGGGGCTCCTAATCCACTGCAGGCTTTATTCTGAGCTTTATAGGAGTCATCCATGGTGCTGAACGCCTCCCCAGAATAGGTTCGCCACCATGGATAGCTCCTATAAAGCTCCAACTTAAAGCTGCAATGGATTTGGAGCCCCACCAAAACAGGAGTCGCCAGCCTCCACTGGATCCTTCTATAGAGGACTAACATTGGATGCTACCCATAGAGTTCAAAGTGCCCTCAAAGGTCCTCTAATCCAAGCCCTGCCCTTACCAAGGAAATCAAACTGCAGCAACATTTCTGATCGACGGTAGCCATCCTCTGAACGTAGCCTCGGCTGATTGTATTTTCGTTTGCTGGCCAGGGTGCCAAAAAACCTATTTTATTTGGTTCCAGTGTGCAGAGAAAAATTCACAGCAAACGTTTGTTTTTAAAAATTGTAAAAACAAAAAACCAGGGGGGGAACCCCCAGACAACAGGTTCCATTTTGTAGGTTGAGATGATCATTCAGGGAAGGGCTGCAGGCAGCTCAGTGGTAGAGTCCCTGCTTTTTCATGCAGAAAGGTCCCAGGCAGCATCTCCAGGTCAGGCTGGGAAAGACCCCCTTCTGTCTGAAACCCTGGAGAGCCAGTACACAAGATACTAAGCTGGATGGAGCAGCGTTTTCTGTTCCTATTTCAATCAGCCCTTTATTCGGAACCATGAGGACTGGAATCTTACTGTGGTTTGAGGGGAAGGGACATCAGTCAGTAGGAGAGCTCTTGCTTTGAATATAGGTGGTGCCAGGTTTAATCCTCACCACCATCTCCAGGCAGGAGTGGGACAAAGATCACTGTCTGAGACCCTGGAGATCTACTCCTGGTTGTTGGAGAGACCATGAAGAGCTAGCTCAGTGTTCTCCAACCTTGGGTCCCCAGATGTTTTTGGCCTACTATGCTGGCTGGGGCATGCTGGGAGTTGTAGGCCAAAAACATCTGGGGACCCAAGGTTGGAGAACACTGAGCTAGATAGACCTATGGTTTGATTCGATATGAGGCAGCTACACAAGAACATCAGAAGAGCCCTGCTGGATCAGACCCAGGGCCCATCTTGTCCAGCATTCTTTTCACACGGCAGCCGACCAGCTGCCCATAGGAAACCCACAAGCAGGACATGAGGGCAACAGCACCCTCCTGCCCATGTTCCCCAGCAACTGGTGCACATAGGCACATTGCCTCTGATACTGGAGGTAGCATAGAGCCAATCAGGACTAGTAGCCATCGATAGTCTTCTCCTCCAGGAATTTCCTAGGCCTTTCTATATGAAAAGTATAGACCATCAGTGTAGGTGACTGCAATCGTTATGTCTTAGTTAAAATATTGTATGCCCAGTGCTTCTACTGCACACTCAAGGGTTGAGTGTGGGTTGTAGTTGCCCGGTGGGTTGTCTTCGAACCTTGGGTTATCGTGTTGACTGAATATAGGCCTGTGGCTCACGCTGGCTCAGCTTGGATTACTTGGATGGGAGACCCTTCCTCTAGTTTCCTGCCTTGAGCAGGGGGTTGGACTCGATGGCCTTGTAGTAGGCCCCTTCCAACTCTATGATCTATGAATCTATGAAAACCCAGCCAAGATTACAAACCATGGTTTGTTAACCACGAACAACCCACAGTTCACAACCCAACAACCAACCGTGGCTTCTCTTCATGAGCCGCTTGTGATGAACAAACCATGGTTTGTTATCTTGGCTAGGTTCAGACATAACGATAACCCACACCCAAGGGTTGAGTATGGGTCGAGTGTGGCTTGTCGCTGAAGTGCGGGTTACCATGTTATCTGAACCCATCTGAGATAATGAACCATGGTGAACAACCCACAGTTCACACAACCCAACAACATACCATGGCTTCTCTTCATGGGCTGTTTGTGGTTAACAAGCCATGGCTTGTGAGTGCAGCTGGGTTCAGAGAACACGATAACCCACAGTTCAACAACCACCCATGGTTCAACAACCGGCTACGTGTTGTCTGAAACCAGTCAGTGGCTTGCGAGAGATTTTTTTTTTTTTTTTAATCATCAAGCTCCAGCATCAAGAGTAGGCATGGTTGGGCCCACTCACAAGACCCACCTGGGATTGCTCTTCCTTTTCATCGTTTCAACCTGCTTATTCACCTGCCTCTCACTCTGGCCCAGACAATGGAGGTGGCGAGAAAAAGGAGCAGGAGATGCCACGGCCTGCTTGCTCCCTGGCTCTCTGAAGTCTGAATGTCAAGCGAGCAAGTGGGAGCCCTGATGAAGAGGAGGAGGAGAAGGAGGAGGAGGAAGAGCAGCTGGTGACAATGACGGTGAGAAAGCAGACTCACTGAGGGAGGGGGCCCATGGTGGGGTTCTTGCCCGAGGGCCCCCCAAAACCTGGAGCCAGCAATGTTTCCACCACCACCCTTTCATTCTCACAGCAGCCCTGCAAAGTAGGCTAGGCTAAGAGATATACAAAGAGGTTGCCATCACGGATTGCCTTCATCCAGTGGAATCCCAACAGGACAGGACAAGACATGCCTGGTTCCAGTCGGGCCATGCGTGGGTGTTTCCTGGGGGCAGCGTCTGGCCCAAAAAAGATCCAGCGCCCAAACATTCCAACTTCGTTCGGGGGCACCCAGGAAAGCTGGAAGCAGCAAAGATAAGTGATTCATTTTGCAGCTCCCAACTCTTGCAGACGGAAGTCGCAATCCTAGACAGGCTTCTCCGAGAGTAAGCCCCAGTGGACTCATAAGGACTTGCTTCTAAGCAGACATGCATAGGATTGCACTGTGGTCCTGAGAAGAGTTTGACCGCCTCCACCCCACCTTGGTCAAAATCCTGGAGATGGCCTTGGAATGCTTTTCGGCCACCACACTAATCGGCTGTCGCTTTTTCAGACAAACGCCCAGCCATTGTTCCTTCCCAGACTGGCTCTTTATTTTAAAATGACTCTTTTTTCTTTTTTCTCCCCCAAAGGACTATCTTTTTATATATTTATAGTAGTAAAAAAGAGAGAGAGAGAGAGAGGATGAAGGAAAAAGTAGAAAATTGTAGACTGGAAAGGATAAAATTGCTCTTCGACAAAGGAAGCTATCAAAAGCCTGTCAATAATATGTCAAAAGGCCAGAAAAGAAAAAGAAAAAACGCTACCCTTTTCCTGCAAAGTGGTTGAGTAGCCTCGGCTGGTGCTTGTGGAGCAATTAAGTGGCATGAATTACAGCGCTGGTTGCACCGGTGACATTTTTTTATAATTCTGTATTCTCATTGTGGAACTTGGGGGCGGGGGGGGAGCAAAAAAAAGGGACAAGAAGCTAAGAAATCTATACTCGATATAGAACAGGGCAGCTTTCTCCAATCCAGTGCCCTACGGACTACAACTCCCATAATCCCCCAGCCAGCATAGCCATCTACCTGCAAGTGGGTAGGGAGAGATTTTGGTATGGTGAGCTTGCACCCAGAAATTCGTGGGTCTGAGTCCTTGTGGGGCCCATCCCAGCGCTGGCCTGGCCCACGGGCTGAGCCGAGCCACTGATGATTTGAAGCTCACAGCTTGGCTTACTTCCTCGAGTGACATGCTTCGTGTGGGACTTGTGCTCATTGCCATAGATTCTCCAATTGTGAAAGAGAGCTTTTCCACACGAGGCAGTGAATCTGCTGTATCTACCTTTGGTTTCGTCTCAGAGTTGAGATCCGAGCGCTACATGAGGAGTGTTTCCTTTCCTGCTTTTCCTCTACATGACCTCTAGGTGGCACTGTACTATGGCGGAATAGTGCAAACACACAAGAGGAAAATTGCATTTTTGTTCGCTTTCACAGTTAAATGCCGCATTTTTCCTGTTCTGATAGTGCTGGTTAGACACAGAAGCAAAACTGGAGGGTCACAACATTGTCTAAATAACCTGTAAACATCTGTGAGTAGGGAATGACGAATGCACGATAAATACCTTGAGTAGAAAAGCCCACAGTCCTTGCAGCTCCCAGCCAGCACTGCCTAGCGGGGATGGAAAGGATTCATAAAGGCAGCTGGTTATAAAGCTGGGCACTCTTGTTTGACAGCCAAAACAAAGGAAATGCAGGATATATTTATGATCAGATATTTTAAAAATTTTTAAAGCTAAAAATGGAGGTGGGCAGAGGGATGGAGTCGAGGCAAGAGTGCTGGGGTGTTTCCACACACACACACACACACACACACGCTGCCTGCTTGATTTAAATTCTTCTCTACAAAGCTATTACCCCAGTGGGGCAAATAGCAACTTTAGGGAGAGGGGGCGGGGCAGGCATTTAGCTTGGGTAAACACCCTGGGAGGAGAAAGCTTTTTATATTATTCTTTGCATTTCTGCAAATCTGAGGACTCCCCCAAGCATGCTAATATCTCCTTCTTGTTTCTCAGTGGCCCCATTATGGCTCCAGTCCTGTTGGCACACACACCCCAAATCCACTATTAGAAGGAGTGATTTTATAGAGATGGAAGAAAAATGCAATAAAGCATCAGCATTGCAGCCTCCCACAATGCCACTGCAACCTGTTCCCATTATTCCCCTCAAGCTGCTTTTACCTTAAAAACAATTCATCAGGAGATCTAATTCAATATCTCCCATATCTCCTCCATTTTGGGCGAGAGAATGATTGATCTGTGTGTGTTGCCTGGGATTCTGGGATGTGCACGAGTTTGTGTCTTTGTGCAGTCAGCTGCTTGGGGTTTGTACAAGAAAGAGTTGTATATGTTTGTTCATGTTTGAGAGAGGTGACTTGCATTGCCTGCTTTGCATTGGTTTTGAGGGGGGTTTTTGCCATGGATTCACTTGATCTGAAGCATGTGGCTTGGCTCACTTCCTCGAGCAACCTGCTTTTTATTTATTTTATTTTAATTTATTATTACATTGATATTATTTTAAAAATTTCCTCCAAAGAGCCCAAGGCAGTTTACATAATCCTCCTCCTCCTCCCCATTTTTTCCTTGCAACATCCCTGTGAGGTAGGTTAGGCCAAGAGTCCATGACTGACCCAAAGTCACCCAGTGAGCTTCATGGCCAAGTGGGGACTAGAACCCGGATCTCCTGAGTCCCAGTCAAACACTCTAACCACTATGCCGCACTGGCTCTTTTTGCATCCATTTTGTCTTCTCTGCCATGGGTTCACTTGATCTGAAGCATGCGGCTTGGCTTGCTTCCTCGAGCTACTTGCTTCGCACGGGGTCCAAGTTCTTTGCCACGGAAACTCCAGTTGTCCTACAGCTGGGCTCCCATGTCTGAGCTATGCACTTTCCACCATTGCCTTGTGCACATGATGCATTTGCTGCGTAGATTAATTTAGGCTGATCTATGCTGGCCTGATATAAGATATATGCAGAATTTGACGGCAGGAGAGCTGCAAGCTGTCATAGAACAGCTGTCAAGAACCCCTCTGCTTCCTGCAGAAGACAAGCCCCAACCTACTGCACAGCCTGAAGCAAGACTGGCTGGCTTGTCTCTTTTTGCACAATAAAAGTTAGTTACTTGGAATCAGGACTAAGTAACTAACTTTTATTGTGCAAAAAGAGACAAGCCAGCCAGTCTTGCCTCAGGCTGTGCAGTAGGTCGGGTTACAAACAAGGGCTATAAAAGAGTCCAGCTGTGCTAGCAATGGGAAGAGCTAGCTCCTGAATCTATGCAGTCACTGGAAAGAAAGTTGATACCAGACTAATGGGAAATGGTCACAGCCCTCCCATTCAGGCTACCCGTGTTAAATAGTGCCTTGATCTCAGGGCAGATCCTTTACTTGGGAAGTCTCTTGGGCAGCGAGTTGCTTTGACCAGCCTTACGCTGCTCCTCCCTCCTCATTTGACGGCTAACCCTGGGATCTCTAACACCTACGCCCTCCTCCTTCCCCTCTTCCTTTTGTATCTGAGTTCCCACGTTTCAGAATGGCTTATGGGGGCCATCCAAGACATTCCCACCTAACTCCAGCTGCTGTGACCTTGAAGCCTCAGCCGCCTCTTCCCCTTCCCCATCTGAGTCAGAATCAATGGGCTTCACCCTTACATAAGCATCAGCAGTATCCGCACACCTTGGGTTAACAGGGTGTTGTTTACCCTGACCTCTTTGCCCCTTGACGGCCGGGCTGCATGGAACCATTTGCGATGAGGTTACACAACTTCTGCGCACCGTGAATACTTAAGATGATGCAATAAGAACACCAGGAGAGCCAGCATTGATGCAACCAAAGGTCCGTCTTGGCCTTCATCTTTTCTCCGACAGTGGCCAACCAAGCCCCATAAGCCCACAGCACCCTCTCACTCATTTCCCCCAGCAACTGACATAGAGGGGGACACAGAGCAGAGATACCTTGGGGATTCCTTGACCCTCCCAGGGGTGAGGCTTAAGGAAGGGTTGGGACCTGCAGAGGTTGCCCAACCCTCTGCAGGCCGGATAGGAACCTCCGTGGGCCGGAGGTTCCCCACCCTTGCCTTAAGAGGACCTCTCCTCTTTATCCCATCACTGCTAAGTTTGCTCAGGAGACTTTGTTGAGGGACTTTGCCAAAAGCCTTTTGGGAGTCCAAGTAAACAACGTCTACTGGATCAACATCCTCATGTTTACTGACACTCTCAAGGAACTCTAAAAGTTTAGTGAGACAGGATTTACCTTTGCAGAAGACATGTTGATTCTTTCTCAGCAGGGCTTGTCCTTCTATATGCTTACTAATTTTATCTTTAATAATGCTTTCAACCAATTTACCTGGAGGCTGGAGCAGACATTAAGCTAACCAGCCTGTAATTTCCTGGAACCCCGCTAGATCACTTCTTAAAATTTGGCACTACGCTGGTCACCTTCCAGTCCTCTGGAGCAGAAGCTTGTCTTAGAGACAAGTTACATTTTTTTTAGAAGAATAGCAATTTCACATTAGTGAGACAGGACCTACCTTTCTGCATGGCCCTTTATCCTCCAAAAGTCAATGGAATTATCCTTTCACTGTCTGTCTTAAAAGATTTCCAAACAGTTTTCCCAAGAATTTATGTGTGTGGGGGGGAGGGATTAAATATATGCAATACTTTAAAATATATATATCTTAACCTGAAAATGTTCTTTACTACTTTCACAACTCAGGAAAGGTATCATGGATAATTTAGCACGTCAAATGATACTGTTTGGTATCTTTATTTAGGAAATGTTGAAGTATAAATGCTTTAGTTTTATTCAATCAATAATACTTTAAAAAAATGACCACCAATAGCACATCCAGTTTATAAATTTTATAGATCTAAAAATTTTTAAATTATTTTTAAAAATTTTTGATAGATTTAAATTTTTTAAAGATTGATCAGCTGAAACCCAATATCAAAGTAAAAGATGAGATGAAACAAGCCAAGATGTTAATTAACACATCTTCATTGGCTGTGGAATACAGGGGCTGATTGTTAATCCATGTTCCCCCATTGAGGTTTGGCCTTGTTCCTGATTGGTCATAGTTTCATATTTTAAAATCTGATAGATAGATAGATAGATAGATAGATAGAACATTTCAAATCTATAATTTTTTTAAAGTTCAATCTTTTTAAAAAATATCTATAGGGAAAAATAAAAATTTTAATTTAAAATTTTTTAAATCTATAAAATTTATAAACTGGATGCACTATTGGTGGTCATTTTGCTTTTGTTTTTTTTGGAGTGCTGTATCATGGGCATTGCATCGCCTGCATATCGGTTGATTTGGTCAAGAATTAAAAAATACACCTACCAAGTGAGAACTGCAATAAAATGTTGCATCGTATCTTCACCTCCTAAAACAAGTGTATGTGTCCAGCGTTCCTGCTGCCACCGCCACCAACCCACACCGGTACCACATTCCGGTTTTCTTTTCCAACCATTGGTGTACATTTCTGTGGCTCTTGCATGCTCAGTTTTTGCTTTCTTTCTCTTTTGGAAACACCCCTTCTTTCTGCAAACCTCACGGTTCCCCCCACCCCACCCAAGAGTGCCCTCTTGTTTCTCAGCAGCCCCATTTGGGCTACAATCCTTTCGGCACTCACCAGCCGAGTTTGTTATTAGAGGGAGTGATCCAGGGATGGAGGGAAAATGAATCACTAAAATTGTAGTGAGCGAAGGAAGGTTTTATTAGCAGGCCTTGGAAACGGAATGCACACCTCAGCATTATCATGCAGGTAATATGAAACTCTTCTTTTTAAACAAGCAAACAAAAAAGCTCAGAAAATAACCTTTTTAGAATGGGAAAGCGACCTCGCAAAAGCAGGGGAACTACCAAACAATGGGGGGGGGCAGGAAGGGGGCAGGGGAGTGGGGGGGCATCTCAGGAATCCCAGAAGGCCAGATTGGGACCCCAGCCTGAGGTTTCCCTGGTTTCAAGCGTGGGCAAAAACCTTTTCTGAGTTTATCGGCAAGCTCTCTTCAGAAGTATTGCCCACTTTATTGTGAGGTCTCAGGGTGAGCCATACAGTATTTTTGCCTATCCCCATTTTGAAATAAAGAAACTTGAAGCAGCATCTTGCAGAGAGTAGCTGGGCAGGGGAAGCACCACACCAAACACATCCAAGGACTGAGCTGGGAGAGAGAGGGGGGGAGAGAGAGAGAGAGATCAATTTTTTTAAAAAAAATTCTTCGCTCTCTGCCTTTAGGAGCAGAGGACCCAATTAATGTGAATGCATTCATGTGGAAATTAATTCATGTGGAAATTAATTAATTAATTAATTAATGTGAAAAGCAATCCTGATCAGGGAGCACTCTGCAATCTCTTTCTACTGACGTAATTTGCGAGAGCAAAATGTGAATTTGGGATGGGGGGCAGATTGTTAGCCCATTATATCTCTGGCTAGGCTCCTACTGAGTGGGTAAACTTATATCTAGCCTGTGTTCCCGTGATGGAATGCTCTCTCAAAACAAACCACCACCCCCAAATCCCTGTGCATAGACAGCTAGCATGTCTGGGAGAAGAGTTCTACCATAACCATCCTTATATGCTAGTTTGCTACATGCAGGGTGGGGGTTGGTTTTTTCCTAATGGAGGACAAGGCCTGCAGTCTGACATAGTACGATCAAGAGACAGCTTGGGACAAAGAACATGCTGGCTGAGTCTCGTGGGAACCGTAGTACAAGTACAACACGCCTGGAAGGCCCCGGGTTGGCAAAGGCTGCGATCATAAGCGGCACATACAATGTAATAAATGTCCCATTTCCAGAATTTTGTAGTAATCCTGAGAACGCGTGTGCTGAATTTCAGCTTTCCATCCGTTGTGGAAGATGGTTTGGGATCTGGCGTATCGGACAATGATGCCTAAGCAACTCATAGGGCACAATCCTGTGCATGTTTAGACAGATAAAAATCCTACAACTCCCAGCATGCCCCAGCCAGCAGTTGTAGAACTTTTATCTGTCTAAACATGCACAGGATTGCACCCTTAGAGGCCTTGGCAAGTTACAGACTTCCGCCTTAGAATCTGACCAGGGTTCCATCCTAGGGACATGTGAAATAATACTAGAAGTTGCCTCTGAGCACGTACAGAATGATGATTCCCCCCCGTTAATGCGAATCCTCCTGCACATATTGGGGATCGGTGGATGGGAAATGGCAGGGAAGGCCGACTTCAGATGAGCATTAGGAGAGACTTCGTAACGGTAAGAGCGGTTTGACGGTGGAAAACAGGAAGTGGTGGTCTCTCCTTCGTTGGAGGTATTTAAGCACAGGCTGGAATCCGGCATCAAGCAGGGGGTTGGATTAGATTACGTCCCTGTCCTGTATGATTCTGTGCTTGAGGTTGGAGACCGGGATGGTGAGAGTTCCGGAAGCCACGTCCAGAGAGGAACGGATGAAAGAGCAGGCCGTCGTTCTCCTGGACAAGAGTAGACGGAGGGGAGACATGGTAGCGGCGTTCAAATATCTGACGGGCTCTCACACAGAAGATGGGACAGACTTGTTCTCCGTTCCTTCATCAGGACTAGAAACCAACAGGTGGCAATTGGACGGAAGCGGGTTTGGGGTAAACTTTAGGACACACGTCTAACGCTAGGAGCTGTTCAGCAGCGGGACGATGTGCCTCGGGAGGTGGGAGGCTTTCCTTTGCTGGAGATATTTCGGGGGGGGGGGCGGCTGAGAGACCCTCTGTCAGAGCTGCTGGAATTGCAACCTGCATTGAGCTAGGGGTTGGGCTAGATG
This sequence comes from Shinisaurus crocodilurus, assembly GCA_021292165.1. NCBI lineage: Eukaryota > Metazoa > Chordata > Lepidosauria > Squamata > Shinisauridae > Shinisaurus > Shinisaurus crocodilurus. The sequence continues at coordinate 87,179,727 of CM037882.1, read as the reverse complement.
GCCACTAGGATCCCTTCCAACTCGGGGCAGATCAGTCCGGGTACCTTCCTTTTCAGAAAGAAGCCCTGACTGACGACAGCGCGGGCTCCCGGGAAACAAAGGCAGCAGCAGAGCAAGAAACCGAAGAGGGGCTCGGTCGGCGCTCAGCACAATTTTTGGCCTGCTTCTGATTGGAAGACTAGTGATTTTGTTGTTCTGGCGTACAAAGGAGACAACAAATCACAGCCTGCCATCCAGCACGGGCCCGCCCACCGCCACCCGCCCCTTCCCTGCAGCTCGCAGAAGCCGCCGTCCCAACAACGCCTCGTCTCGTTCCTGCACCCAAGTCCTTGTTCTTCCCGTCCCCGTGGCCACGATGTATCAGCCGCTGCCATGTTGGAAGGGTCAATTTATTTATTTATTACATTTCTATCCCGCCTTTTTTCCTCTTGCAAGGAGTCCGAAGAAGCTTACAAAATCCTTCTCCTCCTCTCCATTTAATCCTCACAACAACAGCCCTGTGAGGTAGGTTAGGCTGAGAGTCAGCGACTGGCCCAAAGTCACCCAGTGAGCTTCATGGCCCAGTGGAGACTAGAACCTGGATCTCCTGAGTCCCGGTCCAACACTCTAACCACTAGGCCGCACTGGCTCTCCTTTAATTCCCATCCTATGATACCAGTGCCTTGTGTCATTATGCCTAATAATAACATGGACTTTCCCAGTCTTCTGGATTTGGGTTGCTGGGATTTTTATTTGTTTTCTGTTTTGTTTTTAATATTCAGCACCCCACAAAACATGTACCAACCCCACCACCATCATCCGGGCTAAAAAGGTAGAGTGCACCAATCTTTCCATGTCTTCTTTCAGAAAGATTTTGATGAACACTTTCCTTCTGTGCACCTTATTATTGCTGACGTGCTTTTTTTACTTGGCCCATTTCGCACACCGTGCAGAAGCTCAGGGGCCAAATTCACCCAGCCTTCCATCCTAGGAGGGTGGCCTTCTGGGGTCCCCAGAAATGCCATGCCCCTTTCCCCCAACCACCAATAGTTTGGTGTTTTCCCAGCTATTATGCCGTTTTCCCCCCATACTAAAAGGTTGAAATGCCTCTCTGGAGGCTGAGATACCAGCAGCAATTGCTTTAACCTAAAATATGCTGGTATTCTGGCCCTGGCCCTTCAGCCCCGCCCGCCACTGGAATGTGGCCCCCGAGAGCTTCTCTGAAATGGAATGCGGCCCTCGGGCTGAAAGACGTTCTGCATCCTTGGTTTGGCACTACAGGAATGAGCAGCAGCAAGCTCCGGGCTTATGCGCTCTGCCCTCTCTTCCTCCACCTCAGCCACCCGGCGGTGATTGGAAGTGTCCACTCTCTGGTTCAAACTAAGTAGCATTTGTTGTTTTGTCCAAACTGGGGTAGTCGAGGGGAGGGGATTCCGGTTAGCTTAAATCAGGGGTGCAGAACCTTAGGCCTGGATGCCAAATCCGGCCTGCCTGGGGGCCAAATCTGGTTGTCTGGGGATTCCCAGATGGCCCCGCCCCTTCACCCGGCTGCCAATCATTCGGTGGTGTCTCGGCTTTGGCACAGTTTTTGCCTCATTCTTAAAGGCTGAAATGCGCCTCCGAGGGCTTCGTTACCGGCAGTGAGAGCTGTAACTAAGAGTTTATGCTTTATTGTCGAAGAGTTGGTCATTTGAGGACTTGCCTTAAAGCCACATGGCTGGGGCGGTTCCAGGGGCCTGTAGACTGTTGTACAAGAGATTCTTAGATGCTCCTTAAAATACGGTAAGCACATCAGAAGAGCCCTGCTGGATCAGACCGAGGGTCCATCTAGTCCAGCATTCTGTTCACACAGTGGCCAACCAGCTGCCCACGGGAAGCCCACTTGCAGGACATGAGCGCAACAGCACCCTCCCACCCATCTTCCACAGCAACTGGTGTACACAGCCACACTGCCTCTGATACTGGAGGTAGCATAGCGCCAATCAGGACTAGTAGCCATCGATAGCCTTCTTCTCCTCCATGAATTTGTCTTGGCCCCCTTTAAAGCCACCCAAATTGGTGGCCATCGTGACATCTTGTGGAAGTGAGTTCCATAGTTTAACTCTACGCTGCATGAAGAAGGACTTCCTTTAAACTGTCCTGAATCTCCCACCGCTCAGCTTCATGGGATGACCCCCTTGGGTTCTGGTATTATGAGAGAGGGAGAAAAATGTTTCCCTCTCCACTTTCTCCACGCCATGCATAATTCTGTACACCTCCATCATGTCTCCCTTTCTCTTGCCTTTTTTCTAAGCTAAACAGTCCCAGGTGCTGTAACCTTTCCTCAGAGGGGACTTGCTCCAGCCCCTGGATCATGTGAGCTGCCCTTTCCTGCACTTCTTCCAACTCTGCAATATCCCTTTTTAGGTGCAGTGACCAGAACTGTACACAGTAGTCTTCTAAGTGCGGTCACACCATATAAAGCAGTGTTCTCCAACCTTGGGTCTCCAGATGTTTTTGGCCTACAACTCCCAGCGTAGCTGGCTGGGGCATGCTGGCAGTTGTAGGCCAAAAAAAACTGGGGACCCAAGGTTGGAGAACACTGATATAAAGTTATATATTCAAGTTATTCCTCATTCCTTTCACCTGTTTTGGACCCAGAAACATTGCAAGAGCTTTAAACTATTGGGGGGGGTGTATTTTGGCCCCACCCCTTTCACATTTAGCCCCACCTACTTTGCCTTCAGCCCCGCCCACCACAGTAATGCACGTGCCCCCAGAGCTTTTCCAAAACTGAATTCGTCCCTTGGGCTGAAATTGGTTCAACCAACACCCCTGGCTTAAATTATGGTTAGTGAAGAAGCCAAGGTCACAGTACCCCGGTTTGTTTGAACTAAACATAGTTTAAACCAGTGTTCTCCAACCTTGGGTCCCCAGGTTAGAGAACACGGGTTTAAACTAACCAGAGTCTCCCCCCCCCTCCAGTTTGGATGAAACAACAAACTTGCTTTAAACTGGGAGGAAGAATCCAGTCTTTCTGCAGCTGTGCTAGAGGCATACAGGAGAGTGTGTGAACCAGAGACTCTTTCCCATAGTTTTGGTATTACATCCCAAATGGGCCATTGTCTTTTAACTGCATTTGTACTGTCTTGCCATTTTGATGGTGCGAGCTGAGCAATGTTTATTTTCTTTTTACAGGCTGGGGTACAAGCAACTGAAATAAATAAATAAATAAATAAAAGAATGGATTTGTTGGTCTACAAAGGGAAGGTTGATGGGGTGGGCTGGGGGGTAGGGAGTGGCTACATACCGTTTCAGGTGACAGAGCACAACCTCTCCCAGGGGATGCTGGGAGGTGTAGTCCAACAGATACGACTGCCATCAGGATGGGGGAGGCTGACGGAGTGGATCATTTCTGCTGATGCTCAAGTCTGATCGAGTCACGAGGCGCTTAGGAAGGGATTTTCCACAAGGCCAGCTTGGCCAGTGACTGAAAGGGCTTTGTTGTTGGAGGATCGTTGCTGCTACATGCAACATGGCTCACTTACATGAGTTGTCCAGCTTTAACCTTGAGGGTCGAAGAGGTTAGTTGACCTATGTTCTCTTGTCCTTTCCTCAGCAACCAGGCCCTCGGACACCTCCAAGCTGCTCCAACAAAACCTGGAGGTTGACTGATGTCCCCCCGTCCATCTCCCCACAACTAAGCTACGTAGTGGTGAGAGTGTTGGACTGAGACTCAGGAGACCTGGGTTCTAGTCCCCGCTCGGCCATGAAACTCACTGGGTGACTTTGGGCCAGTCACTGACTCTAAGCCTAACCTACCTCACAGGGTTGTTATGAGGATAAAATGGAGAGGAGGAGGACTATGTAAGCCGCCTTGGGTTCCTTGCAGGAAAAAAGGCGGGGTATAAATATAATAAATAAATAAAATAAATAAATAACCTCCCTGGTTAGCTTAAACTATGTTTCGTTCAAACAAACCAGGATCAGACCATAATTTATGATCTTGGCTTATTCACTAACCATCACTTAAGCCAGGGGAGTTGACACTCCTTCAGCCTGAGGGCCAAATTCAGGGTGTGTGCCTTCTTAAAGTAACTTAGGGTGCAATCCCATACATGTTTAGACAGAAAAAAGGCCCACAACTCCCACCCAGCAAGCCCCATCCAGCTGGCTGGGGCCTGCTGGGAGTTGTGGGCCTTTTTTCTGTCTTAAACATGCATGGGATTGTGCCTTTATACCTTTGTTCAAGCTGGATTCTACCAGAGATCCCTTTCAACCATGGTATGAGAAATGTACCTCCTGGGACCACCGTATACATCCCTCCCCCCCAAGCCCCCCTAAAATATAACCCTTACTTGTGCAGCCCCCACATGTACAAAGTCACTGAAATATGGGAACATTTGCCTGGCTCCCATCCAGATAAAGAGAAGGCATCACCTGGGAACTGAACTCCGTAACTGCTTTTCTCGACTCAAAACAGTCCGGGGGCATTAAAAAGAATGGGAAAGGTACGTATCTCTCACAGCATGTACCTTTGCCTAAATCCTGTTTGTTTGAATAATGTCCCAATCTTTCTCGGCCTCTTGTAAATCTAACCATTGGTCAAATATAAGAACAGCAGAAGAGCCCTGCTGGATCAGACCAAGGGTCCATCTAGCCCAGCCTTCTGTTCACACAGTGGCCAACCAGCTGTCCACGGGAAATCCACAAGCAGGTCATAAGTGCAAGGAGCACCCTCCCGCCCATGTTCCCCAGCAACTGGTGCACATAGGCATACTGCCTCTGCCATTGGAGGTAGCATTTAGCAAATCAGGACTAGTAGCCACGGATAGCCTTCTCCTCCATGAATTTGTCTTGTCCCCTTTTAAAGCCCTCCAAATTGGTGGCCCATCACGACATCTTGTGGCAGGGAATTCCATAGCTTAACTCTGCGCAGTGTGGAGAAGGACTTCCTTTTTCTCTGACCTGAATCTCCCACCGCTCAGCTTCATGGGATGACCCCGTTGGGTTCTAGTATTAGGAGAGAGGGAGAAAAATGTCCACTATCCACTTTCTCCACACCATGCAGTTCCTGCTGGCTTTTAAAAGCATAGATAGGATCCCTGCTAGAATAGATAAGAACATCAGAAGAGCCCTGCTGGATCAGACCAAGGGTCCAACTAGTCCAGCATTCTGTTCACATAGCGGCTAGCCAGCTGCTCAAAGGGGAAACCCAGAAAAAGGACAACACTCTCTTGCCCATGTTCCCCAGCAACTGGTGTGCACAGGCATACTGGATTCTAGTATTAGGAGAGAGCATTGCCTACATGGGTAGTCATCTGTCTGTATGATTGTCTGCAGCATTCAAATACCATTTTATTCATTTTATTTTTATATTTACTAGCTGAAGGACCCGTTCTTTGAACAGATTAAAAAACTGATTACTTTCTACCCTGTATTTCAAAAAACCCTTTTCACCCTTAAGGGTTTTTTTTTAAAAGAAAGTTTTCACAACGTAGTTTATATTAGTGATCCATAAGCAACAACCATGCCAACAACCATAAGCAACAACCATGCCAAATTTCAGCTTTCTCGCTTAACAGGAAATAGGAGATAAATTGATGAGTCAGTGAGACTCACGTTTATGTAGAGAGAGATATCCGGCCTTGTCTTACCTCATGAGACGGCCAACGCCTCTGGCACCCGCAATGGCCTAGTCCTCACTGAGGTCATCAACTTGTGCTTCAGCTACAGTATATCGCTTCAGGTGGATTGAATAATAATAAAGATAATATATCTGCATTCAGAAAGGTAGCTTGTCAGGAAGAAAACTAAGCCTGGCAGGCTACTATTCTATGTGCAGAGTTTAAGCATGTGTGTGTGTGTGTGATTTTATTTTATTTATTTTTATATGTATACCCCACCTTTTTTTCTTCTTGCAAGGATCCCAAATCGGCATACCTGGTCCTCTTCCTCCTCTCCATTATATCCTTGCAACAACCCTGCAAGGTAGGTTAGGCTTAGAGTCATGGACTGGCCCAAAATCGCCCAGTGAGCTTCGTGGCCAAGTGGGGACTTGAACCCGGGTCTCCCCACTCCCAGTCCAAAACTCTCACCACTGGCTGTCGGTGCGCAGTGTGCCCCTTAGCCTCTCATGCTCCAACTCCCCCTCTGTGCGATGACCTCAATGCTTTATTTATCACATAGCGATGACCTCAATGCTTTATTTATCACATAAATTGAGGACAACGGTTCCCGCAGTGAGCTGGATAATAGATTGGACACGCTGTTTATGTCTCTAGTTGTTGTGTTGTTGTTTTTTTAAACTATTGATACTGAAATCACCGAGCAATTCCTTAAAAGCGAGGCTGTTGTTCGCAGTCACCTTTAGCATGGCGGCAAGCGGAGGAGCGTGTGCTTTTCAGAGATTGGCTGCCCTCATAACAAGGGTATTGTTCAGTGAATTCAGTCCCGTTCACGCTCGTAGATTGCCTCTGACGTGCTTGTTCCATGTGAACACCTCTTCAGAAGCAACCAAATCCGGCACAAACGTGAGATCATCACACTGTGACCGCTTCTTCAGTTATGTGGGATCTTTCCCATCAATGCCAACACCCCAGTTCTGTCCACACAAGTGGCCCTAGTCCTTACTCAGGGGGTAAAGCCAAGTTTGGACTGTACCACTTCTCATAGGATGTAATGTTTCTCCATGACCAGTGCGCCCCCAGTGTGGTGTTGTGGTTCGAGTGTTAGACTGGAACCCGGGAGATCTGGGTTCTAGTCTCCACTGGGCCATGAAGCTCACTGGGTGACTGGGCCAGTCCCTGACTCTCAGCTTAACCTACCTCACAGGGTTGTTGTGGGGATACAATGGAGAGGAGGAGGAGGAGCACGTATGCCGCCTTGGGTTCCTTGCACAGGGGGGGGGGAAGGGGGGGTATAAATGTAAAAACAAATAAAATTAAATCACACACATACACGCTTAAACTCTGCACATAGAAAAGTAGCCTGCTAGGCTTAATTTTTTCTTCCTGACAGGCTACCTTTCTATATGCAGCTATATTATCATTGTTACTATTACTCAGCTCATGAGGTAAGGCAAGGCGTCCGCCTGAGTTTAATTTTTAGGCACCCCTAAAGGTGGCAGCGTGGGAGATGGCTGCATGTGTTTCTGCACTACAAAGATATTAGGTATCTGTTTTTATATATCTGCAGGCATGAGACATTTCTCTTCCTGTGGCAAAGGTGGTGTGGTGAGTCCCTCAAGTTGCCCAAATTCCAGGTATGGAAGACTGTGGGTCTGTCGGTTGAATCTGGCTTCAGCGCTGGCGACCAGACAGCATAATCCGCCACACCTGAGCAGGCTAGGTTTTTAGGGGACACGGTACAGGCTGGGGGGGGTGGGGTGCACAGCTCTGCCCTTCAACCAGTGTTGAAGTGGGGCCAGGGTTTACAGCAGTGTTCTCCAACCTTGGGTCTCCAGATGTTTTTGGCCTACAACTCCCAGCATGCCCCAGCCAGCCAAAAACATCTGGGGACCCAAGGCTGGAGAACACTGGCTTACAGGGATGCAGCCCCAGGATCTTTTTTATTAGCAGGGTTACGCTGATGTCACCCGTCACCCCACTCACACCTCCCCGTTCCCTCTGAGCTTAGCTGCAATCTTCACAAAAGCTATGGGGCGGGGTGGGGTGGGGTGGGGGGGTTTGAAGAGATCTTGGGGTTGTGGTGGTGGACAGCTCGATGAAAGTGTCGACCCCTGTGTGCGGCGGCTGGATGGGCCAAGCGTCCTTTGGCCCTGTGAGGTTATTCTTCAAAGCATTGACCCAAGGTGTCAAATTGCGGTCCAGTTTGGTTAGGGGGGGGGGATTGGATAAACTGCTCCGGGCTGCCTGCAAACTAACAGGAAAGTTGCTCTGCCTGACAAGAAGGGAAGAGAAAATGAGTGGCGATTTACAGCAATGGATAAAGCCGCCAGCCATGTCACCAGGGGCTGATGTTCACTTTTGCATGGCACGCACCTTATGCTCCCTCCAGCATTCAGAGGCGGTGTTGGGGGGCAGCCCACATGGGCAGGAGCCCTGGATCTTTCAGTTTGAGCCCCAGATCTCTGGGAGGCCCTCTGCCCCACCGCCCTACTGTCCAGGGGCACTTGCTGAAAGAAAGGTCCAGGGGCCCTGGTGGTCTGTCTTGCATCTGATCCCCCTGGACTACCTGGCTTGTTGCCCATATGTGCTTCCCCTCCTGCTGCCCCCCCCCCCGAATCTTTCCGCCTGAGGTTTTTTTCTGAAATCAAATGCCCCCCTCTCCCCTGTCCATACATCTCTTTTTACAAATAGGGGTGTCCTTAGGAGGCAGGGTCCTTTACAGACTTTAGAGTATATGTAAGTTAGCATATGTAAATTTGTGCTTTTTTTTTTTTTTTGGTCCTGTGGGCCTGAGCCCCCAGATCCTTTCGGTACCTAGCACCGTTCCTGCCAGCATTCAGTGGTGTGGGCTTTTTAAAATTCTGTGCAACCTTTTACAACCTAGCATTCATCCAGAAAACTGGGCAGAAAACATAGGGGCTGATTGTTCCCTGTCCACGGTTAGCAGCCGATGGTGATTTCCCACTCCTCCTTTCCAAGAGCTTTGGAGACTGAGTATATGCCCCCTGTTCTTTGGAAAACCATATCGGGGAAGAGGATTACACAAACACACACACACCACAATCAATGCTTCTGATGGATTGTTCTCCAGCAGCACAATAACAGCCACCTCCAGATTGGCTCGCTGACCGAAAGGAGGTCTCCGATGCACTTAAGTGAATGAAAGGATGCTGCCACTCATCTCTCGCTAATGGACACTTCAGATGAAAATGTCAAAGCATCTCTGGGTGCCATAGCAACATGATACGGACCAATCCATCGCCCGGGGCATCTTTTGCTTCAAAGCTGCCCATCACCCACGCTCGAGCACCCTTGCAATCTCCCCTTCTCCACCCCGCACCTGGTTATGTGATCAGAGTCATCACCTTTTGTGTGCCTTTTAACACCGGCAGGAGAAGCAGAGCGCTGACAGGTGAAGCTTTCCTGACTGCTGCAAACAGGTCCGGCCCTGCCAGAAGGCAGAGTGAGGCATTTGCCTTAGGCAGCACCTTTTGGGTGTCATGAAATGGCAGCAATTATTTATTCATTTATTTATTCCTTCATACTATATTATATTATATTATATCCCACCTTTTTTTCCTCTTGCAAGGAACCCAAGGAGGCTAACAAGGTTCTCCTTCTCTCCATTTTATCGTCACAACAACCCTGTGAGGCAGGTTTGACTGAGAGTCAGTGACTGGCCCAAAGTGAGCTTTATGGCCAAGTGGGGACTAGAATCCGGAATTTCCGAGACCCAGCCCAACACTCACCACTATGCCACACTGGCTCTCCCACCACTCCTGTTTTATCTTCACAACAATCCTGTGAGGTAGGTGAGGCTGAGAGTCAGTGACAGCCCAAAGTCACCCAGTGAGGTTCATGGCTGAGCAGAGACTAAAACTTGGATCTCCTGCATCCCATCCAACACTCTAACCCAGTGTTCTCCAACCTTGGGTCCCCAGATGTCTTTGGCCTACAACTCCCAGCATGCCCCAGCCAGCGGAACACTGCTCTAACCACTATGAAACACTGTCTCCTTGTTTGTTTGTTTGCTTACTTTATTATTGTATTTTCACTGATTGGCATGGGGAGATTTTCTACCTCATGTGAGAAAATAACTTGGCCACCCTTTGGTACTATGCTCCTTGACTTGGCCGAGGGTGTGTGTTGAGTGGGTGTGTGTCTTTGCTGCTCCCACTCAAGCAGCAAAATTTCTTGGGCTGACCCTGATTGCGGAGGCAGTTCAGGGACAACCCACGCTCAACTCTCAAGTGTGGGTTATCGTGTTGTTTGAACCCAGTCATTGAGACTTCTGAGCAGACATGTACAGGATTGCACCACAGCACAAGATTAAAATACGGTCTTTACTCGGTTGTTAGCTCAGGGATAATGGGAGTTGTATTCCCAAACACCTGGAGGGTAGCAGGTTGCCTTGCCTTCCAGTTTCCTCCTCATTTTAATACTGCTATTTATTTGTCTACTATTTAAACAGAAAGGCTGGCTGAGGCATGCTGGGCGTGGGAGTTGTAGGACTTTTATTATGTCGAAACATACATAAGATTATGCCCTTAATTTCACTCATCATGAAAAGAATTCTAATAGGAAGAAACGGCGGGCTGCAATGCTATATATGTCTAAATCTCAAAGTACTGTACAAAATGGGTGGGCAACTAGATATTTCGGACTACAACTCCTATCAGCCCTAGCCAGCAAGACCAATACTCGGGGATTATGGGAGCTGTAGTCCAAAACCTCTGGAGGACACCGAGTTGCCTTCACCCTGCAAATACTGGCCTGCTTTCTGTAGCTTGGCCCTCTCATGGTTAAATTAAGCGAGCTCCAGCGGGGCGGGAGGAAGTGCCTCCTCCAGTTCGCAGCCTTTTGTGTCTGCAGGAACAGGAAGGCGGGCGGGGGTCTTTCTCGCCCCCCCCCCTTGGAGTGCTTCTTCGGGCCTGGCGCCTGCGCGACGAAGGAGAGACAGCAGCAGGAGGACGGCGCGCATCGGGCAGGCAGCAGAGCGCGGAGGCCGCTAAGCGCGGGGCTCTCTTTGCCGCGGACGCTCCGCCTGCGGGACCCCGAGCAGATCCCCGTCCGGTCCGGCAAGGCGCCTCGCAGGACCCCCTCTCCGGCCGCTTTGCCTTCCGGGGACCCGGTCTGCCTTGAAAGCGAGCGCGCGCGCTTCCCGGAGAGCTTTGGGGAGCAAAGTCCCAACAGCAGCAGCCTCCCGCCCTCCTTCCTTCAGCAGCCCCTCCGCCTTGCAAGGCAGCGGGTAAGTGCCAGCCGGGGGGGGGGGGATTGGGCTGGGCCTTGGGGTCGGAGTCCGGGGACCCGCAGCGCCAGGGGAGGTGGGGGGTGCAAACGGGAACGTGCGTGCAACGTGCATTGGGGGTCCCATGGATGTGGGCATGGGAGGGAAGTGCCCAGGCCAGGGCGACTCTGAGGTAAACTCAACATCCTGCTGGGGCTCTAGATGGGAAAGGGCTTTATGTGGTACTTACAAATCAGGCCTCTGGGAGTTGGCCGTTGTATCCGCAGGGAAATGCTGGGCTGCAAACCCTTTGCCTGCAGCCATGGCTCTGTTAATATTGCCTCCTTCCTTATCAGTGAGCGATGAGTACCGGTATGTTATCTCCACAGCCCCACCCCACATGCTTTAAACTTGGCCTCCCATATGGCACCCCTTTTAAAAACCGGCAGTGGACATCAGTCCGTATGTGCCATCTTTCTCCAGTTTGGGTATAGGCTGGCAGAGGTGAGCTGCATCAGAGCCTTTGGGATTTGGGCCTAGCAAGCAAGTTTATTACACATAACTTCATTTCTGAACTTCTTTGTTTAGTGCATTTGTATGGATGGATTGCATGGGTTGTATGTGGTCAAAATTTAATGTCAATAACACCTTTAGAAATATATTTACCTAGAAAAACAGTGAGGTGTTCAATAGTTATTTTACCCGCTGTATATGTACGTAAATGGAGCTGGTTTTACAAATGCCAAATAGATCAGTGTGGCCTGTGCATGGTTGCATGGGCCTGCGATAGAGAAAGTACTATATTTTTTTTCCTTTACATATAAGGATGAAGAAACAACGCAGTGGTTGGGATAAAGTCAAAGCTAAGAAAGAAGAAGACAAACAAATACAAACACTATTGTTAAACACCAAAAAAATAACAGAATTTTGTACAAAAAGCACATCTGGAACAAGTGCTACAACTGATATACATGCTTCCGCTTCAAATGCAGCTGATGTCAGCACAAGTTTGGTTGTTTCACATGCAGCTAGTGAAAGTGAAACTAGTGCAGGAGCAACTGGATCCACTGAGTTGGACTGTGAAAATGTCACAGAACAAGAGGAAATGTATTCACATGATATTGGGGACTGGAATGTATGTGATGCTTTGAGGGAATATTTTTGCCAAAAAGGAGTTGATGATTGTCAACATATGGACAGTGATTTCAGAGCCTCAGAAAAGACATGTCATGTACTTTGCCGTATCCTAAGTGTTATAAAACTACTGTCATCTCGAGGTCTTGCTTTTAGAGGAAGTGATGAAATTATTGGGTCCGTGCACAATGGCAATTATTTGGGCTGTCTTGAACTCTTAGCTGAATATGACCCTTTTCTTGCAGAGCATATTCAATACCATGGCAACAAGGGAAGGGGTCACATATCGTACTTATCAACGATATGTGATGAGTTTATTGAACTGATTGGTCAGCAAGTGCTGCAGCAAATCATAAACGAGATAAAAGAAGCCAAATATTATTCAATTTCTGTTGACTCCACCCCTGACATAGCACATTGTGATGAACTAACAATTATATTTCGCTATGTACTACCTAGTGGTCCAGTGGAGCGTTTTACGAAATTCATTCCAATGCACGGACACACTGGTATGGAGCTAGCAAACATTATTTTGCAGTTCATGGATGAAAATGGAATTTCCATCAAAGACTGCAGGGGTCAGTCTTATGATAATGCATCTAATATGAGTGGCAAATATAATGGTATGCAGGCCTTAATTCGGGGAAAAAACCCACTTGCTGAATACATTCCTTGTTGTGCACATTCACTTAATCTTGTTGGACAAAATGCCGTAAACAGCTGTCCAGTTGCAGTTTCGTTCTTTAATTTTGTGCAGCAGTTGTATTGTTTTTTTTCTGCTTCAACTCATCGATGGAATCTGTTAACAGATAGTTTCAAACTATGTGGTATACCGACATTAAAAAGGTTATCTGATACACGTTGGTCTGCTCACCATGATGCTGTGAATGCCTTACAAAAAGGCTATAGTACTATCAGAGATGTCCTTTCAAATATTATGAATGATGAATCCACAAAGGGAGAGGTCTGTTTACAAGCAAAGGGCCTAAATAATGTCATGGATCAATTGGAAACTGGAATAATGGTTGAAGTATGGTCTGTCATTTTACCAAGGTTTCACAGAACCAGTCAGTGTCTCCAAGATGCAAAATTAGATCTGCATACAGCAACAGACATGCTGAACTCTCTAAAGGATTTTGTGCAGTCTCTCCGTTCTAGATTCTCTGAATTTGAACAGCAGGGTAAAAATATTTCCGGCTGCGAGGAGTACCAGCTACAACGTGGAAGGAAAGTGAAAAGAAATAGGAGGTGGGACTATGGTGATGCAGAAGATGCTAATGCTGATATGACACCCTCTGAGAGGTTTAAAGTGCATACCTTTTATCCTATAATTGACCAATTGACAGAATCACTGAGGCACAGGCAAGCAGCATACAATATAATTCAAGAAAGATTTGGATTTCTATCAGAAATATGCACTCTAGCAGCTGATAGTCTACGTTCCAGAGCCACTACACTAGTGTCAAAATATCCTGAAGATCTTGAACCCCTGTTTGCAGATGAAATTGTACAGTTTTCATCTATTTTCAAAATGTACCAATCTTCCACTGCAAATCAAGACATTCATGGGAGTCAAGAAACACAAATGTACAAGTTTATGATTGCACAATCTCTAGTCAGTGCATTTCCAAATACATTTGTGACCCTCCGCATGTATTTGTGTTTAATGGTCAGCAACTGCAGTGGTGAGCGTTCATTTTCAGCATTAAAACGTGTGAAAAATGAACTAAGGTCTTCCATGGGTCAGGAGCGTTTAAATGCGCTCTCTCTGTTGTGCATTGAAAATGGTTTGCTGAACGAGCTTAATCTTGATTCTACAATTGAGGAATTTGCAAGTAAAAAAGCAAGAAAAGTTAATGTGTAATTTTATTTTAATCTACCAGCTTGATTCATTTAGTTAATATGTTTCTGTTTTGGCACTTTAATGGTAATTAAAATATTTAATTTGTTTTAATATAAAATTGCGTCTTCATTTTATTTATTTCCATAAAAAGGCTCACCAAAATCCTCAACACCAGGCCCATAATGCTCTTAATCCGGCCCTGCTCCAGATTCCTAGAGAGGCAGGAAATGTGAGAGAAAGGGGGGGAAGTGTGTGTGTGGGGGGAGAGAATAGACCACAAAGGTATGAAAGTAGACTGTTAGTTCTGCAGACTTGTAAATTAGACTCATACACAGGCCTCACTTCTGGGTTTCATTTCAAAGCCATGTTTTGGTCTTCTACCCCCTTGAAGTTAGAGCTGCCCATAGAAAAACATTGGAGAACTGTTTAGGCTGTAGCAGCGCAATCTTATAGGCGGCTGCTCTGCAGTCAACCCCATTGAGTCCAGTGGGGCTTACTCCTGAGTAACTGTGCAAATGCATAGGATTGTACTGCAAGCGTAGGTGCAAGCAAAACGTGGAGTTAGCGGCTCCTCCTAACTCAAAACATTTATTTTGTCTGAAATGTTTAATTTGTTTTATCTATTTGGCTGCCAATGGATCATAACGTGTCTGCGTGCAACTGAGTGCTGGATTTGTGCTAGGTGGGGCAATTTTAGATTGCTGCAAGGCAGGGCTGGGCGCCAAGAGTAGGCATGGCTGGGCATGTGACAAGGGCCCACACCCCAGCAGGGGCCCACTGACCAGAGCCCCCTGGACTTGCTCCTCCTCTTCCCCATTGCAACCTGCTTGTTCACCCACCTCTCGCTCTGGCCCAGACAATGCTGGTGGTGAGAAGGAGGATGCCACGGATGAGGCAAGAGGAAGAGGAGCTCGTGAGAAGGGCACACTGAGAAAGGGGGGTCATTGAGGGTGCTTTGCCCAAGGGCCCTCAAAAACCTGGAGCTCGCACTGTGTAAGACAAGGAGTTTTCCCCTTTGGGAGTGGAATGATTTTGGCTGAGACTCCAGACCAGCCTCAGTCCCACCTCTAAGAACACAATCAGCCCCTGAAGTGACTGTAACTTAAGCCTGTGTAACTGAAATAATTGCATATTTTCCCTTTGTTTATCCCCCACCCACCTCCATTTCCTCAGTCAAATTTTAGATTTGTAAGCTCCTTGAGGCAGAGACCTGTCCTCATTCCCTGCAAAGCACTGAGAGGTAGAGCGGCTGACCCCAGGTCGGCCAGGTTGGGCAATGTGGCTGAGTGGTGGGGAATGTGTTAACACTTTTTCCTTGGGGGTGGAAAGCAGGTGTGTGTGTGTGATGGGGAAGGAGGAGAATTGGATGCGACAACCGTCTCAGCAGTGACAGTGCAAGCAACTTCTATGTTCAGGGACAGAGTGCCAGATGCAGGAGGCAAATAACAGACGGAGCAGGTAGGGGGGAACCTGTTGTCAACTCACCCTACCTGTGAGCTTCCCCCTGGGAGAATCTTTCTGGCCCCTTTCGGAACCTGGATGCTGCACAAGACAGAATGGTCTTTGAAGGATCTGACCAGCAGCATCGTTATATGGCTATTATTAAAAAGTGAGGTAGATGGACCTTTAATGCTGTGTGATATTCATTATGTGTTCATGTATGTAGATGGATTGGTATTCATATTCATATTTTATTTATTTTTTATTTATTTCATTGTATTATAATAATACATTATATAACACATTACACTATGATACATTATATAATAATAAATTACATTATTTCATTTCTACAATATAATATTAATGGTTATAATAATACATTCATAAAACATAATAATGTACATAATGTACAATAATGCATTGCATTACATAACACATTACATTATTATACATCATATAAATTAATAATATATTGCATTATTTCATTTCTATAGTAATGTATTATTGTTGTGGAATTGAATTTATTGATATGGAATTTTTTAACACCACAAAATGGAATGATGGTTGTGTGAACTTAGATGGCCCCTTTTTTTCTTGTAGTCTGTCATCCTGTATATACCAACTTACTTGGGAGTAAGCCCCATTGAACACAACAGGACTTACATCTTAGTAGACATGCATATGATGCATTTCTTGCCTTTTATTGCTGTAGCTGATGCTGTTTTATTGTTTTTATCAGCCTTTCCCCAACGTGGCGCCCTCCAGAGGCGTTGGGCCACAATTCCCATCATCCCCCAGCCGGAGGTGATGGGAGTTGTGGGCCAAGGCTTCTGGAGGGCGCCGCATTGAGGAAAGGCTGTATGAGTAGGGCTGAACTACATTTCCCGGAAGCTCCTAGGCTCGCTCCCTCCCTCCTTTCCCAGGAGGCTTTGCTCTCCCTTCCCTTCGGGCAAACGGGAGCCTCTTTCCGCGAGAGCACACCAGCCAATAGGCTCGCTGTACTGCATTTCCCAGGCGCCATTGCGCGTCCCGTTCCCAGCGTCCCTTGAATGTCCGCAACGCTTGCTCCTGCCTCTGGCGCTGTTGGAAAATGTAGTCCCCGTGTGGCCAGGCTCTGCCTTGGAACCGATGGGGCGGGCCTGAGCAGCGGAACTACAACTCCCATAGCGCCCTTCTGCCTTTTTTCCTGCCCCCGAGAGATAGAGGGAGCCGGGGCGGCCATTTTGTTTTTGCCCGAATATGCTTAAGATGGCGTCGTGAGGAGGGATAGCTGAAGGTTGCTGGTGCAGCAGTAGCCACAGCAGCTGCGGGCCAGGGAAGAAGGAGGAGGCGTAGTTGCTAAGTTACCCGATAACAAGCCCTCGCCCAGGTCTATATACTTACACACACACTTCCGCTTGCTTTACCCCCTAAGCTATTTGCGGAGGGCGAGAGGAGCCGTTCGAGCAGGGCCACAGGTGGTCCATGGGGACGGGGTGGCCGCCGTGGCCGGCGCTGTCACCATGGATCTCCGCCTGGCGGTCTACAACGCCGCCCGGGAAGGCAAGCTGAAGCTCCTCCAGAAGCTGCTGGGCAGCCGGAGCCGCGAGGAGCTGGAAGAGCTGACGGCAGGGCCAGGCGGCGGGGAAGGGGCCGGCGGCACCCCGCTGCTGATCGCCTCCCGCCACGGCCACCGAGAGGTGGTGGAGTACCTGCTGGATCACTGTGGCGCCCGGGTGGAAGTGGGTGGCTCGGTCAACTTCGACGGGGAGACAATCGAGGGCGCCCCGCCCCTGTGGGCCGCTTCGGCCGCCGGCCACCTGGATGTGGTGCACAGCCTGCTGGAGCGGGGGGCCTCCGTGAACCAGACGACGCTGACCAACTCCACCCCGCTGCGGGCAGCCTGCTTTGACGGGCATCTGGAGATCGTGCGCTACTTGGTTGGGGAGCGGGGGGCCGATCTGGAGGTGGCCAACCGCCATGGCCACACCTGCCTGATGATTTCCTGCTACAAAGGGCACTCGGAGATCGCCCGCTATCTTCTGGAGAGAGGGGCGGACGTGAACCGCCGCAGCGTCAAGGGCAACACTGCCCTGCACGACTGTGCCGAATCAGGCAGCCTGGAGATCTTGCGCCTGCTCCTTGGCTCCAAAGCGCACATGGAGAAGGATGGCTATGGGATGACCCCGCTACTGGCTGCAAGCGTGACAGGCCACACCAATATTGTGGAATACCTCATCGAGGGGGCATTGGAGGAACCGGTGGCGGGGCCTGAGGGGAAGCAGGAAGCGAGCGAGACCGATTGTGACGGGGTGGGGTGTGAGGAAGATGATGACGGCTCCTTGGCCACTTGTGACACCCGACCCGACGTTTACTGCACTCCGGAGGCGGCTGTGGAAGCGTTGGAACTCCTGGGAGCCACCTTTGTGGACAAGAAGCGTGACCTCCTCGGGGCCCTCAAGCACTGGCGCAGGGCGATGGACCTTCGTCACAAGGATGGACGATACCTCTCCAAGCCAGAGCCTCGGCAGTTGGTGCTGGCCTATGACTATTCCCGAGAGGTGACCACAATGGAGGAGCTGGAATCCTTGGTGACCGATCCGGATGAAATGAGGATGCAAGCGCTGTTGATCCGGGAGCGTATCCTTGGCCCGTCCCACCCGGACACCTCCTATTACATCCGCTACCGTGGGGCTGTCTACGCCGATTCAGGCAACTTTGAGCGCTGCATCAACTTGTGGAAGTATGCCTTGGAAATGCAGCAGGGCAACCTGGAGCCCCTGAGCCCCATGACGGCAAGCAGCTTCCTGTCCTTCGCCGAGCTCTTCTCGTACGTGCTTCAGGACCGCTCCAAGGGCACCCTGGCCACCCAGCTGGGCTTCTCCGACCTCATGGGGGTGCTGAGCAAAGGCGTCCGCGAGGTCGAGAGGGCACTGCTGCACCGGAAGGACCCCGTGGCCGATTCTGTCCAGTTCACCAAGGCTCTGGCGATCATCCTGCACCTGGTCTTCCTGCTGGAGAAGGTGGAGTGTGCCACGGAGCAGGAGCACCAGAAGCGCCAAACCATCTACCGCTTGCTGAAGTGTAACCCCCGGGGCAAGAACGGCTTCACCCCTCTGCACATGGCGGTGGACAAGGACACCACCTCCGTCGGCCGCTACCCAGTGGGGAAGTTCCCCTCCCTCCATGTGGTCAACCTCCTGCTGGAGTGCGGGGCTGACCCCGACAGCCGTGACTACGACAACAACACCCCGCTGCATGTGGCCGCCCGGAATAACTGCCCGCTCATCATGAGCGCCCTCATGGAGGCCGGGGCCCACATGGACGCTACCAACGCCTTCAAGCAGACGGCCTACGAGCTCTTGGATGAGAAGCTCCTCACAAAGGCCATGATGCAGCCGTTCAACTACATCACCTTACAGTGCCTTGCTGCCCGAGCGCTGGATAAACACAAGATACCCTACAAGGGTTTCATCCCGGAAGAGCTGGAAGCCTTCATTGAGCTCCACTAGAGGGAGGGAGGGAGGCCTGTAAGCACTGCCGCTCTCTTCCTGGATCTCAGTTGAGGGATGATGGGGGGGCAGACTGGGGCTCTCAAGTCTTCCTGTGATCTGAATTTTAAAAGCTTTTATTTGCACTGGGTCAGGTTATGCAGTCTCTCTCTCCCTTCATCCGCCCTAGCTTATAAAAGTTTGTAGCTGTTCTTTGCTCAACCTTGGACTGGCGCCAACGCTCGGCATTGTTGGGCAATTGCCAAGGCCCCGTCGCCCTGGCAGGGGCTGCTGCTAATGCCTGCCCTGAGCCCTCCTTGCTTTATTTTTCTGGCCTGGCATGCCAAGCGGCTGGATCTAACCTCCCCTTTTAAGTTTCCCACATGGTCTCCAACCCGGCCCTGGCCTGACCCCTAGGTGGCAGAGTTCTATGCCAACCAGCACTGAGAGTCAGGGGGCAAGCGGGCTGGGAGATTGGTAATGATTGCTACTGACCCCATGTTGCCAATTCATTCTTTTTTAAGAAAACACATGTACACGAATTCTTTGATTTGCTTTCTGAAGTTCAGCTTACCTTACCAGTGTTGGGAGTTGCTAAGTTTGCATCCTTCCTTTCCTCTCCCCCTCTCCTTGAAAATAGGGATGGAAGTGAGGATTTAAGGAAACCCCTGCAGGCAGTCTTAAAGGTCTTCTTTTGGCTCAGAGTTGTTTATTGCTCAGCAGGAAGTTATTTAGTTGCTGCTTGCATCAGGTTTGTGCTCTTGAGCTTGGTTTCTTGTTTTGAATGGCTACATATCTGCTTAGATTTTGCTGCCTGTTCCAAAGACTGGTGGTGGTTTGTTTGTTTTCTTTCCAATCAAGTGGATACTGCACTTTCCCCCTACACAGGGTGTCAAAAGAACAACCCCAAACTCTGAAGCTGTGTTTATGATCATCCTATCCCCTTTTTCCTCTCCGCCAGAAAAGAGAGATAGGACAGCAGTTTTGTTCTGTTTGCAGGCAAGAACTCTTATAAAAGGTGCAATCCTATGCAAGTTTAGACCTAAAAAAGGCCTACAACTCCTAGCATGCCCCAGCCAGGCCTTTTGTAGTTGTAGGCCTTTTTTCTGTCTCAACTTGCATAGGATTGTGTCCTAAATGAGTTAAAGATGATCTATACATTGGCATTCTTTTGGCAGAGAATATTTTTGGAGATCGGGGTCATGTTGGGGTGGGGGTGGGGTGTCTTCTAGAACGGCTGATGTCTGGTATCTGGTTGTTCCAACTGGTTCTATTCCTAGTAGATTCAGTTGCAGATGCTTCCTTTGCATAGTTCAGGGGTGGGCAACTGTGGAGGGTCTGGGGGCCATTTTCACCCCATGGAGCCCCCTCACCCCCACAGGCTGCACTCTGCAGGATACCTGAAAAAATGGAGGGCGAGTTGTTAGTTTTTAATGACCGTGTTAGTACTAGGGAGCGCTAAACTGGCCTAATTTTTCTTGTTTTGAAGCTAGCTTTGACCCTTTTAGAACTCCACTAAAGCTGCAATCCTATGCTTGTTTAGACAGGAAAAAGTCCTAACAACTCCAAGCATTCCCCAGCCAGCATGCCTGGCTGGGGAATGCTGGGAGTTGTAGGACTTTCCCCCTGTCTAAATAGGCATAGGATTGCATCCTAAAAGGTGACATATACAGTAATACCTTAGATTGCAAGTAACTTGGTTTGAGAGCGTTTTGCAAGACAAGCAAATTTTTAAATATTTATTTATTTATTTACTTGATATACAAGCAACATCTTGCAATACAAGTACTGTAGTATGGCTTAAATTAAAAATCTCTGTACAAATTTTTTTGGGGGGATTTCGTTTTGATATAAGAGTGTTTTGGATTACAAGCACATTTCCAGAACGAATTATGCTCTCAATCCAAGGCATTACTGTAGCTTTAAAACAAGCAAACCCGTTTAGTGTTCTATAGCACTAATGTGGCAACTTTGAGCAAAAATTTTAATACCCCCTTTTTTTTTCTGCTGCCAAATGCAGCAGGTGGCTGCATGTGGCCCACCTGTGGTGAAGTTACTGAACAAAGTGGCGTTTTTAAGATCCCGGGAAACAGATGAAGCCATGCCCAAAATGTGTGTTGTGTTGTGTGTGCAGTCTTTTTGCCCCTGTGTGCCATCTTAAAAAATCATGCCATTCAGGCCCACCTATCTTGTGGCCCCCAAACCAAACCGAGGCTCCCAGCTGTCGATTTCGAGTTACTGGGTGATTTAACAGTCCCCATTCCCAGTTTTGCTTTGCCAGGCAACCATCCAAAGCAGGGGGGTTATCAAGCCCGCAATAATGAGCTGTCTTGGTGTGAGCCTGTGCTCTTAACGCCACCACCCCTGCAGTGTAGTGAGGTCTCTAATTTGGTGATTGGCAAAGGCCATGTTTTTGAAGGACAGCTGCACCCTCTACACGCACTCACCCCACTTTGTGGACAGGAAAAGTGTCTGTAAACCATCAGACCTGGTTATTACTTGGATGGGAGACCCCTCCTCTAGTTTCCTGCATTGAGCAGGGGGTTGGACTCGATGGCCTTGTAGGCCCCTTCCAACTCTATAATCTATGAATTGATTCCTTTTAAAGCCCTGTTCTCAGACTTGTGAAGAAGAAAAGGTGGGGAGGGGGTGTTGCTTTGTTTGGAATTTAGGCTATAACTTAAAACAGGAAAAAGGGGGTAAAGTTTTAGATTGTGGGCGAAAGGATAAGCGAGGTTTTCCATGGGGTGGATGTGGTCCGCCATTTGGTTGTGTTCTATTGATAGAGGAGCCCCTGCACTCTGGCATATACAGCCAGGCCTCAGCAAACCACGGGCCCACTTGGGAGGAGGGGTGCAAAGGCCATACACCGGCTGGCAGTGTTTTGGGGAGCAGTTGCCACAGCTCCCGACCCGAAACTGGGGCCCCTGAATGCCTGGCGTTCTCAGCAGCGATCTTCTGCGTTCAGCCCCAAACAGTTTGTCAGTTGTTACACGGTCTTTGGGCCACCTCAGCCCCAGGGAGGGCTAGTATTTGCCTTGGACGGGAGTGGGGCAGGGCAAGGAAAGAGGCTAGCGGCGTTCCACCATCGGAGTGATTTTTCAAATACTGTTTGGATTGTTGACGCATGGACCCTTCCTTGAGTGGGATTCAGGGGGTGGATTCGGGCAGGCAGTTTAACTCCCAGGCATGCAGTAGCTCTTGTAGTCGGCTTCTCCAGTGTGCATTGGCGGCGGAATCCTCCCTTCTGCTGGACATGATCCACGTGATCCTCAAAGTGCAGTTACCCCGCAACTCAGGGGATGGAGTGGGGGGCGGGCGGGCGGGCGGGCAGTGGGCTTCATCTGAATTCATCTTAGTTCTTTGTTGTTTTGGAGTGCAGGTGAAAGCACAGCGCTAGTAGACAGACAGGGTGAAAGAGGATATCCCGCTAACCTCTGCGTTGGCCGCTGAAAGTGCAAATCCAGTTTGGATTGGAAGCTGCCCCAAAGGGCTTTGATACTTGGGTTGAGAATGTTAGCATGGTAAATAGACAGAAAAGCGGGGGGGGGGGGATTGTGGGAAAGGGACGACACCAACCACTTGCTTCTGCTACTCAGGCATATGCAGAGACTTTAGAATGCCCCGTGCTATGTGCTTCTCCGCATGGGCCAGCATTCCCCAAACATGGCATCCAAATATTTTGGACTTCAGCTCCCATCAGCCCCAGCCAGCATGGCCAATGGTCAGGAATTCTGGGAGTTGTAATCCACAACATCTGGAGGCTACCAGGTTGAGGGAAGCCAGCATAGGCAAACAGCTGTACTGAACCATAAACCTCAATTTTTTCTTTTTCCTGGGTGGCTTTCGAGGCAACACCATTGCCCGGCCTGTTTGCATTCTTGCAGTGTCGAAAGCAAACAAACTGTTTGAGAGCTCGATTTGTAGTGAAGAAAGGTTTCAGTTGGTTGTTTTTGTTTTTTCCGTTAATTTGTGCGTGTGCACTGGTTTCGTTTTCGCTGCGAAGAGTCAATTGAGCGAGGTTGGGCGGAAGCGTAAAACTTGCAAAAGCGGAATGTGTTCAACTTGCGAGCCGAGGCTCCTGACTTGAAATAAATAAACGGACACTTTTAAAAAAAGAAAGGAAAAGAGTCTTGCTGCTAAAAACACAAAACCTCCTCAATGTCTTGTTATTGCACATGAAGTTGTGGGCGGGTGCATTTGCTTCACTTTTATCAGCCTTCCCCAACCTGGTTCTCTCCAGGTGTGTCGGGCTGCAATTCCCAGTGGCCATGCCAGCTGGGAATGATAGAAGTTGCAGTCCGGGACATCTGCAGGGCACTGGGTTGGGGCAGGCTGCTTCATAGGACTGGGCTTTCCTTTGCAGGAGAAGAAATTTACCTTTCCCCAGTTCGTCGTATCCATGGGAAAGCAGGTTACGAACAGAAGAATTGCCTTGCAGGATCAGACCAAAGGTCCGCCTGGTCCAGCATCCTCAGGCAGGGCACCAGCAAGCAGCTCACAAGTTGGGCAGTAGCCCTCCCTTATGGGTTGTCTCCAGCGTCTGCTATTATATTTATATATTATATTTATACCCCGCCTTTTTTCCTGCAAGGAACCCAAGGCAGCTTACATGATCCTCCTCCTCTCCATTTTATCTTCCCAACAACCCTGCGAGGTTGGCCCAAAGTCACCCAGTGAGCTTCGTGGCCGAGTGGGGACTAGACCCCGGATCTCCTGAGTCCCGGTCCAGCATTCTAACCACTACGCCACACTGGTATGTTGAGGTAGGCCTCATTGCGGTCAATAGACTTTCCTTCCATCAACATAATCTCTTAAAAGAGAAGAAAACCCCCCAGTGACGCATCACAGCAGGATTGTTTTAAATAGGGCTGGAAGTTTGTGCTCTTCTCCCCTTCCCACATGCATGCCTTTTATACATAAAATCATGAGTTGGAAGGGACCTCAAAGGTCATCCAGCCCAACCCCTTGTCGATGCAGGCAACGCGCTGATAGGCGGCCATCCAGCCCCTACTTAATACCTCCAATGTACGAGAGTCCACCATCTTCTGGGGGAGCCTGTTCCACCGTCAAACAGCTTGTGCCCGTTGAAATCCCCTTTCTCGCCCTTTCAAACCTGTTTGTCAGGGACCTGCCCTCTGGATCCGCCTTCCCTAACTTGGCACCCTCCAGATGGTTTGGACTACGGCTCCCATCAGCCCCACCCAGCATGGTCAATGGCCAGGCATGATGGGAGCTACAGTCCCCAGACATGGAGGTTGGTGAAGGCAGCTCCGGAGCAACTGAAAAAAATGGGCCAGTTTGTGGCATTCTGCTGGCAGGTGGAACCTCTCAGCATCGTGGGGCAGCAATGGGCAAAACTTTTAGTCTTTGTTTTGCAGATCGTCGGCCATCTTTTGTTCCATTGTCCACTCATTGATGGAATCAGATTTATTTTTTTTTAGGGATGTACAAGGATTTCATTCCCCTGGCACAAGTGTGCACTTGGGCAAATCTCCCCCCAAAGTTAAAAAAAAATGATCCGCAAGTCTGGGATCTGTGCAGCTTGGAAAAAGCTGCAGAATCTGCTGGTCAGATTCATAACAATCTGAACTCATTTGAATTCGTTGCAGATTTCTCCATCATCCCTATTTAGTATACAGAGTAGCCGATACTGGTGGGTCAGAACCCTTTTCTGGGGCTGGGCTCATATTCGCAGGAGTTAAATGTACAAGTGTGACTGTCCGGGGCTCAAACCTGGAACCTCATGGAGCTGGGGCCTACCCTTGGAGGCTATACCCTCGGAAAGGGATTGCATGAGCTCTAGTATCAGAGCCCTCTTCGGGTACAGGAAAGAGAGATTGAACATCTCCTGCAATTGGCAGGCTGTATATACCCTCACAATGGGGCAGGCCTGGTATGAAATTGGGAGATGGGCTGTAGCTCAGTGATGAAGGCCTTGCTTTGCATGCAGAAGGTCCCAGGTTCAATTCCCGGCACCTCCAGGTAGGGCTGGCAAAGACCCACTGGCTGGGGCATGCTGGGAGTTGTAGGCCAAAAACATCTGGGGACCCAAGGTTGGAGAACATTGAGCTATGTTATGCTGGTCTGGTTTTGTATTTTTGGCCCCACCCTTTGCCTCAGCCCTACCCACCACTGGAATGCGTGCACGCGCACGCACACACACACACACACACACACACACACACGAGACCTTCTCCAAAATGGTATTTGGCCCTTCGGCTGAGAGATGCCTGACACCCCTATTTTAGGGGCAGAGACAAACACTTTGAATTAAGGAGCATGGTGCCTCTGAGCATGTGCTGTGTGCAGGAATTCAGTAAGTGAGCTGCCAGTTCTTCCACTCCTCTCTCCAGCGCTATCTTAATTCGAGCAGCCTCATTTCGCAAGCAAGAAAGAGCCTTTTAAATTCTTGCTGTTCTTAAGACAATTGGGTGTGTCCGAAATCTTTGCAGATCCCCCAGAGATCGACCAGTCTATCCAGTCTGCCTTCTGATACTTCAGGCCTCCTCAGAACGAGAGCGGTACATTAGGAGAAATAACATCCTTGATTGAGGGCACAATCCTCTGCATATTTAGACAGAAAAAAGTCCTACAATTCCCAGCATGCCCACAGTGAGCCATGCTGGCTGGGGCATGCTGGGAGTTGTAGGACTTTTTTCCGGTCTAAACATGCATAGGATTGTGCCTGGAGGCAACTTTTTCACTGCTTCCCTCCCCACTTTCTTTCTGAAAGAGATGTGGCAAGCTTACACAAATGGCAGCCGTGTCCACATTCAAGTATAATTTTTAATCGACCCTATCACTTTTTTTCAGAGGAATATGTCCCAGCTACCTCCGTATTCAAAGATAAAACCTCAGGTTTCCAAACTCTCGTTGGTTTACACTGTTGGAGCAAGATGGGACCACCCTTCCTTGCACGCACGCACACACACACACACACACACCTGTTCTGGATGGGTTTTGATGGGTAAACGAGAGGGATTTTAAAACTTCCATCTCCTACCTTGCAAAATTAAAACCATGCCGGGTCAACTTTTAAATCTATTTGTTCTAAACGTCTATGTAATGTCCTTTTAAGATTGGGAAGTGATCAATGAAGCTTTTAAGATCCACGGTCCATAGGGAAGCTTTCCCCAACCCGGTGCCCTCCAGATGTGTTGGACTACAACTCCCATCCCCAGATGCTGGGAGCTGTAGTCCAACACATCTGAATGGCACCAGATTGGGGAAGGCTGACAAAGGTCCATGCAGTGTTGCTACAAAGCCCCCAACACACACACACACAACGCCCCTTGTGGGTCGCCGTCTTGGGCTGACCCCTTTTAAGTAGGCTACCTGCTCCAATCCCCATCATCCCCTGTTTAAAAAATATCTCACATAGCAGGGGAAGGAAAAGCCCTTAGGGGAAATTGTTGAGAGAGAGAGAGAGAGATTGTCTCGTCTCGACAATATGCATTGTTTATTAATCTCTCTAGTGTGCTTCTTCTCTCCTTTTTTGATTCCCCCCCTACTCTAACAAGCCCCCCAAATCCCTTTGCCTTTCCCCATATGGAAGTTGATCCCCAAACCCCTTGATCATGTTGGTTGGCTTTTTTCCAGCTCTACAATGTCCTTTTCGGGACAGGCATCCGGAACTGAACACGCTGTTCCTGATATGGCTGCATCCAGAAGGGTAAGCGGGGCGTTTTTATTTTCAGTCTCTGTGTCTGTTCCCTGCTGGCGTCTCCCATCCGCCAGTCCGCGCCAGCCTCTTCGTCAGCTGTGCCCAGCGTCGCGTTGGTCTTCTCCACTTGCATGTGGTTGTAGTCTCCGATTTGAACCATTTGGGCGTTTTGAATGATGAGGTGGGGCTGAGGCCCACCCGACATGGAGACCATGAACGGCTGACTCAGGGAGGGCTGGTCAGGCCCAGGCGGAGGTTGGGACATCCCAGGAGTAGGGAACATTTGATGAAAAAATGGTTGCGGAGCGTGGCCAGGGTGAGCTTGTACTCCAGCAAAGCCTGCTTGCGGTGCGGGAAAGGTCACTGGAGCTTGCGAGCTGATGCCGAGCGTGGACAGGTGTTGGACTGCCTGCAGGTACTCGCGGTGCCTCTCTCTCTCCTGGGTTTCCCGCATGCAGCTCCACAGATCTTTCTTCTCTTGGACTGCCGTTGCCGTGAACGTTTTCGTGACCCTCTTGGCGAAAACCGGCGAGTTCTCGTCCAGCGGCACAAGCCCCAACAACAGGGTGGGCATTTCTGCTCTCTTGAGGGGGTACTCCTTGGGGACAAACGGGATCACCGAGTGGGTCTTGAGGTAACGCGTGAAGGAGTCCATCAAGGCCACGCTTGTCTGGTAGGCACAGAGCCGGCCCTTGAAGTTCTCCGTCAGGAGCAGGAGTGTAAAGGCCGAGTTGTCCAAAGCGTCCTGGAAGCAGCTGAGCTGGGGGTGTCCAGGGATCAGGAAATCCTCACAAAATGTCGCCCCGTTGGAGACACCCAGGGCCTCCAGCCGCTCCTTCACCCGGCAGGCGATGGCTTCGTCTTCAGAGGTGTGCAAGACCATGAAAGTGAAGAACTGTTTCTCGTCACCCAGGGAATTTGTTGACGAGGATCCTGTGGGAGGAGGAGGAGGAGGAGGAGGAGGAGGAGCAGAGCTTGAAGACGAGTGTCCTCCAGGGCCAGTGCTTAGTGTTGAGGAAGAGGACTCTCCTACACCCCTTTCGACGCAGCCTGCGGAAGCTCCTGAGCCTCGTCGCCATGTGGATGCGGGTTGCCGATTTGGGGGAACGCTTCCTCCAAGATCCTGGGGTCCTGTGTTTGGGTGTTCGGTGCATCGCACGGGATGCTGTGCAACCTCCTCAGGCAGCCGCAGGACATTAAGGTTACTCGGAACCGATGAATGGGAATCACTGGGCCTCCGGTTTTGGGGCTGGTCCTCTCGTGCGGAGGACTCCTCCGGGCTCACAGAATAGCAGTTGTCGAGTGAGTCGAAGTCGGCTCCCCCTTTGCCAACAGTCGCTGAGGGACTGGAGGCACATCTGTAGGGCTTGCCGGTCTCGGGGACGCTGTGCTTGTTTACCGGCTGGGTGAGAAATGGTACTGTCAGGGACTGGCTGATCGCAAAGTGACTGATAAGGGAGACTGGACTGCCGGTGGAACGAAGATCTGAAGGATCCGAGGATCTGTTAATTGGCACAGGAGAGCTCCTTGCTGCCAGAGGTGGAGACCTCCCTGTGTCGGATCTCGGAGCACCAAAGTGACCACGTGCCAGTGTCGGCATGAAATCCGGCCCACACTTATTCAGAGCTTCGTCCCAGACGCTCTTCAGCTTGGCGCTTTGGATGCCGCTTGCCTGGAAGGCTTTGATGGCATCTCGGTAGGCCTCGTCTCTAGCCCAGGGACTGCAGAGTTTCTCATCTACCAGGAGCGAGTAGATCTGAGCCACAGCCAGCGCCACCTCTGCCTCTTGCTCGGGTGGAATTGGATTGGCCCCGTTTGCCTTAGCACTGCCCCGATGGTTCCGGTAGATATGGGCCGCCGCCGCGTCGCCCCTCAAAGCCTCCAGGCTCATCTGGGCCTCTGCCTCTCGTCTCAGGGTCAACAGGATCATGGCATGCAGGAGCTGACAGCTCCTTCGGTCTTCCCGCAGGCAACTCAGTTTGTGTTTGTAGCGGACCAGCCTGTCTTCTGGGACCCGGGCTAAGATCCCGGAGATCCCCTTCACGCTCGGATGAGCCTCAGCTGTCTCTGCCATCTTGCCAAACGACCTGGAGAGGCAACACCCCAGGAGAAGAGCATGTTACGACCTGGGGTGGCGATGGCAGGGGAGAGGGGAGAGGCTTGCTGCTGCGCCAACTGATTTGCTGCTGCGCCAACTGAGCATTGTGAATCATCCAACAGATTTTCCTCCGTCTTGTCACTTAGATCTTCACGGATCCTTCCAGAAAGGGGGCATGGATAGAGTCTGCCTTCCTTCCTTCTTTTGTTTGGTGCTCTGTAGGCCTGCCAATTAAAAAGGAAGGGGGGTGGAATATTGGAAACAGCTCTGGCAGAGTCTGGGCAGCCCAAGTGAGGGAACGGCATTCAGGACACAAGACTGGCTACTCCACTGTACCCTAGGTGAATTACTCCAGAATATATATCCTATAGACCAGGGCTCTCCAACCTTGGGTCCCCAGATGGTGCTGGCCTACAGCTCCCAGCATACCCAGCCAGCATGGCTAATGGCAAAGGATTCCGGGAGCTGTAGTCCAGCAGCATCTGGGGACCCAAGGTTGGAGAGCCCTGCTATAGACCAAGGGTTTGGAGCCATTTTTCTATGGGGGTTATTGATCTATGGGGGTTATTGATCTAGGAGGGCTGGTACCAAGCGTGGGAGGAGGTGGAGCCACCCTGTTCTTTTCCCATCAGGCTGCATAGCATAGGGTGAAAAGGGAAATGGGGCCACATTGCCTTTGGCTCTCTCCTCCGTCAACTGTCACCTCATGGCAGCCATCAGGCCACCCGCACTGTTTCCATCCCCCACCAGTCATAAGAACTGTAACTTTGGTGCCTGAGCTTGCTGCTGCTGCTTTTTCCTCCTCCCTCCCCATCCCCTTTTCCTTTTGTGCCGTGTCTTTAGATTTGTGAGCCTGAGGGGTAGGAGCGGTCTTAATTTTTTAAGTTGATCTCTAAGCTGCACTCTATGCTGCTTTTTCAGCTGAAGAGTGGGATTTTTTTAAAAAAACAACGCAAATAATATTTAAACAAATAATAAATAAATAAATAAATTTGCTGCCGTGCCTGAATTCTAATTGCGAACTCATTCTCCAAGTGTGCATCCTTGCATAGCCCAAAAGCAGCACCATCCACGCAAAAGAGGGATAATGCCTTACGGAGGAGGAAATCCTCGTCAGATTTGCAGATGGCACAAAACTGGGAGCGGAACATCTCCAGAATAACCACTATTGCTTTAGTTCTGCACTCATCATCCAAAATGGCCCCTGCAGCTAATATGAATGAAAGGTGTTGGTAGCATTTCAAGATTTCGCTTGTGAGTGTTCTGATCTTCGTAAACATAACCCTTTGTTTAAAAGGTATTCCACCCCCAATCTTAACTCTGTGTGGATGGCAGGGGTGGTGCTAGATCTAGGGCTCAGGCCCACAGGACAAAAGAAATGCACAATTTTCACATGCTAATTGACATATGCTCTGAAGTATTTCTGTGTGTGTGTGTGTCATAAAGGACCCTGTCTCCTAAGGACACCCCTAGTTGTGAAAAGGCCTGTGGCTCACGCTGGTTCAGCTTGTCTGAGCGTGGAAAGCTAAGCAGGGTTGGGCCTGGTTGGATGGGAGACCTCCTCCTCTAGTTTCCTGCATTGAGCAGGGGGTTGGACTCGATGGCCTTGCAGGCCCCTTCCAACTCTATGATCTATGAAGGGATGTATGGATGGGAGAGGAGGGCATTTACGTAATTTCAGGGGGGGGGAAACCTCAGGCAGAAAGCTTCTGTGGGGGGCAGCAGGAGGGGAAGCACATGTGGGCCAAAAGCCAGCTAACCCGGGGGGGGATCTGATGCAACAGAGATAATCAGGGCCCTTTCTTTCAGCAAGTGCCCATGGACAGCAGGGTGGTGGGACAGATGGCCTGCCAGAGATTCGGGGCTCCAAGTGAAAGATTCCGGGCTCCAGCCCAAGTGGGCCACCCCCTAACACCACCTCTGGTGGATGGATTTTAAGGCAATATTAAGTATCACTTTTTAAAGTTCTCTGTGTGTGTACATGTGCGCGCACGCACACACACACACATTTTCTGGTTAGTTTCTGAGATCCCTAAAGCTAACAATATCCAGAACTAGTAATGTTAGGGTGGGAGGGGAAACAAGCAATACAGTTAGTGGAATATAAATTTTAATCATAAAGGTAAAAGGTACCTTAGAGGTCATCTAGTCCAACCCCCTGTTCAATCTGCAATGCAGAATGCCACTGCAACATCTCTGACAGGTGGCCAACCAGCCTCCGCTTAAACACCTCCAGCAAAGAACAACCCACCACCTCCCGAAGGCCACCTGTTCCACTATAAAATAATGTTTAGTAGCCTTAAAATGTCCATCCCTTGGTTCTGGTCTTGCCCTCCAGAGCAGCAATTCTGCCCTATCTTCTGTGTGACAGCCCTTCAGAAGTCATCTATCAAGTTTCAGAATTGCCCCCCAACCATTCATATATGGAAAAGATGATTATAACCAGTTGTTTCATTGTTAATAATAACAATAATATAATTCACTTTTTCAGTACGTTGAGTGATCGAAGTGTTTCACATACATTATCTCACAACAACCCTGTTAGGTAGACCAGCACAGTATCCCTATATTTCAAAAGGAAGGCGTTATTTATTAATTTTATTTGTATCCCACCTTTTTTCCTGCAAGGAACCCAAGGCGGCTTACATAATCCTTACATTTTATCCTCACAACAATCCTGTGAGGTAGGGTAGGCTGAGAGGGACCGGCCCAAAGTCACCCAGTGGTTTAATAGCCTGAGTGGGGCTTAGAACCCCAGATCCAACACTCTAACCACTAGGCCACACTGGCTCTCACTTAAGGATGAGAGAGAATTTTCTTGACTAAGGGCACCCCATGAATTCATGAGGGAGGCGAGATTAAAAGCGACGGATTTCCTGATTCTGCAGCTCACGAAACACTCCTGTCTGCTCAGAGGTAAGAAGACGCGTCGAGTTCGAGGGGGCTTCCGTGTCGGATAGCAGCCTCTGGGACGCCTGCGTACGTTTAGTTCTTTAGAAACAAGACTGGGAAATCCATCCCTTTCGCCTCCCGGACTGTGGGTCCGACGGGGTGGGTAAAAGGCGGCTTGTGTTTATATTGCCCCACTGCTCAGAGCTTCCCTGGAGGCCCGGACTAAAGCTTCGTCGAGCCCAGGGGTGGGGAAACTTCCTTCAGCCCGGGGGCCAAATTCTATGTCGGAGCTGCTCTCGCGGCCAGAAACTACGGTTTAAGAGAGGCGTCTCGAAAGGCGGGGAGGGGGGGGGGCACAAAAGCTGGGGAAACGCCCACTGGCCGGTGGTTGGGGAAAGGGGCGGGACTAGGAGAGAGGGCGGAGCCTGCTGGGCAACGCCGCCGGGCCAGATTGGGGCCAAGGGCCTGGCGTTCCCTACCCTTGATCTAGTAGTCCGACCACCTATTTCGATCAGCAGCCGGACCAAATACCCGTGTCGCGCTCGTGCCCTGCTTCTGGGTTTCCCCTTTGGGCAGCTGGTTGGCCACTGCGTGAACAGACCGCTGGACTAGATGGACCCTGGGTCCGATCCGGCGCCAGGGCTCTTAAGTTCTTAAAAAAAAACTCCGGGAAGCAAGCTCTGCGTGGCGTCCGCAGCCGAGGCCCCTCCGCTGCGCGCTGTCTCAAGCAGCTGGACTTCGGCACTACCCCGCCCATGAGCAGGCTGGTTCCCTTTGGCCATCGTGGCTAAAAAGCCATCGCTGTAGCGCTCCGGCTGGCTGCCCGTCCTTTGAGCCGGAGGGGGCAGCCCTCGGCGGAGCGCGGTGGGGCAGGGAGGAAGCGGCAGAGACCTCCGGCAATCCCGTGCGTCGTGCATGCGCCAAAGCGACACCGTGCAGACGCGGGAAGCAGCCTTCTGTCGCGTACAAGAGCCTTCTTGTCTGTCCCACCCAGCACTGTCTGCTTCCCCAACCGGGTGCTTTGGACTCCAACTCCCATCAGTCCCGGCCGGAGGTCAGGAATGCTGGGAGTGGTCGTCCAAAGCATCTGAAAGGCACCAACTTGGGTCAAGATGGTCTACACCAACTGGCCGCCACTCTCCTGAGAGTTTGAAGGGGGGGGGGGTCTTTCCCAGCCCTACCTGGAGATGCCGGGGATCGAACTATTCTGTTGCCAGGAAGCAGCGCGCTCACGGGCAGGGTGTTGCTGCTGAGTTCCAGCTGCCGCTGAGTTCCAGCCCGTCCCCTAAAACCTAAGTAAGATTCCAGTCCTCACGGTTCTGAATGAAGGTCTGATTTTAATAGGAATACAGCAAGCTGCCTTATTCCAAGTCAGACCCTGGGCCCATGAAATTCAATATTCTCTGCGCTGCTTAGGCAAAGAAGGATCTCTCCCACCACCCGATCCTTTTACCTGCACCTTGAACCTTCCCACATACTGAGCATGCACTTTGCCACAGAACTATCCTCTCTCAATCTCAATCTCTCTCTCTCTCTCTCTCTCTCTCTGCTCCAAGTAGCCCAGCTCACTTTCCTAGGAGAGTGGAGGAACCGCCCAGCGACCCTTCGAGGATTGACTTACTCGGACCACCAAAGAAAAGTTGCCAAAGTTCAGCGTGGGTTTTTGCGAGAGTCGCTTGCAAGCCTGGTGAAAGCAATTGGCAGCAGGCGGAGGGGGAGGAGGAGGAAGAAGAAGAGGAACTGGGAGGCGGAAGCTGCACTGGCATCAGCCAAAACCCACCCACTCCGTCCCTCCTCCCGCTGAGGAGGAAAGGAGGAGCAGAGCGAGCAATAATGGAACAGGACTTAAGAAAGGGCTAAAGGAAGAGGACTAAAGAAAGGGGGGGTGGAAATGCCGGTTGGGTTTCTTTTCCTCAAAGTTCAACTTACTTTCTATTTCCTGGCTCAAACCTGACTTCTTAGCCCAGCCTTGCCCCATCTGGCACTCCCCAGATGTGCCAGACTACAACTCCCATCACCTCCAGCTGGCTGGGGGTGATGGGAGTTGTAGTCCGGCACATCTGGGGAGTGCCAGATGGGGCAAGGCTGGGCTAGAAGCTAACTAACTGAATCCTCAGCCCTCTAGCCCAAGTGAACTTTTCCCAGGATCCTTTTGGGGGGAAACTATAACTGATGGTTCAGTTCATTGCGCAGATCAGCCTTCGAGTTGCGTCTGGGAACCAGAATTTCATGCTTCCTTCCCTCCCCATCATAAGAACATCAGAAGAGGCCTGCTGGGTCAGACCAACAGTCCATCTAGTCCAGCATTCTGTTCACACAGTGGCCAACCAGCTGCCCACGGGAAACCCACAAACAGGGCATGAGTGCAACAGCACCCTCCCGCCCATGTTCCCCGGCAACTGGTGTACATAGGCACACTGCCTCTGATCCTGGAGGTAGCATAGAGCCAATCAGGATCAGCAGTCATGGATAGCTTTCTCCTCCAGGAATTTGCCCAACCCCCTTTTAAAGCCCTCCGAATTGGTGGCCGTCACTACATCTTGTGGCAGCGAGTTCCATAGTTCAACTCTATGCTGTGTGAAGAAGTCCTTCCTTTGATTTGTCCTGAATCTCCCACCAATCAGCTTCAAGGGATGACCCCTTTGAGTTCTAGTATTATGAGAGAGGGAGAAAAATGTCTCCCTCCCCACTTTCTCCACACCAGGCATCATTTTGTACGCCTCCAACATGTCTCCCCTTCGCTCGCCTTTTCTCTAAGCCAAGCGGTCCCAGCTGCTGTAACCTTTCCTCTTAGGGGAGTTGCTCCAGCCCCTTGATAGTTTGAGTTTCCCTTTTCTGCACTTTTTCCATCTCTACAATATCCTTTTTTAGGTGCAGTGACCAGAACTGTACGCAGTATTCAGGCCCGCATGAACCGAGAGGTGAAAAAAGAGAAAGAAAAAACAGTCGATCTGGGTCTGAATGCAGCCCAAACGTTTCTTTTCTAGGCAGCATTACCCTTTTACAGGAATCTGGATTTGGTGCCGAAATGTTGGCGCATCGTAGCTCAGGAAAGGTGCAGCACTTCCTTGGCATGCGCGAGGCCCCCGGTTTCAATCCCCAGCATCTCCAGGTAGACCTAAGAAAGACACCACCACCCCGTCTGAAACCCTGGAGAGATGCTGCCAGTTGGTGTAGACCAGCCTTAACCAACTTGATACCCTCCAGCAGTTTTGGACTACAACTCCCAGCATTCCAGACCATTGGCCAGGGTGGCTGGGGTTGATGGGAGTTGAAGTCTAATACCTCTAGAGCAGGGCTCTCCAACCTTGGATCCCCAGATGTTGCTGGCCTACAGCTCCCAGCATACCCAGCCAGCATGGCTAATGGCAAGGGATTCTGGGAGCTGTAGTCCAGCAACATCTGGGGACCCAAGGTTGGAGAGCCCTGCTCTAGAGGCTGCCACATTGGGGAATGCTGATGCAGGCAGTACTGATCTAGACAAACCAATCGTCTGACTTGGTATAAGGCAGCTTTCTATGTTCCTATTTAAACAGGCCTTTTATACAGAACCATGAGGACTGGAATCTTACTTTACCTTTAGGGGAAGGCCCATAGCTCAGTGGCAGAGCACCCGCTTTGCATGCAGAAGGACTCCAGCATCACCAGGGAGGGCTGGGAAAAGACCCCCTCCCCCCCCATCTCAAACCCTGGAGGGCAGCTGCCAGTCTGTGTAAGCAATATGGAGCTATAAAGACTGGTGCCCTGACATGGGATAATGAGGATTCCGAGGTTCCTAACACAGGGAGATGATCAGACAGTGTAGCATGCGCCCACTGGTTCTGTGGTTCTATCCTTCCCTTCGGTATGAATTGCTTCTTACACTTTCCAGTTGTTTTTTATTATTTGCTAGTAAGATGCCCACTGAATGGTTGGGACCTCCTCTCTGGAGCAGCTGAGCTGCTTGGTTTTCTCCGACATCCCTCCTCCCTCCTCATTCAGACGTCCGTCCTCCTCCTCATTCAACTCATCTGGAGGGCACCAGTTGGGAAAGGCTGCCTTCATTCTTCAGTCCTCCTTCTTGGCTTTATTCCTGCTGCCTGGTTTGCCTCTGGTACTGTCTCCTGGCTTGTCCAATAGCTCCGGGTTCCTGTGTCACAGGGGCGGTGCTAGGTACCGAAAATCAGGGGCTTAGGCCCACAACACAAAAACCACACACACATTTGCACATGCTAATTTACACTAGCTCTAAAGTGTGTGTGTGTGTGTGTGTGTGTGTGTGTGTGTGTAAAGGCCCCTGTCTCCTAAAGACACCCCTATTTGTAAAACAGGATGCATGGACAGGGGAGAGGAGGGTATTTGATTTCAGGAAAAAAAAAACTCTGCAGAAAGATTCAAGGGGGGGCAGCAGGAGGGGAAGCACATGTGGGCAAAAAGCCAGCTCGCCCAGGGGGGATCAGGTGCAACAGAGATCCTCAGGGCCCCTGGACCTTTCTTTCAAGTTCAGCAAGTGCCCCTGGGCAGCAGGGTGGTGGGGCAGATGGCCTCCCAGAGATCCGGGGCTCCAAATGAAAGAGTCAGGGCCCCAGCCCTAGCAGGGCCGCCCCCTCACACCACCTCTGCTGGGTCGCCTCAAACTGCTGCCGCTGGTCCAGCCCTGACACCCGGGTTTAAATCCCTGCTCAGCCATGATGGGTGACCTTGGGCCAATTGCACAGGCTCAGCCTAACCTACCTGACAAGGTTGTTGTGAGGGTAAAAGGAGGCTTAAAAGGAGGGGTTATCCCCACATGGGCTACCCTGAGCTTCCTGAGTAGGAAGCATGCAAACATGGCAAATAAATAACTGAAAACGCATGTGAGAAAATACTCAGACATGCGTTTTCTTGCCTGTAATCTGAAGCAGTACAATCTAGGAAGGGCTGTACCGGAGGCGTGTTTGAATTAATGGCTAGAAAACTGCAGGATTTTTATTTAAAACACACACAGACACACCAGCTGAGTTTCTCTGCAGTCAATAACCCAAACTTGCAGAACGCAATGGCCTTGCTGAACACTCCCTGCTCACCAAGAGTAGTAAAAATTTATTTATTTATGTATTATATTTGTTAATCGCCCATCTGGCTGGTCACCCGGCCATCATAGTAAAAATGACTCCTAGTCACCTGTGGCGAGCAGGAACCCTTTCCAGGTGAATAGGGAGGGGAGCCTTTAAAGAGTTGGCCACTTTTCTTCTTCTAAGATGCAATTGTACAATAGAGAAATGTGTGGGCAAGTGGGCTAGCAGAGGTTTATGCTGGCTAATAAATGTTTGTAGATTTCTTCACAAGTTTCTTATAGCTAGACCTCTAGATATGCTTTAAAATATATCCTTTAAAACAAAAACAAACTGCAAGTGTGCCCAAACAACCCCAGTTCTTGTTGTAAACCACCCAGAGAGCTTCAGCTATTGGGCAGTATAGAAATAAAAAGAACAACAATAATAACAACAACAACAATAATAATTAATAATAATAATTCAGTACTATGAAAAACAGGAGCCTACGCCCAGAATAAATTACACAAATTATGGAAATTTGCATACACTTTATTTTCTGCAGGATGTGAAAGAGAGATGAGGAGCTACAAAGAACTCTTATATCCTGGCTGCTTAAGTCACCAAAGCCCAGCATAGCCAGACATCAAACTTTCCCCCAGAACAGCTAAACACTCACTCCTCCCCCCTTCAAATCCCTTCTCAAATCTATCTTTCCCCAGTAAGCCTTTACCTCAACCCCTCCTCAGTCCATCCTCAGTTTTCATGCTAACCTTTGCGCCAGTGAGGACTAGATGCTTGGTTTTGAAGGAAGGGTGGTGTCGGATTCTATGCCGTCCCCAAATACCTTCCTTGGCGTGTCCCAAAATTGGATGGTGGGAGTAAAACATAGGCTGGAGCGCTGGGCCGAAAACAACAGAATGAAATTTAATAGGGATAAATGCCAAGTGCTGCACCTAGGGAAAGGAAACCAAATGCAGAGTTACAGAATGGGGGACACTTGGCACAACAATACCACAAGTGAGAAGGATCTTGGAATTGTGGTAGATCACAAACTGAATATGAGCCAGCAATGCTATTTTGGGCTGCATTAATAGAAGTATAGCTTCCAAATCGTGTGAAGTGATAATTCCCCTTTACTCAGCACTGGTTAGGCCCCATCTTGAGTACTGCATCCAGTTCTGGGCACCACACTTTAAGAAGGACGTAGACAAACTGGAGAGGGTTCAGAGGAGGGCAACAAGGATGATAAAGGGACTGGAAACAAGGCCCTATGAGGAGAGATGGAAAGAACTGGGCATGTTTAGCCTTCAGAAGAGGAGACTGAGGGAAGATATGATCGCACTCTTCCAGTACTTGAAGGGATGTCACACAGAGGAGGGCCAGGATCTCTTCTCGATCATCCTAGTTTGCAGGACACGGAATAATGGGCTCAAGTTACGGGAACCCAGATTCCACCTAAACATCAGGAAAAATTTCCTGACTGTCAGAGTAGTTGGACAATGGAATCAACTACCTAGGGAGGAGGTGGGCTCTCCCAGTCTGGAGGCATTCAAGGTGCAGCTGGACAGCCATCTGTCAGGGATGCTTTGACCTGGATTCCTGCACTGAGCAGGGGGTTGGACTCGATGGCCTTGTAGGCCCCTTCCAACTCTACTTTTCTATGATTCTATGATTCTATGAGCCCCGCTTGCTTATAGCTCCTGTAACATGCTTCACATAAAGGGGCAGGGGGACGAAATCAGCACGCAGAGTTCTCTCGAACATAGATGCAAAAATGAAAAAACCCGTCAGCCGAGGTAAGAATATCCCTTGTGCAAGAAAGAGCTTACTCTACTTTCCGCCAGCGTTTCCCAAGCTTCTGATGGCCGACACATTTTTTTTGTTTCCTGAACTGAAACCGGAGCCGAGCTTCAGCCTTACACCCGAGAAGGGTTCCTTTTAGACCCCTGTTCTCCAACCTTGGGTCCCCAGATGTTTTTGGCCTACAACTCCCAGCATGCCCCAGCCAGCGTAGCTGGCTGGGGCATGCTGGGAGTTGTCGGCCAAAAACATCTGGGGACCCAAGGTTGGAGAACACTGTTTTAGACTGTAAAACGAGCGGTAATGCAAGGGACAGTATCACGGGGACCTGCCACGGCGGGCCCACAGCCCAGCAGGGGGCCACTGACAAGCACCCCCTGGAGTTGCTCCTCCCCTTCCCCACTGCAGCCTGTTTGCTCTCCTGCCTCTCGCCCCAGCCCAGGCAATGGTGGTGGTGAGAAGGAGGAGCAGCAGATGCCACAGCCGGCTTGCCCCCTGGCTCTCTGCCTGCCAAGCAAGCAAGCGGGAGCCATGATGAGGAAGAGGAGGAGGAGGAAGAGCGGCTGGTGACAATGGCGACGAGAAGGGAGACTCAATAAGGGAGGAGGCCCACAGAGGGGTCTTGCCCAAGGGCCCTCCAAGACCTGGAGCCAGCACTGCTGCAAAAGAGCAGCGCTCCGGGACATTTTTCAAGGCATGGCGTCATCTGCCAGAGCGCATGGGGAATTTGTGGACTTCCCTTGTTCTGGCAAGTGAATGTGGTGATAAGGAGGCTTTCAAGTTTTACACCGACTTGCGACAAGGTCAGCGTAGACGCAGGGCTCTCCAGCCTTGGGTCCCCAGATGTTGCTGGACTACAGCTCCCAGAATCCCTTGCCATTAGCCATGCTGGCTGGGTATGCAGGGAGCTGTAGGCCAGCAACATCTGGGGACCCAAGGTTGGAGAGCCCTGGCGTAGAGGAAGTCAGAGAATGAGAAAACGAATCCAGCAGAGGCTGGATATACTTTGTTCCTTTTCTTCGATGGAGTCCCTACTTCACACCAGCCAGTTCAGTGGGAACAGATCTTTGCGAGGTTGTTGTTTGCATTTCTCGTTCAAGGTGACTGTTTCAGCGGCGTAAGGTAGTTTGTTAAAGCTCGAGGCATTTTGCGAGTTGAGCCTGTGCAGTCAGAAGGAAGCACCACTGCATTCAGTGGAGCTTACTCCCAGGTAACTGCACACAGGATCATAGTCGTGCCTTGTAAACTTCATTGTGAGATGTTATTAACGGTTGCCTTGTTTGTTTAGGATGCCGGTGTTTTACGATTGAATTTATAACCGAAGTGTTGCCTCCTTTGAGTATAAACAGTGAAAAGAATATATATCCGGGGGAGGGGGGGCTATGGATGCTCCTTGGGGTGTGTGGCTATGACAAGCTCCATCATGACAAGCTCCTGCACTTCAACACTAGTACACCTCCTGGACCCTTTCAGAGAAGACCCTGCCCCCACCCCTTGCGTTTCTGCATATTCTAAGCATGCCTCCTGATTGGAAGGAGGCATTGCCAGAGCAGCCAACCACACGGAAGGTGTCCTCTTCTGTGAAAAGGTAGTGTGGCCTCTCAGTAGCATATATTATTTTTCTTTCTTTTAAAAGGGTTGCGGGTGCTTCCAGACAGAGGACTCCAATTGCTACCAATCCACAGGCGTTGTGCAGCTCTTCCGCCTTTTCCTCCTTGACACCCCCCCCCGCCCCAAAGAATGCCGTGGGAAAAGGCAGGAAGCAGGATAAAAGCCTCGCTTAGAAGCACCCTGGGTTTACCCCAGCAGCAAACACAAACCCTTCTTTTTGTGTGGCACACAAGCTGGGACTGGCAAGCAGAAGCGCTACGGTTCGGGGTGACGACAAAGTTTTGGGGAATCTCTGGGAATAACTTTTCTCTAAAGCCCTTCCTCGGGAACTTCGGAGACCTGATTCAGCGAGCTTTTGTTAGCCTTCGCCTCCTCCACGACCTTGAGCAGTTTCTTGGCTTTCTTTGGCGCGTGGGACTCCGGAACCTCCTCCCGCAAGGCCTTGGTGGTATCTTTCATCTCGTGGTCTTCCTCTTCCCCTGACTTGTCTTTCTTCTTGGCCGATTTGTGCACAACCCTCACCGGTTTGGGTGCTGTAACCCACTCCTTCACCACCCTGGCCGACTTGTTCGTTGCCTCGCCGACATCTGTCAACTCTTCTGGTGTCTCCTCCATTTCTGTCACGGTGGCAGCCGGTGATGGCCGGAAGGGCCCCACGATCCAGTTCAGGGGCGTGTTTTGGATGATGTAGTCTACCAGCGTGTCAAGAGCTTCACGGGCCTGGGCTATTTTGACGTTGCTCTGGGCCAGGACGCCGGAGGGTAAGTCCTGGATGGAAGCAGCAGAAGAGAAGGATGTGTGGAGCTGACGGACGTTAGAGATGGCTTGGTCTATCCTTTCCTGGAGATGGCTGGGGAGGCCTTCAATACTGGATACCAGCTGGATGTAGGCCGGTCCCAGGTCATTCGTGATGATCCGAAGCATAGCCAGGGTACGCGATTCCACCTGCAGAGACAAAGCAAAATAATAATAATAATAATTATTATTATTATTATTATTATTATTATTATTATTATTATTATTATTATTATTATTATTATTATTTATTATTCACAGACAGTGCCAACGTCAGGTTTTTTGAGGGCTCTCAAGCAAGAAACCTTCAATAGGTTCCCCTTCCCTCAACACGATAACCCACACTCAAGAGTTGAGTATGGGTTGAGTGCAGGTTGTCGTTGAACCGTGGGCTGTTGTTGAAATGTGGGTTATCGTGTTGTCTGAACCCAGCCGCGCTAACAAATCATGGTGAACAACCCACAGTTCACAAGCCAACAACAAACCATGGGTTGGTTCTCTTCAAGCTATGCACCAGTTAGGGAAGTTTGCCACCTAGTGACTGAAGTCCAGACTGCAAGCTTCAACCACGTGGACACATTTAAAT
Source organism: Shinisaurus crocodilurus (assembly GCA_021292165.1). Classification (NCBI taxonomy): domain Eukaryota; kingdom Metazoa; phylum Chordata; class Lepidosauria; order Squamata; family Shinisauridae; genus Shinisaurus; species Shinisaurus crocodilurus. The sequence continues at coordinate 87,138,559 of CM037882.1, read as the reverse complement.
GAATTAAAATTAATTAATGCATTTTAAAAACAAAATAACACTGAAGTGCACACCCCTCTGGTCCCCTTAGTATGCATGCCAGGTTTCAGGTGTCCGTGTTCCACGGTCTGGCACTGCCAGTGCCAGATGGACACACATCCTTTTTTTATTATTATAGATGGCGGCATTTCTGCCTGATGGCTTTCCTTGGGGGCCACAGGGGCGAGAGATACCTCAGGCGGTGTGTCTCCTCCTGTGGCCTGACTCTCTCCTGGCTGTGTCTGGAGCCACTCGATCAGGAGTTGGTTCAGTTTCTGTTGAGCCTCTTGGAACCGACGCCCCACTCCTTGCTTCAGGTGCTCGACCTGCCAAGGCAAGGGGGGAAAAGGCGGAAGAAGCAGATGGGTGGGAGGACAACTCACAATCTTTGTAGCAACACTGATTTGCTTCTGCATTTATTGATTATTTATTTATTTATTTAGTTATTCAAAATTGTAGAATCATAGCGTTGGAACGGGCCGTTTTGCCATCGAGTCCAGCCCCCTGCTCAGTGCCAGAATCCAGTTCAAAGCATTCCTGACAGATGGCTGTCCAGTCTCTGCTTGAATACCGCCCGGAGAACCCACCACCTCCCGAGGCAGTAGTCAAATCCACTGTCTGACTGCTCTGAGCTTCTCCAAAACTGAATTCAGTCTGAAAGAGTTTCCCCAGCCCTGTCATGACCCCCCTCCAGGAATCCTCCTCTGAGGACGAGTGTGACTCACCCAGGGCCCAGGACACTCCTCAGGAGCAGAGTTCAGACACTGCTGTTCCAGACGGGGCCGACCGGGCAGCTGAAGAGCTGGCAGGCCCCTCTGGCATGACCCGTGGGAGTTCCGCAGCCCAGGAGGAGTCAGAATCAGAGCTGGAGATGGTGCAGGCCCCGAGTCCCAGACAGAGGAGGATGAGACGGCAGGAACAGATGCAGGCCCCTCGACGCAGCGTCCGGCTGCAAACCAGGGCGTCGGCCTTGTGAGGCTTTTATAATCGGCCTGCTGCTAAGAAGCTCCAGCTGCGAGACGGGGGCGTGCCCAAGCAGCAGGCAGTATAAAAACACTCAGTCACTGAAGCCTGGATATCGGGGAAACAACGTCCACCTTGACTCTTATTCCTGATCCTGATCCTGAACCTTGCCTTGGACCCCGGACTCTTGGACTCTACTTCGGACTCACCCTGACTACACCTCTGCTCGACCCTTGATTGGTTTGACACTCTCAGCTTGATTCCTAGGACTGTAAGGCCACGCTTTTTCTACGCTGCAGCAAACACAGCTCCCTTATCTCGTTCCAGCTGGACTTTTGGCAGCGCTCCCAGAAGCCAGCCCAGCTGCTGGCTGCTGGCCAGCCTGAAGCCAGACAAGCCCTGGTATGGACAATATTGGCCTAAGTGGACCAAGGTTGGACACATCCTGTGTCCATCGACTCGATAGCCTTGTAGGCTCCTTCCAACTCTATGATCTATGAAATCTACCCTGTCTTGACTACAATGACTGGCAGCAGTTCTCCAAGGGTTTCTGATGAGAGTCGCTTTCCAGGAAGTCTGAGACAGAGCCCGTTGCTGCGATTTCCCAGCCATGAAGAATGGCACTCTGCCCATGCATAGGGACACTCTTGCCTTTATTATTATGCCATGTGATCTAGGGCTGGGGGCAGGGTCCAGTTTTGAAAAATTTGGTGGGTTACGGTTCACCGCCTAGAGGACGTCGTTAGCTGGGCGGGATACAAGTGGTGTAAATGGAATCCTGGAGTTGGGAGGGGCCATTTAGACCATCGAGTTGAACCCCCTGCTCAATGCAGGAATCCGGTTTCAAACATCCCTGGCAGATGGCTGTCCAGTCTCTGCTTGAATTCCTCCAGCAAGGGAGAGCCCAGTACCTCTCTAGGCAGTCGGTTCCATTGTCTGACTGCTCTGACCCGTAGGAAGTTTTTCCTGATGTTTAACCGAAATCTGCCTTCTTGTAACTTAAGCCCATTATCTCATGTCCTACCGTCTTGAATGACAGAGAACAGGTTGTGGCTCTCTTCTGCAAGCGAGCCATTTAGGTAATTGAAAAGTGCTATCATAGTTTCCTGCATTGAGCAGGGGGTTGGACTCGATAGCCTTGTAGGCTCCTTCCAACTCTCTCTCTCTCTCTCTCTCTCTCTCTCTCTCTCTCTCTCATGGGTGTGGGTAGTTTGAGTCTGGAAGGGAGGAGAGGGTCCCAGTTTGGAATCAACTTCTCAACAATAAGGCAATCTTCCTTAATGGCTGGTATTCTAACTAAGCTTGTCTTCTTTGTCATTGACTCTGCAACTGGCTTCTTTGTCATTCTAAGCCAGTTTGCTAGGCTGGCATCTGTCCTAATAAAGCTTTCCTGTTAGAGGCCAGTGTGTGGATCTTCTTGGAAGAAGGAGGGGAAGTACGGCCTGACAAAGGCTTCTGTTTGGCCACTGTGTGAATAGAACGCTGGACTAAATGGGCCTTTGCTCTGATCCAGCAGGGCTCCTCTTACATTCTTGTGTTCAAAATGGGGCAAAACGGGGCACACGGTCATATAACCGGGGCACATGCCAGAACATTGGGGCTGCATGAAGGCAGCGGAGGCTGGTGACTCCTGTGTCATTGGGGCTCCTTATCCATTGGAGCTTTTATTCCGAGCTTTATCAGAGCTATCATGGTGCTGTACTCCATCCCCAAAACAGGGTCGCCACCATGGAGCACCATGGATTGCTCCTATAAAGCCCATAATAAAAGCTGTAATGGATAAGGAGCCCCACTGACAGAGGGGTCACCAGCCTCCCCTGCATAAAGGGGCGAGGAAACCGGCTGTACCAGGTTGATGATCAGCTGGAGCTGGGAAAGTGTATTCTGAGTGTTTTCCTTCATAAGATGGAGCCTCTTCAGAGAATACAGGTAGGCCCGGTGGCGGACTTTGCTGGAGAGGGAGCCCAGGCGGACGAAATAACTCTGCCGTTGCTGCTGCTCCTCGACGGAAGCTGGGCTGTCGCCCTGGACCTCCGTGGCCAGCTTCACTGCGGAAAAGAGTTGACAATGGGAGAGCATAAGCCACTGTTTGCAGAACAGATTTATCCAAATCGTATTTAAAACAAAACAAAAACGCTGTTGCCTTGGGCAGAGTCTGGGAAGGATCAGTGGTGGGGTTGGATCAATCTGGTTGGAGAAAGGGGCAGAGAGTGTCACCTCCCACACATACAATGTAGTATAGGTTGGGGTGCAAAAGGTGTGGCCCATGGGCCACATGTGGGCCGCCAAGCTATTCCTGCAGGTCTGCCAGACCTCCCTGCATCTGGCCGGACAGTGGCAGCTCCTATCCCTTTCTTATCTCCAATCTTTGGTCAGAGATCAGAGATAACCAAAGGAGAGAGCCAGTGTGGCGTAGTGGTTAGAGTGTTGGACTGGGACTCGGGAGATCCGGGTTCTAGTCCCCGCTTGGCCATGAAACTCACTGGGTGACTTTGGGCCAGTCACTGACTCTCAGCCTAACCTACCTCACAGGGTTGTTGTGAGGATAAAATGGAGAGGAGGAGGATTATGTAAGCCGCCTTGGGTTCCTTTCAGGAAAAAAGGCAAGGTATAAATATAAGAAATAAATAAATAAATAAATCTCTAATCAGTCAGCAGTCATGCCGGAGGGGCAGGAGGGAGTTGCAGCCTCTTCCTGTGCCCAGTGACCCCCAAAGCAGGTGTCTGTGCATCTCCCCGCCCACCCCAGAGTGTGTCCTGCCCCTGGACCCACCAGCAAAACTGGATTTGGCACTCGGGGCCAAAACAGCCGTGCACCCCTGGTACAGGTGGTCTCGTTAATTATATTGGGTTCCTGTAAACTTGCAGTTTAAAAAAAAAAAATGAAGGGGTAAGTACAACAGGTGTAAAGACTTCTCTCCTACATCTTTGCCTAGTTGATACGTCTTTTAAAAGATTTGATATTGTTGCCATGATTGTAAATTTGGTATTATTGTATACAAAACGTAGCAGTGTGGAGCGCTCCAGTTCAGGGTTCCTCATTGGGCTGCTTTGCCCCGCTCTCTTTAGGTTCCTTTCTCCTAAAGATTATATGTAGTTCTGCAGACCCCGGGCTTGCCCGAAGACTTCTTGTGTGTGGATGGTGCTGTTTTGGCTATCTTATGATTGGCACTTGGGCAATTGAGATAGCTGTTAGCAGGGGCATTGCTACGCACCTAAAAGAATTGGGGCCCAGGTCCATAGGATGCAAATTTGCATAACATTTGCACATGCAGCTTTATACCTGTATATTCGAATTTAGAATCGCTAGGATTTCTTTAAATTTCACAGAAGGCCAATTAATTTATCATCCAAATCATCTCAGCTATAAATAAATCCTTCCTCTAATTTGCAGCCTGCCCCAGATAATTCCAAGTCAGTAGTCCCTCTTCAATTCAAATTAATTTTTTGGGGGGGGGGGAATGCAAAAAAAAGAGAGTGGCCCAGAAGGTTTTCTCTCTCACACGCACGCACAGCTAAAAATGGCAACTGTGGCAGCAAAATGGAGCTTTGAAGATGTGACAAGTGCTAATCCAAATGCAAGCCAGGGTTGAATCAGGGGGGTCACCCCCAATTAATTCCCCAATTCCCACTCAGATCCTGCTCCAAAATGTAATGAGTCCCCCTGAAAGAACTGGGCATGTTTAGCCTTCAGAAGAGGAGACTGAGGGGAGATATGATCGCACTCTTCCAGTATTTGAAGGGATGTCACACAGAGGAGGGCAAAGATCTCTTCTCGTTCATCCCAGTTTGCAGGACACGGAATAATGGGCTCAAGTTACAGGAACCTAGATTCCACCTAAACATCAGGAAAGAATTCCTGACTGTTAGAGCAATAAGACAATGGAATCAACTCTAGGGATGTTGTGGGCTCTCCCACTCTGGAGGCATTCAAGGTGCAGCTGGACAGACATCTGTCAGAGATGCTTTGACCTAGATTCCTGCATTGAGCAGGGGGTTGGACTCGATGGCCTTGTAGGCCCCTTCCAACTCTACTTTTCTATGATTCTATGATTCAATTAATTACCCCCATACAGGAAAATAAAAGAAGTGAATTTATAAAAATGTTGTCCAATGTCACAGAGCATCAAAACCCATTCTTACCCAGCTCTTCATCTGTCATGGGAAGGTAGTGATCCACCAACTCTTCTGTCTTATTCAGCATGGCACCCATTCCACTTGTCAGCACCTGTTTTATGATACTCGTCATCTCGATACCCTCCTGGACAGCCCCACAATTCTTCACTTGACCGGTCAGCACGAGATCCTTTGTCCCGTGGGCAGCTTGGAGGGCAGTGTTGACCGTGGAGTAAACCACAGCCTTGGTCAAATCAACGCTCTCCTGAACCGTCTCTTTGCTCAAGTTCACGACGTTGGCAACCCTGTGAGAGACAAGCGCCTTGGCCTCGTTGGCTGCATTCACAGTGGTGTTGACCGTGGTGTTCACCACCGATTTGGTTAAGCTGACACTGTCCTGAACGATATCCTTGGTGAGGTCTATCGCTTCGGCCACTCTCTTGACCACAAGTTGTTGGGCCCCGGTGGCAGCGTCCCTGGCTGTGTTGACTGTGGAACTAACCACTGATTTGGTCAACGTGACGCCATCTTCAATGACCTGGAAGAAGGTGGAAGAGGAAAACCAAAGAGCGATGGAGAATAATTCAGGTGGCAAGCAACTAGTATGCAGCACTGTCCCTCAAGGATTGGAGGGTTCACACTGGGGGCTCTGTGGAAGACGCGCTGGCCCCAACCTCCCTGCTGGTGTAGCACAGTGAATATATGTGTGGGGTATGAAAGATGGTGGATCTCAGGGGTCGCATTCCAGTGGTGGGCAGGAGTCGAAGGAAAAGGGGCGGGGCCAACAGCCGAAGGGATGTGGCCAAAAATACCAGCATATTGTAGCTTAAAGCTCTTAGTGCCTTATCGGTGAATAAATATGACACACAGGGTCTTAAGCAAGAATAACAAATTGGAGCGTCCTATTTTGCCCAATCAATGGATCACTTCGTTGGCATTGATTTTAGAAGGGGTAACAGATTTAATTCCGCAAAAACTGACGTTTCAGGTATATTGGACACCACCATTTTAAATAAGGGTTTATCTAAACCGGCTAATTGTTGGAGCTGTAATAGAGCTAATGCTTATCTCACTCATATGTTTTGGGAATGCCCAATGGCTGCTTCTTTTTGGGAGGAGGCAGTAATACAGATAAACTTTGTGTTGGGAAGTTCTTTAATAAATAGTTAAGACATGCATGTTCTTAACTATTTACCCTCTCTTGGCACTTAATGCAAGGTCAACTTAAATGGATCCTCCGTGCCCTTTTGTTATTTTGACAGCTAAAAGACTAATATTACAACATTGGAAGGACAAATGGCCGCCTTCAGTAATACAGTGGGTTGAGGACTTGACAATGCTTTCGATTTTTGAACGGGTGGTCTTTAGGCATAATCTACGGGTACCCATGGTACTGAACCTGATCCCCAAAATAGGTTTGGTGCCATGGATAGCTCCTTAAAAGTTTTGTGTAAAATCCAGAGTGGATATGCAGCCCTGCTGGCATTGCAGCCACGATTTTATGACGGCAAGCTTTTTCGACAGAGGCACAGTGAAGGCTGCAATCCTCTACCCACTTACCTGGGAGTAAGCCCCATAAAACCCAACGGGACATACTTCTGAGTAGGCACGCGTAGGATTGCCCTGTAAACATCCCTCATTTAAACACACAGTGAAGCATCACTTGCGCAAACTGTCCAGGGCACTGTTCTCCAACCTTGGGTCCCAGATGTTTTTGGCCTACAACTCCCAGCATGCCCCAGCCAGCTATGCTGGCTGGGGCGTGCTGGGAGTTGTAGGCCAAAAACATCTGGGGACCCAAGGTTGGAGAACGCTGGTTTAGGGTTACCTCATAGCTTTGTTGATGAAGGCACGGAAGAGTCTCCTCCAGTCTATCCAACCCCTTGCAAGCAAATTCATTCATGGTCGCAACTAGGCAGAAGTCAACAAGACACATTATAAAGCTCCCCCGGCCTGTCTCACAAATTATTTCATTCCGTATATGCTTATTAAAATTTTAGACATGATCATTATAAACCGAAACATGTCGGTGGTGTGATGCACATGACACGTTCCTCGAAACTGTAATGAAATGAAGAATAGACTAGAAAGAAGCCTCAGGGTGGAACAAAACATTTAAAAACCATAATAATTCTCATTTATTTGTTATTGTTTCTTTTAGGGCACAATCCTATGCATGTTTCGACAGGGGGGGGGAAAAAGTCCTACAACTCCCAGCATGCCCCAGCCAGCATGGCTGGCTGGAGCATGCTGGGAGTTGTAGGACTTTTTTTCCTGTCAAAACATGCATAGGATTGTGCCCTTTGTGGATCACAAGCTGAATATGAGCCAGCAGTGTGATGCGGCAGCTGAGAAAGCTAATGTGATCTTTGGCTGCATTAACAGAAGTGTAATGTCCAGAGTAAAGACACTAAGGGCGCAATCCTTAGTGTATGTATGGGACACTTGCTTGGGGGGCGGGGCATAGGATAGGTCAAACTTCCTGCTGCGACCTCGGAAATCCCTTCCCGCTGGCTGGGGAACGCTGGGAGTTGTAGGACTTTTTCCTGTCTAAACATGCAGAGGATTGCACCCTATGGCACAATCAGCCCGCAACCCAGATATAATATTCCAAAGAATTTTTGTGTGTTGTAAAGCATATAAAGGCCACACCCATAGACCCTCTAAATATGAGGAAGCCTGGATCCAACCCAACATCTTCCCTTTTTGAGCCAGCAAGCACAGATCTTTGGCCCACTTAGTTTAGTTGCCATAGAAGAACATTTAGGACACATCAGCGGATTTGAAGCTTCTAGGGAGAAAGGCAACATTGCTGAGTTGAGGTTGAGGTGCAGTGAAGGCGGCAGGGAGAACAGCCTTAAAATTGGGTGCCTTTTACATAGAGGTAGCGCATGGCAGGTTTGGACACGGGGTACTGCATGCGTGTTCGCAAACATCTTGTCTCAGCCATGAGGTCTAGAAACTTGGGCAATCTTCTGAATGGGAACAGAGTGTCAACATGCAACGTTTGATGCCATGCGCCACATTCCGAGCGAAATGACAAAGGGATGAGGCATAGCATTCTACTAAGGAGTTTCCCCCTCATGAGCTGGCAGCATTTCCATACTCACTACGGGGTCCAAAATGATCGAGAAGCGGCTGGACACCCCCAACCAAGCTCCCGACAGCCATGGCACCCACCAACTCCACCACGTTGCAGGCAGTGTTGATGCGTGGATGATTTTCTTTAGCGTAGGTGTACAAGGAGGAGCAAATGCCATATGCAGAACTGATCAAGGGGAGGCTGGTTACCCTGGTCACGACACTCTGTGGGGGAAGGAGAAGGTTAAGTGTTTCCGGCTCCGGCAGGACATGATCCACACGCCTCCTGAGGCCCACAGTTGTTGTAGCACTACATCTCCCATTCGTCCCAAAGGAAGGACCTTTTCACGCAGCGTACAGTCAAACTGTGGAACTCACTACCGCAGTGGTCAGTGACGGCCACTGACTTGGACAACCTTAAAAGGAGATTTGGAGCAATCATGGTGGATAAGGCTGTGAGATTGATTGGGTTCAGACAACACGATAACCCACACTTAAGGGTTGAGTATGGGTTATTGTTGAACTGTGGGTTATCGTGTTGTCTCTGAGCCCAGCTGCACTAACAAGCCATGGCTTGTTAACCACGAACAACCCACAAAGAGAACCTATGGCTTGTCGTTGGGTTGTGGACTGTGGGTTGTTCACCGTGGTTTGTTATCTCGCCTGGGTCCAGACAACACGATAACCCACAGTTCAACAACAACAACAACCCACATACTCAACCCTTGAGTATGGGTTATCGTGTTGTCTGAACCCAGTCATTACCTCCAGTATCAGAGGCTGTATACAGGGAAACACGAATGAGAGGGTGCTGTTGTGCTCGCAACCTGCTTGCGGGCTTCCCATTGGGGTATCTGGTTGGCCACTCTGGGATCAGATTGCCAGACCAGAGAGGCCTTTGGTCTGATCCAGCACAGCTCTTCCGATGCTCTTATCCCTGGCAATGCTGGCCGGGGCTGATGGGAGTTGGACCCCAACAACATCTGGGAGGCTGCAGGTTCCCCCCCACTGCCCATGCCGCCACCCTGGCCTCGGCCTCGTGAGGCATCACTCCAGCCTCCCCCAATGCCAGTCTTGCGAGGGTTCACACCTCGTGCCTTTCCGTCCGCTTGGCTGCCTATTGTTCAGTGTTGGACACTTCATGGAATTACTGCAGTGCATATGCTTTCGTACTGCACCTTGCGCATGGCTGGCACTTAGAATCACAGAACTGTACGGGGTGGGTTAAAAGGCGGGGCTGTGTGCGTACTTAGCATAGGACTTTTAATTTGCTTTTCTGTTTTTCTAAAAGAAAAAAAAACACATAAAGGGGGAAAAAACCTAGATGTTTGTTTGATGTGTATACAATGACTTCTCTCCATGTGTATACAATGACTTCCCTCTCTCTCCTGGCTCTCTCCCTCCCTCCCTCCCTCCCTCCCAAGCAAGCAAATGATAGTCCTGATGAGGAGGAGGAAGAGGAAGAGCAGCTGGTGACAACGGTGGCGAGGAGGTACTCAGGCATAGGAACATCTCTGCTTCAGGACCATATTTATACTGCATGATCGCAAGTGCATGGGTCTGTACATACCTCGGTCTTTGGAGCCTCAGGGCCATCTTCTTTAACATCAGTGGCCATGGCGAAGTCGAGCACAACTGCAGAGGAAGCCGAAACCCAGGAAAGCCGATTAGCAAAGGGTGACTCCTGCGCGAACCTGCCGAATAACAACGTATCAGGAAGTTCGGTTTTGTCACCTACGGCCTGAATCAAGATGATGGGTATTTATCCCACAATAAGTGTTAATTAGCTTGCCAATGCCAGGATGTTTGTGTCACCACCCATGCTCTGCTTCTCAAATGCTCACTGTGCTTCTATTTAAGCTTCAACGTCATTGTCACAGTCTGTGCTTTTTGCATTTCATTTTCCCTCTATCATCACTCAGTCAGGATGCTGGCTGACTGTCGGAGGGGTGGGGGAACAGAAAACTGGGTGGGGGATGGAGCATCGTGGGAAAAGGCTAGCTGGAACACTAAGCAGGAACACCTCACACACTTCAACATTTTCTCGCAGCTCACACGTATCATGACCAGTAGGCACTGATCCATATGAATCTGGGTGATCCAGACGTGGCGCTCTATGTGGGGCTGCCCTTGAGGCTGGTCCGGAAGCTGGAGCTAGTGCAGAATGCAGCAGCTCGGCTGTTGTCAGGAGCTGCCCTCTTTCAGCACACAACTCCTTTGCTGAGGGAACTGCATTGGCTGCCTATTCCCTAACGGGCCAAGTTTAAGGTTCTGGTACTAGTGTACAAAGCCCAAAACAACTTGGTACCAGGATAACTTCTCCCTTACCAACCTGCCCGGTCACTGAAGTCATCGGAGGACATTCTCCTGGTGCTTCCGCATGGACCTACGGCCTAATTGGACTCCACCAGGAGAAGGGCCTTCAGTGTGGCGGCCCCCTTTCTCTGGAACTCCCTGCCTCTGGAGGTCAGGCAGGCTCCGACACTGTGATGTTTTCGGTGCCTGCTGAAGACATCTTTGTTTCAGGAAGCCTTCCTTGCTGACCAGGCATGGTTTTAAAGTTATTCTGTTTTTAATAATAAAAATAATAAATAATAAATTTATTTCTTACCCGCCTCTCCGTCTAGATCGAGAGGAGATTCATTCATTCATTCAGAGGAGACACACTGTCCTTAGCTGACGCTGTTGCCGAAGGCATAGAGAAATATATTTGGGTGTCATCAGCATACTGATAGCACCCCGCCCCATGCCCCCGGATGATCTCTCCCAGCGGTTTCATGTAGATATTAAATAGTATTGGGGAAAGAATAGCTCCTTGTGGCACGCCACATAGCAGCTCCTTTTTGGAGGAGCAGCTATCCCCAAGCATCACCATCTGGAACCTACCCGAGAGGTAGGACCGGAACCACTGAAGCACAGTGCCCCCGATTCCCAGTCCCCTCAGGCGCTCCAGAAGGATACCATGGTCGATGGTATCAAAAGCCGCTGAGAGGTCCAAAAGTACCAACATCGTTTTTATTTTTTTATCTGTTTTATCTTTTTATTGCTCACCACTACGGAATCTGTCTAGATATGGAGTGGTATACAAATGCTGTAACTAAATAACAAATAAATAATGCATTTCTAAAACTGTCTGAGCCAGTGGCCATTATGTTTCAAGATTTTATCTTCCTGACCAGAAATTTGCTTGACCATAGATTCCTGAAAACCTATGGGAAAGGGGCAGTGTGGTGGTGGTGGTGGCGGTGGCGGTGGTGGTGGTGGGAGACCATTGCATTATGGATTGATGTGGCACATCGGAGGCATGCATCATGGCCTCAGCCACCCCCACGCGCAGGGAAATTGAATCCATTTTGCAACCTGTTTATGCCCCAGGGAGGTCACGAGGCTGCGAGGTATCCATTTATTTTCATTCTGGGCAGTGACTAGAGGGCCTTAGCTCAATGGGAGGGCACTGGCTTGCAGGGGTGGCGCTGGGTACCAAAAAGATCCCGGGGCTCAGGCTCACAGGACAAAAGAAATACACACATTTGCATATGCTAATTTAAATATGCTCTAAAATCTCTGTGTGTGTCTCTTTAAAGGACCCTGTCTCCTAAGGACACTCCTATTTGTAAAAAAAAAAAAAAAGATGTATGGACAGGGGACATTTGATCTCAGAAAAAAACCTCAGGCAGAAAAATTCAGGAGGGGGCAGCAGGAGGTGAAGCACATGTGGGCCAAAAGCCAGGGGGATCAGATGCAATGGAGATCCTTGGGGCCCCTGGACCTTTCTTTCAGCAAGTGCCCCTGGGCAGCAGGGTGGTGGGACAGAGGGCCTCCCAGAGATCCAGGGCTCAAAATGAAAGATTTGGGGCTCCTGCCCTAGTGGGCCACCCCCTGACACTGCCTCTGCCATCTTGGCATGCCAAAATGTCCCCGATTCTGTTCTTGGTGAAACTGATGGAGAGCAGCCCAGCTCCTATCCCATCTCTCCCTCTGTTGCAGCTTTGATAGAAATGTTGCTCGGGCAACCAGTGGAGGTGTGGCAAGATGGGTGGGTGTGAAATGCTCCCAGGGACGACCGCCATCTAACACTCCAGCTGCTGCAATCTAGACCGGCGGAAGGTTCCGGTGATATTTCCAGAGGCAGACCCAGGTAGAGTACATGGCAATAATCCAAACTGGATGAAACTTGAAGTACGGTAGCCTTCCCCAACGTCGCGCCTTCCAGATGTGTTGGACTACAACTCTCATGATGCCGGCTGGGGGTTATGGGAGTTGTAGTTCAACACATCATTGTTGGGGAATGCTGGGATATACAACAGAACAGCAATAGGCAACCCGGCATAGTCCAAATCATCTGGAGGACAACTCCTGTAATCCCAGACTATGTGCCATGGGAGTTGTAGTCCAAAACTTCTGGAAGGCACTAGCTTGCCTACCCCTGAATGAAGGTGGCTGTGTCATCATGGGCAGGTCTGATCTTCCCAGGAACAAGCATAGCCTATTTTAGAATATTTAGATATTGCTTCCCATTTTTAAAACCTCCAAAGCAGCTTACAACAGATCATAAAACAATACATCATTATAAAAGCCCAACCAGTGGAGGCTGGTGTGACTCCTATTTCGGAGGGGCTCCTAATCCGTTGCAGCTTTTATTTGGAGCTTTATAGGAGCTATCCATGGTGCTCCATGGTGGTGAACCTATTATGGAGGTGGAGTTCAGCACCATGGATAGTTCCTGTGAAGCTCTCTGTAAAACCTGCAATGGATTTTCCCCACCAAAATAGGAGTCGCCAGCCTCCAACGTTTAGACCATAGATTCATAGATCACAGAGTTGGAAGGAGCCTACAAGGCTATCGAGTCCAACCCCCTGCTCAATGCAGGAAACTAGGGGAGGGGTCTCCCATCCAAGTAACAACCAGGCTTGACCCTGCTTAGCTTTCCACACTCAGACAAGCTGAGCCAGCATAAGCCACAGGCAGTGTTCTCCAACCTTGGCCCCCCAGATGTTTTTGGCCTACAACTCCCAGCATGCTCCAGCCAGCTACGTTGGCTGCAGCATGCTGGGAGTTGTAGGCCAAAATCATCTGGGAACCCAAGGTTGGAGAACACTGGTTTAGACACGTTAATGGCTGCGAAAGGCCAAGCATGTTTTTAAAAGCAGGCCTGGCCAGCTGCGATCAGAAGCAAAGCTAGGACCGAGAGTATTCCCCAGCAACGTGTGGGGTTGGTTTCAGAGAGTAACAACGGGTGACTGTAACTCGGGCCCCTGGTAATCGAGCTATGGGGTTCTGCGGGGAACCAGCTTGTTGTTCAATATATTTCTGTGAAGCCACGGGGAGCAGTCTTTAGGAGATTTGCAGCAAAGCACCACCGCTATGCTGTTGAAACACGGCTCTGTCTCTTCTGTGTGGCATCTGAATCAGGTGAGGCTGTGCTTGGATCAGTGCCCGGACTCAGTGATGGGCTGGATGAGAGCCAATAAGCTGAAGCCGAATCCTGGCAAGACGGACGCCTTGCGGGTGAGTGGTTCCTCAGTCCGGGAGAAAGGCGAATGGCCTATTCTGGACGGGACGGGGTTGCACTCCCTCTGAACGATCAGGCTCGTCGTTTGGGGATCCATGTTGTTGCCCAAGTGGTCCCAAATGGCCTTCTGCCAGCTTCCACTGGCTCGCCAGCTACAGCCTCTCCTGGACAGGGATCGCTGGGCCACAGTGGTGCAGGTGCTAGTAACCTCAAGACTGGATTACTGCAATGCGCTCTGTGTGGGGCTGCCCTTGAGGCTGGTCCAGAAGTTGCCTACTTCCCCTGGCTCCATCTCCATTCCCACAGTCACCAATTGCCTGGTGGTTTTACCAGCTTTTGAGCAGTCCCCCCCCCCCCCCAAGGATGAAATCCCTCTCCTAAGCCATAGTTACTGGCAATAAGAGCTTTAAGCTGGTAGTTTTTTGTATCTTGGCCCCGCCCCTTTTGCCTTTGGCCACACCCACCACTGGAACGTGGCCCCTGAGAGCTTCTCCAAAATGGAATATGGCCCTTGGACTGGAAGAAATTCAACACACACACACACACACACACTGGTGTAATGACGTTGCTAGTTTCATAGATCTATAGAGTTGGAAGGAGCCTACAAGACCATCGAGTCCAACCCCCTGCTCAAGGCAGGAAACTAGAGGAGGGGTCTCCCATCCAAGTAATAACCAGGCTTGACCCTGCTTAGCTTTCCACGCTCAGACAAGCTGAGCCAGCGTGAGCGAGCCACAGGCCTGTATGGGGTAGCTCCGGTGTGGTACGTCCTTTTTTGCTTGCAGACTGTCGTGCTTCCTGCTTGGCAAAAAAACCTCCTTCTGAATTACAAGGCAACTTGTGGCCTTCTAGATGTTGGACCACCCCTTCCATCATCCCTGACCACTGGCCGTGCTGGCTGGGGCTGATGGGTGCCCAACGAGAGCCAGTGTGGCGTAGTGGTGGGAGTGTTGGACTGGGACTCAGGAGATCTGGGTTCTAGTCCCCGCTCAGCCATGAAGCTCACTGGGTGACTTTGGGTCAGTCACTGACTCTCAGCCTAACCTACCTCACAGGGTTGTTGTGAGGATAAAATGGAGAAGAGGAGGAGGATTATGTAAGCCGCCTTGGGTTCCTTGCAGGAAAAAAGGTGGGGTATAAATATAGTAAGTAAGTAAATAAATAAATAAATCAAAACCTGCTGGCGGTTGCTAACCACTGGGCAACACCATCTCTCGTGGGGGGGGGGAGGAAGCTTGCATTCCTGCCCTTACCCGACCTGTCCATCACTCGCTCTTTGCAGCATCGGCTCTGTTGCCCAATTGGATACGGGGACCGATTAGGCAACCAGAGGCTATGCAAGAAGCCTCCTTGTGTAACCTTATTATGGGCTGGTGGTTGCCAATCTTATACTTAGTCTGGCGCAAATGTGTGGATGGCTGGGAAAGTGGGAGAGATCGGGAGGGTGCCTTAATGACACATGACTGAGATTCCTCAGGGTCCCCACCCAGACTGCACACACAGGGCGCTCCAGCTTATATGATGGCACGGAGATAAACTGGCTTATTAGTAGACAACAACCGGCAGCCTCCGGGAAGCCGACAGGCAGGGCATAAAGACGACACACACACACACACACACACACACACACACACACAGAAACAGCAACCTTGAGGAGAGACAGAATGTCCCAGGTTCAATGCCTGCCATCGCCAGTTTAAAAATAGGTTCAGCTAGCAGGTGAGGAAGGAGACCTTTCTCAGCCCGAGACTTTGGGTGAGTTAAGAACACAAGAAGAGCCCTGCTGGGTCAGAGCAAGGAAGGGTCCATCTAATCCAGCATTCTGTTCACACAGTGGCCAACCAGCTGCACACAGGATCCCACAAGCAGGACATGAATGCAGCAGCACCTTCCCACCCATGTTCCCCAGCAACTGGTGTACACAGCCACACTGCCTCTGAGACTGGAGGTAGTATATAGCCATGAGAACTAGTAGCCATTGATAGCCTTCTCCCCCACGAATTTGTCCAATCCCCTTTTGAAGCCATCCAAATTGGTGGCCATTACTGCATCTTGTAGTACACCAGTGTGGCGTAGTGGTGAGAGTGTTGGACTGGGACTCAGGAGATCCGGGTTCTAGTCCCCGCTCGGCCATGAAACTCACTGGGTGACTTTGGGCCAGTCACTGACCCTCAGCCTAACCTACCTCACAGGGTTGTTGTGAGGACAAAATGGAGAGGAGGAGGAGGATTATGTAAGCAGCCTTGGGTTCCTTGCAGGAAAAAAGGTGGGGTATAAATATAATAAAGAAAGAAAGAAAGAAGGAGTGAGGGAGACAGGAGCAGAGAAAGGGAAAATCAGGGCCTGCTCCAGTTGGCCGTCCCCGTCCCCAGGAGATGAAAAGGGAAGCAGGGCCATTCTGAAAGTCTACTTCATTTCCCCCTCTTCCTTCCCCATCCCTTTTTCCTTGTGTGTTGTGCCTTTTTAGGCTGGAAGCCTGTGGGCAGGGCCTGTCTTGCTTTACTGACTGACTGTAAGATGCCTCAGAAGCCTTTTTTCTTCTTCTTTTTTTCTTTTTTTTTTTTGCTTGCTTGCCTGAGGACTGGGATAAAAATATTAACATCAAATCCAGCCCTTTGAATTGGGCTCAGAAACTAAATAGGAGCCTGTGATGTTGATCAGAGGTGGTGTTAAGGGACAGCCCACCAGGTCTGGAGCCCCGAATCTTTCATTGGGATCCCCAAATCTCTGGGAGGTCATCTGCTCCACCACCCTGCTGTCCAGGGGTACTTGCTGGAAGAAAGGTCCAGGGGCCCTGATTATCTCCGTTGCATCTGATCGCCCTGGATGAGCTGACTTTTTGCCCACATGTGCTTCCCCTCCTGCTGCCCCCCCCAAATCTTTCTGCCTGAGGTTTTTTTGCTGGAATCTAATGTCCTCCTCTCCCCTGTCCATGCATCCCTTTTTCCAAATAGGGGTGTCCTTAGGAGACAGGCTCCTTTAAAGACACGCACGCATGCGCACATGCACGCACGCATGCGCACGCACGCGCGCACACACACACACACACACAGACTTTAGAGCATAATGTAAATCAGCATATGCAAATGCCTGCTTTAAAAAAAAAAAATGTCCTGTGGGCTTGAGCCCAGGATCTTTTCAGTACCTGGAAACTAGGATGACATGTGCTGTGCATGGCATGCACCAGTATAATCTGTCGGCTGCATTCTTGGCTGGTTGCCTTTTCCGAATGCTTTTCAGAAGCAACCTGAGGGAGAGCGCATAACGCAGTAGCAGTAGCTGAAGCTTGATCTTATGAGGGCACAAACGACAGTGGGGAGACCTAACAATACTTTTATGTCAGGAAGCACCCACTTTTGGTGAGCCCTCATGCCTGGTACAACATACATACATACATACATGTATATGTAGTTGAGGTGCACAAAAGTTCTTCACAGGCACTCCATTGGGTGTCTGGAAGTTGAAATCTTGAGGCATGGAAGCATCTCAGACTCTTGTTTTTAATTAGAATCATAGAGTCAGACACAACCTCAAAGGTCATCCAGCCCAACCCTGTGCTGATGTGGGAAATTGGCGGCTACCGGAGGTGGTGTTATGGGGCGGCCCACTAGGGCTGGAGCCCCGGATCCTTCATTAGGAGCCCCGAATCTCTGGGAGGCCCTCTGCCCCACCACCCTGCTGTCCAGGGGCACTTGCTGAAAGGAAGGCACAGGGACCCTGATGATCTCTGTTGCTTCTGATCCCCCTGGCTCTTGGCCCACATGTGCTTCCCCTCCTGCTGCGCCCCCCCCCCCGCCTTGAATCTCTCTGCCTGAGTTTTTCCCCCTGAAATCAAATCCCCTCCCCTGTCCATGCGTCCCTTTTTACAAATAGGGGTGTCCTTAGGAAACAGGCTCCTTTAGAGCTTATGCCAATTAGCATATGAAAATTTGTGCATTTTGTTTTTGTCCTGTGGGCCTGGTCCCTGGATCTTTTCAGTACTTAACACCTCCCCTGCTTAGAAGTTTGATATTCTGCCATTCCCCCCCACCCCATCATAGAGTTCCCAGGTGGCCTCCCATCCAGGAACCGACAAGGCCTGTCCCACCTTAGCTTCAACACAGTGGCTGCATCATGCGCCCCCAGCCATGCTTCCCGGTCCCCAGAAGGACACTTTCAAACTTCCCAAGCATGCTTAAAAAGAATTTTTCAGACAGATGGGCTCCCGTCCCATCATTCACGCCCGCTTTTGTCTTACCTGCACTGTTCTCTTCTCGTCTTGTCTCCGCGTAATCCTTCTTCTGGCTCCCGCGACAGAGTCCTGTGCAAACTTGACTTGCCTGCACCTGCTAATATAGGTAATTGCTACGCATGTGATGGGTGGAAGAAGACAAACCGGGCCAAGGAATTATCTTTCCCTGCTCTGCCCAATGGCGAGGCGGCAGAGAGGTGGAGGAGGTTGCAAAATCATAAGGAATGGCACATTTCAAAACCAGCAACAGGCTCGTAAGCTTTCTTGCTACCTGGACTCTGGAATCAGGTGAGAGGAGACCTATCCCTGCATTGGATGGGCTCTACCGGAAGAATGGCGAGGAGGTTATTAAGATTCAACAGGTAGTGTAGTGAACTCTCCCAGTGTCCAAAAGCCAGGATAGTTTCTTGGAGCCGTGCCAAGGCCTTATAGCCTTCAGCTTGTTAGGAAGAGCACCAGAGAGAATTGCCGTGTGAAGGTATTTTACCCAATTATATTTCTTAGATCAGGGCTGCTTTAGCTGGGAGAACCGAAACTGTTTGCTTTACTGAAGCAGCTTCACCCCCCCGACTTGTCTCCCAGGAAGGGGGGTTAGCGTGTGACTTACTGACAGCCTCGGAAACAGGGGGAGAGGGGACGTCATAAAATCCAAGGCAAGAGCTGTTTTCTTTTGTTCTCAGCTTGGGGGGAGGAAAACTTTGGAGGTCCACACGGAGCATCCCCTGGCCTATTCAGGGAACCAGTACAGCCACAGATAAGGGGAGTGTAAGCTTTCTTTTGCTTGTTTACATTCTGCATCCATATTTCATCATTGTATTCAATAAACTGTATATCATTTTTGACACAAGTGGTTTCGTTTCATCCTGGGTGTCCTTGAATCTGAAGTGAGGTGCCTTGGCTGGACCAGACCCCTGAGTAATGCAATCCCAGAAGCCTCCAGAAAGGGGAGGCCATGCACAAAGCCAGAGTACATCAGTTGGGGAATGAATGGAGGGTTTGATTTGAGGCAGGGGTCATTAGGGATCAACCCCAGTACCCTGTTTCTGGGGCTGAGAATATGTGTTTTATTACCATGGTCACAGTTATTATGGATATGTGCCTGATGCTCACTGAGAAGCATCAATGGGGGACGGACGGACCTGTTCTCAAGGCTCTTACCATTAATGGTGCAATCCTATGACTGGGTTCACACAACATGACAACCCATACTCAAGGTTGAGTGTAGGATATCATTGAACTGTGGATTGTTGCTGAACTGTGGGTCATTGTGTTGTCTGAACCCAGCTGTGCTAACAAGCCATTGCTTGTTAACCACGAGCAACCCATAAAGTGAACCCATGGTTCGTTGTTGGGTTGTGAACTGTGGGTTGTTCACCATGGTTTGTTAGCACAGCTGGCTCCAGACAACACCATAACCTACAGTTCAACAACAGCCCACGGTTCAACGACAGCCCACACTCAACCCTTGAGTGTGGGTGATTGTGTTGTCTGAACCCAGCTTATGTATGACTGGCTTTACACAACATGACAACCCATATCCGGGTTTCAGTGTGGGATGTTGTTGAACCGTGGGTCATTGTGTTGTGACCATTTTAGAGCTGCCCCATTTGGCATCACCTGTCTTAATACAATCCTGCTCCTTCCCTCTGAACTCAGTAGCCTTGAAGTTACTAGGAGAGCTTAGGGCTCACTCCCTTAGCAGACTAATAATAGGGAGTGTAGCACGAAGGCACCAGCCTCTTAAACTTGCAGGGGAGACGGCCACCTTTCCTTCCATGTTCTGCTCATTATTTTCATTAAGTCTAAACTTGCCCAGTGGCACCACTGTCACCCGGCTTTCTCTCGGAGAGTGCCTGACTCTGCAGCAGTGTTTCTCAACCTTGGGTCCCCAGATGTTTTTGGCCTACAACTCCCAGCATGCCCCAGCCAGCATAGCTGGCTGGGGCATGCTGGGAGTTGTAGGCCAAAAACATCTGGGGACCCAAGGTTGAGAAACACTGCTCTGCAGAGACCTGCCCAGCCAATTGCTACTGGGGAATTGCACTTGTGCCCTGGGCCATTGTAGGCATTGTAGGCCCTGGCAAGAGGAAGAGCAGGTGCGTTGGCTGCCCACAGATCAAATAAGAGTGTCAGAGGCCTTCCTCGTCCGTTGCTTCCCCCCAGCTGGGCCAGGCCGCTTCCCTTGGGGGAAAAGCAGAAGTGGGTTTGCTTGCAAAAAGCGTGTGGATGAACTGCACTGCCTGAATTTGGGCAATGCGATGTATGAGTGTACGGCTTGCTGTCTGGAGTCCCCTGGCTCTGCAGTCCTCTTTCTGGAGCGCCCCTGCTCTTTGCATGGTCCACGTGGCCAGATTCTGGTGCGTGCACGGTCCTCCTTGGCATCAGGGGCTTGCACTGGGCTAGAGAAAGGTGAACAGATCATGGGAGGAGGATTGGGGCTTCTTGCTTGCTCTTTTTTTGTTCAAAAACCACAATGCTTTGTGGTACCTTAAAGACTCACAAACTGTGGCATGATAAGCTCTTGTGGAGTCCACCATACACAAAGTTATTTTGAAAGAAGTTGTGTTTTTCATGTAACTGGAGCAAAATGGCACTTGCTGAAATAAAAGCATAAAACCGTTTATTTCTTTTATTTTTATTTCTTTTATTTTTAAACTTGTTGAAATAAAAAAACTAAAAGTATGGGAGCACTGGCGATCTCTGTTGCATCTGATCCTTCTGAACTAGCTGGCTTTTTGCCCACAGCTCTTCATGGGCCAGTCACTGACTCTCAGCCTAACCTACCTCACAGGGTTGTTGTGAGGATAAAATGGAGAGGAGGAGGAATATGTAAGCCGCCTTGGGTTCCTTGCAGGAAAAAAGGCGGGGTATAAATATAAATAAATAAAATTAAAAATAAATAAATAAATAAATGGCTACTAGTCCTGATTAGCTATATGCTTCCTCCAGTATCAGAGGCAGTGTGCCTGTGTACAGCAGTTGCTGGGGAACATGGGTGGGAAGGGTGCTGTTGCATTCATGTCCTGCTTGTGGGTTTCCTGTGGGCAGCTGACTGGCCGCTGTGTGAACAGAATGCTGGATTAGAAGGAGCCTGGTCTGATCCAGCAGGGCTCTTCTGATGTTCTTACGTGCTTCCCCTCCTGCTGCCTCCCTTAAATCTTTCTGCCTCAGGTTTTTGTCTGAAATCAAATGCCCTCCTCTCCCCTGTCCATACATCTTGTTTATTTATTTATTTATTATTATATTTATACCCCGCCTTTTTTCCTGCAAGGAACCCAAGGCGGCTTACATAATCCTCCTCCTCTCCATTTTATCCTCACAACAACCCTGTGAGGTAGGTTAGGCTGAGAGTCAGTGACTGGCCCAAAGTCACTCAGTGAGTTTCATGGCTGAGCGGGGACTAGAACCCGGATCTCCTGAGTCCCAGTCCAACACTCTAACCACTATGCCACACTGGCTCTCATTGTTGTTGTTTTACAAATAGGGGTGTCCTTAGGAGACAGGGTCCTCGAAAGACACACACACACACACACACATTTTAGAGCCTGAGGCAGCTGCCTCAGACAGCTGATTTGGGACATCATGAAAAAGCAGCAAATGATTCATAATTGAATGTATTAATTATTATTGTATTTTCACCGCCAGGGAAGGAGAGAGGTGCTTGTAGGATTTTCTGCCTCAGGGGCCAAAACAATTTAACTGGCTTTGAGTACAACTATACACCTTGACTGGTCAGGCAACGAAATGTCTTGGGACCAGCCCTGGACATGGTTACAGAGACCTGTGGGGTGGGAAAAGGTAGCTGAGATGGTACAGGAAATTATGTGGGGTAGGGAAACAACTGGAGGCACAGAGAGATCTGTGGGTGGGGAAACATGTTCAGGATTACAACAAACGTATTGTGTAATCCTAAACATGTTTACTCAGAGGTAAGTCATATAGAGTTCAATGGGATTTACTCCCAGGAAAGTGTATGTAGGACTGGAATCTTACTCCTTAGTAAATGTACTCAGAGTTGCAACCTGCCTTATCCACCCTGAAGATAGTTCCCATATCTGCTTCTAGAGAGAAACCTGGGGATTGATCACTTTGGTAATTAAAAAAACAAAAACAAAAACCCAATGAAAAGCAAAAATAGCCATGCTGGCCCCTGAGAAATAAAAGGGCAACATCCACAGTTGGGCAACACCTTTATTAGACATTTTGGTTGGTCCTAATAAAGGTATCCAATTATGCATTTTGGTACTTTGAGAGTTGTAAAATGATCACGTTGCTAGAAATTTAATGTTGCAACGGTTGGTGCAGATTTTAGGATTTGAAATTTCTAAATTCCAGAAGTTCGAATCCAAAAACTGTTGGGGGAAAAAATGTGTTCTAGAATCCCAGAAACTACCAAAATGAAGTACCGGTATTTGGAATAAAATGAGGAACCACCTTTGGCAGTGGCTCTCTCTCCACCTTCTCATCTGGTTCAGGGACCTGGAGCAGCAAAGCAACGTCCCCCACAGTGCTGAGGTCTCTGTCTGGTGCTGCTGCTGTGCTTGTTGGTGATGGGGGAGAGAGCGAGTGAGGATTTACTCAGAAGTAAATCCCACTATATTGAATGGGGGCGACTCCCTAGTAATTGTGTAAGTTTGCAGCCTAAGAGCGTGGGCTATTCTAGTCTACAACACATTGCCACACACTCCCTTGTCAGTGTGCCATGTTCAGTGTGTGCAATTAATTGGTAAATGTTTAAGGTGTGCCCTACAGCTCTTTGGTGGTCCGGGGCACTCCATCCTCCCTGTCTGGATTTGGGCCTGAGACACCAAGGAAAAGTGTGCGTGGGCACATGGAAGGTAAGTTTTAAGCAAGCACAACATGGGGCGGCGTTGCACAGTTCTGTCCTGGGAGCAAAGTAAGAGATGATGAGCTTGCCTTCTCTAAAATTTAAATTTAATTATTTCTAATTATGCACATATATTTGCATATGTAAATTAGCATATGCCAATTTGTGCTTTTTAATTTTTTTAATATATTTTTTGGGTCCTATGGGCCTGAGTCCTGGATCTTTTATGTACCTAGTACCACCCCTGGGCCTCGCCCACCACTGGAATGGGCCCCCGAGAGGCTCTCCGAAATGGAATTTGGCCCTGGGCGGAAAGCGATTCCCCAGCCCTGTTCTAATGAGTCAGACAATTGATCCATCTATTCCAGTATTGTCAATACTGACTGGGTTCAGACAACACGATTCAAGGGTTGAGTATGGGTTGAGTGTGGGTTGTCGTTGAACCGTGGGTTGTTGTTGAACTATGGGTTATCATGTTCTCTGAACCCAGTTGAGATAACAAACCATGGTGAACAACCCACAGTTCACAACCCAGCAACAAACCATGGGTTCTCTTCGTGGGTTGTTCATGGTTAATAAGCCATGGCTTCTTACTGCAGCTGGGTTCGGACAATATGATAGCCCACGTTTCAACAACCCGTGGTTCAACGAAAACCCACACTCAACCCATACTCAATCCTTGAGTGTGGGTTTTCATGTTGTCTGAACCCAGCCAAGATAGGAAACCATGGTGAACAACCCACAGTTCACAACCCAACAACAAACCAGGGGTTCTCTTCATGGGTTGTTCGTGGTTAACAAGCCATGGCTTGTCAGTGCAGCTGGGTTCAGACAACATGATAACCCACGTTTCAGCAACAACCCACGGTTCAACGACAAACCACACTCAACCCATACTCAACCCTTGAGTGTGGGTTATCGTGTTGTCTGAACCCAGTCACTTACTGGTAGCGGTTCTCCAGGCTTTCAGGCAGGGGTCTTTCTCAGCCCTACCTGGAAAGGCCGGGAACTGAAACTTGCATTTCCCTGTTTATTTCTACCCTGCCTTTCGTCCCCCACATGGGTCCCCTAAGCAGCTGACATCCATCCCAATGTACAAACATAAACCCACTATAAATATGATCAATAAAAATTGGCAATTAAAAAACTCTCCCTGCCCCGGAGAGAATCAAACAAGAGTTCTTTAAAGGTAACCATACACCAAACTTTTAATTCTTCCGAATGGCTCCAACACACTCGGATGTACGTATATCTTTATACACAAGAGGAACGAGGGGGTTAACGAGGAGCACTCTCTGGATAAAAAGGTTGCGGGCAGGGAGGCGCTCCCCGCCCTTTCATTCTTTCGGGTCTGCCGCGTCGTTTCTGACCACGATGGGGATCTTTGCCGCCACGGTGCTCATGCACCAGGGGAAATAGACGGTGCCCGTCAGTTCGTAGCCAATCTCCATGATGTCGTCGGACTTTGAGTTGCTGCTGACGGGTAGGACCTGGGGCAGGGAGAGTGTGCTGTGGATCCGGGTCACCTCGCAGGTGCCCCGCTCGATGTGCGACTCCAGGCGCATCATCTCTTCCCGCTGCTCCAGCGTGCGCCTCTCGGCCCGGCGGTTGAAGGCCTTGTAAAGGACCACAGAGTGCAGGGCGAAGACCACTTTCTTGATGGGTTTGCCTGTCTCGTTGGTGATCTCCGTCGTGAACGTCACGTCGTCACCGGGCACATAGATGCTTTTCCCCAGGGCGAGGCGCAAGGTGATGGGTGCGCTCCTGAAGCAGCAGTTATAGAGGAGTATCTTCTGGACTTCCACCACCAAGGGGTACTTGGAGGAGTTGGAAGGAGAGAGAAAAAGACAACACACACACACAGAGTGAGAGTGTTCGAACAGAACCTTGGAGACAACGGTTCAAATCCCGCCACTCCGTGTAAAGCTCACTGGGCGGCTTTGGGCCAGTCACCATCTCCAAGATGAACCTACCTCACAGGGCTTTTGTGAGGATAAAATGGCGGGGGAGAACTATGTAGGTTGCCTTAAGCCCTTTGGAAGAAAGGCAGAGTATAAATGCAATATTTATTTATTTATTTATTTCTATTTTTATCCCTGCCTTTTTTCCTGTAAGGAACCCAAGGTAGCTTACATAATCGTCCTCCTCTCCATTTTTCCTCACAACAACCCTGTGAGGTAGGTTAGGCCGAGAGTCATTATTAATTAATAAATACAGGCAGTCCCCAGGTTATGAACATCCGATTTACAGACAACTCATACTTAAGAAGGGACCGCCATATATGCAAAAATCTGAGTTAAATACAATGGTCCGTACTTACGAATGCACATGCTATACTTTGCGACACTTTGAAAACATTGCGCGGATACTGTTCCGACTTACGTACACCTCCGGCTTAAAGACAGACTTACGAACACAGATCTCGTTTGTAACCCGGGGACTGCCTGTATTGCATTTATACTCTGCCTTTCTTCCAAAGGGCTCAACGCAACGTATATAGTTCTCCTCCACCATGTTATCTGCGCAAAAGCCCCCTGAGGTAGGTTCATCTATCTTGGAGATGGTGACTGGCCCAAAGTCACCCAGGGAGCTTCATGGCTGAGTGGGGACTAGAACCCGGATCCTAACCAGTCCAACACTCTAACCACTATGCCACATCTGGCTATGTAGATAAATACATGAAACAGAAGGAATTCCATTCCACTGGGTCAGACCCTTAGGGCCATCCGGGACTAGCGTGAGGGGTAGGCATGCAGGCACCCTCTGAGGGTCCACATCCCAGCAGGGCGCCCCCTGGCAAGAGCCCCCTGGAGCTGCTCCTCCCCTTCCGCATCTGCAACCTGCTTGTTCGCCTGCCTCTCGCTCCATCCCAGACAACGGTGGCGGTGAGAAGGAGGAGCAGGAGATGCCGCGGCCTCCTTGCTCCCTGGATCTCTGCCTGCCAAGCAAGCAAGTGGGAGCCCTGATGAGGAAGAGGAGGAGGAGGAAGAGCAGCTGGTGACAATGGCGGTGAGA
The DNA here is from genome assembly GCA_021292165.1 of Shinisaurus crocodilurus. Classification (NCBI taxonomy): domain Eukaryota; kingdom Metazoa; phylum Chordata; class Lepidosauria; order Squamata; family Shinisauridae; genus Shinisaurus; species Shinisaurus crocodilurus. The sequence goes on along the minus strand of CM037882.1, from coordinate 87,112,795 downwards.
AGGTAGGCTCACTGAGGGAAGAGGGCCATGGGGGGGGGTCCCTCCAAAATGTGGGGCCAGCAGCTGGGTCCATCTACCACAGCACTGTCTTCTGTTAAGGGCCAGTGTGTTGGGTAGCGGTTATTAGTGCGGACAGACTGTGACTGGGGTTCAAATCCCCACTGGACCAGTCACTGTGTGCGTTCAGACAACACGATACCCCACACTCAAGGTTCGAGTGTGGGTTGAGTGTGGGTTGTTGTAGAAACGGGGGCTATTGTGTTGTTGTCTGAACCCAGCTGAGATAACAAACCACGGCTTGTTAACCATGAACAACCCATGAAGAGAACCCGTGGTTTGTTGTGGGCTTGTGAACTGTGGGTTGTTCACCATGGTTTGTTATCTTGGCTTGTTCAAACAACATGATAACCCCCGTTTCAACAACCACCCATGATTCAATAACCACCAACTCTCAACCCTTGAGTGTGGGTTATCAGTTTGTATGAACCCAGTCACTGTCTCTTCCAGTCACCTACCTCTCAGGGTTGTTATAAGGATAAAATTGGGGTGGCGGAGAGAACCATGAGCTCCTTGCAGGAAAGATAGATGACGATGACAATAATAATAATAATAATAATAATAATAATAATAATAATAATAGAGCTAGTGTGACATAGTGGTTGGGGTGTTGGACTGGGACTCGGGAGATCCGGGTTCTAGTCCCCGCTCGGCCATGAAGATCACTGGGTGACTTTGGGCCAGTCCTTGACTCTCAGCCTAACCTACTACATCACAGGGTTGTTATGAGGATAAAATGGAGAGGAGGAGAACCTTGTAAGCCGCCTTGGGCTCCTTGCAAAAGGAAAAATGGTGGGATAGAAATGCAATGTAATATTATTATTTTTAAAAAACTTAATAACGACAACAATTCTCCTGCATGTCTAGTTCCGACTTACTTCATTCTCTTTGAGAAGGTAGAACCTGTGTCCAGTCCAATCCATTTTTGTTTCCAGGCTTCTGGAATTTTAGACGGTTGTGGTGACCACGGAGAGGAGCAAAACAGAACCCTGGCTCGGGCATTGGCCTTCCAAGCCTTTGCTTGCTCTGTCCCCCAGCAATGGAGAGAGCAGCTGCTACTCCAAAGTCTTACCTCGGATTCCACAGTGTCTTGGCGGAAGACAGAGGTCCCTTGAACCATCAGATATTTCTTTTGCTTCCCAAGAATGAGTTCCCGTGTAGCGCAAATGGCTTGGAGGAAGTAGGAGATCCGGCCGACCTGACTCGTGAAGGTTGACGGAATCCTGGGCGGTAAGACGAAGCTGAAATCAAAAGTGTGGACACCTGGACCGAGCCAGTTCCCTGCAGACCAAGAAGAGATTTTGCTCACTTTTTTTCACTTTTGCACACGGAGTTCTTTGTGGCTGAAGCTGGGAGAAAATGGATCTCTTGTATTTATTTATCGAGTCATTTCTGAGTCGGCCCAGAATGGGCCCCCGAGGCAACTTACAGTTTAGAATCTGAAAGTGATTTAGAAACTGGGAAACGTCATATGCGGCAATAATAAGAGACGGCGGGAAACAATCTCTTGAAAACAGAGAGCGGAGTGAATACATTTACAATTGCTTGAAAGCCACGCAAAAGAAAAAGGTTTAGCGGTCTGCCTAAAATTATGCAAAGAAGGGGCCAGTCTAATCTCCTTAGGGAGAGACTCCACAACCGGGGTGCCACCACAGAAAGGGCCCTGTCCCATATTCCCTCTGACTGAGCCTCTCTTGGTGGTGGGACATACAGAAGGGCCTCTCAGGCAAATCTTACAAAGTGTGGGCAGGTTCATATGGGAGGAGGCAGTCTTTCAGTCAGGTACCCTGCCTTTCTCTACCAAGAGAATGGCACTCAAGTCCAGCTGTTTGGTCCCCAAACTGTTTAGGTAGGGGTGGACAACTTGTGGCCCTCCAGATGTTCTGGCCTACCACCCATCAGCCCTAGCCAGCATAGTCAATGATGACGGATGCTGGGACTTGTAGGCCAAAACATCTGGAGAGCCGCAAGTTGCCCAACCCTGATTTAGGGCTTTATGGGTAAGAAACCAGCACCTTGAATTGTGCCCAGAAACAAATTGGCAAATCAATGGAAGGCTGGAGTTGGGAATATAGGAAGCAACCTTATCCAGAGTCTATTGGTTAACCTAGCTCAGTTTCGTCTACGCTGACTCGCCTCAACACTCTAGGGCGGTATTCCCCAACTTCATGCCCTCCAGATGTGTTGCACGGCTATCTCCCAGAAGATGGGAGCTGTAGTCCAACACATCTGGAAGGCACCAGGTTGGAGTAGGCTGCTTTAGGGTCTCAGACAGTGGTTTTCCCCAGCACTGGTTTGAGATGCTGGGCGTTGATCTTGGGTGTGATCATGCCCTCATTAGAATCCTCCTTTGGGAGGAGGAAGAATTCCAGGCACCAACAGGGGACGATGCCCAGTTCCTGGCAGGGCCCGCACTGAGCCTGCCGAGGTCCCAGTTGCACGGGGAAAGGGGGGGGGAGGTTCTGCCTCAGAGGAGGAGGCTGAGCACCCCCCGAGTCCCAGGGAGCGACAGCACCAGAGGAAGCAAGCCCAACTCAGGGAACCATATCGAAATGCCAGGCTGCAGCATAGGTCTACTTGGGAGGAAAGGGGCTCCTCATGAGTAGGGCTCTGACCATGGAGCTCTAATCAGAGTCTGCTGCAGCCAAAGTAGGACATTGGGATCTTATGTGTACAAAGTAGGTGCTCTGCTACTGAGCTCTGCTCCTTCTCCTAAAGAAAAAGTAAGTTTCCAGTCGGGCTTTCCTGATGGTCAGCCAAAATCTGCCTTCCTGTAACTTAAGCCTGGTATTTTGTGTCCTACACTCTTGGACAATAGAGAACCCTTCTTTGGGTATTTGAAAAGTGCTATCATATCCCCCTTCAAGCTTCTCTTCTCAAGGCTAAACATGCCCAGTTCCTTCCATCTTTCCTTGTAGGACTTTGTTTCTAGTTCCCATGATCATCTTTGTTCCCTTCTCTGAACTCATTCCTCGTAGGACTTATTTATTATTTATTTATTATTTATTTAAATTTATTTACAGTGTTTGTATACCGCTCCATATCTAAGTAGATTCTGGAGTACTGAATAATAAAAAGATAAAAACAGATAAAAGAAACAAAAACAATACATTGAAAACAAGGTGACATTAAAATGGTGGGTGGACAGCAGAGGCGGCTTCCCGGAACAAGGAGGTCTTCAGCAGGCATCAAAAGCAGCACGATGTCGGAGCCTGCCTGACCTCCAGAGGCAGGGAGTTCTGCAGAAATGGAGCCACCACACTGAAGGCTCTTCTCCTGGTGGACTCCAATCGGGCCAAAGGTCCATGAGGAGCCACCAGGAGCATGCCATGTGATGACTTCTGTGACCGGGCAGGTTAGTATGGGAGGAGGCGCTCTCTCAGGTAACCTTTGTACACAAGTACAGTAATACCTTGGATTGCAAGTAACTTGGTCTGAGAGCGTTTTGCAAGACAAGCACATTTTTAAAATAAATTTTGACTTGATAAACAAGCGACGTCTTGCAATACAAGTAGGGATGTAACCGCTCGCCTCGAGCGGGCCGAAATCGGCCCCACTCACGCCCGCCAGAGACTCGCTTTGATATAAGAGTGTTTTGGATTACAAGCACGGTTCCGGAACGAATTATGCTTGCAATCCAAGGTATTACTGTACCAGAATAGAGAAAGAGGGGTATAACAGTTTCTAGTTTAGTTTAGACTCTAGTTCCCCTGATCATCTTTGTTGCCCTTTTCTGAACTTGTTCCAGTTTATCTGAATCCTCCCTAAAGTGTTTCAGGCTCTTTATTTATAAATAAATAAATATCCTGGAACCCACCCACCCCACACACACACCCTTGCCCATTGCTTAACTGCAATGTCCTAATTGCAGTCAAGCTGGAGTGGATCCCCTTTTGCCCTCACGCTCTATCTTGAAGGTTTTCGTCTTGTGGACGTAATCGGCCTTGTTGACACAAGTCGCCGGCTGGCTGTAATCCTTCTTGAAGTCGGCTTCTTCAGTCCACTCCAAGTAACCCCTTCCGATCAGTTCAACCTTCACCAGAGGTTCCACCAGCGTACTGTGAAGACTCAGCACCAATTTCCCGTCCACGTCGGAGCCAGCTAGGTACACATCCTTTGGGATCACCAGCTGCATGGACCTCACCACCGACATGGGTGGTGGGGTCTCCAAGGAGTAGAGAAACTGTAAGCTCCACGGGCTAGGAATTCCCCCCCCCCCCCAAGGCTTGGGCTTGAGAGGCGGGTGCTTTGGCTGATGTCAGCGGGTTTGTGACATCACAACCGTGTGTGCATATTTCAAGAAAGTAGCTTGGATCAGCCTTGGCCTTGGGGATGCCTTGAACACCCTACATATTCTTGGTTGTGGTTACCTGAAGTCTGTCTTCACCTATATCAGACATGGGGAACCTCCAGCCCGCGGTCCAGATATGGCCTACAGGGTGGGGTGTGTGTCCCTATCTGGCTTCTCCCCTGGGTCCCATCCCCGCTCCCCAAGCCTATACTGAAGGAAACGAAATAGTTAAAAGAAAACCTTACAAGATTTTCTAGCCAGGCATGTGGACAGATTGCCAGGGTCCTGACTAATACTAAAAGAATGTAGTCAAATGGCTGGTGATGACTGTGGCAATGACTGACAATGGCCGTCAATGGCTGTTGTTGATTCACAAAGGTTGAGGTGTTTTGCTGTCTCACCCTGCCTACCTGACCAAGATAAGATAATACCTACCAGCTGCTTGATTGTAAGATCATCTTCCTGTCTCCTTGTAAGGAAATCCCCCTCCCCTAAAGCAAACCCCCCTTTTGTCTTGACCTTGCTGACCAATGTAAAGAACTGTTGCCAAATGACCAGACTTATGTATGCTATAAAAGTGATTGTAAAAGCCCCGCCCGGGGTTCTGCTTTGCGACACAGTCCGCAGGACCAATTGTGCACAATAAACCTCTTTCCAATAACCCGAGTTGGTCCTCGTTGTCCTTATATGAGTTAAAAGGTGTCCACTTCAATACAGTATAGACCTGTATTGGGGCTTGAGCTGTGCTTCAGAGGCCTTGTTCTCTGTGACTGGGTCTGAACCCAGTCTGTGCCGTCAGTTCTAGCCATTGAGCAAGTGAGGACCACAGTTCTGGAATATTCTCCACCAGGCTCCTTCTTTTATCTTGTTTTGCCTAAAGCTGAACACCTTTAAAAATATATATATCTGCCATCACTTTTAATTTATATTAGATTATTATTATTATTTTTTTTAAACAAAGAGTCTTGAGACACCTTAAAGACTTAACCTATTGATTAAGGCATCAGCTTTTCTGGACCACTGTGAAGGATCACCAACAGGATCCTTTGCGTGAGTTCGGCGCTTAACGGGTTAATCGGCACTGAACTACAGCCCGTCCGAGCTCTAGCGACCACCCGCGAGGCTTTTACACACAAAAGGAAACCGCAGCTCTTTAAATGCCCAAATAAGGCTTTTATTTGTTTATACAATAACACAGAACGGAACTAACAGCTCTTCAGGAATACTATACTGTCAACACAACCTTAGTTGACCCCCGCCTTACCCAATCAGCAGGCTCCCAGGCTAGCGGACTGAATCTAGTCGATTTCCTTAGACTAAAGACTATACGCCTAGTCAGTTTCAGCCTAGCTCCGGGTAGGCTGTCCGTGGATGAGAACGGTGTACTCGGACTGCTTGTTGTGGGGTGGATCTGGCCCCGAAGTACCCGTGGTTCCCAACAACCAACTACCGGAAGGGAGAGGGGTTTTCTACCCCGGATTTCCCGCTCTCCCCGCCCTCCAGGTCAGGTGGGGGCTTATGCCTGCCCCTTCGTTTCAGGTGGGCTTATCCCTGCCCCGGAAGAAGGTGATGTAGGGGTACTTTGCAGCTCTTTGAGACTGCCCTGCTAGTTTGATGGTCCTTGATGGTCCTTCCTGGACTTTTGTGGATCTCCACCGAGGCCCTCCTTTGTTGGGGTTGACGACTTGTCTGGTTGCTTCTCCGGTGATCTCATCCCTCCTCCCTCGCCCCCTCCCTTAGGGGAAATTTGTGTGTGTGTGAGTACAGACTTGTGTTTAGGCTTTCTCCACAACCACAAATATGAAAACGGAAGTGGTATGCTAAGGCAGCAGGTGTGTGTGTGTGTAGGTGTACAGACAAAGACACACATGGGTGTGTGTAGATGGGGGGGGACATGTAAACAGCGAAGTCAGAGGGAAATGAAATGCAAAAATTCAGAATGTGATAACGATGGAGTTAAAGCTTCCATGTGGGAGGAATAAGTATAGCAACCCATTCACAAACCAGTGCCTTGATGGTAACGCTGACATTCTGGCATCATGGGATGTAATTTTTCCAAAAGTGTGTTTTAGGACGCAATCCTATGCATGGTCGGTATGTTCTTACTGCTCCAAAGCAAGAGCAGCGCTCATCTGACTAAGCAAGGCGCCATTCCTCAGTGCGCACCATGCAACAAGCCCTCCAGCCGCGGGGGGGGGGGGGGGGGGGAGGGGCCGCTGGCCAGAACGGCAAAAGAGCCACGCGGTAGCCACGCCCCCTCTCCCCAATTCCCGCCACCGGTGGCCAATCAGGGTGCGCCGAGCGCCGCACGGCAATTTTCCCCGCCAAACTCCAAAGCCGGGAGACGAAAGAAAAAAAGAAGTCGCTTTTGGCGCGAGCTGTGCTTGCAGCTCAATTTTTAATATATAAAATAATAGAAATATATATTTTTCCTGATCGCCACGTCGGATCTGCATTGATTAGCCAGAAACGTCCGGAACTTATTTAGTGCAATTTTATTTTGCACTTTTATTATTACTTTAAGAAAGGCGCTCTTTTTCCGCTTTCTGATTTGCAAGCGATCTGGGAGAGAGAGCAAGCAAGAAAGAAAAAAGTTGGTTTTTACAAGGTGAGTGTCTTTCAGTATCCCCCCCTCCCCCCCAGAAATCCCGTGAATGTGGTCTTAATTGCATGTATTTACTCAGAAGGAACCCCTAAGGAGTACAATGCGATTTACTCCCAGGTAAGTGTTGTGTGTATATGTGGGCTGCAACGTTTGGAGTGGTGGTAGCCATGTTGGATCTGGGGGGAAATGCCCCCTCCCCGGTAAGGGTGCAGAAGATATAGCAAAATAAATAAGCAATAAATAATTTCGTTTATTGCAAATTCCCTGTTGATTCCTCTAGCTATTTTTCAGGCTGCAAAACTATTTTTTTATGGTTGTTCATTGGCGCCATCCTATGCACGGACGGTTTGCTCAGGAGTCAGCCCCTTTTTTCTGTCTAAACATGCATAGGAATGTGCCCTTAGTGTGCAATCCTATGCATGTTTAGACAGAGAAGATCCTACAACTCCCAGCATGCCCCAGCCAGGATCGCTGGCTGGGGCATGCTGGGAGTTGTAGGCCTTTTTTTCTGCCTAAACACACAGGATTGCACACTTATTAGCTCATAGACATAGATCATAAAGTTGGAAGGAGCCTACTAAGGCTATCGAGTCCAACCCCCTGCTCAATGCAGGAAACTAGAGGAGGGGTCTCCCATCCAAGTACGGTAATAACCAGGCCTGACCCTATAATTATTAGCTCAGTGGTGCAGTGCAGGCTTTAAAGACAAGAGGTTCAATCCGCAGCATCTCCAGGTCATAGGGCTGAGAATCACCCCTCCATGAAACCCTGGAGAGCCACAGTGACCTAGATCAGGGATGGGAAACCCAACTCTTTTGGGGCCCCAATCCCTCCTGCCAAGCCCCCTTACCCGATTTCCCACAACCACCAATGTTTTGGTGGTCTCCCTATTTTTGTGCAGTGCTGTTGTCCCGTTCTAAAAGGTTCAAATGTCTCTCCCTAAGGTTTAGTTGCCTTTCGGCAGCACCCTTTCCCATCTGGTTTGTGCCCTACATCTGGTAGTCAGCGGTAGACTGCCACTGAAGAGGGAGGCTCTCTAACGACTGCTGATGTGCTTCCCTTCTTTGAATTTATTATTATTTTTATGAATTCTTATGAATTATGAATTCTCTTCTATGAACAATAATTACATTTCAATACTGTCCAGTAGCCAAAGCTCTCTGGGCGGTTTGCAAAAGATTAAAACCTTAAAAATACAATATGAAACACAACGTAAACACCATCACATACAAAACCATTACAAACATGGTTATGAGTCGGTCTAATCCAGCATTCCCTGACACAGCGCCTGCCAGATGGGCTGGACTACAGCTCTCATCATCCCCAGCCAGCCATGCTGGCTGGGAATGATGGGCACTGCAGTCCAACCCATCTGGAGGGCACTGTGTCGGAAGGCAGGTCTAAGGCGCAATCCTATGCATGTTTAGACAGAAAAAAGTCCTACAACTCCCAGCATTCCCCAGCCTGCTGGGGAATGCTGGGAGTTGTAGGACTTTTTTCCGTCTAAACATGCACAGGATTGCGCCCTAATCCTTTCTTTAACAGTGCAACCCTATGCAGGTTTACCCAGAGAGCAGTGGGGGTGAACTCAGCCAAGCATGCGTAACATTGTACTTCTCTAAACTAGATCCAACGACATAGGGTAAATTTTGCCCCCCCCCCCCGCACGCTTTTAACTGCAGAATTTACACCGAAGTAGACTTTCAACATAGCCCTCCTCAGACCCTTTTTTATCTGCCTGGCACGGACAGCACCACTACCCCGGGGGCCGCTTTAAAGCGGGAAGCAGGGAGCGAACTAGCGATCTGGTTCCCACCGCCTTTCCGTTCCTGCTGTGGATTGTTGTGGAGTGCGAGCCTGGTCTGTTGACAAATTTCAGCCACTTAAAAAACTTAACAGTTTTATTTTACAGTTTTTGAAACTTACAGACTGAAAAAGCTTAGTTTTCAGTCCCTACACACAAAAAGCACATGGGGCAAAAAAAGGAAAAAAGTCCCCCCCAACGGAATCCTTGGTTCTTGGGTATTTCTTTGGTCTCGGCAGAGATAACAGTGTTTGGGGATAAGGTTTTTCCAGCAGACGCTGATCTAAGAAGGCAGATCTGAGTGTCCGGGTGGAGTTTTTGTTGTGAAAACCAAAAAATAGACAAATCGATTCACTTTTGCCACTGGCGGGCTTTTTTGTTACCAGCCAATGTTAAAAGAATGGGTTAAAAAAATGTCCCACAGCATTTTTCAACCAAAACCAGCAGAGGGTAGCAGATCTCCTCTTCTATACCCTTTGCTTTGGTTCTGGGACATTTTATACCAGTGTTCTCCAACCTTGGGTCCCCAGATGGTTTTGGCCTACAACTCCCAGCATGGGCATGCTGGGAGTTGTAGGCCGAAAACATCTGGGGACCCAAGGTTGGAGAACACTGTTTTATACACTTATTTATTTATTTATTATATTTATACCCCGCCTTTTTTTTTTTCCTGCAAGGAACTCAAGGCGGCTTTACATAATCCTCCTCCTCCTCTCCATTTTATCCTCACAACAACCCTGTGAGGTAGGTTAGGCTGAGAGTCAGTGACTGGCCCAAAGTCACCCAGTTAGTTTCATGGCCGAGCGGGGACTAGAACCCGGATCTCCCGAGTCCTAGTCCAACACTCTCACCACTACGCCACACTGGCTCTATGAAGAGATACATCTCAGTGTGGTTTGGGGTAGTAAAATACCGCCCCTCCAAAAAACCTTACCCAATCCACTTTCATTGGGAACTGTGTCCATGAGGACTAGGGGCTATGGCTATGTATCGTGTCAACAAATTTTATGTTTTCATTCATTTTATCCTTTAACTTAGGGGCGGGCAGAAGGTAGATCTCCAGCCATTTTGGACTTCAACTCCCAGAAGCCCCTGCCAGCATGGCCAATGGTCAGGAGTGCTGGGAGTTGGGAGTCCAAAACACCTGGAAATCTACTATCTAGTCACCCCTGCTTTGATATCCTGCCTTTTTTTGTATCAATGGCACTTGCAAGAAATTTGATGTAAAAAACACCCTGACCCTAATACAGCAATGCAGTGTAACGACGCAAAAGCAATCTTAACAGATTCAAAATGCCTTTCTGCTCCGGGGCCCGTTCTCTGTCTCCCTCTTCGCTCTGCTGCAGAAGTCGTTCCCTTTCTCAGGCCAGCTCTGGCTGCAAGGCCCCAATCCCAGATGTGTGGGACTGGGACTGGCGGTAATCGCCCAGCCTGGCTGTGCTTGGAAATTCCATTCTGACTTCCCACCAATCGCAGAGAAATGGCATGCTAGCAAGACCTCCTTGCTAAGTGCACAAAAATATATGCTTGATTTCGGCCCAATATATTTCGATTAGATCTTCGTTGGGGGGGGGAGCGTCGCAAGTCAAAAAAGCTCTCCGTACCCCAATATGGGTAGGCTCGGGGGGGACCCCAAGGTTTACAAAAGCAGGGAGGGGACCCCTTAAGAGAAACCCAATGGGGACTGAATGCTGGGCTACAGTTGGAAGGGAGGAAATGGAAAACTACGGTGAGGGGAAGCAAGACGGCATATCTGGAAGAAGGATACCGGCTGGAACCCTGAACAGGAGTGCTCCATGCTGCAAAACTTTGTTGCAGTTCTCACTTGTTATTGGAGGATACAGAGTGTTCTTGTCTTACATTGCCCCAGATGATCTAATATTATTTATTTATTATATTTATATCCCAACTTTTTTCCTGCAAGGAACCCAAATTGGCTTCCATAATCCTCTCCATTTCATCCTTACAACAACCCTGCTAGGTAGGTTAGGCTGAGAGTCAGTGATGGCCCCAAAGTCACCCAGTGAGCTTCGTGGCCCAGTGGGGACTAGAACCCAGATCTCCTGAGTCCCAGCCCAACACTCTCACCACTAGGCCACACTGGCTCTCTCATGTATAGGATTGTGTCCTAAATAAATAAATATTTATTCATTCATTCATTCCTATCCTTCTTCCAAGGAGGTAAGGGTTCTCCCCTACATACGTATTTTGCAGCCTAACCTACCTCTTAGGGTTGTTGTGAGGCCAAAGTGAGGATTAGAATCCGGATCTCCCAAGTCCCAGTCCAACACTCTTAACCACTACGCTACACTGGCTCTAATAGAAACATGCTAGACGGATCTCCTCGTGTTCCTGCACACGTAGCTCCCCGTAAAGTTTTCTTCTCTTTGTGTTTATGAACCACAAATCTCTCATTGTGTCGTTCGGATTTCTCTTGAACCTTCCAGCTCTCCCTGTGTAGCCCAGGCGTGGGGGAACTGGTGGCCTTTCAGATGTTTTTGAACTACAACTCCCAACATCCCTGGCCATTGGCCAGACTGTCTGGGGCTGCTGGGAGTTGGACTCCAGCAACATTTGGGCGGGAGAACCAGTTTTCTCAGGAGGAGAGCCATAAAGCTCCCAGTGCATGCTCTCGCTCTCTCTTTCCCTCTTGGCCCGACCTACCTTGCAGGGCTGTTGTGCAGATCAAATAGGATAAGATTCCAAATTCCTGTGAATTGAACTCTCAGCTTCTTGGAGGAGCGGTAAGTGACTATAGACACATACCAGCATGGGGAGGATGCGTTTCATGTACTTATCTACAGGTTTTCAAAGCATAACTTTGTCAGGAGATGTCTCCCACATGCGTCTTTATTTATAGATTACTGCAGTTGGGAGTGGCAAACTGGTCCTTCAAGGTTGCCTTTTGCAAGTTCTAACAAAACAAAGAGGGATTAAGGTGGCAAGCACCACCACTGAGAAATCTGCAACCTGGTTGAACAAGACCGAGGGTGTTCCCCCTCCTCTGCTTTTGGGTTTTGTAGTAGGGATCTGGGAAATATTTAAATACACACATATATTTGCTGGCGAGCGAGCGGGGATGTGTGTGTGTGTTGCCAGGCACTTTAAAAAGATTTGGGGCCCAGGCCAGTAGGACACAAATTTGCATGAGATTTGCATATGCTAATCTCAAGAAGGGGGGGGTGCCAGGCACTTTAAAAAGATTTGGGGCCCAGGCCAGTAGGACACAAATTTGCATGAGATTTGCATATGCTAATCTCAAGAGCGGGGGTGGGGGGTTGCCAGGCGCTTTAAAAAGATTTGGGGCCCAGGCCAGTAGGACACAAATTTGCATGAGATTTGCATATGCTAATCTCAAGAGCGGGGGTGGGGGTGGGGTTTGCCAGGCACTTTAAAATTTGCCTGAGGTTTGCATATGCTAATCTCAATCGACATAGGGCAATTTAGAAATAATTAGGATTTATTTGAATTTCAGACGAGGCAAAGCCAGCAAATTAATTTTCACATCCGGATCACCTCAAATAAAATAAATCCTTAAGGGTGCAAACCTATGCAAGTTTAGACAAAAAAATGGCTTACAACTCCCAGCATGCCCCAGCTGGGTGGGGCATGCTGGGAGTTGTAAGCCATTTTTTTGTCTAAACTTGCATAGGATTGCATCTTAAGTAGATGGTGACGTCTTAATATTTTGCAAGTTCATTTATATTTGGGCAACTAAATATTTATTATAATCATAACAATGTGTGAGACCCAGTGTGGCGTACTGGTTAGAGTGTTGGACCGGGACTCGGGAGATCCGGGTTCTAGTCCCTACTCGGCTATGAAGCTCACTGGGTGACTTTGGACCAGTCATGGACTCTCAGCCTCACCTACCTCACAGGGTTGTTGTGAGAATAAAATGGAGAGGAGGATTATGTAGGCTGCCTTGGGTTCCTTGCAGGAGGAAAAAAGGTGGGATATAAATAAATACAGAAAATAAATAATTGAGGGGAAGGAACAAATTGACAGTCGTCAAACTTTTCAGATCTGGGACCCTTCTCTAGACCAAACATACATTTTGAGAACCTGCTTCTTAATTTTTTTCCTGTATATTGATAAGGTTGGAGCAATCTACTTTCCTCCCATCCTTGCTGTACATTGTTGGTGTAGTTGGTGTAATATTTAATCTGCAGGTAGCACAGTGGGAGGTTTGGGTTCGAGAATCTGACACCAGTCCAGTGCTCAGGGGCGGTACTCAGTACTGAAAAGATCTGGGGCTCAGGCCCACAGGACCAAAAAAAATATGCACAAATGTGCAAATGCTGATTTATATCTGCTCTAAAGTCTCTGTGTGTGTGTCTTTAAAGGGCCCTGTCTCCTAAGGACACCCCTATTTGTAAAAAGGGGTGTATCGACAGGGGAGAGGAGAGCATTTGACTTCAGAAAAACCTCAGGCAGACAGATCCAGGGGTGGGGCAGCAGGAGGTGGGGTAGCACATGTGGTCAAAAAGCCAGCTCACCCAGGGGGATCAGATGCAACAGAGATAGTCAGGGCCCCTGTACCTTTCTTCCAGCAAGTACCCTTGGACAGCAAGGTGGTGAGGCAGATGGCCTCCCAGAGATTCGGGGCTCCAAATGAAAGATTCAGGGCTCTGACCCTAGTGGGCTGCCCCCTCACACCGCCTCTGCCAGTGCTGTTATATTAGGGGAGAGCTGTGGAAAAGCAGATTGCTGGCTGAGTCTTGATACATATTTGCTCGATTGCTCCAACCCGGCTCTTCCTGGATCGGGAGTAGCTAAAGAAATTGCAGACCTTCTGTCCGTGGTTTGTTTATCATGCCGTGTGAACCAGGAACTGTGGCTTGTCTCCCCAGACAAGCCAAAGTTATCAACCATGGTTTGTTCTTGGTTAAGGACTCTGGCTTGTCCGGGGAGAAACGTCACGCTAAACAAACCAGAGATGGAAGTTTGTTGAGCCCACTCCCACTTCCGTCAGCATACTGGCCCGATTGCAATAGGCTAGAATTCTTCCGAATGTAGCTAGCTGCTAGTGTGGGGGAGCTTTCATCAAGAGGACAGGAAACTTATTTACAATATGGGACAAAGGGCATGTTTGCGGAAGCAGGAGATTCCCCCCTCTCCCATATGGTGCAAAGGTGCAGTGTAACACATTCAAATCCTTCCCACTCAGCCCTGAAGCTCACTGGGTGATCTTGGACCAGTCGCCCTCTACCAGTCTAGCCTACCTCACAGGGTTCTTAGGAAGAAAAACAAGCGGCGGGAGTCCCGCATTTGCTGCCTTGAGCTCCTGAGTGGAGGAAAAGGTGAGATAAAAATAAATGGAGGCAGTTGCTTGTTGAGAGTGTGGTGTGGCGTAGTGGTTAGTGGAAGGAGACCTGGGTTCTAGTCCCGACTCTGCCATGAAGCTCGCTTGGAGACTTTGGGCCAGTTACTGCCTCTCAGCCTAACCTCCTTTGTAGGGTTGTTGTGAGGATAAACTGGAGAGGAGGAGGACCACGTCAACTGCCTGGAGTTCCTTACAAGAGGAAAAAAGTTGGGATAGAAATGTAATAAATAAATAAAATAAATAATACAAACACCGTTGCCACGGTGCAAATCTAAGCGTGGTACCAAATGGTGATGCAGGTTTTGGTTTGGGGGCTAAAGCCCCCAAACCAAAACCTGCATCACCGTCTGGTACCGCGCTTAAGATTTGCACCGTGGCAACGGTGTTTGTATTACATATATGAAAAGCTTCTCTCTGCAGCTGAAAGATCTTTGTGGAGCAGGAGCTGACACAACAACACAGACAGCCCGGTTTATATAAGCTGCAATTTGCAGTGGCACTGAGGAGTAAAGCTGTAATTACTGCTTGGTTTCATCCGTGCCTCAAAGCCAGAAACCTATATTTTTAATGTCAGGGTTCTGCCGGAGAGACAAGTCATGCGCCTATCTGGGCTGCTCCTCCTCGGATGGGATTGTTTGTGTTGGACCCCAAAATCCAAACCGCCCACTGTGTTCGGGCTATTCCCCCCATACCCCCGTGCATACGCAGACTTCAGAACATACGGGCTTCACAGGAGGGACTGGACTGGACATTTACGGAATTCTTAGAGGAAGGTCCGTAGTTCAGTGGTGGCATTGTATTTTCAAAAATAATCTAAAATAAAACTGCCACAATCACATTCCCCTTACACAAATCTACTGTGCAACCACACTTTTGAATACTGTGTGCAGTTCTGGTTGCCTCGCCTAACAAAGGAGATTGTAGAGTTAAAAACCTGGTTATTCAGGCAGGAATATGGGGTGGGCTAAGATTTTAAACTTTTATACTGTTTTAATGTATTTTAATGTATTTTAATGGAGAAAAATGTTTTAATGTATTTTATTCTGTTTTATTTTCTGTACATCGCCCAGGGTGGCCGGTTTGCCGGCCAGATGGGCGATAAATAAATGCAAATAATAAATAATAATAAATAATAGAGTTGGAAAAAGGGCAACTCAAATGACTTAAGGGGCTGAAGCATCTCCCCTACAAGGAAAGGTGACAGCAGCTGGGATTGTTTCGCTTAGAAAAATGGTGAGTGAAGGGAGACATGATAGAGGGGTACAAAATGATGCACGGTGCGGAGAAAGTGGACAGGGAGACATTTTTCTCCCTCTCTCCTACGACTAGAACCCAAAGGGGTCATCCCATGAAGCTGATGGGTGGGAGATTCAGGACAGATAAAAGGACAGACTTCTTTACACAGCGCATAGTCAAACTATGGAATTCACTTCCACAAGATGTGGTGATGGCCACCAATTTGGAGGGCTTTAAAAGGGGACTGGACAAATTCATTGGGGGAGAAGGCTGTCAATGGCTACTAGTCCTGATGATTACCTCCAGGATCAGAGGCAGGATGCCTATGTACACCAGTTGATGGGGAACATGGGCGGGAGGGTGCTGTTGCAGTCCTGTTCTGCTTGTGGGTTTCCCGTGGGCAGCTGGCTGGCCACTGTGAACAGAAGCTGGACTAGATGGACCCTTGGTCTGTTCCAGCAGAGCTCTTCTGGTGTTCTTAAAGTACATGCTGGGGTTGATAGGTGCTGGAGTCCCAACAAGATCTGGAGGGCTACAGGTCCGTCCGTCCCCCGTTTAGGGAAGCTTGTCTAGATCATGACATAACAATAAACGTTGGTTAGTTAAAACAAACTAAATCTTCTGATCTCCTCGCAGTCGCACAGGAGGAGACAGGAAGAGCACACATGTCCGAGGCTCAAGCACGTAGCGCCAAACCAGAGTTTAGCATGACATCGAAATGTGGCCATTGAGTATTGGGGTTTTTTTGTTCGTTTTGTTTTAATTGCAAAGTCTTGTTGTACCTTTAAAGATAAACAAATCTATTAGAATTTGAGCTTTCACAGATTTCATAGATCTGATAGAGTTGGAAGGAGCCTACAAGGCTAGATTCTACATCTCCCAGCATTCCTAACCATTAGCTGTTCTGCCTGGGGCTGACAGGAGCTGAATTCCAAAACATCCAAGAGCATCAGGTTGGGAAAAGCTGATCTACATAATCCGATTTCTGAAATGTTGATGGGAAAAATGCAAGCAGTGAGATTGGGGGACTGGGGAAATGCAAACAAATACAGACTCTGATAATTATATGAAAGCTTAAATGTGTGTAAAATTGTCACAAATTATTTCCAATAAATTTAAACTTTAAGGGCACAATCCTATGTGTGTTTAGACTTTAGAGGGGGGGGGAGTCCTACAACTCCCAGCATTCCCAAGCCAGCATTCCTGTTTCATTCCAGGTGCAGCCTGCTGGGGTGCAGGCTCTCGGCAAGTGCCCAACCATGCCTACCCTTGGCGCCGGCCCCTGTTTTCTATTCCTAGCTGAGTCCATTGCCAAAGACATGGTGTGGATGCTGATAAATTTAACAGAAAAAAAGACACATGAAACATCCACTTAAAATCAGGTTGCATTGGGAAAGAGGAGGAGCAATTCCGGGGGGCTCTTGTTAGTGGGCCCCTGCTGGGCCCTCTGCAGATGCCCAGCCATGCCGACCCTTGACAGCAGCCCTGTTTCTAATCCCCCCCCCCCCACAAGATATGTGTGTGTGTCACATATCTCTGCAGCTCTGGATAATACATCTTGCATCTGGTGAAAAGGACTCCAGTCCATAAAAGCTTACGCCATAATACATTTGTTAGCCTTCAGATATGGCCCTGTTTTGTTTTTGCTGCAACAGGCTAACACAGCTCCGGAAACGGTCAGGCTGCAGTCTTATGCTCACTTGGGAGTTGGCCTCGTTTATTTATTTAATTATTTAAGGTTTTTTTGGTTTGTTTGTTTGTTAGCCCGGGCCACAGCCAAAAACTCTCCCAGAGTGGCTTACAGATAAGCATGAAAACAAGTCAGTCCCTGCCCACAGGCTTAGAATCTGAAAAGACACCACACAAAAGGAAAAAGGGACTGAAAGGGAAGAGGAAAACATGCAAGTCCAAGTGGTCTTTCACCTGGGCTGGTGAGATGGCTCTTTTCCTCCTTTCATTTCCCTCAGTACAGCCTGCTGGAATGATCTCTTCGGGGTTACTTCTGAGTAAATGTGCTTGAAGATATTTTTGGTTAATGTTCCTTTGTTTCCTTTGATCTATGGGCATGACCCAACCAAAGTTAAGCATATTTAGTGCAGTGAGCCTTAAAAGTACTAGGAAGTAAACTGAATTGAAATCGACTGGACTAACAATAAGATCCTATGCATGCTTGCTCAGGAGTAAATCCTATGAGGGATCAATGAGTCTTGGGGTGCAATCCTATGCACGTTTAGACAAAAAAAAATATCTTATAATTCCCAGCATCCCCCAACCAGCATGGCTGGCTGGGGAATGCTGGGAGTTGTAGGACTTTTTCTCTCTCTAAAGATGCACAGGATTGCACCCGTAGTCCCCCAAAAAGTTCATATAGGATTGTAGCCTCAACTGCTTTTTTCTGTGGGGGAATGAAAGCATGTATTTAAAATTAATAATGATTATTACTTATTTACTTCAAATCGATGGGACTTGAAGCACTTTTAATTACGGCTGGACCACGTGCCTCGATACAAACGATTAAAAGTGATTTAAATACTAAATACAAAGAAATATAATTTTGGAAAAGGTATTTAGAAGTGTTGAGTATTGCAGCTGAAATATTTTAATTACCCGTCTTTGTGTTGCAGAACGTGCTTCACGAGCTTGGTGGTGGTGGTTGTTTTTTGTTTGTTTTTAGATAAAATGATTCGTAATTTGGAGCATGTCGCTTTAAATAATAATTGGGGGAGTTCCCCTTTTCTCCTCCCCTTCAGCCCCTCCCTTCCAGTTTTATATAATCTCGCGAGAATTCCGCCTCCCAATCCTGGCTCCGGGGCGGTTTTTTTCAATTTTGTGGCGCGCGCCTTGAAAGTCCGCGAGGAGAAACTTCCCTCAGGTGGAGGAGTGCAGGCAGATATGCTTAGCGGGAACCGAAGGGGTTGGGGCCAATGAGCGCTGTCGCCCTTCTCGGAAGCAGCCAATGGGGAAGGAGGAGCGGAACAGGCGGCGGCGGCGGCGAAGAAGTTAGGCTGAGTGGTCACGCTCGGTGCCGTATGCCCGTCGACCGATTCCTGAGGGGGGATTTGAGGCTCTGCTGAGGTGGGGCGGGAAGGGGAATGGCTCCCACCCCAAAGGGCTTGCTCCAGGTGGGGGAGGAGGGGATGCACCCGCAGGGGAAAGGGCGGTCAAATAATTGAGGGGTCTTCAATTATGGAGTGTGTGGAAAAAGGGGGACTCATTAATTAGGATGCGGAGGGTGGGGGGTGATGGGGCCAGAAAGGGGGGCGCCAACCTTGGCAGCTTTGTGTATGGGGGCACAATCCTGAGCGCTCTGCATGTTGGGGGGTGCAACCCGAAGAGTTCTGCATATTGGGGCAATCCCGAGAGCTGTGCATATTCCTGGGTGCAATCCCGAGAACTGTGCATGTTGGGAATTGCAGTCCTGAGCATGTTGGGAGTCGCTGCCCCAAGAACTGCGCATATTGGGGTGTGTGTGCAATCCTGAGCGCTGTGTATTGGGGGGGTGCAATCCCGAGAGCTGTACATATTGGGGGGGATGGTGAGACAAACGATGGGGGGAGGGTTTGGGGGGCAGGCAGGGATCCTTGGGGGCTCAAAAGTAAGAATATGGGGGGAGAGGAGAGTGTACGAGGAGGAGCCTTGGGGAGCTTAGGAAGTGGGGTGAGGTGTGGGGTTGGCAGGAGATTCTTGGGAGGTTCTCATGGAGAGAATATGGGGGGCAATGAGAATGCATGAGGGGGAGCCTGGGGGGCTCAGGAAGTGGGGTGTGGCATGGAGTTGGAGGTGTCTTGGGGAGCTCAGGAAATGGGGTGGGGTCATTTCCCAATGGGGTGGGAGATGTCCTGGGGGAGCTTATAGGTAGAATATGGGTGGACACATGTAGGGTATGTATGCGGGGGAGCCATGAGGGCTCAGGAAGTGGGGTACGATGCTAGGTGGGAGTGAGGTCTTGGGGGGCTCATAGGGGAGATATGCAGGGCAGGGAGGATGAGCTGGGGGGGCTTGTGTGGGAAGGAGGTGGTCTTGAAATGGCAGAAAGCATTAGGCAAGGACACTTCCTCCACTACGCAACTAGTAGAATGGTTCTCGCAACCTTTTTACTAGTCACCTGGAGTTTTAAAAAACTGGGTATGATATTTTAAGGATTTTTGCTTTAATGTAATTATCCTTGTATTAGTATGTTGTACATCTTAAAAGTTATGGCAGAGTTTTAAGTTCAAAAGACTTCATGTGCAAATAGACTAATGTGTATTCTAATACCATGAAAATTTAGTATACCGTATATATACACACATACATGAGAACAAATCCATATAGAGTTAAAAAGAGAAGCAAAAGTAGTCTGCAGGAAGTGGGGGGGGAAAGATGACAAGAAAAAGGACTGTTAATTCAATGAATGCCCAATTAATTCATTTTAAAGCAGAATACGATGAACCAATCTTGACCTATCTGCTTACTGGCATATGTACCCTAGTATAAAAAATATCCAAGATGGTTTACAATCAAATAAGACAGCACAGTAATAAAAATCAACAGAGAACCTAAAAAATTGGACCCTAAAGTAACTGAAAAGTTGTAATGCTGGGAAGGAAGTGATGGGGGGTGGGGTGGTAGGTGGCTGCTGGGTTTCTCATTGAAAAGAACTCTCCCCAGACTGGTAAGGAGGACAAGATGGAGAAAAAAAGGATTGCACAAAAAGGGTGTGGCAGTCCAGGGTTAATGGGGGAGGGGCATTGGCGGAGTGGAGGGAGGTCATGATATGAAGTAGCCAAATGGTGTGGGGAATTTCAGGTGAGATTAGAGTTTCAGGAATTGGGACACTGAATTGGGGAGTGGGTGGCAGGATAAAGGGATGTTTATAGGACCTTGGTGGACATGTATCAGGACACTGTTTCTCTTGAGGGTATCAAGGGTTATGTTGGATAAATGAGAGGGCTTTTCTTTTTTTGGTACAAGGTGATATATTTCTGGAGTAGAGATCTGAAGGCCTGGAAAAATCCGGGGGGAAACCTTTTTTGGGGGGGGGGGACAGAAAAAATAGTTTCCCCCCTGAATTTTTCAAGGCCTTCACATCTCTATCCTGGAGTTGGGATGGAAAGAAATGGTGGTGTGTCTCTTCTATCAAGGGTGGATGGGATAGTGGTATTAGGGTGAGGGTGATGAAGTTGCATAGTTAAATTTTCTTTTGAACTGAGAGGGATAAGAGGCAAAGTAAGGTGCAAGTGGAGGCTGGGGCGTGGAATTCTTGTGTCTTAGTATAGTGTGAGGGGGACCTGGCTGGAGATGGATAGATGAGTGAGTAGTGGCAAGGAAAGGGTACCCTTAAAGGCGGCCTAAAAATCATTATAAAATCTGTGTGTTGCAGTATTGGGGCATTTTGTATGGGAATATGATGGGAGACAATGTGGGTAGACTGGAGTGTGTGTGCATCTCCTCTGCCCCGACATCCTTCCCATGTTTGTAAGCTGCTGGCTGTATTTATCCTCTGACAGAACCACAACCACCATGTGGATCCAAGTGCGCACCATGGATGGGAAAGAAACCCATCGAGTCGACTCTCTTTCCAAGCTCACCAAGGTGGAAGACCTCCGGCAGAAGATACATGAAGTGTTCAGGGTGGAACCTGATAGACAAAGGCTCTTCTACAGGGGCAAGCAGGTACGCATCTCCTCTCTTGTTCTTGCTTCTCCCCATCCCTTCTATTTCCTATACTTTGTTTGCTCCCCCCCCCCCCTGGAATTTTGTGTGTTGCATATTTTATCTCTCAGTTGAGTGGATATGAACAGTAGTGTTCTGAAGATGCACATTGCTTTGCAAAGCAAATCCCTACTACTGGTGGATAGTGTAACCAGCAAATTGGCTTCTTAACAGAGGACATGCTGAGCGCTGCTGAAACCACGCTGAAACCGTTGTGCCCGCAGGGTGGAAGTAATGCAAGGTTTCTTTCTGGTGCTGTCCCTGGCAGCTGCTTGGGATGTTAATGGCTGCTAAGGATTTACAAGAAACAGAAAGCTCTAGTTAGGTGATATTAAGAATGAATGTGATGACGAAGAGTCTGGTTAGGAGCCTCTTTGAAGAGGTTTGTGTGAATTGACTTGAGAACTAAGTTTGTCCGTTAAAAATGGGGGGGGGGGGTGAATTGCACTGCCCTCTAGTGATCTTGTTCCAATAATGCACTGTGCTGGCTCTTTCAGTTGGTTCTTGGCCTTGTTCTTGAAGTATCTCAAGTATTTGTCGCCTCTCTGGTGTGGTCATGCTAAAATTAATGTTCTGATATTAGCTTGGCATTATAGACCATTGTTGCTGTTTCAGTCCTAATGAGTGAGATTCAAAGTGATAGCTATTGACTTTCATTAAGCAATTATGTTTGCATTTAGTTTCTATTCCATTATGCTTGATGGTGTGTTCTGTGAACTTTAATACTGGTAGCTTGCACGCCCCTTCAGATGTTAAAAAGTTCACTTAAACTCTCTTGCATCTAAAGTTAGTGCAGCAATTTCAGGGATGTGTTCAAAATTAGAAGCAAAGTAGCCCTGATCTGCGTAGCATTCACAAAATCCTATTTTTCTCATTGGCCTGCCACCTTTGACAAGGAAGTGCAGGTAAGAGTGTTACACAATTGCTCCAGCATTTTTATTGACCTGATTCACACATAATGCTAACCAATGGTTTATTTAACCCATGGTTAACCTGGGTTTGTTGCACTACCCAGGGTTTGTCTGGCAGGCTATCGAACAAACCGTGGTATTGTTTTCTCAATCCCTGGTTGTTTGCGTCCCTCCTCCTTTGCCTGCTCCCTCCCTGTATCCCAGATACCTTTGCGGTTCTGTAGTACTGGCATGTAGAAGGGCTGGGTTTTTTTTTAATCCCTTTTTCCTGCCACCTCTGTAGCCTGACAGAGCTCCATTAACAACCCACGATTCTAGGTTCACGCATAATGACAGCCCATGCTTTAAACAACCCAGAGTTCACAACCCAACAACAAACTGGCCTGGTTCACATGACACACTGGGCTCACCGTGGGTTATTTAACCCAAGTCAGCCACAGCATGTGGTGGGCACTATTTTGAATATGCATCCCCCAGTGGGGTTGCTATACCTCATCTGAAGCTGTCTACGGGGGGTTATGCGAGGGTTAAACAACCCTCACATACAACAAACTGAGGATTATGCAAGGGTTGTTTAACCCTCGCATAACACCCCCCCACCCCCCACCCCTGATAGTCAGGTTTGGACAACACGCTTCAACCCATTGGGGGTTGCATATTCAGAATGGCTCATTGTGGGTTAAACAACTGAGGGTGAGCCCGGCATGTCATGTGAGCCGAGTCACCATGGGTTCTCTTTCTGGGTTGTTTGTGGTTAACAAGCCATCATTTATTAGTGTAGCTGGGTTCACACAATAAGACAGGCCAAAGTTCATGAACCCATACCATGGATTAGCGTTATGTGCAAACCCAGCCTGGTGTTTGTGTTCAGAACTCAGGGTATTGTTTTTTATGTAGTGGCTTGGTTCTTGCCTGCCTAAGTTCAGGAGTTCTATCTGGATGTTACTATCTATGTGCCATCAAGGCAGGTGGGGAATTGAGTGAGATGTGTAACTGAGATTGTTTAAAACTGTTGCAAGACCTTTAAAATGTGGATTGTTAGTGTCTTTAACCTGCTGTGTCTGGGTATTTTACACTTGTTCTTCAACCTTTACTTACCGTACTTTATTTTTATCCTGCTTTTCAGACAATTATTGTCTCCCAAAGCAGCTTGTATCAATAAAAAAGAGACACAGGCCTCACCATCAGGCTTAAAAACTAAACAGACAAGACACACAAGGGAAGGGAAGGGAAGTGGAGGGACAAGAAAGAGGAAGGAGATCAGTTTCTCAAATCCAGAGCAAGGTGGACTTATAAGCAGGTAGTTACCATATATCTTGTTCAGGCCAGGCTGATCTTGCTGGTGTTCTTGCTCTTGTTCCTTTGGCCAATGGGTGGGGCCTGAGTGCTCTTTCTTCTTAGTTCTGCAGTCCCTGGGCGACTGCCAGTTGGAGCCAAGTGTTCTTTCTACCAGGGAGGGGGAGGTGCGCTCCCTGTAACTTGCTCCTTCTCTGGCCAATGGATGGGCCAGTTTGGCCTCTCTCTTGGTTTGATGTTCATGGGAAGCAGGGGGCACAATCTCCCAGTGGCCCTAGGGCCACAGCTGATGACAGCTGACCTTGAGTTTAAGATTTAGTGTGTGAGATTAGCTGTGCTAAAATATACATGAGGATTTGAAACTTGGCTAGTCTTACTTAAGAGGTAACTTGAGTAAAATAACCCTTTGTTTTGCCCAGATTTTTTAATTGAGAATATAACACTAAAACATTTTGTGTTTAGGACTATGGCCGATTTCTGCTTTGGGAACTAGATTCTCTCCAGGCAAGCTGTTTGCCCCCCCCCCCCCCAACCCACCTGTGGCCATGATGTCTCCGCCCCCTTTTCCCAGACAACTTGTATTGAGAAACCCTGGCCTGCCAGGTAGAAAAATCTGGCAGGTGCCTCTTTTGCTGAGAAATGAGAGGCAAGATGTATATCACCTTTGCCTTGGCAAGCGCTGATTCTCAAGCAGATTTGCTCTTGGAGCCCTTCTGTGTCCAAGCACACACTGATCCTTTGCTGGCACATTGGGAAATGAAAGCTCGCCCTTGAGTTGCTTTAGTGTAGAGGCTTCTGGGGTGATCCTGACATGAGGGGCAGATGCCAATGAAGAAATTGTGATTTGTGCTTCTCCAATTAGAAAAAAAATCCTGGGCACTTAATGCACCCTATAGGGTCACCGGTTGACTATTGCTGCTTTAGGGAAGGGGGTGGGGAAAGCCCTGCTTTGAAAAAGGATTCTTAAAACTTTCTGATATGAAAGCAGTCTCAGATGTGATCCTAAGCACACTGACAATGGAGTAAGATTTATTGAACATGGGGCTTTTGAGTAAACATTCATAGGATTGTGCCAGGGTTGCATTGATTTAAATCAATGATTAAATCATCGATTAAATCATCAATAAAAAATGATTTTTTTCGATTTTTTGCAAAAAAAATCATGATTTTTTGCAACCCTGTCGTGTAGGTAGCCTAGTTCTGATTAATGTTTTCTGTATAATTTGGTGTTCTTAACTATTAAGTGTAGGCTATTTGTACACCTGGTTGCCTGAAACTTTGAAATTAATTTTACTAAAAAATTTTTTTGGGGGAAATTGATTAAATAAAAAAAATCATTGATTTAAATTTTAAAAATCATTTTTTTACTTTTTTTCTGCAAAAAATCATGATTTTTTGCAACCCTGGCTTGTGCTGCACATCATAGAAAGAAGCAGAGTTGCAGCTTACATTGGACCGAGAGCAATATTGTTCCTGTGTTCCTCCTCTTGCATGCAGTGATGCAAGACATCTAGGGGTTTGTTAAAAAATAGTTTCCCATTATTTCCAAATCAGAAAACTGGTTTCATCTCTGACTATAAACTGGGATATTGGGTTTAATATCCTGGTTTGTAGTCTGACATTAAACTACTGGTTTCCCATTTGGAAGTAATGGGAAACTATGGTTACACTCCACAGAGTTTTGCATTATTGCATGTGAGAAGGGAGTACATAGTCGAACAATTCTTTTTGGTCCAGTAACCCATGATTTATTGTGCCAAGATAATCTGGTCTGAATAATCTGGTCTGAATTGAGTCAATATCTTTAGAAGTGAACTGTGTTCTAAAGCTTAGCTTTGGATTCACTTAGACCAGTGTTCTCCCATGTTGGGTCCCCAGATGTTTTTGGCCTACAACTCCCAGCTATGCTGGCTGGGGCATGCTGGGAGTTGTAGGCCAAAAACATCTGGGGACCCAAGGTTGGAGAACACTGACTTAGACCTTGGAGTGTCTCCCCCTCAGCTATTTAAAATGGAAGAAAAACAATTACAATATCCTGCCTATCTACCTCACAGTGTTGTGAGGATGAATGTTTAACAATCTGCGGATCTTTTTTGTGCACAAAATGCATCTCCATAACATTTTTTTATCTTTTTGCATGAAGTACTGGGGTGGTCATCTGGAGATCTTAGGCTGTGGTATCATTGGTATGCTGCTGATACCCAGCTCTATCTCTTTCATCAGATTACTATGAGGGAGAAACCTTGCAGTTTGGGGGCTGTAAGGTACAGGCTGTGGATGAAATAAGCTTATAAAATACAATAGAACTGATATTCTTGGACACAAAGACTGGAGTTTTAAATTAATGGGTACTGCATCTAGCAGGGGTGGGGATCGGAGACCTCAGCCTTAGGCACTGGAGGTATGCTGCTGGTCAGAGGATAACACTGGGCTAGTTGCATTACAGCATGAGATCCGCATTACACATGGTCATTATAAGAACTTTGTAACATTAAGAATTGGTGCCTGAGTTTTCTTTTTTCCTTTTACTTCTCCATCCTGTTTTCCTTTTCTGTGTTGTGCCATTTTTAGATTGTAAGACTGAAGGGCAGGGGACTGTCTTGTTTTTATTGATCTGGAAGACTTTCCAGCTGAAGAGCAGGGTATAAAAGCTTTAAACTTTAAAAAATCTCACTCTTGGGATGCAAGTTTTAGGCAAGGCATCAGTGAAAGAGCATTGCCTTGATGTGCTATGGAAACAGTAGAGGAAGCAGGGCCACTCCACCAGCTCTGCTTACCCCCCCCCCCCAAAAGCTTCTCCTTCAACTGTTACCACTGCTGAAAGACTATTTGCTTTTTCCCTTCTTTCTCCCTTTTTCCTTTTGTGTCTTGTGTTTTTAGATCCTAAGCCTGTAGGCAGGGACTACTTTGTTCTTGATGGATTATGAGTGTGCCTCTCCGGGAGCCTTTTTGGCTGAGAAGGGAATAAAAATACTTTAAATAAATACATAATACATAGTTGATATATCTGGACTTTCTTCTGGGGAAGGGATTGAGAAACAATCTGCACAAACTTATTTATTTATTTATTAAATTTTATCGCCCATCTGGCTGGTCACCCGGGGTGATGTAAATTTCAACAATAAAACAGGCATACATAATTAAAAAAGTATAATTTTTTTTTAAAAAAAAGCCCTAACCCACCCCATATTCCCGCCTGAAAAGCCACGTTTTTAATGCCTGGCGGAAGCTCATCACGGAGGGGGCATGGCGAAGGTCATTAGGGAGGGAGTTCCATAACTTGGGGGCTGCCACAGAGAAGGCCCTCTTCCTAGTCCCAACCAGCCTGGCTGCTCTGGCTGATGGGACAAGGAGAAGGCTGTCTGTGGCAGATCTTGTTGAGCGGCCTACTTGATGTTGCTGGAGGTGCTCCTTGAGATAAACTGAAGCCGTGTAGGGTTTTAAAGGTCAAAACCAACACCTTGAATTCAGCCCAGCAAGCAACTGGTAGCCAGTGCAACTCCTTAAGCACTGGAGTGATGTGATCACGCTGGCAGCTGCCTTTAACCAGGCGAGCCGCCGCGTTCTGTACCAGCGGCAGCTTCTGGACCGTCTTCCAGGGTAACCCCATGTAGAGCGCATTACAGTAGTCTAGGCGAGAGGAGACCAAGGCATGAACCACTGATGGGAGCAGATGATTAGGAAGGTAGGGGCGCAACTGCCGCATCAGATGGAGTTGATACAGCGCCGCCCGGCTCACAGCTGACACTTGAGCCTCCATGGACAGCTGGCAGGCTAGAATGACCCCCAAGCTGCGGACCTGGTCTTTCAGGGGCAGATGTGCCCCATTCAGTACCAGGTCAACATCCCCTAACCTCCCCTGTCTCCCACCAGAAGTACCTCGGTCTTGTCAGGGTTCAGCCTCAGCGTGTTCCTTCCCATCCAGCCACCCACTGCCTCCAGGCACTTGGACAGGATCTCAATGGCCAACCTTGGTGAGGACTTGGAAGGAGAGGTAGAGCTGTGTGTCATCCGCATATTGATGACAGCACACCCCAAACCTCCTGATGATAGCTCCCAGCGGCTTTAGGTAGATATTGAATAGCATTGGGGAGAGAATGGAACCCTGTGGCACCCCACAAGTGAGCAGCCGAGAGTCCGAGGCCTCCTCCCCGAGAACCACCCTCCAGAACCCAGAGAGGAAGGACCGGAACCACTGCAATACAGTTCCTCCCATGCCCCACCCCTCCAGATGGTCCAGGAGGATACCGTGGTCAACGGTATCAAAAGCCGCTGAGAGATCGAGGAGGACTAGAAAAGAGCATTTGCCCGACATATTATAACTTAGATACGTAATATGTATTGTGGAACAGAAAGGAAGAATTCTAGATGCAAATAGAGACACACACAGAGAGACATCTTAGAATTTTTTTTAATAGTGGCATTGTCTTGCTTTCTGGCTAATGGTATACTGTCTTGCAAGAGAAGGGAGATGTGTTGTCTCCCGTCATTCAGGGTACAAATGAGGGTAATAATTGAACTTGGTCTGGTGAGTGTTTGAGACAGTAGGGTTCATGCCTGAACATTTTCCCAGTTGCTGCTTTATCATGCAGAAATGAGCAGAGCCTTTTGGAGCTTTTTGTGATAGGAGATGCATTTTAAGTTGAAGGAAATCCTTTCCCAAAGAATGCCACTAAATTGCCACTTCCATACTCCCCCTTTGTTAATTTCAGTGCTTTCAATGTTCTTCTGTTGGTCACCAAGTGCTGGTCAAGAAGATTGCAGTACTGTTAAGCATTAGTGCTATGTGTGCTGACTAAACAATAAAGTTTTGATTGTATAAGAAGGAGGGAGAAATCGATGCTTGGTATTCTTTAGAGATTTTGCAGTTACTTTATTCCACAGGCTTAGGAACTTACATTGCCAGTACAAAATGGTGTCTTAATTGAAAAGCATTAATTTAATTTATCTCAGTTGAGAGCATCTCTCTGAGACTCACTGTTGTGTGACAAATGTATGTGGACGTCTTTGTCCAAAAATGTGTACAGTAAGATGCTGGACCAACGGAAAACTGGGTTGCAAGCTAACTACAACTGGCGACCTACTGGGGGGGGGGGCAGTATAAGAAAAGGAATTTAAATTGTTGATGAAGACCTGTAGATTGATGGGGGGGGCAGGGGACTAAGTCTTCTTCATGAACAAAGAAATGAAAGTATGTAAAGACTTGCTGTATTTCTTTTAACTTTCAGAGAGATAACAATTCTGCTCCGTTTTAGCAAAAGCAAGAGTCCTGCAGCACCTTAAAAGTTTACATACATGAGTTTTGTGGGCTAGTTTCATGTCACAAAGTGGCTCTGGCCCATGAGAGCTTACGTTACAATAAATTTGCTAGTCTTTAAGGTGCCACAAGACCTTTTTTGTGTTTTAACTTATATTTACACTCCTTTCTGGCGTGTTCCACCATGATTAGTATTTATATAGAGTATTTTGACAGTGCGTGATATGCGTTACCTACAGCAAACCTGTAAGTTAGACTCCTATTACAATTCCCATATTCCCCATGCAAGGCTGTTGAGCATATAGCATGCTTAAAGTTTCTTGAGCTGAGATCTGAACCAGTGATGGTGGTTTTGGCTTGCCCTCTGATCTTAGCCACTGCACTATAATCAGTGAGTTGAATGTATAGGTTGAATCCCCCCCCCCCCCCATTCCAATAATGTTGAGCAGAAATGAAGCAAATTGTGGGTGATATTTCTGAAGTTAGTAATAACAGGAAATATGGAGCGTGAGTTGAGTTCTATGGGAAAGTTTGTTAAGGGTTATAATTAATTCCCAGGGCTTGAAAAGAGGGCAGTCTTATAGGGAAGTGTTGTAGGTGTATGATGGATTTAGGGTGCAGTCCTATGCGTGTTTAGACAGAAAATCCTACAGTGCTGCGTGTTCTAGGACTTTTTTCTGTCTAAACATGCATAAGATTGCACCCTCATTCTTAAAGACGTTGATTATGCATTGAAAGCTTTTTGTTGTAAATAGGAATGGAATTGAGCATCTCAGGTTTGATACAACCAACAGTGAACAACATTTTGCTTTAACTTTGCTTTTAGTCTTTTTACAGAAATGCTGGCATGAAAACAAAACTGGTGTCAAATCTAGCAATTCTATACTGAAACGTTTGACCTAAATAGTGTGGCATTTTCTCTTTCTAGCATGTGTGAAGCGCAGCAATTTAATATATTCTTTGGACAGCTGTTAAATGTCTTTATGAGACTGGTGGTCTTCTCCCAACTCTTTATTTTACAGATGGAAGATGGTCACTCCCTTTTTGATTACAGTGTTGGCTTGAATGACATTGTTCAGCTGCTGGTGAGGCAAAGCCCTACCCTCCTGCCTCTGGCTAACAAAGAAAAGGACTCTGAACTTTCAGACACGGACTCCGGCTGTGGCTCAGGCCAAAGTGAATCTGATAAAAGCTCCAATAATGGGGAGGGTGCTGTGGAGATGGACGGGCAACCCAGCACAACAGCTCAGGCCGACTTGGTGGACCCAGGCTTTGGATTCTACAAGGTGAAGTGGTTTGATTTTAAATTGCAATGCTGTTTTTAAGTGGAAGTGTCTGTACTCTGTAAGTTCTAAACAAAACTCTTGTAAAGAATGTGCAAGCTTTTATATCTGGCTGGATAAATTGAGGACATATCTAGAGTACTATAAATTGAGGGCACATCTACCTCTGTAGCTTCTTGTGGTGCCACAAGACTGTTGCCTGTACCAGCCATGCTGCAGGCTGGCCACCCATGATGTAACTGAATTCAATTGCCTAATTCTCTTCAGTTCTACTTGAGGAAACAAACACGGTTTACCTTTTGAAATGGCTCATTTCCAGGCCAGGCTCATTGAAAGCAACTTAACGGCTTGACTTTCTGTTTTAGATCAATGAGCTGGTGGATGCTCGCGATACGAGCATGGGGGCCTGGTTTGAAGCTCAAGTTGTCAATGTGACCCAGAAAGGAAAAGCAGCCAGCAAGGCAAGCGAGAGCGATGAGGAATCTGATCTGCAAGAAGCTGTTCCTGACGAGGACATAATATATCATGTGAAATACGAGGAGTGAGTGTTTTAATCCCCCCCATGTCCTTACAACAGCAGCGCTTGTTCGGCAAGCAGCGGGCTCTTGGCGTTGCTAATGTTGCTTGGATTTAGATGTAGAGCCAGGTTTCCACGTGTTTGCCTGCTTTGGCGAGCGGGCCACTGTCGTTGTCTGGCAAGTCCCAGCTGCCTTCCCAAGCATGGAGCTGAAGAAGGAAGTGGGGATTGTCCCGGTGCTGGTGTGGTGATCCCTGCCCCTTCCCCAGCTCCAAGGTTGGAAGGAAGCTGGGGGCCGTTTGTCGGATTGCTGAGGCACATAGCGTGCCTTGACTGCGCAGGACCAAACAGGCAAGCCCCCTGCCACGCTTTCCTGCTCTGTAGTAGGAAGCTCCCTTGGCTGCCGCTCAGATGAGGCACGACCCATGTCTCTCCCATGGAAAGGCTCAGCTGCCCTGCAAGGGCACCTTTTGGGGGAGGTTGTGAAGATGTGCCCCTTTATTGCTGTTGGTGTGGTGCGGTTCTTGTTCCTTGCAGGACTGGTTTGCTCCAGGTTTTTCCTGCACTCTTCTCCAGCAGAGCATTGCGTGCGGGAACATGGTTGCCTGTGTGCTGCCACTCAAGCTGTGAGAGTTGGAATACTATAGCCGTGACCGCCTGGTCAAGGTGACTCAAGTAATTGGTTGCTCTTGCAGTCTGCGCTGGTGTTCATAATGCAGAAAAACTTCCAGCATTAGTTGAGGATGACTTGGTCAACTGGAAGTCCCTGGGCCAGTCTAGCCCCCTGGGGAGTGCTGACATCCTCCTAAATACCAACCTAGAGACAAAAGGGGTTGCTCTTGGCATCTGTGGCAAGAAGATTTCCTGGCAGTCTGCTTTCTTGCTGAGGTACTTATCCCCAGAGGGCCCAACCCCCATTCTCCCAACCGCCTCGTTTGGTTTGGTTGTTTCCTGGCTTTTGTGCAGTTTCCCCCACATTCTTAAAATTTAGAAAGGCCTCTCCTAAGGCTTAGTCACTGGCAATAAGAGATTTAAAAGATAGTATGCGGGTTTTGTTTTTGTATTTTTGGCGCCACCCCTTTTGGCTTTTGGTTTTGGCCCCACACACGACTGGAATGTCGCATCTGAGAGCTGCTCTAAAATAGAATTTGGCCCTTGGGCTCCCACCCCCCTGTGCTAGAGTAGAAGCCACCATTGGAGGCAACCCTAGAAATGCAGCTACTCTGAGACGGGTTAGTTCTGAGCTGTGGCAGTAACACCAGCTGCAGGAGGACTTGCCTCCTGGGCTCCTTCCCAGTGACCCCCAGAGTAAGGTTCCAATTGACAGCCAAACCCCTTTTAGTACCACTTCTAAGTCATTCCGGGGCCCCTATTGGAGAGGACCTGTTTCCTGCCTTTCACACTTCTTAACTTTCTGGATTGGAGTGGAGGGCAGGTTTGTGCTGCCAAGAAATGTTCTTGCAGTTTCTTGAATGTGTGCGTGTGCTGTTGAGCACTGATCATGACAGAGTTTGAGAACCTCCAGTTTTAAAACTCTCTGATCTTGCAGCTTTTGGGAAATAGTTTGGAATTTGGACTTGGACTCTTGTCACTTCAAGAATGAACCTGAATTTGTTAGCTTTCCTCTTCCCTCTCCTTTCTTTTACCTTTTGTATCTATTTGACCGAGCCTGTGAGCATGGACTGTCTTTTTAATATCTGTACAGTGATTAGAAATTTTTAGACACTTTGTTGTTACTTTTAGTAGTAGTAGTAATATAATATTTTATCAGTTGAGTGGGGTTAAATTATTTTTGTTTGCTGGATTGATTCCTCATCTCTCCCCACCCCTCTTCAAGCTATCCAGAGAATGGTGTCATCCAGCTGAGCTCCAGAGATGTGCGTGCTCGTGCCAGGACAACCTTGAAGTGGGAGGAGCTAGAAATAGGAGACATTGTCATGCTGAATTACAATCCCGATGATCCAAAGGAGAGGGGATTTTGGTATGATGCAGAGATCCTACATAAGCGAGAAACCAGGACTTACAAGGAATTATATGCCAAGATAGTTCTTGGGTAAGTGATGAGCATGAGTGGGCTCCATCTGACAAGCCTCTCCAAGAAATGCTACTCCATGCCACTCTATCCTTGTCGCTGTCTATGATGATCTCAGCCCAGAGATGGGAGGGGCACAAGTTTGTATTGAAACAATTTCCGGAGGGGTAGCAGTGTTAGTCTGTTGCAGCAAAAACAACAGAGGGTCTTGTGACACGTTAAAGAGTTTAAAAAATGATTTTGGCATAAGCTTTCATGGTCACTGGCCACTTCACAAAAGCATATGCTAAAATAAATTCATGCCACAAGACTCTTTGAAGCTTTTATTGTGTGGACCATCCATCAAGCAACCTTGTTTCTGACCATGCCAAAAGGTTTGCATATATCTGCCCTTAACTTATGGCATGTGCTAAATCTCCAGTTTTGTCTTTTTTACATTGCTTGTTCTGATATGCTTCCCTTCTAGGGATGCTGGGGATACCTTAAATGACTGCCGAATCACTCTTGTGGATGAGATCTACAAGATTGAAGAACCTGGGTGTGCTGTTCCACTTACTGCTGAAAGCCCACTGAAAAGTGAGTCCTAAGACAGGCCTGTGGCTTACGCTGGCTCAGCTTGTCTGAGCGTGGAAAGCTAAGCAGGGTCAGGCCTGGTTATTACTTGGATGGGAGACCCCTCCTCTAGGTTCCTGCATTGAGCAGGGGGTTGGACTCGATAGCCTTGTAGGCTCCTTCCAACTCTATAATCCATGAAATCTATCACTTCCATTCACAGTGGAAATACCCCCACCCCCATTTCGCACTGGAGGGTAGCTTCTGCTGGAAAACCATGCCCAGTTGATGATATTTGGAGCAACACTACCTTTGAACAAGGAAGTTCTATTTAGCTATCATGACTAATAAGTGTTGATAGATCATCCTCTGTGAAGTTGTCCAATCCTTTTTAAAATGCCATCTAAGCTGGTGCTCATTGTCACATCTTTTGGCAATGAGTTGGAAGAACAGAACCAGCACTTCTTATGACTTGCTCTCTGTTCACCTTGGGGGTGTTTGTGTGTGTTTTAATTTCTTCAGGGCAGAGCGGGCCAGTGTGTAAGCACTGTAAAGACAACCCTAGCAAAACCTGCCGGATGTGTGCTTGTCATGTGTGCGGTGGGAAAGAGGCTCCTGAGAAACAGCTAATGTGCGATGAATGTGACATGGCTTTCCACATCTACTGCCTTAACCCCCCTCTTAGCAGTATACCCAACGATGAGGACTGGTAAGTCACCATGAATGCCTATAGTGAGTCTCAATAACATGTGGGCCACATACTGGGCTTCGGAACTGCTGCTGAGCTGAAAGTTACCCGAATTGGCTTTTAAGCTTGAAAGTAATAATCCTGGTGGTGGGGATCAACTCCACCTTGGAAAAATCTCTTTATCCCACCCTTCTCATGGCTGACGATATCTCTCCCGCACTGCATCCCTAAGGTCTTGGTGATTACTTTTCTCTTTTTCATTCCTCTAGAGATCCCAGCCAATCAGTGATCATGTACTGGGGTTGATGACATGACACTATGTATCAATCAGACCTGGGTATTTCTTGATGCCACCAAAGGGAAATGAAGTGTATTTAGAGTAGGAATAGGGAACGTGGGGCCCTCCAGATCTCTTCAACTGCAACTCACATCAGCCCTAGCCAGCCAAGCCAGAGGCGAGGAGTGATGGGAGTTGCAGTCCAACATTATCTGGAGGGCCACATGTTTGACATCCCTGATGTAGAGTCAAAGCACTGCTTCCTATAAAGCCAATTGTGGATCACAAATGATCAGGGAATTCAAAACAAATGCTTTCATAACTCTTCCGCAATAATCCTTAAAAGCATGTCCGAAAGGAGGGGCTCTCGATTCTGACAGATGTTTGTGCAATAGCCTCTTCTCGCCTGCACTGCTTGGCATCACCTCTATAGTATATCTCTTAGCAGGTATTTTTCTGTCATGTTCCCTAGGAAATTCCAGGGGTTCAGCTTGGCATCTTCCACATGATTCTGATAGACCATGTAGGTTGGGTGCTCCAGCCTGGTTGTCTCCTCCTTTTATCTCACCCCAACTGAGCTAGCGGGGTGGGCATAGCCAAGTGGAAGGAAGTCCACATGTGTTTCTTGTCTAAGTTTCTAGCTTCAACCCCTGGAACCTCCCAGCGATCAGATCTGTAAAAGACCCCTGCATGGACCCCTGTTTTGTGTCAGCCACTGTTATCTGGATAAGAATTTAGTAGCTGCAGACAAAGTGTTGGGTTACTGAGCTGTGTCTGTCTCTAGTTTGCCAGGATGTGTAGCATATACATACTTAAAAGTGCCAGTTTTCCCCCCAAAAAGGCAAATAGTAGGTGGAAGGCTTCTGTCAGCTTCACTGTGCACTAGTGTTGACTCTCTCTGATCCAAGTTCTGCTTGGTATGCTTTGAGTCTTTGGGAAATTCTGATCAGTTGTAAATAGAATCTGCTTGATGTGGAACAGTATACAGATGATGATGATGATGATGATGATGATACTATTTGAAACTGGTAGTGGATTTTGACAGAATAGTTTCTTCCACTGCGGATAAAAATCAGCTGTGAAACCAAATGCACCTTAAAAAAAATAAATGCACGATGTCAACTTCCTGTTTAATCTTTCAACGTCTCAGGTACTGCCCTGAATGTCGCAATGATGCAAGTGAGGTAGTTTTGGCTGGTGAGAAGCTGAAAGAAAGCAAAAAGAAAGCTAAGATGGCATCTGCCAACTCATCCTCTCAGCGGGACTGGGGCAAGGTAGGCGCATCCTGGTCTTCCTGTCCTGCCATGCTAAACCCACTGTGAAAGTCAGTGTCCCAGGAGAGTGGCAGTCACTGTAGCCTTATTATCTGAAGGGGTTCATTGACAACTGCCTTATGCTACAGACTGTTTGGTAGCCCAGAGGACAGGTGCCAGTTGGGAGTGCCTTGCTCTGGAAACATCCATCTCTGAACAGCATAGGGCCAGGATTGGGCCCAGGTTTGCCTCTCCCATCATGGAATGTGTAGCGGGGAGGACCTGTGGGTTGATTCTTTACTAACCTTAGAGATAAGATTGCTTTATTAGGGCTTTATAAAGTAGGTAGGGGTGGAATATAGCCAATGAATTTGGCTGCCTTTAGAATTTCAAATGTTCCCCCATGTACAGCACAATGGCCCAGTTTGCACACAATAGTTTGTTCTTTGGTTGCAACTCTGGCTTGTGGGGGAGCAACCAGCCAGAGTCCTGGGTTTGGATGTAATGCTAACGGAGCATCTCTGGCTTGCTTAGCTGCACCTGTTGGCAGGAGGAGCCAAGCAGGAGTGATCGAGCTGTGTGTACTAGCATGCTGGCTCACTCACAGTGACCCCCGGGTTACTGTCATGTGCGGACCATGGGCTAATTTGTGGCAATTTCTCTTAAATTTGTGGCTTTTTAAAATTTATTTTTAGGGCATGGCGTGTGTGGGCCGCACTAGGGAGTGTACCATTGTCCCATCGAACCATTATGGACCAATCCCTGGGATTCTAGTTGGAACTCTGTGGAAATTCAGAGTCCAGGTGAGATGCTGTATCTGGTCCCTTTCTTGTTCTAATGTGGGGTGGGTGGGTTTCTGAGCAGCTCATTGGATACAAATGTGCAAAAAGCGCCTTGAACTTGGCCAGTGAACAGAACCTATGCAAGGATGGTGGTAAGTTGCTTCTCCTTTAGTCATAGTCACAAGAGACTACAAACCCCAAAGAATGGCAAGTGTGTGTTCTGCTCTTGTTCTTGTGGTCCCTGCACTGTTAGGCTGTTGCCCCTTAGCCAGCTGAAATGTGAGGGGCCATCAACCCTTTATTGTACACGTGTTTGTTGTGCATTTCATTGTGTACTCATGCAGCACGCTGTACAGACCTCCAAAAGCAAGGGGATGGGTGGAGCTGGAAGAACAGGTAGAACTGTTCTAAGCCATTACCAGTGAAAGCTCTCTGTCCCTCCCTCTCATGTGGTCCCTGAATACATCCATGTGGATTTTCCTGTGCTGAAAATTGCCCAGTGCCAAAGACAAACCCCTGACCGGTGGAGCTGGTATTTCTCCATTCAGGTGAGCGAGTCTGGTGTCCACAGGCCCCATGTCGCAGGTATTCATGGCAGAAGCAATGATGGAGCCTATTCTTTGGTCCTGGCAGGAGGCTATGAAGATGATATAGTAAGTGAAGTCTGTGTGGGTCCTCTTTCTTGTCTCCTCTCTTCCCCAGAAGGCCCAACAGTAAACTGAGTATTTGTGTTTTAACTGGACACTTCTTAAAGAAATAGAGAGATCCACTCCATATTTCCCCCCTGCCTCCAGTCAAACTATTTTTCCTCAGAACCTAGTTCCACAGCAAACCATTTCCTTAACCATCCGAGTGTCTGCTCATTTAGCAGGCAGTGCCCTCTCCCTACAGCCCTGTATGTCTGACTAAGGCACACTGAAAGTCAGTAATTCCCAAGGAAAATCAGTTTAATAGGCCTGTGGCTTATGCTGGCTCAGCTTGCCTGAGTGTGGAAAGCTAAGCAGGGTCAAGCCTGGTTATTACTTGGATGGGAGACCCCTCCTCTAGTTTCCTGCATTGAGCAGGGGGTCAGACTCGATAGCCTTGTAGGCTCCTTCCAACTCTATGATCTATGAAATCTATGAATTCAAAGGAGGCTGCCCACTGCATCTGTGCATGTTCTGTGTTTGCCTTCTTCCAATGCCCCTTGACTGCATGAATTGTGAATTAATTGTCCAGTGTCTCCTGATGCAGAAAATGAGTAGAATTGCCTCCCCTTGGAGGAGGAGGCCAATTCTCTTTGAGTCATTCCTCTGGGCTTGCCAGCTTTGAATTGGGTGTCAGCTCAGAACAGTGACTCATGGAGAAATGCGGGATGGACTTCCAGAAGGTGGGGGTAGTAGTGGTCTTTCCCACTTCAAAGGGAAGTATGTGGTAGAAATGTGAGTGTGCTTCTAGTTTTAACTTGGGGGCATATGTGGAGAAATGTGCACTGGATATTGGAAACACTCATCTGAGTTCTCTGAATACAGTAAATAAGCCACCTGTCTGTCTGATGCATGGCACAATATTGGTGCTTGGTGAATGTAGGTATCAGCTCTCCTACTGTATATGCTGGCTCAGAGTTGGAAATAAGAGGCAAGGCCAAGGGCTGTTTAGAATTATCGCTGTCTTTTTATATATTGGTAAAGCCAGAGTGTGGCAAAGCAAGAACTAAAAATTATCTAGTCAAATGTTGTCTGGGAGGACATAGTAACTAGCATTAGAGCAGTGCTTGAGGCAGGCCACGTATGGGATTGAAATGGGGCTGGAAAAATATTTCAGAATTCCGTGGTTGCCATAATAAGAACTTAAGCATAAATTGGTGAAGGTAGGCAAATATCACACCTTTTAGGTGCTAACATCGATTTATTCAGGTGTCCCAGTGACCAGCTGATTGGGATTTTTCCAGCCCTGGATTGAATTGTGTGAATATGTTTCAGGATCATGGGAATTCGTTCACTTACACAGGAAGTGGAGGCCGTGACCTTTCTGGGAACAAACGTACAGCTGAACAGTCCTGTGATCAAAAGCTTACGAACATGAACAGGTGAGGAGAACAGCAGCTCTGTTTCCAAGGAATTTGTAGAACGTGGGGAACTGTCAAAGCCCAATAAATAAGTGTGTCTTCTGTGAGCACACTTCTTTTTAAATAGCATTTACAGTTCTATTGATGTTTAGTGGCCTGTCTACAGCAGTCTTGCCTTATTGGTCACTTTCTAGTTTGCACTGTCTTCTGCAGAACATCACCTTTATCCTCACTATATGCCTATTACATTGGAAAGGTCCTTTGGGCAACTCCTTCCCACCCTAGAAGATTATTCTCTATTGGTTACAGTAATTATCCTTCCATTATTTTATAGTACTGTTGTGGTCGTTTGAGCTGCTGAAGAGACAAGGTGCCTTCCAGTTTGTTTTAGCTATTACACTGGGAAACTGCTTGCCTCCTTCAGCATGTAGTGGAAGCATCTAAGATTAACTTCTGGCTCTTCTGTGTGTGCCCCCCTCCACTTTACTTTCATATGTTCTTGGGGATCACTTGAAAAAACATTCTGATCCCCTGGCACAGTTAAGAACCACAACAGGTTATCCTGTAGTTTGACATTCAACTGCAAGTGAAAACATTGAGCCTGTGCTCTTTTCTCTCCTCCCACCCACCTAAGTGCCAGGTCTGCCTTTGACTTACATCTCCCTTTAAATTCCAGCTCTTACGTTTCTCATGTGAAAAGTAGCAGAGTTAATTTCAATGGAGAAATAGCGATTGGACCGGAGATGATAAGTAAAAGGGTGATGATCAGTCTTACTGGCCATATAGTAAGGATAAAGTGGTGCTCTGCAGAAGACACCATGAGATGTCCACCTCTAATACTTGGTAAACTGCCCACCTCCTCCGTTTTATTCTTGGTGCGTTGGGCTGTGTGTACTCCATGCTAGAACATAGTAATTCTGCATCAAGATGAGGTTTTAGAAATGGCATAATTACACATAGATGGAAATTACAAAACCCCAGTGTCCAAGAAGGGACTTCAGAAAGTGAGGGTCTTTGTCTGAGTACCTGTTGCTGGGGAGAAACCCTGGGAGAGGCCTGTTGTCTTCCATGTTTTGCTTGTGAGTTTCCTGGAGGCGTATGGCTGGGCCACTGAGGAACAGGATGCTTGTCTAGATGGACCTTTGGTCTGATCCAGCAGGGTTCTTCTGTCCTTGACTCTACTAGTACTCCCTCCGCCCCCTGATGATGATGATGATGATGACTACTACCACCACCACCACTACTACTACTACTACATTTATTTATAACCCGCCTTTTTCCCAGTACTGGGACTCAAGGTGCTGTACAACATTAAAATTTGTACAGTTAAAACAAATAGAAAAATACAAAAGTTAAAAATATAATTAAATCAGCAATAATAAAATTATATAAAATATCAAAGCTAAAACAACAATAATCATAAAAACAGTGCAAATCCATCGCTTTCTCATAGGTCCAAATTATTTCTAAAGGCCTGCTGGAACAAGAAAGTTTTTGCCTGCCTCCGAAAAGGAGGGTGCCATTCTAGCCTACCTGGGAAGGGAATTCCAGAGCATTGGGACAGCCACGGAGAAGGCCCTCTGCCGAGTACCTACCAGGCGTGCCTGAGATGGTTGTAGAACTAAGAGAAGGGTCTCCCCAGAGTACGGGCAGGCTCATAGGGGAGAATACGGTCTTTCAGATAACCTGGACCTGAGCTGTATAGGGCTTTACAGATCATGACCAGCACTTTGAATTGTGCCAGGAAACAGACTGGGAGCCAGTGGAGCTGTTGTAGCAGAGGAGTTCTGTGCTCCCTGTAACCAGCCCCAGTGAGCAGTCTGGCAGCAGCTCTTTGAACCAGCTGAAGTTTCTGAACACTCTTCAGAGGCAGCCCCATGTAGAGCACATTACAGGTAATCCAAACAGGATGTCACTAAGGCATGTGTTTAGACAGCTCTAGGAATGGGCGCAGCTGCTGGCAGCACTAACTTTTAACTGTGCAAATGCACTCCTGGCCACCGCTGAAAACGGCATCCAGGCTCAGGGCTGAATCCAGAAGTACATCTAAGCTGTGAACCTGTGTTTTCAGGGGGAGTGTAACCCCATCCAACACAAGCTGACTCCCTATTCCTTGATCTGCCTTCCAGCTGACCAGGATCACCTCTGTCTTGTCTGGATTAAGCATCAATTTGTTTGCCCTTATCCAGTCCATCACTGCCGACAGACACTGGTTTAGCACAGCAACAGCTTCCTTGGAATTGGATGAAAAGGAGATATGCAACAGGGGTGGAGAACTGGAATTGAACCAGTGGCCAGATCCCCCCCCCCCCCATGGGCCTAATGATGTCAGGGTGCAGGATCCCACCTTGAAGGAGCCAGTGTGGCGTAGTGGTGAGAGTGTTGGACTGGGACTTGGGAGATCCGGGTTCTATTCCCCGCTCAGCCATGAAACTCACTGGGTGACTTTGGGCCAATCACTGACTCTCAGCCTAACCTACCTCACAGGGTTGTTGTGAGGATAAAATGGAGGAGGAGGATTATGTAAGCCGCCTTGGGTTCCTTGCAGGAAAAAAGGTGGGGTATAAAACGTTCTTGGGGCTCCAGCTTAGCTCCTTCTTTGCCTCCCCATTCACAGAAGGT
Source organism: Shinisaurus crocodilurus (assembly GCA_021292165.1). NCBI lineage: Eukaryota > Metazoa > Chordata > Lepidosauria > Squamata > Shinisauridae > Shinisaurus > Shinisaurus crocodilurus. Next base: position 87,072,265 of record CM037882.1, on the reverse strand, counting down.
GAAAGAGGAGCGAATCTCACCCAGCCAGTGTTTCGAGGAGCTGACTCAGTTCTGGTTGCAGGACTTGGCCAGTTCCTTGAAGTTCCGGCTGAGTGCGGAGCTGCCTTTGCTCCTCTTGCCCCCTCTCTCTTCCAAGGCCTTACCCAAGGCCACCTGAGCTGACCTGATGGGCCAGAGATTCCTCATCCCTGACATCTGAGGGTTAAGTTTTCCATGCAGCTCCACCAACATACCTTTATTTATTTATTATATTTGTTAATCGCCCATCTGGCTGGCCACCCGACCACCCTGGGTGATGTACAATTAAAACAATACAATAAAACATGATAATTAAAACAGTATAAAAAATTCTTTTAAAATCCCAACCCACCCCATATTCCCGCCTGAAATACCATGTTTTTAATGCGCGGCGGAAGCTCATCATGGAGGGGGCATGGCGAAGGTCACTAGGGAGGGAGTTCCATAACTTGGGGGCCGCCACAGAGAAGGCCCTCTTCCTAGTCCCCACCAGTCTGGCTGATGGGATAAGGATAAGGCTGTCCATGGCAGATCTTGTTGAGCGGCCTACTTGATGTTGCTGGAGGCGCTCCTTGATATAAACTGGACCGAAGCCATGTAGGGTTTTAAAGGTCAAAACCAACACCTTGAATTCAGCCTGGCAAGCAACTGGTAGCCAGTGCAACTCCTTAAGCGCTGGTGTGATGTGATCACGCCGGCGGCTGCCCTTAATCAGGTGAGCCGCCACATTCTGTACCAGCTGAAGCTTCCGAACCGTCTTCCAGGGTAACCCCATGTAGAGTGCATTACAGTAGTGTAGGCGAGAGGAGACCAAGGCATGAACCACTGATGGGAGCAGGTGATTAGGAAGGTAGGGGCGCAGCTGCCATATCAGATGGAGTTGATACAGCACCGCCCGGCTCACAGCTGACACCTGAGCCTCCATGGACAGCTGGGAGTCTGGAATGACCCCCAAGCTGCGGACCTGGTCCTTCAGGGGAAAATGTACCCCATTCAGCACCAGGTCAACATCCCCTAACCTCTTCTTGTCTTCCACCAGAAGTACCTCGGTCTTGTCGGGGTTCAGTTTCAACATGTTTCGCTTCATTTCTGCAGGGCTTTGGCACTGAACTGTAGTGCTCCAATTAATGATAAAGATGGTGCAGAGGCTAAGGACTGGAGGGCTGGAAAGCCGGTTAGGGTGGTGCGGAATATGAAGGGGGGCAGGCACAGCAAATACGCCCCCAAGGACGGGAACCGATATGATGGCATATATAAGGTAAGGACGCATGTGTGGTGTTGGTTATACAAGTGGGACATTAAATGTCCTCAAAGGTTTGCGAAAGGAAGGGGATTCTTTCCCCTGCCAAGCAGCTATTGGAGAAGCCACTTTTGGCATTTAAATCTCTCTTCCCATTTCCTTTTAAAGGTGGTGAAATATTGGCCAGAAACGGGGAAATCTGGCTTCTTAGTGTGGCGCTACCTGCTCAGGAGAGATGATGAGGAGCCAGCCCCTTGGACCAAGGAAGGGAAGGACAGGGTGAAGAAGCATGGGCTCACGATGCAGGTGAGCCACGTTGTGTGGTGTTGAGACCTTTAGATTTTGAATGGGACATCTTCTCCTGTGCAAGCTAGAAACTGCCCCAATAGTTACTTTTGTTTAATTTTTTTATTGATGATTTAATCAATGATTTGATCATTGATTTAAATCATTCTGATTTAATTCATTGCAACCCTGGTTTTGATGGAAGATGAGTTACGCTGGTAATGTTCATTAGGCAGTTTGAGGCTTCTTGGGGTACTTGGTGGCTTTCTTGGCAATACACTTGCCCTTCACCCCTGTATCACCCACTGTTGTAGACACGCACAGTGCCAAGTCTTAGTTCTTGATACTGGTGGTCTGGCCATCAATGGATTTAGATTATGCACCCCAGCAATTTGTGGCAGGAGAAAAGGAACTTAACAGCACCCTGGAGGGTTATGCCATGGCTGACCTTTTTGCATCCCCAATTTAGTATCCTGAAGGGTACCTTGAAGCTGTTGCAAACAAAGATAAAGAAAACAGCAAGAAAACAGAAGAGGTTGAAACTCCAGGAAAAGGAAAAGGAAAAAGGAAAAGGAAATCGGGTAGGTTTCACTTGTCAAACAGGCAGTTTACCTCTTACTTTATTCTCTTTCTCCCCCACTTCCCCTTCCTGAAACAATCCTTTATGATCATTCTCTTTCCCAGGAAATGAAATGGACCACACTGTCTCTCCGGCTGGCACACCAAAGAGGACTAAAGTGGCGGCCTACAAGCTCACACCCCAGCAGAAGTCTCTTATTAAAGAAGATGAAGCCAATGCAAAGCTGTGGAATGAAGCACTAGAAGCCCTTAAGGATGGACCGGTAAGTGTGGGGAGGGTCATACCCATCCTAATAAAGAGCTATGATGGACTGCCTGCTGGTGTTCAGTGTGGTTTGGTTTGCCCTGAATGAGTCCTGGTCTGCACATGCAGCATAGTTAAGTGGTTGAGTTCTTAAGGGAATAGATGCAGCTGGACCATAGGTGGGAGATTTTTAAAACATTCCCACATTTTTAAAACAAAAAAATGTATTCCCACATTTTTAAAACAAAAAACAAAACCCAAGTTCCTTATAAGGGGAAATTTAGTGTAGCAAGGAAAGGGCTGTGACGAAGAGTCTTTGTCCCTTCTGTGCAACTTTAATACTTGCAGGCAGTTCTTTCGCATGGGGGATGATTCTGCCATTCCCTGCTGTGCTCCTCCATCTGGTCCACCTTTGTCTTTCTCCCCCTCCCATATCCATGCCTGGTGCTGCCTTTGCTTGGAATGGCTTCGCTTGCAGTTTTGCCAAAGGACTTCTGTCTCTTCCAAGTACTCCTTCAAGACCCCGTTTTTCAGCATGTTTTTTCTGAGTTGTCAGAGTAGCCTTACCTATTTTTCCATTGTTCCCGCACTCTTGCCCCACCTGCCCTCTTCGTGTGATCATCCCAAACCACTTTCCTTTCTCTCTCCCCCGTGTGCCTCACAATCCTGTATTCGCTGTCTAATGTAGCTAATTTATAAATGAATAAAACGCCTGGCATTTTGAAGTTGTTTCTGAACAGTCCAGCTGCATACAGTTTATGTGTATTTATATCTTGCCTTTCCTTTGTCTCAGGTGGCTAACAACAAGTATAATATAAAAATACAATAAAACATTAAAGGCAACAGCAAATCAAAACAATTAAGAACAGCAGCTACAGTACTAAAGGTGCAATCCTATGCATGTTTAGACAGAAAAAGGTCCTACAACTCCCAGCATGCCCCCAGCCAGCATGGCTGGCTGGGGCATACTGGGATTTCTGGGACTTTTTTCTGTCTAAACATGCATAGGATTGCAGCCTAGGTCTATCAAGGGGACTCATGCAATAACTTTATTGATATAGTTTCCACTAAAGCCAATTTAAACTAAAAACACTCAGGAGAGTCATACTTTAAAATCCAGGTGATTCAATCAAGCTTCCAAAGGCCACAAAGCCTTCCTAAAAAGCAGAGCTGGGTAACTTGTGGCCCTCCAGATATTTCGGCCTTCAACTCCCATCAGCCCTAACTGTTGGCTGTGCTGACTGGGGCTAATGGAGTTGTAGGCAAAAGCATCTGGGGGGCCACAAGCTGCCCATCCTTACTATAAAGCAGGGCTCTCCATCCTTGGGTCCCCAGATGTTGCTGGACTACAGCTCCCAGAATCCCTTGCCATTAGCCATGCTGGGGACCCAAGGTTGGAGAGCCCTGCTATAAAGGATGTGGTGGTGCTACAAAGGATGTGGTCTTCACGCAGTGTGAAAGGCCATCAAATAAGAGGCAAGGCAGGTCTCCCTGGGCAGGAAGTCCCAGAGCGTAGGCATTGTCACAGAAAAGACCCCCCATATTCTAGCTAAACAAGAGTTTAGTAGAGAGAAGAGGACCCCTGTTGTTGATCTTTATATGCAGGCAGATGCATATGAGGAAAAGCAGTCTTTCAGGTATCCCAGTCCTGAATTGTACAGGGCTTTAAAGGTTGTGAATAGTGCTTGAGTTGGGCCTGGAAACAAATTGGAAGCCAGGGCAGTTGTTTCAAGAGTAGTCAAACATGCTCCCAATACCTGGCTCTAGTACATGAAAGTGTTGGCTCTCTTCAAAGGCAACCCATGTGGAGTGCATTCTAGCAGTACAGTTGTGATGTAACACCACGGCCAGATCTGCCTTTTCTGGGAAGGGTTCAGCTGGCATCAGATGTTTCTGGCAGTGGGAATAATGGGAGAACAAGAGCAGCAGTACTGTGACTATTCCAATTCCGTCTCATGGCAGAAATTCCTGAACAAAGTGGAAGAAACCTTTCTGTGCATTTGCTGTCAAGAGGTGGTGTTTCGGCCAGTCACAACGGTGTGCCAGCACAACGTATGTAAGGTGAGTAGCTTTGTCTGGCTCCATTGCTGTGCCTATTTTAGAACGTCTGCTTTTCTAGAATTGTAAGTGCCTGAAACCTGCTGACTGGCTTTGAAAATGTTTTGGGTGGTGAGGGATAGTCTGAGGAAAGAGCAGATTTCACCAATATGCAGAGCTCGGCTACAAGTTTCACCACAGTAAGAATGCAGCACATAAATTGTGTGTTTTAACTTTGATTCACTTTACTAGAAACATTCAGAAGAGCTTCAGCAGAAATGTAGATGGCTGGTCTAGCAAGTCTAAGAGACCATCCTCTGCCTCCTATAGCAATCTTTAAGATCGAGTGGGGAAAGGCCCTCTTAAGCTTACCAAGAATGTGCCAAGCTTAAGCTTGTTTGGGGGTTTGCTGTTTTTATTTGGGGGTCATATTTGTAATGTTATAGTTTTAAACTGAGTTTGTAGCAATTCACCTTGAACCATGGGTAGGTGAGATGGTGGAGTGTAAATGTTTCAAACAGGACGTACTTGTGTCTTAATGTCAGTGGTCATCCCACCTGCAAAGGTTAGCCTGCCAGTACTTTACTGTCTCCTAGCAAAATCAGGTGTTTCAAGAGTTTCAAAGGCTGTGGCTTTTTGGATTCCCTGCATGTGAGGAACCCTTGCAGTGAAACCTTAAGCAGGATGGGTTATGTCACTTACATACGCAAGCACTTGTGTAAGACTTAACTTTTGTCTGTTTTCTTCCAGGCCTGCCTGGATCGATCCTTCCGAGCAGAAGTGTACAGCTGCCCAGCATGCCGTTATGATCTTGGCAAAAACTACATGATGCAAGTGAACCAACCTCTACAAAGTCTTCTAAGTCAGCTCTTCCCAGGCTACGGCAATGGACGGTGATTCCAAAAAGCACTTCTAACTTCCTTAAAAAATTTGTCCCCTCAAAAACAAAAAAAAACTTTATGGGATTTTGGTGGGGCTTTATTTAAATAAATAGCCTTTCAGAAAAGTGTATGTCCTTGTTGTCCCCCTTCTCCCTCCCTCCTCTGAAAACTATGGCCCTGTTCGCACATAATGACATCAGGGCTGTATGGGAGTGAGCAAGGTGCCGCTTACACTTAGCATCCGGTTTAGAAACGTGTTCCTGGGTTGTTTGGCATGACACGCGAACCCAGAATTCTGGGTTGGTGAGGGGGAAACAACCCAGAGTTTGAACCCCTGGTTTGTTGTTGGGTTAACATTTTGGGTTGTTTCCCTCTCCACAACCCAGAGTTCTTGGTTTGCACGTCACTGAGAACAACCCAGGAATGGTGTTCCTTGTTGTTTTCTAAACTGGATACAAAATGGAAGCGGCGGGTGGGCCGGAGGCAGCTTACTTGCTCCCATGTGGCCCTGACCAACCACAGGTTAATTACTTAATTAACCCATAGTTGGTTGTTACGTGCGAACCAGGTCTTTAAAGATTGAGGAACCTTCTTATGTGTTTTTGTGGTAGCGCTTGCATTTTTAATTAAACATACTAACAAAAAAAGAAGAGCACAGGTTGTAGGAATTACAAGTTGCTTATTGTAAACGCGCTACCAAATTTGACAGAATTTCAGTTCCGAATGGAGTGGTATCTTTTTTCCCAAAACAAAACAGAAACCTATTTTATGGCTTGGTTGCTAGAACAATCTCCTGAAGGTTATGGATTTGGGCCATAAGTTTGATGCATTTTAATTTGTTTGTTGCAGCATTTTTAATGCTTATGTACAATGAGATTCTTTGCATAGGAGCTCCCACCTAGGGTTGAGATCCCTAGTTCCTGGTTTTGTCAATTCTGATGAAAGCCCTTCTTTACCAATTGTTTGTCTTAAGGGCCCATGTATAAAGTTCCTACCTCAGTCTCTGCATTTGCCAGCCAGGTGCTGCCTCCTACTTGTAGTGACATATAAGAAAAATAAATAAAAGCCATTTGGAAGTGCCTTTTCGGCCCTTTTTCTTTCTTTTGCTGAAAGACTGAGATTTGAACCATTTTTTTTAAGGTGCCGAATTTTCTAAAAAAACTGCCAACAAAATTTTGTTCTTGGGATTATAAAATGTAACACTGCCACTCAAGTTCATTGGCTTTAGATCATCATCCAGCTGTGCTTTTCTGCTAATTCTGAATCTTCCTTCTTCTACTTGGAATGGAAAATGAGACATGTAACTTGCTTTTAAATGGAAAAGGCTTGGTTGTATATTCGGTGTTGGCTGGTTCTTGCCTCAACAGTACCAAAATTCTGCAGTTTAATACCTCAGTGTAAAACAGGGTTGATAATAAATCACTCTTCACATCGGACAGACTGGAACAATTGTGCTTGTTTTTAGCCGCTTTATAAATGTATATTATTATTTGGGGAAAGTAGCCTCTTTTTTTTTGTCTTGCTGAATTATGCCACGATTTTGTACAAACAGAAGTTCTCAAAATAAAAAACCTTTTCGTATCAAAGAGAGCATGTGCTTTTTTAAACTTTGAAGTTCAGTTTTAAGTTAGGAGATTTTTAGATCTGTGTGACTGGAAGTCATGAAGATCACTTTCAACCCAATTGTGGGTTTTCTCTCATCTTTCCCCTGTGCACCCCCCCCCCCCATCAAGGAGTTGGCAACCTGTCTAGCAGTAGCTGCTTGTATGTGTGTTTGTGCTTTGAGAGTATGAAATGAATCCTGGTGACAAACTGAGGAAAACCACCAGCACTTGCAGTATTTTCAGAGGAAGGTAGATGTGTGGGAAGGCTTTGCTCTTGATTGCATGGCTTGTTCTGGAAGAAATGACGATGGAAGTTGCCTCTCATCCTGAACCCAGTCTCGAAGGATAGCAGGGCTAGGTCATAGCAACAGAATTAGTGAAGGGTGTGTTGTATGCCAAAGTCCGTGTTGTATGCCAAAGGCCGGGATTTGAAAAGCTTGGGATTCACCATCAACTGTTGAGGGACTTTTCTAGCCCTTAAAAGGTGGCAATCTAGGAAACACGTACTGCGGAGTTAGCCCCATTGAACACAGTGGGACTTACTACTGAGTAAGGATGCATAGGAACAAGGTGCAAGCGTTTTAATTGGTACTTAAGCTTCTGTGATGTAGTTCATCAAATGTGTATCCATTAGTGTGTGGCGTAGTGGTTAGGGTGTCGGACTAGGACTTGGGAGATCCGGGTTCTAGTCCCAGCTTGGCCATGAAACTCACTGGGTGACTTTGGGTCAGTCACTGACTCTCAGCCTAACCTACCTCACAGGGTTGTTGTGAGGATAAAATGGAGAGGAGGATAATGTAAGCCACCTTGGGTTCCTTGCAGGAAAAAAGGCGGGGTATAAATATAATAAATAAATAAATTAGAGCAGTGTTCTCCAACCTTGGGTCCCCAGATGTTTTTGGCCTACAACTCCCAGCATGCCCCAGCCAGCATAGCCAAAAACATCTGGGGACCCCAGGTTGGAGAACACTGCATTAGAGTATGTTTACCTGGAAGTACATTTTGTGGGTTGGGATCCACAGTGCTCCAGGCACATTTTTAAGGGCGTTGTGAGTGGGATATTTCACTTCCTCCTCTTTCTCCACAGTAAACCCCCATGCTATATCAAACAGATTTTAAAAGCCCCCCCTAGTTCCAAAAGCAGTTTTCTATATAGTATGGCCCAGGGAACTGGGTGGTTTGTGAGGAGTTCCTTTCGATTCAAGCTTTTATTTCAGTGGGATTTCAATTTTCTTTGTGTTGGGCTTTAGTCCCACTACCTCAGTATTGGGGGAAATGGCTTACATTTTGCATGCTTATAATATTAGCACATTCCTTTCTCTCCCTACTCCCAGCAGAGAGAACCCCTTACCACACAAGAATTACAACCTGAATTTTAGTAATTGGTAGGCAGCACTTCCATGTAAACTTGAGTTTAACTTGTGAGTGCTCTTAAAAAATCAGTTTGGCCTATCCCCCCCCCCCGGGCCCTTTTTCAATGGTTTAATCCAGCCTTCCCTAACCTGGCACCCTCCAGATGTGTTGGACTATAACCCCTATTATCCCCCGGCCAGCTATGATAGGAGTTGTAGTACAACATATCTGGAGGGTGCTAAGTTGTTTTTAAAGATGCAACAGATTTAGGGTGGGTAATGCTGGGAGTTGTACTACAGTAATACCTTGGATTGCAAGTAACTTGGTTTGAGAGCGTTTTGCAAGACAAGCATATTTTCAAATATTTAATTTTTTCTGACTTGATATACAAGCGATGTCTTGCAATACAAGTACTGTAGTACAGCTTAAATTAAAAATCATAGAATCATAGAAAAGTAGAGTTGGAAGGGGCCTTCAAGGCCATCGAGTCCAACCCCCTGCTCAATGCAGGAATCTAGGTCAAAGCATCTCTGACAGATGTCTGTCCAGCTGCACCTTGAATGCCTCCAGAGTGGGAGAGCCCACAACCTCCCTAGGTAGTTGATTCCATTGTCTTATTGCTCTGACAGTCAGGAAATTTTTCCTGATGTTTAGGTGGAATCTAGGTTCCTGTAACTTGAGCCCATTATTCCGTGTCCTGCAAACTGGGATGACCGAGAAGAGATCTTTGCCCTCCTCTGTGTGACATCCCTTCAAATACTGGAAGAGTGCGATCATATCTCCCCTCAGTCTCCTCTTCTGAAGGCTAAACATGCCCAGTTCTTTCAGTCTCTCCTCATAGGGCCTTGTTTCCAGTCCCTTTATCATCCTTGTTGCCCTCCTCTGAACCCTCTCCAGTTTGTCTATGTCCTTCTTAAAGTGAGGTGCCCAGAACTGGACGCAGTACTCAAGATGAGGCCTAACCAGTGCCGAGTAAAGGGGAATTATCACTTCCCGCGATTTGGAAGCTATACTTCTATTAATACAGCCCAAAATTGCATTTGCCTTCTTTGCAGCCACATCGCATTGCTGGCTCATATTCAGTTTGTGATCTACCACAATTCCAAGATCCTTCTCACTTGTAGTATTGTTGAGCCAAGTGTCCCCCATTCTGTAACTCTGCATTTGGTTTCCTCTCCCTAGGTGCAGCACTTGGCATTTATCCCTATTAAATTTCATTCTGTTGTTTTCGGCCCAGCGCTCCAGCCTATCGAGGTCACTTTGAATTTTGTTTCTGTCTTCCAGAGTATTAGCTGTTCCACCCAACTTTGTGTCATCTGCAAATTTGATAAGCATTCCCTGTACCTCCTGATCCAAGTCATTAATAAAAATGTTGAAGAGCACCGGGCCCAGGACCGAGCCCTGTGGTACCCCGCTTGTTACCTCTCCCCAGTTTGAGAAGGAACCATTGATAAGCACTCTTTGAGTCCGATTCTGTAGCCAATTGTGGATCCACCTGATAGTTGTTCCATCTAGCCCACTCTTAGCTAGCTTACTAATCAGGATATCATGAGGCACTTTGTCGAAAGCTTTGCTGAAGTCCAGATATATAATGTCCACAGCATTCCCACAGTCCACAAGGGAGGTTACCCGATCAAAAAATGAGATCAGATTAGTCTGACAGGATTTGTTGTTGACAAATCCATGCTGGCTTGTAGTAATCACTGCATTGTTTTCAAGGTGCTTGCAGACTGACTTCTTTATAATCTGCTCCAAAGTCTTCCCGGGGATTGATGTCAGACTGACTGGCCTATAGTTCCCAGGTTCCTCCTTCTTGCCCTTTTTGAAGATGGGAACAACATTTGCCCTCCTCCAGTCGTCTGGCACTTCACCTGTCCTCCATGATTTCTCAAAGATAATAGACAGTGGTTCTGAGAGTTCTTCTGCCAGTTCCTTTATTACTCTAGGATGCAGCTCATCAGGCCCTGGAGATTTAAACTCGTTCAGAGTAATCAGGTGCTCCTTGACCATTTGCCTATCAATCTCAAGCTGCAATCCTGAGAAATCTCTGTACAATTTTTTTGGGGGGGATTTCGTTTTGATAAAAGAGTGTTTTGGATTACAAGCACGTTTCCGGAACGAATTATGCTCTCAATCCAAGGCATGACGGTACTTTTTTCTGTCTAAACATGCATAGGATTGCAAAAATAATAATAATTTAAAAATAAATAAATAAACAAACATGCATAGGATTGCACCGTTAGGGCAGCAATGCTTTCTTGACCCTGGTCAAAGCTTCTGCCTCAGCAATTAGCTAGGAGCAAGCACCACTAATCAGAGACTTCTGAGTAAAACATGCACAGGATCTCTTGGCTCAAGTCACCGCACAAGCTTGTTGAGGATAAAGTGGGGCAGGAGGAAGGAATTGTAGAACCAAGCAGCTGAAGGCCATCTTGTCCAAGGCCCACTTGAGGTAGAACATCCATAGCTAGAGCGTCTGCAACAGGGAGCTGTCCAGCCTCTGCTTGAAGACCCCCAACCTCTGGGGAATTTGTTCTTAAGAGGTTTCTCCTAATGAAAACTACCTTCCTGCAACTTAAGCCCATTAGATCCTAGTCCTTCACCATCTGGGGCAAACATCTTTGCCCTCTTTTATGTGATAGCGTGTGGGGATTTGATGGGTGCTATTGTGTTTCCCCATAAAAAAGTCCCTTCAACCCATCCCTGGCCACTTCCTTTGCCTTCCTCCAACCCCCCCTTCCAATTTGTCTGTTTTTTCTTTGACATGTAGCCCTCCCTGAAAAAGAATTAAGGGTGGTACACTCAGGTGGTGGTCCCTTTCCCTTTTTGACCGTCACAACAACCCTGTGAAGTAGCTTGGGCTGAGATAGTGACTGACCCAAAGTCCACCTTGGTTGAGTGGAGAGCTGGGAACTCCACCTCCTTGGAGAGAGACGTGTGTGTGGGATGTGTGGATTCTTATGCCTAGGATTTCTTTGCAGCCTCCATTTCCTTTCCCCCCCAAACCATTCCTACCCCTGCACGTTGTTTGCTTTGGGCAACGTGTAAATAACAATGCATTGTGCAAATGCGTGTGTGTGTTGGGGGGAGCGACTGAGAAAAGGGTGTGGAGCGTCTTCTGATTTAATTTGCAAAGGCGTCTTTTTCCCACAGGGCGTGGGGGGTGCAGAGATAGCGGCTGTCCCCTCCCCTATTGGTGCGCAGAGCCCTGCAGCCCCCTCCTCCTCCCTCTGCTGCTGTGCACGTCCTCACGTACGCCGCCTGCGCTGCTCTACAATGCCTTCCCTACAGGGGAGGAGATAAAAAAGGCGTGGCCGCTGGGTGGCTCTGGCCCCGCCCACCTCGACCAATCAGAAAAGAGCTGCCACCCAGCCCCGGCCAGCGAGCGGCTCCTCTCCTTTACCGAAGTCGCCCTCATTGGCTTCAGCGCGGAGAGGGAGGGCCAATTCTGACACCCGAAGCGGAAGAAAAGAGCGAAGAAGGGAAAGGCTCTTTAATTGGTGGAGGAGGAGGCGGGGTTTGCCGGGGAAAGAAAAAAAAGAAAAGAGTGGCTGGGAGCCGTCGCCACTCCAAGGGAAGAAGACGGCGGTGCGGTTGTTGGCCGGCGGGTCTGCTACTCTACGCTCGGCCAATCAGGCCCGGCCGTGGGCGGGCGCAGGTCGGCCGTTGGAGGAGGAAAGGAATTGACAACGGCTGCTCGCTCCGAGGCGCCCCTCCCCCCTTGCCTTGGCTTCTCGCTCTGAGGGGACCCGCGGAGGCCGCTGAGGCGGCGGCGACGGCGACGACGACGACGACGAGCGGAGCAGACGGCGAAGAAGCAGCGCGGAGCCGCGGCCGGGTAAGGCCTCCGGAGGCGGGCGAGGCGGCGGGTGTTGATGTTGATACTGTGTTTTTTACCTCAGGGGGGCTTGGCCTGTGGCGAGTGGGGGAGGGGGCGTGGGGGGCGAGCCGGACGATGGCGGCGGCGCGCCCCGCCTCACGCTGTGCCGTGGGGCCGCCGCCTGTGGCCCACCTCAGGAAAGGTATTGTCGCTTCTTCGTTAGATCCTCCCCCACCCCCCGACTCCCATAATCCTCCGCCTCCATCCCAGTATTCCTCTCGTTCCACCAGTAAAGGGTGGGCGTACTGAGGGAAGGGAGCAGGAGAGGGGGGTTGGAGGGACTCACGTAGCAGCGTGACCGAGGGACGCTCTAGAGATCTGCCCACGGGAGCCCCCCTCCCCCCGCACCGGGTCTTATTTCCTGTATTATTATATAAACAAGGGAAGAGGGTTTTTTTAAATATATAAACAACAACAAAGTCAGTCTGTAGCACCCTGTCACGCTGCCCTCACCCCCTTGTGTATAAGAGGTGATACACGCACATATGTATATATAACTATATATTAAAATAACAAAGTGAGTCTGTGGCGCCCTGTCACGTCATCCCCCCCCCCCCCCAATATGTAAGAGGTGAGATACGCGCGGGCACACACATAACAGCAACAAAGTGAGTCTGCGGTGTCCTGTCACACTGCCCACGCCCCCCTATACATGAGGAGATACACACACACACACACACACACAAACAACAACGAAGTGATTCTGCAGAAGCTGCGGTGTGACCAAGAGGCTCATAAAATTACCCTTGGTCTGACCCAGCAGGGTTCATAATAGAGTTGGAAGGAGCCTACAAGGCTATTGAGTCCAACACCCTGCTCAGTGCAGGAAACTAGAGGAGGGGTCTCCCATCCAAGTAATAACCAAGCCTGACCCTGCTTAGCTTTCCACGTTCAGACAAGCTGAGCCAGCGTAAGCCACAGGCCTGCTGCTTATGTTCTTTAAAAAAAGTGAGTTTGCAACATTATCTCAACATATAGGGAGTGCACATGGGGTGGTGGTGGAGCTGGTGGCCCTCCAGTTGGGTTTTTGTGTTTTTTGGGGGGGTGACTACAGATCCCATCATCCCTGGAGTCCCAACAACATTTGGCTGGCCGGCAGTTCCTGCATCCCTGCTGTAGTGCAGCCAACAGTGTTAACATATGAAGAGCTGTGCTGGGTCAGACCAAGGGTCATCTAGTCCAGCGTTCTGTTCACACAGTGGCCAATCAGCTGTCCATGGGAAACCCACAAGCAGGGCACAAGTGCAACAGCATCCTCCCACCCATGTTCCCCAGCAACTGATGTACACAGGCATATTGCCTCTGATCCTAGAGGTAGCATAAAGCCATCAGGACTAGTAGCCATTGATAGCTTTCTCCTCCATGAATTTGTCTAATCCCTTTTTAAAGTCATCCAGATTGGTGGCATCACTATATCTTGTGGAAGGGAATTCCATAGTTTAGTGATGTGCTGTGTGAAGCACATAATAAACACATCAGCGTTAATCTGGTGGGACTTCCTCTCACCTGTAGTAGGAGTGCAAAAAACAAGAAGCGAGGAGAGCAATTTTACAACACTTGGACCAAGAGATGCAATCTGGTGGAGCTTCTCCCCCCCCCCCCCGTGTTATTACAAGAGGGGAAGGGAAAGAGAAAAAAGTAAGTTCTGTTACACTGTAGTGTAGTCTCTCCCCCCCCCCCCTCACCAGGTGCCCTTCAGGTGTGTTGGACTACAACTCCCACCATCCATTTGGTTTAGGGATGACAGGAGCTGTAGTCCAAAAACATCTGGGATGTCCACTGGTTCTGCCACCCCAACTGGCCATGCTGGCTGGGGATGCTGGGAGTTGTAGTCCAACACACCTGCAGGTCCTGAGGTTGCTGTAGCATGGCCAAGAGGCTGTAAGCTGGATCCCAACTGAGAGCGGGCTGAATGAATGAAAAGAAATAAATCCAAAATAGATTCCCAAACTTTTCCTGTCTCTTCTCCCCACCCCATCCCAATACTTTCCTCAGAAGTTCAGGTGGAGGAAGACCTTGTGAGTGCATTTTAGTTCATTTTTGAAGAGGGTAATAGAATGCTTCAGTGTGATGTTCCCTCTTGTAGTTTTTTGTTCAGTGTGTCTCATTTTGGGTGTGTAGGGAACGGATGGGGAGAGAAGTTGAGAAATCATGGGAATGGGGGGATGGAGAAAGTTAGTTGAAGGGGAGGGGCTTTGAGAGGGAGAAATGTTAATATAATAATATAGTGGTGTGTGTGTGTGCGTGCGTGCGTGCACATGCAGGCCTGTGGCTCACGCTGGCTCAGCTTGTCTCAGCGTGGAAAGCTAAGCAGGGTCAGGCCTGGTTATTACTTGGATGGGATTCTAGTTTCCTGCATTGAGCAGGGGTTGGACTTGTTAGCCTTGTAGGCTCCTTCCAACTCTATGATCTATGAAATCTATGCAGAAAAGGAGTTAAAAAGCAGTTTCACAACACTGTGTGTGACCAAGAGAAGCAATCTGGGTCCCAGCTGAGAGGAGTCTGGGGGTGGGAGGATAAGCCCTTGGGGTTTATTTCTTGGGGTGGTGGTTATACCTCAGTGTTAGCTCCCTTTTTTCTGTTTAATATCTCGCTTGGTGGGTGGGTTGATAGGATAGGGAAGGCATCGAAGTTATAGTAGGAGGAGGGGTGAATAAATGTATCTGAAGAGGAGGGGCTGTGAGGGAGAGGAGTATTAGTATGGGGGAATATTCACATATCCACCCACCTATACCATACAGTTATGTTTGTGTTTGTATGTATCTGCACACTCCCTCTGCCCCCAATGTTATATAATCAAGAGAGATAAAAAGCACATTCACAACATTGCCACACTATAATGTGACCAAGATCGAGGTCAGCTGAGAGGGAACTAAGATCTGCTGTTAACTCTGAGAAGGGAAATGAAAAGGGCTGTATTGGGGTAGTAGGGGGTGGGGAATCACACAGTGTTGCAGTTTGGACAAAACATGCCCCTCCACTGCCTGGGTGTTTTGTCTGTGCAGATGCACTACCCCATCAAAAGCCCTTGAAGAATATAAAACTTTTCTCTCTCTCTACCCGGTCATAAAAAATGGCATTATTAGTAATAATAAAGATGCTGCAGACCTTTTGTTACCATTGGTGTGTTGTTAAGTTGTATGTTTATATTTCTCTCTGTTATTTATATTACTGAATGGTGATCAGCCCGAAATGAGATTTAGAATAATGATGGGGTTCTAGTGGCCCTTAGTACTTTTTAATTTAGAGAGCTTAGATCCTGTCTTCAAGTTGATAAAACTTTCAATGTGGATTTAATGAAAACACAAGTTTAATGCAGTTGTCCGTTAAGAAAAATACTTAACAGTATGCATGAGAATATTTATAGTTTTTAATAAGCTTTAAACTGTTCATGTGCACCTAATATTTCCTGATAGCTCCACACAGAAACCCTTAATCATCATGAGTGTCAAGTGCAGTCAATACACATATACTAGAATATAGGTGCATAAATCAGGGGCGGGCAACTTGTGGCCCTCCAGATTATTTGTTTTTGTCCTGTTACTTCCATCATCCTTCACCATTGGGTATGCTGGCCAGGGCTGTTAGGAGTTGTAGGCCAAAACATCTGGACGGTCACTAGTTGCCCATCCCTAGCACAAATGAATCTACTAATAATCATATTTAGCATTTTTATAATGCACCTGGGTGTTCAGAAGTGCTTTGCATACACTATGTATTCTTTGCAACAACTCTGTGTAGGTTAGTAATATTTCTGTATTGCAAATAAGGCTGTTGGGTGCCAGATAACACCCCCCCCCCCAGCCACCTTCCCAAACTTGGAACTGGGGGAAAGCAATCATCTTTGCAGTTGTACTGGGCTCCCAAGAACTCCAGAAACGTTGCACAACTGTGGGGATGATTTTCTGTCCCCAAACTGGGGAAGGAAGGCTAGGGTTTGTAACACTTGCTACAAGGTGGCGGTACACTCACTTTGGTGGACATGGTGAACAAAATTGTGCCCTCTGTGATTGTCTTCAGGTTGAACAAGAAACAGGGTATAATTTATGGGTTGGGACATGATATGCTTCTGAGGATGTAGGAAGTCTGTGTTTATGGTGTGAAAGGGGCGTGGGGTAAAGAAAGACCAGGAAAATCTGTAATATGAGGCATATATATGTGTCTTGGAAAGGGAGGTGCATGGTAGAACTGCTGTGGCAATGCTCATGACTGCAGCGGGTGGATGAAGGAGGTTGTGGATATCTCCTGTGAGGAAGATACCCCTTTATATGTGAGGGTGTCTGTAGAGAAGGAGTAGGATGAGACATTGTTTTTAAGGACAGGTAGTGTACTAGGTTCTGAATGTCTTGAGAAGAGAATGGTCCCAGCTAGTTGTTCAAGTTCCCAGAAATAAGAGGTGGACACTTTGAAATCTGAGATACTTGTTCACACCAATGCAGAATTAGTGACAATGCCATACGGGCTCTTGATATTATGATTTTCTTATCCTGAGCATTTTCATGGGATAATATCTGGGTACTGTAGTGGGCAGAAAGAGGCGATCGATTGGAAAATTCTTCTCTGAGCAGAATGCGAAGTTCTCTTGGTTCATGTGTGATTGGATTATTTGCAGTTTATTCTACAGAGGGCATGTATTTGGTATTACTTATGTGAGGATGGAACAGTGAAAGTGTGTGTTCTGTAGGATGGGTGGAGGACTTTTGTGCTTCTCCCACTTATGGTATGTGGGGCATCAAGGAATTTTCTGATGGTGTTTTATGGAGTCTCTCTGTATTGAATAGAAGGGAAAGAGGCTTTTGGACTGGGTGATGATGAATTTTTCAGAACTTGAAAAAAATAACTATATATGCAATCATTCTATCAAATCTAAGCTTACTTTAAGAACATTAAAGGCACAATCCTTTGCAAGTTTAGACATTTAAAAAATCCTAGAACTCCCAGCATTGCCCAGCTGGCTATGCTGGCTGTGGAATACTGGGAGTTGTGGGATTTTTTCTGTCTAAACATGCATAGGATTGTGTCCTAAATATATTATGTATAGCTTAGTACATCAAATTAAAGTTTTTGGTGTATTTATGAAATGTAAATGTATAAATGCCTTCATTTTCATCATGTTTGGTAGTAATCAACAAAGGTAGCTTTGCTATCTGTTCCTGTCACCTGCGGGGAGAGTTTATCTTTCTTTGTGGGTTTCTTGGCCAATAGCCGTCCCACATCCCTTACACACTGCATACTTACTCTGAGTGGTAGATCTGTTCTGATCTGTTGAGTAATACAGGGCTGTTAAACCAGCAATCAGTTTTCCCACACTCCAGAGGCAGGGGAAAATTTTCTGTGTTTGAGTGCTCTGCATGCCCATCTCTTTTCCATGGGTCTTTGGGTGGAAGGATGTGCAGAGATCCTCCATGGGCAGGAGCTATGTTCTCATCCTTTCTGGTGGGCTTCCTTCCCTGGCTTATGTGTGTGGGGTTCCTTTTCTAAACTTTTCAGCAGTGGAGTTTTGATTCTTGGTGAGTGTTATAGTTTGGAGCCCTGAGGCAGGGTCCCTGAAAGAGTTTTGACAAGAAGAGAAGAGTAGGATCATAGAGTTGGAAGGGGCCTACAAGGCCATCGAGTCCAACCCCCTGCTCAATGCAGGAAACTAGAGGAGGGGTCTCCCATCCAAGTAATAACCAGGCCTGACCCTGCTTAGCTTTGCACACTCAGTCAAGCTGAGCCAGCATGAGCCACAGGGACATGTCATTAACTTGCCTGTTACGTACTTTTTTTCTTTCCCCAGGTTGATGAGTGGGTGGGTTTGTGTGAAGTGTTCCTTTCATGGAATGTGTCCCATTCCCAAAGTCTCCTGTGCTCATCATAGCTCTAAATAGATGGAGGCAGAAAGATGTAGCGTCATGCTGTGCATCTAGATATCTGAGATCTGTATCTGAGATCTTACATGTGCTGCTATGATTGGCTGCAGAGTTAGTTTGGAATCTGTATCCTTTGTTGTAACTCTGAGGTGCTTGGAATCCCATCTTCTGTTGTAACTGTGGTACAGGGGAGATATAGGGGGATTCATCTGGAGTTCTCCGTTGACTTCAGTGGGAGAGTTAACATGTAACTTCTTTTGTTGGTGTAAGGGTATGCTTTGTGGGAAGTCAGAAGAGCGCTTGCTAGGAATGGGAAAGGGTTGCTTGGCTTCAACTTTTTCTAGCTTTGCTTGAATGTAGATCTAATATGGTACAGGAGGTGATTCAAAGATATAGTTTGGATTTTAAAGCATAGGTTTGGTACTTCCCTTTGTTTAAAAGTCAAAGAGGAAATTTTCATGGCTATATCTTTGTATTCTATAACCCTTTGTAGTATTTATTGCACTTTATAATGTGGCATTATATTCAAAGTAGAAAATGATTATTTCCCAGATTATAGTTTCTTGTGCTGTTGAGGATGATAAAGAGTTAGTAATGTACCTTCTAAATACATTTGAAATATTTCATGTAGTTTTCCAAATGTGGCAGCTATTTTAGTTACATCATTTGAGGGCTGCTGAGGTACTATGTATAAAGATAAAGTACTTTATATATGCAGTTTCTATTGTGGGGAGATGGTTGTGGAGTTAAGGCTTTCTTATGTACCTGGTCACCTGTGGGGTGTGAAAACAGCCACCACCTGGGGAGCTTCATGGGTCTTTCATTCTCTCTTTTAACTTTTTAAGGTTGGAAAGGACACAGGGAATCTTTCTTGCAGCTTCAATAATGCCACCTATTACCACAGGTTTGTCATTGAGGTTGTGTGCAGCATGCACTGTTTCTCCTTTTCAGCTTTGTAACCAGCTCTGAAAGGGAGAGAGAAAAGATCTCTCCTCACCATGGTGGCTGAGCTTAGTGTGAATAATTGGGTTTTAAAATATTCTATATGTAGGATTTTTTATCATGACCAACTCTTCCACATTTGGTGGGGGGCATGTTACATGCTTTGCTGTTGCCCTTTTGGTTCTCAATATTCTGTACGTGATTTATGTAGTTTGTTTGTGCTGAGTCAACCTGCAGGCTACCAACATCAGATAGATTGCAATGCAGCTGTGATAGCCTTTGTAATTTTTCCAGTGAGAAACTAGAAGTAGTATATTAGAAGAGGTTCATCAGTGTTTAAGATCTTTATGTAATGTGCATTGTCAAAAGGAGTAAGTTTCTCTGCCAGCCAGCAGAGATAAATATTTCTGACTCTGAACATTCAAAATTGGGCATAAGCCCCTGGAAAACTTGAAGTTAGGAGTTGTCACAGATGTGATAGTCTTTCTGTGATTGCAGTCTTGTTTCTGAGCCATCACATACACTTTTGGGAAATTTGTATATGCTCTTGGAAGTCTCACCTGTTTTTGATGATCTGTGGAAAATTAAACAAATTAGAAGAATTGTTCAAATATGTTCTCTCAGAGAGAGGACATGTAAGTTCTGGAGCCATTTTACCATTTTGCATAACATGTAGATAAGTGTGGTATATTATTTCCAGCATCATAATGGCAAAGATCTTCAGACTAAGGTGCAACTATTGTGCAAGTAACAAAACATTAATAAAGATTTCCTGTCTGGTCACCTGTATTTTATTATTTATTTATTTATTTGAAATACACACACACAGAAACCTCAGCAAAAGAAAAAGCTTTTAGCAGCTTGTTCAAAGCTGAGAGAGCGCGCCAACTGATCCTCTCTAGGGAGGGGGTTCCACAACCTGAGTGCTGCAATAGAGAAAGACCTTTCTCATATCCCAACTAAAGATGTAAAATTTCTGGAAATGTTGAAGCCATCAGGGGGAAAGCATTTTCCCCATTGTGTGTGTGTGGCAGGGGAAATTTTTGTGGGGGGTGGAATGGAAAAATATGCAATCCTCCCCCCCCTCCTGTTTACAGATCTGAAGTGATTTTGTTACTCCAGGAACATAAGATGTATTATGTATAACTTGATTTGCCCTTAAAAATTATAATTAAAATTAAAAACATTTGAAAGTAAACTTAATTAGTACACTTGTCTGAATAAACTATACGTTTAAATTTAATATACCGAACATGATAATTTTATGAGCAAACCAAGTTATACATAATACATTTTAGGAACTTGAGCAAGTAGTGCCTGAAACATCTGAATCACCCTAGAAGCCAAAGTAAGCAGGAAGAGCTGGAGGCAGAGGAAGACTGGTGTACAGCATCTTTTCCTCTTTGTGAAGGTTAGGGTGGAGTTTAGGAAAATCTATTCCGAAGGGAAAGCTGCAGACCTGGTTCAATGTCATCAACAACCCACGGTTTGTTAACTGGGCCATTGAGGGCTCATGTTTCTGAGGAAGACCCTCTTTATCTATTGGGAATGGTAACCAAGCATATTTAATATAAGAACCTTTAAGGAATCTCAACTTTTATTTGAAGAGTGACATTTTAATCCCTTTTGTAAACAGTTCCCCTTAATAACAAAATTAATTTTTGTTCAATTTGAAAGATTGTCTCTAGTGGTGGTGTCAATTCCATGCTTTTGCCATAGGAACCAGGCTTCTTGAGTTTCTTTAGTATGAAGGTTTTATTTTGGTGAAGCTGAAGCAACATTCTCTTAACAGTAAGGTCTAATTGGGAACTTGATTAAAAACTGTGACAGCAAGTTCTGTAGACCCAAGCCTCAATGTTTTTTTTTTTTAAATTAAAGAAACATACCGTAGGTGGAATAACCCATGTGTTGTTCCATCACATGTCTTGGCAATGGTGGGATGATTAACAGGATTTCTCGTTACATGTGGGTTTTAGAACTACATTCGTTGTCTGCTATATATCAGAACAAGCTGAGAAACACAGGACTCCATAGAACAAAACCCGAACTGTCAAGAATGCTCTTTTTATTTTGCATATATATGATATATTGACTCTAGTCACATGTTGGGAAACTGAGCATGACTTAGAGCAAAATGTTTTCCCCCTCATGGCTTCAGAATTTCTGGAAAATTTACATCTCTACGATGGCTCTAGCCAGCATGGCCAATGTCAGAAATGATGGCAGTTGTATTTAAAAAGATCTGGATGGCACCAGGTTGGGGAAGGCTTTTCTAGATATATATTTTTGTCCTTGGTGAACTTGTTAGTTGTTAATATGGGGACTGATTGCACTGACTTTCCCCTATGGGAGACTGCGCTGGGTCACTTGTCATAAGTTTCAACAGTTGTATACAGAGTGCTCTTAGGATGTAAATACAGAATTCAAAACGGACTGAATGTTCTGTGCTTTCTAAATACATATTGGAGTCTTCAGTTGTCTACTTTTGTGAGAGTAGTAAACAAGGAAGACTTGCTATGACTAGCCACACTGGATATGCTTGCTGTTGTTTTTTTTTAATTGTTTAGTAGAAGTGTGCAGCAGCTGTGTAGTTAGAAATGTTTTTCTGGAGGGATGCTCAGCTGTGATATGGTAAACTGGGTGATGGCATTTAGTTGGTCATAATTAGGCTAAAAATTTACACCTCATTAAGACTGTGAAGCTCACAAAGAATGGTATTATTTAAACCCAGCTTTTGATGTTGGGAAGGGCATATATCAGTTAATACTTTGAGAGGAGGTGCTTTGCAATTATTAAAGCTACAATCTGAATCTTTAAAATAAAACCTATTCTCCAAGGAGCCTAAGAATGAACTTTCTCCCACTGCTCCTTCATTTATTATTTAATATCTGGTTTACAGAAGTGCAACATTTATTAGCTCAAGAATTTTTTTACTACTTGCCCATAAAGCACCTGTGGCTCAGAGGAATACTTGAATAGCATAACTGCCAATCTGCTTGCCTGGAAGGAAGTGTTATTTAGCTCTAGGCATGTGCCCAGCTGCATATATCTGCATATATTAATGCATATATTTGTTTTGCCATTCTCTGTGAAATGTTTGAGAGCCAGTGTCGTATAGTGGAGAGTTCTACTTCTAGACCTAGGTTCATATCCTACTTCAGACATAGACTCAGCTTGTGACCTTACACAAGACAGTGTATTTTTCCACTCTCCCCCGTGAAAAAAAGAGAGCGTATAAGAGTGATCCATAATTGATTGGGAATAAAGATTACAAACTGAACTGCAAATTAAAGTTTGTATAATCACATGTAATAAAAGTAAATAGCTGCCTTTATCCTTTAATACTGTATGTGGTCATTTAATGGTCACCCTTGTTCCAAAACATTTATTCTTATGTTATGTTGGATATATTTTTGCCCACATAACATTTGTGTGTGTGATGATCAGGCAAGCAGTACAATGTGCTTCTGATAGCTCATGTGCATCAGCTGTGACAATTCCTATGAAAAATGCCCTATTTTTAAAAAAAAGTTTTAACAATTTTTTTAAAGTCTGGGTATGCAATCCACAGCACACTTATGCTGTTTTTATTGTAGGCTATCTCAGTTTAAGGGTCTATAAATTGTTCTGTTAACTGTTTTGGAACAGTAGAGTTTATTGTCTGCATAAAGAACTACATAAGGAGGTCAGCTGTCCATTAGCAGCTATCCCCAGGTCACCCTTCTGATTGTCATGGGTGTTGTATTTCACACAGCTGTCACAGTGTGGTGATGGCCACTAGGTTAGATGGCTTTAAAAAGGGAATTGGACAAATTC
Organism: Shinisaurus crocodilurus; assembly: GCA_021292165.1. Lineage (NCBI taxonomy): Eukaryota > Metazoa > Chordata > Lepidosauria > Squamata > Shinisauridae > Shinisaurus > Shinisaurus crocodilurus. The sequence goes on along the minus strand of CM037882.1, from coordinate 87,049,534 downwards.
AAAAAGGAGTCTGTCAGTGGCTACTAGTCACGATGGCTATATGCACCTTCCAGGTTCAGAGTAGGTAAGCCACTAAATCGCTGGTGGCCAGCAATGTGGGAGGGGTATAGCTTGCTTGAACGCTTCCTAGAGGCATCTTGCTGGTCACTTTGAGAAATATGATGCTGCACTAGGTGGACTGTTGGTCTGCCCCAACAGAGCTCTTGCGTTCTTAACCAGTCTAAGCAAATCTATTTTTTTTTCTTGCTTGTGCTATACTTGGACTGCCCTTCCACATGAATTAGAAACAGTGCAGTAGCTTTTCCATGGGGATCTGCAGACAGCCTGCTTTTCTATGGCAGCTAGTATGTTCTTGATAGAAGCCTTCAAATTCCAGCTGCCTCCCTTTTTGGCTTTCAAAACAGATGAAGAATCTAACCTCATAGTTGCAGAGGGCACAACCTGGGAAAGGATTGGAAATCTGGATATACATTATGTAAGCAAGTCTGTCTGTCTTTCCCCCCACAAGGGTAGACGTGTGCAGTTCAGATTTCAGGGTAACAATTCCAGACTAAGAGCTGAAACAGATGAACAGTAGACCCACATGATGGAACTATTGTTGAGTTGTATCATTTTAGATTGCAGGGGATGGAAGGGTTTGCTGATCCTTATAAAATACTCTCATCACATTTAAAAAATACAAAAACCCTAGCATATTGAGGAAAAGGTTTTAAGCTAGTTTATTCCCTGGCATACTAGTCTGCATGTATGTTTTCAATGCTGGGGGTGCGTTCATACATTCGATCTCTAACCTGCAGCCCAGGAACTGATGCTTCATGTGGTTGTTCCTGATTTTCTTTTTTAGCTTTAAGAGGATTTATAGAATAAGTGCACACAGTTAGATTGTGAATTTGGTTGCATCCAGTTGATTATCTGTGGTGCTCCTGGCTAATAATTCAGTTCTGATGTGGCCCTTAGTGCGAACCATGTTGCTTCCCACATGAACTACCCATAGTGTAACAGCTTAGAAAATTGTAAATAAAGCTTCCTGTAGTGGACCTGAATCTATTACAAATCATCAGGAGGGGCACAGTGTTCCCACTTATAATTTGAAGAGGCTATTGTAATTATGCACTAACTGGACGAAAGCATCTGTGGCATACTGTTGTGGTGTTACAGAACAGTGTGGTTTCCTTGCACCCTGTTTTTGCATAGAGAAAGGATTGAAAAGGGCTGTCAGTAACAGGCATTCTATATTCATGTAGTTTCAGTGGAATAACTGTCTTAACGGGACAAATCAGAGTTGTTAAATAATAGCAAGAAGTCATTTCCCCCCCTCATTCTTTCAGTTTATTATTATGGATGGGATGGGAATTATAATCACTATTAAATATCGGTGTGCTGAAGTGGAACAGTAGTTATAATTAGGGCTGCAACCCAATTAAAGTCATTCTAATCAATTAATATTCATTTTAGTTGATTGATCCATTTAAATCAGCCTTGTGAATAAGCCCACAAAAGTTACTAGCCTGCAATTTTATTTTTTACTAGCCTGCTGGGGGCTGCCAGAGGGGAGGGGTGGAGAGCGCTGTACTTCCTTCAGCAGCGCACCACATTTCTATGCAGAGTGGGGCAGAGAGGCCTACCCTTCCCTTGTAGTCCATTTGGTTTCTGTGCTGGGCATAAGGGAGGAATGGAACTTTATGTCCCTCTACCACCAGCCTGCTCACTTGCCTGCATGCAATTCCTTGTCACCTATCGCTAACAGGCTAGTGCTTAAACGCAAGGCTGATTTAAATTTGCATATGCATAAAAACAATATTTCTGAAGCAAAAAGCATGCTTCTCTTGTTTTTAGATGATGTACACATGTGTTGTAATGGGCACTATCTTAGGGGAGGAAATGCAGGCAACTGTGGCATACTGTGAACTTACTGATGTGTAAGCAGCTAAGCTGGCCAGAAAACAAAAGCATAACATGTTGTCTGAACCCAGGAACCTGGCTTGTTTGGGCAGCATCCCAGGTTCAGATGACATGCTAAGCAAACAGTTTCTGATTTGTTTAGTTACTCATGCTAGCATGTGGAGCCAAGAGGGAGTGGATGAGCTGCTTGCAGCATCACACAAATTTATTCATGGTAAACCCTGGAATCCTGGCGGTAAGTTCCTGTAAAAGCAAGCCTGGATGCAGTGTTCTACAGTGAGTTGCACCTTTTACCTAAAGGGGGCTCATAGTTAGCTGATATTGTGCAGCAAGTATTATTAACTTATTTTTTTCTCCAATAAGTTAACATTTAACAGTGTTGGGTAAACTTTCTATAAATGTCAGTGATTTATTGAACACTTCTTCTATTACCACTTATCCTGGAACAGAAGAGTCAGTCTGTAGTTAGATTTTTTTTTTTTTTCAAGTGCAACTATGGCTGCAGTCCTGAACACCTTCATTAAGGAGTAAGTTCTTTTGCACACTTCGCCTTACTTCTGAGTAAACATGCAACGGATTGTTCTGTAAAAATGGTGATTCTCCCATCGACAGCTGCTTCTGTTCCTGCTTCTGTTTGGTGATCCTTGCAGTTATAGCAAGTGGCCATTGGGTGTTAGGTTTGCCCCTAACTGCTTCAGGGGTGAGTGGCCCTTAAAAAAAAAGAAAAGAAAAAAGTTGTAACTTCCAGTCTAGAACAACTTCACATCATCTCTTTACAAAATATACTGATTGATTATTACCATTGTTTTTCTATTACTTGCTTTGGGTTTCATTTGGGAAAGAAAAGAAAGTTAGAAGTATGCAATGAAAATGAAATACTTGCATCTAGTTAAATAACCTTGACAGTCTGTAAAGTGAAACAAAGTTCAAACAATACTATCACATAGAAACCAACAGCATACATTTAAAGATTTAGTATTTTGATTAAAGTATGTAGATATTGTTTCACAAACTTATTCCAACTATAAACAAAAGGAGACAGGGAAGCAGCCCTTACTAACAAATGACACAATAATGAAATTAAGAAAAGGTTAGCTGTCACCTGGACTGTGTCAAATATGGAATATTTGGCTGTGGTCAAATAATACACTATCAGTTAACAATATTTGACTAATCATTTGACTGATATATCAATCCTAAATAGCTGCACCTTTATGAATTTGCTGTTGCATGAAAGAAACTGAAGTAATAGAAAAAGTACAAATGTTCTATATAGTTGTTGCATTATTTAAAAAACCCCAATTTTTAAAAATGCAGTTAAAGCTTATTCTAAAACAACCTCCTTGACTGAAGACATGGATTTCAGGAGGCATTTTGGATAACTCTTAGTTTCCCCCTGCTGCTTTGTGCAGTTGCTTATTCTTTCACACAGCTGTTCAGTTGCTGGCATTCAGCTTCAGTAAATCTCTGAATCTGGGTCAGTGTGTCACACCCACTGTGGGAGGGCCTGTGAGCATGTCTTGTGACCAGCAGCGCAAATAGGAACCTGAGTTTAGAGAGGCAGGCAGTACAATAAAGGCTTTTTGGCTAGCTAGTGGAGCTGAAAAGAAAATGGTTGGATTTATACATTGTCAAAATGCAGAGGAGGAGAAAGTGGCTGAATGAATTGCTGAAGAATACAATTGCAGGCCTGTAATCCTGCTGGTAGGCCTTCCTGGGGGCCTGTTTATGGAACAAAAGTGGCATTGCTTCAGTCATATATTTGCTACCAACGTCCATGCCTCTAAAAAAAAGAATGACTTTAAAAGTGGTAGTTACTTCACATGCACACTTAAAGGAAGGAAGCCCATGATGTTGAGGATGACACTTCTACTGTGACGTGTGAGAAATCGATCGTGTTTTACAAATTAATTGAAACTGTTTACGTGTGTATTAACCAGCATCTCTAACTAGATCACTACAACTCCCATCAGCCCCAGTCAGCATGGCCAGTGGTAAGGAATTATGGGAGATGTAGTCCAAAACATCTGGAGGGCACTAGGTTGTACCCCTGAGCTAGATGTTTACAGAGTTTAAAATGTATTTTGTGGATTTTCTGCTTTCCCTTTGAATTATGGAGCATAGTACATGTTTCTCAGACATGCTGTGCTCAACCCCCTCCCCCCAACCCATGCACCCGCATCAAATATGCCTGCTTGGGTTCTCCCTCACTACGACTTTCTTGCCCACGAAGGCTTCTTATATCTTATCTATATATACAAGCATACCTGTCTAGTTCCTATCCCTTTCCCCTTTAGCTTCTTCACTAGCTTTCCCCAGCCTGGTGCCCTCCAGACATTATGGGACTACAACTCTCATCAGCCCCAGCCAGCATGGCCAGTGGTCAGGGCTGATGGAAATTTCAGTTCAAAACATCTGCAGGGACCCAGTTTTTGGAAGGCCTTTCTATACTATCTTTCATCTGAGTTAATTGAGTCTGCAGCATTCTGGGACTTGTGATTCTATTCCTCCCTTTCAGCTGTACCCATTGTCACAGTTCAGATGTGAGGAGACACTATGGGTGCTAGACTACTTACAAATGTGAAACAGCCTTCTCCACTGTGGTGCCCTCCAGAAGTTTTAAACTACAACTTGCATCATCTCTGACTATTGGTTATGCTGGCTGGGGCTGATATGAGTTGTAGTCCAGAATATATGGAGGGCATCCCATTGGGAAATGCTGATGTAAAACAATTACCGTAAAACCCATCGCCTCTCTGCTGGTGCCCTGTGGTCATCATTTGAGGAACATTGCTGTATAATTGAGATTTCCTTGTGTGCCTCTTTTTAAATATGTCATTGCTCTCTAGCTGTCTAGTAAACAGTAGACTTTCCTTAGTGACGCTTCAGGCACACAGATAAATACAAATATAATGTTTGCTGTCTGTGCTGATAAGTGGTCTATAGACTTCTTGTTGCTCTGTAACAAAAAGCTAGTTGGATTGAAGATACCAATGCCCCCCTAGTATTTCTCAAGCACATTCAAGAATCCAAGGTCTTGGGAAGATAGGCAAACTGCTAACAAGAACAGCCTTTATTTTGTGGCTAACTTCTGGAGGATTTTGTCCATTGAATTCTTTGGAGTTTTGGAGATAGTCATTTCAATGCAAGTAAGTGGCCAGATAATCCTGGAACAAATATCTCCAAAATGGAGTGCTGTTCCAATTTTGAGTTCTTTGAGGATAGCAGACTGTCAGCTTGGGATCCTCTAGCTTCCAAGTGCATGTGATATGGAACTGTGCTTTGATTTGAGGGGGGCTTGCTGAGATAGTTTTTTTAAAGATGCCCTCTTTACTATGTTTTATTCTTGTAAAATTCTTGTAAAAAAAGTTGAGAAAGTTCTTCTCTCTCTTGGACTAGCTTTTGTCGGTGAATTGGAGATGAAACCTTAAAATGGGCTTGAGCAGGTTGTTGGTCTCCCAGTAAAGGCCTCTTGATCCAAATTACCGGTATGTTCTAGTCTTGAGAGGCAAAGATGAACTTGTACACTTCCTTTCATTTGTACTGTATAAGAAAAATGGGCATACCGTATTTGGTTGGGTCATGTCCCCGAAAGTAGCATGGCACATCAACTGAAATAGTTAAGCAGTTGGTAGGTTTTAAGGGTTTGTTTGTTTGATGATACTTGTGAGGCTTGGATGAAAAGGAGAGGAAATAGTTGCTTGCTCAGCCAGCAGTGACTGAGCTGGTTCTTTAGCTTGAATCTACACCATTGCTTACTGTAGCCCTTCATATTTTTTTGAGCCTATCTGGACCTCACTCCGTGACAGGATACATTGTGGGTTGATTTGGCAGATGAAAACATTCACAGAGCTGTGACAAATGTAACCCTGGCTGCATTCATTCGCAAGTCTTGGGCCAGGAGTGAGCAGTTTAAACTTCTAAAGCAGGATATCCAAGTTTAATAATCTTGTTTTATTCATATTTCTATCTTCTCTTGCAGAATCACTTCTGCACAGGATGTCCTGATCCCTTGTGGAGTAGGCACATTTGATGCTGCAGAACAGATGCTGAGTTTAAGTGGCAATTAGAAGAACTACCGACTATCTAAATGATCTTTGCAGGTTTCATTTCTTGGCAAATGGATTTTGCCATCTTTGTTTCCAGATTACAAGGTGATCTGCAGGAGCATCAAGTCAGTACTGACCAGGTTGGAAAAAACTCAGGTGCCCTATATGTGGGGCATTTAGACATTTGGAATTTGTGCATACTTTTGCTATTAGGTGCAGGATCTTTGAGTACTGATGAATGGTCCTGATTCCTGAGTAAGGTTTTGCAAATGAAATTGATTTATTTTTGGAATTATAAATCACATGTGTCAACATGTTGTAACCAAGATAGCAGAATTCAGGGTTTGTTCCAGCCACTTCGTTTCAAGGCAGATTTTGAGCTCTGAAAATTAGTTTGCTCTTGATTATTGTGAAATTTCATGATGTTCAAATATTTTCCATATTAATTTCTGTTTTACTTGAACTATTTTGGCTGTGTACAGGGAAACCCCTTGTATTGTCTAAAGTTGCCTTAGCTCTCACAGGCTGAAATAGCGAAGTGTGGGGAGGAGCTCAGTTATTTTTCATTGGCTGGCAACTTTTCCTCCCTTTTGACAATTCATAATACATTGATTATTTTAAAATATCTAGGGCTTGTAAAGTTAATTCTCTTCAGCTGTTCAAAAACAGTTATTTTCTGAAGACTTGCCCCACATTTTTCCATTGGAAAAATTGGAAATTTTAGGAATACTGAATAAAGCTTCTGTGAAATATTTTCTTTTTAAAACAAGGATTTCTATTTAAAAAGTTCATGCTAGGACACAGTCCACAGCAAAGATCCTATTCTACAGCTCAAACAAGCCTAGCCTGCCTTTATGCAGCTGATGGTGATCGTTGTACTCATTTTGACTAATTCAATCTACAGCATTAGAGAAGAATTCCGGTGCAGTCATATATAGCACTCAAATCCAAGATGCATTTCTAGACTTAGACACTAGAGCAAGAGTGGGGAACCTGTGGCACTCCAGCACTACAACTCCCATCATCCCTGGCATTGGTCATGCTGGCTGGGGCTGATGGGACTTTTGAGTCCAACAACATCTGGAGGAGTACAGGTTCCCCACCTATGCTCTAGAGGGTGCTGCCATCTTTATGAAAGGGCTACTGAGCCTTCATTGTTAGTGAATTGCTGCTTGCTTTTCTTCTGGTGACCTTCAATCTAGTTTGGATATACTAGAAGCAAGGTTGCAGGAGGGGCCATAGCTCAGTGGTAGAGCATGCACTTTGCATGTGGAAGGTCCCAGGTTCAATCCTTGGTGTCTTCAGGTAGGACTGGAAAAACTCCTGCTTGAAATCCTGGAGAGCCATTGCTGCCAGTCAGTGTTGACAATACTGGGCTAGATGGGCTAAATGTCTGACTTGGTATAAGGCAGCTTCCTCTCCTGTGGCAGCATGTCCTGGCCTATCCTTTGTGCTTAACCTTTTCTCCTCTCCTCTCCCAAAGGACTGTGAGACCCTTGGTGTGCATAGGTTGCAGTAGTTCTCTCGAGTATATTTTCAATTTTGCTTGTATAAAACAAAGGCATTGGGGATGCAATCCTATGCACACTTACCTGGGATTCAGCGCCACTAAACAGATTACCGGTAGGTGTTTTCAGTAACCTTTTTTTATTTTAAAAAATAAATAAATTCTAGGTTGCCCTGTTAAATCCAATATTAAAGTGATACTTTCAAGGTTTCATTGGGGAGAGGATGTTTGATTTTTGCTCCTTAGGGTTCTCTTATGGGCAAATAACATTCTGAATACTCTGAAGCAGCGGTGGGCAACTTGTGGCCCTCCAGATGTTTTGGCCTACAACTCATCATCCCTCTCCATTGGCTGTGCTGATTTTGGCTGATGGGAGTTGTAGGCCCAAACATCTGGTGGGCTGCAAGTTGCACACCTCTCTACTTTAAAGAGAGGTTTCCATACACTCTCCGTTACAGGTTGGTCTAACTTCCCGACTTTTGCTTTTATTCCTTAATGCCAGAAAGCATGAGCAATAGCAGGCCACCAGTGTTTGGAGATGGTTTTACTCACATGTGAAACACTTGTATACCAGCTTTGCTTGTTCATTCTTTTGCAAATTTGTCTTTTTACTTTCTGTGCAATTGTTTGCGCTGTGAGTTCTCTAGAGCAGTTACTTCACTCTCCTGTTATTCAACGTAAAATTACCTCTTGTTTGATGGGGTCCATACTAACTAAGTGGCCTCTTTGCTTAGTCACATCAGTCTACAGCTACTTTTTGCCTAGACTGAATGCTGTACAAGATGGAAGGATGAAATTGCCAAGGTATGCTGCAAGTGTTGTTTCTTGTCAGTCCTCCATGGCACTGCCCTACTGCTTAACCTTCTCTACTTCCACTTTCTGTTTGAAGCTGTCATGTGAAAATGTTAGAACAGTGGGCTTATTTGCCTGTAGTAGTAAAATTTGGGCTTTCCAAGTTAAGGTGGAAGTTTCTGTCTTATTCCAAAATGTAACGAAAGCAAAACAAAATGGGAGTGGCTCCTGTTGTCTGTGGTTTGTGTGCATAAAACCCAGAAGGGCTCGTGGTATGGTCCCTACCCCATCTGACTTTTTTTAAAAAAAGAATTTTAAATTTATTTTTAAAACACAGTGGGAACTGGCACTGGTCTCCAGCACCACCTTTATTTCCAAGAATACTGGTACCTCTGAACCCCACATAGCCCCAGATAGAAAATAAAATTGGTGAGTGGCTGCAGCCCAGCACTTGGTTTTGAAACCTGCCCAGCTTAAAGAAAAATTTATGCTTGGGATGTGGGAAGTATCCTAGAGGTCTAGGGGGTCAGTAGAGTATACTGAGGGGCTGGGGAGAGGTGTGTGTTTCGCCTATGCTATGTGCACATGTGTTTCTTTCTTTCTTTCTTCCTGTGGTGTGAGTGTTAGCTAGTTTGTTTCTTTGCTTGTTTTGGTGTGGCATGTGTTTTTCCTTGGCTGTGTGTGTGTCAGGATTTTTGTGCATGTTGTGTGTGTTTCTCCCCCAGCATCACCAATTTTCCTACTGTGACATGGGTATTTTGTTGTGCTCTGTGGGGGCAAATAAGCAATTTGGCATTTGGTGCTCAAATCCCACCTCTGTCTTGTCCTCAGTTTCTTGGCCAAGTTACTTCTCTCTGAGCCTCATCAGTTTGCCTTCTGTGAAATGGGTGTTGGAGCAGAAAATGGTGGTTTTTCAAAAGAGTGGTTTTGTGTTTTGGAGCTCAGGCCCCACCTCTGCCTTTACTTAGGTCCTTGGGAAAGTTACTTTTCTTTTAGCCTCTGGGAAATAGGTGTTTTGTGATTGGTCATGCCCACCATAGACATTTTGTGAGAGTATTCACAACATTGTAAAAATTCCAAATGTGCCCACCAGCCCAAAAAGTTTGGGGACCCCTGCTTTAAGGTCTTGGGGAGGAGGCTAATTAGGGATGTCAACATTTAAACTATTGACACTGCTGGAAGATAATGTGATTCAGAGGGGCTGTGTGTGTATCTCCATCCCTATTGTATGTCTACTAAAAGAATAAAATAATCTGCACCATGAAAAGCCATATTTTGTGATCTTTTCATTTTTGCTCTTTATGCTGCATAAACTACATATTTGCGTTAAGACGTCTTAGGGATTGTAGAACTTTACCTTAATCCTGGCATGTCTTAGTGTGAAGATGATATCTGTTCAGTAGCATAGAATAAAAGCATGGCTTTTCAGTACTGTAGTGGGGTGGTTGCTGCACCAAAAGCTGATAAAGCAGTTGGAAGGGCGAGTGTTCCTTCCTATACACACTTGTACCAAACGATGCATGATCAGCCAGATTTGTAAGCAGCCTGTTCCTGTTCACGCAGAGAGGCACATGGCCTCTTTCGCTTACCGCAAGCAGGTGTTGTCTTGCTGTGCTTTTTATAATTAGAGGTAGAGAGAAGTGTGAGCACCGAGTTCCCCCTCCCCTTCCCCACAGTGGATTCTATAGTTAGCTGTTGTAATGAGCTTAATCAAGTTAATTAACGCATTTTTCACTCCATAAGACGCACCGGACCATAAGACGCACTTACCGTATGGTACCAAAAAAATATTTTTTTTTAAAAAAATATCAGCTGTTCCGCGGGGAATCAGCTGAGAGGCGGGGGCTTCCCCTGCCCTGCCCAGGAGTCTCCGCTCTTCCGGACCAGCAGAGGAAAGTAAATAATAATAATAATTTTTTTTAAAAAAAATCAGCTGTTCCACGGGGAATCAGCTGAGAGGTGGGGGCTTCCCCCGCCTTGCGCTGGAGTCCTCCGCTCTTCCGGACCAGCAGAGGAAAGTAAAAAAAAATATAAAAATTAATAATAATAATAATAATAATTTTATTTTTTTTTAAATCAGCTGTTCCACGGGGAATCAGCTGAGAGGCGGGGGCTTCCCCTGCCCTGCCCAGGAGTCCTCCGCTCTTCCGGACCAGCAGAGGAAAGTAAAAAAAAATAAAAAAATTAATAATAATAATAATAATTTTATTTTTTTTTAAATCAGCTGTTCCATGGGAATCAGCCGAGAGGCGGGGGCTTCCCCCACCCTGCCCAGGAGTTCTCTGCTCTTCCAGACCAGCAGAGGAAAGTAAATAATAATAATAATAATAATAATTTTATTTTTTTTTAAATCAGCTGTTCCACGGGGAATCAGCTGAGAGGCGGGGGCTTCCCCTGCCCTGCCCAGGAGTCCTCCGCTCTTCCGGATCAGCAGAGGAAAGTAAAAATAATAATAATAATAATAATTTTATTTTTTTTTAAATCAGCTGTTCCACGGGGAATCAGCTGAGAGGCGGGGGCTTCCCCTGCCCTGCCCAGGAGTCCTCCGCTCTTCCGGATCAGCAGAGGAAAGTAAAAAAATTTTTTTATTATTAATAATAATAATAATAATAATAATATATATATATATATTTTAAATCAGCTGTTCCACGGGGAATCAGCTGAGAGGCGGGGGCTTCCCCTGCCCTGCCCAGGAGTCCTCCGCTTTTCCGGACCAGCAGAGGAAAGTAAAAAAAAAATTATTATTATTTTTTTAAAAAAACAGCTGCTCCGAGGGGAATCAGCTGAGAGGCGGGGGCTTCCCCCACCCTGCCCAGGAGTCCTCCGCTCTTCCGGACCAGCAGAGGAAAGTAAAAAATTTTTTTTTACTGTATTTGCTCCATAGGACGCACAGACATTTCCACCTAGTTTTTTTGGGGGGGAAAGTGCGTCTTATGGAGCGAAAAGTACGGTAGCTGGATGTACCTCACAGCTAGCCTTGTCTGGGGAGCTTTTCAAGAGGTTTTCCTTTGGTGTGAGGCAGGGCCTCTGTAAGAGGAACACGTCCTTCCTTGCTTGATTTTTGTGGATCTTGATTGGTGGCGCAGCCTTGTCTAATGTGTGAAGCACTGGAAACTGAGACTGCTTCCAACATACCTATTAAGCTAACCCAGACTCTGCTTTTTCCTTCTTTCCTTTCATCATTTTGATGGCCTGTCAGGGAAAGGGCATCTAATTAGGTACAATGTTTGAGATGGTATTTTTGTTAGCCGACAAAGCCATAAAGCTCTTGAATTTTACAGTGCAGACCAGCCAGCTTGTAGAAGCTGGCTTGATGATACCTGAGCTCCAGGCCTTGATAGTATCCTGTCTGCAGTCAATACCTGGGTCTAGTTGCAGTCAAGAACACTCTGTTGAAACCCCATGGTCTGCTGGTGAATAGCCAGAGAGCATAATTGTGATCATTTTAGTGATCACGAGTTTTCCCCCTTCTTAATAAGAGGTTCTTTGTGGATCAGGTCGTAATTTACCCAGTCCAGTATTCTTTGCAGGAATCCCAACAACCAGAAATTGGCTAGTGGACCATAGTTTACCTTAGAGGTGGGCAACAGGCTGCCCTCCAGACGTTTTGGACTACAGCTCCCATAAGCCTCATCCAGCATGTCAGGGTTTATGAGAATTTTAGTCCTAAACATCTGGAGGGCACCAAGTTGCCTACCCTGGCCTTCTGCATGTTGTATCCCATGTTCCTTCTACAGCAGGTGAACAGTGGCAAAAGAAACAAACTTGATTGCACAAGAGATGCATTGAACTGTGGGATGGCAGGGTAAACTTCATCATTCATGATTAGAACTTAGGTAACATATGCCTATGCTTTTTTTAAAAAAAACTCCCCTCTCCCAAAATTCTTCAGCCTGTATAGATTGTGCATATCAAGATATTTGCATGTACATTATTCTGTGTTGTATAATTCTGCTTTTGCTTGTCATAAGGGGCAAAAATCCTTGTAGGTCACAGAAACTGGGCCCTCTGACTCCTTGAATTCTTGCTTCATTTCCCCTCTGGCTTTTGAGACTTTGCAAGGAATTGCTGGCATACTTTCACAAGATTAGCTTTTGTGATCTTAAGGGCTAGGAACAACCTTTTTTTTCCTTTCTTTTTTTTAAAAAGCAAGCTAGATAGGATTCTCAGGACACTGGATTACGGTATGTGCTCTCTTCGGAGCTCCATGCTTATACAATATTATCAGAAAATACACACAACTCTGTAAATGGTCAGGCCTGTTATTCAAATCCTCCAGATCCCTGAGTGGGGGGAGAGTGATGTGTTAGACCATATGCCAGACAAAACATGTAAACAGGCAAGGGCGCATCTAGGTCCAGGCCATTGTTGAATGAAGCATTGGTGCTTCTCCACTGGTCAGCGCTTCCTCTGATTCATCAGGATAGAGCACATGAAAGGATGCTCAGTGTTAAAGCGGACTAGTACAATAGCTGAAGAAGGTGGCCCAGCAATTCAAGTTAGTCCTAGACCTCTCTTTTGTCAACCAGATGCAAAGGTTCTTCAGATTCTACAAGAAGACCTAGATGCTTGATAGGCTAAAGATCCCATGACTCCATGAGTTTTTCTCTGCCTCCCTGTTTAGTAGTTCCCAGGGTCTTGGTGAAGTATACTTACTACGGTATTTGCCTCCCTAGTAGTAACCAGAGTGTGGTGATTCTCTTGGTGCAAGAATCTTAAAATGCTTCTGGTGGTTGCAGACCACCTAGTGCAAAGCAGCCTTTGTCATCATGAACCCAGTCTTGTGCTGGAGGTTCAGTGGTGATGCCTTGCTCTCCTAGGCTATTCTGACAAGGTGGAAACAGCCCAGATAAGTTCCAGGCAAGAACCAACTGATTGGTTGAGGTCACTGTGTCTCTTGGCATTCATTCCTGCTCTTGTGCATGTGATCCAGAATACGAACAGCTCTAGAACTGTTCAGATATCTGGGGCTTCCTTGGCACATGACCGGAGGCTAGTTTGAGGTGTATTACATTGAAGAGGCGGGTCTTCTCCTAGCTGCGTGTCTTGGGGTTTATTTAGAGCAAGCCCTCCTTTGGATAATGTCATAGTCATTTTAAAAAGTATTTTAAAAAGCATTACTGTGAGACTTCACTTACCTACCTCTTCTTCATTTTCATTTCATTTCTATACTGCCCCACAGCCGAAGCTCTCTGGGCGGTTCACAACAATTTATACATAAACAACAATAAAAACATACAATACAGTTTAAAAGATTAAAAACCAAATTTGAAAGCACAGTTTAAAATGACAATACAAAAAGTTAATAAAACTAAGCCTACAGGTGACAATTACCCCCGCCCCCCATGTGCTATTTTGAGCTTCTCCCTCTCAGTCTTGGTCCACATGTTCTCTAGATGAACACAAGTTCTTAGTTCTGCAGTACCTCTTGGGTACCTCTCTCCAAACCTTGACACTGAATTCTGCTAGCCTGGTGATGTGTTCTGTAGGATTTCCAAATTGGGCACTCTTTCTTAGGTAACGAGATCCTCATACCAGAACTTGCATTCATCTACATTTCATAGAGTGTAGGAGATCAGTCTCCTTTCTTTACCTAGGAAAATTGACTAAGCAGTAGTCCACAGATACTGACTTAGCTTACTAGCTGGCCTCTGATTGTGCTTGCCACAATCCCCCTCCCCTCCTTTCTCCCAAATCCTCTGGCACACTTTTTTTTCCCTTTTCCCTTTTCTCATTTGCAATGCAGTTAGGAGAAAGTTAGAAACAGCAGGAAAGACTCTTGCTGTTTCTTATCTTTTCCTAATTGCAGCATGTGAGAACTGGGTGGGGTGGTAGTGGAACTTGAGCTGTTGGGCATTCTTGCCCCTGGCAAACTAAAAGGATTGGTGTATGCTTGGATCCAAGGAGAGGAGATTTCACACCTTGGAAGTGTGCTGAACCCATCCACAAGTGCAGTGCCCTGCTTGTGTCATTGAGTTCAGGCAAGGAAGTTCTGTCTCTGTCTTTAATTGAGTGGATTAGGGACTTGCAGGCTCCTTCATGAGGATGGGATGGGGTTGGGTACTTCCATTGGCTTTTTGCGGGGGTGGGTGGATAGGGTAGTTGTATGTCCTCCATTCCGGAGGGAGATAAAAGTGTTGTTTTTTCCCTGATCTCTCCCCCCCCCCCCCCGTTAGAGGTAGGAGAGGCACTTGCAGGGTTCATACAACACAACAACCCATACTCAAGGTTTAATAGATTTCATAGATCATAGAGTTGGAAGGAGCCTACAAGGCTATCGAGTCCAACCCCCTGCTCAATGCAGGAGACTAGAGGAGGGGTCTCCCATCCAAGTAATAACCAGGCCTGACCCTGCTTAGCTTTCCATACTCAGACAAGCTGAGCCAGCATAAGCCACAGGCCTGTCTGTTCCACAGACAGGTTGAGCATGCCACAGGTTGAGCATGGGTTGTCATTGAACGGTGGTTGTCAAAATATGGGTTGTTGTGTGAACCCAGCCGTGCGAACAAACAATGTTTTTAACCACAAACAACCCACAGTTCACAACCCAATAAGAAGCTATGGGTTCTCATTGTGGTTTGTTCCTGTTTAACAAACTATGGTTTGTTAATGCGGCTGGGTTCACGCAGCACAACAACCGATGGTTCAATGATAACCCACACTCAGCCTTGAGTATGGGTTGTCGTGTTGTGTGAACCCAGTCAATCTGACCTATTTTATTGGCTCTAACTAAGGAGCTTTTGGCTCCTGGTCAGAAATAGCCATTGATTCTGCCTTAGTTGGACTACCTCCCCACCCCTTTCCAATACATGAGTTCTTCTTCGTGGTCTCTGTGCATCACACATATAGGCTCTGTGCCTGCACTGAGGCCTGTTCGGGAAACTTCTAAAGTGGAGGCATGTTAGGTGAGAACCCTTCCCCCACCGTCCTACTGCACACACGCCCGCGGGTTCCTGCCTATCCCCTCAGTTCCTCTTTGACCGCCATTGTGACAAGGCGTTGTTCGGAGCTTTTCTTGTAGCGGCTCCCTGAGAATCATTGCTTTTTTATTCAAACCAGGGTTGCAAAAAAATCATGATTTTTTTTTTTGCAAAAAATAAAAAAATCGATTTTTAAAAATTTAAATCAATGATTTTTTTGATTTAATCAATTTCCCCCAAAGATTTTTTAGTAAAATTAATTTCAAAGTTTCAGGCAACCACATGTACAAATAGCCTACACTTAATAGTTAAGAACACCAAATTATACAGAAAACACTTAGTAACTCATTTTTTTTACCAGTATTATTGGTTACTAGGCTACCTACATGACAGGGTTGCAAAAAAATCATGATTTTGTGTGTGCAAAAAATCGATTTTTATTGATGATTTAATCAATGATTTAATCATTGAAATCATTCTAATTTAAATCATTGCAACCCTGATTCAAACTATCCTCCTCTAGTATACTTCTCTATATATACTTTTTACTCCCCCCCCCCCACGCTATCTCCTCGGGTGTCGTGGAGGCTCCCAGGGCAATGCCTCTTAAGGCAGGTTTCCGAAAATGTCTCTGCTGTGGGGCCAAACTGCCCTCCACAGATGGCCATTCTTTGTGCGTGTTTTGCCTGGGAGAGGGACACCAAGTGGATGCGTGTTCCCACTGCCAGGCATTCATGAAACAGATTAGGTGGCAGTGGGCTGACCGCCTTAAGGCAGAAAATGTGGGCAAGGGCTCTGGAGGTGGTGGACGTCTCCAACCCTCTCTCAGCTGCTGTGGCCGCTTCAGCCAATCTGCCGGCATCCCCACACCCAGAAACAGGTGGTGGTTGACCCACACACCCCAGGGCGCAGCCTGGTGGTCACCAAGGCCAAGAAACTGGCCAAAAAGGCAAAGGCGGACTTGGAGCACTGGAAGAAGAAGAAAGAACATTGACTGAACGAAAGAAATAATGAAATAGGCATTGACGTGCCAACCTTCTTCTTCTTCTTCTTCTTCTCCGTCCACCTTGATACCACAGCAGCTTCCATTGGTATCGACGGCTCTACCGTCAACATCCACCTCAATGCCGGTGATTGATGTCAGAGGGAGAGATCAGAGACGTCTCCCCTGCTGGAGAACGTCTTGCCAAGAGGGAACTGGCTGGCATACCTCAACCTCCACCGCAGCAGATCTCTCCTCCACCTGTCTTCCATGCCTCCCGCCTGGAATCGAGGGAATGTTCTGTCTCCAGGCAGCATCGTTTGTGACCCCCCCCCCTCTGACTGAGAGAGAGGGTTGGAATGGTCCTAGCCGCCCAGCCGCTACTATTGGGAGGAATACAGCTGTCGGTATGATGATCGATACCGAGAACCACGCTCGCCTCAGTACCGAGATCACTTTCCCCATGGCCAAGGCCCCCCACTTTGGCCACAGGGAGACTACCCTCAATATCAGGGGCAGGACTACAGAGAGCCTTCCGCCTCCTTGGGAAGAGCTCCAATGCTTGAAAGTCTTGCTGACCTTCTCCAGCTGCCACCTCCACTGAAGGCTGTGAGCCAGACTTCTGCACTGCCGCTCTGATGCCACACCTCTTTGTCGCTGGAAGGATATGAGTCAGACTCAGTATCTACCATCTCCAGGGCTGTCTCTGAGCCATCTCCAGACCTGCTGGTCTCCTCCTGGGACAGAGACTCTCCCTCTGAGGACTGTGGAAATTTTTTGGAGAGGATCCAGCAGATGGCTCAAGTGTTGGGCCTCCAGACCCAGCGCCTGGAACAGCGGATTGAGGACCTGGTATTCGATGCTGTCTACACCAAGACATCAGGTACTAACTGCAATCCTGATCCTGCCCACACTGATACAGACAGCTCAACAAAATTGGAGAACGTCAGCATCTCTTCTTCCGACGGCGAAGAGGCTGGAGAGTATGTATCGGGTGAGGGAAGAGGATGCCAAATTCCTCTTCTCTCACCCCTTACCCAACTCCTTCATTGTGGAGTTGGCGCAAGGCAAGTTGACCAAGCAGCACACCACTCCAGTCGACAAGGGCTGTTGACTTGATCTGCCGGGAAGGAAGATCTACTCATCTTCCTCCCTTGGTCTTCTGGTGGCAAATTATCAAGCCACCATGGGACATAACAGCTGTTCCTGTGGGAGAAGATGGGCTCCCTCATTGATCATCTACCCGAAGACCAAAGGGAATTAGCATGGGTCTTCCAGGATGAAGCCACAAAGTTATCCCGTCAGCAGATCAACACCGCTAGACACCCAGCGGACTGCAGCAGTAGGGCACTCGTCGGGGCAGTCACGCTCCGCAGGCATGCTTGGCTGAGGTCGACCTCTCTGACGCCGGAGACTCGGATCTCATATAGAAGATCTGCCCTTTGACGGAGACAGTTTTTTCAGTGCAAAGATGGACTAGGTGATGGACAATATACAAAAGGCCAGAACTGCTAGGGAGATGTGCCTCACAGCTCAACCATCGTCTCATCCTTCTGTCAAAGGAGGTGGCATTGACAACAGCCCGTCTTCGATGTCCCTCAGCAGCCTCAATGCCAGCCACGTCAGCAGCAGCCCTCAGTACCGAAGCGCTCATACCAACAGCGTCGGCAGCAGGGCTGCTGTAAAGGTGGTGACCTAAGCAGGTGTCGCCTTTGACTCCCCTCCAAGTATGGACAGCTTCACTCCATCATTTGGTGCATGACTGGCCTCCTACCTACCATCATGGAGGAGGATCACATCCGACAGCTGGGTCCTCAGGGTCGCCCAGCACGGGAACAGGATCAAGTTTGATGCTCTCCTTCCCTTCCTTGGCATTCGTACCCCGCAGCCTTCTCCACCTCTGCTGGAAGAGATAGCCTCTCTACTGCAGAAGGGCTCCATCAAGAGAGTTCCATCGACTTCTCTCCAAGAGGGCCTCCACTCTCGCTACTTCACAGTGCCGAAGAAGGACAGAGGGCTTTGTCCGATCCTGGGCCTGCGGGGTGTCAACAAGTTCATCACCCCAAATAAATTCCGGATGACTACGCTCCAGTCAATCTTGCCTCTACTCTGCAAGGGCGACTGGTTTACGTCAGTCTACCCCCGAGATGCATATTTTCATATCGCTATTCATCCCGACAGCCAACGCTTCCTTCGGTTCTGCATCGGACAAGACGCATTCCAGTTCACGGTGCTTCCATTCAGTCTCTCCACCGCTCCCAGGTCTTCACGAAGTGTGCAGCAGTCGTCTGTGCCCACCTATGTTCCCAGGGCATCCAGGTCTACCTGTATCTTGACGACTGGCTTCTCGTGGACTCTTCAGAACAGTGCACTCCATCAAGCGGTGGACTTCACTCTACATCTTCTGAGCACCCTTGGATTCTACGTGAACTGGAAGAAGTCTGTCCTGTAGCCGTCGAGGTTGATCCAGTTCATCGGAGCTGTCTTCGATTCTACTCGGCTTGAGCCTTTCTACCTTGAGACTGCACCGGCAGCATACCCATCTTAGCTGCGAAGTTGTATTGTGCTCGCAGGGCGACTGCTCATACCATTCCATTCAGCATCTACTAGGCTTCATGGCTTCGACTGTCGCAGTGGTCACTTTTGCAAGACTCCAGATGTGACCCCTCACAGACATGGTTTCTGAGGACCTGTGATGCCTACAGAGACGCTCGCCAGGCTTAGCTGATGCTCCCTGTCCAGGTATGGGACTCTGCTATGGTGGGTGGACGGGAGCCACCTTTCGCAAGGACTGGCTTTTCTACCACCAGCACAGTTGAAGACTTTGATGACCGATGCCGCCTCAGTGGGTTGGGAGCCCCATTGCAGAGACAGCACGATCCAGGGTTGGTGGTTGGGTCTGGAACTCCGTGCCCACATCAACTACCTGGAGCTTCTGGCGGTGTGGAAAGTGCTTCGAGCCCTCGTCTCAGAACTCTCAGGTCACCACATACAGGTAGTGACAGGCAACACAACTGTGGTTGTCTACCTGAACAGGGAGGGAGGGACGAGATCATCGAAGCTCAATGCTCTCACTCTGCGGCTTTTCAACTGGGCCATCCCGAGGGGTATGTCCTACATCGCCATCCACATCACAGGGAAGGACAATATCCTGGCGGATGCCCTCAACAGGATTGCAGAAACGTCTCACAAGTGGCAGCTGGACCCTCAAGTACTGGGGACAATCTTTTGGGCCTGGGGCACCCCCAAGGTTGATCTGTTTGGGCATGTGAGATTTTCTGCAGCAGAGCAGGGATGGGCCCAACTTCGATGGGGACGCCTTCCTTCACTGATGGTCGGGGGAGTTATTCTACCTCTTTCCTCCCATCCCTTTGCTCATGAGAGTCATTGCAAAGATATGCTCCAACCAAACGAACTGCATCCTGATTGCCCCTTGGAGGCCCAAGCAACTCTGGTTCACTCTACTTCTTCGACTGAGCTGCGGAGAACACGTCTGTCTACCGACGTATCTATCTCTTCTCACTTGGAACAGAGGACATCTCCAGCACCCAGACCTGCAATCCCTCCACCTCTTGGCGTGGAGGATATACCACTAGCAGAGACTCCCAATTCCACCGGACATTCAGGCTGTTCTGGATGCAGCGAGGAAGCCATCTACCAGGAAGACCTATGTGGCGAAGTGGGCTGCCTTCACCTTCTGCGACGTCAACACTTCTTCATGCTCGATACTGACAATTTTACAGTACCTGCACTTGCTGTCGGCAAAAGGCCTTAAGCTTTCATCTATAAAGGTCTACCTCACCGCCGGCTTGGTAGTCAAGTGAACTCTGTGCTCTCTGTGTCAATGCCCCTTATCTTATTTTCCATCAAGATAAGGTGATGCTTTCGCCCCGACCGCCCCGACATCACCTTCCTACTGAAGGTGGTCTTGGAGTTTCACTTGAGTCAGGAAATTGTTCTGCCAGCCTTATTTCCATTGCCATCGACACCGTTACAGAGGACGCTTCACACTGCTCGATGTCAGGAGAGCGCTTGCTTTCTACAAGGCACGGACAGAGTCTTCCTGTCAGTCCCAATGGCTTTTCCTCTGTTATGGGCACCAGCAAGTGGGTCTACCGGTCTTCTCTCAGAGGTTTGCCAACTGGATTGTGCAGGCCATACAGCTGGCATATGAGCTCAATGGTCTATTGCTTCACGACACAGTGAGGGCTCATTCGACTTGTGGCGTGGCTACTTCAGCTGCCTTCAGCAGAGGGGTTTCTCTACCCAAACTTGGTAGAGCCGCGATCTGGTCTTCGCCGTCGACGTTCATTCAGCACTACCGCTTAGATGTCCAGGCAAGGTCAGACTGTGCTTTTGGCAGGGCCGTGCTGCTGTCATCCATATCGAACTAGCGACACCCGACCCTCTTCCGGTAAGTCAGCTTGGTAAATTGCCCATATGTGTGATGCACAGACACCACGAAGAAGGACAGGTTGCTTCCCTGTAACTGTGGTTCTTCGAGTGGTCATCTGTGCATTCACACAACCCACACAACCCACCCACTGTCCCCACTTTGGTGTCAGTATCAATGTCGATGGGGCTACCTGAAGCGGTTCACTTTCTCCTCGTCGATACCAAGGTCGGTATCGATATCGATGTGGTTTTCTTTGGTAACAAGGATCCTGTCGGTCCTGGGGCCACAATAGGCGGTCTCAGGGAACTGAGGGGGTAGGCGGGAACCCGCAGGAGTGTGCGCAGTAGGACGGTTGGGGAAGGGTTCCCGCCTAAAACTCCTCAGCTATAGAAGTTTCCTGAACAGGCCTCAGTGCAGGCGCAGAGCCCATATGTTTGAATGCACAGATGACCACTCGAAGAACCACAGTTACAGGTAAGCAACCTGTCCTTTCTTGGGCTATAGGGGACGGAACCTTACTTATTCTGTACTGATCTAGTTTTGCATGCTGCCCCTTTTATTTTATGCAAATATTGATTGGGTCATTGCTCTAGGCCTGGCCTAAGCTATGGTAAATGCTGTAATCACAAAGTCCTTTGCTGCCCTCTGGTGATATTTCAACTGCACAGCATATTAGCTTTAAAAAAACCTGCTCCTTGTATGTTTGCAGCCAGAGTTGTTTCCTTGATGTTAATTATGGCAGCTACTTCTATAAAGTGCTTCTTTGTATAAAGTTATTTTTATAAAAATCCGAGCTAGCATGCTGAGGTGGAGGAGACTTTGAATTGGAAAACTGAAGGAAACCTGAGAGTTCTTTTTCAATTTGGTGGATGGTTTTAAAATTCTTTAGAGCTATTCTTTTGCCTCTGGTATACATGGTAAAATCAATACCAAACTGCGATGAACCAGGTACATGCATTAAATAGATGTTGATGACTCAGTGCCTCAGTTGTGATCCATAGGTTAAAGAAACTGTTGATTGCCATCCCTTTCTTTATCTGTCAAAACATTGGTAGACAGTGGGCTGTTAATGCATATTTTCAAAGGCAGCCTGTACTTAACTGAATGGTTGCAATGTTGAGGGATGGTGATGTCTGCCACTGGTTAATTAAGGAAATCTTTTCCGTACTGAATGGAAAAAGAAACTTAGCTGGTCAAATGTGCATTGTGGGTGAATATTTGCTGCGCCCTAAGTGTGTGAAAGAACAGCTTTCACTAACTTAACAAGCCAGAAAGTATTTTGTGTACATGGCAGCCCAATGCCCCTAACAAGTCCAGATTCTGCCCGAAGGAGATGAAATTATATATAGTGTGTTTTGATTCCCACCCCAGCCCTCCCCAGTCATTTAAAGAGAGAGCTAAACAGTTGGGGACATCCAAATTGGAGAGAATTTGTAAACTTGTTTATTGCAGATGACCACTCGAAGAACTACAGTTACAGGTAAGCAACCTGTCCATAAGCTCTATTTAGCATAGATTTATTTAATTTTTAAAAAACTCAACCAGAGAGATTTCTGCCTTATAGAAATTAAAATTCCATATTGAGTATAAGTAACATCAATCAACGCAATGGTTCAGGCTTAATGCCAAGCCCTGGTTTGAGTCCTGAGGCCCTCGCATGCTCTCTCACACGCCCCCTCTTGCTGTTATCCACTCAACTCCACTATACTTTCCCTTCTCTTCTTGATCCAGAGTAGAATTCCCATTGCCTCCTGGACAATGTGTAGCTCGCTCCTTCTCCCACAACCCTGGGCCCAGTGCTCTTCAGCATTTTTATTAATGACTTGAATGAGGAGGTGCAGGGAATGCTGATCACATTTGCAGATGACATAAAATTGGGTGGAATAGCTAATACTCTGGAAGACAGAAACAAAATTCAAAGTGATCTCGATAGGCTGGAGCGCTGGGCTGAAAACAACAGAATGAAATTTAATAGGGATAAATGCCAAGTGCTGCACCTAGGAAAAAGAAACCAAATGCACAGTTACAGGATGGGGGATACTTTGTTCAACAGTACTACAAGCGAGAAGGATCTTGGAATTGTTGTAGATCACAAGCTGAATATGAGCCAGTAATGTGATGTCGCTGCAAAAAAGGCAAATGCTATTTTGGGCTGTATTAATAGAAGTATAGCTTCCAAATCGTGGGAAGTACTAGTTCCCCTCTACTCAGTACTGGTTAGGCCTCATCTTGAGTACTGCGTCCAGTTCTGGGCACCTCACTTTAAGAAGGACGTAGACAAACTGGAGAGGGTTCAGAGGAGGGCAACAAAGATGATCAGGGGACTGGAAACAAAGCCCTATGAGGAGAGACTGAAAGAACTGGGCATGTTTAGCTGAAGACTGAGGGGAGATATGATAGCACTCTTTATGTACTTGAAAGGTTATCACACAGAGGAGGGCCAGGATCTCTTCTGGATCATCCCAGATTGCAGGACATGGAATAATGGGCTCAAGTTACAGGCAGCCAGATTCTTCCTTGACATCAGGAAAAATGTCCTGACTGTTAGAGCAATACGACAATGGAATCAACTACCTATGGAGGTGGTGGGCTCTCCCACACTGGAGGCATTCAAGGTGTAGATGGACAGGCATCTGTCAGGGATGCTTTAGTCTGGATTCTTGCCTTGAGCAGTGGTTGGACTCGATGGCTTTATAGGTCCCTTCCAACTCTACGTATTCTATGATTCTATGAACCCCTTCCTGGCAATCTGCAGATCGTACTGTTCCTGCTTGTGTCCAACATGTGACTACGTAAGGCATTAGTAGTGTGAAGAGCAACATTCTG
Source organism: Shinisaurus crocodilurus (assembly GCA_021292165.1). Lineage (NCBI taxonomy): Eukaryota > Metazoa > Chordata > Lepidosauria > Squamata > Shinisauridae > Shinisaurus > Shinisaurus crocodilurus. Next base: position 87,026,160 of record CM037882.1, on the reverse strand, counting down.
TTGTGCTCCCCAAACGTGCTAGAAACTGTTCTTTCTAACCTTGTTTCTCTTTGCTTTTCTGAATTGCCTAAGAAATTGCACAAAAGTTATCTGGTAGATGTGTGACGGTTTCTTAGGTACGTTTTGACAAAGTAGGCAGAGGTGTGGTGAAATGAATACAACAGATAATATTTGTTACCAAGACAAAGTCTGGAGGGAGGAAGAGAGTGATTATACAGGCAGAAGTGAAGGCCAGCTGGTCAGGGCTTGGGAGTGGAAAGGAAAGGCGAGTACAGGTTCCATACTGCTCAAATGTTCCTACATTTCCATGTTCCAAGAGATCAGAAGGACTAGTTTGAAGTGCTGACAGATGGAATTGGCAGCATCAGTTATTGCAAAGACAAGTGTATTTGCTATAAAATACTCTAATACAGAAAGAAGGGGTGACACACCAAAATATTAATATGTATTTCATATTCCCTTGTAGATAATAAGGTACTATTGTTATGACTATAGCTAGTAATTGTTTTTAATTATTTATTAGTCACTTTGGGACCCTGAAGGTGTAGTATATACATTTCTTAAATAGTAATTAGAATAGTTATGTTTACTATAACTATAATGTAGTAATAATAACAATTTAGTATCTGATTCTAAAATTAAGAAAAATCCTTATTTAATTTTAATCTATATAGTATAACTAGATCCTATAATAAAAGAAGTTCCCCAATTAAGCGCTCAATCCTGTGCATGTGTACACAGAAACAAGTCCTACAACTCCTAGTATTCCCCAGCCAGCCATGCTTGCAGAGAATGCTGAGAATTGTAAGACTTTATTGTAAGACTTTTTTCTGTCTAAGCATGCATAGGATTGTGCCCTAGGTTGTGGAAACAGAATGTCTATCCAGGTGTTTGGTAAAGATACTTTAAGGAATATTTCCAACAAAGATTTTGCTGCTTCATGCTGCTGAGTGCCTAATTTTTTCTTGGATTGAATAAAATGCATGCACACACTCACACCAGGTCAGTTTGCAGCATGTGCTGGTGGACTGTGGGTTATGTGAGGGTTAAACAATCCTCGCATAACCCTAAAACAGTCCATGGGCTTGGACAACATGACAAGCCGCTTGAAAATTCAGGATGGCGCCCATGGGCACTGTGGCTAGTTGTGGCTTAAATACAAGCTGTGGTGGTCATGTGAACCCAGTCTCTCTCTCTCTCTCTCTCTCTCTCTCGCACACATGCGCGCGCGCACACACACACACACCACTTTCTGATTGGATTAATACAGCTGAAAATAAATGAAAGGTAAGGTATGTGGTGGTCTTTGTTAACTTTTGTTTACCTTCTTCCTGTTTTGCAGCATAGGTGCTGAAAACTCAGCAGGATGGGGTCTGAAAACCCAAGCCCGCAGAATCCCAGCTGTAAAATCATGACTTTCCGTCCAACACTAGAAGAATTCCGGGACTTTGGAAAGTATATTGCTTATATAGAATCACAGGGAGCTCACAGAGCTGGACTTGCCAAGGTGAGTTTGCTCTGGGCTTCTTTACTAGATGGTCTGCGTGGTGGTCTTAGATCATCTGCCTAAGGTCTGCAAACTAAAAAGTTTAAGTGGCGGTAGATCATTTCAGTCAGTGGGGCTGAAAGTCGAGGGTGTACGCATGTGTATGTAAAATATAAATATAAAATGTGTGTGTTGGATGTTTTGAATGTGAGCACTCAAGTCTATTGCGGCACATTAACCAGCAAGATTTTCTCTGCATGATTGTATCTCACTGCTTCATAGTTGAGGCTTATTGACCCCACCTGGCACAAAAGCCCATGCATGGACAGAATAGAGCACAGCTCCAGTGAGGCATAAGAGTTAAGTCACGAGAGACAAGGTCCTCATTAAAGCAGATCAATTACTAGCTTTATTACAGTTTCACTGGGGAGTTTGGTATTGATGAAAGCTTTCCTGGTCATGTTTCCTTGTCCCATCAAGTGTGTTAATGAATTTCACTATGCCTCATTCCTTAGACATAGATTCTTCTAACTAGCTATCAGCCAATCTTAGGCTGCAGGTACAATAAGATTTCCCTCTTCCATGTTACAAGGCTTTTAGCTTTGCTGAGTGCTTAATTCTTGTGTCTTAACCACCTTTTTTGAGCAGATAAGAAAGTCCTTTTCCTCTGGAGAACTTAAACACAGTTTAGGTCAGCCCTGCAGAAAGATAGGGAAAAGTGTACTGAGTGGGAAATAGCAAGGATTGCTATTTCATTCCTTGGTTCATTCCATTGTTTCCCAGACTCCAGTACTTGGGACACATTTTTTGCAACAACCAGTAAAACCAGAGGCACACTTCACACTTGTACCCAAAAAGATATTGGCCATGTTGACACATCATTTTTTATACATGAGCTGCATGCACAATAAGCCAGGATTGCTTGTTTAAAAAGGGACCTATGAACATGGCCATTTTCTTGAGCTCCCAGAGCAATGGGCAAGCATCCTCCTTGCAGCTTCAATGCAGCCCAGTTCATACTGCCTGTTGGCATTCCACCTTCTCCTTTGTCCCATCCAGTCGGGGCACTAGGCATGACCCTGAGATTACTGCTTCACTGGGAATGATACCTCCATCTTTATATTGGTAGAAGAAGGAGGAATCTTGCAAGGGACCTGAGTGTTTTGGAATCACTGTCTTGGCTCCAATAAATCAATAGAAGGGAGAGCTCCCCCCCCCCCCATCGTGTTTTGGTAAGTGGTTCAGGAGAAGCATATGCCATCTTCTGAGTTATTCAGACCTTCCTACATAGATGGTGCAGAAGAGCTCCCTGCAAACTATGGTTTTCAAATGTGGGGGCCAGCCGCAGGGAACCACTCTCCTGCCTTCTCTCTTTGCCATGCATCCCCCCACTCCCCCTTTCCATGTCATTTTTAACCATCGTTTTCTCTTACTGCTAACCAGGTTCCCTCTTTACCAGGGTTTCACACTCTTGTTAAAATGGGAAATCTTGTTAGCATTAACTGTAATGAGATGATGCCAAACTATGCTTAAAACTGATGAAAGGAAGTGAGGAGGAAATAAATTCAGAGCAGAGAAGGAAGATGGGTGGGAGAACACATTCTGGGAACTTGCTCCTGAATTGCACGCAGACGCATCTTTTGAAAACTACTTGTTTAGTGAGTTTCTCCTCTCTATTTTTGTAAACGTGCCTTTTAAATCTAGTAGTTTGTAGGTAGTAATTCTCTAATTCAGCCTGGCCAGGTGCCTTTAATCTTGTTTTGTGATTTCATCGTTGATGTTCAGTTTCCCAGGACTTCTCTGGATATGATCCAGTTAGCTGGCCACTATCTAGGCAGCCGACTCAGCATGGCTTCCTTGATTGCTGTGGAACAGATGATTTGTTTCCTTACTGAGAACTCTAGTTGAGTTGCACTGTAGGTAGCAGCCACTTGGCAGTACCCCCTAGGTAGTATCTGCTGTAGAGTCACAAAGCTTGTGTCCCTTTTTTTTAAAGCCTACATAAGGCAAAAAGTTCTCAGTGTTGGTTGGGGAGTCTGTGGTTGAGAGTGCAGTTTAAACATACAGAGGTTTGTTTGCAGGATCCTATGAGGTTGGAGTGACAAAGGGCAAGGAAGGAAGGGATGTGTGAAGTGAGATTGGGCAGGGGAAGCCAGCACACACAAGGCAGCCTAATAGCTGTTCCAGAAGATGCTCAGACTTCACTCATTGCTGGGGGGGGGGGGGGGGGGGGAGTCAGAATGAAAAAAACATCAACTCAAATTTTTTAAATAGTACTACATTGTACACATAGCCTGAAGGTAATTTGGATAGGTTTGGGGGAAAGAGGGCGGGGGATTGTGAAGAAGCCAGGGAGAATGTGAGGAAAGGAGGAGACCTCAAGCGTTTGGGGGAAAGAGGGGGGGATTGTGAAGAAGCCAGGGAGAATGTGGGGAAAGGAGGAGACCTCAAGCGTTTGGGGGAAAGAGGGGGGGGATTGTGAAGAAGCCAGGGAGAATGTGAGGAAAGGAGGAGACCTCAAGCGTTTGGGGGAAAGAGGGGGGGATTGTGAAGAAGCCAGGGAGAATGTGGGGAAAGGAGGAGGAGGTGCTGGCTAGGAGGGAATGAGGCGGCTGGGGGGCAAGAATGAGGCGGCTGGTTCCTGCGGCGGCCCGATCTCACTCTTCTGAGCAGCGTGGAGCGTTCTCCGCGCTGCTCAAGCTGCTGCTGCTGCCGCCCGTCACTCTTCTGAGCGGCGCGGAGCATTCTCCGCGCCGCTCAAGCTGCTGCTGCCGTCCGTCGCTCTTCTGAGCGGCGTGTTCTCCGCGCCACTGAAGCCGCCTCCGCCTCTGGACCCGCCGTCGCAGCCCGTCGCGTCATGCCCTGTGCGCTGGATCCCCGCGCTCTGTTTTTGGCGGTGGGGGGGGGAACCAGGGCAGCAACAGGACTTAAACAGCCCTGTTGCCCTGGTTCCCCCCCCGCCAAAAACAGAGCGTGGGGATCCAGCGCGCAGGACATGACGTGACGGGCGGCGGATCCGGCGTGCAGGACATGATGCGACGGGCAGCGGCGGGTCCAGCGCGGCCGGCACGGAGGCAGCAGGTAGGCCCGTCGTCCCCGTCCGCCGCATCACGGCCTGAGCCTTGGCGCGCAGCATGACGCTGCCTCACGCCGCCGCTGGAGACCTATGGCTGGTGGTGACCTATGGCTCACGTGTCAGCAGAGTGGTCCACACGTGCCACCTGTGGCACGCGTGCCATAGGTTCGCCATCACTGCTTTAGGTACTTTCATGCCTCCTGCATCCCAGCCCCAAAGGTGACTCTTCATATTCCTTTGCCTTGAGTGAGGAACTGTTGAGGATACTTTCTTTGAAAAGGATACTCTTGCCAGCTGTTTCTGCCTCAAAGCACCTTACTTCTACTGCTGGCCCAATTTTTTTTGACCAGTTGACCAGTGAGATATTGCCAAATAATGGTTAAGTATTTTTAAAGCAATCACTTCTTATTAGAAGAACAGAAAGTATACTTTAATTATCAACAGGTTTGCTGCTTAGACAGCCTACAGTTACAAAATTGGTACTGCCTGGCCACTGCAGCAAGCAACCTGGAGTCCCAGGTAGTCCGAGGCAGTGGCCTCGGCTACTGATGACTGCTTGTGTTCCTGTTCTGAGATGCCTGCAGTTATAACAGGTGGCCCAGTAGGAGAAGCTTTGCTATCCTGCTAGCCTTACCCTTGAATGATACAGGGCTAGGACCAAGCCATACTCACTCATGCCTTCCTTACCAATGTCACAATAATGAAATAAAAAGCTGCCAATTACAGCATTGCGTTCTTGGCATCCTTAAATATTTGGCAATATTTGACCGTGATATCACAAATAGAAGTTGACAATTTATGGAACTCTCTCCCCAGTGACCTCCGCCATGCCCCTTCCTTGATTAGCTTCCGCCGTGCATTAAAAACGTGGCTTTTCAGGAGGGAATATGGGGTGGGTTAGGATTTTTAAGTTTTGTACTGTTTTTAATTGTGTTTTACATTCTGTTTTTTCTTGTATTTTATTGGACTGTACATCGCTCAGAGTGGGCGGATGACTGGCCAGATGGGCGATTCAAAAATATAATAAATAAATAAATAAATAAATTGGCTGATGTTATTTGACTGGTCAGTTGACCAGCATGCCAAGCCTACTAACTCCAGAACTGTTAAGGGTAAACTGTTAATGGTAAAAAGCAGTCAACTAAGGATGGTCAGGTTTGAATCATACAAGAATCATCCAGAAGCAATCAGATGTCAGGGTGAATACATTCTAAACAGGACTTTTTATCATTCTGGCTTTGTAAATAAGCACCAGGACCTTGAATTGTGCCTGGAAGCTATAGAGTTTGCTTATAATATAAATGGCTCTTCAGAAAGGGTCTTAAAGCCCTTTGTTAATCTTTCTCAGGTTGCCAATTGACTAGGCTAGGTCTGAGGGAGGACATTCTGTCCAAATGCTTTGATTAAGGCTCTATCTTGTGATACCAGAGACTAAGCAAGGCTTTTGCGAATTTCTGAAATGTCCCTGTGTATTAAGCACCCTTGGTAGCATTTGGTGGTTCTCTGCACGTTTGCTTTCTATCCTGTGCATTGTGAGAGAAAAACCGAACATGTACTCGAAGCAGTCCAGCAGAGAAGCAATCTTCAGCTTAAGGGAATGAATGCGTTTCTTTGCAGCATGGTTGGCTTGTACTTAGCAACGGCCTCTCTTGAAGCTCTTCACAATTGAATTGAGCTCACATATAAAGCAATTTTGATGCTACTGTATGGGCCAGTTCGCTCATAAGGGTGCCAAATTTGCTGCAGTGTTAACCTAACAACTAATCGTAGGTTAACTTTTGGTTGTTTAACCTATGAAAAACCCAAAGTGTTCCGGTGCACATGTCATACAGCAACCTATGATTGGGCCAATCAGAGGTTGCATATTCAATTCAGAAGTAGCTCATACCTGGCACACATCACAACAAATCATAGGTTAATTAACCCAGAATTTGCCACTGTTACATGTGACCCAGATCTATTATTTTTCCTGCGGCTTTATCTGAACTGAACCAGTGATAAGGAAGCTAAGATAACCCTGGCTGGTCTTTCCTGAATGAATAATTTTGTTCCCATTAACTTGCTGTAAGTCCTATTCTTATGCCTCTTAATAGTAAGGTGTCTTGTCTTGTGGTTTCCCCCTTCCCTTCTCCCCTCCCCTCACAGGTAATTCCTCCCAAGGAGTGGAAGCCACGCAGGAACTATGATGATATTGACAGTATGAACATCCCTGCTCCCATCCAACAAGTGGTGACTGGGCAATCGGGGCTCTTCACCCAGTATAATATTCAGAAGAAACCCATGCTGGTTGGAGATTATCGTCGCTTAGCCAACAGTGAGAAGTATGTACTTTTCAGAACCATGATGGGGGTATGATTTTAACTGTGGGAGAAGCCCTTTCCCACTTAGTTTTGCTATATATAGAGGCAGGTTGCCTGTTGTCATATTTAGTTGCCTCCATGTACATCCTTCTGTCCTTTTATTGGCTATGTGCAGGCACACCTTTACAGAGTATGTGTGGCTAAGAGTTGGGAAAGCAGTGTGTCCCTGTGAACAGAGTGGAGAGAGACGCATTGCCTCCCCAGCAAGTGGGGATGAGCAAGCAGGCTGCATCACCCTGCCACTGGGCAAGCAAGGGTGAGCTAAGCCCTGCCTTTAGGTTGTGTGTGTGTGTGTTTGGGGCGGGGTGTGTGCATTCTGCCCTCTGCAGTCACTGCCGCCATTTTCAAGGGGCATATTAAGCCACACTGGAGGGAAGAGGCTCCCACAATAGCCCAGCCTTCCTGATGTGGCTTACCAGGTGGAACAGAATTTTACATAGAAAGCACTTTTGTATAGGAAGTAATGGAACTTGCAGACCTACATGCCAGCTGCAGTGATTAGAAAACCCCACCTGCGTCTTCTGCTGCAGGTACGTATATGTGGGAGTGTCACAAATGATGACAGCCACATGGCATAAATTGCATGCCATTTCCTACACACAAATACGTTGAGCGTACAAACGATCAGATGCCTGAAGTTCATGGCCTTTTGTCTCTGATAATGCCCATCTGTGTTGAGCAGGTTTGCCGCTTCTCACCTGTTGCTTCTTTCCCTTATCAGGTACTGTACCCCCCGACACCAAGATTTTGATGACCTGGAACGCAAATACTGGAAGAACCTGACTTTTATGTCGCCTATCTATGGGGCAGATATTAGCGGTTCCCTGTATGATGCAGTAAGTGACAGTGAAGTGAGACAGAGCATGTCCACACTGTAACATCAGATCAGCCTGAAACGGTTTTAATTGTAATGGGAACCCTGGGAGAATTGTAATGGGATGGGAGCACTGAGAAATTCCTGTGTTGACATCTCTGGCCTCTTCCAGCAGTTGTCACGGTTCCTCAGTCGGGAGCTAGGACAGCTTGAAACTGGTGTTACGTTTGTAAGGATCCCTTAAGGCAGAACACTTGGATGTACCCATGCGTGCAATATACTTAGTGCAGGCTGCTCTGGCGAAAGAGTTTTAGTTGTGACTCTCTGTGCGCATTGCAGCCAGTGAGCGACTCTTCCATTTTTGTTCCCTCTGTGAACTGAATCTCTCCATAACATTGTAAAGAGGGGTATTCAGATACCAGAGTGGGGAGCTTTTGCACCTGTTCAGTGGTGTATAGTTCAGTCAGCTCTTTTCCTCAGACCTGCTGCCCAGTGGATCATTGCATGTCTCATGTCCTTGTTGTTTGTAATGGCTGCTGCCCCGCTACTCCTTTTGAATGTGCTTCTTTATGACACTGTGCATGAGTGTGGCAGCCAGTAGCCCAGGGGTGCAGAATCTCAGGCCCAGCGGCCAAATCCACCCTGCCTGAGTCTCAGTCTGGCCCTCAGGATTTCCCCAGAGGGTCTTACCCCCTCTCCTCCAACCTGCTGATCGTTTGGTGGCTCCCCAGCTTTCCAGTAGTTTTTTTACCCATTCTAAAAGGTTGAAGGCTTAGTTACTAGTAGCAAGAAGTTGAAGCTAAAATATGCCTGTACTTCTGGGACTTTGCCCCTGCCCCTTTTGCCACTGGAACGCAGCCCCTGAGAGCTTCTCCGCAATAGAATTCAGCGATCAGGTTGAAAGTGATTCTGCAGTAGCTCCTCTATCCTGAAGCAAAAGGAGCTCTTGGTTCCACTTCTGATAGGTGGATTCTTTCTTCTCCTGCAGCATGTGGAAGAGTGGAATATTGGGAGCCTGAACACCCTCCTGGACATGGTGGAGCATCAGTGTGGAATCATCATAGAAGGCGTGAACACCCCCTACCTCTACTTTGGGATGTGGAAGACCACATTCGCTTGGCATACAGAAGACATGGATCTCTATAGCATCAACTACCTGCATTTTGGAGAGCCCAAATCTTGGTGAGTGTCTGGTGGGGTGGGTATTGAGAGTTAGAAAAGGGACTGAGATGCCATCTTGTCCACAGCAGAGCCATTACTATGGTCTGGCAATCCAGCAAAACTGCTTCAGACCCAAATCCTGCCACCGGCTAGTCATCTGTTCTGTGGCAAGAATGCTGAAGCTCTGAACCAAGAAAGTAGCCATACTACATTTGGGAGGGGGCAAGACTGTGTAGTCCAGTCTTCTGGCTCAAGGCAGGGCCAAGCGTAAGTCAAAAAGGGGCCCAGTGAACTGAAATGGGATATAATGAAAACACAAAAAGCTCCATTGGCACATTAGCTCAGCTTCGGTGGCCAATGTGCTCCTAGGGGAAATTTCTTCCTGAGTCCAAGTGTAAGTATGAGTGCCAACCATCTTCCCAGGATCTCCAAAGGGACTCTTTGGCTTACACAGACCTCCATGCCGTCTTAAGAACTGCTGGCAATAGCCTGCATAGCCCAAACCTTAATCTCCACCAAAGAATGTCCAGAATAGGTGTGCCATGTGGAAAAGTGTCTGCAGAGGAGGTGTCTGCAGATGACTGGAGGCATATGAGATCTTGAGGGGCACCCAGCAGTTCTGCTCTGGGATTGTTGATACTTCATGGCATGAATGTGGGCTGCCCTTATAAACTCTGCGGCTTTCCAACAGGCCCTTTGAAAGTATTCTTGTTTTCATTGGTCTTCTCTCTCTCCTCCCTCTTCCCCTTCCACTGCACTCTCCCCCCCCCCCCCATTTTGGCTACTTTGTTTTGAGAGGTAAGCTTTTAAGTGAAAACTAAATTGGGGAAAGCTATGTTGCTCCAATAGGACAGACAGGCTGGAATTGTGAAACCCTGCTTCTGAATAGCATCATTTAGGGCAAGTTTGAATCCTCAAATCTGCAACCTGCATAGATTGCTTCATTGCTGTGAACAAAATAAGACCAGCAAATGTAAGAATTTGCATGGCATTATGGAAGGTGACAGCACAAGCCTCTTGCAGGCATGGAGGTGTGGAAACATCATTCCACCTTCCCAAAGAAGCCTAGGTTGTTGGTATCCTTTTGCCAGTTGCAGTGGTATAAAAAGTGGTGTGGGATTCTCTGGCTGTACACTTGACACCTACACCGTGTGCCTCTCAGGAAAGTCCTGTCAAGATCAGAGTCTGCTCTAAAGCTTACAAAGGGGGGGGGGGGTCTGCCTTTGGTGCTTGCCTAGCTTAATTGGCTGAGATTAATAAATGGGGTGTGTATATATGCTGTTATAGAGTTTGGAATGTGGGAAAGAGCTGGTGGGGAAAAGGCAGCCTTCTGATTCCTGGGCATTTTCTTGCTGTGTTTAATGCTTAACAACCTGATGGATGTCCCGAAAGGTTGCTTTCCTCAGGTTCTTGATGCAGCGTACAAATATTGACATTTGCCTGCCAGTTGGAGCTTAAATGTCACTGGGAAGCTGTTGCCTGTCAGGGCACTGTGACATGATCTCTCAGCAATATGGTTTTTTAATGGTGATGCTGATCTCCAGGAGGTCAGTGCCCGTGGGTGTGCAAAGAGGTACCAGCAGCAGGGAGAGGCCCTAATGAGGGAGGAGCGGGGGCATTTTGCAATTGCTGCTACAGGTATTGACTCACCCAACTTGATTTTGGTGTCATTGTGCAACATTTTGGCCCTAAAGTAAAGCTGCACATTATTCTGAGTTGAAAATCCTTCTCCCCTCTGCCCCGATTTTTTTGTACATCCTCTCGGTTAGCTTCTTATTTTTGAAAGCTTGAAAAATTCTCTGTTTCTGCTTCCTGGCTTCCAGTAGGTGGTGCTAACTGCACAACCTGAAGCTTTTTCTGTTCTTTTGACTCATAACTATATTTTCAGTTGCTCTGTTTTAGCGCACTATTGGGGCTGAGAAGCTGGAGATGTCCCTTCGTTGTGGAGCGTATGAACTCCTTAAGAGTTTCATTTTGTCCAGTTTAATTTCCCTCTTCATTGCTAGTTTCAGTTCTACAAAAGAGGAGCAATCCTGTTCTGGTTTCAACGAAGTTCTTACTTTGTTACACTGTTGTCAGTGGAATTGGAACCACCTTCTCACCTACGGATTTCTCCAAAGTGTGGGGGGGTCAACACAATGACCTGGTTCACACGACACGACAGCCCACAATGGCTTAATTTACCCACGGGGGCTGTCACATTGTGCTGGCCACCATATTTGCACGGCGCTGTGGGCTTGTCATGTGAACCTAGGCAGCAGGGGTCGTTTGAGTCTTAGACAACCCTCAAATAACCCATGGCTTGTTTTAGGATTATTTGAGGGTTGTCTAAAACAACCCCTGCCGCCTGGGTTCGCATGACACGACAAGCCACAGCAAGCCTGGCATGGCACAACAGCCCCCACAGGTAAATTAAGCCACAGTGGGCTGTCTTGTTGTGCAAACCATGACAACATTTAGTGCAAACAATATGAATAATTTTTTTCCTAAAGGAGTGCTGAACATAGTTCCAGCCAGCTATTCCTTCAGCTTGCTTTTGTTTGCACCCTCCTTTGTATCCTAGCGAGGCTGTCTTTTTTCTTCTTTCCATTGTAAACACACACACGGATTTTCTCACCCCTTGTCTCTTCTTCCTGCGTTAATGTACTTCAGGAGGCTGGGAAATGAGCAAAGGGCAAACTACTGGTACCTCATGAAACAGGAACAATATAAAGGACTCTAGCCAGCAGAGGACCTATAGCCCAGTTGCTGAGCACCTGCTTTGCATACAGAAGGTCCCAGTTTCAGTCCCTGGCACCTCTTGTTAAGAGGATCTCAAGTAGCAGGTGATGATAGAGACCTGTCCTATAGTGAAGGAAGGTATCATTGCATGGGTAACTTCCATATATAGATTTATATATAAAGAAATGGGGAGGGGGAGGTAGGAGAAAGGCACTGACGGCCTTGATAGCAAAGGAGTTGGAGGATCCTGAGCTGTCTCTTGATCTCTTGGAGGGCTTCTATGATTGGGGTTGGAGCTAGTAAAGGCTGGAAGCCACCTTAAGGCCTAGCTCTGTGGAAACTAAGCCCACCCATGGCAGCACAGCTGCCTCCCCAGAAGTCCTGGTTTAACCTAGATATGCCCCTGGTCCCCAGAGAAGAATGTTGAAGGGGATGGGGCTGGTGCAGGAAGCAGATGCTGATCTTCCCCAGCTGGGGAATGGGACATGTCAGAGGAGGTGGGGGGCCCTGGGTGGCAGAACCAGCAGCTTCCTGTGTTCCTATTCTATGTGCAGGACTGCATGTAGACGGAACACGCCCTTTGCTGTGAACCAGAATGCCGCCAATGAAATGTTTGCATTTAAAGGCACATCTATAGCACTAGTTTCAGTTGGCTTAAATCCAGTCTAACTGTTGTAGCATGCCTCCCAAAGAAGCCTGGGGATTGTAGATTTTTGAGAGGTGCTGAGAACACATTGAGATCCTAGGTCCATTCACTGCACTGCAGTTTGCATGCATTCCATGGTTACAAGTGATGGCATCAGACCAAGGAGACCTGTCCAGCTTCTTGTTTCTAACAGTCAGATGCCTCTGGGAAGTTCATATCCGGGGTATGACGATGATGGACTTTCCCTGTGAAACAGGCATCAAACTAATATAGCCTAGTGGCATAACTGGGCTCCTTGAACTGCCTTTGTGCATGAAGGAATCATTCTGGCTTTGCTTGCTTAGTTTGTGTTCTTGCTTCTGAATGAATGGGCCAGTCACATTATTTTGCATTCTTTAGTATTGTTGCTCTTATCAGAGTTTTACCAATTTTTTTGTATATAAACTTTATGCCATTGAGTAAAACATATTCCATTCCAGTACACTGTAGTTAGAATCTTCATTCAGGTGTAGGCTAGGATTAATTGCTTCTGCCCAGAGCTGTAAGGTAGAAGCAGAACAGAAACCCACTAGTAAATGCAGTGTTAATACTTGGCTGGATTCTGTGCTACTTAGTCCAGCATTAAAGGGATGTCTGAGAATACCCTCTGAGCTCGCAAGGTTTTGATAAGAGAAGACTAATCCTGCTTCCTGGTGGGGCTTCTGTAATCAGAAGACCATTCTAGCAGATGTTGCTTTTGTATTAAGGCCGAAAGCAGTCTGGGCAAAGATTTATTAACAGAGATTAGTTGAAACCTCTTCTGGCCAATCCAGGAGGGCTCCGGATTTCTGATTTAAAACCCTGTCCTCTCAATATAGAGGTGTGTGTGTGTGTGTGTGTGTGTGTGTAGACAGACACACACACACACACACACACACACTCTGTGTAGAGAGACAGCATCTTTGCCCAGGACAGCCAGCTCTTTTTCTTAAGCGGTTGCAGTATAGATCTGCATTCATTAATGAGATTCCCATAAGCTGACTCCTGCCACTGAGGAGAGAAGTGGGTCTTGGTGATGAAGGTGACTCAGCGGGCACCAGGAATTTGACTGAGGGAAGAGAGAGCTGGGATTTTGGCCCCTGCAGGACCAAGTACAAATAGGTGCAAATAGGGCCCTCCCACTACCTTGCGGAAAGCGTGAAACAAAACAAGTGGGTTCTTGCCCATGCAGGTGGAAGCCACAGTTAACCAAATGGACTTACTGGTATAAGCCTGTCACTTGTAGAGCTGGTTCACACATACATGTTGCGCCACTCGACTGATTGCATGATCAGGTGGTGACTCGTGTGTTTTGAATGGGCTGTTGCAATGGGCTGAGAGCCAGTGTAGCGTAGTGATGAGAGTGTTGGACTGGGACTCAGGAGATCCGGGTTCTAGTCCCCGCTCAGCCATGAAACTCACTGGGTGACTTTGGGCCAGTCACTGACTCTCAGCCTCACAACACAGGGTTGTTGTGAGGATAAAATGGAGAGGAGGAGGAGGATTATGTAAGCCGCCTTGGGTTCCTTGCAGGAAAAAAGCCGGGGTATAAATATAATAAATAAATAAATAAAACACCTCAGACAGAATGGTCACGTAACCTCAAACTGAATATTTTTCAATGGAGTCGGTTCATACTTTTAGCTGCCATTTATCCAACCACACAGTGACCCAAGTGTAGAGAGATCGCACTGTATGTGTGTGTGTGTGTATGCATGCATGCATGCATGCATGCATGTGTGAACCAGCCTATATCTCGTTGATGCTAAAGACCTATGCTACTGATTGACAAACATGGCCATTCCGGCTACTATTTTAAAGCATTTTGTTTCTAATTTCTGTGGGTCTGACATGGCTGTCTTCTTTGATCTTCCTTTCTCGCTACTTCACTTTGTAAGGTCTCGGTAGGCCAGTGGGGGGAGCTCTTGGATTTCTGGAACAAAAGAGAGCCAGAGGAAGAGACTGGTGCAGCTGGCTGCCTTTTGTCAGAAATGGCTGTTAATGATGATTCCGTGACTCTCCTTCCCCTGGCCCTACCTCTGTGGAATTTTCCCCGCTCCCTTCATCCTTTTTATAGACTCTTCGACCCTGGTTGTGATAATCTTAGAGTACCTCTGGGAATAGTGGGAGCAAAGAGAGTTACGAACTCCACCAGTTTGGAAGCCAGGCTGTGCAATGACAGCAGCAGCGCTGGCATTACAGCTGTTGGCAGGAGATATTTATGCATCAGGACGTGGCACTCATTTCTACACAAATGCCCTTCCATGCCTTTAGAGTAGTCCCATCACAATACAAGCCTTACTCATGTCAGCCCCCCCCCATTAGATTCATATAGGGCTGCAATGATTTAATCTGTGGCTTAATCAGCCTAAGCTTTAATTGATTAATCCGTGGGAGCCAATTTAATTAGTGGGGCTTCTTGATTAAGGCCACATTTATTAAAAGGGGTTAGTCGTTTTTGTGTGTTACTGTAATAGAAAATGAAAAAGAAGTTGGCCTTTCATGTTAGCTTTTGTTGAATTGTAAATAAACTCACACTTCAGTGTCTCAAAAAGGTGCTGATATTGAAGCTGTGGTAATAGGCAGTTTCATTTAATTGCAATTGGTTGATAAACAGGTTAAAAGGCAGATGATCAACTTCTATTTTTAAATCTCCGTACTTATAAATATTTTAGTTACGTACAGTGCTTTTTTTCTGGAGAAAAAGGTACCGGAACTCTTGGATTACATTTCCTCGGGAGTAGATGGCGATTAAATTGTAATGCAATTAATAGAAGAAAAGGTGCTGGAACTCAGTTCCGGTGAGTTCCACCAGAAAAAAAGCCCTGGTTACGTATGCCCCATCTGCCTTGTTATGCAGCTGCATTTGGGGCTGGGGTGTTTTAAAACTTTGCACTTAGTTTATGGGCAGAGCCTGAGATTAATCAGGTGGGGGCTGCTTTAGATTGTGCCGATGTGCCTTTGCCTGGCGTGGCAGGGAATTGGGAAGCTGGTTCTGTATTTCTGAGAACTAGAGGCTTTTTTCAGGGCCAGGCTGTATCCGAGTCCTGTCCAGTGCACTGAACTGGAGCTTGAAGTGCAACAAGGAACCCGCCGGGGTAAAGGCAGGGTGGGTCTTGCCAGTCACAGAGCCTGACTGTTCCCTTCTGAACATGAAGAGGGCCTTAGCAGTGGATGGTCATTAGCAGTGGATGCTGGGTCACTCATGTTCTGCAGCTCCTGTGGTTTTTGGTCCAAGACTTGGTCCCTGATGAGCTGTCTTGGTGCCACAAGTTTGAAATTGGCATGCCTTTGCCGTGTCTGCCTTTGCGCTGGGACCCAGATCTATGGGGCAGGTTATGAAATGGAGCACTGGGGAGGAGGGTGGTGGGCTTCGAAACCCCTTTTGTGCTGCCAAGTAATTTCATTTTAAGCCGCCCAGGTGGGGAGCTGCCAAAAAGAGCCTATTGCTCTGTGTGCTTCTCTTCTTCTAATTATAATATATGGCTCTTTCATTCCTTGCTCTAATTACCACCTTTTCCCAGCCTGCCCTCCGTCTTTGCATTCAGTCATATTCTGCATCCCATATTGAACCTCTTGTGGTGGTGGGAGGTGTGCGTGGCATCAATTAGGCATATTATATGTAATTACCTTATACTCTTATATGCAAAGATTAAAATGCAGCAAATTGCCAAATTACATTACTGGGAAGCTGAATGTTTTTCTTTGGAGAGAAAAAATATAACCAATTGAACCCTTCTTTGTCCCCCCCCCCAATTGTTGGTCACACTTAGGAATGTTTATGTGCCAACTTTTGTGAACCCCTTACAACATGGGTAGACAGTGTGGTGCCTATGGGCACCAATGTAACCCCAGACACTTTCCTTGGTGTCCAGCAAGATACCCTACTTGCCCCATTTTTTAAAATATATATATTTATATGTCAGCAGCTGGGATTGCTCCAGAGCAAAGTGGGAGCCTCTAGCTGCTGTTATCTTAATCTCCTATAAATGGCCCTGGGCAGGTTGCATGTCCTTTGTGGCTAGCCTTGCCCCACCCATGGCAGCCATTTTATGGTCGTGCTCAGGTCAGTTTCTCAAATTTCCAGATGTACCCATGGGCCCAACAGTTTCCTACCTTTCAGCATAATAGCCCTCCCAGGTTTGTTTTATTTTTTGTTTATCTATAAGACTCACACCAGGCAGGGAGCCTTGCGGGCATGAAGGGAGGTGTCTGGGCCCAATGGTGCTCATGGGCACCATGCTGGGGACCCCAGCTGTGGGCTATTAGATCATCTAATTTAGATGTAGGGCTACCAGCTGAATAGGCCTGCAATGGGCAGGGGGTTAGAATAGATGGCTTTTATTAATCAGATTAAGAAATGTCTGGCTTTGTTTGGGGTAATTGGGTTATGCAAATCCTTTGACAAATCATTAAAAAAACCCAACAGCACCAACCCTCTGCAAGAAGACATGAAATAGCTAATCATTTCTCTCTCTTGTAACATTGAGGCGGGGGGGGGCTTGCAAAGTAGAAAACAGATGAGGAAAATCAAATTAGTCTAGTGAAGCTAGAGATGTATTGGCGAAGCCCTTCCAGTTCTGGGCCATTTTGATGGCATTGCTTAGTGGCCTAGATGCGGGTTTTGTGCTTGGGGCTTTTTTTCTTGCACTGCAGTTCCATCAGGGCCTCGGTGATAGCATGCCTGGCCTTTTCCTTTGGTCTCTCATCGAATTCCTTAGAGAAAAAATTGGGATGTTTGTAGCAGCATTGGAGGCACAGAATGTAAGACACAAAGCAAACGTGTTTTAAGTACTTAATTTCCTTTGAGGTTTCAGCTGTTGCTTTCGTAAGAAGCTGCAGCATTGGTTCCACTGTAACACGCTCCTGCCTGCCCCCTAGTGGACAGAGTGCCTTTGTCCCTTTTTGTTCTACAGATGCCTGAAAGCTGTGTGTCATCCTCTTCCCTTTAACTTTAAGTGAGTTCTTTGCAACCTTGCAGATAGCAGGGTCTGGATGCTCTCTTTGCTAGGGATTTGACCCCCATAACTCCTAGTTTGGTCTCCTTCCCCTGAAGAGGCAACAAAGCAGTGTGCCACATGAAGCCGCGATTGCTTTGTGTAGGAAAATGATGTGATGCCTGGCTACTTGTCATGATGGTTCTATGCCGCTTCCAGTATTGGAGGCAGTATGCCTCTGTATCATCATCAGGCGATCACTCGTGACCGAGTAAGATTGTCTTCCGGGATAAAAGGAGGAAATTCTAAAGAAGATTGTGTAGACTCTAGCGATGGGTCCGTAAGTGACTGTGGAGGCCAATTCTAGATCCACACAGCTTCCCACAGTGAGGACACAGGTTACCAGATAGAAGATGGTCCTGTAAAGGATTCATTTGACGTGCTTTTCGCTTAGCACGTTTCTCCCTTTCACCTTGCACTCGGGCTTCTTCAAAGTCCATGGAACCTTTGTGAAAGGCCAACCTCCATTTAGATCGTTCATGGGCCAGAGCTTCCCAGTTTTCGATGTTTATATTGCATTTTTTTAGATTAGCCTTATGAACATCTTTAAACCTCTTATATTGACCACCGATATTCCGCTTTCCATTCTTGAGTTGGGAGTAAAGTAACTGCTTTGGGAGACGGCAGTCAGGCATTCGAACAACATGACCGGTCCACTGAAGTTGGCGTTGAAGGATCATTTTTTCAATGCTAGTAGTCTTTGCTTCTTCCAGTACACTGACATTTGTTCGCCTATCTTCCCAAGTAATTTGCAGGATTTTCCGGAGGCAACGTTGATGAAACCTTTCAAGGAGGTGGAAGTGACGTTTATAGATAGTCCATGTTTCGCAGGCATACAATAAAGTTGGTAATACAATGGCTTCATAAACCAGTGTTTTGGTCTTCTTACAAATATCCCGATCCTCGAACACTCTATGTTTCATTCGAGAAAATGCGGCACTTGCGGAGCTCAAACGATGCTGGATTTCACTGTCGATGTTAGCTGTAACAGAAAGATAGCTGCCAAGATAGAGAAAATGATCGACATTTTCCAGTATTGTCCCGCCAAGCTGGATAGATGGCATCACCAAAGGGTTAGCTTGCACTTGCTGATGAAGCACTTTGGTCTTTTTGATGTTAAGTGAGAGACCAAGTTTTTCGTATGCTTCTGCAAAAGCATTTAGGATAGTTTGGAGATCATCCTCTGAATGTGCGGAGACCACATTATCATCAGCATACTGAAGTTCCACAACGGAGGTTGTAATTACCTTACTTTTTGCTTTCAGCCTGCTGAGATTAAAAAGCTTTCCATCTGTTCGATATATAATTCCCACACCAGTGGGAAGTTTCCCCTTGACAAGATGTAAAACCATGGCGATGAAAATGGCAAATAATGTTGGGGCGATAACACATCCCTGTTTAACACCTGATCCCACTTTAAATGGAGCACCATGAGAGCCGTTGTTGTCCAAAACCGTTGCCGTCATGTTGTCATGGAGAAGTCGCAAGATATTCACAAATTTATTGGGGCATCCAATTTTCATAAGGATAGTCCAGAGAGCTGTACGGTCTACAGTATCAAAGGCCTTAGCCAAATCGATAAATGCCATATAAAGGGGTTGATTTTGCTCCCGGCATTTTTCTTGGAGCTGACGTGCAGTAAAAATCATGTCTACTGTCCCTCTAGAGGGGCGGAAACCATATTGAGTTTCAGGGAGGATCTCTTCTGAAATAGATAGAAGACGGTTTGCGAGAATCCTAGCAAATATTTTACCTGCGGTTGCTAAGAGAGAAATGCCCCGATAGTTTCCACAGTCTGTTCTATCACCCTGTATATCAGTTGCTGGGGAACGTGAGCAGGAAGGTGCTGTTGTGCTCATGTCCTGCTTGGGGGGCTTCCCATTGGGGCATCTGTTTGGCCACAGTGAGAAACCAGGATGCTGGTCTGATCCAGCATGGCTCTTCTTCTGTTCTTATGAATATTGGATCCCATTTGCACTATAGAAGGTGCAAATGTAAAAGGCCTGATGGATTTTATAAGGGCTGCCATCCCGTTAATGGAGATCTTAATGCAGTTAATCAGTTCAGCTTTAATTGACCAGATCAGCATAAAGCTCATATTCCTGAAGCAGCCTTCTCTTTGTATGCTCTGATGTGAGGAGGCTGTCTAGTTGTGTTCAGTCCTTGCTTTTGTCAACAGTTCCCTTCAGTAGTTGCATGTACTCTCCCCTAGCCACCCAGACACCTTTCTAATTATGTATGTATTATTTGATAGATTTATAGCCTGCTTTTCTGGGTAAAAACCCTTACAAAGCAGATTGCAACATCCTTTAAAATGCAAAATACATAATAAAACCCTAAAAACAATAATCAGTACATAAATCATTAAAATACCAAATCTGATGTAACATGGAGTTGATATAACATGTTTGTGCCATGTGCCTCATCTAATTATATATTTTTGGAATGGGAGAGTTTTAATGCTTTTGATATGAGGTTGTGTGGCCGCAGGGGGCAGTTGTCAGACTTAATAGTGGGGTCTCCCTTCAGTGCTGTCCACTATAGATGTTGAGTCACCTTTTGAAATTAGCAAGAGGCTTATATCCATCAATTAGCTTTTACAAAGACGAATTAGTAAGCAAATTAGTAGTAGTATGCAGAGTAACTTTACAGAGTAACATAAAACAAAAAAATAGTCCCCTGCCCTGAGGAACTTGTAAATTAACATTTTAAACAGTGTAGGAGATGAGAAAGGGAAGGGAGGAAAAGGAGAGGCAAGGGATTAACATAAACTAGTGAGGGATTAGCATAAGAACTGAAGAAGAGCTGTGCTGGATCAGACCAAAGGCCTTTCTGGTCCAGCAATCTGTTTCTACAGTGGCCAACATGATGCCCCAATGGAAAGCCCACAAGCAGGACATGAGTGCAACAGCTCGTGCTCCCCAGCAGCTGGTGTACATAGGCATACTGCCTCTGATACTGGAGGTAATATATAGCCATCGATAACCTTATCCTCCATGAATTTGTCTAATCCCCTTTCAAAGCCATTCAAGTTGGTGGCTGTCACTGTTAATGTGAATAATGTGAATAACTGCATGAAATACTTAGGTTGGTTTCAGTTGAGGATACTAGTTGTACTACTACAACTCCCCAGTCCTACTATAGATTGTTTTCTATACTGCCTTGGAAAGACTGTATGAAATGTGAGGTTCAAATCCTCACTTAGTTGTGAAACTCACTAGGTGACCTTGGGCCAGTCACTATCTCTCAGCATAACCTACCTCACAGGGATGTTGTTAGGAGGATAACTTGGGAGCCACCTTGAGCTCCTAGGAGAAAAAAGGGATGTATACGCATATATGTGTGTGCGTATGTATTCATATTTAGCGTTTATGCACCATACAGAAGTGATCAGGTTCCTACTCAGGGTTTTACAGAGGTGGGATTGGTGGGGGGCAGGACAGTAGGAGAGCAGGTATGGTCAGGCTGAGATGAATTGGAGGAGACTTTGTCGGTGAGGCAGGACTGGAAAAGGATGAAGGAGTGGCTTGAAGGGGGAGGCATGAACAGACCTTTGTGGGTCTTAAGCAGGCTGGGGGTGGAATGTGGGCCACCTTCCTCCAGCCTCTCTGATACGGAGAGTCTGGAGGAAAGCACTCAGTACTCCACAGGCCAGGTGTAGCTTCTTCCTTTTGCTGTGGTGTTGGTGGAACAGTTGCCCTTTTTGGCAGCGCTTCAAAGCATGATGGTGACCTTGTGCTGTTGTACTGCCCCGTGTCCACAAGGGGGATCTATCTGACCTCTCGCTTTGGGGAGGTGCAAATCTTGTAGCGTGACCTGATGTGGATTCAGACAGTATGAAAGCTTCACCACCACCCCAGCGAGAGGCTTTCTGGCTGTAATTCTACCCTCTCCCCATAAAAACACTCTCCATCTTGCACTCTTTACCTCCCAATAGAACAGAAAGGAGTTTTCAGCTTCCACATCATTGGCATCACACTCCTGTTTATACATGGGTGGCATGTAGAAGGCATTTGAGGGAAGCATTTACCCTTGGAGTGGAGGGGAAGCATGGAAACGATATTATGCAACAAAGAAACATGAACTGTTCCATCCCTCTGCTAAACACTCTCTAGTCCTATATGGTAAATACCCAGCCTGCCATCTCCCCCACTTTAAAAAAGAAATGGCTTTGCAATCCTGGATAAAAAGGAAACACGATTTATGGTGGTGCTTGATTTATGGCTCAGCTGCACCACCATTTGGCAGAGCAAAAGCTCTTATCAGTTGATGAGCTGGTCGAGGGCCTGGATGGCGTTGGCTCCCGTTTATTTTCTTTAGTGGGTGACAGGGAGGGCTCTCCAAGCGGTGCAGAGAGCCCTGCTCTCGCCTTCTCTGGTAGCCCAAACTGCTTGGGAAAAGCGCTCTTCATTAGAAGTCTGTGTGTGTTTGTTGTGTGTGTGTTGCTCTGGGACTTGTGAGGAGAAATAATGTATATATTGAGATGTAGCGTTTGCATCCCCCAGTAATTTGGTGATAGATGGGAGGAGTGCAACATGGAGTTATTAATACAAGCTTTCAGGCTTCATATACCGCAGTCATTAATTAATCAATGTGAACCAGCCAGCCCACCTGCTAACAGTCCAATAGGCCCTCCTGCAGCCAGTGAGAGCCCTGTTCGTCCTGCAGGTGGTGCTGTCACAATGGCCACTTGGTTTTGACAACAAGGCAAATCTGGCCTGTGTGTTTGCTTTGTGCAAGTAAGCAGAGGGGTGCGGGGGGAAGTACTGCATTACGATGCCGTTTATGTAGCCAAAGTGTGGCCCATGAGAAGACCCATGCTTCCTGAACTTGGGGGTTTGGGACTGCCGCTCAAGCGACAACAGGTAGAGTAATGGGGAAAGGTTGCCCTTTCAGCCTCTTTTAAATTGCTTTCTTACCCTGGCATAGAGGCTGGCAGTTAAATCTGCCATGTCTGCAAAGTAGGCTCCTGATCCAGCGGTGCATTGTGTAAATGAGCAGCCTGCATCATTTCCCACCCCTCCTCCAATACTAATAATTCATCACAGCTTGGTAGTCTGTCAGCATTCTCTCGAAGCGGGGGAGAGGGAGAAGACTCCAGCAAAAACCTACTCTCCCTTAAAAATAAAAAGAGAAAGAAAGAAAGCATCTGCTCAAAGCCTGGCCCTAGTTTGAAATAAAGATCTCTGGAAATCTGACAGCATCACAGATTGGGTTTAATAACGCTGTGCACACTTTGTCTTTTCCCCATGCCATGCAGTTCTTCTGCCAACCTGATCTTCTGGCACAGGCTTCTCCTATGGAAGAGAAGCAGCTGACACAGACATGCAGGATAGCAAAGGGCAGAAAGAGACCCGTCCCCTGTTAGGCGCATATTGGTCCATAGTAAAGGATGTTGGGGGGGGGGGGCATCCCTTCTTTGATTCAACAAACCACACTTGCTCCTCTGCTAATGTCCGTGCTCAAAGGCAGCCACACTCAAATACATATTTTTGTCAGTGCTCTCTTGCTATAGTTGAACATATATTTAGGCCCAGTTCACACAGGAGAAAGTGTGGAAATACAGGCAGTCCCAGGTTATGAACAAGATCTGTTCTTAAGAATGTCTTTCTTTAAGTTGAATTTGTATGCAAGTCGGAACAGCATAGCGTTCTATACTTTAAAATTGGCATTTACGCAAATTGCGTAAATTACACAAATTGCATAGTATACTGCGCTATGTACTCTTCGTAAACAACATAGCAACATAGCGCTGGGGGACCCAGAAGTCCGTTCTTAAGTATGGGTTGTCTGTAAGTCAGACGTTCTTAACTCGGGGACTGCCTGTACTTTATTTATTTAGTACCCTTATATCCTGTCTGTCTTCCATCATGGAACTCGAGGTGGCATCCACAGGGGTCCAGGCACTGACCAGACCCACACCTGCATACCTTCAGCAAGGTGTGTCCTCATACCTTGTGCTAGGACCTTAATAATTTTAATCATCTTAATCATTTTAATCTTGTAGTTTTTAACTCAGTTGTTGTAACTACTGCTGCTAGCTCTGCTGTTTGTTTTTAATCTTTGTTTTTAAATTATATATATTTTAGTTGTATTTTATGGTTTTAACTGTTGTAAAACGCCCAGAGAGCTTCAGCTATTGGGCGGTATAAAAATGTATCAAATAAATAAGTGTAGCCTAGTGTACATCATATAATAGAGATGCCTGGTATTTCAGCATTTCCCATCATGCAGGTTAGTCATGGTACGGAGCACTGAAGTAGCAAAATTTCTGCCTTGAGGGTACTTCAGATTTCTAAGAGCCAGCATCACCTTTTTAGGTTCTGGCCATGCACAAAGCAAATATTTTCAAATTTTGTGATGCTAACAGCAAATGTTTCGCTGCCACAGCTGTTCCCAGTCTTTCCATGATCTCGAGAAGACACTTTCAGCACTGTTGCCATTCTTTGTTTACCAGACTTACTGCACTTTGGCTATTGCTGAGAGTCTGTGGCAGTTTTCCTCTCATTTTGGGACGGGGAGGGAGGGGATCAACCACTGTGATTGAAGCTGCAAGGAGTTTTAAAGATGGGTGAGGTTGCCTGCGCATATGGGAAAGGAAGGTTCAGAAATTCCAACTTGTCTGTAAGCCTCACTTGGCTGGGGGCAGGGCATATTGGGGCGGGAGGGCTTGGACTAGTCACTTCTGTTTAGCTTAACCTGCCTTGTAGGTTAAATTGCAGCTCTTCACTTCCTTGGCAGGAGGATGGGATACACACAGAATAAACAAAATGTGTCCTTTCCATTGGGAACCTCTCGATTCTATCACAGATGGGGTTTTACTCAGTATCTTATTGTTAGCACCAGCAGGCACTGTATATTGTTTGAAGCAGAAGTGACATGACCCCTCTTCAGGAGATCTGCATGAGCATCATGGGTATCCCAAGGCCTGATGGTGTGTGTGTGCTGGAAGGTTGTCGTCTTCATGGATGCACTTGGTGAAAATGGGCAGGTTTTCTCTTTGCGCAGCAGAGGAAAATTGATCTTGGGTCGATGCAAGTGTAATAATGAGACCACCCATAAAAAACAGCCAAATTGCTTGGAGCCCTGGTAGCGCTTGAGCTCTGTGAAGTGTTATGTACTGACTAGTTGGCTCTGACCCTTTAAAGGAAGAGATGGATGAGTGGGCAGCCGAAGGAAGCCTTGAGAAAGTCATTCCACTGAACCCTGCCTTGCATTATGCCCCTCCCATGGCCTATAGTGGGAAATTGATAAACCTGACTTGGGCAGCCTTTGGTCTACCTGTTGGACCACTTGAATTTTCTTGCTAAAATCCAATGCACAGGGGTTTATGGCCATAGTCTGCTTTTTATTTTATTTTTTAAAAAGAAGCCCACTTCTAGGTTTTAGGATTCCAGAAATAATTCTTAAGACGCGGCCAGTTTGAAATAATTATTTGTGTTGCTCTTCCCAGTTCTGATTGAACAGTGGAAGCATTCAAGGTGCACCTGGACAGCCATCTGCTTTGACTTGGGTTCCTGCATTGAGCAGGGGGTTGGACTCGATGGCCTTATAGCTCCCTTCCAACTCTACTATTCTGTGATTCTATGAAATGCTGAGGTCCTGCTCTTTCATGCTGGGGGCATGTCTCTTGCAGTGGGCCCTTTCTTCCTGTTGAACATCATTATCCAAATGAGCTGCCCCCCAAAACACAGGGATGATCCTGATGGCATAGGCTTGCAGTAAGCAGCAGCTTCCAGTGTGATGCCTCAAGTGATTTGGCTCTGTGTAGATCATGGGCGTTCCAAGAGCAGTGTGGGCCTGATGTGAGTTTGTGCCATGGAAAGGGGCAGCTTGCACATACCAGCTGGTGCAAGATAGGAACATCTGTTACATATTGCCGTGCCTTTTGTGGTTCCCTCTCCACTCCATCCCCCCATTATGTTATACTTAACTTTCACAAACGTTAATGGGGGACCACACGAGCTCATTAAATGGGGGACGTGTTTTCTTAAACCTTTTCAGCCTTTTCTTGGCTCAGTGATTGCTCTGCTCTGAGTCTGCTATCCTGTTTAAGCTGTTTATGGAAAGGTAGACCTACAGAGGACTGTGGATTTGGCAGGCATTTTAAAGGTATCTTTACTAGAAAGGAGGGAGGCTTAAGTGAGGGAGAGGGTGTTTCTGACCTCTAACATCCTATAGTCGGGACCTTGTCCAGGAGATGGGAGTGCTGGAAACACTTGGCTTATGATTGCACGGTTTTATCTAGCAGGCGTTCAGCAGCTGATAACGCAGGTTGACGTTTTTCATTTTCCCCCCACTAAGAATTTATTAAATTTCCTCTTCTGGGACAAAAGGCTGCAGGATTCTGTGTTTAAAAACCATTTTGCTCAGATAAGTGGATTAATGCCGATTTTGGCAGCGTAAAGGGCCAGCACACACAGGGTTCTGCAGCCCCAGGTCATACTCCTTGTCCAAAACCATTCATGGTCTGGGATACAATGGTTCTGCAAGAGGATGGGAGATGGACAAGATTGTGTAGTGAGTCTGACATTTAGTGTGTGTGTGTGTGTGTGTGTCTGTCTGTCTGCCTGCCTGACCCTCCCTTTCTGAGCTTAATGGTGATTCTGAAGTTGGTGCACAAAGCTCTTGGCCACATCTTTTGGAAGTTGTGGGTCTGGATTTCTCACTGTTGGACCTTGAGTGACTATCTTGACTCCACTGATCTAGGATTGCCATCTGCTCCATGCCTTGCAGGACCTGTTCTGCTGTGGGTGAACAAGCAGATGCTCCATCTTCTGGAACTGAAAGGAAGTAGGGCGTTGAAATATATAGTGCTCTTTCGTTAGGCCTTCACAGGCTTGCTGAGGGATTTGCACACTGTACATTCCATCCCCACCCTCACATCACCCTACGTTGGCACACCTGGGACCCTTTTCCCCTTCTGCATATACATTCTAATCCCCCTCCTCCCAATTTCTGCAAAACCCAGCATTCCTTGGTCTCCATCTCACACATTCAAAGAAACCTGGAGCTTAAAATGGCCTATTCCACTCTTCGTCCGGGTAGCCTTGGCTTTTACCCTATGGGGGTAAGTTAGGCTGAGGGGCTCAGTCCGGCCCAAGACTGGCAGAGTGGGGATGTTGAATATTTAAAACAAAGAAGATGACCAAAGAAGAAGAGGTGGATACAAATGTTTTTGTTTTTTAAAGCCTTGGGCTTGCCTGCCTATAGAACGTACGCTTTACTTGGGCTTGCTAATGTGAGAGAGTTCTGAGAACAAGAGAAAGCTCTTTTTCTGTCCTTTCCTGTTTTACTCATTTGTTTAGATTCTAAGCAGATACACTCCGGTCAGTATGTTTATCTGTTAGTCTTTGAGTGCATATGTTTCAGTAAATAGTCATTGTTTGAAATCACTGAGAGGTGCTGGTTAAAAAGATCAAATTCTATCCTCTGCTGTCCTGTAAAATTACCCATTGAAGATAAAATGGCAACATCTTAATAACATTATTTTCCTAGGAACATAAGAACACTCTTGATTCATGTCTATTGTATGTTCAGAGCAAATATTCGTAATGTTAGGAAATGACTTCTGAGGAGGAGAGGGGTATACAGGCCTGTGGCTTACGCTGGCTCAGCTTGTCTGAGCGTGGAAAGCTAAGCAGGGTCAGGCCTGGTTATTACTTGGATGGGAGACCCCTCCTCTAGTTTCCTGCATTGTGCAGGGGCTTGGACTCTATAGCCTTGTAGTTGTAGGCTCCTTCCAACTCTATGACCTATGAAATCTATGTGTTTCGGTGTGTGCTGGGTTTGGGGCTTGAGGGTTCCCCCATTCAGTTGTTAATCCTTTGAAGTGGAGGGGACTGCTTATGCATATTAGTCACATTAGCATTATGCAGTCCCAGGTGCTGGTGACAGAAAAAGTCTGTCTTTCCCAGAGGTAAGATTCTCAAACATCCCCACTGCCATAAGAAGTGGTAAGGGAGGAATGGCTGCTGCTGACCTAGTTTACCTCGGGTCTCTTGATGAAATGTGTGGGGAAGGGGTGTGTAGGATCTGGGCCAGATGAAGATACGGGGGTGGGACATGGGAGGCAGGAGCTGAACCTGTATACCCACTAAAGTTTCTAGATTATGAACAGGACACACTTTACCATGGGCAGATTTTTGGGGTACCATTGAAGAGCTGCAAATTGTCAGTTGATTCATTATTTTCCCCATCTTGGGTGGGGTGGGTGGGCATCATTGGATTTTCTGCCTTGGGCACCAAAATATCTTGATCTCTTTCCTTGTTAGGGTGTGTTGAAGATCAGTTTATAATGTGCAGTGTGACTTCATAAAATCTGAGCAGTATTTCCCCATCCTCTGACCTCTCCATCCACTTCCCCGCTGTAGCAGCCATTCTCACCCTTGCTCCCAGGCATTGATATCATACATGGGTTGCATTTCAAGGTGTGTTCGTTACAGAGATCTAAGATGCCTTGTTTGGTTATATGTTAAATGGTCTGCAAGTGGAGCAGTTACTCCTGGCTCATTGTGCAGCACATGGTGCCGTTGTGTGTTGCATTGTTGTTGCTATTCCTCAGCCCTGGCATCAGGGGCATAAAGTAAAAGCTGGAGCCATGCCACACCCTCAAACAAATTGCCTGCCCCTGCCCTGTGCTCTCCTTCTATCAGAGAAGGATGAATGATGTGTTGGGAGCTTTAAGAGGCAGGCCTGGACTTGTTTTATTAAAGGGGCAGTAGACCCTGCTTGTGGAAGTGGATGTGCATAGCTTCCTCCCATCAATGAATCTGTTTTTGTTGGAGCACAGAGTTGTCTGGGGTAAGGTTTCTCCGGTCCCCAGGTTGTGAGCATAAATGCCAACATTCAGATTATCTGTCCCTGGGCACATTTGTATCTTGCAGAGATTTGAATAATGGCTTTTCTGTTCTCCTCATTGGGAAGGGGCCATGTTGGTATTTTGTTTCTGCAAAGGGTCAGTGTGTTTGGCTTGAGTAAATCTTCTTGAAGACAGATAGCCAACCCTCCGGTTGACTCATTTTGAATGTGCAATTGTTCACTCTCTTCTGGTTACTGTTGCTGATTTCAGTAATTATAGCATGTTAAAAACGATGTGGGGCCTCTTTTGCTCAGACCTTGTGCAGACACTGTGAAATTAACTTTCATAGCTTCCAACATGAGTTTGGATGGAAGTGACATTTTCAAAAGCCTGCCAGTTGAACCCTTTGCTCTTGGCGTTTGCTCTTTGGTGGACTGAAGGCTGCAAGGAGGTGAAGTAATCTAATCATGGCTTAATTGCGGTGGTGTTGAAGTTGGGGTTCTGGGGGAAGAGGAGGGGTGGAGGTGTAATGGCTTTCTAAAAGTCTGCATCTCTCTGAAATTCTCGTTGAAAAATTTGGGATGACTCGGAAGAGGCCCTGGAAAGATGATGGAAGGCAAGCCATGTGGTGGAAGGTGCTTGGTGCGTTCAGTCCAGGAAGCAAAAAGAATGAACATGCTTCACAATTAACAGTTACTTCAGTGTTACCTAAATTTTTGATCATGTTCTGTCTCCCCCCCCCCCCCCCGATGTAAACACAGTTTAGCATTGCACTCGAAAAGGCACAGAATGGGCATCCTCTTTGCAACTGTAGGATTGCTCATTTCATATTGCCTTCTGTTATCATCCCACCTGGTTGGTTAAGAAAGAATGAATTTAAATTACAGTAAGGTAGATTTATTTCTTCTTTTTCTTAACCTTTATTATTATAATAACATTTATATACTACCTAATTTGCTAAAAAAAGCCATTGAGGCAGTGTACAACAATTTAAAACAATAAAACCATAACACAACCATAACACAATAAAAAACCCAAGAACATTAAAAACATAATTTAAAATGCTAAATTGGAAAGATGCATCTTCACACCCTTTTTAAAAGTCAAGATAGTGGGGGTCAATTGTAGTTTGACCCAGTGACACAGGAGAAAGTCCTTTCTCACACGTGTCTGACAAAAAGGCCTCTGTGGATAATGGTGTCCTCAAAAGGGCTCCTCCTGCAGGGTGACCGGCCAGATGGGTGATTTAAAAATATAATAAAATAAAATAAATCTTAATAACTGGGCAAGTTCACAACGAGACAGGCAGACCCTTAGATAGATGGGTCTTAAGCCA
The DNA here is from genome assembly GCA_021292165.1 of Shinisaurus crocodilurus. Classification (NCBI taxonomy): domain Eukaryota; kingdom Metazoa; phylum Chordata; class Lepidosauria; order Squamata; family Shinisauridae; genus Shinisaurus; species Shinisaurus crocodilurus. Next base: position 86,996,744 of record CM037882.1, on the reverse strand, counting down.
TTTAGGGCTTTAAAAGTTAAAACTTTGAATTGAGCCCGGAAAGCAAATGGCAACCAGTGCAGTTCTTTCAAGCCCTGATCCCGTGCACCGCTTAGCAGTCTAGCTGCTGCATTTTGTACCAATCGAAGCTTCCAGGCACTGTTCAGTGGTAGCCCCATGTAGAGCGCATTGCAGTGGTCTAAACGAGATGTAACCAAGGCAAGGCATGGATAACTATTGCCTAGCCAGACTGACTCAAGAAGGGTTGCAGCTGGTGCACCAAGCATAATTGTGCAAACACTCTCTTTGCCACCACCGCCACCTGAAGATTCAGGGACAGTGGAGGACTAAGCTATGGACCTGATGTTTCAGGGAAGCGCAAGCCCTTCCAGGACAGGTTGAATCCCAATCCCTGAGTCAGGCTTTCTACTGACGAACAGCATCTCCTTCTACTGAACAACCTCAGCTTGTTCACCCTCTAATTCAGTTTAAATGTTGGAGTTAGGTTGGGTGTTTTTCTACTAGCAGTTCAGCAATGGGATAAGTGCTGCCTACAGAAAATTTGGAATCTTTCTGTGGAGGTTTCTAAGAAAAGATTGGACAGCATCATTGGTGTTTGAGATGCCCTTCTATAGAGCAGGGGTTGGGATGGATGCTCTCTAGGAAGCGGCAGAATTTTGTGATCTGCTAAAAGAGGAAATTCTGCGACCTGTTGTAGAGTAGCAGGAAGACAGCATAGGAAAGCTGAGAAATGTCAACTGTCTAAAGGTGCTGGGTAGAAGAAATGGTTTCAGGTGAGAACAACTAAGCTTAAATAGGGAGGAGAACCAGTGGAGAAAGCAGAGGCTTGCCTAAGGCTGCTGTGTTCTGACGAGAATAAAATTTTAATAGCATGCAGTACTTGGGAATCAGACAAATGAATTTCCCCCCACTTTACAAGAGGTATAAACCTAAAGGGGCTGTAACATAAACAAGATGGGAAGGTCCCCTACAGAGCACTTGCACCAGTGATGTCTCTATATCCGTGAATCCTTCTGCCTAGTCATCTTTGATAGGTTTCCAATTCAGTTGTTGTACCCCGAGATGGTTGGTCTGTCTTCCTCTTTCTTGACACACTCATTTAATTTTTAAACTCTCCGGGCATTTGCTTATTTATTTTCATTGTTCTTGATAATAATTCTAAGCCGTTAGAGGGGAAAATTGTATTCAAAAATGCTGTTTCACACTTTATTTGTTTGATGATGTGGAGTGATAGAAAATAACACATTTGCTTGCTTTTATAGTCTGATAATTATTCACATCCATCAAGCCATTCCAGGAGAATAAACAAAACACCAAGGAAATCGCACTATTAATAGCATTCTCTTCAGCAAGGATGAAGGGTATCTTTCTCACAGGACTGTCCAGTTAAGAGGCTCCTGGAAAGCAACTGCAAAACTTCAGCTTTTTGCCAAACAAAGGATTCAAGTGTCTGAGTACTTCTCAGAGCAAACTGTAGCAAGATGGTGGAAGTTAGGCAAGTCTAGAACAATGGCAAGAAAGCATGTAGGAAGACCTAGAACTCTGAAGGACTTCAGTTACATTCACCCAAATAAACAAAGATGGGTATTCCTCTAAGGCAGGAGTCTGAACCTGTGGCCTTCCAGATTTCTTTGGAAGGCCATGATGATGGGAGTTGCAGTCCAGCAACAGCTGAAGAGCCACAGGTTACCCCTTTGGCTCTGTTTTCCAAACTTCTGATTTTGTTTGTATATGATTGTGCCTTTCCTTGAAAAAGTTGTTTCCCAAATAACAGTGGCTTGCAGCAATTTAAGTTCAGTACACGACACTGATAGTGGGGTGCTATACATTAAAGAAATAAGACAGGACACTTCCTCCTGAGGCCTACAAAAGACATGACATGGGAGGGAGTGGAGGGAGAGCAGACTGACAGTGCTAGAACAAAGGTTAACAGGCATTTACATCCACTGGGGGCCATGCTGGTGTTCTTGCTGGTACAGCTGCCTGGTGTTGGCAAGGCCCAATTGTCCTTCTCCTTGCTCGCAGTTAGGAAAAGTGTTCCTGCTGGGAGGGTAGGGAAACAAGTTCCCTGCTGCTGCTTATCCTCTGGCCCATGGCTGAGGCAGACTTTTTCCTGTGCTCAAATTGGAGGTGTGCTTCGTCAGTCATACCATTTATTGTTTGGGTTATATAAAAGCAGGCACTACCTGCCTGTAGAGGAGCCCACCCTTGTGTTTCTGCATGGTATTGCTATTGTGGGTGGGTGTCCTTCTCAATGTAGAGTGACTGGATGATCAGTTCAGGGACAGAATAGAAATTACCCCTAGGGGATGCTGATCAGAAGGAGGCAAAACCAGAGCAGTGAATCATACAGAGATGTGGCAGGCAGCCTCACCTATGAGTGGGTATTCTGGGCTCACAGGAGCCTTTATTGAATTATTTAGCGTGGCATGTGGTCAGTTCTCTAGTGACACATTAGTGTGGCACTCACGCATAGTTTGGGAATTAGTGGTGTATGGGTTGTTCAGGAGATGTGCCTCAATTCTGTGCTGTCTGCTTGATATGCAGGACTCCACTCCCTACTTCTTCCCTGCAAAAGGTTATCAATGTCACATGAATGTATATCACAGAGTTCTCTTCCTCCTTAGTTTATCTTACCTGTCAAAGAAGAAATACTCGGCCAGTTGACCTGTGAACTGTTGCCAAATAATGGTCAAGTCTTCAGATTGTGCATTTAATAGAAGAGACTCATGCTAATAACTATAACCACAGTCAACTGTTGGAAAACAACGAAGTATCTTCTAAGCTATTTCAATGAATGGTAGTTGAGAGTTAACAATGTTACGCAAATATAAGCTGCCTTTGAATGATATTCAAGAGCTTGAACTGTTCTCCTTTGCTTTTATCCTGGAACCTCACCAGTCCACCTGTCCATGTTTATCTCTATTAATTATTTCTATGCATTGATGTCTTGAAATTCAAACACAACCCCCTCTCTTCCAGTTGGCTGGCAGCAATTCTTCTTTCTTGGCACCAGTGACCCAAGGAAGGGCTGTTTATTAGTCTCTTTATTTGAGAAATACTCTAAGCCAATAAGCCATGGCAGTGTTTAAAGCACTGTATTTTAAACAGCAAAAAATAAAATTAAAAATACACAGATATCATCTCTTGTCGGGCATGCGTGATATCCGCTCAAAATATATAGAGCATGTTATGATAAACTGTGTGTTGCCTGCTTAGGAAAGGATTCATACATAAGATCAACCAGAGCCCTTAGGACTTTTTCTTGGTTCCAGAATCACTAAAGCACTCAATCATATTCACCTCCCCAAACTACCTTCTAATATTGGCACCTGCAGCAGTGAAGAAAGACACTCTAAGCCATTACGCTGCATACTTACTACCACCTGCCTGAAGAAAGCAAATTCACTGCATGGTGCTCCAAACACCAGGTTAGCAAAGACATAAGGTAGCAGGCATGGCGCAGAGAAAATTCTTAGCTGAATTCAACCTCAGGCGGCTGTCAACATGCAGCAGCCATTCCACCCTGTTTAGTAAAATTGCACATACAACGTCTGAACTGGGATATCCAGAGGGGAAGCTCCACTGAAAGAGCAAAGTGCTGCAGGAAAGAGCTGGAGCTGATGCACAAAAGTTTTGGGAGCAGGGAGCAGTTTCAGCTATTTTATACAGGGAAACCAAGGCGCGGGGATGAGAGCAGTAGCTCTAAACCTGTTGGGTTGCTAGGGGCAACCCAGGAACCTTGACATCCAAGTGTGCAGCCTAGGGAGTTAGTAACTGGCTGGCTCGAGTGAGAGCCAAGATCTGAGGGATGAAACGGGGGCTGGCAATGAAACTGATGAAAGCAAGGAACATCTGGTGGGCTTGAAATAGCTGTGCAAGGAGTGAGATTCTTTGCATGCTGTCTCAGTTCTTCTCGCTTAGAAGATCTTTTGTGTGGCCTCCCTAGTAGCTTGCGGGGGAGGTGGATTGTGCAGAGACCTTGAAGTAGCTTTGTTCCTAAGCCCCCAAAAGTTACTAGCCTGCACAAAATAGTCGCCTGTTTTTTGCTCATACAAGAGCCCTCCTATAAGTAAAAAGCTGGCTAGTAAAAATATTTGCAGGGTAGAAGTACAGCGGGACTGGGAGAGGGAATTAAAGGAAAAATAGAATTCTGCCCATTTTCATCAGCCTGCTGTACTTTCTTGCTGGCTGAGGAAGAAGGAGCTTCACTTCCTCCATGGCCAGCATAGAAGCCTCCAGTATCAAAGACAGTATTTGGTTGGCCACTGTGTGAACAGAATGCTGGACAAGATGGGTCTGATCCAACATGGCTATTCTTGCGTTCTTAAGCCAAGTGGGCCGGTGAAGGAGGTCTAGATTGGTTTGTCCCTCCCTTGCCAGTGTTTTCACTCTCCTGGAGAGAATTCCACACACTCACCTGTGTTAGGATTCCTGGTTGCCCAGCTCTGTCAGTGAATGATCAAAGATGGGTGTAGGGTTTTTGCAACTGCAAAGCAATCTGTTAGGAGATAGATAAATGTCTAAACTCTTGGCTTCTTTGGATCATACTGTGCTATCTTTGTAAAGAGAGGGGCTTGTATATGCTTCTGTCAAGAAAGCACTCCTGTTTTGGAAAAGTCTTGAGAAATGAGGAGGTGAACTGGAAGGGGAAAGTTTTTCAGTTTCCTGGAGCAAAGAGTTGTATCCTCCATGGCAAGACCCCCACTGAGTTCCGCCTGCTTTGCTCCATACTACTATGGAGCATCTCTTCCCATATTTACCTGCCAGGATGCTAAGTTGGTTTTCTGAGACCCTCCTCCAGGTGTCCCCACCAAATGGGGTGAGGTGGGTGGCTACTAAGGAGAGAGCCTTTTCGGTGGTGGCACCCCGGTTGTGGATTGCCCTCCCCAGAGAGGGATGCCTGGCACCTACATTGTAGTTGTTTTGGTGCCAGCTGAAGAACTTTTTATTCTCCCAGGCATTTTAAGAACTGCTTTGAATGCCTTTAGATCACTTCACTTTTATTTGCTGCTGGTTTTACTTTGGCTTTATGTGCATCGGTGTTTTTACTCGTGCTGATTTTATCTTGGTTTTATTATATCCTGTTTGTATCCATTGCTTTACTGTTTGTATTTTGTTTTTGGTGGAACTTGGGTTATTGGGTAGTTTAAAAGCATAATAAATAAATAAGAATATGGAGTTAAATTCTCCTGGCTGATGCTGCCTTGGTTCTTAGATTTAAAGAACACCGTGCTGGTGTAAGAGGAAAATTTAGCTCATTAGGCATTCAAAGGAGCACTATATACCTGGGGCTCAGCGGGGTTCATATTTTAATACCACAAATTTCCCACACTGTCTTTGTAAATATCTTAATGCTGATGAACAAATGTGGCATAGATTACTGGCATCTTTGATCCCCCCCCCCCCCCAGCACCAAGCACTGCTAAACATCCACAGTATTATAGCAGACCTTCATTTTAGTTTAGGTAATACATATATGATCCAAGTGTTTACAAACCACGAATTTGGAATAGCCTTCCCAGTACAGTGGCACTTAAGAATGTAGGTAACAATGCCAGAAGCTCCCTGCACATGAAAAACTGGCAAGTCACTGAGAAGGCCAGGTGAAAACATTTGTCCCTGAGGCGTAGGTAGGCACCCAAAAGTTTGGCGTGTGCGCACACATGAAGCTGCCTCATAATGAGTTCTGACCAGTGGCTCATCTAGCCCAGTACTCAGACTGGCAGTGATTCCTCATTGTCTTGGACAGAGATCTTTCCCTGCTATCTGAGTCTTTTGACTGGATAAGGTCTGGCAAAACGGGCTCTCACTTGTTCTGCAGCTTGGTGATGGTTAGAAGAAGGAGGGTGGGGGGATAGGAGTCTTCTTGCATTGTTTCTAAACTTCTCTCACTTGTACTGGTGTTTGCAGAAGTGCCTGCCGCTCCCATGAGCCTTCTGAGTGTGCCAGAGTACCGGGGGGGGGGGGGGGAGTGTGGTGGTGGGTACAGCTAGAGGCTGACTAGTAACTTAAGAAAATATTTCAGACCTCTATGTTGGGGAGCATTCAGATGTACGCACACATGTACACACACATTTTGAAGTGGGAAAACTGTATCATTTGCTTTTTACAAGCTTATCCAAATGTTTGACTTAGTTTCTGTATATTGCTATCTCAAAACCTAATAAATGCCAGCTTGCCTGAGCATCTAGAAACATAATATTGGCACTTGGGAATTTGAAATGTCTCTCTTCTTTAAAAACAACAACACTGCCCCCCTCCCCCAAGATGTCTGTGTTAACCTCTCTGCCATTATAAACCTGTTTTTTTTCCAGAGAAAGGTCTATGTGCAGGTGGCTGATCCATTAAGGCAAATGATTTAATGAGATGAGATCTCGGGGAGTGCTACGCCTGGGCCTGGCTGCCACCATAATGGAAGGGTTTCAGCGCAACTGGCAGAAATGATATTTCTGGGTATTTGGACATCTCCTTTTTATTTTGACACCTCGCCTTGAGGTTAATGAGTGAACAGTTTGATCTTCCCTGACATTTTGACTTCCTCCCTGAGGACAGTCTGTTCTCACTGTTTCTCCCTGAGTATGGGAACCAGAGAGCTTAAAACAGAACATTAAATTATTGTTTGGCAAGAGGCATATAGGGCAAGCACTGGAGATGTTGCCATGGAGGTGGACTGTTATTTGTGGGGCAGGGATTGGAAGCTAACCTATCATATAATTGCAGCAGAACTAGTGAGATAGTAAAGCACCGAAGTTCCAGTTTGGATTCCTGGAAAACTTGGGAATTGATTATTGATGGTGCGCGTGCGCGCATGCGTGTGTATATGTGAGAGAGAAAAGAGGCCATGGGGAGCAAAATTTCCTGAACAGAAGCTGACTCCTGAAAAATGAACATGCCCAGTGTCACCTTTGCTACCTAAACATACTTGTGTCACCTTTATGTACCTAAACATACATGGAGCTTGTGCTAGGTAATGTGGGGTACAGAGACTTCCCTTTCTGTTCTTTTATTATTGTTCAATGATGGTTACACATTTCACATTTCCTAGATGTTAGAATCAAATGTTCAGGAGCCAGCATCACATTTTTAGGTTTCATTCTAGGCAGGGAACATTGGAAGCTGTCTTCTACTGAGTCATACCCTTGGTTCATCTAGCCCAGTATTGTCGACACAGACTGGCTGCAGCTGTCCAAGTTTCAGGCAGGAGTTTTTCCAGCATTACCTAGGGATGCTGGGGATTGAACTTGGGACCTTCCAATGGTCTCGGTTCCAGTGATCTTTGTAAGCAGGGAGGAGGGACCCAGCTTGGCTTGCAAAAGCAGTAGTGAATGGAGAAGATGCAGAGCTTCTGGGGCAACAACTCCAGGTCTCCTGCTGAGCATTGGACTGGGGAATCATCCCAGCAGTTGTGCTGTACTTCGGAGGTCTTCAGAGGGCCTTGGAAAAACAGCATAACTGCTGCAAGTTTATTGCTGAGGAGTGGGGGATTGTCCCTGACCTCTTGCTGAGGTTTGGAGGTGCAGTGCAAGTAATGGAGAAGCTGCCATCCATTATGAGAGGTCTAGAGTCCTGATGACCAGAAACATTTGGTGGGCTACCAAGGCCAGTCAAAATTTGTGCACCCCTGTCTATATACAAGCAACATGCCCCACACCCCTTTCAAGCAAAAATGTGTAGTTATGTTGCTTGTGGCTGATGGTGGGTTGGCTGTGATGACCTCTATGGTTACTCCATGCTTGGTTCTGTCATTCTACATGCGATGTGACATCAGTGGTATGATTTTTGGCTCAGTTCCTTTTCTCTTCCACTCTTAATTTTGTTGAGAATTTGAAAGAAGGCACTCAGCCCTCTCCCTTCTAGATGCAAGCAAAGTGTGTTCTGGTTCTTCTCTGTTCGGTGGTCATGGGTCAGGACTTCAGAGTTTTCCCTCCTCGTCTGCTTTTAAAGAGCATGAATGTACTTTCCTGGGTTCCTGTCCAATCAAACTCATTTTTAATTACATGGGACACCTCTCTAGATCTCGACTCCTTGCCATTGCAGTCTGCAGAGCCTGATAACACAGTAACCATGTTCCAACATATTAAACTTTTAACATCTTCAAGATTCAATTAATCTTATCTTTACAACTCCCAATTACAGGCACTAATTAAGTGAAAGTAGCATAGTAGACCGAAGAATGTGGCATTAATCATCAGCTGCCTCATAGCCATGAATTAGTCCTTTCCCAAATCCTTCTGCACATTCCCAGAAGGAATGGAATAGTTCAGTTCCCTTTCTTTCTTTTAAATGGTTGTTAATCCCACAAAGGAGTGTTTGGATCTGGATTAATTTACACTCATTTGTTTCATGTTAGTAATAAATGGCTTTTAAAAAATAAAAATAAAAAAGCAAGATGAGCAAAACTAAATTACTTGATAATTACACAGTTTAAAGGGCCATTGTTGTGGCTTTGGTCAAAAGGGTCTGGGTCACATTAATAAATTTCTTCTTAGTTTATAAGATTAGCTCTTGCAGAATATTTTTCTTTTCCTGGAAAATTTGTGTTTTTGTTTCTGTTCTAAGCTGCTAGTTTAAATCAGCTTAAAATGTGAAGTCTTGACGCTACCTCCTATACAGCTTTTCCTCCTGGACATCCTTCTTACATTAGATTATGAGTCTTCAGATCACTTTAGAGGGAGGAAATCACTTTGCTCTACAGAGGATTTTGGATATGATTTCCTTCTTTTCATTTGAGTTTCCAAGGTGTTCTAAAGCCACTGTTTTCAGAGACTGAAGTAGACTTCATGGGGGAGGCACAGGAATTTGATAAGGGAAGGCCAATCCCCTGGTTTTTGGTAGTGTGAACTGAGGCAAGGGATTGCAGAATTCATGCCCTTTCAGCTGTTGTAGAGTTGGCTGTCAGTGCTGAGCACCTATGGGGTGCTGCCTCCTTTTTGTCATGACCCCCAGGCCTCTGCGTGCCCCAAGACTTGGACGAGGAAGATTCACAGGAAAATATATAGGGGAGCCTTCACCTTCTCACGTGCCCTCCTGTGCCCTTTCAGCCTGAGGCCTTGGTCCTTCCACCGTTGTCTGACTCCAGGGACTGATCTCCAGTGGTGTCTCCATTTCCTCAGCCTGGTAGAAGCCTATGGCTACAGAAACAGGCAGGGGCCCTTTCAAATGCACAACCAGTTTCTCTGGGGAGGTGGAGCCTGCTGCAGAACAGGACTTGCCAGCTTGAGCATGGTGGAGAGATCTGGGCAGGGGGGAATTTGAATAGAGAGGTGTAGGGCGTGGGGGGGCGGCAAATCATGCTCTCCTTTAGGCTTCTATAGCAGGTACCCTCCTGCCCCCCTGGTAATTTTAGTACTGCACTGGAATATTTATTCAGCAATGTCTTTGACTCTGAGCTATCCCCAGACAGACATTGTCCACACAAGCCTGTCTTCACAGCCCCAAGGTGTAGAAATGTGATTTAAAAGGAAAACTAAGCTTCTTATGAAGCCACGTTCTGCAGCCAGTACTACACTTGGTGGTGTTTTTTCACTCTTGTGGAACCACTGCATTCTCTCAACCTCTAGCTTTAACTCCTGCCGTGTTTTTATCGGGAGGAGAGTTCAGGAAGGAGCTGGAATATGACTCCTTTTTTCATGTGTATTGCATAGACTACTTAAAAAATCATATGGAAGTTAGCCAAGCTGAGCCCTTTCTGCCCCATGGGAGGGTTCCTCTGCCCACCCCAGAAAAGAGGATGATTGCATGTCGAGGAAATACAGCAGTAGAAACCTCTGGTTCTCTTATGACTTCACTGGAACACAGTCCTCCTTGTGGAGAACAATTGGCCAGTGTTCTCTTAGATACAAAGTATGCACACAAGCAAGGTACACCTTCACAAATAATCCCTTTGAGACACCTAACCTGTTTACCTTCGGTCATATAAACACAGCCTCAGAGCAATTCTGTGCATGAAACCCGACTGCTCTGGGAGGTTGCAGCATCTTCTCCTTGGAGCTTTTCACAAGACATTTGGCAGGCAGCGCACTGGGGATTCTTAAATATGCAATGTAGAGGCCTGGGGACAAGGGCTTGGATTGGTTTTGGTTCTCTTCCAGACCTGAGCATTCATGACCCCTGATAGACGAAAGCGAGGCACTTGAATTTCCTATGTTAACCTTGAACGGAATTGTCCTGATGTGTACAGAATTCTCTGCAGAATTGTTACAGTGCTCCTGACAAAAGGCAAATCTATGTGGGGAGAAAGCATCTTTGTTGATTCAAAGTATTGTGGTAGGTCCTTCTAGATGGGGTTCCAAACTTTGGGTCCCCAGATACTGGTGGACTGCAACTTCTAGCATCCCAACATCCTGTGTTCAGATAACTGCAGGATCTCCTGGTTTAGGAGAGTGGTGGGTGGTGCAGAGGATTGGGCCTGTGGCATGCTGCTGCTATCTCCATGGGGAAAATCCTGGCGCGTGTGAGTAGAAACCTATAAATAGGCTCTCCCTGAGTCAGTGTGGAACTTAAGCTTCTATGTTTTTAAAAGGTCAGTATTGCTGATGAGCACTTTCATTTTCCTTGCCAGGTATGCCATCCCTCCAGAACATGGCAAGCGGCTGGAAAGACTGGCAAAAGGTAAGCTTATGTCTGCTGGTTGTACGATAATTGTCTTACCTATTCAAACAACTGCTCAAATGCTCATTTTGGCAGTGTGAAACAGTAACTTTGGCCCATTTCAGATACTGTGGAATGGAACCCCACCAGAAAAATGGTGTGCATCATATGGCATATACATGTATGCATTCTTTATATATGACAATCTATTTGACTTCTGTACACTGTATGTTTCTAGGGTTCGCTCCCTTATCTCATCTATGTGATGCACTGAATATGGTCCAGGAAGTGCTTTGTTTGATCAGAAGGTGTTGATTCTCCCACCCCTCACCCCCCCCACACTTTGACCTGGTTTGCACATAATGACAACCCAGAGTACAGCTTGAGTATGGATTGTCATTGAATCATGGATTGTTCTTGAATTGTAGGTGTTGTTACGTACAAACACTGCACTATGGTTTAACTATGGGTTGATAACCCAACAGCAAACCATGGGTTCTTCTTCGTGGTCTCTGTGCATCACACATATGGGCTCTGCGCATGTGCGGAGGCCGCTTCGGGAAGATTCTAAAGCTGAGGTAAATTTTGGGCGGGAACCCCTCCCCCCTTGCGTCTCCTTTACGGGGGTTCCCGCCCTCTCCCTCAGTTCCTCTTCGACCGCCATCGCGTGTGGCTGTTTCTTCGAGAGGTTCTTCGATTCTTCTATAGAATCCAACTACAAACTGAGAACTCTTCAGATCTTTCCCCCCCGTTTCGTCGTGGGATCCTTCAGTATCGCCGATTATGGCTCCAAAAGCCCCCTTCCACAAATGCGTAAGGTGCGGGACAAAGCTTCCTCCGGCGGACGGGCACTCACTTTGTCTTTCCTGCCTTGGAGAAGGCCATAATGTGGACGCTTGTCATCATTGCCAAGCGTTCACAAAACAAGCGAGGAAGCACAGGGCGGACAAATTGATGGCGATTCTTTACAAGAGGGCCCTCCAACCGCCCGCGGAAAAGCCTATCCCCTTGGCAAGGCCTAGTACGCCGCCTTCACACACGGTCTCCTCAGCGGACGCTCAGGAGGCCTACATGGCCACGATGATATCAAAAAGCAAGGCCAAGAAGGCTCGCAGAGAGAAAGAGGAGGCGAAAAGAAAGAGCAAGGAACAGAAGGAAAAAGCGAGGAGACTAGCGAAAAAATTGGCCTCGTCGCTCTCGGGATCGAGATCGACGCTAGCTCCGGATCCGACGGATGTCGCGACCGCTGAATGCCCGGCTGGGCTCAGATCTACTACTACTACGGCTCCCTCGGGCTCGAGGGACCCACCACCTTGCTCCACGCCAAAAGCTCCTTCGGGCTCGAAGGAAGCTGGCCAAGCCATCTCGTGTTCAGATGGTGAGATCGTGGACTCACCTTCGGATTAGAGGCCCCTGGCACAGACCTCTGTTCTGCTGGCCCTCGCCTCTCCGGTTCGTGAAGTACGGGCTCGTACCCCACGGACTCGGTCCAGCTCACTCGAGATCGAGGAGGTGTTGATCACGCGGGACCGGGCATCATCCAGATCTTCTGCCTCACATAGAGCGCGAGACCCCCCAGGATACAGGGAGAGGTCTCACGATTCGAGGGACTTGAGATACTCTTTGGCATCCCGCGACAGCTCCTGTCGTGGACACTCCCCTGTGTCTGAATACAGATACCAGGCAAGGGCTTACTGATCCCGAGAAAGGTTGCCACTCAGGAGACGGTCCCCACCAAGGCGGGAGAGGGCACGTTCGAGCCCCAGGAGATCCCCTCCGACTCGACTCTTGGCCCTCCCATCACAGGGTGAAGGAAGAGAGAACCAGCTAACGACGTTTTCGTTGGAAGCTTATCCCGCTCCCGTAGGTCATCGACTCCGGGGTCTCCCCTAACGAACTCGGACTCGATCGTTTCTCTTTCACCGTCTTCCACGTCTCCAGACCAGCATGTCTCCACTCAGGCCGCAGTATCCCCTTCTGAGGATATGGGCACCTTCCAGGAACAAATCTTTCGGATGGCCCAGGCCCTCGGTCTAGAGACAGCGGTTGAGGAGAAGAAAGCAGTCGACCCCCTTTTCGATGCTGTCTCGAAATCTCCTTCGGGTCCGACATTGCTGCCAATCACTCCGACGATGCTGGAGACAGTACAGGGATCATGGAGCTCCCCATCCACAGCTCCCCCTGCGGCAAAGCGCCTTGATGCGCTCTACAAAATCAGGCCAGACACAGCCAAGTTTCTCTTCTCTCACCCAACCCCGAATTCAATGATAGTGGAGTCAACACAATCCAGGTCGGGCAAGCAACACTCCACTCCGTCAGACCCCGAGGGAAAAAAGTTAGACAACTTCGGACGAAGAGTCTACACCTCGAGCGCCCTGGGGATCTGGGTCGCCGGGTACCAAGCTACGATGGCCAGGTACCAGCTTTTCCTTTGGGAAAAAATGAGCAGGCTGATAGACTATCTACCGGATGAGAAGAGAGACTTGGCCAGGGTCTTCCAGGCCGAAGTGACAAACACCTCCAGGCAGCAGATTCACACTGCCAGACATTAAGGGGACTATCATGGGAGATCCCTGGTGAGTGCAGTCGCCCTCCGCCGGCACGCTTGGCTACGGTCCTCAACATTGACAACAGAGGCTAAAGCCAAAATTGAGAACCTGCCCTTCGACGGAGTTGGTCTCTTTAATGACAAAACAGACGACTCCCTCGATGCAGTTCAGAAAGCCCAGGTGAATGCAAGAAAGATGGGCCTCCTTCCGCTACCATCTTCTAAACCATTCAGACGCCGTAGGTGGGCCCCATATCCGCCCCCCATAGCTCCGGCCCAGCAAGGACAGCAACATCAGCAGTGGCAGGACAGTCGTTCTCGTCCACAGTAGCCCCGGGCACCGAACCGTCAGTATCAGCAGCAACGGTACCGGGGTTCCCGTAAAGGAGGCGACTCTCAAAGGCGACGGGTTTGACGCGACCCAAGGCACGACCGACACCTCAACTCCGACCCTACCTGACTCCAATCCTTCCGGCTCGATCTCAGTTTGGAACTCGACTATCCCTCTTCCTACCATCATGGAAGAAAATTACCACCGATCGTTGGGTTCTGAGCATTATCCAGCATGGCTACAGGATCGAGTTCGACTCTCTCCCACCTTTTCTTGGCATCCGCACCACGCAGCCATCCCTGGCGCTGCAAGAGGAGGTTGATTCCTTGCTGCTCAAAGGGGCCATTGAGATGGTTCCTTCACACCTTGCACAGGACAGGCCTTTACTCCAGATATTTCACGGTGTCAAAGAAGGACGGAGGACTCCGACCGATCCTGGACCTTCGTTCAGTGAACTTCTACATTCCACCCAAGAAGTTCAGGATGGTCACTCTCCAGTCGATCTTGCCTCTCCTCCGCAAGACCGACTGGTTTGCATCCATCGATCTCCAGGATGCCTACTTCCACATAGGGATCCATCGAGACAGCCAAAAATACCTGAGGTTCAAGGTTGGATCCGATACCTACCAGTTCAAGGTACTCCCATTCGGACTCTCGACGGCACCGAGGGTGTTTACCAAGTGTATGACAGTGGTTTGTGCTGCGCTTCGAACTCAAGGGGTGACACTCTACCCCTACCTGCACGATTGGCTCATCGTAGCACCCTCTGCTCAGGAGCTTCGGAGCGCTCTCCGCCTGACTACCGACACTTTGAACACTCTCGGTCTCTGCCTCAACAAAAAGAAGTCCACACTCTTTCCAACTCAAAGGATTCAATTCATCGGAGCATTCTTAGACGCTACTGTCGGTCGCGCCTTTCTACCGAATGACAGAACTCTAAAAATACTCACCCTCGCCTCGAAATTACACAAGGCGACCTCGTGCACAGCCTATTCGATTCAACGGCTCCTCGGCCTCATGGCCTCGGCCATATCGGTCGTTCCTCTCGCTCGACTTCACATGTGCCAGCTCCAAAACTGGTTCATAAGGTCGTTTGATTCCAAGATGAATGCACATCGAGCCCGACTGTCGATTCCGGCCACCATAAAGCGATCGCTTCTTTGGTGGACGACGCGACACAACTTGGCGAGAGGACTACCGTTCCAACCCGTCACGCCTTCACTCACGCTAACGACGGATGCTTCCCTCCTGGTCTGGGGAGCTCATTGCGGGGACCACACAGCGCAAGGCCAGTGGGGCCCACAAGATCGAGGGAACCACATCAACGTTCTCGAGCTCAAAGCTGTGTGGAACTCGATGAAAGCCCTCGAATCTATACTTGCTGCGAGGCAGCTACAGGTGGTCACGGACAATACCACTGTTGTAGCCTATCTGAACAAGGAAGGAGGCACCCGCTCGATACGGCTAACGAACCTAACCCTCTGTATATTCAGCTGGATGATTCCTCGCCATATCTCCGTGAAAGCCATCCACATCGCTGGGAAGGACAATGCTCTTGCGGATGCCCTCAGCAGGATGTCTTTCGACTCTCACGAGTGGCAACTCAAGGACCGAATTCGGCAGTCCCTTTTTCGACAGTGGGTGACTCCGATGGTGGATCTATTCGCCACTGCGGCCAACACAGCGTGCCACGTTTTCTGCAGCAGAGCGGGGCACGACAGCTCATCGATCGGAGATGCGTTCCTGATAACTTGGTCGGGGACTCTGTTTTACATATTCCCTCCGATCCCGTTACTGACCAAAGTCATTTCAAAGATCCAGTCCGAAGGCACGAACTGCATACTTGTGACCCCGTGGTGGCCGAGACAGGCCTGGTTTGCACCACTCCTCAGGTTGTCCAGGGGAGAGTATCGTCGCCTACCGAACTCGACAACGATCCTCTCTCAAGCTCAAGGCTCGCTGCTTCATCCGAATCCATCCATTCTGAGGCTTACAGCCTGGCTGATCTAATACCGAGCTCCCTCCCGTCAGAAATCAAACTCGTGTTGCGGGAAGCCTGGAAACCGTCCACTAGAGCCTCCTATGCAAGAAAATGGAAAGCCTTCTGCGAGTACCTTGGGGACATCGGGGTACCCTACCCTAAAGCGCCTATCCATCATGTGCTGCAATTCTTACTCCATCTGCAGCACAAAGGGCTTAAGACGAGCTCGTTGAAAGTCTACTTAGCTGCCTTATCAGCCTTCCATGATGGCCAAGACGGATATACATTGTTTTCGAACCCGTTGGTCAAGCGTTTCATGAGAGGACTAAAGAATATGAACCCCTCGTTTAAACCAGTCACTCCCGTTTGGGACCTACAGTTGGTTCTGCAGGTACTCATGACTAAGCCGTTTGAACCAATGGCGACATCAGACCTTCTCTTACTAACCTTTAAGACTGTATTTCTTGTTGCCATCACCTCTGCTCACAGAGCATCGGAGCTGACAGCTCTAAGAGTGGACCCACCATACCTTAGTTTCCATAGGGATAAGGCGGTGTTGCGTCCAGACTTGGCCTTCCTTCCTAAGGTTGTGTCTTCTTTCCATCTTAATCAGGACATTGTATTGCCAGCATTCTTTCAAAGTCCGTCGACTCCATTGGAGCATCAGCTTCACATGTTGGACGTACGAAGGGCTCTATTGTTCTGCAAGTCCCGTACTGAGCCCATCAGGAAGTCTCCACGTCTCTTTGTCTGTTACGGTGGACAATCCAAAGGCCTGCCAGTCTCGACCCAACGTCTATCCTCGTGGATTGTAGACTGTATCGAGCTAGCATACGAACTCAAACGACAACTGTTGCCGAGCTCGGTACGAGCGCACTCTATCAGAGCCGTATCAACTTCGACGGCTTTCGCAAGGGGAGTCTCGATGACAGATGTTTGTAAGGTGGCTACATGGTCCACGCCTTCGACGTTCGTAACGCACTACCAAGTCGATGTCCGATCCCGGAGGGACAATGCATTTGGCAGAGCTGTCCTTTCCTCGGTCCTACAATGATGACGACACCGACCCTCCACCGGTAAGTCAGCTTGTTACTCTGCCCATATGTGTGATGCACAGAGACCACGAAGAAGAAGGACAGGTTGCTTACCTGTAACTGTGGTTCTTCGAGTGGTCATCTGTGCAGTCACACAACCCGCCCATCCATCCCCGCTACGGTGTCACTGTCGAGTTTGATGGTGTACTGAACTGGGACCCTTGTGCGCACTATGATCGATACCGTGTGACACCATCGAATTCAACTTTCGGTATTGGTATCAAGAATTGGGAAAACCTCTTCCTATGTTCTCCCATGGCACTGGGATCGCGATGGCGGTCTCAGGGGAACTGAGGGAGAGGGCGGGAACCCCCGTAAAGGAGACGCAAGGGGGGAGGGGTTCCCGCCCAAAATTTACCTCAGCTTTAGAATCTTCCCGAAGCGGCCTCCGCGCACGCGCAGAGCCCATATGTGTGACTGCACAGATGACCACTCGAAGAACCACAGTTACAGGTAAGCAACCTGTCCTTCTCTTCCTGGGCTATTCATGGTTAACAGCCCATAGTTAAACCATAGTGCAGGGTTTGCACATAATGACAACCCATGATTCAACAACAGCCCATACTCAACACATACTCTTAAGTTCTTCTTCGTGGTCTCTGTGCATCACACATATGGGCTCTGTGCCTGCGCTGAGCTTCGTTCGGAAATTCTTTAGCTGAGGTGAATTGGGCGGGAGCCCCTCCCCCATCGTGCCTGCTCCTCAGCACGGCTCCCGCCCATTCCCTCAGTTTCTCTTCGACCGCCTATTGCTCTGGTAGTCTATCTTTGGAGGTTCTTCTTATATCTATATCTGGCTGAGTACTAAACTGTTTTTTCTTCTACTTCTCCTCAAAAACTTTAGTCTTCACCCCCCCAACCTATTTCTCACAAAAAAATTAAAAAAACAAAACAACTTACCGTATTTTTCGCTCCATAAGACACACTCCCCCCCCCCAAATAGGGGGAAATGTCCTCCCTCCTTTCCTCGGCATCAGTACCACACAGCCCACTCCACCATTGTTGGAGGAGGTGGAAGCTCTGTTGCAGAAGGGCGCCATCCAGCCTGTCCACCCACGTCACCTCCAGGAGGGGCTCTATTCTCAGTACTTCACAGTATCGAAGAAGGGAGGAGGACTTCGACCGATTCTGGACCTCCGACTTGTCAACTTCTTCATAACAACGAAGAAGTTCAGAATGGTCACCATCCAGTCGATACTGCCTCTACTTCGCAAGACGGATTGGTTCACGTCGATAGATTTGCAAGACGCATACTTTCACATTGCCATTCATCAAGACAGTCGGAGGTACCTGCGGTTCAAAATAGGAGACGAGGCATATCAATTTGTGGTTCTTCCCTTCGGCCTCTCCACCGCTCCAAGGGTGTTCACAAAGTGTATGGCGGCAGTCTGTGCGAATCTACGTGCCAGAGGGATTCGGATCTTCCCGTATCTCGACGATTGGCTAGTCGTGGACTCGTCAAGGCTTCGCCTCAAATCAGCTGTTCGCACAACATTGAACCTGCTCAAGGACCTGGGCTTGTGTCTCAACACCAAAAAATCAATACTGACTCCTACCAGAAAAATCCAGTTTATAGGAGCACTACTGGACGCTGTTTACGAACGAGTTTACTTACCCCTAGACAGAGTGGAAAAAGTACTCTCCATTGTCAAGTCGGTGTATCACGCCAAAACCAGCTCAACAAAGACAATCCAACGCCTTCTTGGACACATGGCATCAACAGTACAAGTTGTGTGTCATGCCCGTCTGTCTGCGCATGAGGATGATCCAAAACTGGTTTATCCGTGCATACAATCCGCAAAGACAAAGTCCTTCAGTTCGCCTCTCTATTCCAAGGAACATCAAGGCGACACTCCTGTGGTGGTCAGACAAAAGAAATCTTGTACAAGGTGTACCGTTCCATCCGTTAAAACCGACAAGAATCCTAACAACGGATGCCTCCCTCCTGGGCTGGGGAGCACACTGTGCAGGGAACACAGCTCAAGGCACTTGGGACCATATGCAACGCAAAATTCATATCAACATGCTGGAGCTGTTAGCAGTTTGGAAGGCCATGAAGGCACTGGAGTCACACCTGGACAATCAACATATCCAGGTGGTGCCAGACAACACGACCGTCGTTGCCTACCTCAACAAACAAGGAGGAACGCGGTCGTTGAGATTGTCGAGGCTCACCCTCATAATTTTCAGTTGGAGAATTCGAAGATCCATCTCCCTCGTGGCGATTCACATCGCAGGCAAGGACAACACCTTGGTGGACACTCTCAGCAGAGTCTCCTTACAATCCCACGAGTGGCAGCTGGATCCAGAGATACGCCATTGGATCTTCTCAATCTGGGGTCATCCACAAGTAGACCTTTTCGCCACCTCGGAGAACACTGCATGCCGCCTTTTCTGCAGCAGAGCAGCATCAGATCCAGACTCCATTACAGACGGGGCATCTGTTCTACATCTTCCTGCCTCTTCCTCTGTTGACACGGGTCATCTCAAGAGTCTTGACCAACAGGACGGACTGCATCCTGATCGCGCCGTGGTGGCCCAGGCAGCCGTGGTTCCCTCAACTTCTGCATCTCTCCAGAGGGGAATACCGGTCGCTTCCAATCATGCCAACCCTGCTAACGCAAACTCAAGGCAATATTCAGCACCCAGACCTAAAGAGTCTCTCCCTCATGGCGTGGAGGATTCGACGCTGATGATACAAGACCTACCAATTGCCATCCATAATATCTTGCAAGCTGCCCGGAAGCCATCTACAAGGGCGTCTTACGCTAGAAAATGGATAGGCTTTACAAACTTTGTGACCCAGTATGGACAAGACCCAAAGACTTGCCCAATACAAACAATCTTAGAGTACTTGCACACGCTGATGCTAAGAGGCTTAAAATTATCAATAAAAGTTTATTTGGCAGCAATTTCAGCCAATAGACCTTATTCTGCTACAGAAACAGTCTTCACTCACCCACTAACAAAACAGTTCCTGAAAGGCCTGCGAAACATCATTCTTCCAATCAAAAACTTAATACCCGGTTGGGACCTGCCACTAGTATTGCGTGCACTCCAACAAAAACCATTTGAGCCGCTCGCCACCATAGACCACTGCTTACTGACGTGGAAAACAGCTTTCCTGGTCGCCATCACGTCAGCAAGGAGGTCAAGTGAGCTCTGTGCACTAAGAGAAGACTCTCCCTACATGGTTTTCCATAAGGACAAGGTGATTGTAAGACCTTATCCTTCTTCTGTGCCAAAAGTGGTGTCTGAGTTCCATACCAGTCAGGACATAGTCCTTCCAGCATACTTCCTGAACCCATCTACCGACTTGGAGAGGAAGATGCACGCACTAGACGTGCCACGTGCCCTGGCTTTTTATAAAGATCGAACGGCTTCGTTCAGACAAACATCGCAGCTGTTCATTTGTTATGGAGGCAAATCAAAAGGCCAACCTGTGTCCAGCCAAAGATTTGCTAAATGGATTGTAGAAACAATTACTCTTGCCTACCAGATAGCGCATAAGGAGTTAACCTGGTTCAGTGAGAGCGCACTCTACGTCAGTGGCGTTTGGAAAAGGCATCCCTCTACTAGAGCTATGTAGAGCAGCCACCTGGTCCACGCCATCGACATTCATAAGGCATTATAGACTTGACCTTCGAGCTCAGGAAGCAAACACCTTTGGCTGGGCAGTCCTCTCATCGGTGTTGCAGTGACGTATGCCGCCGTCCTGCCGCCGGTAAGTCAGCTTGTTACTCTGCCCATATGTGTGATGCACAGAGACCACGAAGAAGGAGGTTGCTTACCTGTAACTGTAGTTCTTCGAGTGGTCATCTGTGCAGTCACACAACCAACCCATCCATTCCCGCTCGGCATCATTATCGATTTCGATGGACCTGCCAGTGGAGACTGGGTGCGTCACTCCAGTTTATTTTATTATGAATGAATATGTTTTTAGTGTGATTCCACAACAATGAATGGTAACACCAACATATACCTCTCGATTCATGGGGCCGCAATAGGAGGTCTCAGGGAACTGAGGGAATGGGTGGGAGCCGTGCTGAGGAGCAGGCATGATGGGGGAGGGGCTCCCGCCCAATTCACCTCAGCTAAAGAATTTCCGAAGGAAGCTCAGCGCAGGCGCAGAGCCCATATGTGTGACTGCACAGATGACCACTCGAACTACAGTTACAGGTAAGCAACCTGTCCTTGTTATGGGAAAACCAGGTGTTTGAGTTAGAGCCCTTTGGCCTTCTTAACTGGTGGTGTTATGAACAGTAATTATGGTTGCATCTGACCTCTGTGTTGAGGTGTCTCCGTGAAGAATTAAGGTGCATGTCTAAAACTCCACCTGAGTTTTGTTCTGAATTCTAGATAGTTTATTGAAATCTCACTGCAGGTTTGGCATGCTGAATTTGTGACCAGCTGCATGCCTTAAGGTAATATCCTCCCATTATAGCCCACCTAGATGCACTGGTAAAGCTTGGCCTGCCCTTGCAGGTGTAACAAACGTTGCTTGTCTGGATTTTTAGGTAGTAGGAAGAATTCAGGAACTGGTCTTTGCGCAAGAATTGAAATAGTATGGAAAGGCTTTCTGTTTAAAATATGCCACAGGTGGTTTGGAAAAGCTCCAGCAATACCTAGCAACCTGAGTGAAATGTCAATGTGATGCCAGTGTACATGTGGTGCATTATTTTGAGGGGACCTTTTGGAGCATAAAACTTGCACAAAGCATTTTAGAGATGCCAGAAGCTGAGAAGAAACTTCAGAGCATCCTTTGACATCCATGTGTGTTGTCAGCGCTGTGTTTTTCTATTTGAAGCCCAAGAATGAAGCATTTTTATAGCAGTTCCCTTTGAAGGCCAGGGGGAAACAGATAGAAAACCCTTCCAAAGCTATTTTATTGTCAAACTTTCTATCTCACTTCTTTGTTTAAAGAAAACAAATGCCTCCTTAAAGCAGCTTATAGTATAAGAATTTCAGACAGAATATCAAGGAGAACATGAAATCAGCCTTCCCTCACCTGGTGCCCTCCAGATGTATTGGACATGCCATTGGCCCTGCTGTCTGGGGATGATGGGAGTTCTAGTCCAACACATCTGGCAGGCCACCAGGTTGGAGAAGGCTGCATTAAATAGTTTGCTATAAAGCCATAATCCAAGTGCCCCACCCCAACCAGAGCTTGATGATCAGTAAGCAATAGTCCCTTCTGAAGAGCTGCTTCTTTCCTAGCTTCTGGAATGGCAGGAGTAAGGAGGCCATGCAGTCTTCTCTGGGCAGGCAGTGCCTCAGACAGAGGTGACAGCAGCAGTAGAAGTTCTTCTGCAAGGGTTCCCTTAGGTAACCAGGGCCCAGGCTATTTATGGCTGTAAAGGTTAATGCCAGCACTTTAAATTGTGCTCCCAGTGGATTTGGATGCATTTGTTTAAAACTCTTGTCCCAGTGAAAAGTGGATTTTGGTGTGTTTGTGCCTTTGGGGTGGTGCATGGTGGGGATGGGGCAAGCATAGCCTCTAGTTTGCTCTCCTGATGCTTCGTGAAACCTTAACAATGCAGAATGCCCTCATAATAAAATATTTCTCTTTTCTTCATTTGTATCTGGCCTGTTAAATACAAACACCATTCATATTGATTGCGGAGCATTTTTCATTTAAAAAGTGCTTACAGGTTCAATAATTGTGGATATAGCAGGGCATAATTATTGAAGTTCTCTCTTCATGATGTATATAACAAGGCACGTGCTGGTTCAGCTGGCAAACTTGTGGTCTGGATGTCTATTTGTGGGGATGGTCGTCTCTTCCCCCTTCCTCCCCTTTCCCTTTATATTATCAACTCTATGCCATCCTCCCACCCCTCTCCCCTTGAAGAAAACTAAGAAATTTGAAAAGCACATAGTCAAAAATAGCAGTGGGCCTGCTATTAATATTGCATCTAGCATATGATATCGCATCTAGTATGCAATGTTATTGAAGCATTTAAAAATGAAGGTGCAAAGCAGCTCTTTGGGGGTGGGATATGCCATGGCTGGAGTTGGGGAAGGTGGGTTTAGCTCCCTGTTCATTAGGAGGCAGCATAAGCCTGCCAAGCTGCCTTGCCTTCCCCTACTCCCAACCCCCTGGCCCTCCTTTCTATGCTGCTCTTGGTGGCTGCCAGTCACTTGCATGCAGCTCCAGGAGTAACAAGCACAGGGGGCTGCTGGGCAACAGGTCAGGTATCTGGTGGGCCCACCCCAAAGCTGAATTCAGACCTAGTTAAGTGGATTGGGGCCCCAGCATTTTATCAAGGAATTCTGCTGGTAGGATGCTGTCCTTAAGAGTTAATTGAAGAAATGTGATGAGGTGGCTGCTGCAAAGTGATAGGCTGTTTTCTCAGTCAGCAGACCTCCTCTCTGACCTAGCAAGTGAATGGTGCTGTGCATAGTACTTATTTTAAAAACACTGACTGGGCATCTGCTAAAACAGCTCCTTCCCTGATATTTGGTCTGACAATCTTTCACACAAGAAAGCGTTATCATGTGATCACTCCTGTCCAAGGGATGAGCATGGTCTTGCACATCGAGCCCTTGGCCACTGAGGTGAATCCATAGTCCAAGTGCTGATGCTGAATTTGGCCCCTAATGTGCTTCTGGCAGCCTGCTGGCACACTTGCAAGGTTCCTGTGCCACACTAGTGGGAGATCCAAGCCACCCTTTGGGAGTCATGGCCCTTGAAATGCAAGTTCTCTCTTTCCAGTGCAGCAGTAGTAAGTTGTCTGATTTGCTACCCATTGGAACGCTTTGAAGGAGCAGGGGGAGCTTCCATCAGCCAGGGTGGAATAGGTTTTAGGGCAGGGGTAGGTAGGTGAGCTGGTTCCCCCAGATGTTTTGGACTACAACTCCCACAATCCCTTACCTTTGGCCGTTGTAGTCTAAAACTTCTGAAAGGCTCCAAGTTGCCTACCCCAGTTTTAGGGGCTGGCTTACTTGTGCCACACTCTCGGAGAGTATAAAGGAGCAGGAGGAGCTGCTGCTACCACTCCACAACGTGTACCCATCCTCCTCAGCACCTGAGTCTCTTGTCATGAAGCAGTAGTTGCCTACTCCGAGATTAGCTGTTGCTGTAGTAAATGAACTATTATTTTAAGGAAGGTGTGTGTGTGTGTGTGTGTGTGTAGCAACAGCAGTGGCTCTTCTTGCCTCTTTCCACTTTTTTGAGATAGCAGGGTGGGAACCCAGATCCCAGTGCCTCTTCTGCCCTGGTTGAAAGTGAAGGTGGAAGGGAGACCCCTCCCTTCCCAAGGATTCCAAATGGCAACATAAAGCAAGTTTTTATTTAGTAACACCAGATTATTACTGGAAGTTTGGAGCAGCTGCTTTGCAACAATGGATACTTTCTGGACAACGGTACTTTCCCCTCTGATTTTCACCCCCTCCTCATAGTATGCTGTCAAAAGTATGAAGCCTTTTCATTGACATACCTAACTGACCATTTCCTTCATGTGGAGGGGGCGAGTGAAAGAAGGCTGGCCAGTTATTGGGCTGAAATTATAGTGTCAAATAAATAGAAAAATACATGAGATGCCCAGATGAAAGAAAGCATCATCACCTGTCTCTCAGGGAGCCATTCGCACTAGTGACATCGTATAAAATAGAAATAACATATTGAAAACCACTGACTGGAAAATGAGAGCTTCAAAGCAATTTTATATTCACACCATTTTCACTTGGTCATATGTCAAGCTTTACAAAAACTACCATTTCAGTGAGCATAAAACCCCCATAAATCCTGATTGCCCGTAAGAGGATGTGTGTGTTGCTTTGTTTTTTTAAGATAGAATTTGGAAGTCTGCATTAAATTGAAATTCATGGGGTGCTGCTTCCTCTTTTTTTTTTTTTTTTTTTTTTGTTAATCTGTTTGTTTGTTGGCCCTTTGTTATTTGAAGCTAAAATTGTAATCTTGTGAAAGTTTGGACATGGTTTTGTTGTTGGCTTTGACATCAGGAAGCCAGTCAGAAGTGTTGAAGAATTCCTATTCTGGGTTAGACCAAAGGTCTGTCTGGATCAGCTTTGTGTGTCTAGCCTTGGCCCATCAGATGCCCCTGGACAACCTGACAAGCAGGGCAAGATGAATTTAGCCACCCGGCACCTGGTAGTTGAAGAAAAACAGCAGAAGAGCCATGCTTGATCACGGTGGCCAACCTGTCCTGTGGGAAGCCTACAAGGACAACAAGAGTGTGATTGCACTATTTTGCCTCCAGACCTGGGGAAGTTTGCTTTCATAGCCAATGACTGTTGATGGACCTCTTTTGCATTAATTTGTCTAATCTTTTATATAAAACACGCACACACCTTATTCCACTTTCCCATTGACCTGCTCAAAATAGCTAACAAAATTAACGTTGCATTACATTAAATCAGTACATCTTAAAAACAACATATGACATCTTTAAAAAATCTGATAGGAAATTGAAGTGTGGCCCGTCTTGTTTGCTGTGGCAATAGATTGTTTCCTAACGTTAGAGCTACAGAATCTCTCCCAGATTCCTAGGACCCAGGCCTGAGCAGAACTGAGAAGTGAGAACACACTTGTTTCCTTAGGCTTCAGTACTAAATTTTTAGGAGCCTGTGTTACCTCACCCCCACCCCACTTGTCACTATAAGAATACTCTGTAGCAATGGATTCCGCAGATTTAGCACATGCATAGCCACTTACCTGCACTGAGTAAGACTTGCCACCTGGTGACAAGCGAAGAATTTAATGTAAATTGGATGAGAATTGACAACCCCCCCAAAAGAAAGAGCTGTTGATGCGCCATAAATGACTGATGTTTATGAGCAGCCTGACTGGTATGTGGGCTAGTGACTTTTGTTTCACATACTTGGAAGGATGGACTTGCTTGTTAATAAACTACTTACCATCTAGACTTGCATATTCCAATGTTTTACAATGCCTCTATAGCTTTTGATGTTTTGGAGATGGTGGTCTGCACTCTCCATGAAGAGCATCAACCAGCATTAATTCCCCGCCTCCTAATGCGTCACCATTCCAAAGATGTTCGGAACATGGAATGAGCTTGCGATTAATACAGAAAATGAATAGCTGAGCTATAAATGGGCTCACTGGGAGAGTTGCAGAGCCCATGGAGGGACCGTTAATGTGTTGCTACGTTATTGGTGCTAATCACTTAAAATGTGCTCCTTTATTAGTAGCTTTAATGAGAGCCACTTAAACTGTGCATTAAAAAGAGGAACTGCAGAGGACGACGATGAACTGGGTGGCAGGCGCTCATAATTCTAATTGAAATGCTTTTAGTATGGGGGGGGAAAGTTGCCAGAAGCCAGTAATTCTTTGCACTTTTAAAAACCTCCATTATGTAGCATCAATTAGTGTTTTGTTGTTCAACTGTTGGAATTATAGTTTACTCCCTGTCTACTTCCCTCCCCACCTCCACTCCCACTGTTCCCCTCCTCCTCCCGCCCCAATCCGGTCCTGTTTAATCAGCAGCACATACAGTAGAAGCGTTGACTGACACAAAGTCCTAGAGGGTGAAAGGGGGTTATGTCAGTGTGGTGATCAGGATGCCTGCATGCAAAACTGGGGAAATTTGTCAAGCTCTCAGGTGCTATGCTGAAGTCATGCTTTTGGCATCTGCCTTGTGAAGGAATGAGAAGTCATTTCTTAGGTGCCCCTTGGATTTTTCCAGTTCTGTTTCCTCATTATTCCAGTGTAATTTAGTTGTGATGCATGTTCTGAAGCCAGAGCCTATTGTGGTTTTGCCTACTTGATAAAGTACCTCTTTTTTCAGTCATTGCAACAAATAGGCTTTTGTACCAAATACGTTTTTATTTACTTCCTAAAGTGCATGGCTGAAACTCTGTGCCATTTTGTGTAGAAATGTGTTCAAGCACTTAAAATCTGACATAGTTGTTGTGCAACTTAACCCTAGTCAAATGCCCTCAAGTTTCCTTCCTTGGAATGCTTTTCGTGTATATCAAAAGGTCCATTGCTGAAACGAGTGTTGATATACGAAGAGAATGTATCCTCCCAAATCAAATATGAACTCATACAAGCCTGCCCAACATTTTTGGAGGTCCTCCTGCTGCCCCTGTTATCTGAGATTAGCCATGTGGTGACTAATCAGCACAGCTGATTGGCCAGCACAGCTTGATCCTTTAATTTCACCTTCTCCAAGCACATCTGTTTTATCTGCCACCTCATACTTCACATAAGCCATCAAATCTTGCTGTTGCACATGTTAACAAACTATTTGACCTGGATTGTATATCTTCCAGAACCCTGGTTTAGCGTGAATGCCCAATGGCTCCCGCTGCAAGTGGACATGGCTAAACAAACTGCAGACTTTTGGTCTGTTGTTGGGCTATTTATCTGGCTTGTTGGGAGGAGAGACAAGCGTTCGCATGTAATGCTAAGGCCTGTAGGTTGATTAGCAGGAGTGATAGGGTACCTTTACAAGCACATTGCTTGTAAATGATAAGCAAAGGTTCTGGATGCTCCCATTGTGTCATTCAGTCACCTATACCTTCTTGCCAGGTGAGATAATGGCCCAGTTGCACTTGCACACTCACCCCTCTGCTCTCCTGCTCTTTTGCACTTGTGAAGAGGAGGAGATTGCAAGCTTCTGCCTTTACTTTAGAACAGTGTTCTCCAACCTTGGGTCCCCAGATGTTTTGGGCCTTCAACTCCCAGCATGCCCCAGCCAGCATAGCTGGCTGCGGCATGCTGGGAGTTGTAGGCCAAAAACATCTGGGGACCCAAGGTTGGAGAACACTGCTTTAGAACTAACCACAGTTTCCTCTGATGTCAGATCTTGGAGAACTGTGCTTTGCTCTAACTATGGTTAGTTAAAATAAACCCCAGGTTATTCTGCTTTGTTTCAGACAAAACCATAGGGTTTAGATGTCATGGGGGAACTGTGGTTAGTTCTAAATGGGAAGCTTTCAATCTCCTCACAACTGCAGAGCAGGCAAGAGGGAGCATGTAAGCTCTAGGCTCTTCCTGCAATGCTCAACCATGGCCATTTCTCACTGTGTTGTCTTCACCAAGGACAGGAATCAAAATGGGGCATTCTCTATTCTGACTTACCCCAACTGAAATGAATGGGGAAGTGAAACTACCAAATGCCTATGCTAACTGGGGTCCATTCTGTCCCCAGAAACTTATCAAACTAGGATAGGAAAAGTAATCTATCATTTTACCTGTATCATTAATTATATCTCTTTTGCTGACACCACTTCAAGAGTACTAGAGTAGAGGGTTTTTTTTTTGCTTTTGTAAACATTTTTCTGTTTACAAAATAAACAAATTACAAAGGGTAAAATCTAACGTAAGTCCTACTTAGAGTAGACCCATTGAAATGAACTTAAGTCTCATTCATTTCAGGACTTGTGTTGGATTTTACCCAAAGCACTGCAGGGGTCCATCAGAGCCCAGCAGTAAATTTTACCATGGCTGTGTGTGTTAATTTTGCTCCAACTTGGCTTATGAATTAACACTGTCTTGGTGCAGATGTGGAACATGGATTGCTTATTTGTAATGTTCTTTTGAGAAGGAGGAAAGACATCCTACTAGGCTATTTGGTACATTGGACCCTTTCCATAATTTCTATGAGCCCAGTATTTCATCTTTGCATTTCAGGTTTCTGCTTTGCTTTCCCTTCTATCTCCCCCCCCCCCCCCGCCCCACTATGGAAGGCATTCCTGAATCTTCAAGAGGAGGCTTCCTCCTCTAGGGTGAATTTAAGTTAAACTGGAGTCATTTTGAAATCAAACCATACCTTTATTTCCTGCTAGAACTTCAAAGAGATCTGAGGGACCCCAATAGCAGACTGATACTGTCCAAGTAAATGGTGGAGGAGGGTTAAATATGCAGGTGCAGCAGGAACGTTCATTCCACACATCTGGAGGTGAAACTCTTTGCATGTTGTGGAAGCACTCATTGATTTGGAAAGACTTGAGCATTTGTGTAAAGAAGCTTTTGCTCTGCACAAGGAGATATAAAGTCCTGAGAGACCCCCTCCCCCAGACGCTCTTGCCTCTGAAGTATGTTCTGTTGAAGGAGAGGCAGATGCTCCAGACGAAACTGAAGCTGTTCTTTACATACCTTGCTGCAGTGCCTGGTCCAAGGAAAGGAGAGAATGATTAGGAAGATTAAATCATTCTCTCAGGACGTACTTTATGCAGTTGCTAATGGAAGGGTGAAGCCAGCAAAGCATGCTCAGCTTGAAATAGCTACAAATAGCATGATTGGAGGTAGGAAGGTCATTGAATTTCTAAACTGACTAGGTCAGTGATGGCGAACCTTTTTGAGCCCGAGTGCCCAAACTGCAACACAAAACCAACTTATTTATTTCAAAGTGCCAACACTGCCATTAAACCTGAATACCGAGGTTTTAGTTTTAGAAAAACAACGCATACAGTTGTCCGAACTAATTAACATCTTTTGTCTTAAAAGAAAAACACAATAACAGAGCTTTCAATGATACAGTTTTTTGTTGGAAAAAAAATCAACTCAAAAAATTATTATAGTACTACATTGTACACATAGCCTGAAGGGAATTTATACACACTTTTTAAATAATTAGGCACATGTATTTTTGGATAAGGGATTCTCAACTTGTAATATGATTATATGCCAGACTGAAATTGTATGGGGCAAGCTTTACTCCGGGTCCTTTCCCTGCTTCTACAGGTGTCGGATTAGTAAAAGTAAAAGTCAACCTGTACTGGGATGAGCAAGATAAACAAGAAAGCTAAACGTGCTTAACACATTTTAAACACTTTATGTCTTGGACTGCAAACACTGCATTAGGTAAAAGTTTGCATTGGGCATGCTTTTGCACAATTAATGTGGTTTTTGCTATTGCATGCATGCTGATAATTTGTCAAACCTTGGCTTATACTCCGTTAGTTTGAGAGCAACACATGCAGCACTCAGGTCAACTGTTAGGGCTTTACATCCAAGCCATGCTCTGTGCATCATTCTTCAAAATCTTTTAAATGTGATAACAATGTAGAAAAGAATTCTGTAACAGGAATTCTAGAATAAAATCATTCTGTTCCACACTGTGAGAAAGAACAAGATCATTAGTGTTTTGCAGAAGGGGACGGTCTTTTCGCGATCTGGTGACCAATGGCTCGAGTGCCCACAGAGAGGTCCCTGTGTGCCAGCTGTGGCACCCGTGCCATAGGTTCGCCATCACTGGACTAGGTCATTGTGTCAGCAGTAACACAGTTGAAGAAGCTGAGACAGAAATCTTGTTTTTATGAGCAAGTATAACTATGCACAACTCCTGAAAAGTAGAACCACACTTGTCAAGAGCAAACACGTAGCTAACTGGGATCAGTTTGTTGAAACTTTGAATGGGTTTAAAAAATACATTATATGGCAGTATTGACATTTTGCAGGTTAATATACTAATACTGATGAAGCTAATGGTGGAGATGACACTTAAGTGAATACATTCTTTCCCCTTTCATATTAATGTCGGAGGTGTGCATAGTTATACTTTGATGCCAGTGGTCTGGACAAATAGCCATATGAAAGAAATGGGAGATGTTGGCCCTACCTCTGATTCCGGGGTGGGGATTCTTTTGGGTCTGGATTCCCCCCCCCCGACCCTCCTAAGGGTCAGATGATGTCACTGGACCCCCAGCTGACGCGCTGGCTGCAGCTCCTCCAGCTGACATCTCCCTCGAAGAGCCTACTTTGCTCCTCCTTCACTTTCCCTTTGCAGGGAACGGTGGGAGGAGCAAAGCAGGCTGAGTTGGTTTCACATCTCCCTCACCTTCCCTGCATGGGGAAGACAAGGTAGGACCATGACTCAGTCGCTTTCTCTCCCCCCTCCCTTCTGGAGGGTTCTGTTCTTCTCAAAATATGCAAGTATTAAGAGTGCTGATATGCCTTGGATGAGATCACAAACCCTTCAGATTAAAGAAACACTAATGTGGGTGTAGGGTGACATTTGAAAAAACTCACAATCTGCCCCAGTAAAATATCAGGTGGACATCCCTCAGATCAAGATCTCTGGCTATAGTTGCAGAAACAAAACTGGATAGTGTATCTCAGTGGAGCATGATCAGATATTTATTTATTTGAAGGATTTTTATGCCACTCCTCAGCTAAAAAGACTCTCAGAGTGGCTTACATATAATCAAGTACACAAGACAGTTCCTACCCTAAAAAAAGGAAAAAAGAATGGGGAGGAAAGAGGGGGAAAGTTAATTCTTTTAACAGGACTAGTGGATGGCCCTGCTCCTCCCTCTCATCTCCCTCAACTAGGAATGGCTGCTGGTGGTGACAGGTGGAGGAGGAGCCTTCATAATGGTCACGTGTGACCTTGTGACTGGAAAAATGGCCTGTCTTCAGTTTTATAACCAGTTTGGAGGATTTGACATTTTTTGAGGATTCTGCAATACGTTGCAGAATCTGGGCAGTCCCCAGCACTCTTTGAATCTGGAATAGTCTTTGGAGGGTCATGAAAAAATAGGATTTCAGGGATACATTTCAGGCACTGCAAGCACCTGCACCAAATTCTGGTCGTTGCTATGGAAATCTTACATACAAGTAGCAATGACCTCATAACTGAAGTGGTCTTCAGAGATATGGCAGCTTTTCTTTCACACTCAAGGTGCGTTCATAGAATATTCTTCAGAACTGCATGCGTTCCCTGTGGGATGAAGGAGAGCAAACCTTGCCACCACTTGAGAGCGTTCTTCTTGGAGCTGACCCTGAAAGGTGTGAAGCCCTCCCGTGGAGAGTGAGGCCTGAGATGTGGAGACATGTAATCTTGGCAATGATTATGATGAAAATGATATGACACATTCAAGTAAATTCATTGTTTGCTGTACAAGCTACTGTGTCATAGATAAAATTATTTTCTGTGTTCAGCACAGAGAACTAAGACTCCATTTTGGCAGCTCGCCTGGTTTATTATCATAAAAGGCATTTGATTAACATATAACTCAACAAATGCATTGGGATAGTTAAATAGAACTAATGCTACGATGAATAGAACTTATTAGGTTTACTAGAATTCGTTTGTTTGTTCCACTGTCACTATCTACTATATAAATGTGAATGTTTGTCCGTTTGTTTGTACGTACGTGGGTCCGCGCGGCGGGTTTGCGTCGCCTTGGCTCCTACCTGGTTGGACGGATCCGCCCCAAACTTGGCACGCATAATCCCCATCACCCAAGGACAAAGACTGGTGGGTTAAAATCTCCGAAAAACCCTCACCGCGCCTGCATGGCCCAAAATAGATGAGAGCCAATGGCGTCGCTTGGAATGCTCGCAGGGGCCATTCAGGAGGCGTTATGCAAATAGCTCCAACCGGCACATAGAATGTTGGTATGCACTGCCTCCACAGGGGCCCAATCAGAGGCGGATATGCAAATCTCTCCTACGTCCAAACAGAATGTTCATATGAACTGCAGCCGGGGCCTACACGAGGGTGGGGGTCGGGGAATTTCGAAGAAACAATGCCATTGTGTACTCTTGGGGGGGGCACACGGGGATTTCATTGTGTGGTCCTGCAGAGGGGGTGCAGGGAATTCATTGTTGTGCGGTCCCGGGGGAGGGGGGAAGCAGGGATTTGATTGCGTCGTCCCGGGGGGGGGGCAGGGAATTCATTGTTGCATAGTCCCGGGGGACACACACACACAGGGATTTCATTGTGTGGTCCGGGGGACGACGACCAGGGATTTCATTGTTGCATAGTCCCGGGGGGGGAGGGAAGCAGGGATTTCATTGTGTAGTACCGGGGGGAGGCACAGGGAATTCATTGTTGTGCAGTCCCAGGGGAGGGGGGCACACAGGGATTTCATTGTGTAGTCCCGGGGGGGGGGCACACAGGGATTTCATTGTGTGGTCCTTGGGGGGAGGGGACACACAGGGATTTCATTGTTGCATAGTCCGGGGGGGGGGGAAGCAGGGATTTCATTGTGTAGTACTGGTGGGGAGGGAAACAGGGAATTCATTGTTGCATAGTCCCAGGGAGAGGGGAAGCTGGAAATTCCGGGGGGGGGGAGCAGGGATGAGGGATTTCACAGCGGACGGGACAGCTACCTTAAGGAATTTCGAACAAAGAGTGCCTATAGGAAAAGGACGACCCGTGCAACGCCGGGTAAAAAAAAGCTAGTAATGAATAAAAACGTTGTCTAACTGGGTTTCTGTACAAAACGGTACAGGTTTCAAGAATGTGTTTTCATGAGGTGAGCAATGGGCCATTTACATGGAAAGATTTCTGATAGGGGAAACATCCTCCCCTCCCTCAGTGTCAGACTTCCTATTTTAGGACACATTTCAATATAAGCAAGCATTGGGTTATGATGTAAACAGAAGGGAGTGTGTATGCATGTGGACATGCACACTTTGGGGGCATCTGATGTGTATAAACCCGACTAAAAATGGTGTCAGATTGTATGTTTTACATGCCAGGATTTTTTATATACAAAATGGCACAATTTTCAACCGTTTATGTTACAACATAAACGGAAGGTTGTTTAGGTTACCCTGCAGCTTAAATACCTACAAATTGCTTCATAAAGTATCGTTTTTGTATATGTGGAACAGAAGCCCAACTCTTGTAAGTGTTGTATCACTTAGCCATAAATATCATGGCGTCTTGGATCGCGTTTACTACAGACAGATTTGCCAGTCAAAATTAGGCCACCCTTCCCCACAGAGAGTAAGTAGCTGCTTTAATAGCCCACCTCTTGAGCCATGTTAGGTTTTCTTTGCACCCGTGTCAGTGGAGAATATGTGCTCCTTGTATTAACCTGTCAGTTAGCATAGGACCAACATTTTGACAGAACCTAATCTCCCTTTCGCAAGGAAGATACACAAGTGTGGTTTGTGTGTGTGTCTTGGTATGCTCAGTGGGCAGAGGTTTTGATGCTGGAGGACAAAAGCTTGTATTCTTCTTTCCTCTCTCTCTCTCTCTCTCTCTCCTTCCTATTTTGGACTGCAGCTGTGGGACTGGATATAGAATATAAAATACTAGCATATGCAGAAAGAAAAACAGGGTTTGAGCTTTGCCTCTATGCTAGTTTAATATATGCAGGGAATCCTTTTCACAGGGAAACAGCTAATCTTGTGATCCCCCACCTGCAGTCTGTATACCAGCCTTTCCCAACCTGCCCTTCAGATATTTTGGACTACAACTCCCAGCATTCCTGATCAGTAGCCATGCAGGCTTGGGCTGATGGGAGTTGAAGTTCAAAACATCTGGAGGGCACGAGGTTGGGGAAGGCTGCTGCAGACTATCCAGAAACAGCCCAACCACCTCATCTGCCATTTGTGTGAATTAGGCCAGAGGTATGTTTTGCTCTCCTGGCGAGTTTACCAAGCAAAGTGATCCTGTCTCCACCTTTCCCCACTGGTCTGCTTACAGAAACATGTGAGCTTGCCTGCTAATTCATCTTGTGAATCAGTTGTCGGTCATTTGGGCATGTTTACACACATTTTGCTTTGAGTTTGGAAGGTGGGAGCTTTCTGTGATGATGCTTTTCTTTTCTTTTTTTTTAAGTGCCCTTGTTGTGCCTTCTTCCTACATGAGCCTTGTTTGAGCTTTGAAGGCCTTTGTGATGGTGCTGCCTGCCCCCTTTCAGAGCTTGGCACATGAGAAATGTGATCTCTGGATAAAGGACATGTATGAGGTTGTTTGCACTTGCTCTGGATAGTCAAAGGGGATATATTAATCTCTTGGGATATTATCTGTCTGTGATGGTAATTGTGTTTTTCTCCTGGATCCTCCTGCAGGATTTTTCCCTGGGAGCTCTCAAGGGTGCGACGCCTTCCTCCGTCACAAGATGACACTCATTTCACCCTCAATCTTGAAGAAGTACAGCATTCCCTTCAACCGGGTATGTACAGACAGCATTTTCAGGGGACCTTCCGTAGGTTTTCAGAGAAATTTGGCCTTTATATGGGAAAGGCAGGCAGCACATGGAGCTGCATGCTTAATCCTCTAGCACATTGTTATGTAAAATACTCTGGTATCTGTTTAAACCATGTGTCTTTCTCCCAAAAGTAGGGTTCAGAGCTAGGATTAAATTCCTGGCTGTGGGAAGTAATTTTGATGCAGCTGTACTTCCAGGTACAAATCTATAAACCTGATTTTATTATTGTGAGCCACTTTGAGAACCACGGTGATTAAAAAGGGGGCATACAAATATTGTGAGCCACTTTGAGAACCACAGTGATTGAAAAAGGGGCATGCAAATATTGTAAGCCACTTTGAGAACCATAGTGCTTGAAAAAGGGATATACAAATAGTGTGGGGGGTGGGGTGGGGGTGGGGAGGAAGGTAAGTGCCACTACCTGGCATACCAAGAGCCTGCAAAACTGCTGCTTCCTTCACCACCTCAATGAAATGCTCACCTCAGTTTTGCAGGCTAGCAAGCTGTGACTTACTCTGAGTACAGCTCCCAGGCAGAATAGCAGATGGAAATGCAGACAGGCGCTGCTGGTATTGTAGAGGGGCAAGTGGTAGGTTTGGTTTTCATGCGGTGGGTGGTAAATGTGCATCTGGATTGTACACCTTCAGACCGCTCACAGGGCCCAACAAGTGCTCTCCGTACAAACATCTTCCCAGGAGGTTGCAGGAGCCCAGGTAAAACCTGGTGGACAATGCTGGAAGGCAGGGGACCAGAGATGAAGCACAGTTAATAAAAGCAGCTTCTTCTTCGTGTTCTCTCTGCATCACACATATGGGCTCTGCGCCTGCGCTGAGCTTCCTTCGGAAATTCTTTAGCTGAGGTGAACTGGGCGGGAGCCCCTCCCGCATCATGCCTGCTCCTCAGCACGGCTCCCGCCCATTCCCTCAGTTCCTCTTCGACCGCCTATTGCTATAGTCTTTCTTCGAGGTTCTCCATTCTTCTTTTGGCTGAGTACAAAAATAGTGTTATTTCCTCTACTTTTTCCTCACAACTTTACTCCTTTCTCCTCCTTCACTCTTTGTCCTATAAAAAAACAAACAAACAAACAAAAAAGTTAATCCCCGTTGTTGTTCTATCTTATCCTTCTTCGGCCTAATCTCCCTTCAAAGCTTTCCTCTTCTTTATAATGGCTCTTAAAGCCCCCTTTAGGAAGTGCTCTGGCTGTAAGGCTAAACTGCCTCCAGCTGATGGGCATTCTTTATGCCTTATATGCTTGGGCCAAGAGCATATTGTAGAAAAATGCAAGCATTGCCAGACCTTTACAAAACCGACGAGGAAACAGAGGGCCCTAAAGCTAAAGACCTCTCTCTGGCAGCAGACCTTATCCGCAGCAGGGCCCTCTATGCCTCGGGCAACCACAACTAAAGTGGCTACGCCTCAATCTGAAACCCAGGGAAAAACCGCCTCCAAGAAAAAGGACAAGAAAGCGAAAAAACGCTCTAGAGAGGAGGGGAAGGAGAGAGATGTCGCCAAGGCAAAAAGCCCAAAACATGGCCGACCTCTCTCAAAACCCGCAACTCCCGCCCATTCGACAGCGAGTCGCGCGGTGTCGGCATCGCCGGAGAGGATCGAGAGACCAGCTTCGAGCTCGTCTCACCGATCAAGATTGCCATCGACAGGCAAGGGGCAGACCTCTGTCTCCTCAGAAATCTAAGGAATCTCCGGTGCATGTCGTATCTATTTCGGAGGGGGAAATATTAGAATCCCCAACGCCGGTCCCAACAGGCTCTCCGAGACCTGAGAGTGCACACCCGCCACGGCGTTCCATCTCGTCGACTCCTCCTCGACACCGAAGCGGAAAGTCCCGTTCAATATCGATGTCCTCGTCTTCGCGCTCCTCTTCGCATCGATATGCGCGTGCCTATCGAAGGGACGATGTACGATGTACGCCGCCAGCAGCGCCACACTCCTCCTCGGGACCGAAGGGAGAGAGAGAGCGCCGACATCGATGCAAGGAGGGATCGACGTGATCGATCTCGATCTCGACAACGCTCGGCTGGCCATTCGACTCGACACCGTGGCTCTCCCGATGTCGACCGCCGTCGTCGAGATCGAAGCAGCTCTATCGATGATGACCGCAGCTCTCGATCTCAATATCGTCGATCTCATGATCGGTCGCGACGTCGCCGCAGCCCTCTCGAGCTCGATCGCCGCAGGGAGATTTCCGTCGCCATCGATCGTCGGTCTCGATCTCGTCACCGATCCATCGATACCGAGCGCTCGCCTCGACACCGAAGCCCGCTCGATGTCGAACGTCGCGATCGACACCGTACAAGCCCAGTCCCAGCGACGAAAACTGGAAAGGCAGTGGCAAAGACAAAGCACTTAAGTGCCACTGCTAAAACAAAAGCACCACCAGCGGAATCCTCTTCAGACATGCCTTATTCAGAAAGTGACTCTGAATTGTCAGGTCTGCCCGATACTTCTCCTGATCTACAAATAGAATCCCAAATGTCCACTTCTCCAACAGAGGACTTGGGTACTTTCTCTGATCACATTATGAGGATGACTGCGGCACTG
Source organism: Shinisaurus crocodilurus (assembly GCA_021292165.1). Taxonomy (NCBI): domain Eukaryota; kingdom Metazoa; phylum Chordata; class Lepidosauria; order Squamata; family Shinisauridae; genus Shinisaurus; species Shinisaurus crocodilurus. The sequence goes on along the minus strand of CM037882.1, from coordinate 86,959,758 downwards.
GGGATCGAGACACAAACGGAAGAGCCAGAGATGGAAGACCCAGTATACAGTTTCATCCTGGCCACACAGACATCTCCCACGCTAATCCCATATCTGCCCTATTTGTTAAAAGCTGTGAAGAACACATGGAAGACCCCAACAGCAATTCCACCAGTGGGCAAGAGACTGAAGTTGCTCTACAAGGTGCAGCCTGAGGGGGTAAAATTTCTATTTTCGCATCCTGCGCCAAATTCCATCATTGTGGAATCAGCCCAGTCTTCGTCCTCTAAGCAACACTCTACCCCTACAGACCAGGAGGGGAAGAAGTTGGATACCTGTGGCAGGCGTATTTACGCATCCGGTTCCCTGGGGTTAAAGGTTAGCAACTACCAGGCGATCATGGCGCGCTACCAACACTTCTTAATAGAAATGTTGGGAAACATCTGCGATGACCTGCCAACAGAGAGGAGGGACCTAGCACGAACGCTACAAGCGGAGGCTATGAGCATCTCAACGATGCAAATGAACAACGCGAGGCATCAGACAGACTGCCATGCAAGGTCCCTCATTGGTGCCGTCGCCTTGAGACGCCATGCATGGCTCCGGTCAACAGCGCTAAATAATGATGTCAAAGCCAGAATAGAAAAACTTTCTTTTGACGGTGAGGGTCTCTTTAATGAGAAGATAGATGACTCATTAGATACTGCTCAAAAGGCTAAAGTATCTGCGCAAAAGATGGGTCTTGGGAACCTACCACGACAAAAACAATTCAAACTGCGGCAGTGGACCAGGTTCCCTGCTTCTTCAACTCCTTTTCGGCCAAGGTACCAGCAAAGAGGGCAAGACACACGCCCTCAGGACAGACAGGCTGCTGGAACAAGAAGACCTTTCCAGCAGACAAGGTACCAGGGTCATAAGAGGACTGGGGCAGTAGGCAAACGTCGCCTTTGACTCTGCCGCCATACTGAAAAAGGAATATCAACCGGACATGACAAACAAACTGACTGTGACAAATATACTGGACATGACAAAACCACCCAATTTGACAAACACAAAGGATATGACATTAAAACCAAAACAACTAGTCTCCTACACAAACAGACTGGCCGTGTACCTCCCGTCGTGGCACTCCATCACGACGGACCGCTGGGTCCTCAAAATCATCCAGCACGGGTACCAGATCGAGTTCGACGTCCTCCCCCCTTTCCTCGGCATCAGTACCACACAGCCCACTCCACCATTGTTGGAGGAGGTGGAAGCTCTGTTGCAGAAGGGCGCCATCCAGCCTGTCCACCCACGTCACCTCCAGGAGGGGCTCTATTCTCAGTACTTCACAGTATCGAAGAAGGGAGGAGGACTTCGACCGATTCTGGACCTCCGACTTGTCAACTTCTTCATAACAACGAAGAAGTTCAGAATGGTCACCATCCAGTCGATACTGCCTCTACTTCGCAAGACGGATTGGTTCACGTCGATAGATTTGCAAGACGCATACTTTCACATTGCCATTCATCAAGACAGTCGGAGGTACCTGCGGTTCAAAATAGGAGACGAGGCATATCAATTTGTGGTTCTTCCCTTCGGCCTCTCCACCGCTCCAAGGGTGTTCACAAAGTGTATGGCGGCAGTCTGTGCGAATCTACGTGCCAGAGGGATTCGGATCTTCCCGTATCTCGACGATTGGCTAGTCGTGGACTCGTCAAGGCTTCGCCTCAAATCAGCTGTTCGCACAACATTGAACCTGCTCAAGGACCTGGGCTTGTGTCTCAACACCAAAAAATCAATACTGACTCCTACCAGAAAAATCCAGTTTATAGGAGCACTACTGGACGCTGTTTACGAACGAGCGTACTTACCCCTAGACAGAGTGGAAAAAGTACTCTCCATTGTCAAGTCGGTGTATCACGCCAAAACCAGCTCAACAAAGACAATCCAACGCCTTCTTGGACACATGGCATCAACAGTACAAGTTGTGTGTCATGCCCGTCTGTCTGCGCATGAGGATGATCCAAAACTGGTTTATCCGTGCATACAATCCGCAAAGACAAAGTCCTTCAGTTCGCCTCTCTATTCCAAGGAACATCAAGGCGACACTCCTGTGGTGGTCAGACAAAAGAAATCTTGTACAAGGTGTACCGTTCCATCCGTTAAAACCGACAAGAATCCTAACAACGGATGCCTCCCTCCTGGGCTGGGGAGCACACTGTGCAGGGAACACAGCTCAAGGCACTTGGGACCATATGCAACGCAAAATTCATATCAACATGCTGGAGCTGTTAGCAGTTTGGAAGGCCATGAAGGCACTGGAGTCACACCTGGACAATCAACATATCCAGGTGGTGCCAGACAACACGACCGTCGTTGCCTACCTCAACAAACAAGGAGGAACGCGGTCGTTGAGATTGTCGAGGCTCACCCTCATAATTTTCAGTTGGAGAATTCGAAGATCCATCTCCCTCGTGGCGATTCACATCGCAGGCAAGGACAACACCTTGGTGGACACTCTCAGCAGAGTCTCCTTACAATCCCACGAGTGGCAGCTGGATCCAGAGATACGCCATTGGATCTTCTCAATCTGGGGTCATCCACAAGTAGACCTTTTCGCCACCTCGGAGAACACTGCATGCCGCCTTTTCTGCAGCAGAGCAGCGTCAGATCCAGACTCCATTACAGACGCCTTTATGATGCAGTGGTCGGGGCATCTGTTCTACATCTTCCTGCCTCTTCCTCTGTTGACACGGGTCATCTCAAGAGTCTGGACCAACAGGACGGACTGCATCCTGATAGCGCCGTGGTGGCCCAGGCAGCCGTGGTTCCCTCAACTTCTGCATCTCTCCAGAGGGGAATACCGGTCGCTTCCAATCATGCCAACCCTGCTAACGCAAACTCAAGGCAATATTCAGCACCCAGACCTAAAGAGTCTCTCCCTCATGGCGTGGAGGATTCGACGCTGATGATACAAGACCTACCAATTGCCATCCATAATATCTTGCAAGCTGCCCGGAAGCCATCTACAAGGGCGTCTTATGCTAGAAAATGGATAGGCTTTACAAACTTTGTGACCCAGTTTGGACAGGACCCAAAAACATGCCCAATTCAAACAATTTTGGAGTACTTGCACACGCTGATGCTGAGAGGCTTAAAATTATCGTCGATAAGAGTGTATTTGGCAGCAATTTCAGCCAATAGACCTTATACTACCACAGGAACAGTCTTCACTCACCCATTAATAAAACAGTTCCTGAAAGGCCTGCGAAACATCATTCCTCCAGTCAAAAACTTAATACCCGGTTGGAACCTGCCACTAGTATTACGTGCACTCCAGCAAAAACCATTTGAGCCGCTCGCCACCATAGACCACTGCTTACTGACGTGGAAAACAGCTTTCCTAGTCGCCATCACGTCGGCGAGGAGGTCAAGCGAGCTCTGTGCACTAAGAGAAGACTCTCCCTACATGGTTTTCCATAAGGACAAGGTCATTGTAAGACCTGATTCTTCTTTTGTGCCAAAAGTGGTGTCAGAGTTCCATACCAGTCAGGACATAGTCCTTCCAGCATACTTCCCGAACCCATCTACCGACTTGGAAAGGAAGATGCACGCACTAGACGTGCGACGTGCCCTGGCTTTTTACAAAGATCGAACGGCTTCGTTCAGACAAACGTCACAGCTGTTCATCTGTTATGGAGGCAAATCAAAAGGTCAGCCCGTGTCCAGGCAAAGATTTTCGAAATGGATTGTAGAAACAATTACTCTCACGTACCAAATAGCACACAAGGAGTTGCCTGGTTCAGTGAGAGCACATTCAACCCGAGGGCAGTCTACGTCAGTGGCGTTTGGAAAAGGCATCCCCCTACCAGAGCTATGTAGAGCAGCCACCTGGTCCACGCCATCGACATTCATAAAACATTATAGACTTGACCTTCGAGCTCGGGAAGCAAACGCCTTTGGCCGGGCAGTCCTCTCATCGGTGTTGCAGTGTCGTGTGCCTGCCGTCCCGCCGCCGGTAAGTCAGCTTGTTACTCTGCCCATATGTGTGATGCACAGAGACCACGAAGAAGAAGGACAGGTTGCTTACCTGTAACTGTAGTTCTTCAAGTGGTCATCTGTGCAGTCACACAACCCACCCAACCGTCCCCGCTCGGCGTCATTATCGATTTCAATGGATCTGCCGATGGAGACTGGGTGCGTCGCTCCAGCTCATTTTTGTTATAAATGAATATGTTTAGTGTGATTCCACAACTATGGATGGTAACACCAACAATTATCTCTCGGTTCATGGGGCTGCAATAGGCGGTCTCAGAGGAACTGAGGGAATGGGCGGGAGCCGTGCTGAGGAGCAGGCACGATGGGGGAGGGGCTCCCGCCCAGTTCACCTCAGCTAAAGAATTTCCGAAGGAAGCTTAGCGCAGGCGCAGAGCCCATATGTGTGACTGCACAGATGACCACTCGAAGAACTACAGTTACAGGTAAGCAACCTGTCCTTGTTGAGTTCTTACTGCTCTGACCATCCCTTTGGCACAGCAGCATTGCCATGTGAGGGCCTAGTGCCCAGTCTGTGCATGCGTGGCAATCCCTGGCCAAACTCATTCCTTTGGCCGCAGTAGACCTAGTTTTGAGACTTAAGGCCTCATGTTGGTCTCGGAGCTTATCTGCAGTCAACAGTCTTCTCCCCCACCCAGCCACCGAAGAAACCCCCTCATCAAACATTGGAGTGATTCACACAGGCTCCGTTTGTGGTGAGAACCATTCCAGAGACCCATGTCTCTTCTCAGTTTAGAACTTCTATTAAGTCCAGCTCACTTGTGTAATGTCCAGAGGATTTTACAGTGTGTTGAGGGAGCAAGAATCAGACTGACCTGGGAAGCTGTGGTGGGGTCGGGGGGAGACCCACGCGCCTTTGGGACAGAACGACTGTCTGCTTGCAAATAAAATATCCTGGCTCCTGCACCGTGTCAGAACTATGGATTCATTCAATTTGCTGCTCCAGGGGCTGCCTCATTTTTCCTCCTTGAAAGGCTATGATGAATGAAATTCAAAGTGAGATCATTTGTGGTGTGTTTAAAGATGAACTTGCTGTGTTGGTGCAGTAGATGTTCTGACCAGGTCCGGGGTAGAGGGTGTGTGTGTTTGCGCATAAGCGAGCGTGTGCTCCTGCTAATCTGTGTAAAATTGCAGCAAGCTGTAGCCAGGTACCGTGTCCTCTTTGCCCAGTTGGGAAGGAGCTCTTTGATGCCCATTCACAACAGAGGACCACAGGATACCATGGGAGAGAAACACAATTTGTTTCATGGCATTTGCTTAGCAATGAACCAGTGCAGTGTAGTGAGGTAGAGAGGGGGACTTTAACCCTGGAAGCCTGGGCTCAAGTCTCCACTGACATCACCATAACAATAACATTTTAAAAACCACATGACACGATTCATATTAATTCAAACAAAGCATACTAATATCGGCATAGGACAGATAAAGTCAAAATAAAAAGGGTTCCACCTGGTGCTAAAAAGATGACATCAGCAAACCTCCCTGAGTCGGAGAGTTCCATTCCTAAAAAGGTCCCCTCTTTGGTCACCAACCTTCTTGCCTCTGCTGGGGCTTGGAGTTGAAGAAGGACCTAAAAGGAAGATTGATGGGTAGGTTCATGTGGGAGAAGGCAATCCTTAAGATACCCAGATCCCAAGCTGTTTAGGGCTTTAAAAGATAACACCAGCACTTTCAGTCATGCTTGGAGACAGAAAGGGAGCCAGAGCAATTGTGTGTAGACTGGTGATATGTTCTGTATCTGTCAATCATCTTAGCTGCTGTTTTTTGTAGCAACTGTAGTCTCCAGTCAGTTTTCAAAGGCAGGTCCCTCGTATAGCGTATTTTAGTAGTTCAAACAGGATGTTACCAGTGCGTGGATAACTGTGGCTATACTGTGTCTGTCCAGGTGGGTTTGCTGCTGGCCGAGTGTCCGCAGCCGGGGAAAGCTGCATCTTGCATGGCCAGATCTAATAGCACCCCCGGACTGCAAACCTGATCCTTCAGGGGGAATACAGCCCCATCCATGATAGGTGGAGCACTACCTCCGTGAAGAGATGGACCACCCACTAACAGTACCACCCATCTTGTCTGGATTGAGCGTTAGTTTATTGACCCCAATTTTGGGCACTGGTTCAGCACGCCCACAGCTTCCCCTAAATGGGATGGAAAAGAGAAGCAGAGGTGGGTGTCATCAGCATATTGGTGACACCTCATTCTGCATTTTTTAATGACCTCACCTAGCGGCATTTCATAGATGTTAAAACAGCAATGGAGGACAAAATAGAGCCCTGTGGAACACGATAGCATAACTGCCATTGGGTAGAACATTAGTTCCCAGAACAACCTGGAAACAGCCATTGAGGTCCAGATGGAACCACTGAAGCACAGTAGCCCTAATCCCTACCTTGGGCAGCTGCTCCATGATTGATGGTATCAGAGGCCAGCAAGAGGTCCAGAAGAATTAGCAGGGTCACATTCCCCCATCTTTTCCCTGGCATGGGTCATCTGTCAGGGCAACCAAAGCTGTTTTGGTGCCAAACCCAGGCCAGAAACACAGTCGAAATGGATCTGAACAATCTGTGTCGTGTTGCATGGCAATAATTTGCTAAGCACATTTGCCCAAAATGGGCATATTTGTGTTCGACTGGTAATTGGAATGATCCTCAGGGTCCAAGAAAACTTTTTTCACCTTATGGCCTTGGCCAGGTTTCTCACCTTAAGCTGCCTCACAGGATGTTTGGGGGGATAAAATGGGGTCACCTTTATGTCCACTGTCCTAAAATTGAAATAAAATGAAATAAAAATCCAAAGCACAGGAGTGTTAACACCATTCCTTTTTTCCTACCTTGCTATTTCCTCACTTTTTCCTAAGGGAGCATGGAGCTGGATTTCTATCCTGATGTTCAGTTCCCTTTTCCTCCCTTCCTAGGTCTTGCTTCTCCTGCAGAGGAAGAATTGGAGGGTGTGCTGCAATCCTGCTTGGGGGCCTGGCAGTGCAGAGGTTCACCTCTCCAGTCCGCCACCTTCCTTGCCCAGTTGGAACTCTTTATGTTTTAGATTGCTTGCAGGTGTTGGAATATAGGTGGCAGATTTGAGCAAAGTATGTATAGCTGGCTGTTAAGCATACTGTACAGATCTTTCCTAATCCATAATGAATGTGTCATTGAGGGGCAGGGTGAGGTAGGAACTATTTTAGCTTTCAGTGTGGAGACTAGTGCTATAAGCATCCCTGAACTGCCTCTCCCTTTGTACTGACTACATCCTCTTAGTTGCCTCCTCCATTCCCCTTGAAATAAAAAAGGATGTTTTGGAGTCCTCTTAAACTCCGCCCGAGTAGGTGGCATCAAACCATCCTGAAAGCAAGATGGTTCACAGCAGGGAAGAGTATGAGAATAAGATCTTTGACTCACTGCTTGCCAGAGAGGGTGTTCTACTGTCTGCGTTGAGACTCCTTTGTGTTAGCCTGCCTTTCCTTGACACTTGATTTGTCAGAAGGAGTAAATGTCGGCCAGGCTGCAACCTTCACGCAGATTATAGGAAGAACCCTTGCAGAACCTCTCCTATCCATGTTAACTATGTGGGAAGCTGCCACAGAGTTCTATTTAAAAGCTTAGGCGGTGTTAGGAGAGAGACCTGAAAAGGCTGGTGACTCTCTGAAGGCTGAACTCCCCCTTTTGAAGGCGAGGGAAGATGGGTATTAATATTCTGAGGGTGTCTCGGGGGAAATGCGGGCCACCAGCAGGGAAAGGACGTTACTTTCCTGGCAGCTCCTCTCCTCCAAAGCTCTCTGTGCTCAGAGGTGAGGCAGGAAGACCCACTCAGCATAAGCAGCCTGGACCCAAACAAGGCCACCGTAGCTCAAAGCAGCCACCGTTTCCAGGGGCCTTTCTGCTCCTCCCTTTGGAAATGCAGTCTGGAAATCCCTTCATCGACATTCCTGGCAGGCTTCAAGCTGGATGAATACCTGGGCGTTTATAAATCTTAGTAATGGTATTTACTTCTCGAAAGAAATCAGATCGATACCCAAGCCTTTTAATAATTAAAAATGTGTATTTCTGTAATCCGCTATTGATTTCTCCATTTATTCTGTGAAGGCCTTGCAGAAGTCAGTAAATTCGGGGCTTTTCACTGTGAGTGGCAGCCGGCGCTGGCTTTCCCCAATAGTTATTACTTTTCTACCCAGGCCTATCCATCAGCTGGAGCATTTTTCTAATTTATTGGCGGGATAATGTTGACAGCAGTGATGTGGGAAAGGATGTACATTGTGGGGCTTGGGATGAAGACACAGGGATGTAGATTTTCTGACAGGAGCATAATCTCTCTGTCTGCTTAACTTAACCATCTGCAGCTTTGCCTTGATTTATGGACAGGTTCAAGTGGAGCTGGGCACCAAAGGCCAGGCAAAGAACGTCTCTCACCTGTGAAAGGGAGGTGGGAGGGGTAGAAAGCTTCTTCCCAAGCTGCTGTCAGGTTGGCTGTCCTGAGGGGGGAGGCCAAGTGTGGATGGCTGTCCTTAAACGTTCTTTTGAGTGAAGCCCTCTGTTTAAGTGGAAAGCTATGGGACTGTGTACCTTCAATGAGGCATGTCAGTATTTTAATCTGTCAATTTTTGTTGTTTAAACCTGATGATTAAAAAAAGAAAAAAAGAAAGAAACCAGTGGCCCCACATGTTGCCTGCTGTGTGTAGTGGGTGGTTCTCTAGCCAGCACTGCCCCAGACATTCTAGTTCATGAGGGGGAAATCCCAGGGGCATCTCCCTTTGTGTTAATTAACAAAGAGGGCACAGCTCGCTTGGAGATTCTTTTGCAAATCCTGCTGAAACGAGTTGGGCTATGGAAGAGCACAGTCCATGAGGTAGGTGGGAGCTTTGCCGTTCCTCATTGTTCTCAGTGGGACTTGCACAGGAAAGCTTCCTGAGGATTGTGCCCTGCCACGCGTCAGATCTGGTTGCCACCCCACACCGCCAGCCTTAATGGTGTCCAGAATTTGCTGCCTGAGGTGGCTGCTTTGTCTTGTGGTAGGCTCGCCTCCAACCCTAGTCCATGCGGCCATGTTTTCTTCTGGCTATAAGTAAGCAAAGCTGGGGCCTGCCACAAAATATTGCAATGTGGAGTGCTCCTGCTCAGGGTGTCAGCCAGCTAGCCATGCCCTTATCCAGGATACTCCATTCCATCCCCCACCCCCACCCATGTCTGAGCTTTCCCCCCTTCTCCCTCAACCATCAGCCAGCATTCTATCACCACTGATGATGCTCAGTCGTCATTGGACTGTGTTTAGGTCTCCCCGCCCCCGTCATTTAAGGTATTCCCTCCTAACGATTTTTGTATTCTGCAAGCCATTGGGCTCACCAAGCCCTGGGCAAGGGCTGTAGCTTAGTGGCAGATTACAAGCTTTCCATGCAGAAGGTCCCAGGTTCAATCTCTGGCATCTCCAGGTAGGGCTGGAAAAACTCCTGCCTGAAACCCTGGAGAGCCATTGCTGCCAGTCAGTGTCCACCATACTGGGCTAGAGGGACCCAGGGTCTGATTCATAATAAGGCTGCTTCCCATGTTGTTCCTCCATCTTGTGTTGCCCATTTGGACTACATAAGGATCCACACCCTGAGAATGAGTTTGCTATTGCTATGTGGCATGTGAACAATAGGCAAGTCTTGGCAGACCTGATGTTCTTCAACCCCCGCTCCCCCACCCCATCAGGTGAAACGATCTGAGAAAGTAAACTCCTTTTTCCTCTGAGTTGTGCAAAGCCAGATGTTTTAAGACCTTGGCTCCCCAGTTACACAATAAATAAGGGCCTGTTTTTTCCCCACACCCCTCTGATCTGGTGACATTTATAGCAGCAAGAGAGGCGGGTTCCAGCTCTCAAATAATGTGTAAATCCAGTGCTGTTGCAAATGTGCAGGATATGAAATCAGTGCTCGACATGCCGTCTCTCTAATCTCATTCTGTGGATGTTTGTCCCACTCTCATTTCTCTCTTTGGTACTTCTGATTTAGATGTCTCGCATGTGTAATTTAAGTGAAGCAGGGAGTGATTTAGGGGGAAGAGGAAAAAACATATTTGTGAAATGCACAAAAAGCTGAAAGTAGAGTTATTGTTGTGCGGGCCTTTGTGGGTAATTGAAACCACAGTGCTTCTCCAGTATCTGATTGCTCTGTGGTACAAATAGGCCTATATTGTGAGCTTACTGCAGCTCAGACCCATGTGGCACCTGAGCTATGCGTGCCTGGCTCTTTACTTGGAAAACTAGCAGATAGTTGTCCAGGGGCAGAGGTCCACCATTTTTGACAGGCTTTGGTTGGTAGCCTAAGCAAAAATTGTGGTTGCCATGAACCTTCCCCTCCCTTTGTCCCTGACCTTGGGTTGCGTCTATGCATGGGGTCAAGGATGATTCTCAGCTCTGAGTCTAGAGCTGGAAAAGTGGAGCGGGGTCACTCCAGATGCCTTGGCAAGTCACTGGGCTGAAGAAGCTCTCAGAATTTCCACTTATGGAGCTTGAAAGGCCATTCATTCATTCATTTATAGATACTACGTTTATACCCCTTAATATCCTAAGATCTCTGAATGGTTCACAGTAAATAAATACAGTATAAAACCAATATAAAACAGTGAAAGAGCAATACAGTACATACAATAAAAGCTTAAAATCATTAGAGCAGGACACATGAAATGGACCAGTGTCACAACCTGTTACAAGTCAGGGAAAACCTGTGTAAGCAAATATATCTTGAAGAGGTGTTTAAAGCTTCGACACACTTTCTGCCTCTCGATCAATGCGTGGCAGGGTGGGTGCTACTACCGAGAAGGCCCAGCTTGCGTGCTGTTACTTACTTATTTATTATATTTATATCCCGCCTTTTGTCCTGGAAGGAACCCAAGGTGGCTTACATAATCCTAATCCTCCTCCTCTCCATTTTATCCTCACAACAACCCTGTGAGGTAGGTTAGGCTGAGAGTCCGTGACTGGCCCAAAGTCACCCAGTGAGCTCCATGGCCGAGTGGGGACTAGAACCCGGATCTCTCGAGCCCCAGTCCAACACTCTAACCACTACGCCACCCTAGCTTGTGTTGGCTTGTCAAGTTTGTCCTGTGGAGTGCCAGCCAAACTGTCCCCAGTCTTCTTTCCAACCCTGGAGATAAGGAGGAGGCAAGGATTGCTGTGCAACTGCGGGTATGATCTCTCTCCCCCCCCCCCCCCACAACTGCAATCCCAAGGTTGGAAGGTAGGCTGGGGCTCTCATCAAGCTCTCTAGAGGACAGTGTGGATATGTGGAGAATCCTGGAAGTGCCCCTGGGTCACCATAACCAGACCTCCATGTGTGTTTGAGTGCAAAGGTTCTTCCTGGCAACTCTGTTAGTATAGGCAATTATACACTGCTCTCTTGGAGCTGGGCTACTAAAGTGTGTGTGTGTGTTTTGTGTGTGTGTGTCTATGAAACAGCTGTGCTGCCTTGGTTGAAGCTCTGCTTCCTGCCCGCTCGACAATGATGCATTCTTTTCTTCCTTCCCTGCTTTCAGATCACCCAAGAAGCAGGAGAATTCATGATCACTTTTCCTTATGGCTACCATGCAGGATTCAACCACGGGTTCAACTGTGCAGAGTCCACCTAACTTCGCCACACTGCGATGGATCGACTATGGCAAGATGGCCACCCAAGTGAGTTCCTGCTTCTTGGTGCTTTACTTGGTTTGATATGCAAATGGATATACCCAGGTGGCTGTGCTTGGAGGAATGCAAGAGTGGTGTGTGGGACAGAAATAATAGCTGGTTCCCCTGCAAACCATAGGTTTGGCAAACTGGGAGCAGGGTTTAGGCACACATGTTTCCTTTTTCCCTGTCTGGTGCCAGTTCCTTATTGCTGTCTTGTGTTGACCCTAACCATGGCTTCATGAGCATCAGCTGCCCAGGTTCTTTCTTTTCTTAAGCTTGCCAGCCCCACTTTAGACTCATTCCAAAAACTGGTTCAGATGGGAAACCAGGCTAGTGGTAACCATGGTTAGCAATGGCTAGTGCTAAATCACCATCAAGGAAAACAAGGGAAGGGGATAACATTGGTGCTGGAGTGGGAAGGGACTGTGTGTTCCTCAAGTCTGGGTTCCCAATTTGCAAACCATGGTTTGCAGGGCACCAGTATCATCTCTAAACCAATTTACTTATTGGGGAACGTAGCCACTGATCGTGTCTGTGCTATGGCCTTGCTTGCCGTTTCGCAGCCCAACTCCTCTCAGTTCAACGCTGCCGACCCCAGAAAATGGCAGTTTGTCCTGGAAATTCTGACAAGAGTCTTAACTACGGCAGTGCCAGCGGGCAGCTGCTCTAATATTAAAAGCAATTTTGGGCTTAGCCATGTGTTCACAAACAAGTGACATTTGGGAAGTGGCAGCTTTAGATTGCGTCTCTGTGCTTACATTGTCGGGCGCTGTAGCGTGAAATTACTGAACAAGCACCGATGGGGAGAGTTTCTGAGCCACTCTGGGGAGAGAGGAGTTGGAGAGCGGAAGGAGATGCCCCCATTTTTTTTGTTGTTTCTTTCCTTTGTCTTTACAAGTACCTGCACTCCCTTTTACAAGCTTCCCTTTCCATGCCGCCCACATTGCATATTTTTAGTTAGCCTGGTGTATCCGGAAGGGAGGTTTGGCTCTTCAAGCTTTCTACCTTTGGGAGCCCATTCTATATTTATGTGCCCGTTGGTGAACTGGCTACACCGGTTTGGCCTCCATGGTTGCCCCGGATCAACTGGAAGGCCAGCATGCCCTTGCAGGGGCACATCAGCAGCCTTCCCCAACCTGGTGCCCTCCAGATGTGTTGGCTGGCTGAGGGAGATTGATCACAATTTCACAAAAGCTTGTCAGCTTGTTGATGAGAGCCAGTCAGGGATCAGCCCCGTTCAGACTGAGGGTCTCCTGCTATTAAGAGTAGGGGGAGCAGGAAACCCTCAGCCCTGCAAGCAACTCTGAGGGAATCCACCATTCGTGCAGTACCTTTGGACCCTGCTTTTCCAGCCCCACAACCTGGAGGTCCACACCAGTTGCTTGGACCCTTGGCCGTCTCTTGAACGCTCCCACACCCCCAACCACTTGAAGGGCCACAGGAGCAATGTGCCATGCAGGAGCTTCAGAGCTATCAGCAAAGTGGCTGACTGCACTTCATGGGAGATGGTTCGGGAAGCTCGTGTAGGTGCCTGCAAGCCAGGAAGGGTGGGGCCTCCACCTCCTATATAAGCGGTCAGTTTAAGTCAGACAATCCCTTGAGGCAACAACTCCCTTGGGGCTCATTGCCAATCTACCATGTGTGGCCAGCTAGTGGTCAGGTCTATATCTGTACGTCTCCAGAGCCAGGGAAATGGAAAGAGACACCCACACACACCCACTCCTTGTCTGATTCCCTGTCCCAGGCTCTCCAAAGCAGTTTGCATAAGAGAGACTTCACACCTGTTCAGCAAACCATCTGAACTACTCCTGGTGAAGGAAATGCCACATCAGAGGGGCCACCACTGGGAAGCAACTTTCTCCACCTCCCTCTTGAACAGGATTCCTAGTTATCCGGGGGGGGGGGGCACTTCAGTGTGCCTCATAGATCTTTCCTACCCACCCGGCTGATAGAACCTGAATAAAACGTGGAAAAATTATTCTGATGGGTTCAATGAATTCAGATTGTAGGCTTTGCTTTTCTCTGCTCCCCACACCCGAGCCTAGCCTCACTCATAAGTTAGCAATCCATCATGCTACTTTGCTGCTCAGCCTTATCTGCTGTCTAGCAGGGTTATCTCTTACCTATTAGATTTGAAGGCCTGTGTGTGTGTTGCAGGGAGTGAACTGAAAAAGTTGCAGTGGGGGGAAATGCCCCCCCCCCCCATGAGACCTGAAAGACAGGAAGAAGTGGGATATTGGGGTGGGAAAGAACCTTATTACATATCTTCTCTTTCAGAAAGATGAGAGAAATACTTTTAAAAGCAGTGTTCTTACGTAATGCGACTCTCTTCAAAGGTAGCACTGTCAGTGGCGATTAGCATTGCCACTGTGTTGGTTTGAATTAGTAAACAAGCAGCTCTCTTAGGACTTGATGTTTAGAAAAGTACTGTCACACATTGCAGAAGACTTAAACATTCTCAGGCTTTTGGACCAGGAGTGCTCCCCGAGAGTCTGCTAAGCATCCTGTGCCTGCACCAGAGTGGCAAGACCTTTGTACAACACAGCTTCCAACTCTTCTTGCTTGCCTCAGATCCCACCATCTTCAACAGCAAGTGAAAGAAACTGATAATATTGAAAATAACCCCCCCCCAAAGTCAAAAGTATCTAGCCTGCAAAAAGTTGAGAAGCTTGCTTTAATTTTCTGCAAATATTCCCTGTTCTGAAATCCATGAAGAAAGTTGAGAATAAGAATCTCTCAGAGACTGATTCTGAGAAAAATTGAGTGATGCTGCTATTTTCAAGGGTATATTATTTTTTGGGATGGAGCAGGATATAAATCTAATAGGCAAAAATAGCCATCCTTATTCATCTGCAGTTTCACAGCCAACCCACACTGCTGCAAGTCTCTCGCAGCCCAGTGTTGTGCATTTTTTACTCGGAAGCAAGTGGAAAGAGCATTATTATGACCTTTTAAATCGTAAGTCTAAGGTGGATAATGAGATTTTTTCGCAAATCCCGCAAAAACAAATTAAAGAGGAACTTGCAATACTCCCCACTTTGGATGAAGTAAAAAAAGCCATTAATCAAATGAAGAAACAACAAAGCTAGTGGACCAGATGGGATTCCTGCTGAAATCTTTAATAGAGGGGGGACCCGCGAACTTGTACAACATCTTCATCAACTCATCGAAAAAAATCTGGATAAGGAGGAAGAGATCCCAGAAGACTCACGGGATGCCATAATATCACCCTCTTTAAGAAGGGTGATAGAACAGACTGTGGAAACTATCGGGGCATTTCTCTCTTAGCAACCGCAGGTAAAATATTTGCTAGGATTCTCGCAAACCGTCTTCTATCTATTTCAGAAGAGATCCTCCCTGAAACTCAATATGGTTTCCGCCCCTCTAGAGGGACAGTAGACATGATTTTTACTGCACGTCAGCTCCAAGAAAAATGCCGGGAGCAAAATCAACCCCTTTATATGGCATTTATCGATTTGGCTAAGGCCTTTGATACTGTAGACCGTACAGCTCTCTGGACTATCCTTATGAAAATTGGATGCCCCAATAAATTTGTGAATATCTTGCGACTTCTCCATGACAACATGACGGCAACGGTTTTGGACAACAACGGCTCTCATGGTGCTCCATTTAAAGTGGGATCAGGTGTTAAACAGGGATGTGTTATCGCCCCAACATTATTTGCCATTTTCATCGCCATGGTTTTACATCTTGTCAAGGGGAAAGTTCCCACCGGTGTGGGAATTATATATCGAACAGATGGAAAGCTTTTTAATCTCAGCAGGCTGAAAGCAAAAAGTAAGGTAATTACAACCTCCGTTGTGGAACTTCAGTATGCTGATGATAATGTGGTCTCCGCACATTCAGAGGATGATCTCCAAACTATCCTAAATGCTTTTGCAGAAGCATACGAAAAACTTGGTCTCTCACTTAACATCAAAAAAACCAAAGTGCTTCATCAGCAAGTGCAAGCCAATCCTTTGGTGATGCCATCTATCCAGCTTGGCGGGACAATACTGGAAAATGTCGATCATTTTCTCTATCTTGGCAGCTATCTTTCTGTTACAGCTAACATCGACAATGAAATCCAGCATCGTCTGAGCTCCGCAAGTGCCGCATTTTCTCGAATGAAACATAGAGTGTTCGAGGATCGGGATATTTGTAAGAAGACCAAAACACTGGTTTATGAAGCCATTGTACTACCAACTTTATTGTATGCCTGCGAAACATGGACTATCTATAAACGTCACTTCCACCTCCTTGAAAGGTTTCATCAACGTTGCCTCCGGAAAATCCTGCAAATTAGTTGGGAAGATAGGCGAACAAATGTCAGTGTACTGGAAGAAGCAAAGACTACTAGCATTGAAAAAATGATCCTTCAACGCCAGCTTCAGTGGACCGGTCATGTTGCTCGAATGCCTGACTGCCGTCTCCCAAAGCAGTTACTTTACTCCCAACTCAAGGATGGAAAGCGGAATATCGGTGGTCAGTATAAGAGGTTTAAAGATGTTCATAAGGCTAATCTAAAAAAATGCAATATAAACATCGAAAGCTGGGAAGCTCTGGCCCATGAACGATCTAAATGGAGGTTGGCCTTTCACAAAGGTTCCATGGACTTTGAAGAAGCCCGAGTGCAAGGTGAAAGGGAGAAACGTGCTAAGCGAAAAGCACGTCAAATGAATCCTTTACAGGACCATCTTCTATCTGGTAACCTGTGTCCTCACTGTGGGAAGCTGTGTGGATCTAGAATTGGCCTCCACAGTCACTTACGGACCCATCACTAGAGTCTACACAATCTTCTTTAGAATTTCCTCCTTTTATCCCGGAAGACAATCTTACTCGGTCACGAGTGATCGCCTGATGATGATGACATCCTTACTGTGTGTAGGGACAAGATAGCATTGAACTCTTCATAGTATTAGCAAGTAACTGAATAGCCACATTAATTGAATCTCTGTAGTGATTTTATAGGTGTGCCTTATTTTCTGAGCATATTTCACTAACACTTAACAGTGCCCTTCTGTTTCTGCATGGCCATGCTGAGGTTTAGCTACTGTGTGTCAAAGCCCAGATAATAAAACCTTCCTTTATCTTATTGCAGTAACAACAACCTCTCTTTTCAGCTTTGGTATACTTTTTTCTACTTCCTCAATTGGCATAAATGAAGATGCACTTGGTATTCCAATGGGTGCAGCCGCTCTGACTCATTAACATTGGGTTATATTTTATAACTTACTATTTTATTGAAACAAAACCATTTACATTCCTTAATATGCCAGACAGTAGTATTTTATATGTTTAAGTTATACGTGAATCATGTCCATGAAGTAGTAAAGTAAGTTTAGGTTTTGTTAGACAGTTATTGTATTTATTTCATTTCCCCCTAAATTTCCATTCTCCCCTCTCCCAGTTGAATAGGGGAATGTCCGGGGGTGGGGGGTCCCCTGTGTCTTTAAAACATCCAGAAATCTGATAGGCAACCTTTTACATTTCATCTCTTACCAGTAATCAGGACAACTTTTGCTACTGTGTTCTTGAGTTACTCACAGTTGAGTGATCACACAAAAGCCTAAAGCAAACAGCACTAATAACTCACTGGGCCGATGGTGCTGCTAACTATGGCAGGACCCGATTTGCCTGCACTTCACAAATGCACGCAAGGGGAATTTAATGATCGGCTCATTAGAAGCAAGTTCCACTGTAATTGCTGGACAAGCATCAGTATTAACAGGAAATAGGCTCTTCCACAGTCAGGTTTAAAGGTGCAAAGTTTGCTATTGGGAACACAGGCAGACTGTGCCTGAGAGAATTCATAAGTAGGTCTTCTAAAACTCTCTGATTTAATGGAGCATTAGCATGTACATCTAGGAGCATGTCTACACTGCAAACTTAATGATTTTGCTGTTGTGGCTGTTCCTTTCCTTCTTAAGTATGGTAGTTCAGTAGGTGCTGACAATTTTGTTAGAGATGCCTACATCTCTTGCAGAACTACAGTTAGCAGAGTTCCATGGAAACAGAAGCGGTAAGACAGTTGTAGCCAGCTCAGTTGCGAGAGTACTTTAGCGGGCAGCGTTCTGGAGGTGACCTTGGAGAACATGGCATTCATGTCCTACCTCAGCCTTGAGAGGTTTGATGTCTGTGGGCAAATCACTGTCTCCTGCCCTCAGTGCCTGTAAAATGTGGAGAAGAATGGCCTATTTAATGGGGGGTGGGGAGCAGTATGAGGATGTAAAAACTAGGGTTTATGAACAAAATAATGAATGATAGCAGCAGTAGCTTCTTCAGATCACTGAGCAATATTTATTGGACAAAGTATTTTTTTCCCCGCTTGATGATTGGGGCTAGTTTGCATACATGTGTAAGGTGAGGGAGGAAGTGGTTTTGCATGCCCATGTGATGACAACTAAATAGGAAATTTTGGCTAGAAAGCAGAAATGAACTTGTTCCAGTGATTTACTCATTTGCCCACATAAGCCATCTTTCAGAATCCAGCTAAGGGCCAGCACATGGAATGAGTGTGTTCTCTTTACAGTATGTGTGCCCATGTTTCTTGAGCATAGTCCATATCTGGATGAACAGTCGTTCCAGTAGGCAGTGGATGTTGTGTTGGTTCCAAAGGATAAGGAGGTACAAAGAGGGGAAATGGTATAAATAAATAAAGTTGGTCCAGTAAAATCTAAGCTCATTTCTGGATCTCTTTTCAATCCTAACAAAGACCACACACACACACACACACACACATACACACCCAATGTGAGCTTTTGAATTTCACTAAGCTTGTCAGTGGGGAGAATCAAAAGGCAGCTCAATTTGAGATACATTATATGCAGCATCTAGCAAGCTTGCTTGCATTCACTTTTCTGATAGTAGGCAGAAAACTGTTGCATTGTTAACAGTTTGCAAAGCTAGGTTATAAGTAACTGAGAACATTTCACAAAACATTTAATATCACATCCGGACTGAGTATTGTTGAGAGTTCTTGACTCAAGAACGTGAATTGTGAGCAATAGGCCAGAGTCTCTGGTTTCTTGCAGGAACGTAGCCACCTGGAAATGCTTCCTCAGCCCAGTTGTTTGTTAACTGGCTTGTAACGAGGTTTTCTACTTTTTGTCTTGAGAGGTTTTTCTTGGTTCCGTCCGCACTGGTTCCTGTTGAGCGTGGCTGTCTGTCTGTCTTGCCTGCCTGCCTGCCTGTTTCTGATTTGAGCTCTTAGAATTGTTTCTCTCCCCCCCCCCCCAGCCCCAACCCTTAGAGCATACAGCAACAGGAACCCTGTCACAAAATCCCTTCTTGCACAGCAAGGCTGGCTCTGTAAGTAACAGGTAATGTCTCGCTGTTTACTCTGCACTTAATTTTATTTTTGCATTACTTCAAATCCAAGTGTTACTTGGCTGCTCATGGATTGCTCATTACCGAGTCTGTCATGCAGTGATAATGCTACAACACTCATGGTGTTGAGATGCTGCTGCTCTTCTTCCCCCCCTCCAATCCATTTGCTTCCACTTGGAGAAGCTTTCCTAGCTTGCTGTATTTTGGTTTTTTAATCCTGAAATCATTTTGTCTTCCTCCTATTAGCTGCGTGTTTGCCTTACAGTTCTATCCCCCCCCCCCCCAGCACTCTTGCATATTTCTGGTGCCAAGTTCAGTCAGCCTCATTCCAGAGGCCCAGCTGTGCAATATGAAGCTATTTAGAAAGTGTGCAAAAGTTTGTATTAATCTCTATTGAGAATAGTCAAGGTCCCCAATGTGTTTTGGGATGTACAACCTTTCAGGGGAAGAGTTGATGTCAAATATAACTGCAAAAGGCACAGCTGCCTTTTTAGATGCAAAAGGTCCGCTCTGACTCAACCGAAATCAGAGCAGAACTTGGAAGTTGAAGGCAGCTGAGCCTATTTGAATGTTCTTTTGTGTAGCTGCATTTGGCATCAAATCTTCCCCTGAAGAAGGGTTATACATGGACAAAATGCATGGACGTCCCCACCTTCCCATGTCTTTTAAAAAATAGTCTTTGCCTCAATTTAAGTGACATCATGCTCCTTTTTTGGTGGCCGTAGGGGCTAAAGCTGGTCTGCAGGCAAGCAGTGGGCAGCCCTCACCTACATCCCCCAGGGGAATCTAAGGAGAGTTTGAAGGAACTCTCTCTCTCCTGGGCAGTGTTTTAGATAGATCCATCAGCTCTTTTAGCTGCCATTCAGGGGCCTGCTATGTCTGTGTCTGCTATGCTAGATCTGGAAATTAATCTATTGCTGGCATTGTGTGTGGGGGGGTCTTGTGGGATATTTGGGATTGTTTGGGGAGGGGGCAGCAGGAAGGTGTGGAGTAGTTTTCTCTCCATGGCCATTTAGAAGCCCGGCCTAGACCTCGCTCATTCTGAGCCATTAGTAGGCTCCATTTTCAGTTGCTAAATCTTTTTCTCCATAGTCTTAAGGACTAAATGTTTGAAAAGTGTGATTATCTTGGGGTTCATATTCAGGTTCACTTAAGCAAGTTATCATGAATGCCTTTAACTTCCTTGCCTGTCTTGCAGTCAGGATGGTAAGAGAGAGTGGATCCCCCCCCCCCCCAATTCGCTTCCCAGTAAGCACTTGGAATATTGTTGTTTGGTTGTTTGTTTTGCTAAGCTACCAAGCACTGGGGTGGGGAGGGATTTTTTTTTTATGGGGTTACAGGGGGGAGTTTTAAGTCCTGCATCACCCGATGTCCCCTTGAACCCCCCTCAACTCCTTTCTGTGCTACGTGTTCTAGCAGCTGTGCACTCTCTGGCCAGCCCGCGAGCGTGGCTGTTACAGCATCGTCTGGCAAAGGGGTGGACAATTTATGGCCCTCCAGATGTCTTGGCCTACTGCACCCAGTAGCCCCTAGCCAGCGTAGCCAGTGGTTAGGGATCAGGGAGTTATAGGCCAAAACATTAGAAAGGTCACAGGTTGCCTACCACTCTTCTAGCAGCTATACTTAGAGGGCTGACCATAGAGAGTGTGTCTGCTAGAGCATCTGTGGTTGGCTTGATTTTGGTGGCAGAACCCTTAATTCAACTGCGCCAGTGGTTGTATACCAGCGGACCAGTTGCCTGAGAGCTACATGTGGCCTCTCACAGGTGCGTTAAATAAATAGTTTCTGTAGCGTTAAAGGAGGGGGTGCTGTAGTGGAATTTCTTAATTGTGTTACTTTAAAGCACACCATGCAAGAGCTGCGACACAGCCCCTATCAGGGAGTACAGTGTCTGCAGCCTCCTGCAGCAGCATTTAATGAAAACATGTTTCCAGCAGGGTTGCAATGATTTAAATCAGAATGATTTAAATCAAGGATTAAATCATTGATTAAATCATCAATAAATATCGATTTTTTGCCAAAATCATGATTTTTTGCAAGCCTGTCGTGTAGGTAGCCTAGTAGCCAGTAATACTGGTAACCTTAAAAAAAAAAGAGGAAAGTGTTTTCTGTATAATTTGGTGTTCTTAACTATTAAGTGTAGGCTATTTGTACACGTGGTTGCCTGAAACTTTGAAATTAATTTTACTAAAAAAATTTTTTGTGGGGGATTGATTAAATAAAAAAATCATTGATTTATATAAAAAAGATCAATTTTTTCGATTTTTTTTTTTGTGCAAAAAATCATGATTTTTTGCAACCCTGGTTTCCAAGCTGGTGGCTCTGCATGGTGTGTGGGTGCATTTGCAGTGGCTCAGCCTCAGAACAAATTGCGTTAGGGTACATCCTGCCAGGTACAGAATGCATGCCTTCTGGTGGTACATTGCCTGTTCTGGTTCTTTAACCCTGTGCTGATAGTTTTGTTGTGGGCTGCAGTGACACCCCAAGTGCCCTTAAGGGGCAGTGCATGAAATGTTAACTTGAAGGCAATCATGTTGGCAACTCATAATCCATCCTTTCCAGCCTTCCCCAACCTGGTGCCCTCCAGATGTGTTGGACTACAACCCCTGTCATCCCTGGTCAGCATGGCCATTGGCTGGCGGGTGATGGGAGCTGTAGTCCAATACTTCTGGAGGGCAGCCGGTTGAGAAAGGCTGATCTGTAATTATTTTGCTGTGGGAAAGTGCATAAGAGAAAGCTATTGGAGTTTCTTGGTTTTGGACCCAGGAGACCTTGGTTAAAATCCCCTTCCAGCTATAAACCTTACTGGGTGACTTGGACCTTGTGAAGTAGTAATCAATATTATGTCATTTTTATCTCGCCATTCCTCCAAAGAACTCAGGATTGCATACATGGTTCTCCTTCTCCAAATTTATCCTCACAGCAACCCTCTGAGGTTGGTAGGGCTGAGAGATCATGACTGGCCGAAGGCTACCCAGTGAGCTTTGTGGCTGAGTGTGGATTTGAACCTGGATTTCCCTGATTAAAGTCAGACATTCTAACTCTGCCTTCCTCAATTGTAACTCACATCATTCCCAGCCAGCATGGCCAATGGTTGGGAATGATGGAAGTTGCAATCCAGCACATCTGGAAGGCACCAGGTTGGGGAAGGTTGCTCTAGTGGCTACACCATACTGGTTCTCAAGAGAGTGTGGAGAACTATTGCTTACTGCTGGGTATCCACAACTAGTCTGCACCCATCTGAGATCAGGGGAAGGCTTTTCAGCCCCCCCCCCCAGCCTACGTCCTAGCACCTATTGTTTTTAGAAGTACTGGAGGATGAAAACGCTCGCTTAGTTTCAGGGAGGAACTTATGTGGTGAGGTGCAGGGTGGCTGATTCTTTTTTCTGAGGAGGTAGGAAAAGTCAGCAGTGTATGCAGGGATCTCCCCATGTGGTTCTCTTCATTGTGGCCCTTGCAACAGCCCAGCCAAAATGGTTCTCGTTCCCATTATGTAGATGAAAGTAGGGTCGCTTCAGCCATGACCTTTCCCTTACACAGTTGCACACCAAGTGGGTTTAGGAACCCTTTGTAAATCACCAGGAGTGAACACTGGGCACATGTCTGTCCTGCTACATGTACCAATGTTTCATGCTAGAGCAGAGT
Organism: Shinisaurus crocodilurus; assembly: GCA_021292165.1. Lineage (NCBI taxonomy): Eukaryota > Metazoa > Chordata > Lepidosauria > Squamata > Shinisauridae > Shinisaurus > Shinisaurus crocodilurus. Next base: position 86,937,135 of record CM037882.1, on the reverse strand, counting down.
TGTTCAGCCATCATGACGTACATTGCATTTCCCCCCTTCCTACAGCTGCATAAAAAAGTCCTCTGTGTTGTAGGTCAGGGGTTTGTGGGCCGTGAACTCCGGTCGCTTCCTTCATTGGACTGCATCGACGTCTGGGTTCCTGTCACCCATACAGGGCACAGAAAAGCCCTGTATGGGTCAGTGTGCTGTAGGTTGGCAGGCCTTCTGTGTGGACAGGGGTGGGGAGGGGGGCGGTCAGATCATGCTGAAACAGCCCCTTCTTCATAGCAGGCATTTAGAAGCTTGGCTGAGCCACAGGCCCCTCTGCCTCTCTCTCTTGAGGGTGTGTTTGCTGAAGCAGCAATTTCCTCATGGAAACTCTTAGGCATTATCTCCCCCCCCCCCCCCATGTCAGGCTTTCTATTGCTTTGGCAAACCTTGACTGGAAATTGGTGGATGAGAGCAATTTCTTATACTCCCTATTACATTAATAGTTGCAGGCTCTGGGAGATGATAACATCTGTACTACCTCAGTCTTATATTTTCACGGCTTCATTTTTATCTCCCATTTGCTCCTAAGAAGCCTTAAGATTATCTATCTCAATACAGAATGGGGTCAATTTCCCCCTCGCGGTGCCTGATTCCCATTTTTATGTGCTGCATGCAAGTAGCATTGGTTTCCCCGTATTTTCTCCCCCCCCCCACAACCTCTTTGACAACCTTTCCATCACTGATCTGTTTGAGTGTCTTCAGCTCCAAGACTAATGCATGTCCTGTTTCTAAAGCAGTCCAGTCTGTTCCTAGGATGGTCTGTGGGCTGTTTGACTGATTACAAATGGTAATTTCAGATGATGATGATGATAATAATAACAACAACAAAAACAATAATAACAACAGCAGCAGCAGCAGCAGCAGCAGCAGCAACTTAATGCCTTTGCCCCCCTGTAGCATTCTTGTGGGCAGATTCACACACGGACCCCAGTTTTCAGAGTTGGGGAGTCAGAAGCTAGAGTTCCCTGAGCCATATCTGGCCCACAAAGAGGTACAACCCCTGCCCCCCCATATTACCAGGCATGACACAACATGATCTATGGCAACAGAAATGACTAGCAGACCATGTTTGGCAAGCTAGCTATGGGTTGAGGTGCTGGCCTGTAAGCGGCTCTCTCTAAAGAAGCTAGTTGCTGACCATGGTATAGGGTACAAGTGTGAGCTTTGGGCTTGAGGACAGAGATGTGAATGCCCCGCAGAAGTGGAAAGCCATCCCCCCCCCCCCCCCGCCGCCGCTCCATTCTTGTTTTTTGATGCCTCACTGCTCTAGGAGGAACCTTCCCCCTTGGTTCCAGGACAAATAATTCCCCCACCCCCTTCCAGTCAGCAAACAGTGTCAATTTGAGTGACACTGGGGTAGTAAATTCCTCTTCCTACTAGCTGAGGAATAGGCAACGGCTGGCTTCCCATGTGGTCCCCCAGCCCAGCCTTCCCCAACCTGGTTTTGTACTACAGCCACTATGATCCCCAGCCAGCCTGGCCATTGCAGCCCAACAGATCTGAAGGGTTGGGGAAGGTTGCCCCTCATCAAAAAGATCCTCCACACCACCTTATGAAATACCTTAGCTGCTCACTCCCACATGGATAAAGGAATCTTTGAACCTTTCCTTGACAGCTGCAGTTAACAAGTTGCAGTACCTCCTTCTGGCCAGCCGCATTTGTGGTGCCCAAGCATAGTGGATAGCAGGCCTTGGGCACCCTCTTCTGTCTCGTTGGCAGACACAGTGCTGCAGCTTGTCAGGGGCATCCGGCTTGGCCCTGCATCTTCTAAAAGTGTACATAGGCAACAGGTAAGTAAGGCACTGGACTAATCCCTGCAAGTGTAGCTGTTTGCCTTTGATGCTTCTGTTGGCTTCTTTGTGAGGGTGTTCTTCTCCTCATCTCCAGTTGCCCCCTTGGATAGTATTCTGTCCATCACCCCCAGCTCTTTACCTAAAACGCAAGGCTGTGCAAAATCCCCAGTACTACAGTCAGAATAAATGAAGCAATTTAGCACTTATTTCCAAAGTGTGGAATTAGGTTGCTGAGAATGCGGAGTGTAGCACAGAGCCCTCAATATTCTAAATTCAGCATTCAAGGCAGTTTTAAAAAGGGGAGAGAGCTCTGCTAATTCTCCCGCCCCACGTTCCTTTAACCCCCTCCCCCCCCAACACATTGTTTTACAGAATAAATTTCACAGATTGGTTCTGCTGCCTCCAAGGATTGCTTGCTTTTCCCTGTTTGGTTAATCAGCTTGCTTGCTTTGGGTGATTACCCAGGCAGGTCCCCAGAGTGGGGGATGAGGCTGCTCTCCTGGAATGGAAAGCACTAGCTCCTGACCCAATTGAATCCGGAGGTATCCAGGTTGCCATGATCTTTTCTCTTCTTTGCCTCACTAACCATCTGATTTATAGGGCCGAGGGTGGCGTGTGCTTTGTGGCTGCAGTAAAGAGCTCACTGAAGAATGACTTGCCTGCGGCAGCTTCTCTCTGTGGCTTATTCTCTGTCCACCAGTGGGAAATCGCTCATCTGTTGGGAGATGGCAGCTCAGAGACCCCAGAACTTTAAGGAAGGTGCAGGGGAGCAGATGCTTATAGGGCTGCTCTTTTTAAAGCACACCCCGTGATTTTACTGTTCCTGTAATGTAGTTATCTTTGCAGCATTTGGGTCAAGTTCAAGGAGACGGCCCTGAAAGCCCCCCCCCCCCCACATCCTTTATTCAAAGCTTTAGATTGTGTTCACACAAGCAAATGTAAAGTACTGGACAGTTGTGGTCAGTGGAGCCTGCAGATTGTTCATGGACAGATAATTCTGTCCCACCCCCTCCTTGGGCAGGCAGACAGGAGGCCTGCCAGTCTACTTGGCAATGCTCAGTTACTCCAGAGCAGGGGTAGGCAACCTTTGACAGCTCATGGACACATTTGGAATTTTGAGGAAGCCTTGTGGGTGCCATCACAAAATTGGCTGCCGTTGGGGTGCATGGCAACGCAGCTCGGAAAAAACACAGGAGAGGGAGGGAAAAAGGAAGTAAGTGCTGCCTTAAAGAGGCACAGCTTGGATAGCCCCAGTCAATTGGTTATGGGGGGAGAGATTTCAGACACACACACACACACACACACACACTCCTGGCAAAGAAGGAGCAATTGAGGGTTTGGGGGGGGTTGGAGTCACACACGCACAGAGCAGTTGCTCACTCATCCACTTCTGGCAAAATCACTCTTGCACACATAGCAGAAGTCCACTCATTTTTTTGGGAGGGCAAGCAAAGTAACTTTTCTCTTTTCAAGTAATAAACTACTCGGAAATATGGGGGGGGGAGGGAATGCTCCTTATGCTACTCTCCCCATGGCGCTCATCCCGGGGAAACCCAGAGCACAACTTCAACTTTCCTTCCCAGACCTTCACCTCCATCCATCTCTCCTTCAGAGCAAACATTCCTGCTGCTGCCCCCACAGGCCCCATGAGCCAAGTGCCATGGTCAGACGTAGCTGCAGAAGCAGGGGACATAGTCAGCAAAGTGAGGAAGGAAAATGGGAGGGGAGGAAGCGGAATTGTCAAGCAACTAGCCACGACTGGACAGATAGGAGGAGAATGTGGTAGTGAGTGGAGGGGGGTCACAAGAGGTCTGGCGGGTGCATTGAGGTTTTTTGGCAGGCAGAGGTACACTCGTGAGTATCACATTGCCAACCCCTGCACTAGGGTATAGAACCTCCGTTTCCACTAACAGAGGGACAGGCAGCCTGATCTGATCTCTGAAGCTCCTCATTGCAAAAATGTCCCCTCCCCATTAGCGCAAGGTTGGGCAACTTATGGCCCTCCAGATGTTTTGGCCATATTTGCATAAGCCACTCATATGGGCAAAGCTCTCTTTACACCAGTCCTTGAGCTTGAACAGCAGCAGGGGCTCTGGCACAGTCCTCAGCTGTTCAACTGCTCCCTCCCATTGGACTTGGCTTGGGCTGGCTGTGGGTGTGATTAGCTGGCATGCATCAGGAGAGAATTCTGCTACACCCTCTGTTGCGGGTTAACACGTTGGGGAGGAAGAGCCCTTTGCCCCTGTCTCAGCTTGTGGGGGAGCCTGTGGGTGGAGCCAGTGTTGTTGGTGGCCTGTCTAAATTCAAGATAGGGCTTTGGGTGCTGACCAGGACACTGGTGACTAAAAACTTTTTCCCCTCCCCCTTTGCTGCTCTGAGGCCACCTCGCCTCTGCCTTGTGCACCTTTCCAGTCATCTCTGCACTTGTGCCTTTCTCTCACTGGTGACAGAGGACCTCTGCAGGAGTCCTCCAAAGTGATTACCGGCACAATTTAAACATATCATAGAAAGGTAGAGTTGGAAGGGGCCTACAAGGCCATCGAATCCAACCCCCTGCTCAATGCAGGAATCCAGGTCAAAGCATCCCTGACAGATGGCTGTCCAGCTGCACCTTGAATGCCTCCAGATTGGGAGAGCCCACCACCTCCATAGGTAGTTGATTCCATTGTCTTATTGCTCTGACAGTCAGGAAATTTTTCCTGATGTTTAGGTGGAATCTGGGTCCCTGTAACTTGAGCCCATTATTCCGTGTCCTGCAAACTGGGATGATCGAGAAGAGATTCTGGCCCTCCTCTGTGTGACATCCCTTCAAGTACTGGAAGAGTGCGATCATATCTCCCCTCAGTCTCCTCTTCTGAAGGCTAAACATGCCCAGTTCTTTCAGTCTCTCCTCATAGGGCCTTGTTTCCAGTCCCTTTATCATCCTTGTTGCCCTCCTCTGAACCCTCTCCAGTTTGTCTACGTCCTTCTGAAAGTGTGGTGCCCAGAACTGGACGCAGTACTCAAGATGAGGCCTAACCAGTGCTGAGTAAAGGGGAATTATCACTTCACGCGATTTGGAAGCTATACTTCTATTAATGCAGCCCAAAATAGCATTTGCCTTCTTTGCAGCCACATCGCATTGCTGGCTCATATTCAGTTTGTGATCTACCACAATTCCAAGATCCTTCTCACGTGTGGTATTGTTTAGCCAAGTGTCCCCCATCCTGTAACTCTGCATTTGGTTTCCTCTCTCTAGGTGCAGCACTTGGCATTTATCCCTATTAAATTTCATTCTGTTGTTTTCGGCCCAGCGCTCCAGCCTATCGAGGTCACTTTGAATTTTGTTTCTGTCTTCCAGAGTATTAGCTGTTCCACCCAACTTTGTGTCATCTGCAAATTTGATAAGCATTCCCTGTACCTCCTGATCCAAGACATTAATAAAAATGTTGAAGAGCACTGGGCCCAGGACCGAGCCCTGTGGTACGCCACTCGTTACCTCTCCCCAGTTTGAGAAGGGACCATTGATAAGCACTCTTTGAGTCAGATTCTGTAGCCAATTGTGGATCCACCTGATAGTTGTTCCATCTAGCCCACTTTTAGCTAGCTTGCTAATCAGGATATCATGAGGCACTTTGTCGAAAGCTTTGCTGAAGTCCAGATATATTATGTCCACCACATTCCCACAATATCTTTATTGTTTTGTGGCAAACCCCCTTTGGGGAGAAACAAGTTGTATGTGTCTCCTTTTCTCATTGTGGCCTGAGGAGCCATGTCTGGACTTGCTCAGTATACATGTTTTGAGCATTTCTGAGGGAGGAGGCGCACAAGGCTTGTACGTGTTTCCCTTCAGAGAGGCAGGAGGGTAAATTGAAGAGCTCCCTCTGCGCGCTTCCTTGCAGTGATAAATGTGTGCATTAAACTGATGTCACTACAGCCAAGAAGCATGTTCTCCATTTGCAATCCTCCTTCTGCCTCTGTTTAAATCACTTGGCTGCTTAGCCTGACCTCTTGTTTCCTAGCTCCTCTCTCCCTTCCCTCAAGACTCTCAATTCGCAAAACACTTCTTGCTCTCCCCCCCCCCCCCGCCCACACACACTTGGTTAGCGATCTAGCTGGTGGTTTATTGTCAGCTGTCTTTGTCTACTGAAATTGGTGTGATCAGGCTGGTGATACTGAGCGCCAAGACCCGAGGATGAGAGGATGTTACGATAATTGCTCTGAGCATGCAGTTTCAGTGTGCACATAAGACTGAGTTGTGAGCAGGGGTCTGCCCTGTGTTGGAGAAGGTGCCCATGTGCCCGGAGAAGCCACACTGGAGCACCCCGCCTCTTTTGTACAGCTCCATGTGTGCATCTGAGCCCTACAAAGCTCTGAGTGGCAGCAGTCCAGTTCAAAAAGGGTTTCTAACCAGTACAAGGTCTGTAAAGCATTGCTGTTCATATAAGTGGTTTGTCCAAACTGCTCCGCCTGCCAGGAGAACTTTTGCAGGTGTATTTTGGGCACTAGGGAGCTGGCTCAAGTCAAAAGAAAGATCCTTCACATTTTCTCTATATTTGGCATGTGTTAACATGTAATTCCTGCAGGAGGACCAAGAGAGATGCTCCGGCATGGCAGAACTAGCAGTGGCTGGTCGGATCTGATTTGCTGTGGCACTGCCTTGATGGCTTTGAGAAGAGAGGCAGTATAGAAATAATAAATAAATACATTCCTTTCACCTTGGGGCCCATCCCTTTTATTTCAAGATATCTTTTTCTTTCATCTTTTCCCACACTATTGAATTGTCTGTCTTAGCACCTGGGTAACTATCGCCAGCTTCTCTTGCAATGTTTTTTATCTCCCCCCCCTTTCTTGGTGGCTGTGGAATAAGTCCTTTCCAAATGTAAGTCCTCTTCATCAGATGCATGTAGTATTATGGAGAGTTTTAGGTTTTTTATACAGGGTGTGTGTGTGTGTGTGTGTGTGTAGTGAAGTCAGAAAGAAATTAATTGCAGAAAGTACTGATGGTGAAGCCCAGGAAATTATTTTCAGTTCCAGAACTGGAGCTTACACAGAAATCTAGGTACTTCTATTCCCCCACCCCACCCCAAGCTTTCTTAATTTTAGTAGCCTAATTTAGGAGGGGAAAAGGCTTTTTGTTGTCACTGTTGTTAAAGGATTGGGAATTGGAAACCCTTGCTGATCCACTGCAAGTCACCTGTAGATTTACCAGTAGATCCAGGTCTCCGTTCTGCCTGACCCTGGTTAACACAAATGTAGCAGGTTTGAGCAACAGTGGAAGGCTGCCTTAGTCTTTTGATCAGTGTGGTGGGAAGGGGAAGAAACCCTTTTAGCGGTATTATGTTGTGTCGTCTCACCCGCCCCCAGTTCTTTCAGGAATAAGGTAGGTTAGAACCCATAGTGCAATGCTGTGTATGTTTTACTTGGAAGTAGGTCCCACAGAGTTCAATGGAGTGTGTTTAGAATTGCAGCCTCAAATTATTAATGGCTTGTTTTGTGTTTCGTGATAGAGCATACAAATGTTCAGCCCTCACCAGCAGTCTGAAATGGTATTGTCCTCTTGGAATGGTTTACTACTTGTTTCAGGTTGAATGTGTAAACTGGCCCTTCATATTCCAGAACTGGAAGGACAGCACACCTTTTTAAAACTGAGAGCATGAACCATGGCCACTCTACTCTGATCACCAGTAACAGAACAGTGCATGAAAATGGGAAAAGTGGAGAAATCTTGGTTGTGCTTTTTCAACCTCTCTATGATTATAACATTTTGAAACTAAGGCTGTTAATTAATTAAATATCCTGCTGACCCACTTTGCTCTTTGCCCTAAACATCATTATAAAAAAAAGAAAAAGACAATCAGTAAAAATAAGAAATTGGACATCCTAATCTGTGGTAGATCACAAACTGAATATGAGCCAGCAATGCGATGTGGCTGCAAAGAAGGCAAATGCAATTTTGGGCTGTATTAATAGAAGTATAGCTTCCAAATCACGGGAAGTGATAATTCCCCTTTACTCGGCACTGGTTAGGCCTCATCTTGAGTACTGCGTCCAGTTCTGGGCACCTCACTTTAAGAAGGACATAGACAAACTGGAGAGGGTTCAGAGGAGGGCAACAAGGATGATAAAGGGACTGGAAACAAGGCCCTATGAGGAGAGACTGAAAGAACTGGGCATGTTTAGCCTTCAGAAGAGGAGACTGAGGGGAGATATGATCGCACTCTTCCAGTACTTGAAGGGATGTCACACAGAGGAGGGCCAGAATCTCTTCTCGATCATCCCAGTTTGCAGGACACGGAATAATGGGCTCAAGTTACAGGGACCCAGATTCCACCTAAACATCAGGAAAAATTTCCTGACTGTCAGAGCAATAAGACAATGGAATCAACTACCTAGGGAGGTGGGCTCTCCCACTCTGGAGGCATTCAAGGTACAGCTGGATAGACATCTGTCAGAGATGCTTTGACCTGGATTCCTGCATTGAGCAGGGGGTTGGACTCGATGGCCTTGTAGGCCCCTTCCAACTCTACTTTTCTATGATTCTATGATAATCTCTTGCAAAGATCAAACAAGCAATACAAGCCTGGTAGACTCAGAAGGCTATCAGAGGCACTCTTTGGTTAGACCATTGTCAAAATGACGGCATTCTGGATTTTTCCAAATGGTGTTCTGAGGAGCCCTGCGATTCCTCAGTGGGGTGCTCAGTAATAGTGGATACTCTTCCCTGAAAGGCTGCTTGCCCCACCACTCCTGATCATCCCCTAAGATGTACAGCCCTAAGGGGCTGTTGGGTTCCCTCTCTAGTGCACACGCTCAGTTTACACAACAGGCCTGCTCAGCGCTCCTCATGAAATGTGTCGGTGCCCTAGAACCCTTTCCAAAGGCCTTGCTGCAGCCAAGAGTGCCGTGGCAAATCAGGAAATGGGTAAATTTCCTCTGCGTTAGGTCTCTTGGTATCAAGGGCATGGGTGGAGATCCTACTTGGTTTGTCAATTGTCTTTGGGATTGAAGTGATGATGTGGACGGCTGTGCACAGTCTTACCTGAATACTGCACCAATAGAACCAGCAGTCACCTTGGCCGGCCTCCTGGCCTCATTGTCATTGGATTTTTCAAAGCCAGAGGTGGTGAGCCATTATCTTTGTACCTTCCCCATGTGTCAGAATTGCTGTGACACATGGCACAGCTTTATCTTTGTACCTTCCCTATATGTCACGATTGCTGGTAAGTAGCTATGCCTTCTACCAGGCTGGTAAATCCCATGCACCAGTAGGGGGAAAATGAAGTTTCTTTGCAGCAGGTCAGTGACTGAAGATACACCCAGCAGGCATCATTCAATATAGATTTATAAAGTGCTGCACGAAGTAGACAGTTATTTTATTTAATGTGTGTGCTGAAGCGAGGCTGTCAGGAAAGGGAGGGGTTTGGATATTTCTGAGTCCCCAAAAGCATGCCTCCTTAGAAAGATTGTGTCAGAAAATGTTGAGTCCCAGTTGACCTTTGGCTTAGAAACTAAAGCTAGAATTCTTTTCTTTTTTTAATGGATCTGTGGTGTGCTCGGACCTTACTCAAAGGTCCTCCCTGGGGGCATCCAGGGCTTAGCAGCTGCTTGGAAATTGTTTGCTGAATATCAAAATCAGGGATACAAAATCATGAAGACTGTTGCCTTCATGGACCTGTTTGTGGACTTCCCAAAAGCGCCTGGTTGGCCACTGTGAGCAGTGTAAGGCTGGACTAGATCAGCGTTGGGTGTGATCCAGCGGGGCTGCTCTGAAATCACTTGCTGCTGGGGATCCAGCAAAGTAGCTCTTTCCTCCAGCTCCCTTTCTCATCCTGCAGGATGGGGTTTCTTGAGCTGTCTCTCCTTAGGTTTGCATGCATTTCTGGATCTAGCATTAGCAGACATGTTCACAGTGTAATACTTACTACAGGATTCTATGTTTATCCCTGTTTGCCCAACAGGCAGCCCAATCCTTTGTATGTTTACATCCTATTGCATTCTGTAGGTCTTATTCCCAAGCAAAGGGTGTGTAGGGTTGCATTCATTATTTGGCAGTGACATTTCATGAAGGTCTAAAACTTCAGGCGGGCAGTGAGGTCCGGATCTGGGACCTCACTGCATGTGAAAGCAAAGGTGGGTAGAGCCAGATAAAGGGGTTGAGAGAGCAAATGGAAGCTCAGCAAAATGGGCATTTTCAGGCCACCTTGTCCCTCCTCTTTATTAGTGTTTGCCCTTATATATCAGCACTGAGCATTGCAGGAGCAAATGAAGAACCCTCTTGGGGATGTGTGCCCCACAGACATGGAGCGAGGGAGCCTTTGGAAAGCTCTGCCTAATTGCTTTGTTTATGAAGCACTCTGTTCGCTTCCAGTGGATTTCCTAATGAGCTGGTATGTTGTCGAGACACGCCACAGTGGTGGTAATTACACCAGAAATGGGGTGGTCAGGGCTCATCTTACTCTGTGCAAGCCATTGGCTACCTGCTGGCAAACATGTCAGCTGCACTCCCAACTTTTCAGTTTTCCATGTATATATATTTCAATCTCAATTTAACCCTCCAGGAACCTCTGATCCATAATAGTTTAGTTCTCTTCTAACATTACCCTTTTAAATATGTGGCCTAACAACACCTGTACGTGAAGCACCCATGTGTGTGCGTGAGAGGGATGGAGGGAGAGCATGTATGCACAAGGATAGAATATGGGAGAGGGATGTAGATCAAGGAAGTCTAGCCTCCTAACCATCAGACTAGTTGTGCAGCTTCCCTTCTTTCTTGGTTTGTGTGTCATGTGACATTTGGTGGATACAGATCACCACTTACCATGTTGCCACTTGCTGTGGTGTGCATAATTCTCCCCACATGTCCCTACATGTCACCATCCAGTGGTCCAGGTGCCTTCTGTTCTTTTCTTTCCTTCCTTCCTTCCTTCCTTATTTATTTATTCATTTATTTACATCCCGCCTTCTTTCTTCTTGAAAGGAACCCAAGGCAGCTTACATATTCCTTATCCTCCTCTCCCATTTTATCCTCACAGCAACCTTGTGAGGTAGGTCAGGCTGAGAGTCAGTGACTGCCCCAAAGTCACCCAGTGTGCTTCATGGCCTAGTGGGGACTAGAACCTGGACCTCCCGATTCCCAGTCCAACACTCTAACCACTACGCTACACTGGCAGTAGAAGACTCTGTGAAGAACGGCTTGGGACTGGACTAGGAGGCACCTCCCACTTCTCTTGTCAAGCCAGTATGCATACTTACCATCCATGTGTGGAGCCAGTGGTATATAACATCCATCCATGTGGGGTCTGTTTACCACACACAAACATCTGATCATAAATCTAGTGGTGCAGTTGCTACTTGCTCTACACCCCTACCCAAGTGGCAAAATGCATGACCTTTGTTCATCTCGGTATCTTGCTGCTGTCTGGGGCCAAATGTAAGCCATGCAGGGGAAAGACTGTATCCTTCCCCTTACCCCACAGTAAGAGAAGCAGTAACAATGTCCTTTTAAACTTATCTTTAATCTAATCTGCTGCTTCTACATGGCAATAAATGAGCTTTTATGTTAACATTCCATGCACTGCTGAGCAGATAGAGTTCAGCTTTGGGCTTAATGGTATATTGTTTAAAAGGAGGATCCACCTTCTGTACAAGAGATACAGAACTGGGCTTTGCTTTACATTTTTATGCTATTTTATTACTTATTTTTTAATAAAAATGAGCCATTTTCCTTAATTTCTCTCATTACATGGAGGATTATTAGGCATAAAAGATAATTTAACATATCCGGGGGACACAATAAAACATTGATGAGAGTTGGTTGCCTTTCTCCTAACAAATCTTGAGAGGCAGATGAGGGGGTAGGAGCTCTTCGGTTACTTGTGGACTGAATTAATTTGTGTCTTAGCTGATTTTGGAATGCTTTGGGCCAAAGGGATGGTTTTCAGGCTCTTCAGGGGAAAGTTTACCTACATCTCTTCAGGAAAAAATAGGTTGTTATTCATTACCCTTCAATCACCCGTACTCTAATGGTTTAAGCCTTCCAGACCACATCATGTCCATTCTTCAACCTCATTCTCTTCTCCCCCTTATATTTTCCCTTCTGCTCACAATGGATTGGGGTGTCGGGAGCCATCAGCCATGTTCTGTAATACAGCATAATTCTGTTGTTGTGTTTTTAATTGTGTTTTTAATGTATTTCTTTTATTATTAGTCTAATCAAATTCTTCCTTATCTATGATTGTAGAAAAGCAGGGGACAAATCAAATCAATAATTAAAAATGCATGTGCACAGATGTGCCACTTCTGAAGAGGAATAGCAGCCAGGTTTGATACCACACAGGGCGAGGGAAGACCTTCCATTGGGTTGGCAGATCAAAGGCTTGCTTGGCCTGCCTCATAGTTTTGGTTCACATTGGCTTAAGGTGCCAGGGTGTACAGTTGTTAGCTGGATTTTTAAAAAAGAAAAAACGCTTGCTGCACCAGCAAATACCAGCTGTGGATGGGGCATGTTGGCTGCGGCAGCATGGTACGTTTGTGTATGAAGAGTCTTTGTTGTTTGGGGCTGGTCTGCAAGTGTGAATGTTTCAGAATCTGACTGATAGCTTCTTTTATTGCAATGGGAGGAAGTCAGTATTGGGGTGGGGGGAGTTCATGTGAATATTGTCTGTACTGTTGTCACACTTAAGTTTGCCTAAACTCCCACCTCATTAATTATTACATTGGCAGTTCACAATGGTTGGCTTGTACATTCCCTTTTTACACATGGGGAAGAGCAGAGAATAAGGGTGAGTATGAGTTGGCACAAGGCTGCCCAGGGGTGGGGGTGAGTTTCTTGGGTTTACCAGGCCTAAGGCCAACACTCTGTCTACTCACTGCCATGGTCCTATGTCTCAGCCCCTCCACAATTTTTTAAAGGGACATAGGCTTCAGATCAGTATCTTGATAGAGCAGTCTGATATTCTTAGGTCTAAAAAACCCCTGGTGGTCTGCACAAGGGAGCAACAGTCACAAGGAGCTTGCTCCATCTTCCTGTCAGATATACAGATACGGTCTTATAATCAGACAGGCTTGGATGGTGAATTGAAGGAACAAAAGCTTGCCTCCCAATTCCCAACAGGAAGTGAGCCAGTAAAGTTTAACAGTTAACACATTACTCTGCTGTTTTGCATCACCCAGGCTGCTATCAGTGGGCACTGTTCTGCCCTGCTGAAGATAGAACCACAACCTGTACTGCTGAGCTAGATGAGAGAGAAAAGACCCATGCAGACCATTTCTTTCTCTTTCTGCCAGTGGCTGGTCAGATGACCCAGGGAGCTCATGAGCAGGGTGGTGATAGACAGATGTCCTTTGTCCCCAGCATCCTTTAATGGCAGGTATCTTGGCTTTATTAAACAAAGGAGGTTCTGTTCTTAGCTATCATGGTTGGTCGCTGTTGAATCTCTCTGTGGATTATTTATTTCTCGTGTTTCTTACTCTGCCTTTTTGCCAAAGGCCAAGAGACAACTTGCAAACAGAAAAAAAGAAGCACCCTTAAAGCTACATATGCTAGTGGCCATCACAACATTCTGTGGCACTGAATCCAAGAGGTTGATGAAGTCTATCTAGAGCCTGCTGCCAGTGAGCTGTCATTCATTTTGTTTTCCAGAAGTCAATTAGTTGCTGCTCTGGGTCTTTGATTCCCCCTAACTGGAACCAAACAGCCAACCTTGGAATGCTTGTTTTTTTCTCTCCCCCTCCCCGCTACTTTCCTCTCAACTCGCCAGCTCAGCTGGTCCTGGGAGACCTGGCTTATGAATATTCTACTCTTTGATCCGTCACTCTCCCGGGACACCCGGTGACAGCCATGCTGTTCCTCGGCTCTTCGGCACGGCAGCCTGGGCACCAAATGAGAGAGGAAAATGGCGAGAGATGCAAAGATGCTTGATTAGATCCCAGAGTCCCTGAGCACCATTGCTGTCCTTTTTTTTTTTTTTTAAGGTTCATTTGTCAGTTTTTGATGTGACAAGTGTGCTGCCGCCTTGTTGCCATTTAGTTATGGAGTGGTGCTCTTGATGACCTTGTCGTTCTGAAGCACTTCTGGAGGCAAAGAACCAGGGACAAATTTCACTGAGAGAAGAAAATTGGGGAAGGAAGAGGGGATGGAGTATTACATTTGTAGCATGAGTGGTGCTGGGGCTGCGGAGGCTAGGACCTAGGTGTGTGTTTGGGGAGGGGGCTTCCTGGTATATCCCGAACAAATCTTTCTCTGGCTCCTCTTACCTAATCAGATCTTCTGTTTGCTGAGTGTGCACCTCAGGCTGTTGATTCAGCATTGTGGCATTAGGCCAGGGAGTGGAAGAGTTTTGCTTGGTAAAGTTTGGTACTGTTTCCCAAGGAATGTGCCATGCTCAGATTGGGAAATCAACCACACAGGCCGCAAAAGCACTCACTATACTTGTGGGCAGACAGAGAAATAAGAAGCGGCTGCTTGCAGGGCAGTTCCTGCTGTGGACCCAAGTCTGTTGGAGCACCACGGGCCAAGGGGAGGGGTAAAAGGTAGCAGCAGAGGTCAGAGTTGGGGAAGGAGTTGCTCACAGAAGGGCTGCTCTTGCAGGGATTCATGTAGCAGTGGGTAGGAAGCCCAGGGCCCAGAAAGTGAAGAAGCAGCTGTCCTGTTGTCTGGGTTAGGCTATGGTACATGTGCACCAGGATTTGCCTTGTGACTGGTCTGTCAAGGCCTCTTAGCATGATTCCTAGAGTGCCATGGGCTGCTCTCGGCTCTAGGTGTGAGCCGTGGAAGCCAGGAGGTCCTGGTTTCTGCATTGTATGGTGACTTGATTGACAGAGATGGGGCAAATTGCTCCAGGCTTTGGGAGGCTGCTTGCTTAGAGCCACAAGGGTGGGGATAGGAGGAGGGAGCAAATCGGGCCAGGAGGCATAATTTAAATAGCCTATTTGGAGTTGATGGAGGACTCCAAGAAGGGACTAGTGCAAGAGAGTTAATAGGGCAGCGGTTGCTTTAGCAGAGGCCTGATTGTGGTGCTCTTTCCTACCTAGCCCCAACCGTTGTCCCTCCATCCTCCCTCTGCAAATCACTTAACTAATACTTCACCCCTTTGTCCACATTTGTGGTTGATGTTTGCAACACCTCCCACCCCCAAGAAGTGGAGAGGAACAGCCTTCTGTTCCAGAAAGCTCTCTGGTACCAAGCAGCTCCCTTCCTGGGCTGTCTTCAGATGCCTCATTTTCTTTTATTGGTTCCTGATTGTATAGTAGAAAATGCCTTGCTCACTAATTTAACTATCTGGAAGTCCTGCATTATCCTCGGGTGGATTATGATGGAGAAGAGCCTTAGAGCCCAGTCAATTGTGCTACCCTGTTAGATGTCTGGGAAGGGGAGGGGGGTGCCAATTACTTTTTCTGTATTGGTCCCTTAACATTTTAAACAATAGCTTGGAATTCTGTGGGGGCTCTAGCAGGGGCTCTGGCAGTATGTGAGGGAACCTTTCAAGCATTCTTTGTGTCCCAGTTTGTTCTTGTTTTTCTCTCTTTCAAAATGAACAGCCCAGTTAAAGACCTTTTTGAGAGCGAGCACCTTCCTATCCAGAGAGAAGGATAATGGATGCATGTCAGATCACAGTCTCTTGAAATACTAACATGGAGGTAGGTAGCTGCAGTTAGAGACCCGTGAGAGAAAACACCTTGAAAATTGGTTGGTGAGAGGATGCAGCCATGACTAGAAATAGAGAAAAAATAGCTGATCCACGAGAGAGAGAAAATCTACAGTTGGCCAGTACCTTCCCAGAAGAGGAGCCATATTAGTTGGTTGCAATGAAAAGACAGTGAAGCCACATCTTAAGCCAGTAGTTTCCAAATGGTGTTCTGGGAATTCTGGAGTTGTTTTCTGGTGGCGGTTAGAAGGAACCGAGCAGGAAGGTGCACCCTCTGCCTCTGAAGCCATGGGTGCCTTCCCAGTCTAGCGGGAGGGATGTGCCACTTCCCTGGCTAAAGGTTTAGGCATTTCCAAAGCTGGCTCTGTGGGGGCACAGATCCCATCAGTGCAACTGCGCCACTCAGAAGAACCTCAGTTACAGATAAGCGTGTCTTTATCATTTTCCCCCTGCAATTTGCTGCTCCAGGAGAGTGTTGGCTGCTTTTCTGGATTTCACTCTCCATTCAAGCCGGTGATGTAACATTTCTAAAAGTCTTGAAACTGAGATGGGGTGGTGTGTGTGTGTGTGTGTGTGTGTGAGAGAGAGAGAGAGAGAGAGAGAGAGAGAGAACACGAACTTGGGGGGAAATATATGGAATACTTTCATATCAAATCTGCTCTTTATCGCTTTGAGAACATTAAATAGATTATGTAAACTTAGCACATACAATTGTACTGGTTAGTATCTAGGTTAAGTTCGTTGAACATGGTTCCAGTTCAGATCAATGGAAGCAACATGTTCCACTGATAACTAACATGCTCCACTAATGACTAACATGGTGGAATCTCTCTCCTTTGTCCCTTTATGAAAAAAATTAAAGTATAAATGCTTTTATTTTACTAAAACAATAAAACGAAAAAAAATTGTAGTTAGAGCGCGAGGTGCTCTTGTATATACTAAGTATATCTTTTTGCCTAGTTAGGGGAGGAACAAAATAAAAGTTGAAAATAAAAGCCATCAGTATTTTGTAAAATAAAAGGAAGATGTTTTTATCAGCTTAGAAACAGTATATGGACCTCAGCATTATCAGGCAGAAACAGAAGAAATCCATACTCCTAGAGAAAAAGCTCACGAAATAAACATCTATATAATGTAAATAAAATGACAATTACTTTGTATATTGCTACTTTATAATACTTTTGAAGCATTCAATGTTGTTTCATCCTCCAACAGAGCAAGTGTCATAGTAACTGGAAATAGAAAAGATTAGCAATTCTTATTTATTAGGGTTATGTTTTGCTTCATCCCAGTAAATAATATTTCCTTGAAAGTTACAACATAACTTTGTGCTGGTGGGGACTAGGAGGAGGGCCTTTTCTGTGGCAGCCCCCAATTTATGGAACTCTCTCCCCAGTGACTTCCATCATGCCCCTTCCTTGATTAGCTTCCGCCGGGCATTAAAAACATGGCTTTTCAGGCGGGAATATGGGGTGGATTAGGATTTTTAATTGTGTTTTATACTCTGTGTGTGTGTGTGTGTGTGTGTGTATGTGTCCCTGTATTTTATTGCATTGTACATCGCTCAGAGTGGCCGGATGTCTGGCCAGGTGGGTGATTCGTAAATATAATAAATAAATAAATAAACATAACTCGAGTTTATTTCACCACAATTGGTGTCTGAATGATCCATAGCTTCTAATTCTGAACTTTTAATTGGGGCTTTGTGGATTTCAGAAATACATGTAGACATACACACACGTAAGTTAAGGTACAGCTTAAATATTAGATCAGCTTAACGGCATCAGTGCTTCAGGACGGATCCACATATGGAGAGAAAGCTCCATGGTACAGCCCTTCTGCAACTTCACAATGGCAGTGGGGGATCATCTCATTTGAATTCTCCACGATGGCAATAGCAAGCATGCTTCGGAGAAGTGGTTCCAGCCTATTCTTCTGCCTGATGTACTTATTTCTGTGTTTTTGTTTTTAATGTGGGGAAGCACTGAATTATGTGATCTCCCTCGCCTGTATTCTACAGTGTTACCTCCAAGGAGGGCTCTAACACCTGTTCTTTCTGAATGTGTGGCTCAGCTCTTAGTAGCCATGATGGTGTTCCCACAGAACAATCTGCCTTTGCTAAAGCGTCACAACAAAGATTCTAACACAACTGCTGTGACTGTCTTTTTGAGGTGGGGGGAAAGCGTTAATGAGAAATCCCACCCATTTTTCTTATTCAGACCATGAGGTAAGGTGTCAGGTTTGTTAATGAAGTCCAGATAGAGGTGCTAACAGCAACCCTGAAGAGAAAGCTGGGAAGTGTGGTTTCGCTTGGCTTCGGATTCCCGATAAAATGTGCCTGCTGCAATGAAGGAAAAAGAAAAGAGTCCCCCGGTCCCTTTATATCTGTCAGAAGTGCTCTGATTTGCAGTTGCACCAAGCTGCTCGCTGCTCCAGAAAGGATTACACAGCTGTGTTGGAGGGACGCAGGCCCAGGAGGAGGGGGTACATCTTTTTGGCGAAAAGCCTTTGCAGGAGCGCTGCAGCACAGTGGCGGAGGAAATATCACCGCCTGGGCAGAAAGGGCCCCCTGAGGACCAGAACTGGGCGTAAATTATTCATGCATGCCACTGTGAAAGCAATAAAATAAAATTAAAATTGAAATATAAACATACATCATGGTAGATTTGTGCATAGAAAGAGGGAGAGGAAAATGCTCCTGCTGTTGGGTTGTGGCATTGCAGAGAGGCTGAGGAGGGAGAACCAGAGAGTGACTGTGCGGCATGGTAGAGAATAACAGTGATGGTAAATCAGAGCTGGACAGCCCCCTCTGAGGGCTCCCTTGTTGTCGCCCCCCCCCCCACTGCCGCCATTTATGCTGGAGCCTTCATAGGGTGTGTTCACATGAGCAGTAGCAGCAACCCTGCTATTAAGTACTCGTGCAGGAGTCTCCCGGTTTTGGTGACTTTTCTACTGTTCTCAAACACTTTGTATACTGGAGGCACACACACACACACACACACACACACACACACACACTGTACTGTTCCTCCCTCAAGCAGGATCATGTTCAGTGAGGTCACGTGGGCATATCCGCAAGTTTTCTGTGCTGCTTTTCAGAGATGCAACTGTTCCTTACAGAAGGAGCACCTCCTCTTGTGCCAGCCTGCCTGTGCATTAAGGTTGTCAGATGAGGCCCTCCTCTGTGTTCCATTGGTCGGAAAGGTGCATTATGCATCCATGAAGGAGAGGGCCTTTTCTGTGGTGGCACCCGGACTCTGGAATGCACTCCCAAGGGAGGTACGAATGGCGCCAACATTGTAATCTCCAGGGATGCAGTTATTTTGGGAGCTGCAAAACCAAGATTTCCTAGGAGCCAGATAGGAAGAGAAGTCTTTCCTAAGCTTCTGCCACAGTAAATGTGTTAGTCTTTAAGTGCCATCAGATAGATAAATTTTATTTCGGTCACAGACCAGAGATAAGTGCCATCAGAGTTTTCATTGTGTCTGCTCCAAAAGACTAGTGCAGCTCCCCTCCTGAGATAGCAGCAGAGGCACCTCTTTTCCAGTGGCTGCATTGCAAGTTCCACTCACATCTAGATGGATGTACCATGTAGACAGGGCGATTGAGACGATTCCTTTCCAAGTCCCCAAGGTGAGCAGGGCTAGCTTAGGAAAGAACCCCATCAGTCACCCTGCCACTACTTCTGCCATCTAAGGAATAGGTAATTGGAGCCCCCAAATCCCAATCCTTCCCCCGCAGGCTTCCTTTCTGCACCTGATCCCAAGGTGATCTGTTATGCTTTTTAGGTGCTTTCCTCATACAAACGAAGACACAGGCCAATGGCTCTCCAAACAGCAACAGAAGCTCTGTCAGAATTTTCCCCTTGGATGGTGAGGACTGAGAAGATGCAGTGAACAAGGGAAGACATCTGACAGAGCCCCTCACTGCAGTTCATATGGTGTGGAGTTAGGCTCTTAAGGAGCTGCCTTGTAGCAAAGCAGACTCTCTGTCCATCTAGACTTGCATGGGCAGCAGCCTGCCCTGTGCTGTACCGCTGAACTGTGATCCCTCCACAAATGAAGGAGCCCTGTGCCAGTGCCTGAAAGGGAGCGGCTGAAGGGCATAATAAGGGACAGGGCTGTGCCAGAGCCTTTGTGGCTGATCCCTTTGCCTGGGCTTTGATGAATGCAGGCGTAAGCCAGTTGGTGGAGCCAATGTTTCAATCCAAAAGATGGCCCCTTCTAAAGATCAGCTGCCTGCCTACAGGCTAACACAGCTAAGTTGTGGGCCTGGAGTGCAGGGGGAGCAGCTCCACAGTAACACATGAACTGGGCCACTGATGCCGCAAGGTATGGCATCCCAGTCCTTTAATCCTCTAGCACGGCTTTTCGCCGCAAAATGCATGTATTTGGAGGAGAAGCTCTTACCGGGTACAGATTTGAAGTGTTTAATAGGTACACGGTAAAACGACGACTGTGCCTAGGGGGTGAATATAAACCCAACACCTAGCAAGGAATCCACACATGCTGCCAGCATTGGCCTCACCCCCATACATGTCTTGCTCTGGTTCACATTTGGGGCTGGGGCAAAATTGTTGGTGGTGATGTACCGTAGCTATTAAAATGGAGGTTACTGCTTTTGCCTCCCGAGTGAGGGGAAGGGTAGCTCTTTAAAGCAGGCTTGTAAATAACCACTCACCTGGTTGCCTGTGGTGAGTATCTCCTCCAGGCAAACAGGTAAGGAAGGCTGTATATAAGAAAGCTGCCTTCCTTCCTCATCCCCATCCCACTGTAGGCTTTTGGTATGTGTGGTCTGCTAAGCTGGTAACATTCTGGTGTGTGGGGGGTAGTAACTTCTGTGGATTCGTTTGCAAGGCTCTCTGTGCCCTGCAGAGGGCAACCATGGCAGTTCCCACTGAGCTTCATATGAATTTGGACAGGGGTCTAGGCTGGGGGTGGCATATGTATCCCCTTATTTATGTAGTTTTATCCCAGCTTGGTTTGTCTGGATGGGGAAAGAGCCCATTTTCTGCAGCAGAGTGGCACCCTGATTCTCCAAGTGTATGCCTCACTGTCTCTCTGCCCCCACCCCCTCACCAGGGCACACACTCAGGTGCCTTTTTTAATTAAGGAAAAAACTATTGGAAAGCCGCTCAATACAAATCCCTTAAGCCGCTATTGATGGAGGCGCTCGGGAGAGCTTCAGCCCAGCCAGGAACCTGAAACATGGGCACCATCTGTGGTTCTGCATCTCCCTGGCCAAATTACATTAGAAGATCTTTCTTTCCGCCGCTATTTTTCATTAAGCGAATTGGTTTTGCTGGAAATCGCCTGGCCATAAATATTCTCCCCCTGCTTGGCGCAGGCGGGTTATTACTGCTCCCCAGTTTGGCGCTTGTTTTTCACTGCAGAGCAGAAGGTGGTGCCCGGAACTTCTCTGGAACGGGGAAAAAAATAGGGGAGGAGAACAATCCTCCAGCAGACAAGGCCTGGGCCAGGGAGAACCTGGCAAGGGAAGGCCTCCCCCCTCCCCTCGCTTCACTCTCAGAGCCATAATGCCTTTTGGGTTTAGGATCAAAATGAGAGCCAAGATGTCCACCTGCAGAATTGTCTGGATAGTTTTAAATCTGTGTGAACATTTTTGCCCCACCCGTTGCCTCCCAGGCCTATAGCCCCCACCTCCAAAGCTGCGTTGCCTGTTGCACTTGTTTCTCTTCAGAGGCACATGTTCCTTCCTGTCTGCTTGAATGAGCTTTTCCCTATCCTCCCTTAGCCCACTTAGCCCCTTTCTTTTTGTCAACTTCTTGCCACCCTATCGCTATTCTTTCTCTCAGGCCTCTGACACCTCCACTCTGTGCTTTACTGGTGGACCCAGTTTTCTCACCCTTCCAGCCCCCCATCCTCCCTTCTTTGTGCTTCTGCCTTTCACACCCCCCCTTTTTTTTTGCAGCCTTCATATGCACTGGGCCAAGATGCTGGCAAAGTTGTCTTTACCCACTCAGCATTCCACTTTCCGCTCAGAAGTGACATTGCTTGTCAGTATTCTCTGGCTAATAGTTTCACTCTTTGCCAGTAGTGCTTGTGCCTGTTTGTACCACAGGGGCTTGGAGCTGACAGAAGGCAGCCAGGTTGGGGCTATTATATGATTCATATGGCAAATCTCCTTCTCCTCTCCCCCCCCCCCCCGGTTTTCCTTGTAACACTGGACTGATGGGCGCCTGGAATGTGTTTTTTAGTGCACGTGCCGGAAAGACACGGTGAAGATCTCTATGGATGTTTTTGTGCGGGTCCTCCAACCTGAACGGTACGACCTATGGAAGCAAGGGAAGGACATCACTGTCTTGGACCACATGAAACCGACGGCTTTAACCAGCCCGGAGCTGGAAGCTTGGAATCAGACGAAAGACGCCTTGAAAGCAAAGATGCTCCGCAGGTAAGAGAATCATGTGTGCCTTCCTCCCTGCCTGCTTGTTTAGAATGCCCAAAGCTGCAGTCAGGAAGCAAGTGGAGTCTGGATTTCACCTTTCACCTGTTGGAGAAAAGCCCTGAGAAAGGGGGACCACTTCCTGTTTGGAAGGCAGGACACATATTCTGCCATGGTGAATAGAAGCGGGAAATACAGTCTTGTCCAATGTAATGTACTAAGGTGTCTCCTCTCCACCCCCATGATCTCCCCAGGAGTATCTGACATAGTTTGCTTTTGTTTTGTGAATGCTGCCTTGGAAGGCCACCCTACCCCTCCCTGCAGGTGGACGTCTTGTCTTTCAACAACCATGGTAGCTTCATTGTACCACTGAAAACATACAGCGCCTTTGCAGGAATCTTCTGTGCCAGCCTTTAAAAGCTCTACATTGATGAGCTTTTATATAAAATGGCTGCCTAATTGGATTTTGCTCTCAATTAAACAGCATCCGTTGTGCATTGGAAGTGAGCGAGCAAGCTTGGCCTACATTCCAAGCTGACACCCAATTTATGACTATTGAATATGCAGCCCCTACTTGTTTTAGTTCCTTCCCAAGCTGCCCTTCCAGTGTAGGAAGAAAGCTCTTTCTCCCTCAGATCTTTTCATAATTTTGAAATGCCCCTGTCAGGTCATTTAACATTGACATGTCTGACTTGCGCTGTGCTCACTTGCTCTTGCATTTTTGGATGGCTGTCAAGTGTCAGACTTATTTGCCACACTGGATTTATTATACCGCTCAGGATTCAGTTTCAGAATTCTAGTTGAGGAAGTCTTGATACTGCCAGGGCTATATATGCACTCTCCACTTATGTACACTTCATGAAAGTGTGGAATCGACATAATCTGTCACAGACTTTAACACCCTAAGAAGTTTCCCCCCTCCAGTTTAGCAGAGGTTTCATTTCCCCCCCTAATTTAAAAAAAGTTTCTAGTCCTTCCTGTTGAAGTGAAAAGTTGGAGTTCCTTTATGTCATTCTCCTCTCTCCATTCCATTCTTTTTGCCCCTTTACTCTTCCAGTGCTACTTCCTACGTCCCTGCTGAAATGTTTCCCCAAGGTCCTACATCCTCTAATGCTTTTCTTTTTTTAACAGTGTGGGAGCAGTTTCCATACTTCCATCATGGCTGACAAGTCTTCATTTTGTCAACTGATAATTCAGTACTGGCTGGGACATACCGGGCATCCCTATGGTCATCTAGATAGGGTCCTAAACTCCACCTTGCTACCCTAGGGGGGCTGATCTTTGACCATTCTAGTTGTCTATGGAGGTGGTAGAGTTGGAAGGGGCCTATAAGGCCATCGAGTCCAACCCCCTGCTCAATGCAGGAGAACAGATGTGGGCAGCCCAGCCAGTCACCCATCCAAGCACTGACCCGGCTCATACCTGCTTAGCTTCAGCATGTGGCCTGCATTATATGCTCCACTTTGGGTTCCAAGTCTCCCAGCAAGCCCAACAAAGGTCCCTTTGCTCCTGGTCCTGTTCTTAGAGGTCTGGCTGAGCAGGATCAATGCACACCTTCATTTTTAAAATCTCACCATCTCCCAAAGACTATCTAACTAGAAGGGGTCTGTCCACCAAAGAGGGTGCCCAGATGCTGTCCTTCGTTAGCCTCTGTATTGTCATGCAAGTCTGGGTTTGTTTCTTCTATGGCTTCCTCACTATGGTAGCTAGTTCTTCTCAAGACCAAAATATTAGTTGGCTGTTATATTCCTCCTTGTGATATTACTGGTACAGATCCTCCCACTAGATTTTTAGTAGATCACCCCTGTTAGTGTCCTCAGGAGCATGGCAGAGCCGAGGGACTTTCCAGCCTGGACAGGAATTTTCTTCCCATCCCATACTATTTGTAATTTACTGAAAGTGGGGTAGCAACCAAGAGGGTCCCATCCAGCCTGGGAAGACCTTGGACAGATGCACATCAAAAGCATTCAGAGATACAGGAGCTTTAGTTCGCATGATCCTTGGATGTACCACATCTGTACAACAGCAGGTGAAGCCTCAGGCCTTCCTGGTCTCACTTGGGCCCTATGTGCTGCCCCTCCCTGGAAGCAATGCAAGGGGGCGACAGGGACGATTCAGTCTATGCTGGGGGAGGGGGGGCGCACAGGCTTCAGAGAAGCTTCCAGGCACTCCAGAAGACTGTCCACTTTAATAATTTTTGTAAGTAATACATTTTTTTTAACCATTTAGGACTTCTAGGAAGATACATTGGAAATTGGATCTTTGACCTAAATGGTCTCACTACAGTAGAATAATGCACATTGCTGGGGTACAAATATTGTCTTCACACACACACCCCGCACCTGACTCTCTTGGCCTTGTACATTTTGCTCTCCGAGTCCTTTTATCTCGGTAGCACTCTATTGGGTCATTTGTCAACAAAGTCATTACCACATAGCTGGTACATATGCTCACACCCCTCTACAGCAGTTGCACTCCGTGCAAATGGGGGAGCTTCAGTCTTCAAGTCATCTTCCTACATCCTGGAACAGCTAGCATGCTCAATCCAGCAGAGCTCTGCATAGTATATCATGCTTCCTTCACTTATCTCTACAAATTAATTACCATGGCAATCTCACAATCATAACAACACTTTTTTCTTTTTTTCTCTCTACTTCCTTCAGTCCTTACCCCCAACCCCCTCTTGCTAAAAGTGTCTTGTGGTATTAAATTGAAACACATTTTCTCTCCACTCAGGCAGGCCTTTGCCGCACTAGCAATACCATTCTTCTACTTGAAAACCTTGTTAACTCTAAATCAGCAATCCTATCATGTCTGCTCCTGGCAGCAGCGTAGAGGATAGCTGGTTGGAGATCCTGTTTTTCAAGTTGTCTTTAATCCTCCTTTCTCCTTCCCTAGCAGGGCACATTGGGCTCTTGTGTCAGCTGAGCATGATGTGCTGGGAACCAGGGGCCGAAGAATCCCAGGCTACCACTCCTGAATGGATTTTTCCTGCCTTGTGCAGTCCTGTTGCCTGATGACTTGATACTGCAAGTGCCTCGAAAATGTACGCTGGCACCTAAGCATTTCAAAATACTTTTCCATCTCTGCCAGGAGCTCTTTGTCATGGTGCCCTTGATCCTCATTTATTGAGCGTGTTGCTGATTTCGTCCCCAAATCTGCCTAGCTTAGTGAAGCTGTTGACTTGACACAGCTGCTATTTACATAACAGCTAATTGATTGTGGCTAAAGCTAATTGGTCAACAGAGCGGCTTGTCAATAGAAAGTGGTGATCCCATTTCACAAAGTTCCATTGGATTAGAGGGCTTTTATAAATGGCTGCTGGGCCAGGAGATGCAAAATTGGATGTGTGCGTGCGTGACCTCTTCCTCCCCACAACCCCCAATCAAGCTTGCATTAAGAGGAGAAAAATCTTTACGTTGAGAAAGTTCAGTGGTGACAGCATCCGGGGAGAAACCAAGTCCTCCCAGGGACATGCTGTCCTTCTTCCACCCTTTTGTTCTCACTACATGACTAAAACATGTTTTTTTTTTCTTGAACCCAGTGTGTTTCAAACAGTGCTCTTCCTTGGGGGCATTCTTGAACAACCAGTCTCCACGTAGTATCTGAACCCTGTTTGAAATGTGTTGAGTTAAGAAAAGAAGTGTTTTTCTTGTATACCTGGAGGTTTTCTCCCTCTCTTCCTCTGGATCCAATCACCCAACTATTGCCACTCTTTGGACTTCCTGGGCATGTAAAATTACCCACCAATGTTCTAAGGCTCTTAAGATTTTGTGCACTTGGAGGTCCCCCCTCCCTCTGTTCTTCTGTTACGAGTGCCTTCCTGCTTCCCATCCCTCCCCCCCCCCCCCCGTTGGCTCTACAACCTCTTCACCTGCCTATGCATGCCGACTCCCTCCTTCCAGGCCCCACAGCGCCCTGGTCTGTCGGCTGCCCATCCCTGCACTAGAAAATAGCTCAAGGGAGCTGGCCTGCTTGCAGCAGTGGCTCAGGCCCATGAGGCATATTCAGTGGTGGCCATTTCAAGGTACAAGCAGCCACCCAGGGCAGGACCCTGAGCAGAGAAGCAATGTGTGGAGTGGGGCAGAAGGGCGCTGGGACAAAGAAGAGGCCAAGAGCTGAGTTTCAAGATGGTGGTGGCCAGAATGTCCAAGGCTGACGGCTGACCTTACCAGAGACGTGTTTGTTTGTTCCTTGCGTTTCTATTCCTCTTTTCTTACCTGATGGAACTCAAGGTGGCATAGATAGGGGGCAGAGAGGACCAGGTTGAGGCACTGACCATATCCAACCTTTCTTGACTTACACAAAGTTGCTGCTTCATGTGACTTCAGGCCATGGCTATGGGAGGGTTAGACTGAACTGCCTGACCAATTGGAGGAAGCAGAGTAGATTTTTGCCTCTGCATCATGTCTGTTTGGCAGAAAAGGTGTTTCTATGGCTCCTTTGACTTGGTGGTATGGATGTGGCTGTAAAGCTGGCCCTGCTGAGCTGAAGGATCTTTGCGCCAACCTAGCGTGCTGGTACCTTGTGTTACTTCATCAGAATACAGCTCCTGTTCATGACAAGGGGGATGATAAAGAAGTTATGATCAGGGGACTGGAAACAACGCCCTCTGAGGAGAGACTGAAGGAACTGGACATGTTTAGCCTTCAGAACAGAAGACTGAGAGGACATATGATAGCGCTCTTCAGGTACTTGAAAGGTTGCCACACAGGAGGGCCAGGATCTTTCTTGATCATCCCAGAGTGCAGGACACGGAATAATGGGCTCAGGTTACAGGAAGCCAGATTCCGGCTGAACATCAGGAAAAACTTCCTTACTGTTAGAGCAATTCGACAATGGAACCAACTACCTAGGGAGGTCGTGGGCTCTCCCACACTGGAGCCATTCAAGGTGCGGCTGGACAGCCATCTGTCAGGAATGCTTTGACTTGGATTCCTGCATTGAGCAGGGGGTTGGACTCGATGACCTTATAGGCCCCTTCCAACTCTACTATTCTATGTTTCTATCCATGGTGCATTGAACTGGCAGGTCTTTTCTGCAGTAATTCTTCCATGGTCCTGTTGGCACCTAAGGACAACCCATCGGTTTAACAAACGTTGTTGGGGGTGAGCGGGAGAGTGCAGGCGCTCTACCTATAGCACACCTGCCTCTTCTGCTTTTACCGCGGAACCCACGATCGGCTCTTTCGTAGGTTGTGGAACATGACATCCAAACCTGGACCACTGGGTTTTTTAGGGGCTAAACCCAGCAGTTAACCCAACAACATACCATGGGTTAATCACTAGGTTTTTTAGACCCTAATCAACCCAGCAGTCCAGGTTTGGATGTCATGCTCCACAACCTACGAAGCAGCTGATCGTGGGTTGTGCGGTAAAAGTGGAAGAGGCTGGTACACTGCAGGTAGCGCTTCTGCTCTCTCCCACTCATTCCCAACAACTCAATGGTTTTTAAACCAATGGGTTGTCATGATGTGGGGACCAGGTCAATGTCTGAACAGGTCTGCAGCTGACGATTTTCTCTGGTTGTAGCATGATGTGTTACATTGGTTACATTACCCCCCTTGCTTTCAGCCAAGGTGCTGTGGCCAGATTCTCAAGTAGTGTTTTCCTCCACATCACTTTCAGACGACATGGGTGTAGAAACCAGGCACATGAGACGAGGTAACTTTACAAGCGGGGGACACACCTCATGAAGCTCCCACCTCCCACCTATTAGAGATGGGGTTAAATTGACTACAGTTTGCTTCTGAAGTTTTTGCAACTAATAATTTCAAAAGTGTTGCATTTGTCCACTAAAAATAGCCTCCAAGTGTTTGGCTGTTAATTGGGACACCATGCCACTTCCCTCCTGAGGAAGCGTTACAGTTTCCCTTGGATCATAGCGAAACAAAGTCCCAAGCTTTCTGGATTCCGCTGGTGTGTTTGTGCTAATGAATTGTCTTGGAGGTGTGAAGTAAACATCCACATTTGGAGAGAGTGGCCATATGGCTCATATCTAGCCATTCATCATTCCTCTGCTTGTGTCTGCCTTCTTGTATCATTGGTTTTTTCTGATTGCAAAATGTCTCTCCTTTTCTTCTCCCCCCCCCCCCCAGTTTGGTTTGCTTCATTCAAAGGCCCCGTTAACTATGTTCTGCTGCGACAGAATTAATGTAGCCCATCCCCACCATGAATAGGCTGTACAAGATGTGGAAGTGGGATTTTTGCTTTTGGCATCTCTGGAGTTGTGCTGGCTAACTCTATGCTGCTTTCTTCTACATTGGCGGGGGCTGGGAAGAGGTGGGGAAGGAACCACGCCACATGGGAGCTGTTCCTTTAAAAAGAAAAAAAGACAAATTTCAGCGTGCTAAAAATAATGGCATGCAGGAGACTAGAGGGAGAGGTACTTGGACTGAAAGCAACAGGAAGCAACTCAATTAGCAGCAAAGTCGTGGCTTTGCACATCCATCCACACATGTACATACATATGCTTTAGTATACACAGACAGATGCTGGCAACTCTTGCTTCTGAGAGAAATTTTTGAACCCAAATTCTCTGTCATCCTGTGGAAGGATGTTTGTTACAGACACTGTGGTTGTAGTCTCCTGGCTGTCACTGCCTCTGTTTGTAGGAGTTTGGTCTGTCAAGACACACACTGAGAAAAGGTAAAATAAGTTTCCTACCAGAATGACAGGATTGTGGCTATGTGAGGCTGCCACACATTGAGTTGGAGGGCAAGACAGGGAGACCCAGCACTAAGCTCTGGGGCTGCAATTGATGCTTTGGGGGCTGAAATCTCTTTTTAAAAATGTCCTCAAATGTATGGTTCTTTTAAAAAAAAAATGATAATCCAAAATATTCCCCCAAATGCGCAAATAGATGTCCCCAATATGATGTCTGTTCTTGATAATACAGTAAAAAAAAATGATACTCTGGTCACCAATGATTCCCCGACTGATCAAAGCTGGTTTCTCTTGACCTTTGTGTTCTTCTGATTCCCCGTGGAACAGCTGATTTAAAAAAAAATAAAAAAATAAAAAAATATTACTATTATTATTATTTATTTATTTTTTACTTTCCTCTGGTGGTCCGGAAGAGCGGAGGACTCCTGGGCATGGTGGAGGAAGCCCCCGCCCCTCAGCTGATTCCCCGTGGAACAGCTGATTTAAAAAAAAATAAAATTATTATTATTATTATTATTTTATTTTATTTTTATTTTTTAACTTTCCTCTGCTGGTCCGGAAGAGCGGAGGACTCCTGGGCAGGGCGGGGGAAGCCCCTGCCTCTCAGCTGATTCCCCGTGGAACAGCTGATTTAAAAAAAAAATAAAAAAATATTACTATTATTATTATTTATTTATTTTTTACTTTCCTCTGGTGGTCCGGAAGAGCGGAGGACTCCTGGGCATGGTGGGGGAAGCCCCCGCCCCTCAGCTGATTCCCCGTGGAACAGCTGATTTAAAAAAAAATAAAATTATTATTATTATTATTATTTTATTTTATTTTTATTTTTTAACTTTCCTCTCTGGTCCGGAAAGCGGAGGACTCCTGGGCAGGGCGGGGGAAGCCCCTGCCTCTCAGCTGATTCCCCGTGGAACAGCTGATTTAAAAAAAATAAAATATTATTATTATTATTATTATTATTATTATTATTTTATTATTTTATTTTTTTTACTTTCCTCTGGTGGTCCGGAAGAGCGGAGGACTCCTGGGCATGGCGGGGGAAGCCCCCACCTCTCAGCTGATTCCCCGTGGAACAGCTGATTTTTTAAAAAATAAAATAATAATAATTATTATTATTTTATTTTATTTTATTTTTTACTTTCCTCTTCTGGTCCGGAAGAGCGGAGGACTCCTGGGCAGGGTGGGGGAAGCCCCCGCCTCTCAGCTGATTCCCACGGAACAGCTGATTTTTTTAAAAAAAATTTATTATTATTATATTATTTATTATTATTATATTATTATTTATTTTTATTTTACTTTCCTCTGCTGGTCCGGAAGAGCGGAGGCCTAAGTATATCAGAATGTTCTGGGCCTTTGTTTCTAGCCAGTAATTTATCACTTAGTATGACCCTGTTTTTCAGCCAAGGTTGGGTCACCCTGGATTGAACCATATTCCGCTCTGACTAATCAAATATGCTGTCTTTTCTGTCCTGAACTCAGCTCTCCCTCCCTCTTTAGGCCCCACCCTCCACAAACTGCTCAGAGTGGTGCACTGAGCTGGTGATGAACATGCATAGTTGTCCAGTTACAGTCTGTTCACGCTGTGCCATGAAACACCATGGCATGGCATGGCATTTGTTGATATTGGCTTTGCCCACACGTTGACCTGGTTTGTACAACACAACATCCCACCATGGGTGATCAGCCATGCTGGGTTGTTGTGTCATGCAAGCCCAGCATGGTTTAAGGGTTAAAAAAAATTGGGGGGGGGGGGGACAGCATACAGGTACATAGAGTCTATATACCTGTATAGTTTCCTGGCATCTCTTTTAACCCTTTCTAAATCCCAATTGGAAAATGGACCTTTACCTGTCAAAGGTAACTACTCTGGTAAATGGGGTGGCTCGCACTTTTGTGAAAATTAGGGTGGGCAAAAAAATTTTTTGGAAAAAATGTTTGGCAAACACGGGAAGCCTCTCCCAAGATGCTGCTAGGGCACTTTGAAAGGACTGCCCATAGCTGTCAAAACAGGGCTTCACAGCTGGCTTTTGCAATCTCCAGGGGAGTGGGCAGTTTAAAAAAAGTCACAGTGAGTCTAAAACGGCTCGCGATCACAGCAAGGATGGGGGAGACAATTCAGTCCTCCCGCGGTGTGTCCCCACGGGAGGACCAAGTGGAGAGGAGGGGAGCAACAACCCATGATGAGCCCGATCACCTGTCAGGAGCACCATGGGTTGTTCTCACGACAACCAGCCCACGGTGTCTTATTGCCAGGGTGGGTTGTCTTGATGTGCGAACTCGCCATTTGAGTTCCAGCCAAGGTCTTCAAAATGGGCAGAGGGCAACAGCAATGCACTGGCAATGCACGGAGCCAGTGTGGCGTAGTGGTTCGAGTGTTGGACTGGGACTCGGGAGATCCGGGTTCTAGTCCCCGCTCAGCCATGAAACTCACTGGGTGACTTTGGGCCAGTCACTGACTCTCAGCATAACCTACCTCACAGGGTTGTTCTGAGGATAAAGTGGAGAGGAGGAGGAGGAGGAGGAAGATTATATAAGCCGCCTTGGGTTCCTTGCAGGAAAAAAGGCAGGGTATAAATATAATAAATAAATGAAATAAAATAAAACATAAGAAATGGTTGGTTTCAGGAAGGATTTGGACGCTGGGAGTGGAGGTGCAAATCTCAAGGGGGGAACCTGACATGTGGCCCCCGAGACCCTACTCTGTTTTATAGCTGAATTCCCAGCTCCTTGGGTAAGCAATTAGGCAGCTGTTATCAGGCTCCAGACATTCGGGGTCAGGATAGCACAGCTGACTTGTGATCTTTTCCTCCCATCACCTGCCCAAGTCTGTGCAATTCATTGCAAGAGAGAAAACATTGATTACAGATAGAATTGCAGGGGGGTCCTTAGAGTGCATCAATATGACCATCTTTTGCCCCTGCTGTGAGTCCTATGCAGGGTTTTCTTTTTGGGGTTGCCTTTGCCTGCTGTTGGCTCAAGGTACCAGATTCACCATCCTGATTTCTCTTTTCCCCAAAATTGTTGTGAGCCAGGCTTTTTTTGTGAGATGCAAACAAGTGCTTCTTTCCCTCAGCCAGCAGCCATTCCTTTTATGAGGGCTTAAATTTTCTCTCCCTTACCCAATCCAGGGCAAACAGGAAACGGAGTCAACCCCGAAGGCATAAGACACAGGATCAGAAGTCACTTGGGGATGTCATGGCAATGGAGACCGCCTTGGGTGATGGGAAAGAGAAGGAGGATCAGAGGAGACTCCCAAGCTTGGATGAAGAGGAGAAAAGCAAAGAGGGTAAGGCCATGGCTCTATGCTTGCCATGCTTTTTGTGGGTAATGTCAGAGACATAGTAGAACACCACAAACATCTCAGCTCTCATAAAAAATGTTCCTCCTCCCTAGAATACTTAACCAGCATTTATAGAGCATTTTCCTAAACATGACACAAAAATGCTAAGTTAGGCGGGACTATATTTCTATCCTGCCTTTCAGCCAAGATTAAAATTACGTTCCATACAAAGGTACAATCTAATTAAAGATGTGGGAGGATCGTCATCTCTTACGGCCCCTGGCAGTTGATGTCACAGTCCAGATTCCAGGCTCTTCCCTCCAGAGGGAGCAACTTACAACTTGCAGATTGTAAGAAAGCACACACACCCTCCCCAGTTGATCTGCGGAGTCTTCAAAATATGGCCACACGAAACCACTGTATGCCAACTCAGACCACTGATGTGTCTTACTGGCAGCAGCCCTTTAGAGATGTTGGGAACGGAACCTTCTGTGTGCAGTGCATGTGCCCTGCCTTTAAGCTGTGACAACGGCAAACATATGGGTTTTTTTAATGACAACTGTTTCACCATCCAAGTAGGAAGCTTAAAGTGGATTGTGATCTAAGAGCCATTTGCATACAATAGAAACAAGATGGATTTGAGGGGCTGGGGTGGGCGGAATGCCTGGCCAAATTTCAGTAGCAGAAGCAGTATAAATAGTACATAATAAATGCATGCAGATACCCTCAAGTCATATGGATTTTCTTTCCACAGACCAGAATTTGTTTTTTCTTAATATATAATCTGGTAGAAAGTTTGAGCTCTTTTTAGCTTACAATAAAGCCCATGGGAATGGCCTGTTGGAGCTCTGAGGGGTATGAAACTGGGGCATGCTTATTTTCTCCAGGATGCATTTGTAAAATGCTTGTTGGGCATTGTTTGTTCTGGTGGGAGAGAGATGGGACCTCTTTGCCAGTATGAAATCTGTGAAGATGTCTCCTCATTTATGACAGCCGTTTACTAGTTAAATCCTCTCCAAGAGTTCAGCTCGTAATAGCTTTCTTCACAGGAATAGCGTTCCTTATACATAATACCAAAGCAGCAACAGCAGTCCCTCAGTCAACCTGATGGGAGTTACAAGCTATCAAACATTTGGCAGCTTGGAAAAAAGAGTTGGGTGGTGAAATATTTTTATGTGTGCAGACCCTCTGAGTGGTCAAAAGGGAATCGGGTGGTTTAGCCACTATCCCTGGCTCTGAGACAGTGAGGAGCATATCCCGTAGACATTTTGCCTAGTCCCCATCCCCTGACTTGCAATGTGCTTCTCTCCCTTCTTCATTGTCTTACTAGGAGCCTCCACCCGCATGATGTATACAACTGTCACATAGAATATGGGCCAGCATAATATGTTTTCTTCCCTAGAGAAGGCCTCTCTCAAATACAATTCCGAAAAGGGTCCATTGCCCACCTTCACTTGGAATCAGTTGCATTCCAATGAATTTGTATTATAGGGAGCTTCAGTAACTAAGCATGAACAGTGGGCAAAGAAGGTGGGGCTGTGAATATTCCATGATCATGTAATGCAAGCACAGAAACATGGGATGAGTTGCAGAGCCCTGAAGTTCTAAGTTTCCATTAATTAAAAAAAGTAACAGGCATTTCTTGGTTCATGGCTACAGAGAGAAAGTGTTTGGCCAATGCTTATGAAATCTAAGAAGCTATAAGGGGGCACAGGTTTTACAGTGGTCAAAGAGTGCCATTTTTGTGTTCTACATCGCTCATTAACTTTCCCCATGGCTAGCAGAAGTATAATAAGCAATTTTGCAGATCTTTTCCCCCCCCAAGTCATAGAACTTGGTTTTCTTTAGCACAGGTTCTGCACCAGTAATTCCCAAACTCTGTGTTGAGGGACAGTAGTGTGCTGTGAAAAATACATTTTATTAAAATTAATTAAAATCCTGAGAGCCCAAAGTCTCACGCAGCACATGGGGATTTAGAACACCTGACTAGGGCTAGTTTTTCTGCTTAATCCTTGTTAATTTATAGAAAGATTCTTATTGTCTCAGAATTTGTTTTTGATAAGCTTCCTTTGGCGTTTTTTTGAAGTATAAAGGCAGGGTTGGGGGGTGGGGGGGATGAACAAACATTACTCCATACAGCTCAGCTTTAATGGCGATCCAGCTATTTCCCCTTTTTCCTGTGGACAGCAAATTCCGAGCCAGTAACTCGTTCTTGGCTAGTTCATGCAGGAACGCAAATGCACTTCCCTGACTCCTCTTGCGCCTATATCTTGTTAGGCCCATTTGTTCTCCTCCCCGAGCAAGGTTAGGAGGTGGCGGGCCATTGGCGTGTGGCGAAGGAATCACACAACCCAAGCAAGTTACACTCCCTGCTGCTCCATCTCAAAAGAACCAGCCGCGCATTGAGCAGTCCGCACTCTGCTTCTGCACACACTCCGACAGTTACAGCATGAAATAAATGGCCTGAAGAATGCCAACATCTCCTGGGGGGATGAGAGAGAAGTGGCATGGGCAGAGCCGAGGAGCCTTGAGAAGAGAAGAGGGGAGAGATGGATTGCAGTGTTCGAGATGAACAGTTTTTAAATGGGAGCCAAGCCCTGCTACAGGGCAGCTGCTTCACTACCAGCATCGGTGGGATGGAGGCTCTTTTTGCAGGGAAGCCTGAACATTGTGGCTGAACAGCTTTTGGGGGCTATCTCTGGGATGCTGCCTTCAGCCCATGGCTCAGCTGTTTTCTCTTGCCCTGCTGGATCAGACCAAGGGTCCATCTAGTCTAGCATTCTGTTCACACTCTGGCCAACCAGCTGGCCACAGGGAACCCACAAGCAGGACAGGAGTGCAACAGCACCCACCCATGTTCCCCAACAACTGGTATACAGAGGCAGACTGCCTCTGATACTGGAGGTAGCATATAGCCAATCAGGACTAGTAGCCATTGATAGCCTTCTCCTCCATGAACTTGTCCAATCCCCTTTTAATGCCACGTCTCTCTATCCGCTTTCTCCACACCATGCATCGTTTTGTACACCTCTATCATGTCTCCCCTCACTTGCCTTTTTTCTAAGCTAAACAATCCCAGCTGCTGTAACTTTTCCTCATAGGGAAACCTTAGGCTTGTTCTTCACGAGCTCTGGGGTAATAAAGAGCTAGCATTTTCTTCATCAAGCTCTAACACGGGCTTTATAAGTAACTGTACTAAAAACAAACACCCTTAATCCCTTTGAACTTTAATTTCTGTACTGCACTCCATACCACCTTCCTGCCAGTGCACTCTTCTTCAGTTCTCACTGAAAGCTTGATTCACACATGCATATTAATCTATTGCTTAATTATGACAATGTCAAGGGATTCAGCTACCAGTCATCAGGTGTACAGAAATGAAGTGATGTGAATCAGCCCTTATTAAGGAGTTAAGGGTACAGGCTCTTCTCCAAAGCAAAAGGAGGTCTGCTTTCCCCTCTAGAAAGCAGAGAAAAGAAGAACTCTGCATGAGAGGAGCCCTACTGGGTCAGACTAATGGTCCATCTAGTCCAGCATCCTCCTCCCACAGTGGCAAGCCAGAAGTAGCACGTTGTGGCAAAATGCCCTCTCCTGCTGTTGCTCCCAGCAGCTGGCATTCAGTGGCATACCCACCCCCAAACCTGGCATATAGCCATCATGAGTAGTAGCCCTTCACTAGGACATGTTCCCTTGACTCGGCCCATTTAAGGTGGTCTTTGTGGGTAATGGTCTCCTGCACATGGAATGTGTGGTGTAGTGGTCAGAGTGCTGGACAGGGACTCTGGAGATTTGGGTTCTAGTCCCCACTCGGGCCATGAAGCTCACTGGGTGACTTTGGACCAGTCATTGACTCTCAGCCTAACCTACCTCACAGGGTTGTCGTGAGGATAAAATGGAGAGGAGGAGGATTATGTAACCTGCCTTGGGATCCTTGCAAGGGAAAAAATGGTAGGATTTACATGTAAGCACGAAATATATGTGTGGCAGGGGGATATAGAACACACCTGAATAGCAATCTGGCATGGTCGTGTTTTTGCACCTCTGAATACACCCTTGAATTTGTTCAGACATCAGTATTGAAGACTGTGTGTTTGGAGACCTCACGGCTTTGAAAGAGTGAGGCTGAGCTGGCCTCACTAAAGAGGCATGTAATCACTACCACAATATTTATTAAGGGCCTGAAGATAGGAGGCATGGTACATTCCTGCATTGAGCAGGGGGTTGGACTCGATGGCCTGGTCGGCCTCTTCCAACTCTGTGGTCCTATGATATCCTATGAAAACACTCAAGGCCGAAAACCCCAGCTGCAGACTTGCCATTTAAAAAGGATAAAGGGAAATACGGGCAAGTGCCAGGAGAAGTTTGAGATCCTTTCTGACTCCTCTTGGCCCGTTGGCTGTATTGGCTCCATCCCTCCAGGTGCTAAGGTGCTGAAGAACCTTGGAAGGGATACAGCGACGTGTGGGCTCCTTGGACAGTCTTTTTGATGTAGATTGTGATTGCTTCCCTTTTACAGATTGGCGGAGGAAAACTGAGGCAAAAGTGGGGGAGGGATAGACTGCAGCTCACCAAAGGCCACACAATGAATCCGCGACTGAGGTGGGATCCCAGTGGTGAGCAGTGTTTCAAAGCTGACGGGACATGCATGGCTAAGCCATGCTTAGAGGATGAGGAGCTTGAGGGCAGGGGCTCCAAAGCCTCTGTAAATGTCTCAGATAGGCTCACATTTTAAAGCAGCAAGACCCAGGCAAGGGTCTTCTCCTAGCCTTGCCTTCTCCTCCATGAACTTGTCCAATCCCCTTTTAATGCCACGTCTCTCTATCCGCTTTCTCCACACCATGCATCGTTTTGTACACCTCTATCATGTCTCCCCTCACTTGCCTTTTTTCTAAGCTAAACAATCCCAGCTGCTGTAACTTTTCCTCATAGGGAAACCTTAGGAACCCCTGAATTTGGCCCTCTGGTTGCCAGTTGATGACTACCGTTGTTGCACATCGTTAAACTGGAATTCACTTCCACAAGATGTAGCGATGGCCACCAATTTGGAGGGCTTTAAAGGGGGATTGGACAAATTCATGAAGGAGAAGGCTAACAAATGCTATTAGTCCTGTTTGGCTATGTGCTACCTCCAGTCTCAGAGGCAGTATGCCTGTGTACATCAGTTTCTGGGGAACATGGGCAGGAGGGTGCTGTTGTACTCCTGTCCTTCTTTTGGGATCCCGTGGGCAGCTGGTTGGCCACTGTGTGAACAGAATGCTGGTCTAGATGGTGGGTCTGATCCAGCATGGCTCTTCTTATGTTCTTATGCACCTTTCTCCAAGCTAAACTGTCCTTTCTTTAGCAAGCAGGCTAAAGAAGACTAAAGCAAAGCCCCATGTACCATCTGCTGTCAAATTAACCTGTTTAGAAGTCAATAAAGGGCAGCACATTGTTCTCCTCTGGTTGCTGAGGGGCTGAGAAGGGGGGCAGTTTTCCACTCCCCCCCCCCCAATATCCTTCCCTCGGCACATCACATGTAAATACAATCTCACATTGTATAGCCAGGGAGAAATCCAATTTGACTTTTCATTCAATACCTTAGTTTCTCTAAGGAAATTCAATATTCCTTTCCATGTGGTGCCTCCAAAATAGCTTTATCTTGAAGCATTGCTTACAAATACACCCCCGACTCTTTTTGGCTGGATCCTGTTACTTTTCCTTATTTTATTTTTAAATAAATGGGTGTAAATAAGTCTCGGAATATCAGCTTCTGGGAACTGTTGTGACACCAGCGTCTGCCAACAAAGACTTCCACAGGGGGAGTCTTAACAGCTTCATCTAGCTCTGAGCTTAATCATTTCATAGAGCTTCATGTTATGTGCTGGCTTATCTGATTCCCCCCCCCCCCCGCCCTTTATGCAATGTGTTAAGCCCTGGCCAGTAGGCTTTGCTTGGCTCTAATGTCAGCATCTCAATATTGGGAGGTTAGCTGGTAAATCTTACTGATGAAGGCTGCAGTTTCTCCATTCCTCTCTGCACACCCCCACCCCCACTCCCAGTCTCCCTCCCCCCTTCAAGTACCCTATTCCGAAAGGAGAGTGACCTTTTATAGGCAGAGTTGTCTTGGGCATCTTGTAGGTGAAAAACAATCTCTTAAGAAACAAATTGGGGGGTGGAGTCCTGTCTGTGGCACATCTATTATTTACTGTCCCTTGAACAGACTTGATAACTTTATTCATGAAGCTGGCGACGGGTGGGGTGGGGGCATAAAGTTCCATTAATTCACTACAAATGCAGTAAAGGAGGCAGTGTTGAGGCAGCTGCTGCCGTGACCCATTTGAGGGCTGGCAGGAATTTCATTTTTTAATATTTTTTATTTGTGGGGCTGGGGAGACGTGCTGAAATGCACAGAAAACAAGCGGCGAGGTGGCAGGGAGGAGCGGGGAGGTCTCTTTTGTTTTATGGGTGGCCCCCTGTCTAGAAGGGAAAATATTGGGGCATCTATCTGCCCGAGGAGTACGTGTGTGGTCGCAAAGGTGCACGCGGGAGTTGACAGCATGAAGATAAAATGGATGCTGGGGTGTTGGGCAGGAAACGATGAGCAGAGGGGATTGAAGAAAGAACACATCACAGTCACCAATACCATGATGGCATTTTGTGATAGACCCCGGTTCAATGCCTGCTTTGATTCATGTCCTGAGTGGCTGCCGCTGCCTTCAAAGACCTTGCCAGAGAGGCTGTTTGGCAGAGAAGTGATTTAGGGGGCTCTGTTTGATTCCTCATTTCCCAAGTTTTGTAGACTGCCCAGCATGTGACAGCAGCAGGACTTATGTCTGGAATGAACTTTAACGGAGTGGCCGCTGCTGGGCTTGAAGGCAACAATGAGCCAGGGATCCCCGTTCGCTGTGCTTAGTTCGCGTCTTACAGTGAACCAAGGCACTCATCTGTACGTGGACAACCAAACTCCAGCTATTTGGAAACAGCATGTTTTGGTGATTTCAAATAAAATCTGGGCCATGTTTCTGCCGACTATCTATTCAGTTTTAGGACCTCTTCATAGTCATTCCCGAGATGTTGTTCGTTCTTAATTCCCTTGGTGGCCAAAAGTGAGTGTTCCCCTTTTTCAGCTCTCACTTAGGTCATGTTTGCATACACTGCCACTTAGTCTTAACCAGCTCTTAATTCACATTAAAAACTCTTAAGGCTCAATCCTATGGAAGTTTAGACAGAAAAAAGGCCTACAGCTCCCAGCATGGCCCAGCCAGCTATGCTGGCTGGGCCATGCTAAGAGTTGTGGACCATTTTTCTGTCTAAACTTCCATAGGAATGCACCCTTACTTCAAACTGAGAGTGGAAACAAAAAGTGTGCGACTGCTGTTAATGTAAAATGCACCTGTGCTCTTCAACCATTTCCACGTAAGGACACTACAAGAATTGGGTCTTCCTTCCTTGCTCTTTCTCAGAGAGTCTTTGTTTGCCACACAAATGACAACTTCCTCTCTAGAAAGCAACACCAGCAGCATGCCAATATTGTAGACCATAGTTACGCTTGAAGAGACGTAGGTAGTGCCAGGTGATACTGGATTGTGAGTCTGGGAGCAGGGATTGTCTCCTTTAACTATTTTCCTGGGCTTAGATGTTTATGTGTTTCATAATAATAGAACTATTACTACCACCACCACCACTGAAAAGCCAGAGAGGAATTGATCACAACTTCCA
Organism: Shinisaurus crocodilurus; assembly: GCA_021292165.1. Lineage (NCBI taxonomy): Eukaryota > Metazoa > Chordata > Lepidosauria > Squamata > Shinisauridae > Shinisaurus > Shinisaurus crocodilurus. Next base: position 86,897,636 of record CM037882.1, on the reverse strand, counting down.
ATGGGATTTCACAGGCATGGGTAACCTTTTTTTTCTTTCAAGAACCACATTCCTTCAGGGGTAATCTGTTGGATGGACCGCATGCCCACAGTGGACTTGGCCATCCTCTTTTCTCTCTCTCTCTCTCTCTCTCTCTCTCTCTCTCTCTCTCTCTCTCTCTCTCTGCCACCCCTTTTCCCCCCTCTCTCCCCCTGTCCCTCCTCCTCACCCAGTAGGCTGCTGGGGGAGAAACAGATTGCTCTTGCCAGAGGCCTGAACTGATTGCTTGCAGAGGGCTTTTGAAGTTAGGCCAACGGCCACATGTGGTTGGAGGGCTGCCAGTTGCCCATCCTTTGGTAGAGCTTCTCAGCCCCTTCCCAAGGCCAGCAAAAGTAGAATACATCGTGCAAGATAAAGCATGTCCCCCCAACACACACACACACACACACACACACACACACACACACACACACACACGATTTGCATAACGTATTCAGGTCAGAGGATTCTGCTTTTCTCTGTGCAGCATTCAGATTGCCGTGTCTCAGCATTCTGATGAATCAGCAGCCAGTCATGAGTGTTATGGATTTGTCAGAGGGTCAACCTCTGAGTTTAAGAAAAGTTTCATTTACCTGTGGGGTTATTTTTGGAGAACTTTTGTCAGTTCCCCATTTCTCTAGTTAAGCGGCAGGCAGAAGAGTTGGTGTTGTTGTTTTTGCGGTAGCCTTGTTGGATCTGACCCTCTTTCTTTGCTGAAACAGGAGAGTGCAAACCGAAGATCCGTATCCCGAAAGTAAAAGGAGAGAGGAAGAAGAAGCAGCAGCATCCCCACCCCCTGCCTCAGCCTCCTCAGCTCCCACTGCACCAGCTCCTGCCGCCGGTGCTGCTACCGCAGCTGCCCCTCCAAATGCAGGAGGAAGGGCTGCAGCGGGGCCCTCCAGCAGAGCAGGGCCCCGAGGCTAAGCACGCAAAGTCCTCCTCAGTAGAAGAAAGCATCCCTCCCATGCCTGCTCTCGACACCCTGTCCTCTGAAGCCCCCGGCGAGGAGGAAGAGTCGAAGCAGCGGCCCATTATCCCAATGCTCTATGTGGTTCCGCGGCGCAAGAAGAGCTCGTCAGAGAAGAAGCGCATGTCCTGCCAGGAGGCATTTGAGCGCTTTGTCACGACAGAGTCAGTGGCCCCCTTGGATCTCGGCGTGAAAGACGAGGAGAGTGGCGAGGGGGAGAGCGTGGAGGTGCCCACCGAGCCCAGTAAATTGCAGGTAGTGTTCAGGAGTGAGAACTGTGTAATTGGTGCTTCGTGGGCTCTTGGGGGTATCCCCATGCAGATAATTCTGCTCCTTTAAAACCACACTCCAAGCTCAGTGAACAGGGAGCAGCACCGCTCTGTTCCAAATGGATGGGGGGCTTCAGTGCAGCTCACGTGCTAGGCCAGGCCGAGCAAGATGCCGTCTGTTCAGGGCTCTCCAACTTTGGGCCCCCAGATGTTGCTGGACTACAGCTCCCAGAATCCTTTGCCCTTAGCCATGCTGGCTGGGTATGCTAGGAGCTGTAGGCCAGCAACATCTGGGGACCCAAGATTGGAGAGCCCTGTACAGTTTCAGGGGCAGGATGGGATGGAACCTGTCTCAACCTGGGGCCCTCCAGATGTGTTGGGCTACAATTCTCAGCGTGACTGGCCGGGGCATGCTGGGAGTTGTAGTTCCACACATCTGGAGGGCACCAGGTTGTTGAAGGCTGCTCTACATGGAGTAGTAGTGGCCAGCTTGTGGTCCTCCAGATGTTGGACTTCAACTCCCCATCATCCCTCACCATCACCTCTGCTGGCTAGGGCTAATGGTAGTTGCAGTCCAACAACATTTGGAGGACCACAGGTTGCCCCTACCCCTGATGTAGCGAATACACCACTGGAAGGTCCAGTTTGCCTGGAGAGTTCAGACTGCAAGACCCCCACAAGCAGAGGGCAAGCATGCCCAACAGTCAAGCCACACCTCTCTCCAGTGGCCTTGCCCAGCCTGGCACCCTCCAGATGTGTTTGGCTACAGCTCCTATCAACTGGCTGAGGATGGTGGGAGTTGTAGTCCCACACATCTGGAGGGCACCAGCTTGGGGAAGGCTGCCCTGCACAATGCACTGCCCAGTCTAACCTGGGAAGGGGACAGTGAGGAGGGAGCGTCTTCTCAGCCTCATGTATGACAGTCGGCCTTCAGCCTTACACAAAACCTGGCCACCAAATATTCTCTGGGGAAACTTTATTCATTTGGGCCTTGCTAAAGTCAAACACCACCACTTCAACTGCACTTGAGAATTTCTGGGTCAAGGTGAGAGTTTACATTTTTAAAAGTAGTTGGCTGGCTGCCCTCTATTTCTTTTTTTAAGGCCCTGGGAACTAACGGGACCTGGTTGCAGACAGAAGAGAGGGATTTTTTTGAAAAATGCATGAACTGAATGAAAAGTTGGGGGATGGCTGCTCTAAACACAGCTTAGATACCACTGCAGTATGAAATTTCTCTGTCTACCTTGCTGCAGCCTCTCCCCCAGATGAGTCTCTGATCTGTTGGATAGCCAGTACTTATTGGGGCCTTAAAGTGCCCCCTTAAGAACCCAGTTGTTGTCTAGGGGTATTGTGGATGGCTTCCAAGGGCTGGCTTTCTTTCTTCCTGTCCCTGATGTGTCATTTTCCTCCTCCCCTCCCCCATCGCTCATCTCAATCTCTCTTCCCTGCCCTTAGAGCTGCTGCATAGGTACAGTTACGGTAATATTGATTGAATTGCCAGTCCCTGTTGTTTGGCTGGGAACCAGGCAGGGCCTGACACCAAAGGATCCGGTGTGCTGAAGCAGTGCTCCTAGCCTTGCCTAAGCTAGCACGTGGGATGCGTCGTCAGCAATGGTGTGGGGCAAGCCCGTTCTCCATCCAACAGAACGTCCCTGTTTTCCAAGAGGAGTAGTGCTGTGCTGGGGAATCCCACACTGCTGCTGTTGCAAATGTTCTGCAGATGCCAGAGTTGTGCCTGACTGCATGTTCTGTCAGCCTGTGCTGGTGTGGACACAACTCCAGTTCTAGGTTCCCAACATCCCCTCCCCCCCCCCAAACTAGGGTGATGAGGCTTCTGTTGTATGGTGCCAAGGGTTGCATTTCCCAAATAAACCTGGCAACATCTCTCACAGTACAATCATCTACTTTATTGTTATCAGTGCAACCCTGTGCAATAGGTCACTGCTGATCCCATTTTACTTATAGGTTACTAAGTCCCCAAGTGTGCACAGTGAGTGTATGATGGAGGGCAGATTTTAGCCCCAAGTACAACCTTCTAGCCATTGGAACACCCATGTTCTGTGTTTCCTTTTTGGAACATCAATCTTCCAATTGAAAGGTGCGATGTTGGTCACTTGTTGGCATGTGAGTGGTTCGTGAACTTTCAGCTGACCCACCCCAATGTAATTACTTCCCCCTGAGCTTAATCCAGGCAGGAAGACATTCACTTGCCTAGTTGCCCATGAGGACTAAGAATCACCCCCAGGTGACTAGCCAGGGAAGCTCAGTCAGTTCTCTTTCCTTCAGCCCATCCAGTTACAAAAAAGCTGGTAATTTATTTTATTTATTTATTTATTTATTTATTATATTTATACCCCGCCTTTTTTCCTGCAAGGAACCCAAGGTGGCTTACATAATCATCATCCTCCTTTCCATTTTATCCTCACAACAACCCTGTGAGGTAGGTTAGGCTGAGAGTCAGTGACTGACCCAAAGTCACCCAGTGAGTTTCATGGCCAAGCGGGGACTAGAACCCGGATCTCCCGAGTCCCAGTCCAACACTCTCACCACTACGCCACACTGGCTGGTAAAACTTTCTGTGGGCTTGCTTGCAAGGCTGGTTTAACATTATTGTCATAAGATAATAACTTTTTGCCTCTTAGCTTGTGGGCATGTTGCTTTCCTTCTGATGTGTGATTCAGGGTCTTGTGGTCCAACAGAAAGAATGATGCCTACCTCAGTGGGGTAATTCCCAATTCAAAAAGTTGGAAAGAAGAGGGACCTAATGCTTAGAAATGTATTGATGGCAAGTAGGAAATTTGCAACAACAACAACAACACCCCAATCCAGCCTGCCATGCTGCCTCTGTGTATTTGCTGTAGTAAGAAGGCAAAGGAAGGACACCTTGTTGGCTTAGTCTGCGGTCTCTTGACAGAACTGCCCTGTTCCAGGGTTTTCTCATGATCTGTCAGTTAAAACATTTTGTGCATTTGCCTGGAACTATTCCAATTTTGCAACTGTGTCCCTTGTAATATTCAGTACCTGTTGCAGTTTCCCTTTTCTTGACTTGAAAAGGAGGAGCTTAGAAAGCTTCCCCCCCCTGGCTTTTAAAGGGTAACCTGTCTACCTCCTTGTAAATCACCCAATGATTTTGTCATCCTTGGATGTTTGGAATGCCTTTTTAATTTGGCAGCAGTACAGTAGAGGTTTGGCGCAGAGTCCGTGAATTCCCCAGTGATAGCTCAGAATGCACTTGGTGGCTGCAGAAGGCATCACTGGTGCCTACACCATCATTTCTCAGGTTTAGAAACCTCCATGTGCTACCAGCTGTTATCGTGGGAAGGGAGGAAGTATAGCAAAGATCTATAATAGAGGGTGTGCAGTAGGTGGACGTTGCTGATGAATTGTATGGCCGTGGTGGTTAGTTTACCATCTTCAGTCCACTTCCAGGCACAATGTGGTGTCGTAATTTCTCAGTCATTTGAAATGGCTTCTAGTTGAGATGAGGGCCCATCAGCTCGCTGGGCAGGCTCTTCTTGTCTCTCTGCTCTTCATGTCTGACTTTTGTCTTTGTCCTGTCATGCTGGCCGGTGACCCAGCCTTTCCTATCCAGCCCATGAGTGACTCAGTCCGTTGGCCTGTAGATATTATATGTACACCTACACATACACACGCACTCTCCCACTCCTCCCAACTAAAGTTAGGTTTGCGCAAACTCAGTTGTGCACTATGCTTGTGCAATCTGTTGCACATAACATAACTTTAGCTGTTGCAGAACCGGTTGTGCAAGTGTGATGGGCAACCGCTTGCACAATGGGAAGATTCAGCAGAGCTCTGCCAGCGCTATTTGACACACTTGGATGCTGCCCTCTGTAATGCCACATTTGAACAGCTGCTTGCATGAGCAGTGGAAGAGAAGGGAGCTCTGCCATGGCTTCTGTTAGCATTCATGGACTCCAAACCCTCCCTAAAATCCTTCTGAGGACTTTAGCTTTCCTGTCCTGCCTTCTTCCAAAGAGATATTCTGGACAGAGGGACCCAGTGAGATTGATCCCTGCACTTACGTTTGAAGTGCAGGAGAAGGGAACACCTCAGCATTCCTCCTTCAGCTCCTGTATTTCTTAAGGAAATTCCATTATGCCAATGTCTAAATTGGCCAATGTTAGTCCATGACCATGGGATGAATTTCCAAGAGGTGAGTACATGTTCTCCTTACAGACCAGATCACTGGGGTGTTCTCCTCTGTGCACGAGAAAGCATGTACTTTTCTATACTCAAAAGTAGGGAAATTTTGCTTACCCTCAAGAATTCTCTTCCTCCATTCACACACACCCCTCCCTAGCACAGGAGCCCAGAAAATCATTTTATGCCTCACTTTGAAACCAGGGTTGTCTTTTGATGATATCTAGGTTTAAACACACACACACACACACACACACACACACACGGTGCATACATGCATTGATTTGAAAATTGCTCTACAGCCATGATGCCTAGAAACTTGAGGGAACAAAACAGGTGCAGAGACCTCAGACCTGTAATAAGAGAGCCACTGATAGGGCATGACTTGTCTTTAGAAGTACAGAGCAGCTCTAGTGGTTGACTGAGTGAAAAAAATGTGAAAGAAGCTAGGCAGCTCTTCAGTGCCCAAGGAACCTAGGGAACTGTTGTTGCATGTTGTCTGTTTCTCTGTGTTGCCAGCTGTGCACTCTGTTCCTAGCCCCAGAAAAGTGAACAAGGGTTATCTCCGCTATTGCAGTGTACTGGGCTGCAGCATTAACAGGGAGGTGTTTTTGTCATGTGGATTTGTTGTGGGGAGGAGGCCATTGCAAGTTCCAGTGTAAGTAACCCACCTTAACCTGTTACAGGCAGTCCTACGCTCGGATGATATCACCTTGTGGAGGATCCCTAAAAGGGAGAGGCGGGAGTTGTTCAAGCGAGTTAGCGGCAAGCCGGCGAGATACGCTGCAGCTTTGTTCACCCGGATGGTCCCCCCGGATGAGCTGTCGAGGTGGCGAAGTGCCGTTAGCTATCGCGGGGGCAGAGGGAAGCGTGCCCTGCCCCACAACGTGGTTGCCCGCTTGCGGCAGCTTTTGTACAAGCAATACTCGGACATAGTGGCGGCCGACTGGAGAAAAATCCGGTTGAAAATCAACAAGATCCTTTGGGCATAATGGGGCCACCTCCCGGTGCCTCTGCCCATTGCTGAATGGCACTGGGATGCACTTGGCTCTTCATAGCGCCCCTGTAAAGACGGGATGTTGTCTTTCTGGCCTGGGAGCTCTCCGTGGCAGGCTGTGCCGGAAACCTCCAAGAAATCAGACTGTCCTGCGATGTGTTAAGTGCCCGATGCCAAAGCAGAACTGTGTGTGTCCGTGTTTGTGCTGCTGGCCAGCGCATGGGGATAGCAGATGTAATGTGACCCACTGTCTGCCTGTGAAGTGCCCGTGGCTTCTAGCCCGGCAATAAAGTTTTTTATTCAGTTTCTTTCTACCCTTGTGATCCCTTCTTTGTGTGCCCTTTTGACACTAGGATATTTTGTTGTTGCCACTCTGTATCCATTTGATGTAGGGTCGTCTGGCTGAACTTTGGAAACACATGATTCATAATGCTTGGTGGCCTGTGGTGGTGGTGGTGGAGGAAGCCCTTACAGTGTGTCAGGAAGGCCTGTAATACAGGTTTTGTCCTGGCATAATTACCCATTAACTCTTTAGAAATGGACATTTGTTTATGCAGCTTCTCTCTGTCTTAGTGGCCCATGCAGCATTCCACTTTCTGTGCCTGCTGGTGTGCCAGAACTTCATGATGTTAAGATGTTGTTAGTATTATAAGAAGGAGCAACAGAGCAATATGAAGGGCAAGAGGTAGACGTTTTGATCAGTTTAGGCCCAAGCTTGGAAGAATGGATTTATTGGGGGGAGGAGGAAGTGGTTGGAAGTGAACTGAAAAATCATCAGCTGCCCTGGGACAAGTGGCCCCATAGCCAAGAACAAATTAACGGTTAAATTGACATTTGTTGTTGTTTGTTTTCATGACCTGGTACACACATCAGGGCAGCATATCATGCGTTAATTAACCCACAATTTGCAGGGAGGCACACCCCCTGTGTGTCGCTTCCACCGCATGAGATAGCAAACCTGTGTCTGGGATGTACTGACATGATTGAACATTCTTACACGAACACACACGCAGAGAACTACGCAGTTTGTGAGAACAAAGCCCCAGTCTGGGAGATAAAAGTGTATGTGTCAAGTATCACCATTGAATTTTTCATGAATCTTACCCTAGGGTTTTCATGAATCTTACCCTTCTTAACACAGTCATTTTGTTAAGTAAACAATAAATGGATTTCTGGATAAAAATGAAACACCTGTTTCTCCCCTCGGTGTTGCCCGAAGAATGTAGACGACAAAAAGATACCTAACTTTCTCCTTTGCAGAATGGAGAATTTTTAGTTGTCCCTAATTTCCAGATGCTTACTCATTGGAGTGCCTATAGTGGCATTGAGTCACTACTACTAGGCAGCTGTTCTCTCTCTCTGACAAAGCATTTCTCACATAATTGGCTCCATGGTTTTAAATTTGGATGGATGTGTGCACGCATGTTGCCTGAGAGCAGGTAGATACAACAGTGACTGTAGGTAGGTACATGGGGACATGAGGTTTGCCCGTAAATGGAAAGCTTCTATAAATAAGAATCATCGGGCCATGATTCTCTTACTTTCTCATGAAATTGCTGCTCTGTGCATCATTTAATCCAGCACACCTGTACAAAGGGAGACTACACTGTCCCTTGAGGAGAGATGGCTTGCGTTCTCAGGAGCCATTCTGTTCTCCACACTGGGGTCCAGAGACTTGGGAGCGTCATTTTGCCACTCAAGAAGTTCTTGTGAATGGTCGGGCTGTGTAATAAAGTTTACCACCAGGTGGCACGTTAGGGGCAGGGCTGTAGCTCATTCATTCCATTCATTCATTACATTACATTTCTATCCCATCATGTTTTTCTCCAAGGAAATCAAGGTGGCATACATGATCCTCTCCATTTTAGCCTCTGCAGCCTAACCTACCTCACAAGCACCCTGTGAGGTAGGTTAGGCTGAGAGTCAGTGACTGGACCAAGGTCACCCCATGAGTTGCATGGCTGAGTGGGGACTAGAACTCAGATCTCCTGAGGCCTAGTCCAACACTCTAATCACTACGCCACACTGGTAGAGCACCTGCTTTGCATGCAGAGGGTCACAGGTTCAATCCCCAGCATTTCCAGGTAGGGCTAAGAAAGACACACACACCCTGAAACTCTTGGAGAGCCACTGGCAGTCGGTGCACAGACCAGCCTTCCCCAGCCTGTTGCCCTGCAGATGTTTTGTTCTGCAACTGCCAGTATCCCCAACGATAGACCATGCTGGCTGGGGTTGACGGGAGTTGATGTACAAAACATCTGGAGGGCACTAGGCTGGGGGAGTCTGATGTAGACAGTACTGATCAAGGTGGACCCAGGGTCTGACTCTGTGTAAGGCAGCTTCCTACAGCAGCAGTGGGGAGGACTTTGCACTATAGGAGCATGCACGCTCAGACATAGCTGGGCATTCCGTAAGACAGGTGGGCAAAAGGTAGATCTCTATGTGTTTTTGTCAACTTCCAGAAGCCTCTACCGGCATGGCCAATGGTGAGGAATGCTGGGAGTTGAAGACCCAAACATCTGGAGATCTGCCTTCTCCCCACCCCTGCCATAAGAGATTCTGCTAAAGCATTAACATACTTTGACATGAGAGTGTGGCCTCTCTTGGACAACTATTTCCTTATGAGCAAAAGAGCAGGGAAGCCTTTAACCCACACCTTCTTTAAAAGTTTATGAAGTTGTCAAGAGCCAGAGAAGAGGGTGCATGGGTCTTGTCTGTGGATCACCACATGGCCATTGCTACCTGTCCCATGCTTGGCCAACCATGCTTTAAAAACCTCTCCCAAGAAAGGAAAGAAAGAGCCACACAACCTTTACCTGTTTTTGTTGCCACCGTGTTGTTATAGTACTAAAAAGCTCTTCGAAACTTCTCTACACTCTCTACCTTTGAAAGCCATTGCTTTCCTTGACCTAGGAAGTTGCCTTAAACTGAGTCAGACCATTGGTCTATCTAGCCTAGTATTGTCGACACTGACTGGCAGGGGCTCTCCAGGCTTTCAGGCAGGATTCTTTCCTAGCCCTACCTGGAGAAGTCGGGGATTGAACCTGGGACCTTCTGCATGCAAAGCATGTGCTCTATCACACTGAGCTATGGTCCCTCCCTACAGCACCTGGTATTCCAAGGTGGTCACCCATCCAACTACTAACCAGGCCTGACCCTGCTTAGCTTCCAAGATCAGACGAGATCGAGCTGTTTGGGGCTATTCAGATGTTCTTAACCTACCCATTCAATATACCGAAAATAATTCTTGTCCTTCACAGAACTGCATGCACTGGGTGCCCGCACAATTCTCTGCAGGTATGGAACTTGTTCTAACATTCAGCATCCCAAGAACCTCAGCACTGGTTTTTATTTAAGCCCTTATGGTGGTTGAGAGGGGCTTGCCAATGTGTGGGCAATGCGAAGTCAGGAGTGGCTGAGCAGGCCTTTCAGTGGCCTGTGTGACCTCCTTTGTCCCTACTCCGTGGCTAGCAGAATGAGACTGAATGATGGAAAACAGAGAAGCAAAAGTGGTGGATGTGTACAGTTTTTATTCTTGTTCAGAATTTAGGTTGCCCTTGTGTTATACTTGGGATTTTGCAGCATTCTGAGCATATTCCCCTTTACTCACGGAGTTCTGCTGAGCTGTACCACCACAGGCCAAAGGGCACTAATGGACCTGGCCTTGAGCTTTTATCGTAATGCAGCCTTCCCCAACATGGTGCCCATCAGAGGTGTTGGACTACAACTCCCAGCATCCCCCAGCCTGTTGGCCCCAATGCAGCAGTAGGCTCTATAGTTTATAGTCCGAATCTGATCAGAAATGGTCTGGAAGAATTTGGAGCCCAGCTCAGTAGTGAGAAGCTGAGAGTTTGGCCATGCCTCCTTACGTTGTTGAAGAAAGAAACTGCACTTCTGTGTAGGAGCGCAAACCAACAGAGTCTTTATTTCAGCAAGTGGCAATCACCTGGAGAGACGCCCAAGTGACACTGACTGGTGTCACCTCACAGAGTGCTTTGCTCCAGGCAGACTTAACAGGCATATCTATCTATCATCTATCTATCTATCTATATCACATAGTAAGGAAAAATACAAAAAGTAAAAGAATAATAAAAGGGTGGGGGCATCTTCAGAGTGAAAAACACATTTACTAACCTTAAACCGTTGTCTTTAGCAACCTCATGTTCCAAAAAGTGACAGTCAGTTCTTGGCAACTTTTCCTTTTCTGAGACCCTCTGTACTTCTCTTTTTCTTTATACACAGATTCATTTTTTTACTTACTCACTCCCCCTCCCACCAGCAATTTCAGATACGAAACACAGATTCATTTTTTATCAAATGCAAGGTACTAAGCTTTCCTTAGGCAGAACACAGAGGCCTTCTACAATGTAATGGTAAGAAGAAGGGGGGCTGGTTTGGGCTAATCAGCCTATGGAAAGTCAGAATAAATGTGAGCTTATCTCTGTTTTCTCAGAGAAACTAGCAGACATGGAGTGACTCTCTCCTGTCCTAGTGGTTGACCTTGAACATCATGCCCATAGTTAAGATAGCCTTTCTCCATGAAAAACTACCAGAAGGGGCGGCTGGTTTTCAGAGGTGTCACACAGGTTGATACGTCAACTCAAGAGGGCGGAATCAAAACGCCCGGTTTGGTGTCAGTTGTGTTGATAGGCTAAGATCCCCTGTCAATTAGATCTTTAGGAGGTGTGTTTTGCAACCCCACCCTTGCTTTTAAGACTATGCCCAGGCCTGGGAGCCTTTGCTGAGAACATTGTTTTTAATGTCCATCTTTCTTTATCTGTCTTTCACTGCCTGTAACCCTTCATGTTTGAGACTTCCTTCTATCTGAGCTGTGAGAAACACTTCTCACATGGACTTAGTTTGTTTCACTTGCAGTGTCCCTTCTTGAAACCTGAATTGTCTGTTTGATCTGTGAACCATTAAGAACCTGCCATGGAAAGTGTCGCTATACTTTTCATAGGCCTTGAATTCTTGTTTCCTACGGATTATGTATATTCATCATCGATAACCCAGAGTGCATGCTGGCTTAGACTTATCCTGACTCTTGGACTTTTCTATGCCTGGACCCATGTAGCCTAGAGATACCAAAGTGGAAGCTATGGTTGTCAAAATCTCTGCTTGTGTAAAATTGCTCTGGACTTACTCTTGAACCTATGTCTTGACTCTTGGATTTGATAAGCCTTGATCCATGTACTGCGGAGGTTCCAACAAAGATTTGAAGGTTGGACTAAATCTTTGCGCGGGTAGATTTATTTGTCTTTTTCTAGAGCCTTTGTCTTTGATTACCTAGAATGGTTTGCCCCCAGAACCATTCGAGTCTGTTTCCCTGTATTTTGACACTGTTGTCTTTGATTGCCTGGGATAGTTTATACCAAGAATCATTCGAGCCCCTTGCCCTGTGTCCTGAACCAAAGAGATTGCAACAAGGAAGCCAAGGTGTATGGATCTCTGACACAGTTATAGTTGTTAGCTTCTTAGAGCTACATATAGAGCCTATAGCTAATTGCCATCAGCTATATGACTTCTAGAGTATTGCAACCATTAAGCTTTTGCCGTGAGAACTAAGAAGCTCGTCTATGAAACCTGATGTGCTAACAATAAAAGTTCTCGCAGTTTCTGGCATTTTGTATTAATTTGCCAGGATTTGTGTGTGCCAAGGAGTAGGCACAGGGCACAGCCTTGGGGGATGCTGGGAGTTGTAGTCCAACACCTCTGGAGGGCGTCAGGTTGGGGAAGGCTGCCATAATGTCACTCTTGCTCTTTTGCTCCCACCCCAAAGTATATGAAATAATGTGGTGTGTTTTCTCCCTCCATCCCCGGTTGTTCCCTCTTTCCACCACCTTAGACGACTTCGACTTTCTCTAAACTGAAGATGGAGATTAAGAAAAGCCGTCGCCACCCTCTGGGCAAGCCACCAACACGCTCTCCATTGTCGGTGGTGAAGCAGGAAGCCTCAAGCGATGAGGGTAAGTGTAGCGGCCTGATGGCAAAGGCCTGGTGTCGGGGCTAGCTCTCCTAGCCCCTCCAGTTCTGATTCCCTAACTCCAAAACAGCCCTGGTCAGATTCCGTGGGAATGGACTCTGGAACAGACAGGGAGGGGGAGGGGGAAGAGGAGGCCGCAGAGATGCCTCTCTGTGAAGATAACCAGGACCCAGCTGCGCTGTCAAGGTCCCAGCTAGGGGCCAGGGAAGAGGGGGGGGGAGAGAAGAATCTCTGGGAACAGGGAAGGCAGAGGTGGGGGAAGGGGGCGGAAACCAGCCTTGGTCACCTCGGTTGGCTAACAAGACTTTTGACCCACCTTGGGGGCAGAGTCGGTTCTCTAGCTTGAGGGTGAGGAAGCGCAAAACACCTCAGTGCAGAATCAACTGTTTAACCTTCCTGACCTCCCATTGATTTATTGTTGGAGTGTACATCGCCCAGGGTGGCCGGGTGACTGGCCAGATGGGCGATTCAAAAATGTAATAAATAAATAAAATAAAATATACCCTAATTCATTTCAAAACATAATAGCAGCGCAAGCAATTCATTTCAATACTACTTTTGTTTGTTTGTTTGTTTATTCATTCATTCATTCATTCATCCTATTTTTGAATCACCCATCTGGCCAGTAATCTGGCCACTCTGAGCGATGTACAGTCTAATTAAATACAACCCCCCCCCAAAAAAAAAACAGAGCATCAGTTAGCCCGGGGGGGGGGGGGAGTCCAACCGGAGCAGGCCCTGATGTTCCCTCTGCCTGCTCCTGCCGCCTTCACTCCTTCCTCTTCCCCACAGGGCCCTTGATGTCAGTTAGCCCAGGTGGGGGGGGGGGCAGTTCAACTGGAGCAGGCCCTGATGTTATGACATTTTAAATACATTACAGAATAGGCAATATCTATTATTAAAACACAGTATCGGTTTGATATTATTTATAATAAGGTGTTAGCTGGAAAAGCCAAATACACTGAGAATTAATATCTCCAGCAACCAGTTCCTCAAAAGATGCCAAGTACATATTAAGGTGAAGCATTTTTCTGTTTGTGGGAGACAGTTGCCTCTTTCAGACCTTGGCCTTTTTCTAAACCTGTATGCCATTTGAGGCTGTGGGCTGTGCACATACATAGGCCATGCCTGATGGACCCATGGGAGGGACTCGCTCCCTCCACCCACCCACCCCGGCTCATTTCTCCTTCATCCATCAGAGAGAGCAACAACAAAATGGGGCACTTCAGCAAGAGTGGGAAGTGTTGTTACTCTTTCTCATAGGTCCAGTTTATGTCTTAGCTATGAGGGCTGGGTGTAGCAATATAAACTATTAGTTTAAAACAGGGGTGGGTAGCATTGGGTGGTCCAGGGGCCAATTTCTAGCCCTCGGGATACCCCCCGGGTCGCACTCCTGCTGCTGGGGGCTGGGGGAGGATGGGCATTGTAGTTAACCCGTCTGGAGGGCACCAGAAGGATCCCTCCTGATACCAACACCAACACCCCGTTCCCAGCCACTGGGCACCGTTACCATGGGGTAGCAGTCCCATCTGCATGGCTCCTTGTTGACTGGGAAAGCAGGCATTCCACAAAGGTGCCTGTTGCTTACAAGACCTCATTACTACAAGACCTCAATTTGCCTCTAAGGGTACCATGGCATGGTGTTTCAGGAACGTATCTGTCAGTACAGATGAATGACTTCCCTTTTGGAGTTTAGGAATCAGAAGTGGACGCCTTGCAGATCCTCACATAATTATGCAAGGGCACCTAGGGCTGTACGGACAGGCAACACTCTGGCATCCTTATCCTAGGTCCAGACAGATGATGCATGACTTTCTCTGGACAAATGCTTTTTTTGTCGCACAACATGTTGAAACTCAAAAGATACTGGGTCCCTTAGCCAAAGATGTGGCTGGTCACTTCAAATCGGTACATGATGCCTCAGCGCTTCCTCTCCTGGTTATTACATGCATACCTCCTGTCTCCTCTCCCCTGTTTCCTTTCTCCTCTGAGTCTCTTCAAACTGGCTTTCTCCTCCTCTTCCCCTCATTCTTCTGGACCATTTCCCTGCCAAGTCGCTGCCTGCTTTGCTTGCCCTCATATCTTCTCGGTCCCCTGGCAACAACTTCCATAGTCCCACGTGTCTTCTACTCGCCTCCTGCCCTGGGCTGTTTTGCCTGCCCTGCCTCCCTTTAGAATCCGAGAGATTGATCTATAGGCAGACTGCAACCCCTCTGCGCCTCTCTGTGACATGAAGGCAGCTCTGCCAATCAGGATTCCGTGCCTCCATCTTTGCTGCATCACAGTATAGATTAACAGCCAGAAAGTGGCTTTTCCATTCCTTCACCGAATCTGTGTGCGGCATCAACATCTTATTTGCTGACAGCTCTCCCTCAAACAATTAGAGTGGACGTGAACATTGATTGCATCACAGCACCTCCACAATCCGCTTTTTGTGGAGGAGGTGGGGAGTTGCAGGTGACAGCTGGCTGAGTTGTTTTTTTTATTATCCTTTCTATCTTCTTTCTGTATTTTGTGATGGCTTCATCTCTGCCTGTCGGATTGCCGGCTCTGACACGCAAGGCTTTGCCTCCCACCTCGAGGGGGACCGTCTTTGCTCTGAAGCCCTGTCGTTTCTTGGAGGCTCGAGTCGCAGAGCTGTCAGGCTTGGCCAGATCAAACCATGACATTTCCTGCTCCCTATCAAGGAAACACCAGCACTCCAGCACCAAGTGTCTCTTGCAGGTGTTAACAAGAGCACCATGCATGGAGAAGAAAGGTGGGAGGGGGGAGGCCTGCATGTTTGTGAAGCGTTTAGGGACGTGCAGCACTCTGTGCTTGAGCAATCAATACTGCTAGTTTGTCAACTCCCTTCTCCTTCACTTTAACCATGTGCGTATCTCGGTGACAGAGCTCCTTAGGTCCCTGATCCACTCCTTGGATAGACCCTGGGCAGGATGATAGCTGACAAAGAGAAGGTAAGAGCCTCTCTCGATGCACTCCTGCTTTTGGTGTCTCGGGATAGGGCTTGAGTTAGGATGTTTCAGGCTAGCTGGCCCTGATAGATTTTTCTACAGTGGTAGTATGGTTAGTTTTTAATTTAATCTCAATGGTTGGGGGTTTTTTTTAAAAAAAAATATTAAGCAACCTTGAAGTTCTAGTCAGATCCAGAAAGGTAGGTTATACATTTCTGAAAAATAAATGAAGCTGATTTAATCTCTGTTAGGCTAATTGGTTCGCACATGGTTTCAAAAATATTTCCATCTCTCCCTCTCTCTCGTAATATTTATTGCAGTCATTGATGGGCTTTTGGAGGAGTGGCCTGCCATGACATCTCTTTAATGTCTCAGCTGATTGACTTTAAAAAGTTTAAGAATTAAAGTTCAGGGGAAAGGTCCCAGCTTCTGAGGGACATGTGGACCATTCCCAGCCTTTGCCCCGGCCTGCTTGTGTACCTAACCTGGACCTCTCTCTTTCTCTCTGCCCACTTTGTTCTTCAGAAACCCTCCCATTCTCCGGTGAGGAGGACGTTGGCGATCCAGAGCCCTTAAAGTCCTTGCTTTCCCTCCAGTGGAAAAACAAAGCACCCAACTTTGCAGCAGAGAGGAAATTCAACGCTGCTGCTGCCCTGAGTGAGCCATACTGCGCAATCTGCACCCTCTTCTACCCTTACAATCAGGTAATTCAGCAACTTTGGTCTCAAGGAGCAAACAGACATGTTGTGTAGTTACGCCTGATGTCCCCTCATTGAGTAAGCAATTTCTTTAAATACTTCTGCCATCCTCTGGAAAGATGTGTGGGATTTTAGCAGGCCCTAAGTCCCCTGTGCATGAACCATCAGTGTGGAAGCTTCATCTTTCTAGCTTGGGGTCATGAATGGCTAGAACAGGAGTGGGGAACCTTGCCCTCCAGATGTTGTTCAACTGCAGCTCCCATCATCCCTGTCGGTTGACCATGCTGGCTGGGGCTGATGGAGTCCAACAATATCTGGAGTACCACAAGTTCCCCATCCTTGGGTTAGAGCGGGAGTGGGCAGCCTGTTTTGGTCCAGGAGCCAGATTTCCCCCCCCCCTCCTGTGGTCAAGCCGGTGGGCCGTATGATTTCATAGATTTCATAGATCATAGAGTTGGAAGGGGCCTACAAGGCTATCGAGTTCCAACCCCCTGCTCAATGCAGGAAACTAGAGGAGGGGTTCTCCCATCCAAGTAATAACCAGGCCTGACCCTGCTTAGCTTTCCACACTCAGACAAGCTGAGCCAGCATAAGCCACAGGCCTGTTTATGTCGGGGGTGAAGGCCCATCCCAAAGCCTCTCCTCTTCCCATGACATCCAGCCGTTAGAGCCGGGACGGGCAACTTGTGGCCCTCCTGTTGTTTTGGTCTACAATTCCCTACATTGACTATAACTGATGGGGGTTGTAGGCCCAAATATCTGGAGGGCCACATGTGGCCCACCCCTGCGTTAAGAGTGTAGCTATCTCTTCCATCCATGTCAGTATATGAGGCACCAGCCAGTACCCTGGATTGCCTTATGCTCCAGCGTGAGCAAGAACACAGCTACTACGCAGGTAGGAGCAAGCTTTGATTTCTTGCGGGCCTCTGGTTCTACAGAAAGAAAAGGGTTTGTGGGTAGCCCCATTTTACTTCCAGACTGATAGGCCCTCTACCGCTTGAGTTTGCTGTTAGAGGGAACAAGTGTGATCGTCAACAAACTGTTGCTGTGTATAGAGCTCCTGTTCACTGTTCCAGTCAGTCCATTATGCCCGCTTCCATGATACCTCATTCCTTCCTTCCTCCCTCCCAACCTGTTTTCCGTGTTTCTCCCCCAACCGTCAGCATTCTGTGACCACTGAGCATCATGCTAACTCCTCGTTGCACTGTTTTGGGGTTCCTCCCTCTTTAGGAGTCGTCCCCCCCCCATATGATTTTTTTTTTACTTATGCAAACCTTGGAGCCAGACCACGTTGCTGATACTGCCGTTTTGGCTACAGCAGCACTCACTGCCCAAACATCAGAAATAGAGGGGATTATCATGATAAGTCAGTCTGGATCTGCAGATGCACACAAATAGGATGGTAGAATGGACTGTACCACTTCGGACTGCTTCTCATAAAAAACAATAACCCACAACTCAATGTAAATAGAAATTTAGTAGAATCAGGTAGAAAAGCTCTAGTTACTGAGAGCCAGTGTGGTGTAGTGGTTAGAGTGTTGGACTGGAACTCGGGAGATGCAGGTTCTAGTCCTCACTCGGCCATGAAGCTCACTGGGTGGCTTTGGTCCAGTCGCTGACTCTCAGCCTCACCTACCTCACATGGTTGTGAGGATAAAATGGAGAGGAGGAGGAGGAGGAGGATTGTGTAAGCCGCCTTGGGTTCCTTGCAAGAGGGGAAAAGGCGGGACATAAATGTAATCATCATCATCATCATCATCATCATCATCATCATCATCATCATCCAGACCTTCTCCTGTTGAGCTGATTTTCTGTTTGCAGGGAGTTCTCAATGGGGGTGGGGGGAGGATTAAAAATGTGATCTACCTGTAGTCTGAAGTGGATCAGTCCATTCTGGGACCATGGGAATCTTATCATCCCTCTTTCTGCTGTATGTGTAGTCCATGCCTTAGAGCTAGGGCAGGTAATTTGTGGCCTTCCAAATATTTTGGCCTACAACTGCCATCATCCCTAACCAGCATAGCCAATGGTGAGGGATCATAGGTGTTGTAGGCCAAACCATCTGGAGGGCCTCAAGTTGCCCACCCCTGCTTTGGAGGCAGCTGTTTAAAGATGGTAATCTCATGGATAAGTCCTGCGTATCTGTCTACAAGCTGTTCAAAGGAGCCAGCATTGGTGGTAACAGTTTAATGTTGACCACTGTCTCCATCAGCCTTCATGTGGCAACCTGTAGCTGTATGCAAGAGCTACTGTGACTCCAGCCATATGTTTATAAAGCTAGGTTAATCTATGCGGACACATGGAAGAGCTTGGGAATGGTACCCAATTCAGTGATTATCTGGAGCTCATGCAGCGCAGTGGGAAGCAGCAACCGGAAGGATGGAATGTAACACTCTTTTCCTGAGTTTAATTTCAGTTTAATTTCCCCATCATTTGAATAAATAAGAGATAATATTAGTATGTGTTTTCTGGGCACAGTCTAGGCTGCTTTGATTATGAGGAGGTGCTGCTGGGATTTCAAGTTCTGGCAACTTCTGCTGAGGGTGTGTGTGTGTGTGTGTGTGTGTGTGTGTGTGTGTATAAAATTTTTCTTGGCAACGGTTGCCAAGTGTTAAGCGCTTAATGCACTGCATCAAATCATCACTACCTTTCGCTTCAAAAGTACATTAGAAATCAGGCCACGTAGGACTGGCCATAGCTAAAATACTGTGCAAGACACTCTTGGCTCCTGCGGTGGTATTTCTGTAAGGATTGCCACACTAGATAAGGCTAAAAGGTCCATCTGGCCCAGGGTTAGAGTGTTGGACTGGGACTGGGACTCGGGAGATCCGAGTTCTAGTCCCCGCTCGGCCATGAAACTCACTGGGTGACTTTGGGCCAGTCACTGACTCTCAGCCTAACCTACCCCACAGGGTTGTTGTGAGGATAAAATGGAGAGGAGGAGGAGGATTATGTAAGCTGCCTTGGGTTCCTTGCAGGAAAAAAGGCGGGGTATAAATATAATAAATAAATAATAATAAAATAACCTGGTGCCCTCAAGGCATTTTGGACTACAAACCCTGTTGGCCATGCTCGATAGGCACCAGGGTAGAGTGAGAGAGTGATCTGGGTGTCATCAGCACCTTGTCATCACACAGTGGCTCCATGTAGACCAGGGGTGGGCAAGTTGTGGCCCTCCCGATGTTTTGGCCTACAACTCCCATCAGTCCTAGCCAGCTAAGTTAGTGGTGAGGGATGATGGGAGTTGTGGGCCAAAACATTGGGAGGGCCGCAAGTTGCCCACCCCGATGAAGATGTTGATGAGCAGAGGGGACAAGGTAGAACCCTCCATGGCACGAATATCAAGGGATGGAACAGTAGTCCCCCCCCCCCCCAGCACCACATTTTGGAATTCGCCATCCAGGCAGGAAGAGCACTACCAAAACATCGTGCCCACAGCCTCTCAAGGAGATACCGTGAGCAATGGTATACAAGTCCCCAAGGAGAACGAACAATGTTGTTGTTGTTGTTGTTGTTGTTGTTGTTGTTATTGTTATTATTTATTATTATATTTATTTGTATCCCGCCTTTTTCCCAACACTGGGACCCAAGGCAGCTCACAACTTTTAAAATTCATACAATTAAAAACAGAGTTAGAAAAATACAAAAGTTAAAATTGGATTAAACCATCAATAATAATATTTATATAGCAATACAATATACATAATATAAAATACAGCATTCCATTGTATCACAGGCTAGTTCCAAATGCCTGCCGAACAGGAAGTTCTTGCCTGCCTCCGGAAGCTTACCAGGGAGGGCGCCACCCTAGCCTCCCTTGGGAGGGAATTCCAGAGTGCTGGGGCAGCCACCGAGAAGGCCCTCTCCCGTGTTCCCGTCAGACGTGCTTGTGATGGTGGCGGAACCGAGAGAAGGGCCTCCCCTGAGGATCTCAAAATGCGGGCAGGCTCATAGGGGAGAATACAGTCTTTCAGATAACCTGGACCCGAGCCATATAGAGCTTTAAAGGTCATAACCAGCACTTTGAATTGTGTCTGGAAACAGACTGGGAGCCTGTGGAGCTGTTGTAACAGAGGAGTTGTGCGCTCCCTGTAACCAGCCCCAGTCAGCAGTCTGGCAGCAGCTCTTTGAACCAGCTGAAGTTTCCAAACACTCTTCAGAGGCAGCCCCACGTAGAGCGTGTTACAGTAATCCAGACGGGATGTAACTAAGGCATGTGTCACTGTGGCCAAATCCCATCCTTCTGGCATAGGTCATCCGTCAGGGTTGCACCTCATTTCTGTGCCCAAACTGGACCTGAACCCAGATTGGAATGGACCGGATAATCAGTTTCATCCAATCACCTGCTCGAGCACCTTGCCCAAAGTACACATGCAAATAGCGGCTTTTACATTCTTGGGACAGTAAAAGGGAGTGGGCCTTCTCTCTCTCTTCACTGCATGCTTATGGCATAAACAGGAATATTAATGGTTCTTAGTACAGAAGCAAGGGATGATAGTCACTCTATTTTGGTCTCACATGATGTGAGAGATGGTTTCCCGCCTTCCGTTCTCATGTTCACTCTTTAGGTTGTCCCCAACTGTTGCTGAAAAAGTGGACTTCTTTCAAACCAGGGCCAGCAGGTTTGAGATGATCCACGAGTCTTCTGAGGCCATATATACTTGTATGGCAGTGAACCCCGGAGTTTCAACCTCACGAGTGTGGCTGCCTTGCATAGCAGCAGGATGGGGACACTTGAAGGGCAGACTCAACGTGGTGTGTGTATGTGTGTGTTCATAACCCTTCTGTGGCCTGCTTTTCTTCTGGAATGCCCCTCCTCCTGCTCCCTGCCATTTTCTTCCCCGTCAGGGTTCTAAGATGTGT
Source organism: Shinisaurus crocodilurus (assembly GCA_021292165.1). Classification (NCBI taxonomy): domain Eukaryota; kingdom Metazoa; phylum Chordata; class Lepidosauria; order Squamata; family Shinisauridae; genus Shinisaurus; species Shinisaurus crocodilurus. The sequence continues at coordinate 86,876,726 of CM037882.1, read as the reverse complement.
CTCTTGGTCAAGCAGGGGAAAGTGCCGAGGAGGAAGGCTTCCAAATGAAAAGTGAAGGTGGGAAAGGGCTAAGCTCCCCCTATTAGTTTCCCCTTACAAGGGTGAGGGGTCTATTGGTTTCCCCTTACAAGGGTGGGCAACTCATCTTTGCTTTTCTGGCCAGGAACAGGTTGTTTGTCCAGCTCTGCCCACGTTTTATCCCCACCTTTCTTGCAAAAGTCGCCTGGTGCCCTTTGCACATGGGTGGGCACTTTCAAGGTATGCATTTTAAAAACAAACAAAATGTGGAGAAAGCCAACCTAAGCCCCCTGCCTGACACACACACACTCACCAAGGAGGGGGGAACCAGTCTCCACAGATGCCAAAGGGGACAAACAACATCTACATAGAATCACCCCAGGGGGGAAGGCAGGAAGCATCACCAGGTTTGTCAATGCTCTTGCATATCAGCCCCATCTACATAAGACTTGAATACCTCTCCAGGGCAGACGCTTCGGCACCCCTAAGAAATGGCCACTCAACACCATAGGATGGGACCATTAAGCAAGTGGCTTCAAAGGGACCCCATCCCACGGGGGGGGGGGGGGGAGGCGTCACCCCACCTGACCCAAAAGGCCGCCCCTCAGGGAGGGTGTCAACCCACCTGATCACGGAGGGAGGGGCTACCTGAAACACCAAGGTATAAAACACCCTGCACAAGGGAACTTTTCTCTGGACCTGATCAGCAATCTTGCCCATGCCTGGGGTAAGGGAACGAAGGATCAGCAACCCCGGGAAACCAAGCTGAAATCACTGGCCGCTTGGGTTGACCGGACCCCCGGGAAACCAAGCTGAAATCACTGGCCGCTTGGGTTGACCGGACCCCCGGGAAACCAAGCTGAAATCACTCACAAGCCGCTTGGGTAGACCGGGCCTCCACCGGGAACCCAGCTAGCTGCTTGGGTAGACCGGGCCTCCGCCGGGAACCCAGCTAGCCGCTTGGGTAGACCGGGCCTCCGCCGGGAACCCAGCTAGCCGCTTGGGTAGACCGGGCCTCCGCCGGGAACCCAGCTAGCCGCTTGGGTAGACCGGGCCTCCGCCGGGAACCCAGCTAGCCGCTTGGGTAGACCGGGCCTCCACCGGGAACCCAGCTAGCAGCGTGCAGTTGACCGGGCCTCTGCCGGGACCCGAGCTAAACTAACTAGCTGAGAGCCCTGAAATCACGTTGTCCTTGAGGCTTTTGCTTGCTACTTTGTACCGTACTGATAAGCTGTATTGCTGGCGTGGGTCTGAGTTTGTGAAGGTAATTTTGTAAATAAACTTTTCTAAAAGATACTTTTGTGGCTATAAGTTATCCCTTTGTTCTGGGCTAAGGCGAGGCGCTGGGGACCTCGGAGAAGGCCCGCCCCAGTACCCGCTACCCCCTTAGCATTGAACCCACGCAGAAGACCAGGTTGTCGGTCTTCCACTCAAAACAAAACCAGGATTTAGGCATGGGGTGTGTGTTGCTGGGCAGGGGAGCTATCTTGATTTATTCTGCTGCCTGACAATCGAGTGTGTCTCCCTAGCACTGCTGCTGTATAATGAATTCTGAGGCAACTTGGGCTGTGTTCAATCCTTTGTCTCACAACTCTGGTTTTGCTATCAGAAACCTTGAAGTGCCCTTCCGGAGAGAAAATCTTGCTGAAAGAGCAGGAGAGGGTGCCAAGGAGGCGGGGGAGGGACAGCGGAGTCCTGATTTTAGTCTGCCTCCTTCTGTCTCTGTCAGTCCCTCTTCTCTGGACGGCACACACCCACCCCCCGCCGCCGCCCTCCAACTCTTATTTCAAGTGATGTTTTGCAGTTGCTGCATTTTGATGATCTATATCCTTTGGGGAAGGGAAAAGGAAACCCCACATACAACAAATGCTGCTCATTACTTTGGTGTTCTTGAGGGATGAGCAGCAGGGTGCTTATTAGACAGTCGCCGCCCCTTCTCTCAAGGACAGAACTCCAGCATTGCCCAAATGAACTTCATTGCCCCTTGATGACAAATGCACGACATCATGCCTTTGTGGGAATTGATCTGCAACAACTGCTGCTGCTCTGGCTCCGATTGCCCAGAATGACCTGGGAATCCCCACTTTCACCATCCATACATAGGGGATGAAACAGAGGCCAGAACCCTCCTGTACTAAGCACCCTTCCACCACCACCAGCAAGGTGGTGAAAGGGCTAACTCATCTATGTGGGTGAAATAGGGATTCCAGTCTGTGAACACAGAGCCAGGACCTGGTGGCTATTTCAGGTGAATTACCGCACAGTCCAAGATTGTGTATATTTAATTGATAGATTTCTATACCACTTAGCATATTTAAAAAATACTTCTAAGTGGTTTATGAGGTTATTAAAATACATAATTGCTAAAACATTTATGTGAAACATTGATTAAAAACATTAAGCCCAATACTCACAACACCATAATTATAAAAACAAAACAAAAACTGGGCTGAGAACTCACTCAGGGAAGGCCTGGCTAAAGAGATGGGTCCTTAATTGATGCCTAAAGCACGTTACAGTTGGCACCTCCTGAATACGGGAGGAGGGGTCCATAAGGTGGGTGCCCCCACGGAGAAGGCCTGCTCCTGGGTTGTTGCAAGATGGCAATCTACAGGACGTGGTACAACAAGCAAGGCCTCCTCCAATGCTCTTAATGACAGCACAGGTCTGTATTGGGCAAGGTAGTCTGCCAGGTGACCTGGTCCCAAGCTGTATACATGTCATTAAAGTCAAGCCTCCTTCTTTTCTTTTCCCAGAACCCTTTCAGGAAGCAGCTGAGTTTGGCCCCTTCTGTGATATCAGTTACAAATGAGGCCTCCTCCACTCCTTCACCATTACTTACTTGGTTAGCCCCTGTCCTTTCCCTTCCTTTCCCTCCCCCACTTCCTTTTCTCTCCCCCATCCCCCCAATTAGGATTGAAAGCCCTGAGTATGCTGGGTCACATTCTTTGCAGTGCTGGGCATGCTAGAGTTAAATAAATGTGGAATTGATGTTTCACAAATCTGATGAAGCTCCTGTGCCCCTCTCTGAGTTTGCTGAATCACTCCTGCCTCCATCCTCTCCCTTGAAGACGCATCCAGCTTTTCCACTCCCCCTTTACTGTTTCCTTCCCCACCAGCCCATCCCCTACACAAGCTGCCATGCCACTCTCCTCCCCCTCCCCACCACAATCGCCACATACTCCTCTCCAGCTTAAGGTAACTGAGTGTGCAGCACATGACCCTGTTGGTGATTCCCTGAGGTTGGGGAACCTGTTGGCAGTGGCTGTTCATAGGTCTGCATCCCCCTCCCCATGGGTGTCCTGTGCCCACAGGTATCCTGGGACATGGGGGGAGGTATGCCCTAGTTCAGCCTTCCCCAATCTGGCACCTTCTAGATGTCTTTGACTACAACCCCCATCATCCCCTCCTGGCATGGCCCCTAGGGGTGATGGGGTTTGTAATCCAACATATCTGGAGAAGGTGCTAGGTTAAGAAACATTACATCAATAGTACTCTGTATTAAGCTGACAACTGGCATTGCATACAAGTTTAAATGATTTTTTTATTGCTACCTCTATGTAGTTTTATGATGTAACAGGAAACCATGGCTACCTGCTATGTGAATTAGTCGTGCCAAGACTTGAACTCCCTTCCCCTTCTTGGCCACAAGGAGGAGTTTGGAAGCTTCCACTTGTAAACAAACCACACTGCACTCAGAACTGTGGTTTGTCTAAACTCTTGTTAGTGAACAAACCAGGATCTGAGATCATAGTTTGTTCCTTCCCTGTTTTCTCTGACCACAGTTTAAACAAACCACAGTCCCTGTGTCCAGAGCTCATGGGGAAACTATAATTTTGTTTAAAGTAGAAAGCAACAGTTTCCAATCGCCTCACAGCTGTGAAATAGAAGGAGAGGAGTGTGTGAGACCAGTGCTCGTGACAACTCATTAATGGGGTGGGAAACCAGGGCTTCCTGTTACATCTGAACCAGGCCTTTGAGTAGCTGTGCAGAGAATGCGAAAGATTATAAAAATTAATAAAATAGAAGTAGTTTCATTTTTTCTGGGGCGGTGGAATATCTAGGATTCTTATGTGATGCTGCAAAGGGTGCCTGCTACGTAGTCATCAGAGATTGTTTTTTCTGTCTCCTGGGTAGCAAGAGACTCTGAATGATTGTTGTTTACTGGATCCGCAAGTTCCACTAAGCAGAGCCTGGTGCAAAAGACAGACACGTAGCATTATGACCCCAGGAATTTGTTTTGAGCACCTGAATTGAATGGAGCTCCAAGTCCAAGCTTCCTTCATTTCAACAGCATCATTGTGTGTGTGTGTGTGTGTGTGTGGCATGGGTGGCGGCGGCATTTTGTTCTTCCTATTGTTAAAACAATTGGGAGTTGGAAACCCTTGCCAGTTTACTGCAAATCACCCAGAGATCTACCAGTAGCTCCTACTCTTCCTTCTGCCCACCCCTGCTCTACAAGGTAGTAATTTTTTTTGTGTTTTTCTCCTCTCAAGACCTTGCAGATGGAAAAAGAGGCAGCCCCTCTGCCCCCCAGAGAAAGCTCCTCACTCCAGCCCCCTTTCAAAAGCGGGCAGAAGACCAAGCCTCTGATCCCTGAAATGTGCTTCACCTCAAGCGGCGAAAACACGGAACCCCTTCCTTCCAACTCCTACATTGGGGAGGATGGCAGCAGCCTGTTGATTTCCTGTGCCAAGTGCTGCCTGCAGGTCCATGCCAGTAAGTGTGTGCCGAGACTGCACGCTGCTGCTGCTCATCTGTCCCCTGGACCCTGCCTTGCCTCTGTGTGGCATCAGGACCTCTGCCCACACATCTCTCCATCCTTTCCTCCCATTCCCACACAGCAGAAAAGTCTGCCTCAGAGCATTGCCCCTCCATCTGCTGTTTTGAGGACTAGAACTGAGTACCAGAATTAGGCCACAGGTGGCCTAGTAAGAACAGCCTCCCGAGAGCATCCCTGGGGGGATGGAAACTTCCAAGGGGGTCCCACGTACAAAGAATTAGGATCTTCTTAGGCCTTCATTTCCCCCTTCCCCCTGCTAATCTCCAACCCAGCTCATGGGGCGGGGGGATATATGGTACCTGTTTTATACCAAGTCGGACTGCTTGCCCATCTAGCCCAGGGCTGTAGAACCCAAGGGCCGAATGCCATTTCAGGGGCCGCATTCCAGTGGTGGGCTGGGCCGAAGGCAAAAGGGGCAGGGTCGAAATACCCCACCACATTGTAGCTTGAAGCTCTTACTGCCAGTAACAAAACCTTAGGAGAGGCATTTCAGCCTCTCCTAAAACGGTATGGCCATCTTGTGAACCCTGGAGGGGCAGATCAGGTTCTGCACCCTTGATCTAGCCCAATATTGCCTACTTTGACTAGCAGTATCTTTCCAGGGTTTCTGGCAGAGAGAGGTCTTTCCTATCTCACGCTATCTGATAATTTTAACTAGAGATGCCACAGATTGAATCTGGGACCCAGTGAGCTACGGTCCCTCTACCATCCTGTCCCTTAAACTCACTGTTTATCGTCTTACTCTTCGACTGATAGTTGAACCCATGTTCTCCCAGGATCTTTCTGACATCCTGGTAAAAATGCATCAACTGTACCCATCTCTCTCTCTCTCTCTGTCGCTCTCTCTCTCTCTCTCTGCTCTCTGGCCTTTTTCTGTATGCATTCTGTTAAATTATTTGTTAAATCTATACCCTGACACCCCTAATCTATCTTCTCAGGCTGGCTGGCAGTGAATACAGGCAGCATCTCACATGCTTAGTTTCCTGTTCTTTGGGAGCAACACGGCTACTGAGACTTTGATCAATAACATGTCAATGCACAGCTCTTCCTTGAATTACAAATACGTTATAGACACTGAAACCTTTGGGGTGGGCGGGGGGGATATCCACATCCAGGGATGCTCCTCTTTAGGCCAGCTCATGTTTGAACAGCAGGATACAAGCTTTCAACTCTTGCAGGATTTTGAAAGTTGGTTTGTTGGTCCAATTTTCTCTCTCGTTCTGTGTTTCTCATCAATGTGGTTGTTTTCCTGGGCTATGGGAGGGTGTTGGACTCTCCCCCTTTGAATCTTTTCTTATCCATGTTTTGACCCCATATTGGAATATCAAAGAAAGTTAGTCTGGTGCAGGGGGGAAAAACCAGAGTTCTATGGTGCATTAAGGATTTATTTAGTTACATGAAATCCCCCTTTTCTCTATGGCAAGGGCAGGAAACCTGTGGCTCTCCAGATGTTGCTCTCCAACTCTCATCAGCCCCACTCAGCATGGGCAATGGTCAGGGCTGATGGGAGTTGTAGTCCAACAGCATCTGGTGAACCACAAATCCTCCGACCCCCGCCGCTTAAAAGGCTCAAGGTGGCATCCAGAGGATTATCCTGTTTACTTCTTACAGCAGTCCTATGAGAGTGGCTGGCTGAGAGTGTCAGAGCGACTTGTTCAGGGCCACCACTGACCAACATGGCTGAGTGAAAATTTGCAGCAGAGTCCAACATTCTGTCCACTAAACCACATCCCTTTCTTAAGGGTGTGTCTGGTAAGAAACATAGGAAGCTGCCTTATACTGGACCCATTTAGTTCAGTTTTCTCCACACTGACTGGCAGCAGCTCTCTGGGGCTTCAGATAGCAACCTTTCTTTGCCAGCCATACCTGGAGGTGCTGGTGTTTAAACCTCAGACCTTCTGCATGCATAGGATGTTCTCTACCTCTAAGCTTACAACCCTTTCCAGATAAAGTAGACTCTTGCTTATGAAAGCATGTGCCACGTTAAGGTGTCAGACCATAAGTCGCATGATTGGTCCTTTTTGGACAAATGGGAAAATGTTGAGGCCGGGAGAGCAGGAGCGTCTGGTTGCAGGTCAGGAAGACTGTCTTCAGACATTGAGAGAGCAAGCCTATGTCCCCTGGATGAGCATCCCAAGGACTGTAGGGTGGCTTGGAAAACCCCTTCCAAGGTCGGAGACAGTACTTCGACCTTGGAAAGGGGAGTCAGAGATCTGTCCCACACCAGCTGCCTCTCTGAGGTCAGAAAATCAACCTCAGAGAGGGCGAAAGGGGTGGGTGAGCAGGGAGGGGAGGAGACCGGAGAGGCCAGGATATGATTTATCCTCAACCTCGTTCGCTCCCTCTCCAAAAGCACCCTTGCAAGATGGGCTGAAAAGTCCATTTAACGAAAGCATGGGAAATCATAGGATGGGGAGCCAAAAATCGCCTCCGCCACTCCTGCCCCGCTGACTTCCAGCCCAACAGGGCATAGGAATCTTGGAAGCCACCAAGTTTAGGGGCTTCCAAGCAGCGAGGGCGCAGTTCATAGGATTGTGCACTAACAAACCCTTCAAGCCCTTTAACTTTCACTTAGGAAGGAAAATGAAGATGGACGAAAGAGGAACATACATCCTACGCCTTGTGAACATTATTGGAGTGGGATTTATTCTGTCTTTCCAGGGTACCCTTTTCCTTTCCAGAAAGCAGACCAGCACAGGGAACTCTGGGATATCATTTTAATGACCTTGGTGGGGAATGTACTCTGGTGTGTAAAGCATGTGTGAATAGTCCAAAAGTCAGGACTGCTCTTCACGATAAGCCCTGCAGGCATCCCCAAACGAAGACACCCTAAGCAGTGTACCTGAGTGAGGAAAGCAGCTGTGGCTTCAACTGGAAAGCAACCCAGTGGGAAAATAACTGAGAAGAAACCGGATCCAAATGTGTCTGCTTCTTTTCCAGGCTTGATTGGGAAACTTCCCCTCCGAGAGACCAAAGGACATTTTTGTGTCAGCCACTGAAGCCTTCCCTGGCACTGTGTTTCTGTTATAGATTGGGCTTCTGGAAAGACAGTATCTATTAGAGGAGAGTCCATTATTTTATTGGGTACTTTTCTCCCTCTGACACATCTATTACAGACCAGCCTCCTCTGAAGCCTTCGGCCTGAGCAGAATGGTTAATTTGGAAGGCAGGGAAGGTCTAGGAAGGGCAAGAAGAAAAGTTTCTGAAATGTATTTTCTCTAAGGTAGCTTCCCCTCAGCATACCTTTTTAAGAACCGTTTTCTTAAGTGAACCCTTTTGCTAATTTCAAGTGAATTTTCAGGCGAGATGAAGAAAGCACCAGATATTGTGGGGAGTGGGAATGGAATGGAGTCTCCTGGAAGAGGTTACGGCTGGCTGCTGGAACCCTGAACAAGAACGCTCCATGTTGCAACAGTTTGTTGCAGGTCCCACTGCTTTTACTAGTTCGGTAACAGTTTTCAGAGCTCAGAGTATAAAATGCAGCTATTCAGCAATGCAAGAATAATGAAAATCCACCTAAAAACTACTCAGATCTAGTCAGGCTTTAAGAAGCAGAGCCTGGAAGCCACACAGTGCTTGTTACAAAATGTGTGTCTCTGTGTTTTCCTCGCTTTGTATTTCATGTGTACTCTTGCATCTTTACAAAAATGAATCTTTTCTTCCGAAAGATAACTCTTCCATCCTCCACAAACACAGAGGTCTCTCTTTCCCGTGGTCATGAAGCAAGAAATCGTTGCTGAAATTTCACAGTCCCTTCACACAGCTTTTGGGCTCCATAAAATATTTCAGTTAAAGGCAGGCAACAGTTTCCATTTGGGGCTTCCTGATCAGCTTTCCAAAGGAATGGCAGCCAAGCTCTGCCCTGCCCTCTCTTTTTTTAACCAGGTCTGAACTGAAACATCCCCCTTACACACACACACACTTTTCTTTTTGGTGACCTAGAGGGGAAACTTCAAGAAGACGACTGTGGGTTTTGTATTATCGACTTCTCCTCCCCTAGGCTCTGGCGATTGTATCTATCTTGAATCATGAGTGCCCTTTTCACTGGACTCACCTGCCCATCAAGGGCAATGCAAGGAAGGATTTAAGAGGCCAGGAGAACATTTTTTTAAATGGTGGCTGGAGAGAGCGTGCGCATGGCATTCACCTTTTGTCTGTTTTGTTGCATGTCTTATTCAGAACTTGTTCCAAGCACCAGAGATGAGCGGGCTAGAGGTACAGACAATTCATTCGCTCAACTCTGGGCATGGGATTGTCTTCCCTTTCTCTCTGCAAAACTCTTAATTTTACAAAGGAGGCTTCCTGCATCACTCGGACAGCACTGGTTTGACTCCCGAGAGAGCCACAGGAGTCTGCACCACAGGATTTTTTTTAGGGTGATTTTGTTTGACTTTTCTTTCTCCTTTTTCAGTTTGATGCTTTTTGATTTGTCACAGGTTGCTACGGGATACGCCCTGACCTTGTGAACGATGGGTGGACCTGCTCCCGGTGCTCAGCCAACACACTGCTAGCGGTAAGCAAACCTTCTCTCTTGGTGGCCAAAGAGGCTAAATTCATTGGGAAAGATGCCGCTGCCAAAGGAAGTTAGGTGGGTGCACCCCGTTTGTGGAACACCCTCCCCAAAGAGATTCGCCTGATGCCTACATTGTTATCTTTTCAGGACCTTCCTTTTCTCCCAGGCATTTTAGAGTCGTTTTTAGATTTTATTTTATTTATTTTATTTGTTTATTTATTTACACATTTTATACACCGCTCCATATTCCGATATGGAGATTTCGGCGCGGTGAGCAATATTTAAAACACACACACACACACACACACACACTATGTTGAAAACAAAATCAATAAAACCATGGCTGGTCAGTTCAGGAAGAGCACTGGGTGTGTGTAAGAGTGGAGGGTCTGGAAAATCTTTTGAACAGTAGAAATATGTTTCTAGCCCTCATGATGGTGAAGATAAGTTTGAAGTGAGGTGAAGACTCTTGTTGTCTTTTTGATTTTAGGGCTGCTCATATATCTATCTATAATCTATCTATCTATATCTATCTATTTATATATAAATAAAATCTATTCCTGTGATGTATGTATGTTTGGGTTTTTTTGTCTTTTATTCTTTTAATTTGTAATTTATCCAGTGGGCATTGATTATTGGGCGGATAAAAATATAATATATAAATATATGCACCAGGCATGTCTCCAGCATGAAACAAAAGAAGCCCTGGACCCCAGCCCCCAAAATATGGCTCCCAGTATTTCGAAAGGCATGATTGATTGATTGATTGATTGATTGATTTAATTTGTAACCCACCTTTCTACCAAGAAATCAGCACTCAAGGCAGCTTACCATCATAGATAAATAAAAACTTGGTTAAAACAATGGTAAAACAAGTACATTTAAAAAATAAATCCGAAAGACAACAAGAAGAGTCTTCACCTCACTTCAAATGTATCTTCACAATCATGAGGGCTAGAAACATGCTTGTGTTGTTCAAAAGGTTTTCCACATGTTGCACCCTGACACACACGCACACCCAGTGCTCTTCCCTTGAAGGCATTTTCCATTTGTCTCAATGCTGCCTAATCTTTATCTCAATGTGGTCTCTCCAGGATTGCTGTCTCTGTAATCTCAGGGGAGGAGCCCTTCAAAAGACCACGGATGGAAGGTAAATTGGGTACTGAAAATGTTAGTTTGTGTACGCTGTAATTTCTGATCTCCAATAGTGTTCTGCGTGGATTCCTGCTTCTCTAAAAGGGGCAGCACCTCCTTCCAAAAGGATGAAGCAGTCCTGGAAATGTTACCCTCCAATTAGGAAGGAGGGGCGGGGAGACCCACTTGCTGGGTAGTTCTATCTGTTAAGTGCATTATATGCAATTGTCTCGCTTTTACTGTGACCAGAAGGATTTGTTTTACTGTTACAAGAAGATCCTGGAAATCCTATTGCCTTAGCTATCTTTCTGGGTGGACTTGCATGCTTTTTACATTTGTGAAGTCTGTTGGGTGCTTTACGATACCTTAATCTGCTTGGTTTTTTCCCCCTGTAATGTCTTTTTAACGCTTCAGGGAGATTTTCGCAGCTAAGCTTAATCTTGTTGTTTTGTGTTTTTGTTTTAAATTGGTGCGCCATGGCTTGGCCACAACTGTGCCATTAAAATGCAGTCTTTTCCTTTTCTTGCTGGAGTAGGAGTAAGCCCCCCCACCCAAAAGCCATTCTTCATACTTCTCCCAAACCTTTGAGAGAGAAATGACGATTGCAGGCATTTGAGGGCAAGTTTAACAATGCAAAAGGGTGAGGTAGGAACCCCCACTTGTCTTGAGGTGTCCCAAAACTGCCACTTCTGTACAAACTGCCCTAGATCATAGGAACATCATCGGAAGCTGCCTTATACTGAGTGAGACCCTCAGTCCACCTAGCTCAGTATTGTCGACACTGACTGGTAGTGGCTGCAGGATTACAGGCAGGAAATTTTCCAGCCCTACCTAGAGATGCTGGCGATCGAACCTGGAACATTCTGCATGCAGAGCAGGGGCTCTGCCACTGAGCTACGCCCCCCTCCCCATGGTCCCATCAGAGGCAACCGGTCCAGCGTTGTCACTGCCACTTAGCTGTTCACCAGGGACCAGCAGTTGCTAGCCTTGTAGACCAGATGTGGCCGGTGGACCACCACTGCTCATGTGTGCCTTCTCGGTCTCAGCCAGCCCCTCACAACTGGCTACTGGAAAGATCTGCATGCTGCTTTGTGCTCATATTTCCTCCCAGGGTAGGGGAGTAGGGTAATGTGGTGCTTTCAGTCTCTGCCTGTCCAACCTCCTCGCAGTCAGTTATGAAGAAGAAGCGGGGAGGTTGGACTTTGGTCCACTTGTTTTCCCTTTTCGACGCTCTGTGTTGCCCATTGGCCAGTCTGGTTGTTGAACGTGGAGAGAGCCAGTCCTCTCCCTTCACTTTCTAGACTTTGCAGCATAGTCCTTGGGCCCAAAGGTGTTGCTTTGATTCCTGCTTCAAAGGAGTGACAGAAACAGGCCTGTGGCTTATGCTGACTCAGCTTGTCTGAGTGTGGAAAGCTAAGCAGGGTCAGGCCTGGTAATTACTTGGATGGGAGACCCCTCCTCTGGTTTCCTGCTTTGAGCAGGGGGTTGGACTCGATAGCCTTGTAGGCTCCTTCCAACTCTATGATCTATGAAATCTATGAACAATTGGCCTAAATACTAGAACTGCTGGGGATTGGTCATGTTTCAGTCCAGAGGAACTGGGAGGAGCCCCTTGCACCTTATATAAATACTGGCCTCTCTTCAGTTCAGGCAAGAGAGAGCACGAGGAAGGCAGGGAGCGTCTGTTCACGCTGCTTCATACAAGTGACAGCAAACCATACAAACTAGGGCCACAGCGTTAATGGATTGATCAAATTGATTAAACTTCCCTGAATTGATGAACAAAAAAGTCCCCAATAATCAGGGATTGCCCCTAAGCCAACATTTAGAAGCTGAAAATCTCCTGTTGTGCTATTTTGTCATTCTTTTGAGCCAAGCCACAAGGTTAGCTCTTCGAGGGCTCCTCACTTTAGCTGGCCCACTGGACACAGTGAGGTGATGCCGACACCAATCTGTGCCTGGGCAGAGCATGCTCCGGGGGCAGGGGAGAGGACAAAACTAAGCAGGAGAAAACGGGGGTGGGGGGGTGGAGAGAACCTCAGCAGAGAACAGTGATGCAGCAGAGCCAAAGGGCACAAGGTATTTGCGCTTCTGTGAATTGTCTGTCTGGCCACTGCTGCAAACTCCTGAAAATTCAGAGGGATTGCCCTGTATTTTTATGTATTTAACATTACTTCTGTGCCACCTTTAAGGGGGCTGTACATAGTCATCATCAGGCGATCACTCGTGACCGAGTAAGATTGTCTTCCGGGATAAAAGGAGGAAATTCTAAAGAAGATTGTGTAGACTCTAGCGATGGGTCCGTAAGTGACTGTGGAGGCCAATTCTAGATCCACACAGCTTCCCACAGTGAGGACACAGGTTACCAGATAGAAGATGGTCCTGTAAAGGATTCATTTGACGTGCTTTTCGCTTAGCACGTTTCTCCCTTTCACCTTGCACTCGGGCTTCTTCAAAGTCCATGGAACCTTTGTGAAAGGCCAACCTCCATTTAGATCGTGCATGGACCAGAGCTTCCCAGTTTTTGATGTTTATATTGCATTTTTTTAGATTAGCCTTATGAACATCTTTAAACCTCTTATATTGACCACCGATATTCCGCTTTCCATCCTTGAGTTGGGAGTAAAGTAACTGCTTTGGGAGACGGCAGTCAGGCATTCGAACAACATGACCGGTCCACTGAAGTTGGCGTTGAAGGATCATTTTTTCAATGCTAGTAGTCTTTGCTTCTTCCAGTACACTGACATTTGTTCGCCTATCTTGTGCATAGTGAAAGCAAGAGTACAGCAAGGAAATGATAAAGATCAACAAGAATGATTAATGTATTTATTTCTTTGCACCAGTTTGACACTTACTTCTGCAGTGGCACCAACAAAAGAGACTGGTGCATAGGCAGACAAGACTAGTCTTTTTCAAAATGTGTAATGCATTATTATATCAAAAGTGCGTGTACAGCTTCAGTTTACGCACTTGCAAATTCAGTTGCTTAATCAGCGAAGATTTCTTCAATTGAGTGAAAGCCCCAATAAAAACCCAACAAAAAGCTGTATTGTAACAACCTTGCAGGTGACCGTCTTCTCTTTCTTTCCTCTTTGGGCAAACTTTGTGCATCTCTGTCTTCTCTGTACCACCTCAAACAGGGGCAGATGGGGCTTCCACTCCCAGCATCCCTGACCACTGACCATGCTGGCAGGGACTTCTGGGAACTGAAGTCCAAAACATCTGGAGATCTACCTTCTGCCCCATCCCTGACTTACACTCATGCCACATGTGTTGAAGCAAGGCTCTTTTGTATTGTTACTGTTATTAGTATTCATAATATTTGAGGTCCAAGGGAAGAGAGTAGCTTTTCAGTTTGTCCGTCTTGGGTGCTTTGCAGGTGGGTCCATGTAATCTGCGCGATTGCGGTCCCAGAGGCCCGTTTCCTCAACGTCATTGAGCGCCACCCTGTAGACATCACTGCCATTCTAGAGCAACGGTGGAAACTGGTAAGAGCCTGTTGGGATGGGGGGCAAGATGAGGAGTTGGTTCGAAAAGTTGCACAGGCATTAATGTGTCAAGAGCTGCAGCAGGCAGGCCTCGGCTCGGAGAAGCGGAGAGGCTCTGTTCTGCTTGCGAGAGGGTTTGCCCTCCCTCTCTCGTGCAAATGGAGCTCTGGTCCATGCCGTGGAGGTAAAAAGCACTCATTATTCAGGCTGGAGTGACGGCGCTGCATTGATACACAAGCGATAAATTGCATGGAGTCAGCTCCTTTATGGATAACCTGACATTTCCAGCTCGCCCTCCTCTTCATTACCCACGCTTGTAACAGCAAATTAAAAATCCTTTTTTTACATGGGACTTGCTTGTTCTGCTTAATGGGCCTCCCCGGAGGAATCTGTTAAGTCCTGTACAGCTGCCAGGAGGCTTTACGGCTTGTCCCATCTCTGTGTCTGTGCAGCATCGCTTTGTGGTAATGAGTAGTGGTCTCTCTCAGTAGACATTGAGTCTGACATTCTGTTTTTCTCCCCCTTTTGGCATGTGCTAAGTTTCTAGCCCTTGTTGTCATAGGGAGACTCCATGCACTGGGCCATTTGTTAAGTTTGAGAATCAGAACCTTAAAATGCAAGCAAACCCCGCAGAAAGAGAAGAAGACTCACAGTCCAAAGTTCAGTGGCCACGCAAGGCAGTCTCTTTTGGGGAGGAAGAATGACAAGCAATAGACAGCAGTAGAGGAGATATTGCGTGGCTGGTAGAATCCAGGGAAGCTCTGGAGGCAGGACTGGAAGGTGCACTGCGGTTGAGTAGCAGGGATAAGGAGGAGGCTGGATCTGTGTGGAGGGAGCTGGGCTCTCAAGGCAGATGGGGTAAGAGGCGAAGGTAGGGTCAAGTCTGGAAGTGACTGCCTCCCAGCTCGTTGCACAAGACAGAGCACCAAATGGGAGAACCTCCAGGTGTTTTGGCCTACAACACCCATCAGCCCCAGCCAGCTGGCCAACAATCAGGGGCGATAGGAGTTGTAGTCCACATCCTTTGGAGGGCCCCAGATTGGGGGAGGCTGTTTTAGCCACTCCCTGGATTGCAGAATGAGGAGACTTGAAGGTCTGGGCCGGATCAGCATGTTGCGTCTGGCGATGGCGCTCTGGGGAAGGTGCCTTTCTGAACCGCAACGGATGGCACGTTGAGATCCATGGCTCATAGCCCTACCTCTTCCTTGCCACAAGGATCAGTCGAGAGGCCCCACAGCTCAGTGGTAGGGCCATGCTCTTTGCATGCTGGCAGTCCCAGTTTTTGTCACCAATGGCTCGAGTTAAAGGGCTCTCTTAAGGGCAGGGAAATGCCTTTGTCTGTCTTGGAGAGTAGATATACTGTGCTGGATGGTTCTGCTCAAGGCGGCGGTGTCTGTTTGAAGGGACAGTTTTACACTGAGATTCCTCGCCACTTTGACGTATCTCATTTGGGCTACCTGGAACATGATGCCTTGAGTCCCAAAGGGATAGCAGAGTGTCTCTGGCAGACTAGCCTACATTGCCCTGCTTTGAGCTTCAATGGAGGGGGGAGCTTTGAAGTGCTCTAAAGCCACACCTGAGCAGAAGGGCCAGAGCACTCTTGCTGCCTTTCCTTTTGTTTTGGGGTATCACAGCTCCGCCCCAGTGCTCTAGGAATTGACAAGAAACCCAGCTGGGAAGCAGGGTTCTGTGTGTGTATTGATGTGCATGTTGCTAGATGGAGAAACACATGCTGAAAATGATGGTGTTGGTTGCTGTTTTTTGGGGTGGGGGGCTCCTGCTACCTGGACAAGGTGCAGCACATTGCAGCCAAAAATATTGCTTGAAATTGAGAGATGAGCCAGTGATGCTCCTCAGAAGTTTCTTCCTCTCTTCTTGTCTCTGCTGTAGTTCACAAAGCATTCTTGGGTGTATTTCTTTTTGTTTCAATCCTTGTCCAGATTGCGCCGCTCCTCATGCCATTAAATCAACAACAAGCTGTGTAAAAACAACCACCCCTCAAGCTACTTCGCCATGAAATCTGGAGTTGGGTGAAATAGACCAGGCTTGGATGAGTCTCTTGGTGGGAGGGAGAACCAAGCAAGGCGTCTCGCAGCAGATGGACTCCCTGCCGCAGTGAGCTAGTTTAAAAACAAGCAGGCAAACACCAAGCCCCCCATTACTTGCTGCTCCCCCTTGGACTGCTTTTCATTGTGCAGCAACAGGTGGTCTTTTAGGGCCTGTGTGGCCACAGCAGCTTCCTAAGCACTTCCAAGAAAGAGGAGATCTCTCTTTCTCTGGCTTGGGAAATGTGGATGGCCTTGCTTTGAAGAAAGAGGAGATGATGGGATGACTGCGGGGGGCTTTGGGGCTTCTGCGGCAGAACAAGAATGAAGGTGAGGAGGGCCGGTAGAGCTTCTTTCTTATAACACAGTCTTAAAGAGTTGTCTGTCTTCTCTGCTGGACTGCACTGGCAAGCACCATTTCGAAGCACAAGCTGAAGCCTCACAACTCCAGTCGGGCCCCGTGACAAGAAAGCGAGGCTGTCTCTTCTATACAGTGACCGTGGGTTTGGGCCTCTTGCTTGCAGAAGGAAGGCCCGGAAATTGGCCTCGGGCTACTCAGACTGCCACGTTCCATTGCTAGAGCTCATACTGCTTGTCCAGGCCATTGTTTTTGTCTCTGGGGGACCAGATTTGGCCCAGGAGCTGGTAGTTGCTGACACACACACACCCACACTCACACACAGGATTTCAGTTGGATGCCGCTGGATCTATTTATTTATTATATTTATATCCCACCTTTTTTTCCTGCAAGGAACCCAAGGCAGCTTACATAATCCTCCTCCTCTTCTCCATTTTATCATCACAACAACCCTGTGAGGTAGGTTAGGCTGAGAGTCGGCAACTGGCCCAAAGTCACCCAGTGAGCTTCATGGCCGAGCAGGGACTAGAACCCGGGTCTCCCGGGTCCCAGTCCAACACTCGAACCACTACGCCACACTGGCTCTCAAATTCCTCTCGGGTGGATTGAAGGTAGGCAGGTGCCAGTTTGGGGGAGCAGGGAGGACTTCCTTCTTGGGAGGGGGATCCCCCGAGTGGGTTGAGGGCATCCAGTGATGCGCCCAGCATCAAGGAGAGCCCTCCTTCCCCTTGCTGTGCTCCGGTGCGCCGCTTCGTTTATAAAGCAACGCTGCTTGCATGGCTCCTGATGAATGAGGGTTTTGCGGGGCCCGTGCCTGTAAATTATTTATGACGTGGGGATTCAGAATAATTAGCTGTCATCCCCTCTGTGGAGTACATGAATTGTGGCGTTCATCGCGGGGCAGACAGCCCATTCCTTACGCTTAGCGATGAGGAGGAGGATATGATTTTTCAGCGTGCCTTTATTTCTGTGATATGGATGTGTGTGTTGTTCTCTTTTGCTCCCTTCTTCTCGTATCTTTTAAACGTTTTCCGCTACTTCCTTCCCTGGTAACGTTTTATCCCGTGGGACTGATGGCTACAGGAGCTGCTCAGGATCTTTATTCTTGTCTTACTGGCAAGATACATTTGTGTCTTGAGTGAGTGCATCATCCCCCGCCCCCTCCTTTAATACATTATTAACTTGAGGCGCAATCCTATGCAAGTTTAGACACGCTGGGAGTTATAGGCCTTTTTTTCTGTCTAAACTTGCATAGGATTGCGCCTTAAATAACTACCGTAAATGAAATAAAGCCACACTCCCGTCTCTGGCCATTCTAGTGGTGAGATTGGGAGATAGCGTGAGATTGGGAGTGCCCTCTGCCTGAGAGTGGCCCTGGTGTTGAGGGGAGTAGGGCACCAGAGTCCCTGGCTGGAAGCTCCTGGCAGCTTAGATGCCTTTTGTCCACCATCTTTCCCTGCCACATATTAAGAGACGTTCTGGCATGTGGACTCCGTTTGTTCAGAGGACATAAAATAGTTGCATCCTAGAACATGTCTCCTAATGCCGTGCAATGCACAGGGGGTTGCACAATAGGCACGTGGAAAGGGATCCCTGAAGGAAGGAAGACGGAGAGCCGGTGCTCTTGGTCCTTTCCAATACTGGCTCGCTTCAGCTTCCTGTAGGCCGTCCTTGGAAGCCATTCCAGTAGTCCATTTAGACCAGAGGAGGGCAACCGCCCACTCCCCAGGCTACACCCCTGTGGTCTGGAAGTGACATGGGGCTTCATGAGGAGACGGGGAATGGGATCCCCTTGTTCTTCTTCATGGTCTCTGTGCATCACACATATGGGCTCTGCGCCTGCGCGGAGATGAATCGGAAACTTCTGAAGCTAAGGAAAATCAGGCAGGAACCCCTCCCCCACCGTCTCACCACACATGTCCGCGAGAGTTCCCACCTGATCCCTCAGTTCCTTTTCGACCGCCATTGTGGCTAGACATAGGGAACTTCTTCTCGACTCGTTCGAGTGCTTTATCTGGCTGAGTGATAATAGTTTATTTTTTTCTTTGATTTCTTATTCTAATTTATCTCTTCTATTATCATTATTCAATCTTTATCTTATTCTTTTTGTTTGAGCTCTTTAGTGGGTCGTGAGGCCTTGTTGTGAGGCAAAATGCCTCTAAAAGCTGCCTTTGGGAAGTGTGAGGCGAAACTCTTCCCCACTGACGGACACTCCTTCTTCCTGTTTTGCCTTGGTGAGGGGCACATGGTGGACACGTGCCCCAGGGCGGACCTCCTGAAGGTGCTTCTCTGGCACAAGGCCCTGGAAGCGGTGGACACTCTGGCCGCAGAGACCAAGATGCCACCTCCGACCGACCCTTCGGTCACGCCGCCTCATCAACTGCAAGCCGTGGAGGCTCCGTTGACTCCGGGGCATGGCATCTCTTTCGCCTCGTCTAAGAAAATAGCCAAGAAGGCACATTCTAAAAAAGATGACACCAAGCAACACAGGCGTAAAAAAAAAGGCCAAGGAGGCTAAGTCACCAAAGCCCCCCGAAGACACCATCAAAATCAGTGCCAGAGACTTTGTCTGTGCAGACTCTGTCTCCTTCCATGGTACCGAAAGAGGTCTTGGTTCCGAGGCAACCGCCTGTCACATCGTCAGAGAGGGAGATAGTGGTTATCTCCCCCTCATCTGGCAGACCTCGGTCCAGAGAAGTACTACAAGAGATGTACGCTCCTCAGGTTCGAGAATTTCACCCTTGGGATCAACGATCGGTATTGAGAGAGACCCAGCACTCCGATCGTTGGCATCGATCCCAATCTCCGATTTCTGACTGGGGAGACAAGTCGGAGTGGTTTCTCCCCCCTCAACAGGGTTATTATTGGGATGCCTGGTCCTTCAGGCACCTGTACGACTCATCCTATCGGAGACATCCTTATGGGGGTTATTCACCAGGACACGGAGGGGACTTTCCTCGCTCCCGAGACGGACTGCCTTGGGTGCGTGGAGACTCCTGTCAGGATCCCCTCCTCCAGGGTAGCGCCACAGCTCCACCTGGTGGCAACGCTACCTCCCTGCAGGAGCGAGCTCGGGGTTGTAGGCACTCGCAGGGTGTAGCCTCCTGCTCCTGGCTGCTTTCAGGCCAGCTAATGACCACGCTACAGTCTATCCTGCGACTCCTTCGCAAGGAGGATTGGCTGGCCTCCATTGACTTGAAGGATGCATACTTCCACGTTGTAATATCTTTCACGGGTTCCGTAGGGTCAGCTCAGGCGTAATCATAACTCCAACATAAGAGATTAGAAAAGAGTCATCCTTTAATCTTATTCATAAGACAGGTGCCAACACACAATACAACATGCAAGAGTGAGAAGTATAAGGACGAGAATGAGAGAAAGTGACTAACTCAAAACACTTGGTCAGTTAAGTACCATTCAGGTATATTAAGAGACCGTCCCTCTTAAAGGGATATTTTATTTATTTATTTATTTACATTTATTAATCGCCCATCTGGCCGGCAACCGGCCACCCTGGGCGATGTACAAAATAAATCATTTATTTTGTACATCGTTAAAATAGTTAAATCATTACATTTAGTCAAAAAGTTAAATCATTACAAAATAGTCAAAAGTTAAATCATTACATTTAACAAGATAAAATACATTTAAAACAAGATAAAATACATTTAAAACAGTATTAAAAATTTTAAAAATCTTAACCCACCCCATATTCCCGCCTGAACAGCCAGGTTTTTAATGAGCGGCAGAAGCTCATCAGAGAGGGGGCATGGCGGAGGTCACTCGGGAGAGAGTTCCACAGTACGGGGGCTGCCACAGAAAAGGCCCTCTTCCTCGTCCCCACCAGTCTAGCTGCTCTGGCTGAAGGGACAAGGAGAAGGCCGTCTGTGGCAGATCTTGTTGAGCGGTCTACTTGGTGTTGCTGGAGACGCTCCTTGAGATAAACTGGACCGGAGCCGTATAGGGTTCTAAAGGTCAAAACCAACACCTCGAATTCGGCTCGGCAAACAACTGGTAGCCAGTGCAGCTCCTTGAGCACTGGCGTGATGTGATCCCGGCGGCGGCTGCCTTTAACCAGGTGAGCCGCCGTGTTCTGTACCAGCTGTAGCTTCCGAACCATCTTCAAGGGTAACCCCACGTAGAGCACATTACAGTAGTCTAGGCGAGAGGAGACCAAGGCATGAACCACTGATGGGAGCAGGTTATTAGGAAGGTAGTGGCGCAGCTGCCATATCAGATGGAGTTGATACAGCGCTGCCCGGCTCACAGCTGACACCTGAGCCTCCATGGACAGCTGGGAGTCTAGAATGACCCCCAAGCTGCGGACCTGGTCCTTCAGGGGTAGATGTACCCCATTCAGCACCAGGTCAACATCCCCTAACCTCACCAGAACTACCTCAGTCTTGTCGGGATTCAGCTTCAGCATGTTCCTTCCCATCCAGCCACCCACTGACTCCAGGCACTTGGACAGGGTCTCAACGGCCAACCTCGGTGAGGACTTGAAACAGAGGTAGAGCTGCGTGTCATCCGCATACTGAGGCCGTCCCTCTTAAAGGGATATTACCACACACGTTGCCATCCACCAGGACAGCCAGCGTTTTCTCTGATTCAGCATGGGGCAGGACACCTACTAGTTCACAGTGCTCCCGTTCGGCCTCTCCACTGCTCCTCAAGTGCTCCCTACCTTGATGACTGGTTACTCATGGACTCGACGGAACAAGGACTACAACGAGCTCTGGCATCAATGCTCGGTCTTCTGGCTGAGCTGGGATTCTATGTGAACTGGGAGAAGTCTGTCCTGGTTCCAGCGAAGGAAGATCCAATTCATCGGGGCCATCATCGACGCTTCCGTGGAGCGAGCATTTCTGCCTTGGGACCGAGTGCAGAAGATTCTCTCTTTGTCCAAAAGACTCTCTTGGGCCATCCGAGCTACCACTTACTTGATCCAGCGTCTCCTCAGTTTCATGGCCTCAACAATCTCAACCGTCGCCTTTGTCCATCTCCGCATGCGCCCACTGCAGACCTGGTTACTTCATGTGTTCAATCCCGAAGGCAATGTGCACGGGACTTACCTGTCATTGCCTCCTGCTGTTGGCCTCTCTCTTTGATGGTGGATGCTAGAGGACAACCTCACTGGAGGACTCCCCTTTCTCCCTCCGGGACTGACTGCGACTGACGTTGGATGCCTTATTACTGCAGTGGAGAGCTCACTGCGGTGACAAGACAGTCCAAGGCCTCCAGTCTTGACAGGAGAGGTTGCAGCACATCAACCTCTTGGAACTCCGCGCTGTTTGGTATGCCCTACGAGCCCTCGAATCTGATCTACGAGGACAAAAGATCCAAGTTGTTACAGACAACACGACGATAGTGGCATACTTAAACAAGCAAGGTGGCACCCAATCCTGCACACTCAACTGTCTCACTCTCAGGATCTTCGACTGGGCCATCCCTCGCCTGATGTCTCTCACAGCCATGCACATCGCTGGAAAGGACAATGCGCTAGTGGATGCCCTCAGTCGGGCTACCTTAACGTCACACAAATGGAGTCTGCACCCTCAAGTCCGAAGCTACTTCTTCGATCACTGGGGTGTCCCCACTGTAGACCTGTTTGTGGCAGCTGAGAACATGGCTTGTTCACTATTCTGCAGCCGGGCGGGCCAGGACCCGGACTCCCTGGGAGATGCCTTCCAGCATCCGTGGAAGGGGACTTTATTTTACATCTCCCCCCCCCACTTCCTCTCCTGACAAAGGATGCAACCGACTGCATCCTCATTTCCCCATGGTGGCCGAGGCAGGCTTGGTTTGCAGCTCTCCTGCATCTAACCGACAGGGAATATCGCCGTCTTCATGTTTCCACAGCTGTTGACCAGGGACCATGGTTGAGTCTGCCACCCAGATCTTGACACTCTTCACCTCACTGCATGGCCGATCTGCTGACTCCTGCTCCCAGCCATTTTTCAACTGAAGTTCAAGCAGTCTTCGACGCAGCTCAAAAACCAGCAACCCGCAGATCCTATGCTAGGGAGTGGTCTGTCTTTACTGCATTTGCTGCTGCTTCAGGGCTGGACCCAATCTCTTGCCCTCTTCCCGATGTCTTGCGGTTCCCTCATACCTTGATGGCTAAAGGCCTGAAGCGCTCTTCCATGAAGGTCTACCTGGCAGCGCTGTCTGCCTATCACCCTACCATTGAGGGCAGGACTCTGTTTTCACACCCGTTGATCAAGCAATTCCTTAAAGGTCTCTGCAACCTCATCCCTCCAGTTCGTTCTGTGGTCCTGAGCTGGGAGTATTCAGGTTGTTCTGCACGCTCTCACCTCCAAGCCCTTTGAGCCGATGGCGATGGCAGATCTCTGGCTGGTGACCTGGAAGACAGCATTCCTGGTGGCTGTTACCTCATCTCACAGGTTGAGCAAACTCTTGTACCCTCCGGGTCGACCCGCCATACTTGACATTCCATACAGACAAAGTTGTTCTGCATCCAGATATTGCCTTCTTGCCGAAGGTTTCATCCTCCTTTCATTTAAATCAAGATGTCGTTCTCCTGGCCTTCCTCCTTTCGCCTTTGACACAACTTGAAAGAACTATGCATACTCTTGATGTCAGGAGAGCGCTGGCCTTCTATAAGGCTTGGAGTGAATCCATCCGTCGGTCCCACAAACTGTTTGTCTGCTATGGGAAGAAGAGCCTGGGATTGCCAGTTTCAACTCAAAGGTTTGCCACGTGGGTCATCCACTCCATCCAGCTGGCTTACGATCTTGCTGGCCTCCAGTTCTTCTTCGTGGTCTCTGTGCTTCACACACATATGGGTTCTCTGCGCCTGCGCTGAGATCGATCGGAAACTTCTTTAGCTGAGATGAGCCGGGCGGGAGCCCCTCCCCCTCGCGCGTGCTCCTTAGCGCGGCTCCCGCCCGTCTCCTCAGTTCCTCTTCGACCGCCTTACCAAAAGTCAGAGTTTCTACCTCTGTGGCATTTGGCCATGGAGTTCCATTACCGGACCTCTGCAGAGCTGCAACATGGTCTTCCCCATCTACATTTATCCAACCATATCAAGTGGATGTTTGGGCTTGAGCAGACTGCGCCTTCGGCAGGGCTCTCTTTGATTTTGCAGTGACAACACCGACCCACCACCAGTAAGTCAGCTTGTTAAATCGCCCATATGTGTGATGCACAAAGACCACAAAGAAGAGCAGGTTGCTTACCTGTAACTCTGGTTCTTCGAGTGATGATCTGTGCAGTCACACAACCCACCCACCATCCCTGCTTCAGTGTCACTGTCAATATCGATAGGGCTACCAGAAGCGGTTCACTCTTGGTGTTGACGTCGATCCCCTGTGTCGATGTTTCCATACCAAGAGATCTCTCGGTTCCAAGGCCACAGTAGGCAGTCTCAGGGAACTGAGGGATCGGGTGGGGCAGTGAGACAGTGGGGGAGGGGTTCCCACCCAATTTTCCTCAGCTTTAGAAGTTTCCGATTGGTCTCTGCGCAGGCACATAGCCCGTAAGTGTGACTGCACAGATGACCACTCGAAGAACCACAGTTACAGGTAAGCAACCTGTTCTTCTCTCCGATCACAGATTGAAGAGACAAGGGGATTTGGGGAACAGTGGCTTCACCTGCTCTAGGTCCTCTCCTCAGTGGGAGAAGGTGTGGGGCAGGAGAAGTCAGTTCCTGGCAGCCGCATTTGGAAGATCCTCCATGAACCAAAGGATATCGGGGTATGGCCTGGCCTTTTGCCATCAAGGGGTGGGAGTACACCTCTGATGTCATATGCTTACCCCATTATGGTCACATGCCCCAATTTAGACAATGTAAAGATGTTGGATGGTTTCTTCCAACTGTGGGAAAGACGTTGTGGTTCATTGAGAAACAGTTGGGTAGATTTAATAATTGGTTGTGGCCAGTCATTTTGATGTTGACATGGGGTGAGACGTTGAGATTTTTTAAAGGAGCAATAAGTAGATTGAGTCATTTGATGCGATGACTGATGTTAGACGGAGAATACTTTTGGCAGTTGATCTATCTTTTGTGTTGATTACTTCATTCGGCTGGTCAGGTATTTTTGATTCCCCACCCCCACCCCCGTTAAACAAACAGCAACAAAACAAAATGCCAAGCTAAGGCCCCATCATCAAGTGTGCAGCCAGGGCAGCTAGTCAATACCAGCGAGATCTCATTATTAAATTGTCAATACCTAAATCCCCCCTGACTAGGGCAAGCGCTGATATATGACGTGCCCGATAGCAGTGCCTCAAGGGACTGTTTAGCCTCTCCGTCTCAGCTCAGAGGCACATCTTCCCTGCTACAGAGCTGATTCCCCACATCAAGACCACGGGGCTGACATGCTTCTTGCTGTATCAGAAGGCAACCTACATCATGGGACTCTTAGGTGGAAGCGTGCTTGGGGGCAGGGGACGCAGTCAAGCTTTGTAGTTTTATTTGCTGGATTTGGAAAGGTTTGTGCCACTATCTGGGGAGGGGATGGTTGGAAATCCATAGAGCACCGAGTTTGGGATCAGGGCAGCAGAGTTTAGGGATGATAATAGGTCATTGGATGGGGTTGGGACCCAGGCTGCGAGCAGTACCTGTCCCTAGCAATGGAATCTCTCCCCTCTGTAGAACTGCACATAATTGATGCTCTTTGGTCCTACCCAGTTACCTGCTCACAAGCTTCCCCCAACCCCCAAGATCAGTTCATGCAGTCCAAACAGCAGTGTGGCACAATCCCAAAGAAGATTACAAATGCAGTAGGATTTATCTAGATTCTAGCACTTTCTGAATATTTAAAACATCTCAGTAACCCTTGTCAGAAACTGCCTTTTCCAGAAGACTTGTATTGAGAAGAGGATGGGCCAAGCATTTCTCTCCCATCACTATTAAAGCTGAAGATTCTCTCCAAACCCCTGCCCCCCCCCCACACACACACCTGTGCAAGAACCTGTAAGGAAGGGCAGCAGTATTATTCTCATATTGTAGATGGAGGCCACCGTGGCCTGGCTAAGGCTCCCTCACGAGCTCATGGCTGAAGTGAGATTTGGATTACCTTACACCAGCTCCACCTGCAAAGCCAACCGAAGCATGTAAGCCGTGTTGCAGGTCAAGGCGCAAAAATGAAAACAAAAACTCCGCTTCTGAGCTGGAGGGAAATTTCAGCCATGAACCATGAGAGAACCTTTTAGTGAGGGAAGTATGGGTGGGATAACTCTGCCATTCAGTATCCCAAGACCCCAGGTGCTGCTGTTTGTGATGGTTCAGAGTGGTGGTGACAGGGGCAAGACAATCACGTGTGGGGGACGAGATCAGAGGCCCTTCCTGCATCCTGACCTTGTGGCCTCAGAACAGAAATCCCAGTATATCTTTTGTAAATTTGCCCCACTCTGTGTTTAGCTCAGTGTGGTTCTTTTGCTCTTCCTACTGTTTCTTGGAAGGGTGCAGGATCCTTCCAGACAAGGTACCGCTAGTTAGCAGTGCCAGCTTGATCAGTGTCACCTGTATTTATACATTTATAACACCAGTAGTGTGGCGTTTCCATTAAGGCTTGATAACCTTACTATGCAGCGGCTGTTTTTGCTTAGATGATTGCAGGTATGGTGGCTTGTGCCACTCTAGACAGTTAGTCAAGCAAGGATGTGGAAAGTGTGTTCTATCTGTCGGAAGGCCATCCTTCTCTCACTCCTTCCAGGCTTAGTAACTAAAGCTTTATTATGTTAATGCCAGCCAGTCAGACTGACCTAAAAGTACAAATGAAGTGTATTGTGGAAGTCAGTAACAAAAGAAATCAGCATAGTTCGATACTAGCCATTCAAGCAGTGTGACCTATTGATAAGAAGTTGCTTCCTGGCGAGAGGTTTTTTACAGAAATATCGGAAATTATTGGTACTGTATTAATCTAGAGGTCTGTCCTAAACTTGCATTGTTATCAATAACCGATAAAGTCACTTGTGCCCAAAATACGAAGGAACTAATTGTAAACTTGTTAACTGCGGCTAGGGTAATGATAGTGAGGAAATGGAAAGTACGGTACATGTTTTTTTAATAACTGATTGGTATAAGGAAGTTTGGGATATAGCCCTAAACGATAAACTAACTTGTAGTATCAAATGCAAAAAGGGACAGTTGAAGAAGAATAATTTTATGGAAAAATGGAATCAATTATTAGACTATGTATTAATAAAGGGGAAGGGGAGCCTGGCTCAGCTTGTCTGAGTGTGGAAAGCTAAGCAGGGTCAAGCCTGGTTGTTACTTGGATGGGAGACCCCTCCTCTAGTTTCTTGCATTGAGCAGGGGGTTGGACTCGATAGCCTTGTAGGCTCCTTCCAACTCTATATCTATGAAATCTATGGGTATGCCTTGTCGGGATATGTTATATTTTTGGAATGTGGAATTCAGTTGATTAAGGGGATGGAAGTATATTAGTTGGTCCCTAGGCGGGTGGGGGGTGCACTTTATGATTTATTGTAGTTGTATGTTTTTGTTTTATAGTGTTGTATGTGGTTTATAATAATTAAATAAAAAAATTTTTAAAGAAGTTTGTTCCAAACAGAATTCCCCTCCTCTCTTTCAAACTCAAATTACCCACTCTCCGCCTCTAAGGTGGATCCTCTTGTTTCATGGCCGATTGCTTGGAATCTCTGATGCTTCTCAGCTGGCCCGCCCACCTGCTTTAGCTGATGCCAGACCCTGGAATTAGTGATGCCGGATCCTCCACCCTCCTCTTCATTAGCATGCTCAGTTTGCCTTCCCATGGTGTCTAGAGTTGTCTCACTCCCAAGCACTGCCTGGCTTATCTCTGAGTCCCCTTGCCTCCGGCGTCTCAGCTGTGGATTCCAACCCCTCCTCCTCTGAGTCAGAATCAGTTCCCAGATCCCTTGAAGGCACTTTTGCAGGAGCAATGGGCCCAATCCCCACATTGTCTTTGCCTGCCTCCTCACATGAATGGGTGACTTGCACCTTTGCACTCTGCTTTGGTGCCTCTGCTGCAGAACAGATACTCTTTAGCAAGGTGTGGATATATTGGAAATTACCTTGGGGAAAATGAGGTAGCCAAAAGCAGAGATGGCTTGGAGCGTGGTGGCAAGAACTACTTTGTGGAGTCAGGCCAAAGTCTGTCTAGCCCAGCACATGCCCCTGGAAACTCAGCAAGCAGGGGATGAATGATGCCTCCCTCTGTGTTTGTCTCTAGCACTTGGAACTCAAAGTCTGAACAATGAGGCTCAGTTTAGCCAAAGTAGCTAACAATCCGCATCCTCTGGCATCCTCTGGGTCCTCCACTGTGCCTCTCGGTGTTCTCCAGTGTTCAGGCAAAGTTTCAGCAGGGAAGTTTGAGGTTAAAATAGTCAGGATTTCTGCAGCAATATTTTGCCTGGCGCTGCGCAGTAATGCTGGCCTGTGTTTCCTCCCCAGAAATGTGTGTACTGCCGGAAACAGATGAAGAAGGTGTCGGGCGCCTGCATTCAGTGCTCCTATGAGCACTGCTCCACCTCTTTCCACGTCACCTGTGCCCACGCAGCAGGAGTGCCCATCGAGCCAGACGATTGGCCCTACGCCGTGTCCATTACCTGCTTCAAACACAAAGCAGCCAGCCACGTTGTAGGTCTCCTCTGTGTTCATCCCTCCTTGTGTCCTCCCGCCCTTTGGTTTTACGTGACCTTTTCTCTTTCTAAAGCCTCCTATATTTTCTTCTGTCTTTCGTAGATCCCATTTTCCAGGGAGGTATCACTAGGCCAGACTGTGATTACAAAGAACCGGAATGGCCTCTATTACCGGTGCAAAGTGATTGGTATTACGACGCAGACCTTCTACGAAGTCAATTTTGATGATGGCTCTTACAGCGACAACATTTATCCAGAGAACATCGTCGTGAGTAGCGGGATGGGGCACTCCTCTTCTCTCCATTTCTTTGCTGTTGCAAAGGGTCGTTTTCTTTTTATTCCTGTGTGCATGACAGTCCTGATCCTACTTCCAAAGGGGTCACCATGCCAGCCTGTGGCAGCAAATGCGACAGAGAGTCTTGTGAGATAAGGCTGACACATTTACTGTAGTTGAAGCTTTCAAGACATGGACTCTGATCCACCCTTCCTCAACCTGGCACTCCCCAGATGTGTTGGACTACAACTCCCAACACATCTGGAGGACACCAGGTTGGGGAAGGCTGCTCTAGTCCACAAGAAGCTTACGCCATAATAAATGTGGTAGTCTTTAAGGTGCCACTAGGCACTTTGTGTTTTCCTGTTACTAGTATTACTAAAATAAAAGCACTCAACTCGTGCATTTGCTCCCGCCCTCCTGGGCAGGCACTAGCCTTGCCACTGCAGGATAGCCCAGCTCACACTCCCACCTTGCATCCTGCTTTCCCTTTTACCCGGGACTGGGGGCCAGCGGTGACACTTCTGGGACGGCTCACGCCAACTGCCATGTGGGAAAGGGGTGTGCCCTTGCAGCCTTCCTCAGCATGATGCTGCCACCCGCCTAGGAGGGAGGGGGAAGGCTGCAAACAGCCTTCCTGCTCGCATGGGTGTGGGTGCCTACAATAAGGGTGCTGCTTGTCTTGGATGGCGTGGCACTCCCCCTAACATGGGTGTAGAACTGGGGGGGGGCTAGACTGCCCCTCACTGGACCCACCACCGGCCAGAAGATGTCAGGGGGCATCATCCCCTTTTTTCTTTGTGTTGGAAGGAGGCACGGAACTGCTGCCTCCTCCCAGCATGGAGAAAGGGACCCAGGCCGACCCACATCTCCACTTGCTATCCAGTCGGAGACAGCAGGACTTGCCCGTGTGGGGAAGAGCAGCCGCTCTCCCCAGCACAGGTGCGTCTGAACCCAGGCCTCCCAGCATCCCTAATCTTGGATCGGAGATAGCAACGGGGGGCGGGGTGTATGTGCCTTCCGATGGGATTCCCCCAGGGGGTGGTGCTTGGAACCTAAGCCCCACCCCTGGAGGAACTCCAGGAGGCTGCATGAGCTGGACTGACTGAGGTGCCCCCTGGGCCAGAGGTTCTGCACCCCTGTCCAATAAGATCAGATCCGTAGCTTGAGGGTGGCCAGAGGTGGGTGGGAAAGGGGCACCTTTTTCCAGCTCTGCCTGGTGCATCCCTTCTTGATGATGCCAGACCTTGTCACAGTTATCTATTCCCTAGAGACATCTGGATTAGACTGCTGTAACATGTTTTGCATGGGGCTGCCCTTGAAAGGCACTCAGAAACTTCACCTGGTGCCAAATCCTGCTCTCAGGTTTGACTGGAGCAAGGCAGTCAGGACAGTTTACAATGGTTTATTTCTTTAATCTGCATTAGTTGTCAGCTTGTTTGCTGGCTCAATTCATGGCGGTGACCGGTGACATTAACCTTTCAAGCCCTATGTGGCTGGGGACCTGACCGCCACCTTCCATAGATTGCTTTCTGCATGCACCGTTCAAAATCTAAGGCTTTGCTCCACATTCCTTAGTCAGGTGAGGTGCAGCAAGCAGCTACTAGGAGCAGGCCCTTTTCAGTAGTGAGAAGGCGAGTAGGATCGGCGTTGGATCTGGTACTAGAGGTTTGGGTGGCAGTCGAAGGGCAGGGTAAAGTGAGGCTAGGGTGCTTCCGGAGGGGCTGTGTCCTTGAGGGAGGAGGAAGGGAGAGATAGATGGCTCGATGTAATAATGAGGGTAGAAGCTGTTCCACAGGCATGGGAGAAAGGCACAGTATGCATCTTGCAGGTGCAGGTTTTTATTTATTATTTATTTTATTTGTCATATTTATATCCTGCCTTTTTTCCTGCAAGGAACCCAAGGTGGCTTACATAATCCTCCTCTCCACTTTATCCTCACAGGGAGGCAGGTTGGGCTGAGAGTCAGTGACATGGCTGAGTGGAGACTAGAACCCAGATCCCCCGACTCCCAGTCTAAAACTCTTAACCACTATGCCGGACTGGCTCACTCTTTAACACAGGTTAAAATGGTATGGCCCACCAATCATGTATAAAGGAATTTGA
Source organism: Shinisaurus crocodilurus (assembly GCA_021292165.1). NCBI lineage: Eukaryota > Metazoa > Chordata > Lepidosauria > Squamata > Shinisauridae > Shinisaurus > Shinisaurus crocodilurus. The sequence continues at coordinate 86,846,418 of CM037882.1, read as the reverse complement.
CCTGGCTCCTGGAGCATCAGCTTCACTTCAGTCCCCAGCATCTCTAGGTTGGTCTGGGAAAGACCCCTGTCTGAAAGCCTGGAGAGCCGCTGCCAGTCTGTGTAGGATGGACAGAGTGGTCTGACTCCACATAAGGCAGCTCCCTATGTTTCTGTTTAAATCAGCTCTTTATTCAGAACCATGAGGACTGTAATCTTAGCTCATTTTTAAGGAAAGGGTGTGGCTCAGTGGTAGAGTACTTTTTTTGTGTGTGTGCTCATTTTATGCAAGTAAACATGGAGAATTTTAAACGAAAGCCTGCCTTGCTGTTCAGTGTTACTCTGTCCAGAATGTACCAGGCACAGAGATGGGTAGAGCAGTAGGGCGAGCCACAGAGAGCAGGCAACAGGTCGATGTGGGCGCACTCTTACCCATGCCCACAGCAATACTGGAGAGGTGCAGTTTCAAAACACACATACACACACACACACAGTTGCCAACCAAGTAGAACCAAGCCAAACATTTTGTAATCTGAATGGGGTGAGTAAAGTAACCAGAGGACATTCATCATTTTAACCTGCTCCCCTCCAGCCATCTTTCTGACCCTCTTCCCAAACATATCTCTCAGAGCAGGGAGTGCTTCAAGGTGGGACCACCCGCGGAGGGTGAGCTGGTCCAGCTGCGCCTGACCGACGGCATCGAGTGCCAGGCCAAGTTCATTGCCGCGCATATCAGCCAGATCTTTCAGGTGAGGAGGCGCCCAGCTGTCCCCTCTTGCTCACCCTCCAAACCAGAGTTGGCCAGGTTTTTGACATGGAAAGCTGGACCAATGCTTCTCTGCGGAGGGAGGTTCCCCAACATCTGGGCGAAGCTGGAGAAACGGTGTGTTAGAGAGAGTGTTTTTCTTGGCTGAAAAACCTTAAAGGATGGGTTGGGGGCAATACAATATCATTGTTTAGAGCGGCCATATCTAAAGACTGTTTAGCCATGATGATGTCCAGCCTCTGGTAGGAGAGGAGCGAGAAGAAGAAGAAGAAGCGAGCAGAGCAAACTCTGTTTTTGCTGGAGTATTAGTTGGTGGATTGGGACAGGGGAAGTGAAGCCGAGAAGGACTTGTTTATGGCCCCTAAACTGGCACCACTGTAATGAGTGGCCCCACTCTTCTCTCCCCCCCCCCCAATAGCTTAAGGAGTGTAGCACAAAAAGCGAATGACTGGATGGAAGAAGGACCATACCTGGGGCTAGCTGGTCCTGCTTTGGCTTTACAAGGAAGGATGGCAGGCTGGTTCTATGGAGGTTGCAGATCATGAACTGAAGGCCAGGTTGCTTAATGTGATATGATCGCATTTTTCAAGTACCTAAAGAGTTGTCACACAGAAGAGGGATGCAATCTGTTCTCTGTCATCCAGGGCTGAAGGACATGAAATAATCTGCTTAAGTTACAGGAAGGCAGATTTCAGTTGAACATCGGGAAAAACTTGCTAAGGGTCAGAGCTGTCCGACGATGGTGATGGTTCCAGTTGCCTAGGGAGGTGGTGGGCTCTCTATCAGTGGAGGTATTCAAGCAGGAACTGGGCAGCCATCTATCAGGGATGCATTAAATGGGATTCCTGCACTGAGCAGGGCATTCTACTCGATGCCCTAAATGGCCCCTTCCAATTCTCCCTTTCACTTCCACAGATAGAGTTTGAAGATGGAGCTCAGCTGTTGGTCAAACGAGGCGAGATCTATACCCTGGAGGAGGAGCTTCCCAAGAGAGTAAAATCACGCCTGGTAGGTCTCTGAGGAGCTACTCTGGTACAGAAGCAGCCTGGGGTCCATGTAAAAAGACTGTGTCCCCTTTTCTAAGTTACCAGTGGCTTCAAAGCAAGTTGTCCCTCTCACCAGATCTTGGGTTATTAAAAATTGGGCTAGAAGTGGTTGTCACCTGGAATGTTCACAAATATTCTAGCTGCACAGGGTGGAGTTGTCAGTGTTCGAATGTTGGCAAACAGGGCCTGCTCTGTGAAGGAAGTGAGAGAACACTTTGTCCAGGACGGAATACCTCACATGGGGCTTTGGAAGTTTAGGCCACAGAGCCCATGGGTGACAGTGACCCCCACGGAAGGGGATGGGGGGGGGATGCTTGTTAATTTGCACAAATTAGCAAAAACAAAACAAAACACCCGCAACCCAACAGCTCTTAGCTATAGAGTTATAATTGTGTTAACTTGTTAACAATTGCAGCACACTTTGGGCAAATTGCCATGGGAAGATGTCAATGACGGTTTATCTGGTACTTCAAAAAACAAAACAAAAAGCTCTTTTTTTGTTTTTTATCCTGTACTGTATCTACATTTGTTTTAAAAAGTTAAACCCTCTATAAATTGCCCTTAAAAACAACAGGAGCAGTAAAACCCACACTCCTCCCGCCCCCACAGTCAAAACGGTAGTGGGAGTTGGAATTGCTTTCATTGGGCATTTCCATTGAGGCTCCATGCTGCTAGAGGCTGGTGGCTTTTTGGCAAAGGATGGGAAAGGAGTAGGGGTGCAGTGCAGCTTTGAGACATTGTGGGGGGGAAGGGGATGAAGCGGGACCCAGAGCTCCTTTGCTAGTATGTTCATAAAAATTCTGTGCAGCCTGCCTGTTGGAAGAATATCCAAAACCACCGTGCAAAGCTGAATCACAGAAAATCATAATTCAAAACAATTACTACCAAGGCATGTGGCCCCTGCAGTCCCCCCCCCCTTTTTAAGGGGGGGATGCAAACAAAATGACATCCGGAGCTGCTATGGATGCATTTCATTTTAGATTTTTTAAAATGTAGTTTTTCCTCGTTTCGGCATCCACAGGGTGGGGGTGGGGTGTCCGTGGGGTGAAAGCATGGAGCTGGGGAAGCTGCTTTCTATCAAGTCACGCTAATGGTCCTTCTCCGTGTTGCCTACTCTGCATGCCTCCAGGGTTTCAGCCAGGCCTCTTTCTCAGCCCTACTTGGAGCGGCCAAGGATTGAACCGGAGACCTCTTGCATGCAGAACAGGGGCTCTGCCACTGAGCTTATGGCCCTTCCCTGTAGCTACATAAATGAGTCAGGCTCAAAGTATTGTCACTTCTCACCAGGATGCTGTCAGCACCTCTGCAGTCAGTGTTGATTTGGTGGGCGTGCAGAGGGAAAGTAGTGGCACTTTTCAGATGTGGTTAAAGGAGATAGTGGAAGAGGTTTCCAGCCTGTGTGCAGAAGACAGAACAAGGACAAGAGGAAGACAGATCTGTTTAATCATCAGGAAGAACATTTTTAATTGTAGGAGTGTTTCAACAATAGAGGAACTAGTCCATGAAGGCTGAGGAGTTGCCCTTATTGCAGTTTTTTTTTTAAAAAAGTTTGGGCAGCACTAGAAATGGGGTGGACCTGCTGGATGCAACTTTGAGAGAGGACAAAATGAAGAAGCTGAGCAGTACAGTTCCCTGATAGGAAAGAGGAGCAATTGAATACAAATTCCCTGGTGGATCAGACCATTTAGTCATATTCTGAGCCCAAGAGTGGCCAAACTGCATGTTCCACGGAGCCACAAGCATCACATGAACGTAACGGCCTTCTCTGGTGGTGGCTCACCAGCACCTGAAATTCAGTGTCCTTCTGCCTTTGGGCATGCTAATATGATCGCTGTTGAGAGACCCTGTCCTCTCTGAATGTGACTAATCCAATTTTAAGCCTTGAAGCCATCAAATGCTTGTGGTATTCCAAAGACATTTGTGAATTGGGAACCTTTGCTTAATTATCCCAGCAGATTGCCTGATTCTCTAGTCACATCAGCTTAGATTCTAGTGGGGACTTTTACAGACTAGAACTGTCCATCTTAGGCCAGTGGAGGTTCTAGCAGGGGAGCACAGCTATTGTATACCCTTGACCGAAGAACGGTACACTCCTTCTATCTGGGATGGTAATCCTCTTCCACCGAGCGCACAGCTTCGGGAGGGACGCACGTAGAGCGGTGAGGGAGGAAGGGGACACCCGCCTAGCCAGCCAGATCAGCCGAATCAACCCTGGCGATCAATGGGGTGACAGATGTTGCAGCCAGATCGCCCTCACAGTGGGTTCCTTCCAAGGCAATGCTTCTGTGACATTTTGGCTTTGCTTAACCAGGAGCTGGAGCAACTCCCCCTATGAGGAAAGGTTACAATGTCTGGGACTGTTTAGCTTTGAAATATGGTGAGTGAGGAGAGGCATGATAGAAGTGTTCAAAATGATGCATGATGTGGAGAAAGTGGGCAGGGAGACATTTCTCCCCCTCTCTAAGAGTAGAACCCCAAATGTGCCATCCCATGAAGCTGATTGGTGGGAGAGTCAGGACAGATAAAAGGAAGTCCTTCTTCACACAGTGCAGAGTTAAACTATGGAACTCACTGCCACGAATACAGTGATGGCCACCAACCTGGGCAGCTTCAAAAAGGGATTAGACAAATTCATGGAGGATCAGGCTATCAATGGCTACTAGGTCTGATGGCTATATATTACCTTCAGTATCACAGGCAGTATGTCCCTCAATACCAGCTGCCGGGGAACGTGACCAGGAGGGTACGATTGCACTCCTGTCCTACTTGTGGGTTTTCCCACAGGCAGCTGGTTGGCCACTGTGGGAACAGAATGCTGGATGAGATGGACCCTTGTTCTGATCCAGCAGGGCTCTTCTGATGTTCTTAAAGGTTCCACCCAAAGTTGTGCAAGTTCTCCCTGCCCGTGTGCTTTCTGCTTTCGTCCCTCATGCCTGTCCTTTTCCTATCACCCTTGTAGTCCCTCAGCACTGGGGCTCCTCAGGAAGAGGTGTTCTCCGGAGACGACTCGAAAGCCGCCAAGCGCCCCCGGGTAGGCATCGCCAAAACCTCTGAAGATGGCAGGCCCAGCCCTGACTACTTCGCCATCATGGAGACCCAGCTGCAGCCGGGAGGGCAGAGCAGCGCCATGTTCTAAACCAGGATGAACGATGATTTAATTTAAAACGGAAACAAAAAAAGCAACTCTTTTAAATATCCTTTCTCACATCCCTGCGGAAAGTAATTTAAGTAGAAAACTGTGGAGCGAGAGACTTAGCCTTTGTGCAATAACTTTGCAAATGAATTCCTTTCTTCTGTTCTTGGTTTGGACTCTGGAGAAGCTTGTCTTGCTCTGGCTACCTCTGTTCTTCCTGCCGTTGGATTTTTGAGCGGACGAAACTTTGGGGGTGGGGGCACAACCCTTCTCCACAAAAACTTCGGAAGAATATGTGCAAACGAACCTGTGCGTGATTGAACTTTCCATTTTTCGTTAGTTTGTTTTCATTGGTAAAAGCTTTGAGAAGTGTTCAGAACTTACAAGAATGACTCCAGTTTTTTTAAATCTCAGCCATTTTTCTCTCTCTCCCTCTCCCTTTCCCTCTAATATTTCTTTCCTTTCTCTTTTTGAAAAAGGTGCTATTTCCCTTACTACTGAAGCAGCCTTTTTTGGAATTCGCAATTTGTGTATGTATATATTATATATACATATATATATTAAAAATTGCCTTTGACATTTTCTATAAAAAAAAAGAAAGAAAAATGTGTTTTTTTAACAAGCAAAAACAAAAGTGAAGAGTTTCCACATCCCCCCCCCCCCTGGAAAATGGCTTTAAAATGAACGAAATGCCCTTTCTGATGCTATAAAGCCGGCTAGAGCAACCTGTGACCCTTCAGATATTTTTGGACTCCCAACTTCCATTCGCCCCATCCGGCATGGTCCAGTGGTCCGGAATATCGGGAGTTGTAAGCCAGCAACATCTGGAGGACACCAGGTTGCCCGCCCTTGCTTGAATTTAAAAAAAGAAGAAGATAGAGTTATGGTCATGTTGGGAAAGCAGGTGTTGTTGTTTTTTAAATACCTCTTTTGGGGGAAAGGATATTGTGGGAATATTTGTGTGGAACCAAGGAAGTTTCTCTTCAGCTGAAATGTTTTGTAATAAATGATACCATCACAAGAGTTACTGGATGGGATTCGGTGTTAAACCGTTTTATGAAAGGGGAGCGCTGGGGGAGGACCTATCCCGATCCTTGTCTTTTTCATCTCCATGCTCAGGAATTGCGTCTTTGTGTTTGGGGAGGTTGCACATTCCTCTTCTTTCTCCCCCAAAGCATGAGGTAAGCATGGATTTCAGTGAAGAGATGTCAGCCCATTGACCCTTACTTGGCAGGTGATGGAGAGAGGAGAAGTCAAAATGAATTATTCTGTGGGAGGGGGCTGGGACGTGACAAGATGCCTTGGGGAGGGCGGGCAGCCCTGCAAAAATTCCTTCTGCTTAATGCTTGCCAGCTGATAACCTCACAGATTGACACTTTGTGAGCGGGGTGGGGGAATGAGTGGCTATGCTGTACTCTGTCTCCCCAGCCTGCCACATCCTCTGGGTTGCCCCTCCTGCAGAGGAATCTTTTCATCCACCTTTTATAGTTACGTGTCTTATGGTTTGCAGAGGAGCCCTAGCTTGGTTGTGGCTTGGGGGAAGGCGCCTGCCATTTCTCTGAATGAAAACAAATTTCGCGACAGCCTCTCCTGATTCTTGCAGGGCCCTTCGCCTAAGCAAAGGGCATGACAAGAGCTAGATAGAGATGCTCACTCTGCATGGGTGTTTTGTTTTTGTTTTCTTGTAGGGGGATGTGAGATGCGTGCCCAGCCCTGCTTTGCTTTTCATGCCTTCAATTTGTCATTTGCCATTTAGAGCTCAACATGCGTAGGTGCTCACCATATGGTCTGTGCACCCCGGTTTTATAATGTATGTAAAACCTTGGCCAGGCACTTGTTCGTACAAGCAGACGTGAAATTCAATGTGTTAATAGCAGGCCTTCCTCCTCAGCCCCTCACTCCCACACGCGTATGGATTCACATCTCCGCAGTGCTCATACTAGGCGGAAAGCACACCTTGCAAGTATTGAAATGGAAAATTCCTCCCACAGCCTGTCCCGCTGCGTGAAGGAACGAATCTTCATCCAGGATGCATTCCCTAATGGGCGAGATCCTGCCCCTTCTGGCTAAGGATAAGGGAGATCTTTGGGTCTTCCAATAAGGCTGTCTGCAGGATTAGTGGAGAGGGGAAGGCTTGAACATGGGTGCGCTTGGGGCCCCTCTTTTAAGGATAGAAAGGTTCAGAGAGAATTCTTGGGTCAGTGGGCCATTTGGAGGAGCCAGTGGAAGGGCCTAGCCCAGGGATAAGCCACCCAGTGCCCTCTATGTATTTTGAAGACTACAACTCCCATCAGCCCCAGCAACCATTGCCAGGGATCATGGGAGTTGGCATCCCAACAGCATCCAGGGGGCACTGGATTGTGTACCCCTGACTTTAGCACCGGCAGCAGGCTTCTCCAACCTGGCGCCCTCTAGATGGGTTGGACTGCTACTCTCATAATTCCCAGCCAGCATGGTCGTCGGCCATGTTGGCTGGGAATTATGGGAGTGGGAGTCCATCCCATCTGGAGGGTGCCAGGTTGGAGAAGCCTGCCCTGCCTCTTCAAAATGCCTGAAACTGCCTATTTCTATCAAGGGGAGGAGGAGAGGTGGAAAGAGTTGAGAGATCACAGAAGGCTCTCATGTTCCTTTTTTCTTTTTCACCTGTTGGGCACTTTCCTTCTCCCCCTCTCCCCAAACACACACCCTTCTTCCCTTCTCTGTTGCATTTGGCAAAGGGAGTGGAGAGGAATTTGGGTTGCCGTCTGGCTCCTTAGGCAGCCGCCACTGGGGTTTTTGGGGGTGCCGCTTGCCACGCTTTCTAAAGTAAGTGGTATCTTGAGGGGCTGGTGCATAGCCAATTTATAGCACATAAATTATATTGTTGTTGTTGTTGTTGTTATTTAATAATAATAATAATAATAATAGACCACCGTTCAGATGGCAGCGCAAAGCGGGTGATGTTTCAAATGAGAAGTGGCATATAAATACTGCAAATAAATAAATGTAACATCTTAATGAACTAGATTTTGATACAAAGTTCTCTCCAGTGTCCCCACTACGTCCCAAACCCACACCCACACACATACACCAACCATTCTTAGGGATTGAAGGAATGTTAACACTGTTAATATCTCTTGTTGAAGAGATTTTTTTTTAAAAGTGTTTAATCACTTTAGCTTTCTTCAAGTGTACGTGTGTGTGTGACTTTCCACATCACTAACTTTTGTAAATGCCTTCAGGATTTTCTTACACATTTTTCTTCTCCTCCTCCCCCACCTCTCCCAGGCAAACCTACCTTGTACCCCCCCCCCCCCAAATCTTACACATGGGCTCTTGCCATGCTGAGAGTTTCTAAAGATTCTTGACATCTTGCCAAGAAGTATTGGAACATGAGTAGAGCCTGTGACTCTTTTATCAGCTGCCCCCCAAAAAGCACCTTTTTTTCAGATCCACCCCTGTGCAGTGGTCTCCCCCCCCCCCCGAGGAAATGACACAAAGGGTAACTTGCTTGTATACAGCACAATTTTTTAATGTTCTTTTTCTTTTTCTTTTTTAATCTTGTTTTGGCAACTGGGCCACAGTGGTTTTTAAATAGTGGTTGAAAAAGAGAATTTTGAGCTGCAAATCATTTTCTCTTAGTCACCTTTGGGTGTGTGTGTGTGTGGTCAAGGGTGGGTGAATAAGTGCAGGATGGGCGTGGGGGGGGGTTCCACTGCATGGATAAATGCTGACTGAAGTATCACCATTGCTGTAATTCTTTTGTATATTTATATTGTAAAGAGAGAAAAAAAATGTGTTCTCCCTCCCCCGATTATTCAGATGGGGAACTTTGTTTTGTTTATGCTGTGAACCTGGCTTTTCTAGAACCTGCCTCTTTTTGTTATTGTTCGTTTGTAGTTTTGAATCCCCCTCCCTTTTTCTTTTCTTTTTCTAATACGCTTAACCAGTTTTGGAATGATTTTGTAATCTCCTTGGGAAAGGGACACTATGGAAAAGGAGCTAGCAAAAAAAACAAAGCACCCACCCTCAATACCTTCCCACCCTTCCAGCGCCTCCCCCCACTGCCTTTATATTTGTAAGTGGTCTGTGTGCTATATCTATATAAAAAGGGGGGCTGTTTCCTCTTACCACGATGTGATTTTGTTTTCTTTACTTTTTTGCATCCCTTCCCCCTCCCTCCCCTCCCCCCCCAATTTATAATCAAATTAACACTCCCGACTATTGCAAAATTAGGGATGATCTTGGGGACAGAGCAAAGTTCTTGCCTGGCTCGGGTTGACACTTTCAGCCAAACGCACTTGGGCGGCAAGCACAAATGGAATTAGGGCTAGATCAGGGAGTGCAGAATCTCTCTCGGCCCGATGGACAAATTCCATTTTAGAGAAGCTTTTGGGGGCCTCATTCCAGTGGTGGGCGGGGCCAAAAACACAAAAATACCGGCATCTTTTCACTTGGTGCCAGTAATTCAGCCTTAGGAAAGGCATTTCAGCCTTTTAGAGTGGGGAAAAAACTGCACAATAGCCAGGGAACCACCAAGTGATTGGTTCTTGGGGGAAGGGGGGGGGTTCTGGGATACCCCAGGCCTCAGGTTCTGCACCCCTGCAAGACATGTGCCCCCAACCCATTTTCAGGCTTCGAGCCCAACTGGAGGAGAGAAGAGGAAAAAGTCTGTCGCTTCCCAGGAACTGGCACTCGAAAGGCATTGAGCTTTGAACCCAGAGCTTGCATCTATATAGCCTATCGTGCCTGATAGACAGGTGGATATGACCTGTCAAGTAACCCTTTAAAGCTATCTAAACCAATGGCCAGCGCCACATCTTGTGGCCACGAGTAACATACATTATTTGCTACATCGAATAGTCAGTTTGTCTCTCCTAGATATCCTGCCAATCAGTTTCATTGGATGACCCCGAATTCTAGCACAGGGCCAGAGAAGCTTTTTTCTGTCAAGGTCCATATTCCCACAGGGACAGGGGTGGTGCTATGCAGTATTCGGGGGTCCAGGCCCACAGGACACAAGTCTGCATAAAATTTGTATATGCTGATTTATATCTATGCAAGTTTTGAAATAATTACTAGGATTTATTTAAATTTCACAGAAGGCAAAGCCAGCCAATTTATCACCCAAATCCGCCCAAAATGAATTCTTCAGTTGATCTGCACCCTGCCCCAGGTCATCCCAAATCAGTAGTTCCTCCAATTATAATTAATTTGTAATGGGGGGGGGGGGGGGAGAAGAAGAAGAGTGGCTGGTAGGTTTTTTCATGAGCATTTCAGGCACACATAAAAATGGTGATTTTTTTTCATCAAAATGGAATTTCAAAAATTTTACAGTTTATCCAAAAGCACTCTTGTGTTGGGGGGGGGCGCGTTGCAGCATGTGGGGAGGGGAGAGTTAACCCTCCCCAGCTGCAATCCCCCTTGAAAATCCACACACAGACACAAGACAATGTTAAGAAAACACTTAACACTTTGGTTGCTCCTTTCCAGCTCTGCGATTATCCTTTTTGAGATGGAGTGACCAGAAGTCCACATAATAGATTCGTGTGTCTTAGACGCCATCCTTCTCTGCTAACATCTTCTCTGACCATGAGCCCTCTGGACCTTAGACTCTTATGTTGGGTGTGGGGGCGGGGAGAAACTGTCACATCCCCAAGCTGGGAGAGGCAAATTGGTCTTTAAGGTTGCGGATCCTGACTCAGTCCATCCACTGGCCAAAGCTGCTTGCTCCCCTTTTGGAGAAGGCAGAGGGTATCCAGTATCACAGGCAGCGTGCCTCTTCACCAGTTGCCGGGGAACATGGGAGGGAGGGTGCCGCTGCACTCATATCCTGTTTGTGGGTTTCCCTGTGGGCAGCTGGTTGGCCACTGTGTGAGAAGAATGCTGGACTAGGTGGACCCTTGGTCTGATCCAGCAGGGCTCTTCTCATGTTCTTATGGTATAATCCAAGGCCATTCAATTGCTGCACAATGTGCGGATCCAAGCAAGAGCACCCACCCCCAGTTCTCTGGGTGTGGCTCTCTTTGTAGCTGTATAGCCAGAAAACTGCTGCTAGTTAATTCAACATCATCCCACGGTTAACACCATATAATGTTTCTGGCCCCAAAAGCAGGCTGGAGGAATGAGAAATAACTTGTTGGAACATAACATTATTTTAAGGAGCCTCTAAGAATTTCTTCTAGAACCATCTACAGGCCTCTGGAAATGCCCAGGACATGCAACTTTAGAGCAAATCCTCAAATTACCAAGTGCTTAATACTAAGGGAATGTCATTTAAGGTATAAACTATCATTACGCTGCTTGGAGCATGTAAAAGCTCAGGTAAACTCTGGATCACCCAGATCTACTTGCCTGGCCCTGTCCAGCCTGAACCCCGTTGACCAACTTCAGTTGCTGGATGAGTCTTTCTGAGACTCAGCCTGTTTCACTAGATGCCCCATGATGCTGTGGGGCAGCTTGTCCAGGAGGGTAGGGCAGGGCACAGCGGTCAGACCCCTGCGGCCTTGTATTTCATTTTGTCTGCCACAGAGCGGGAATTTTGAAACAGACGCCTCTTAGTAATGCATACATCCGGTAATCTGCACACCCGCCACCTAAGGTAGGTCATGGTTCAGATGGGGGACCGGAAGGACTTGATAGCTACTGTCTAGACCAGTGTTCTCCAACCTTGGGCCCCCAGATGTTTTTGGCCTACAACTCCCAGCATGCCCCAGCCAGCGCTGGCTGGGGCATGCTGGGAGCAGGGCCGGATTAACATAGGGGCGATTGGAGCGGCCGCTCCAGGCCCAAAGCAGACAATAGGCCAGTGATGGTGAACCTTTTTGAGCCCAAGTGCCCAAACTACAACACAAAACCAAGTTATTTATTTCAAAGTGCCAACACTGCAATTACCGGTAAACCTGAATACCGAGGTTTTCGTTTTAGAAAAACAACTCATACAGTTGTCCGAACTAATTAACATCTTTTGTCTTAAAAGAAAAACACAATAACAGAGTTTTCAATGATGCAAACAGTTTTTTGTTGGAAAAAAAATCAACTCAAAAAATTATTATAGTACTACATTGTACACATAGCCTGAAGGGAATTTATACAAACTTTTTAAATAATTAGGCACATGTATTTTTGGATAAGGGATTCTCAACTTCTAATATGATTATATGCCAGACTGAAATTGTATGGGGCAAGCTTTACCCCGGGTCCTTTCCCTGCTTCTACAGGTGTCGGATTAGTAAAAGTAAAAGTCAACCTGTACTAGGATGAGCAAGATAAACAAGAAAACTAGATGCTTAACACATCTTAAACACTTTATGTCTTGGACTGCAAACACTGCATTAGGTAAGAGTTTGCATTGGGCATGCTTTTGCACAATTAATGTGATTTTTGCTATTGCATGCATGCTGATAATTTGTCAAACCTTGGCTCATACTCCGTTAGTTTGAGAGCAACACATGCAGCACTCAGGTCAACTGTTAGGGCTTCTTTACATCCAAGCCATGCTCTGTGCATCATTCTTCAAAATCTTTTAAATGTGATAATAATGTAGAAAAGAATTCTGTAACAGGAATTCTAGAATAAAATTGTTCTGTTCCACACTGTGAGAAAGAACAAGATCATTAGTGTTTTGCAGAAGGGGATGGTCTTTTGGTGATCTGGTGACCAATGGCTCGAGTGCCCACAGAGAGGTCCCTGCGTGCCAGCTGTGGCACCCGTGCCATAGGTTCGCCATCACTGCAATAGGCCCACAATATAGGGACACGCAGCAGGATTTGAGTTAGCTCTGATCGTTATCATTCAGCATAATTAATGATTTTTTCAAGATTAGAAAGGTGTTCTAAGCACATCTGCATTACAGGCTTGAGGCAAGACCTAGCAAGAACTGTTGTTCTCAAATTAGCATGGTAGGTTTTTGCATTTCAATCACTGTTACTACATTTCTTTGAAGCACATGGGGGCTTGCTAGGGTCTGTAATATTCAGATTTAGAAGGGACCTCTCTCTCCAGCCTCGAGCAAAAGATCTTTCTGATTCGCAGCTCAATTGTTCAAATGCTAAGTTTAACAAAAAAACGAAAACGAAACAAAGCAACAAGAACAACACAATTATTCTTGGTCAAGCAAAGCTTCCTGGCTTTTTGTTGTGGCTGCTTTTTCTTTTTTAATAAATAAATTTGGGGGAAATTGGGAAGACCCTTACTGATGAGCTGCAGGAGTTTTTGAGTTTTGGCACTTTAATGGTAATTAAAATATTTAATTTGTTTTACTATAAAATTGCGTCTTCATTTTATTTATTTCCATAAAAAGGCCCACCAAAATCCTCAGCACCAGGCCCATAATGCTCTTAATCCGGCCCTGGCTGGGAGTTGTAGGCCAAAAACATCTGGGGACCCACATGAACAAAGCTCTCTCCCTAGGCCAACACTCAAACCACTACACGACAATGGTTATTGAGGTTACTATCCCAAAACTCAGATGGATTCCTGGGATGTGAAGGCCTGATCCGGCTGAAGTTGGAGAGCAGCGCTGGCTCCAGACTTGCACTCAGGCAAGACATCTGCAGTGCAGCCCCTAAACCTTGAAAAGGCAGGTTGCCCCATAATCCTCTTCTCTGCCCCTGATCTTGGGTGTCCCATGCGAAGGGAGAATGACATGGCTGGAGCAGGTGCTCCACTATTCCTGTGTTCCTGGCTAATTCAAGCCACACGAGCTGGAGAACACTGGTCTAGACCCCACTGCAAGTATTCTGTTCCTTTTACATTTATTTCCTCTTAAGTCATTTTGTTGGTCTCGCATTTTCCCCTTCCCTTTAAAGAAAGAAAAAAAAAAATCTCCATGCAGGTGGCTTCCCTTGCACCCTGGCCCAGAAAATGGGCTGGTCCCTCCAAATAGCTTTGTGTGAAGGCCCATGGGCCAGTGGGGGAAGGGGACATAAATGCTGGCCTGTCAGAGCACCTTGTCACTCCACAACGCCTCCCTCTAATGTGCGCCTATTTACTGCCATAATCGGGAGCTCCCCCGAAAAAGGGGAGAGGAATGAAACCGCCCGCTATTAAATATAATTGTCATTGTGACAGGCCCTTTGTGGGATGGAAAATTTGTGCCTTTCAGAGCTGTCTGTGTGATAAAGAGCGGCAGTAAAATCAAATTAATCCCCTGGCAAGAGAATGACATGGTTATCGCCGGATTGCTGCTAACAATTTACTGAAGGCGTCTCAAGAAAAAAACCACACACCTTGTAACTGGGTGTCTCCCCCCACCCCGAGCTATTGGAGATCATGTCTGCTTATTATTGTTCTCTCCCCCCCCCAAAAAAATCTAGAACTGAAATCAGTTTTATTTTCAAAAGTGCAAGTGGGGGCATAATCCATCCTCCCAAAGCTTTACTTTTAAGAAAGGATGGATGTCCTGAGCTGGTCTGTCTCCGCTGAGAGTGCTGAAAGACCCACAGCGCTTTGCAGGATGTGGCCGGGGGGGGGGGGCACAGTGGAACAGGACTGTCCCATGTCATCAGGGAAGAGATGGTTCCATCCTCAAAGGCAGCCTAGAGATAATTTAAATAAACTTAAAATAATTCAAAACAGATGTAATGGTTACCTCGTGTTAGTTCCCCAATTCCCCAGAATTCTGCCAGCAACCTTGGATTTCTTGAGACATCTCGGCCCCAAAGAGAAATTCATACATATTGTATGCCCAAACCTTGCCATGCATGTAATACTTATTTGGCACATTTATATTACGCTTTTTCCCCCTTTTGCAAGAACCCAAGGCAGCTTACATGGTCGTTGTCCTCTCCACTTGATCCTCACAACAACCCTGTGAGGTAGGTTAGGCTGAGAGTCAGTGACTGACCCAAGGTCACCCAGTGAGCTTCGTGGCCAAGTGGGGGCTAGAACACAGCTCTCTCCCTAGGCCAACACTCAAACCACTACACGACAATGGTTATTGAGGTTACTATCCCAAAACTCAGATGGATTCCTGGGATGTGAAGGCCTGATCCGGCTGAAGTTGGAGAGCAGCGCTGGCTCCAGACTTGCACTCAGGCAAGACATCTGCAGTGCAGCCCCTAAACCTTGAAAAGGCAGGTTGCCCCATAATCCTCTTCTCTGCCCCTGATCTTGGGTGTCCCATGCGAAGGGAGAATGACATGGCTGGAGCAGGTGCTCCACTATTCCTGTGTTCCTGGCTAATTCAAGCCACACGAGCTGGCCAGATGCCACTGGAACTGGCCTTGGCTACTGCCTTGATGGCCTCCATGCCAAGTAAGTAGAGTATTCTAAGTACTTTCCCCCCCATTCCTCAGCCAAAAAAGGCTGCTGGAGCAGGTTACAATCAGTCACAAGGCAATCCTGGCACTACCCGCATGCTTACCATCTAAAACAATGTGACACACAACAAAAAAGGAATGGGGAGGGAAGAAAAAAAATTAGACTTTCAGCAGGGCTAGTGGAATAGCCCTGCTTACCCTTTCATCTCCTGGGATATGTGTGTGTGTGATGTGGGGGGAACAATCCCAGTGGAGAAGGCCTTGATGACCCCTTTGCCTACATTTATGCTTGTGGCATAAATGCTCATTTCCACCATATTGAATGTGATAGCTTATTATCCCTTTATCATTTGCCCATTAAATGAGCAGATTTAAAAATAAGTTGACAAGTGTTTGTTTACAATGTTTATATGTCGCTCCACATCTAAACAGATTCCAGAGTGGAGAGCAATAAAAAGAGAAAAAAAACACTGTATTAAAACAATATCAATAAAAACTCTGGGTGGTCAGTCAAAGAAGGCTTCTTGGAAGAAAGTTGTTTTCAGGAGGTGCCGAAAACACCACAATGTTGGTGCCCGCCTGACCTCCAGAGGCAGGGAGTTCCAAAGAGATGGAGCCACCACACTGAAGGCTCTTCTCTGGGAGGACTCCCAATTGAGTCATAGGTACATACGGAACCACCAGGTACATGCCATCCAATAACCACAGTGACCAGGCAGGTTGGTAAGGGAGGAGGCGCTTTCTCAAGTATCCAGCATATCATGACTCCTTTGAGCCCCCTCGCTGATAGACAGACAGCCTTAAAAACACTTTCAGACCAGAAGGGGTCAGTGGGGGGGAACAGGCACCATGCCTTCAATTTTCTGTAGTGTGGCGGCTTAGGAGCCGGACAGCACAATCCATTACGTGTCTGCTCAGAAGTCCGTCCCACTGAGTTCAGTGGGTCTTATTCCCAGATAAGTAGCTAGAGGATACTTCTCTCCCCGACCCTGACCTGCTCAAAATCTTTCATTAAGTCTTGTTTGCTGGCCTAGGCCAGTGTTCTCCAACCTTGGGTCCCCAGATGTTTTTGGCCTACAACTCCCAGCATGCCCCAGCCAGCATAGTTGGCTGGGGCATGCTGGGAGTTGTAGGCCAAAAACATCTGGGGACCCAAGGTTGGAGAACACTGGCCTAGGCAATCCACTCTCAACCTCAGCTGCCCCCCTCTTCAAACTGGCGGGGATGGGAAGGTAATCCTGGCCTACTTTGCAGGATTGTATGAATCACAAAATAATATGTATGAAGCACTTAAACACTCAGCAGTACCTTATAAACACTTAAGCAATATAGTAGTAATTCTTATTAATAATAATAAACCATAATATAATCATTATTATTAAGCACAGCCCTGCAAGCACAAGTATAGAAAATCTTTCAAATAAAATTCGACACAGAGGAAAGCGACCTTTTTGTTCTCTAATCGCAAAATGAAGACCCTCTGATACAAGATACGCCCTTCTTGGAAGCAGCAAGTGTTCTATGCACATATTTGATTTCAGGCTTTTATAATCCATTTCTTCACAGCCTTTCCAGACCTCCGTTTTACCAAGGTAGCTCAGAGAATAAAAGAAACATTCAAAAAGCCATAATAAAATCATATTAAACATAAAACAATTTTCAATACAACCAGTTCCAGTAAAGTACAATGTTTAAATACCCATAAGCAGCAAAGGCCATTAAAAGTTTTAATTAAAAGCCAGGGAGAGCAGATGAGTTTTTAAAATGGATGTCTCAAGCCCACATGGATTTTACACAGCCTCCCTAGAACAAAGGAGCAATAGCAAGGGGTTTGCTGAAGAAAAGGGAACACATTTCCTGGCCTGCTGAGTTCTACACTCGGGGGCCAGCATCAAGGGTAGGCATGGTTGGGCAGCTGCCGAGGGCCTGCACCTTTGTGGTGGCCCATTGACAAGAGCCCCCCTGGAGTTGCTCCTCCTCATTGCAACCTGCTTGTTCTCCTGCCTCTCACTCTGGCCCAAACAACAGAGATGGTGAGGAGGAGCAGGAGATGCCATGGCCTCCTTGCTCCCTGGCGCTCTGCCTGCCGAGCAAGCAAGTGGGAGTCATGATGAGGAAGAGGTGGAGGAGGAAGAGCAGCTGGTGAGAATGGTGGTGGGAAGGTGGACTCACTGAGGGAGGAGGTCTTGCCCAAGGGCTCTCAGAAATCTGGAGCCAGCGGAGTCGTAGGCCAAAAACATCTGGGGACCCAAGGTTGGAGAACACTGGCATAGACTTTCTTCCAACTAACATCAGCCCTTCAAGTCACCCCATTACTACAGCACTTTGGGATGCCTCCTCGATTTCATTCTTCATCTCAAGGTCACCCGGAGCATTTTGGTCAGGGGGACGTAAGAACATCAGAAGAGCCCTGCTGGATCAGACCAAGGATCCATCTAGTCCAGCCGTCTGTTCACACAGTGTCCGACCAGCTGCCCAGATGGGAAACTCACATTCCCTCCTGCCCTGCTCTTGTTCCCCCGCTGCTGGAATTGAGAGGGCCCCTGACGCCGGAGGCAATATAGGGCCATTGTGACTAGTAGCTCCCGATTGCGTTACGCGCCAATGAATTGCTGTGGTGGTGGTGGTGGTGGTGGTGATCACTACATCTTGTGGTAGCGTATTCCATAGGCACTGTGTGAAGAAGTGAATTTGTCCCCAGTCCTACATTATTTGGGGTAGCGGGGGACCGTTTTTGACATTTGCAGCCATTCTGCAAAGGAGCACCTCTACGAGTTTTCTAGTTGGAGTCTACATCCTCTTTGAAGAACTGAGCAACGCTGCCTCTGGTACGCCCTTCCCTCTCCTTCCTAGAGAGTTTGTATCCAGAGTTAATTATATTCTGCTAGTCCCAGTCAAGCATCGCTACCATTTAACCACTTTTACCCGAAGGCACCCGGTGAGCTGTATGCCCAAATGGACACTAGAACCCAGGTCTCCCTAGTCTCAGTCCAACACACTAACCACTACACCACACCTGCTCTCAGTGTGTGTGTAAACACACACAGCACTCCCATCTTTGCTCAGAGGTGTCTAGTATTAGCATATAAGCAGCTACACAGTCTCCCTCTCCAAATACCCCTGCTGTATGTGTCCCCCCCCCATCATGCCCTGCTGAGCGCCCATTGACTAGTTTTGCCTGGTCCCTGTTTGGATGATCATGGTAGACCAGGCGCACCCCACCTCCTGTCGGCTTTCTCCCTGGGGGTCAGATTAAAAAGCTGCTCTGCCACTTTTTTGATATTAAGATCCAGCCGTAGGGTTCCAGTTCAGTTCAAGTGGCCTTTTGTACATGCCTGGCTTGTCCCAAAATGTTCCCCAGTGCCTAACGAATCCAAACTCCTCTTCCCGGCACCACCGTCTCATCCATACACTGACGTTACTTCACCTGTCTAGCTCACCCTAGTGCGTGGAACAGGCAGCATTCCAGAAAAAAGTGACCTTGGAGGTCCTGGATTTCAATTTGATTTAGGGCGCAATCCTACAGCCATGAGACAGAGTCTAGATGGCCATAAGAATCCCAGCACCGACCTCGGAAACAAGCTCCGAGGTTGGAGCTGGGACTCCGAATTTGGAGCACCCTACTTCCACCCTCGCAGCCGGCATGGAAAGAACCGTGTGGGGAGACTGACTTCACAGCCAGCACTGGGGGGGGGGGGGAGTGGGACTCCGATGTATTCTGGTGGTGCCTCAACCTGTCATCCTTGCAAGCAGGTGCAAAAGACTTACTGTAGTTGGCCGAAATTGTGCTGGACTGTGCTGTTATTCTATTTGTTTATTATTAACAACAATATACCGCCTGATCTGCTAAAAAGCCATCAAGGTGGTGTACAACAATTAAAAAATAAAACAACACCATAGCACAATGATGAGCAAGAAGATTGAAAACAGTGAAGGTACATATTTTAAAAGGCTAAATTGAAAAGATGCACCTGCGCACCCTTTTGAAAAGCCATGAGAGGTGGCTAGTGATTGTTCCGTAGTTTGGGGGTGACGCAGGAGAAAGCCCTTTCATGCATGCCTGACCAACGGGCCCCTGCAGACGATGGTGCCCTCAAAAGGTCCTCCCCTCAGACCTTAATATCTGGGCACGTTCCTAGTGAGACTGGCGGACCCTGAGATAGCCAGGTCCTAAGCCATTTAGGGCTTTAAAGGTTAAAAGGGCCCGGGGAAACAGTTGGCAACCAGTGCAGGCCTTTCCAGTGACCCTGATACCGTGTGCCTAACATCATAAATTTTGCTTCCATGTCCAGACGACGACCTTTCCCCATGTCACTGGAGCTAATACTGTGCACCAGGACCCTTCCTCCGCACCCTTTACCAGCCTGGAAGAAATCTTCCCACTCGCCGGAAGCTAGTGCAGACAGACCAGTAGTTCGGCCACAGCCTGCCTCGCTTTTCAAACAAGGTCCTCTAATCAGGCTGGCTGCAGCAGCAGCAGTGACGGTACAAGGCAGTTTGGTGCCCTAGGCAAGATCAGACATTTAGCGCCCCCCCCTTCCCACTTGAGAGCGCTGTATTTTTTTCCCAAGGCGTTTCTGGCGCCCCCTTTAGCCCTGCGCCCTAGGCAGCTGCCTAGTTGGCCTAATGGTAGCACCGGCCCTGAGCAGCAGTTGGGCCATGCTAGCTAGAGCTATATCGGGAGGCAGGCTGGCGAGGGACCCACCTCTCCGAGCCCCAGTGACGAAGTGTCCGCACACAAGCAAGTTAAGCACCGGTGTGAGGAAAAGGTATGTGCTATATACTTACTACTAATTCATCTATTAAATTACCCAGGTAGTCATTTAAAACGCATACATTATCAGCTGAATCCAGAACACCGGGCCCAGCAAAGGGAGCTACCGTAAATCCCAGAAGGGTAGCCCTTTACAAATATTACAGTTGGCAGCTAAATCCCAGGGGGGGGGGAATCCAGCAGAAACTGTAGCGTTCTTGCAGCCATGCTCCAACAGAGATTCCCGAGTGGTTGAAGAGAACCTCGACCACATATTTAAACTACACCCAAGCTTGGAAAAGGGGTCATAAAAGCAATACATAGCTTTATATTGACAAGAGCCGCTGCACAGGCCCAGCTAGTGGAAGAGTCTCCTGATAAAGCGTAGGCTAGCTTCAGTTTGGGCTCAGTGTAGGCTCAGGATTTTAGGAGCAACACACAGACAAAAGCTCAGAAATAGACTCATCTGAGGTTTGAGGGTTCAGCTTATTTAGTTTTTAAAGCACATGAAAGGGAGCTCAGCCCTTGCAAACCACAGCCCTTCCTAGATCAGATACCCAGTGCCAGCCCCTTGCATCCCCAGGGAAGCCTGAACCACTTCCCAGATGGCCTACGCTTTGTGTGTTGCCCCCTCCAACAACCCACTGACTATTGTCCTCTCCCCTAAATTGGAAATTTCCACTGCTGGGGGCTCTGGGTTTTGACCTACATTCCCACTCACTGGAAGTTAGTGCAGACCAGTAGTTCAGCCACAGCCTTCCTTGCTTTTCAAACAAGCAGGGATGTTGAAGAGTCCTTGGTCTCGAGTCACGAGTCAAGTCACGAGTCTTTGGACCCGAGTCTCGAGTCAAGAGTCCTTGGTCCAAAATGGTGACTCACGAGTCACTCCCAAATCTGACTGCATGAGTCCCTATTAAAATCAATGGGTTTTTTCCCCAACAAAATAAGGCTACTTCAGATGTGTGGCTTAAATAAATTCTAGGCACAAGTGTGCCTTTTTATTTCAAAACTCTGCAACTGATTTTGACAAGAACAGACCAGGCAGACAAACCCAAAATAACCAGGCAGGCAGAGGAGGCAGGGAACCCCAAAGCAGGTAGGCAGAGGCAGCCAAACCCAAAATGAAAGGTTGCATTTTAGGAAAATGATTTTAAAAATAAAATCTTCGCCGGCGATCGCACTTCCCTCCACTCCTTCTGGCACAGCCCAGGGATGTTGAAGTGAAGAGTCCTTGGTCTCGAGTTAAAAATATCAGGACTCGAGTGGGACTCGAGTCAGAGGGGGGACTCAGTCCGACTCACGAGTCTGAGTCCTGGAGTCCCGAGTCCCCATCCCTGCAAACAAGACCTTCTAATCAGATTGACTGCAGCAAAAGTTGGGCCAAGCTAGCTAGAGCTATCTAAGGAGGCAGGCTTGTGAGGGAGCCAGCTTTCCAAGCGTGAGGAGCCCCAGTGACAAAGCGTTAATTAGTTAAGCACCCGTATGAATTTAGCAACAGGGTGAGGAGGCCAGTCCAGTCAACTTTTCCCTCCCTTCTCACAGTAATTGTATGTAACTATAAACAAATAACTATAAATAAATTCCTCATCTTTTCCTTGTAAACAGCTTCATTTTTCAGGTAAACAAGCCCAACAATAGCAATTAAAAAACAACAACCACCCAGTTATGAAGGTAGAAAGCCAGAGGGGTGTGGGCGCTATCCAGTGTACTGCACTGAGTGCCACATGTATGGCTATCTGCCAACTGGACAGAAGTCATGGGTGTGTGCTCTGTGTCATGTCATGAGCTCCTGGCTCTCAGGAAACACGTTTGTTCCCTTGAAGCTGAGGTTGCTGACCTGGAGAAGTTCAGAGAGGCAGAGAGGTTGGTGGATGAGACCTTTGGGGACCTAATGGTAGTGTTCCAATCCCTGGGCGACAGCTTCTCTGCTGACATGGAGAATTGGAGTCTTTGAGAAGGAGGGTGTCATTCTGAGGAAGAGGGAAATGATCCCTTAGAAGGGACCCATTCCTCGGAAGATGAGCAACAAATATCCTCTTGCGCCAAGGATGCACCTCCGTGGAGCTGGGGGTTTGCGGTAGTGGGTGATTCAATCATTAGACACATAGCTGGGTTTGTGATGGGCGTGTAGACCACATTGGTAAATTGCCTGCCTGGTGCTAAGGTTGCGGATATCATGTGCCATCTAGTTAGCTTTGTAGTTAGTGCTGGGGTGGAGTCAGTCAGTGGTCGTGGTCCATGTTGGTATCAAAGATAAACTTAGAAAGCATATAGAAGGATATTCCCTGCTGAAAAAGAATCGGTATGGCTTCTGCAAGGGTAAGTCCTGTCTCACTGACCTTTTAGGGTTCTTTGAGAGTGTGAATAAACATGTGGACAGGGTGATCCAGTAGACCGTGTTTTCTTGGACTTCCAAAAGGCTTTTGACAAAGCCCTTCACCAAAGACTCCTGAGCAAACTTAGTAGACATGGAATAAAAGGAGAGGTCCTCATATGGATCAGTAACTGGTTAAGGAACAGAAAGCAGAGGGTAGGAATAAATGGTCAGTTCTCCCAATGGAGGGATGTAAACAGCGGGTTCCCACAGGGATCTGTATTGGGACTGAGGCTTTTTAACTTACTCATAAATGATCTGGAATTAGGAGTGGGCAAGCAGTGAAGTGGCCAAGTTTCCTGATGATACCAACTTATTTCAGGTGGCGAAAACAGAAAGGGATTGTGAGGAGCTCCAAAAGGATCTCTCCAAACGGGGAGAATGGACATCAAAATAGCAAATGTGGTTCAATGTAAGCAAGTGTAAAGTGATGCACATTGCGTCAAAAAAGAACCCACACCCAAATTCAAGTATTAGCTGATGGGAGCTGAACTAGCAGTGACTGACCAAGAAAGAGATCTTGGGATTGCAGTGGACAGCGTGATGAAAATCTCAACCCAGTGTGCAGCTGCTGTGAAAAAGGCAACTTCTATGTTAGGCATAATTAGAAAAGGAATTTAAAATAAAACTGCCAATATCATACTCCCCTTATACAAATCTATGGTGCAACCATCACTGCACCTAAAAAAGGATATTGTAGAGTTGGAAAAAGTACAGAAAAGGGGAACTAAAATGATCAAGGGACTGGAGCAACTCCCCTACGAGGAAAGGTTACAACAGCTGGGATTGTTTAGCTTAGAAAAAAATGAGAATAAGGGGAGACATGATAGAGGTGTACAGAACTATGCACGGTGTGGAAAAAGTGGAGAAGGAGACCTTTTTCTCCTTCTCTCATCATACCAGAACCCAAAGGAGTCATCTCATGAACCTGATTGGTGGTTGGTAGCATAGAGCCATCCGGACTAGTAGCCACTGATAGCCTTCTCTTCCATGAATTTGTCCAATCCCCTTTTAAAGCCGTCCAGATTGGCTTTACACCTTGTGGCTTCAGACAAGCCCTGCCAAGTAGGGAGGAACCTGAGCTCAGTGGTCGGTTCCCATGATGCATGCATACAGAAAATTGCAGATTCAACCCCCAGCATCTTGTTAAACAGATAAGCAGGTGATGAGAAGGATGTTTTTCAGCCTGGGAGACTGGATAGGTTTGTATGTTCCATTGGGTGTTTTTATTGAGAGAGTCCATAGTTCAGTGTAGAGTTACCCGCTAAACAGGCAAAAGGTACGGAGCTGGGATTTCCCCCCCCCCCTCTGGCTTGGACTTTAATCCAAGGTGGATTAAAGCAGTGTTCTCCAACCTTGGGTCCCCAGATGTTTTTGGCCTACAACTCCCAGCATGCCCCAGCATGCTACACTGGCTGGGGCATGCTGGGAGTTGTAGGCCAAAAACATCTGGGGACCCAAGGTTGGAGAACACTGGATTAAAGCATTTCAGCACTTCAGACACTCACCTCTCCTTTGAAGTGAGCTTTTAAGAGTCCCCACAGCTTTAGAGAACTTCACCAGGATACCTCACGTCATGGGGTGGAAAAAAGGAACTTTGAAAGCTGCAAGTTTGAAGCCCACTGCTCCAGGAGGAACACAGCCAGAAGCTGCCTTCTGCCCTCGGTCTGAGCTGCAGCCCATCCCTGCAGTCCAGGGGTTGTTGTTTCAGCATCTTCAGCTGAAACCCTGAGCAGGAGCACACTGCAACATTTTGTCGTCGCCCCACCCTTGTTTTGTAGCAAGCAGTAAGCAATTCCACAAAGCAAGCAGGTCCAGGACCGCACATCAGCCCCACGCGTGCGCGCACACACACACATCTGAGGTGCCTTCAGCCAACTCCATGCCTCCGCCCGACTTTGCTGACTTGCTGTTGCTTCTCAGAGCATTTGATCTCTGCCCCCCCCTCCCCAAGCACTGGGATCCTTTCCCGAGCGTTGACAGCTCTCATCCAAGCACAGAGGTCCCAACACTACCTTCTAACCAGGGCCTGCTCCAGGGCTTGGAGGGCCCCTGGGCAAGACCCCTCCATGGCCCCCCTCCCTGAATGAGTCTACCTTCTCACTGACAGGGTCACAAGAGAATTGGCCTCCACAGTCACTTACGGACCCATCGCTAGAGTCTACACAATTTTCTTTAGAATTTTCCTCCTTTTAAAATCTCCTTTTTGTAAATTTTCTTTTCTTTTCTTTTCTTTCTTTTTTAATCCTGGAAGACAATCTTACTCGGTCACGAGTGATCGCCTGACTGACTGACTGACTGACCTCCTCTTCCTCCTCCTCATCACTGCTGCCACTTGTTTGCTTGTTTGTCAGGCAGAGAGCTGGGGAGCAAGTCAGCTGTGACATCTGCTGCTTCTCACCACCACAACCAGCAGCACCACTGTTGCCTGGGCCTGAGCAAGAGGCAGGTGAACAAGCAGGTTGCAGTGGTGAGGACCTACGCTTGACGCTGGCCCTGTGCTAACAATTATTAGCTCCCATCAGCTGATTATTCTGTGCTATTAAGTGGCCACCACCCTCCAGAAGGTGTGCGTGCGTGCGCGCGCGCGCGTGCACGCACGCACACACACACACACACTCAAGTGGAGGCTCTCGTATGTTCTTAAAAAAACACTCCTGAAGGAACATTAAAGTGAGCAGACACCCTTAAGAATTATCATTGCTGGTTGCTACCTCTCACCTGAAGTCACAAAGAACCCACTGGCAGGAAAGGGGGTGGCCCCAGAGGAGCAAAACAACAAACACACCTTTTTAATTCAAGTGACTGAACCAATACAGGGAGATTAGTCGCTTCCTGTAAGATTTGGCTCAGTTAATTACCCTAGAAATATCGGCCCTGCCAGGCGAGCAAAGCAAAACAGAGATAAATCCACGCCAGCGCCGAGCGCTGCTTCATCTTTTAAAGGCAATTAACTCTTAGTTATTAGCTTTTAATTAGGGAATAATAATGACACCATTAATACAGTTTATTAGACTTGTCACTAGGCAGCTGTTGCAAACAGATTTTGTTATCAGATCCTGGCAGATTTTAGACTGTCGGTGTGCCTTTAATTTAGAGGCGATGTGATTGAATTTGGTAGGGGGTATGGAGCTGGGTGGAAGGTGTGTGTGTGTGTGTGTGTGTGTGGGTGAGAGAGAGAGAGAGAGAGAGAGAGAGAGAGAGAGACTCCAGGATGTCTTCTATGTGAAAGGGCCATAGCCCAGGAGTACATGCAGAAGGACCCGGCATCTCCAGATAAGGCTGGGAAAGAAACCCCTGACTGAAACCCTGGAGAGACACTGCCAGTCCTATATCAAAAATATTGGGCTAGATGGACATCGGGCCTGACTCAGTATAAGGCAGCTTCTGATGTTTCTGTTTAAATCAACTCTTTATTCGGACTCCTGAGGACTGGGATCTTACTTCCTTTTGAAGGGAAAGCCCATAGCTCGGTGACAGAGCGCGCATGCTTCACGTGCTGGAAGGTCCCAAGTTTAATCCCCGGAGCGCTGCGGTTAGGCATCATAGAAAAATAGTGAGCTTGGTGGTTGACCTCTGCAGTGGTACACTTTTGCTGTGTGTCTGTCCAGTCAGTTTTCTGGGCGGACAGGTCATTTGGGCACGTGCCTCCACCGAGTAGGATCAAATGGACCCAGTCACGTTGCTTCTATGGGCACCGACGGAGGCAATTTCCCCCCAGATGAAAATAGCAGGTACAAAGGAGTGGTTTTTCATCAGCAGGGGAGGAAGGGGTGAAACTCTGTCAACCTGCCCTACTGCAATCCCAACAATTACCCCCCCCTCCACACCACCACACCCCAGCAATTTGCTTTTTAAAAAAATGTGCATGTCAAATGCAAAGATGCACCGAACGTTACATTACCTCTACTTTGGCGGAAGGAGGGAAGAAAGATGAAGATACCTCCCAAAGGATGGAGAGCAAGGGAAGGCTTTAATGTATTAATATAAAGATCGAAAGGAAGCTGAATTTATCAACTTCCTTTTGAGAGGTATAAAGGGACTGGAAACAAGGCCCTATGAGGAGAGACTGAAAAAACTGGGCATGTTTAGCCTTCAGAAGAGGAGACTGAGGGGAGATATGATAGCACTCTTCCAGTACTTGAAGGGATGTCACACAGAGGAGGGCCAGGATCTCTTCTCGATCATCCCAGTTTGCAGGACACGGAATAATGGGCTCAAGTTACAGGAACCCAGATTCCACCTAAACATCAGGAAAGATTTCCTGACTGTCAGAGCAATTAGACAATGGAACCAACTACCTAGGGAGGTGGTGGGCTCTCCCACTCTGGAGGCATTCAAGGTGCAGCTGGACAGTCATCTGTCAGGAATGCTTTGACTTGAATTCTTGCATTGAGCAGGGGGTTGGACTCGATGGCCTGGTAGGCCCCTTCCAACTCTACTTTTCTGTGATTCTATTATTCTATCTCCCGCTCCTTATTTTTATCTTCTCCCCACCCACCACCACCACCACCACATTTCAGTTTTGAGAAACCGTCTCATGCCCAAATGTACAAAAAAAAACACTAATTCCTGTGGTGTGATGTGCCTGTCGAATAAACTTTGGGGACAGGGTGGCTAAAGTCTGGCATGCCAAGGGGGAAACACAGGCCCTCCCTCCATGGTGATGAGTGGCCCAGACAGAGGATGAAAGAAGGAGGCTGGGAGAGTTTTAATGTTAGAACTGGTAGAACCTGGATTGGCTCTCCTCCTGTGTTGCCTGGCTTCCCAAGTCAGGGGAATTATGGGTGGCTTATCCTTTGTTTTGGCAAGCCCTTCGTGCTACTCAAATCCATCTTCTGTGGAAGTCTCTTTCTCTTTCTTTCTTTCTTTCTTTCTCTCTCTCTTTCCCTCCCTTCCTCCCTCTAATTTCCAAAGAATCCACCCCCAGCAGACAAAGCCAGCATCCTTCACAACTCCCAGGCAGCAAGAGAGAGCTCTGTTGCTCCCTCAGCCTTGGGTTGTAAATAATCCCCCAGGTTGAGTTTTGCCCTTCTTTTTTTTTTTTTTTTTTTTAATGAAAAATAAAAACACAAAGCACAGACTTTCCTTCCCTTTGTGATTTCTTCCATGGAAGGAAGACGCACGCAGGGAGGGTGTGTGTGTGTGGAATAAATACAGCCACTTCTGGGATTTTCCTCTTCAGATGTTGACTTAATCTAAAAAAACTTTGGCAGTCAATGAGGCATGGAGCATCATGTGTCTCTGCTATCTACAGTAGCTGAATATTTTATCTAGCCGGCAGAAAGCCCCGTGGAAGCCTTTTAATGGGTGTTTGCATCCAGCTCTAGCTAAGAGCCTCCCTCCCTCCAGCCGCTGTTCAGAGGGGGAGGAAGCAGCGGCCCCTCCATTGTGCTGAGATCCAGGGCCTGCTGAATCTCGTAACTAAGAATTGAGTGCCTGAGTTTGCTTCTTTCTTTCCTTTCTTTCTTCTTTTTCCTCCTCCCTCCCAATCCCTCTCTCCTTTTGTGCTGTGTCTTTTGGAGTGTAAGCTTGAGGGCAGAGGGTTGCCTTATTATCAACCTTCGTAAGCTGCTCTGGGTGCCTTTTTAGCCAAAGAATGGGGGTAAAACGGGGACTGGCCAATATGATCATATTTTTGCCAGTACTTTTCCATCTGCATTGGCTGCTAGTCTGTTTCTGTGCCTGATTCAAAGTGCTGGTATTAACATTCAAAGCCCTACAAGGCTTGGGGCCAAGGTTACCTGAAGGATTTTCTCCTCCTATATATACCTGCATGGACTCTAAGATCATCTTCAGCAGTCTTTCTTGGTTGCCCCTGCCAAAGGAAGTGAGGTGGGTGGCTACTAAGAACAGGGCCTTTTTTGTTGTGGCACACTGGTTGTGGAATGAGCTTCCCAGAGATGCTCAACTGATGCCTACGTTGTGCTCTTTTCAGTGCCAGGTGCCTTATTTTCCCAGGCATTTTAGTCTTTCCCTTCCTGTTGCTTTAAATCTGTTACTGCATTTTCAATGGTTGCACCGTTGCTAGGTTTTATTTTGTTTTTTTGTTTTTATTTTATAACTTTTAAACCTTCATAATGGCTGGTTCAGATGTCACGATAACCCACACTCAAGAGTTGAGTATGGGTTGAGTGTGGGTTATTGCTGAACTGTGGGTTGTTGTTGAAACCTGGGTTATCGTGTTGTCTGAACCCAGCCGAGATAACAAACCATGGTGTTCACAACCCAACAACAAACCACGAGTTCTCTCATGGGTTGTTCCTGGTTAACAAGCCATGGCTTGCTAGCGCAGCTGGGACTGGGTTCAGACAACATGATTACCCACACTCAAGGTTGAGTAAGGGTTGAGTGTGGGTTGTCGTTGAACCAGTGTTTACTGGCGTGTCTCGCCCAGAGAGAAGGGTGCTTGCCATGCCTTCTGCGTGATTTATGACAGCTCTGGCCTGTGTGTCTTTCCAGCCAGTCACATCTCTGTGTCGGGCATGATTGGAACATTCGGTATCTGCTGCTATCAGTGAGGGGCAGCTTGAATGACACCCCCTCAAAGGAAGCTGTCTGTTGTGGTCCCTGCATGAGCAAGCCTCAGCTCTCAGGTTGGGAAACCCTTAACTTTACTTATTTACCTTGATAATCTGGCAGTAGGTAGTTTCCTCCTGTTTTGTCTTCACAATGACCCTGTGACGGTAGGATAGGGTGAGGATATACCGTAAGTGACTGGCCCCAGGTCACCCACCAAACTTTCAGCACTGTGTAGAGAAGAGAGGCTGTATTTCCCTAGTCCTAATCCAATACTCTAACCACTACACCACACTGCCATGTTCCAAGACATTATAGGAATGTAAAAAACTGCCATTGGTCCATCATCATCATCATCATCATCATCATCATCATCATCATCATCATCATCATCATGCGATCACTCGTGACCGAGTAAGATTGTCTTCCAGGATAAAATTTTTTTACAAAAAGAAAAATTTTTAAAGGAGGAAATTCTAAAGAAGATTGTGTAGACTCTAGCGATGGGTCCGTAAGTGACTGTGGAGGCCAATTCTAGATCCACACAGCTTCCCACAGTGAGGACACAGGTTACCAGATAGGAAGATGGTCCTGTAAAGGATTCGTTTGACGTGCTTTTCGCTTAGCACGTTTCTCCCTTTCGCCTTGCACTCGGGCTTCTTCAAAGTCCATGGAACCTTTGTGAAAGGCCAACCTTCAGTTAGATCGTTCATAGGCCAGAGCTTCCCAGTTTTTGATGTTTATATTGCATTTTTTTAAAATTAGCCTTATGAACATCTTTAAACCTCTTATACTGACCACCGATATTCCACTTTCCATCCTTGAGTTGGGAATAAAGTAACTGCTTTGGGAGACGGCAGTCAGGCATTCGAACAACATGACCGGTCCACTGAAGTTGGCGTTGAAGGATCATTTTTTCAATGCTAGTAGTCTTTGCTTCTTCCAGTACACTGACATTTGTTCACCTATCTTCCCAAGTAATTCACAGGATTTTCCGGAGGCAACGTTGATGAAATCTTTCAAGGAGGTGGAAGTGACGTTTATAGATAGTCCATGTTTCGCAGGCATACAATAAAGTTGGTAATACAATGGCTTCATAAACCAGTGTTTTGGTCTTCTTACAAATATCCCGATCCTCGAACACTCTATGTTTCATTCGAGAAAACGCAGCACTTGCGGAGCTCAGACGATGCTGGATTTCACTGTCAATGTTAGCTGTAACAGAAAGATAGCTGCCAATATAGACAACCACTACACAACACTACACTAACCACTACACCATACTGCCATGTTCCAAGACATTATAGGAATGTAAAAAACTGCCATTGGTCCAACTAGTTCAGCATTGCCTGTGTGCTGACTGGCAACGCCCCTCCAGGGTTTCAGAGAGGGCCCTTTCCCAGCTCTACCTGGAGATGCCGGGGATTGAACCTGGGGTCTCCTCCATGCAAAACAGGCCCTCTGCCTCTGCCTCTGAGCTATGGCCCTGTTAGGAGAAAAAAAGCTGCCTCATGCAGGCTCAGGCCACTGGCCCATCTACCTCAGTCTTGTCTTCCCTGCCTGGGCCCTTTTGCATGCCAGCCAAGTGCAGTACCAGCCAAGAGCTATGGCTCCCCCCCTAAAAATGAACTAGGATTTCAGCCCTCATGGTTCTGAATAAAGGGCTGATGTTAAGGTCTGAGCTTTTACTGAGTCAGACAGACCGTTGGTCCATTTGGCTCAGTATTGTCGACACTGACTGGCAGTGACTCGCTGGGGGTATTTCCCAGCCCTACCTGGAGATGGTGGCGAATGAACTTGGGATCTTTTATATGCAAAGCAGGTACTGAGCTATGGCTACTTCTGTGTTTAGTGGGAAATTCAGTTGACTGAGTATCACTCATTTATTTATAACTCTCCTATCTCCCTGACCCTAGTCTGGCGCTCTAACCACTACACCATGGTGGCTCTTTTAAGTATGACCAGTATTCTCCAGCCCCTTTCGTCCAGTGGGTACATTTGGAAGTTTGAGAACGTGTCCACGACTTCGTCACAAAATGGCTGCCGTGGGGTGGGGCTTCCCATTCACAAAATGGCTTCCATTGGGTGGGGTGGGGGTTCCCATTCACAAAATGGCTTTCATTGGGTGGGGTGGGGGTTCCCATTCACAAAATGGCTGCCATGGTGTGGGGAGGTCCCCATTAACCTAAGGCAGAAATGGGGGCTGAGCCGCAGAACAACACACAGCACCATTCTTTTGTACCCACAGTTTTACTGCTCCAACAGAAAGCCATTTCAAAGAAGGCAAGCCAGTTTATTTCTCCAGATAGGAACCGCACACTGCAAAACACACCGGGAGCCAATCCCACTCTCTTTCAGGATCGCCTGCCCCTCAGATTCTCCTGTTGCTTGTTATCACCCCTAAGCACACTCACGGAGGTGTCCGTGCAGTGCCAAGGTGCTCATGGATGCCGCATTGCCTTAAACCATGCCCCAGGATGCTCGCGGAGTCACTGTAGCCCTTTGGTTCCTTGGAGGTTGCCCTATTGCGGCTTGTTCAGAGAAATCCCACCTTGTCCTCACCCCCGTAATGTGAGCATCTCTCTGCCCAGCCTTCGTCTGCATCCCGCCCACCTCATCCCTCAACTCCAAGCCACCATCTGGCTGCTAGATATTAACTGAAGGATGCCAAATGTTGCTTCTAGAAAGTTCACTTTATCAGCGTTAAATCACGAAGGCAGGGCTAATTTCATTAAGCTTCCCACCGGAGCAAAAATTCGTTTAGTGACCATCTCGAGCAGCGTAACTCTCCCCTTGGCCTGCGCTTGTTAAAAATAAATAAATAAATTGGGGGGGAGGAATGAAGAAAAAGAAAAAAAAAAAGACTAGAACTCTTCTGGGGGGTCTGTGATAATTAAAAAGATGATGCTCCAACATAATTCTTAATTAAACTGTAATGAGATAAGAATTTGTGTAGTCTGCTCTTTGTCTGTTTGGCGAGATGCGCAGGCTCCGACCGTAATTATGTGATTTATGATCTAACACGCCGAGATGTAATTAGTTATATTTTGCCTCCCCT
Organism: Shinisaurus crocodilurus; assembly: GCA_021292165.1. Classification (NCBI taxonomy): domain Eukaryota; kingdom Metazoa; phylum Chordata; class Lepidosauria; order Squamata; family Shinisauridae; genus Shinisaurus; species Shinisaurus crocodilurus. The sequence goes on along the minus strand of CM037882.1, from coordinate 86,814,550 downwards.
CCCTTTTCTGCAACGAAATTTAAACTTTCTTTAGGTTAGCAAAGTGCCATGCTCTCAGGTTATGCGATTTTCCCTGGTGAAACAGTGCTTTTTAAAAAATGATTTTAAAGAAAAGAAAAGGAGGCCAGAAGAGGGTTAGAGAGAAAGATGAACTGGAGAAGGAGGTACGAACAGTTGATGCAGGGGTGGGGAACCGCCTGCCCTCCTGGGGTCCCAATCCGGCCTTCTAGGGTTTGCACCAATTGTTTGCATTCTTGGCTTTTGTGTCGTCCCCCCCCCCATTCTAAAAGGTTGAAATGCCCCTCCTAAGACATAGTTATTGGCAGTAAGAGCTTTAAGCTACAATATGCTGGTTAGTTTTTGTATTTTGGGCCCCGCCCCCTTTTGCAGCTGCCCACACCCCCGTGCTGTTGGCCCCGCCCATCCCTGGAACGTGGGCCCCGAGAGCTTCTCTGAAATTGAAATTGGCCCTGAGAGCTGAAAGAGGTTCCCCGCCCCTGATGGAAGGATCTTGGGGCAAAGGGAAACTCCCCCTAGCGAGAAAGGTTGCCAGAAAAACATAAAAATCGAAACTGGAGAAAACCATGTTATTTGTTGAAAGAGAGGGCAAAAGCGATACAGCCACCTAATTTACTCGGGAGCCAGGCAAGTCCCCCTGCATCGAATGGCAGTTTTGTATGCAGTTCGGTGGCTTCCAAAAGATCTTCCCAAGAGACCTTTGTTTTCAGTGCGTCGCTGCATGGGAGGTGGTGTGTGTGGGGTGCCTTTGGCATGTTCCTGGGGTCCCACTCTCAATTCACACATGGCTCAAGTTGCCAGGACTGCAACAAGCCTCGAGAGGCATAAGGCTCGAGAGGCGGGGCTTGGAGATGTCACAAGGTGGAGCTTGGCGATGTCGTCTGACGTGACCTGATGTCACAATGGCTTGCCAACTCTTGAGCGTATGTATATACGGTATATATATATTTTAAAATCCCAGGTGCTCTTTTGCAGTCTAAAGCAGTGTTCTCCAACCTTGGGTCCCCAGATGTTTTTGGCCTACAACTCCCAGCATGCCCCAGCCAGCGTCCAAGGTTGGAGAACACTGGTCTAAAGCACTGGGGCTGATTTCCGGCCAAACTCTATCAGGAGGTGGTTTGTTTGTCCTTCTCCCCTACGTGGACTAGATCAGGAGTGGACAGAAGATAGATTGGGATCTACTGGTAGATCTCTGGGTGGGTTGCAGTTAGATCACCAAGGATTCCTGGCTCCCAATAGTTTGACAACGAGTAAAAAGGCCAGTAAAGTCTAAAAAAGTATTCCCTGCAAAGGTCCAGCAGTGCCTACGACAGAGGAATGGTTGGTCAAGATGCTGGAGCTGGCAGAGATGGCCAAACTCACATCATTAATCAGAGAAAGGACAACATCCATGTTTATTATTGAGTGGAAACCTCTAATTGACTTTTTGCAGAGACTGGAAAATAATTATTTGTTTGTTTGTAGATTTATGGAATAATAAGTGAATTTGGGACAATGGGAAGAAAGAGATTTTTCATTCGGATTATCGAGTAAGAAAAATTATTGTTACCTATATTTGCTGTAGAAGAAAATCGGAGGTCTATTTTCATAGATCATAGAGTTGGAAGGAGCCTACAAGGCTATCGAGTCCAACCCCCTGCTCAATGCAGGAATCTAGAGAGGTGGGGTCTCCCATCCAAGTAATAACCAGGCCTGACCCTGCTTAGCTTTCCACACTCAGACAAGCTGAGCCAGCATGAGCCACAGGCCTGTATATTTTTGTTTTGTTAATTGTTACATGTGTGATATTATGTGTTTGTTTTATATAGAAATAAAAAATTAAACCAAAAAATAAATAAAAAAGTATTCCCTGCCATGGGTGCCCTTTTTTCAATCATTTTATCTCCCAGCCTCAGTGCTTCTTGTCTGTAAAGTAGTTACCTTTGAGCTCAGATGTAGATGCAGGATGCTTCAGTCCATGACCTAGTTCACACAACGCGGCAAGCCAGAGTACGGGCTATGGGCTGAATATGGGTTGCTGTTGAATCATGAGTTGTTGAGTTATGTGAACCCAGGCGCGCGAACAAACCATGGTTTGTTAACCATGAGCAACCCACAGTTCACATCCCAACCACAAACCATGGGTTCTCTTTGTGGGTTGTTCCTGATTAACAAACCATGGTTTGCTTGTGCGTCTGGGTTCACACAACACGACAACCCACGATTCAACAACAACCCATACTCTGGCTTGTCATGTTGTGCGTGAACCCAGCCTATGGCTCATGAGTTGCAATAAATAATTGCCTCCACTGCTTAGCTAGCGTTTTGCATCTAGCTCCTGCACACCCCTCCAACCACTACTTTTCACATGGCTCTGGTTAGTGGACCTTGGAGTTCTAGTAAAAAACAAAGTAGATCCCCCAAGCTTGAACTCTGCCCACCTCTGGCTCAGGTTATCTGAGTGACCCGCAACCAGCAGCAATAAGAGGAAACTTGGCTGGTCATCTCTTTCCTTTTCTAGAAACCAAAAAGTCACAGCATGGCCCACCAGATGTTGCTGGACTGCCACTTTCATCGTCCCTCGCTAAGGCTGATGGGGAGCTGCGGGCCAGCAAAGCCTGAAGAAGGGCTGCAAATTCCCCACCACTGCACTAAACATTGTCAAAAGCCTTTGGAAAGTCCATGTAAGTAACGCCCCTCACCAAAGAGTGAACGTAGCAGTCCTGGCATGGGATGGCGGGACAATACTGGAAAATGTCGATCATTTTCTCTATCTTGGCAGCTATCTTTCTGTTACAGCTAACATCGACAGTGAAATCCAGCATCGTCTGAGCTCCGCAAGTGCGCATTTTCTCGAATGAAACATAGAGTGTTCGAGGATCGGGATATTTGTAAGAAGACCAAAACACTGGTTTATGAAGCCATTGTATTACCAACTTTATTGTATGCCTGCGAAACATGGACTATCTATAAACGTCACTTCCACCTCCTTGAAAGGTTTCATCAACGTTGCCTCCGGAAAATCCTGCAAATTACTTGGGAAGATAGGCGAACAAATGTCAGTGTACTGGAAGAAGCAAAGACTACTAGCATTGAAAAAATGATCCTTCAACGCCAACTTCAGTGGACCGGTCATGTTGTTCGAATGCCTGACTGCCGTCTCCCAAAGCAGTTACTTTACTCCCAACTCAAGGATGGAAAGCGGAATATCGGTGGTCAATATAAGAGGTTTAAAGATGTTCATAAGGCTAATCTAAAAAAATGCAATATAAACATCGAAAACTGGGAAGCTCTGGCCCATGAACGATCTAAATGGAGGTTGGCCTTTCACAAAGGTTCCATGGACTTTGAAGAAGCCCGAGTGCAAGGTGAAAGGGAGAAACGTGCTAAGCGAAAAGCACGTCAAATGAATCCTTTACAGGACCATCTTCTATCTGGTAACCTGTGTCCTCACTGTGGGAAGCTGTGTGGATCTAGAATTGGCCTCCACAGTCACTTACGGACCCATCGCTAGAGTCTACACAATCTTCTTTAGAATCTCCTCCTTTTATCCCGGAAGACAATCTTACTCGGTCACGAGTGATCGCCTGATGATGATGATGGAGTGGAAACCAACAAGAGAAAGAAAAAGAACCTCAGGTGCCTATAAGAAATGTTCATTTTGCCCAACGTGTTTCGGAAAATGTTTTTTTCCTTCATCAGGGGCTGCCTATCTTTTGTTGGATGTATTCAGGAGAAAGTCCTTCAAGTTTCTCTTCTGCATGAAAATGTTCTGATACAACCGGCATCAGAGGCAGTCTGCCTATGGACACCAGTTGCCGGGGAACATGGGCGGGAGGGTTGCTGTTGCACTCATGCCCTGCTCGTGGCTTTCCCATGAGCAGCTGGTTGGCTACTGTGTGTGTGAACAGAAGGCTGGACTAGATGGACCTTTGGTCTGATCCAGCATAGCCTTTTTTTTATGTTCCTATGTTTTAAATTTCAGGAAGGAATGAGTGGGTGTTCTCCTATTCAATTTTTCACTTGTATTGTTGTCCATGTTCATTCATGTGACTCCTCTAGCACCCAGCTTCCTTAGCTTTGGGTTACCATCTCAGCTGCTGTATATTGAGTTTTGAAAGTCTAAAAACCACCACCACTACCACCACCTTCAATCTATAATGTGTCTTTAACATCAAATGGGGTCCAAGACGTGGCATTTTTAGCCTTTGTGATGTTGCTCATGGCTCCCTTTCTCTTCAATCTTCTGCAAAATACTTTCTTATGCCTTGACTGCAGTGTGTAGCCTGGACTCCGATTTGGATAAATGTTTGCATTCTTGCCTCCACCCATCACTTCCACACACACACACACTTCTCCCAAGGTAATTGCTTTTGTAGTTTCATTTTACTGTAATGTACTTGTTTTACAAGTTAAGTGTGGTCAGAGAAATAGATATTAGAAGATTGTGTATTAAACTCTCTCGCCTCCTCCGCTTGCTTGTTGGGGGAGATAGCCTGGATGGATGCGCAGGAAGAAAGGATCTCTATTAAAAGCCAGGGCAGAATGCAGGCATCACTTACTGAAATCTGTTGTTAAATCTGTTGAATCTGTTAAATGGATGAGTGGGAAATATACATGCAATTGAGAGAGAGAGAGAAAGAGAGATGCTAGAAGCCCCATGATTAGATGGGAGCGCTCTCTGAATTCCATATGCATTCACTGTAACCACTCCCTATTTTTTGTTTCCCATTCCTGCAAAATCACTGCCTCTGTTTTGTTCCCTCTTCTGGGCAGAGACAGTGTTAGGGGGGCAGCCCACTAGGGCTGGAGCCCCAAATCTTTCATCTGGAGCCCCAAATCTCTGGGAGGCCTTCTGCCCCACCACCCTGCTGTCTATGGGCTCTTGTTGAAAGAAAGGGACAGGGGCCTTGCCTGGTGATCTCTGTTGTATCTGATCCCCCTGGATTCGCTGGCTTTTTGCCCACATGTGATTCCCCTCCTGCTGCCCCCCAATCTTTCTTCCTGAGGTTCCCCCCCTGAAATCAACTGCCCTCCTCTTCCCTGTCCATACATCCCTTTTTTCAAATAGGGGTGTCCTTAGGAGACAGGGTCCTTTAAAGATACAGACATAGAGAGACCTTAGAGCATATGTTAATTAGCATATGCAAATGTGTGCTTTTTTTTTTGGTCCCCCCCCCCCGTGGGCCTGAGCCCCGGATCTTTTCGATACCTAGCACTGACCCTGCTTCTGGGGGCAGCGGGGGAATGCCTGTGGTTGGAAGTAAGATGCAGTTAGTGCGGGTTGCTAGAGCAGCCCTTCAAGCACGAACCTTTCCCTCCCTGTAGGATCTCTACAGGAGGCAGTTAATCTGCTGTATCTACTTTTGGTTTGGTTGTAGCATTGAGATCTGAGCTCTGCACAAAAAGCTCTTCCTTTCCTGCTTTTCTATTACACAGCCTCTAGGTGGAGCTGTGCTATAACAGAATAGCACAAATACACCAGGAGAAAGATTTAATTACCTTGATTTGCTGTGATTTAATACCTCAGTTTCCTTGTTCTAAAAACAAAACAAAACCAGGAAAGTGCTCTGAAAAAGAGAAGGGAAACTGGAGAATCACAACGTTGTCTAAACAACCGTGAGTAAGGAATCACGAACGCACAATAATTGCCTCGTGTAGCAAATCCCTAGGACTACAGTCTCTGCCGCGGAGGTCTTAGATGCACCTTGTCTCTTGTGCACATGTGTATAAATGAGTGTGCATGAAGAATCAGGCACCATGCAGCTCCTCAGGCTGGAAATTTCATTCACGCCCTACAGCCACTTAGGCAAATGTTGAACTGTTGGTAATATTTTATAGGAGGGGGCCGTAGCTCACCTGCTGTGTGTGGAGAAGGTCCCAGGTTCAATCCCTGGCATCTCCAGGTCGGGCTGGGAAAGTCTTCCGTCTGAAAACCTGGAGAGCCGCTATCAGTCAGTGTAGACGGGATGCAGCACCTCAGGCCAGGGACGAAATCTGACCCTCCTGGCGTCCCAGTCCGGCTCTCGAGGGATCCCCAGAAGGCCACACTTCCTCCCCCTTTCTGCTGCCCCCCCAAATCTATCTGCCTGAGGGGGGTTTTTTCTGAAAGCAAATGTCCTCCTTTCCCCTGACCATACATCCCTTTTCACAAATAGGAGACAGGCTCCTTTAAAGACACACACACAGAGACTTTAGAGCAGTGTTCTCCAACCTTGGGTCCCCAGATGTTTTTGGCCTACAACTCCCAGCATGCCCCAGCCAGCGTAGCTGTAGGCCAAAAACATCTGGGGACCCAAGGTTGGAGAACACTGCTTTAGAGCATATGCAATTTTGTACAGGTTTTTTTTTGTTCTGTGGGCCTGAGCCCAGGATCTTTGCTGTACCAAGCACCGCCCCTGGTTAAAGCCCTAGATGACTTCGGACCTGGCTATCTAAGGGACTTCCGTCCCGCTACGAACCTGTCCAGGTACTAAGGTCTGCCAGGGAGACTCCTGTGTCACTCCCAAGCTCCCTCAAGAACGGCTCCTTTGGCTTTTAGAAAAGATGTGCAGAAGAGACATTTCTTAAAATATGGCTTTTTCAATTCTGCAGTTGTTTGAATATTCCATTTATTTATTTACTCTTTGGATTTTATTATTTCCATGGTTTTATGGTGGCTACAATCCTATGCAGGTTTAGACAGAAAAAAAAGTCCTACTACTTCCATCATGGCTGGCTGGGGAAAGCTGGGAGTTGGACTTTTTTTTCCTATCTAAACCCCACATAGGATTGCTCCCTAAGAGATTGAGCTACAAAGCATGGCATGAGTCCTGAACTGATCCATAGGTGGCTCAGGCACATTCCCTTGAAAAATTTAAACTTCTAACACATCCACTGAGCTGATTTCAGACCACTGGTGAACCTACATAGCCCAGAGATATAGAGAATGGACTGATGATCCATTCACAGCACAGTCCTGGAGATCCGTTGCAAAGTGGTAGAGGCCTTGCTTTGCCCGCAGAAGGTTCCCCGTTCAGTTCTGCAGCATCTCTTAAAAGTCTTTTCGTTTTTAAATGGGAAAGACCCACCCTGCCCAAGAAAGGGAGAGTCGCTGCCATAGAGTGGGGTGGGGAACGTATTTCAGCCCAAGGGCTGAAGACCATTTCAGAGAAGCTGGGGATGGGGGGGGGGGAGGAGAGACATTCCAGTGGTGGGCGGAGTTCAAGGCAAAGGGTGGGCGGGGCTAAAATGCCAGCTTATTGTAGCTCAAAGCTCCCACTGCCAGTTGCTAATAGGAGAGGCGTTTCAACCTTTTAGAAGGGGTGGGGACTGCACAAAAGCTGAGCAACCACAAAAATTCTAGATGGTCGGGGGCGGGAGAGGGGCATGGCTAGGGGCAGGAGGCGTAAATGCCAGGAGTGTGCAGTTTGGGCCCCACGGAGGGCCGCATCTGGCACTCGGGCCTGACGTTGTGCACCTTTCCCATGCCCCAATGGCCTGGCCCAGCATGAGACAGTCGAGCAGGGGTAACTCACTGGTGCCCTCCAGAAGTTTTGGGCTATAACTCCCATCAGCCCCAGGCAGCATGGCCAATGACTGGGGATTATGGGAGCTGTAGTCCAAAACCTCTGGAGGGCACAGAAAGCTGCACTAGAGCATGGAATGTTGCGGGGTCGACTCGGTAGGTGCCCCTTTGGCCTGGTGGTGGCACGGTGCAACGGCCACTGTCAGCCTCCAGGGGGCAGCAGCAGCAGCAACAGTTATTCCCTCCCCAGCTACTTAGCCCCCCCCTCCCCTTTTCTTTTTAAAAAGCAATAGAGGCTTTGAGTTAAGAAAGAACAATTGAGATGTGACCTTTTGCAAGGAACTTAAATAGAACATTTATGTTTGAAGGAGAGGCACGGGGCTCTAGAGGAGCTTTAAAGAGCCATTTATTAAAGTATGAAAAGGTTGGGTTCTCCTCCCCCCACCCCTTTCTCCCTCTCCTTTCAGGATTTGCATATAAATGATAGCAAAAGATGGTTTTGGCTGGAGAGAGGGGGGGGGAGAGAAGCTCTCACCGGGCGGGGGGGGATCCTTGCCTTTTAAAAAGTCCACCTGCAGTTGAGCTAAATGGCTATGCAGGCTTGGGGAAAATAAGTCTCGGCAGCAATTTAGGATAATCCGGCCTCCCCGAGTCTGCGCTGGTGCGTTTTTTGCACGCCAACACTAGAATCTAATTAAGGACAGCCTGCTTAAAATGAGAGCAAGGGAACGACTTGGATTGAGCAAAAGAATGGAGCCTTTTGATGTTTACCATTTCTCTCTCTGAATCTGAGAAGTTAAACCAGGGGTTCCCGATGTTTTTTTTTGGGCACAGTTGGGATTTTGAGTGTTGTGGGCGCTCTCACAAAACGGCTATGGTGGGAGGGGCTTGTCCGTTCCTTAAAATGGCTGCCATGGTGGCCGTGGCTGGTCCGAAAACACATAATTTCCCTCAAGGCCAACTGGTGAGACTGAATGAAAAGTCCCTTGCCTGAGAACTGAAGTGCAAGGCCAAGGCAGGGGCTGAGCTCCAAAACACAAAACCACTCGTTGGAACCTAAATGAAGATGGTGCTGGAGGGTAGCACTTTGGTTTGCAGCATGCCAGCCTCCCAGTTAAATGGTTTTTCCTTTAAACCTATCTGAGGCTATCCAAACTTCACGTATGCACAGATGGGGGTCAGAGCTGGCCGTGACTGACCAGTGCCACCACTAAAAAAAGGCCCTCTCCGTAGTAGCCAACCATTTCATCTCATTTTGGAGGGCTACTTTTCGGGCTCAAACCGTTCATACATACCAGCCACTTTGACTTGGGCCCCGAGACGGACTGGCAGCCAGTGCCAATCACAAAATGAAAGTTCTGGTATTGCGATGCCCGCGTACGGATCTGTGATGCAACCAAGTCTGGAACGCTGTGTGCTTTTCTGGTTGCTCTGTCTCGAAAAGGAAATTGTAGAGCTGGGAAAGGGACAGAAAAAGGGCAACTCACACTATCCCGGGGCTGGAGCAGCTTCCTTATGAGATAGGTCAGCTGCAACCTTTGGTGCGTACCAGTTTTTGGAGAAAAAAGCAAATAAGGGTGTTATCCTATGTATGTTTATGTAAGCCGCCTTGGGTTCCTTGCAGGGAAAAAGGCGGGGCACAAATATAATACATACATACATACATTCATACATAAAATGTTTAGGCAGAAAAACGGCCTGTAACTCCCAGTATTCCGCAGTCGTAGGCCATTTTTCTGTCTACATATGCATAGGATTGCACCCTAAGTGAGTAACAGCGCAAACTTGGAGCATAATTTATGGCCACGGGCATCCTATGTATGCCGGGAAGAGTGTGGAGGTGGAGGTCTCCCCTGTGCTCCTCCTGCCACGCAAAACGGTTCACCGATTTTGGCCGTTTAAGTGTGGTGCCTCGGAGCGTGGGGAGAGGAGGTTCAGGCACCGCCAGGGTATCGCGCATGCTAGCAGAGCCTGTCCCCCCCACCGCCGCCCCCTGCCCCAAAAATCTGTCTCCGAGGTCTTGCCGGCTACTACAAGGGCATGGGGAGGGCACTCCAAGTACGCAGTCCCAGCCCCAACCACCGCGGAGCAATTTTCCGACATTGGAAATGGGACTCCGAGTTATCCTATGGTTGTCTAGACTCTGTCTAGTCTAGTGGCCGTAGGATTGCGCGCCCTACGTGAGAAAGAGACAGGACAGCAGGGTGGAGAAAGTGGATAGAGATACGTTTTTTCCTCCCTCTTATATATTGCTCTCGCTCGGGAGTCCTCTGATGGAATTGATTTGGCCGGCAATCCAGGGCAGGCCCAAACGAAGAGCTTTCTGCACACCGTTCACATGTGGAAACTTGCCAGTACAAGATGCAGTGATGGACCCCCCCTTGCTTCGATGGCTTGAAAAAGGGGATTCACTACATTTATGGATGGGGATCAGTCCGCAAATGGCCGCTAGACGGGATGGCAATGCGGGAGCGCCACGGCCCGGGATGGGAGTTTGCCATCTGGTTGCCCACTGTGGAGATTGGCCAGGAGAGGCTGAGATCTGTGTGATCAGAGATGGTGTTGGGGGCGGCCCACTAGGGCTGGAGCCCCGAATCTCTCCTTTGGAGCCCCGGCACGGAGGATGCGCGGTGAAGCCGCACACTTGGCCGGTGTCGCTTGCAGGAGCCAGTTGAATCCCGTGATCGGGGTCAACTGGCTCCTGCAAGGGCCAGGCGGGTGCACTTTGGTCATCCAATGTTTTCCCTGCGTGGGGAAGGAGAAGCAGGCAGCTCCCCTACGAGGAAAGGTTAAGGCAGCTGGGATTGTTTCGCTTAGAGAAAAGTCAACTGAGGGGAGACATGATGGAGGTGTACACAATGATGCCTGGTGTGGAGAAAGTGGGCAGGGAGACATTTTTCTCCCTCTCTCATAGCACTAGTACCCAAAGGGGTCACCCCATGAAGCTGATGGGTGGGAGATTCAGGGCAGATCAAAGGAAGGATTCCTTCACACAGCACAGTTAAACTATGGAACTCACTTCCACAGGATGTGGTGATGGGCCACCAATTTGGAGGGCTTTAAGAGGGGATTGGACAAATTCCTGGAGGAGGAGAAGGCTAGCCATGGCTGCTAGTCCTGATTGGCTCTGTGCTACCTCCAGTACCAGAGGCAGTCTGCCTACGTACTCCAGGTGCTAGGGAACATGGGCGGGAGGGTGCAGTTGCACTCGTGTCCTGCTTGTGGGATCACCATGGGCAGCTGGTTGGCCACTGTGTGAACAGAACGCCGGACTAGATGGACCCTTGGTCTGATCCAGTATCAGGGCTCTCCTGATGTTCCTATGTTCTAAGCAGGAGCGAAGCCGGCTCCCACGGCCGAAGTGGTGAGTCGGTCGGAGAGCTCTAGCCAGTGCTTTGGCCAGGCACCCACTGATACTGAAGGGTGTGCCACGCTCCTGCCCCCGATGTCCAGTGGTGCAGTGGAGCCAGGGCTTACAGGGAGGCAACGTCGGGCCTTTTTTTTTTTTACTGGCCGGGAGGCTGACATCATCTCCTGCCAGCCCTTTCAGACTTCCCGGTTCCCTCTGAACTTATCCGCAACCCTCACAGCAGCCGGTGGGGGGGGAGGAGGAGGAAAAAGAATCTCCCCAGCACAAATATGTTGTCCCCTGTTGTAATGCAAGGTATTTTTGGGTCGTCCTGGTCTTGAACGGGCAATTAAGACCCCATTGAGTGTACCAAAGACCTCTCCTGGTGGAGATGAAGACCGCTATATCTGGCGTGTTCGTACAGATCAACGCCGCTGCCTGGATTTTTGGACTCACCTTGGGTCGTGGGTGCGGGGACTGTCGCGACGAGCATCTGCACTTCAGAGGTGACTACTATGCCACTTCTGAATGTCACAGGCAGGGTCATCCAGCCCAGTGTTCTCCAAGCTTTGGTCCCCAGATGTTTTTGGCCTACAACTCCCAGCATGCCCCAGCCAACTGTAGCTGGCTGAGGCATGCTGGGAGTTGTAGGCCAAAAACAACTGGGGACCCAAGCTTGGAGAACACTGCCTTAGTGCCAGCAGTCTTTTGGGAATCCCTTTTCATCTTGATCCACTCTTCCTTCCATGCTGGGAGTTGTAGGCCAAAAACATCTGGGGACCCAAGGTTGGAGAACACTGAATTCCAGCCCATGAGGGGGCCCGGAGGGGAGAAATCCTGCCCCTGGACAGAATGTGGTCCCCCACCGGAGTTTTCTTAGGTTCCCTCTGTATTTATTCAGCCCCCCCCCGTACCCGCATGCTGTGTAGGAGAAACAGGAGCGACAGGGTTACGCTGAGCATTGAGTAGGAACAGGAGATCTGACGGAAGCCACGGTTCAAACTTAAATGTGGTTTTGCGGAGCAGCACAGAAGACCCCAGTCTGAAATCGCTCCTTCCTCGAAAAAGAAGAACAGAAAGGGTCCCGGTGCGTGTGCTGCTTCTCTACCATTCGGCGATAAACCCACTTCTGTATTTCGCGTTGAGCCCTGCATGTGTGCGTTGGCTGTGGCACCAGGTGTGTTGGCAGCTGGGCTTAATGGCCGGCATATGCCTGCTGGTAAAACGGCGAGGCTTGTTCAAGCCAGAGAGAGCATTAGCAGGTGTGCACGTTAATATATATATATATATATATATATATATGTTAGCAGGGGGAGAGCGGAAAGATATACTTAATTTTTTCACTCCAAGTACGTGTTGAGCTCCAAACCTCATGTCTCTTAATTGAGGTAGCTGCAAAGGTTACATCAGAACAGCGGGCGGGAGAATGAAATGGAGCAGAGAGCAGTAAGTCAGCCGTGGATATAGATTTTTATATACCCCTTTGAACAGCAGAAGTCTTTGGAGGCTGGGGTGAAGTCCAATTAAAGTTGAGGACAATAGTCCTGCCCGGTGGGGGGGGGGGTGTGCACGCTAAAGAGATGTCCCGCTCCCACTTATTTCTAGTTCTTTACCAGCTACTGCTAGTAACAGTGCTCTCTAACAATGAGGACTAGCAAGTTGGTTGATTCTTGGTTTGTTCCTCCCACACCAATGTAATGTCCTGTTCTGCACTAGCTCCTGTGTGTATATGTGTGTTTGCATGCTTGCAGTATAACCAAACATCTTTTAGGAACGAGGGCACCTTTTCTGTGTGTACAAGAGGACCTTGGCCCCACAATAACAAGGTCTTCCAGTTAGGGTTGAACTTCACAACCTAGCTGTTGTGTGGTTCAGTTACCTAGCTGCATCCCCGATTCTTGATGCCAGCAAGCAAGCATGTCAGGGAGAAAGCTGGGCTAGAATCCTTGTGCTGCTATTTTTCTATGTGCCGAGGAATGCCAGTCATCTGAGCCCACTTCCTGCATTTTGAAATGGTGCAGCCCAAGCACAGGTTTGGGAGAACTAGGCCGGGGGCGGGGTAGACAGACGGATCTAACCCACAGGGCCTGATCCACCAGGGTCATTTCCCTGAGCAGCCTCACTGAAAGAAATGGGAACCAGCAGTGATTTTGTTTTGATGTGGCTTGCGAGCAAGAGCATTTCTGTGGGATGGTGCCTCATGTTCAGCTAGTGGAGAACCTACCCAGACACGGCGATTGACATCAGAGGTCTTCCTCTGAGTGCTCGGAAGGAGGCAACAAGGGGAAGGGCCTTCTTGGTGGTGCCCCCCCAATCATGGAACACTCTCCCCACTGAGGTACCGCCAACACTGTCCTCTCCTCCCAGGCATTTGATGGCATATTTATCTCAGCTTTTTTTTTTTTTAAAAAAAAAATCAGGTCCAGTATCTTATCGTAGCTGTTTTAGCTGGTTAAATTGTATGATCTTGTACTGTGGTGTGTATTATTGTGAACCACCCAGAGAGCTTAAGCTATTGGGTAGTATAGAAATGAAATAAATTAACAGTAATAATATACACACCCATTTATTTTGTCCCATTGCTGCCTGTTTTTGTAGATATTTTTTTTTATACAATGCAAAGAACTTGTTTACTAGGGACAAACGGCTGATCTACACACCCCGAGTACCTCTTTTAAATCATGGGGATTTGACTTGTACCAGGACAGGGCTATTTGCCAATCTAGTTCAGTAAACTCTATTCTATCCAGCAGTGGCTCTCAGGCAGAGAAAGGTCCTTCCAGCTGGAGCTGCCAGGGTCCTTCTGCTTGCAAAGCAGGGGCTCTGCCAATGAGCTAAGGTCCTTCAAAGATAAAGATTCCAGTCCTCATTGTTCTGGATAAAGGGCTAATTTAAATAGGAGCATAGGAAGCCGCTATATCTCAGGTCAGGCCATCAGTCCATCTAGCCCAATATTAGATCTCCAGAGTCTCAGGCAGAGGAAAAGTCTTCCCTATTGCTGGCTGTTTGATCCTTTCCTACCTGGAGATGGCGGGGATCGAACCAGGGACCTTCTGCATGCAAAGCAGGGGCTCTGCCACTGTGCTATGGCCCCTCCCACCTTCAGCACTCTTTTCCTCAAGAGGGAAGCATATTGACTGGGTTCAGACAACACGATAACCCACACTCAAGGGTTGAGTATGGGTTGTCATTGGAACATGGGTTGTTGTTGAACTGTGGGTTCTCGTGTTGTCTGAACCCAGCTGCACTAACAAGCCATGGCTTGTTAACCACGAACAACCCATGAGGAGAACCCATGGTTGGTTGTTGGGTTGTGAGCTGTGGTTTGTTCACCATGGTTTGTTATCTCAGCTGGGTTCAGACAACACGATAACCCATGGTTCAACAATAACCCACCCTCGACCCATACTCAACCCTCGAGTGTGGGTTATTGTGTTGTCTGAACCCAGTCTGTCTTCTGTCTTAGTGTGCATGTCAGTGTCATTGGATTTCCCCACCAGGACCAGACAAAGAACCAGTGCATACCAGTTAGATCCATCGGCAGTGTCCTTCTTCCCCCCCACCCTTCCATGAAACAAACAGATAATTTAACAATCCCCACTCTCCTCTTTTTTTTTTCAGACAATCTTCCTTTAATACAAAGTCAATATATATATCTACATACAGAGTGGCGTGGGAGCCACTTAAACTGTTTCATTTTGAAATAACAGTGTGATAGCAACAGGGCCTTGCTTTTGTACAAAGAAAGGGAGGAAAGAAATTAAAAAAGAAAAGAAAAGAAAGGGGGGGGGGATTGGCACACCCAGTTGCCTATACCTTCTCTTTCTCCTCCCAAACCCCGCCAAGGTAAGGTTTTTCTTTTCAACATATTTAAAGAAATCTTAGGCAACAAGTGGGAAGAGAGATCTCAAAGAATCTTTTTTTTTTTTTTTAAACAAAAAAACAAAGAAAAATTACCATTGCCATAATCAAGCCGGGAAGTTGCTATTGGTATTTTTTTCGGTCACCCCCATGGTGGGCTAAATTCTGTCCTCACCAGCACCTTCGTACCAAACTGCAGTCACATGTGTTAACTCTCAAAACCAAGGAGTGGTATAAATCGAACCCAGGACCTTTGGATTTTGAGACGTACCGTTTTGGATCCCTTGGCTTGGTTCAGTACCTTTGAAAAAATATATATTTAAATATTGCTGCTGCTGGTGGGGGGGGGGGTTTAAATCCACTTTTTTTTTAAAAAAAATTGTCGCTCCAAGATTCTGTTGCCTTAATCCAGAGAACATGATTTCAAGCGAAGAAACAAAGTTTTAAGGGGGGAGGCAGAGAGAAATGCCACTCAGCTACCAGTTAAACATTTATAACTCACCCTTCCTCTGAAAAGCTTGGGAGCAGGGGGGGAAGGGGGTGTAGCATTTTAGCCTCACAACAACCTTACGAGGTAGGTTAGGCTGAGAGAAAGAGTGACCGGCCCAAGGCCACACAGTACTCTTAAGGCTGAGCAGGGGGGTTGGACCTGCATTCTGCAGACCCTAGAATCGAAACGGTCACAGCACTAGGCTTTCGCGTCTTGGTGACCCACCTGGGTGGTTAACTGGGACCTGGAGCATCTAGTTTTTACAGCCCTAGTGAGGCAGCAAAATCAGGAGGTCAATCGACTCCTGATGGGACCTCACCCATTGCTGGGAGAGTGCGTTTTTCGGCTGTGCTGAGTACCTTTCCGGAACAATTTAGCCACTCTGCGTGTTCTCTGGATTCAAGCGTGTCTGTCTTTGAAACCCGCCCCCCCCCGTGGTACAGAATTCCCCCCAAAGATGGAGGTGTTTTGGATTCATCTCCCGTTTAGTCGTTGTCCCCCTAGAAAGAGCAGGCTTTTGAACGTGGAGAAGGGATGCCCTCTCACCCGTTCCTCCTCCCCAAGCCTCACACCCTTTGCCAAGACTCCCTAAAAATGCCTTATGAAAGGGAGAACATAATAACGATAATCGTAAAAATTAAGCAGCAAAATTTTGTTCATATATGAGCAGGTTAAACCTCTTTCTTTCTTACTATTTTTTTTTTTTTAAATGGTAGAAAAGCAATATTGAAAAAGTAGCAATATTTTGCACGGCATTTCTCTTATGTCACACAGCCAATACACGTAACATTTCTACAGTGAAAAAATAGACTGTCTTTGAACATAATATGAACAAATAAGTATTATTTTTTTTTGTAAATTCGTTGACTGATATTCTTTTGTATTTTTTACATACTTTTTTTAAAAAGGAAAAAAAATACACTATTAAAAAAAAGAGAGAGAGAGACCCAAAAAATAAAATAAAAAATAAAAATTAATGTCACTTGCTAGAGTTACATCAATACCTTTTAAAGAAAGCCACTCATGGGTGTTGCCTGACCCCAACCCCCCCCCCACAAATCGGCCCCATACTGGTCTTTCTATCCTGCTTGTGTTGCGGAAGGGGAGCCACGTTTCCAGAGATAGAGCTACAACGGCCTACAACGGCATTTTGGATGCTGTACTTTGATGCTGTACCAGTAGTGCAACAACCACAAGCCCTACTTTTTCCCAAATGCACCGTGTAAGAGGGCCCCGTAACATTTGCCATTTTTCTCTTTGGCATCGGGGAGGGGGCTATACCACCCACAAAAAATTACTGGCTGCAATGGAAGGTCAGTTTTGATCTGCTAATGGAATCAGAAAAGTAGGGTGGAGAGAGTTTGGATTTTTTTTTTTTAATTACAAATGTATTTTGTACTCCACCTTCCTGAAAATATGGAGAGCAAAAGTTGTGTGGGACTGGACTGCAAATTATCAGGATTCAGGGTACTTGTGGGTGGGTGTGGTGTGGGTTAAGGGTGAAAGTGTGTGTGTGTGTGTGTGTCGGGGGTGTGTGTCTTTTCCTGTTTGGGAGACATTTGGGGTCTTTGCTAGCTCCATGTTATTGCATGTTTCTGTTTGTCCTTTGACATAAAAATTATGGAATCATAAGATGTGAGGAATGTTCCAAGTGTTCGAAAGCTGATCTGTGAGAGGATGGGCACACATGGGGGCGATGCGCCCATAAGACAAATCAAGGACTGCTCTTCCAAACGGAGAGCGCTTCATTTGGCCAAGGTGGTGCAGAATGGTTGTGTTTTGTCTTTCCCGATTAGCAAACCTGTAAGTGGCTTCCTTTAAAGCTTGCCAGCTGAGATTAGTATGTAAATTGAACCCTAAAAGACTATCGTCACGGTCAAATTCTTCTCATTTTCTTTCCTTTTTTAAAAAAAAGTCACGCGCCTTTTCCGGCCTCCGTCTCGGCTCTTCGTTCCCAACAGGGCTGCCGTTCTCCATGGCGTGGGCGCTAACGTGCGTGTCTGTTTTTGTTTTTAAAAAGTCCCACGAAGTGTTTGGACCAGTTCCACGCCGCCCACGCCGCAAACACCAAATGAGGTAAGAACAAGTCCGCCACTTGAAAAGAAAAAAAATGATCATCATGAGCCACCTTCCGAGCCACCCGACGATGCTTTTGCAGTCCAGGTTTTGCAAACATGGGTGGGAGTGGGTTAAGGTTGGGGGGGGGGGGTTATCCCGGAGGCGTAGAGTGTGTTGGGGGGGGCGTGGAAGGGGTGTCTGCTGATCAGCTCTTGCTCGCTGCTCCTTCCCCACGGTAGCATCCAAAATGGGGGTGGTGTTGGTGGGAGGTAACGCTCTTCTGATTCAGTCTGTAGTTTTTAAAAAGGTCAATGCACACCTCTCTTAGCTCGAAAGGGGCCTTCCGCGACTTTTAAGTGGTAAGAGTCTGCACCACGGATGGCTTTTTCTTTTTTCTTTTTTAGTTGTTGGATTCCTTCTTCTTCTTCTTCTTCTTTTTATGTTGCATAGTGATCAAAACTTCCCAGGTACTCAAGCGCTGCTTGGTAACAGAACTGGTATTCATCCTGTAGACAAGAGTTAAGGAATAAGAAGGGTGAGGGGAAAGGAGCAATAATATAATGTAAATAATTTTTATTTATTTATTTATCATTTATTTATTTATTTGTTTATTATATTTATACCCCACCTTTTTTCCTGCAAGGAACCCAAGGCGGCTTACTTAATCCTCCTCCTCCTCTCTATTTTATCCTCACAACAACCCTGTGAGGTAGGTTAGGCTGAGAGTCAGTGACTGGCCCAAAGTCACCCAGCGAGTTTCATGGCCGAGCAGGGACTAGAACTCGGATCTCTCGAGTCCCAGTCCAGCACTCAAACCACCGCATCACACTGGCTCTCACAGAAGTGTTTAACTACAGAGAACTGGAGTCTGTAAAAAGTCCCTCAGCCAGATGAGGCAAACTTAGTAAGTTCTTCCTCAGAGATAAAAAGACTTTAAACAAAGCTGAGCATTGTCTACACCAGGACTGGGCAACCCTTTTTGGCCCGTGGGCTTCATGGCAAAGTGGGGACTGGAACTCGCACCTCCTGAGTCCCACCCCAACACTCTAACCAGTACGCCACACTGGCTCTCCAGTGTGAGACATATTTTAGTGATATATGTCATTAAAATACACCAAGGGTCTAGATAACATTTTATTTATTTATTGCATCTATAATCCTGCCATGGAGCTCAAGGGACACCCTTTCGATTTATCTCAATGCTCCCCAACATGATGTTGCTGCAGGGCATTGTGGGAAACTTAAAACTGTGGCTCCCTGCCATGGCCGACCCGAGACATTTTGCCGCCTGAGGTACCCACCGCATGTACGAAAGCCGACTGGACTGGCAGTGGAATTTTACTTCAGTGCTGGGGATGGGACCTCACCCTGCACTGCCACTGAAGGCAGCAGGCTAGCGCAGAGGGCAGGACACATGACGCACAGCTCTCTCCTCCCAACACCTTGCTGCTGCCGCCGCCCCCACAACATCTGCCGCCTGAAGCGACTGTTTCACTCCGCCTAATGGTTGGGCCAGCCCCGACCCCTGCCTTTACTGCTTTGGAGCAGGATGGGGGTGTCCAGGCGGGACTTGCTGGCTTGGTGCGGCGGTCACCCAGCCGCCAAGCCAGTCCCAGCCTTCCTCCCAACCTCGGAGCTGGGGATCGCTGCACAGTGGTCAGGACCATTTCTGGTGCTTCGCAGTTGGGAGGAAGGCCGGCCGCTCACCACACTCGCAGGCAAGATTGTACCCGCCTGCTCCCGGAGGCTGCAAAAGGTGGTGCCTCCTCCTCTTTCTTACCTCTGTCTGCACCATGGCAGGCCTTTGTGTTCGCAGCATCTTCACCGTCTGGAAGATGTCCACCACTCCCTCGTAGCGCATTCTCTCCAGGACGATGCTCAGCGTGATGAAGACGCCGGTCCGGCCCACTCCAGCACTGCCAAAAAAAGGTGGCGAGGGGGGAAAGGAGTGAGAACTTCATGCATGTAAAGGGAGTCCTCGGCTAAAACATTCAGAAGGCTGAGGACTCCCACCGTCCCTCGGTATTGGCTATGTTGGCTAGGAGTTGTGGCCGAAACATCCGGTGGGCCACCAATCTCCCTCCCAATCAATCCATGGAATCTGCTGGTGCTGCTAATTAAATGAGGTGGGTGGGGCCATTCCCCCTATGTTATCCAACACCCCCCCCCCATTTCAAGCCTCCGCGGGTGTCCGCAGCCGGGCACTCCTCCTGCCAGGGAAGGAGAGGCTGCCACGGAGTCCCCCTGCAGCGTCGCGGAGGTCTGTGGTGCAGTTTCCCTTTCCCCGATCAGTGCTTTTGCCGGAGCACCTTCCAAAGAGTGAAGGGGGCACTTGAATTCCAAGGGCTCCAGCTGCCCCTCCGCTTTCCCCAGCGTGAGTCAATGTGACATTTCCTCGCCGGGGGAGGTCTGGAACAAGCTGTCGTGAACCACCAGGAAAGGCACAAATGGGTTTAGATTTTTATCTATTTAATAAATTTCTACCTTGTCCTTTTCAGGGTAAGCCCTCATATGACGGCTTACAAAGAGAAATATAAAAGAACGGACTAGCTTTTCCTACCTGCTGCCGGCCAGATGTGTTGGACTACAACCCCCAGCATTCTGGTTGGCTGGGGGATGCTGGGAGATGTAGTCCGACACATCTGGAGGGCACTGGGCTATGGAAGGCTGTATTTTAAGTTAAAAAAACATGTAAAAATAAACCAAGAATTAAGACAATTAGCATAAAGAGCAGCTAAAAGAGCAAACCAGTATAAAACTAACTTCAGTAAAAAGCCAAATGAAACAGAAAAAGATTTTCAAAGTACACTTATTTATTTATTTATTATATTTATATCCCGCCTTTTTTCCTGAAAGGAACCCAAAGTGGCTTACATAATCCTCCTCCTGATCCTCTCCATTTTATCCTCACAACAACCCTGTGAGGTAGGTTAGGCTGAGAGTCAGTGACTGGCCCAAAGTCACCCAGTGAGTTTCATGGCTGAGCGGGGAATAGAACCCGGATCTCCCGAGTCCCAGTCCAACACTCTCACGACTACACCACACTGGCTCTTAAACATGGCAAACTAAATGTGTTGTTGTGTGTGTGGGATGTGTACTTCCTCAGAGAGGGAATTGCACATATGATGGTCACCACTGAAAAGGCCCTGTCTCTGATACCGGTCAATCTGAGGGCAGGCAAAAGAGCAGGGCATGGGCAGGGCGATGAAAAGATCAAGGGATGAGACATGATGGCTCTGGGTGTGTTTGTGTGTATGAATCAATCAATTTTACTGTTCCAGACAAAGGCCATGACAAATACAGCACATCAAATCAATACATTACAAAAATTAAAATCTCTAACACTGGAATGGAATTCAGGGATAGAAAGAGAGTCAACTTTAGTTCAAGTTCTGTTGCCTCTGCCGCAGGTTATAGCAATTATATCTAGTTTTCTCTTTCTGATCTTTCTTTCTGGCAAGGCAAAAACTGCCGTGTGTGTGTGTGGTGTGCGTGTTTTACACAGACATTCTCAAGAAAAAATCACCAGAGTCCATGTAGGTACTCCTATTCTTTCACATCAGCAAGAGTTAAAAAAAAAAAAAAATCTCTCCAGGATCTATCTGCAGAGGTGAAATTCCAATATAATACGCGAGAACCGTCAACTTGGTTTTTGCCACAAATCTGTAATCTTTCTTCCATTGCTACCTTCTTATGATGCCAACCAGAACCACGTTTGGCACAGCCTGAAAAGGTAATTCAGTGAACGCATTTCTTGATGGTACCGCCTCAGCTTAGACAGAGACCTTGCTCTGCAATGTGACCTCTTCAACGGATGAAACCAGTGTGCAAAACTGGAAGATCTGAACAGGCGAAGCTCCTGCCGAGAGTCTACCCAGAATAACTGATCCCTTAATTGCTGTTTTACCCGTGCCAGAAAAACAAGAGCTCATCGCAGGGAGAAGGTAATTACGTAACAACCCCTGAGTATTTGTCCTACAGAACTTGTCCGCCTGCACGTGTGTGTGCGTGCGCATGTATGAGAGAATGCGTGCAAAGGGTGTTCAGCCTGCAGATGTGAGAGGAAGCCCGCCCGCCCTACTCTTCTGTAGACCCTTGTGAGTTGAGCACACAGGTCTGCAGGAGGTCTGTACGCACATCAGGCTGAATGCGCTTGCAAGCTAGTCACGAGGAGTCTACCCTGCAGAACTTCATGCACTATGCTGCCGTGGGGATGCTTAGGGTGGGGCTTTGTGTGCATGTGCCCTCGGCCCCTCCCCACACTTTTAGCTCTGACATATGCAGGATGAACGCCTGCATAGCGATATGCACTTGTGTGTATGTGTGCGCATACACACACACACACACACACAATTGGGTGGGAGCCTCCCCCCCCCCAAGGGCTGAGTTCAATTTTGGAGGAGCTCCCTGCATATCAGTGGGGGGTGGGGGTTGAAGGCAAAAGGGATTTAAGTAAGAGATTTAAGTGACAATAATAGGCTGGTCCAAAGTACAAAGTATACCAGCCTATTGTTGCTTAAATCTCTTCCGGCCGGTAACGTCAGCCTTAAGAGAGGCAGTTCAACCTTTGAGAATGGGGAAAAAACTGCACTGAAGCTGGGGAAACCACCAAAGGATCGGTGGTTGGAGGAAAGTGGGTGGGGCCAGGGGAGGAGACGTGGCCACCTGGGGAACTCCAGAGGGCTGGATTTGGTCCATGGGTCTGAGGGTCCCCACCCCTGAGAGAGAGAGACACACACACAGACAGACAGACAGACAGACAATATGATAGGTTCAGACAATATGATAAGCCACACTCAAGGGTTGTTGTTGAACTGTGGTTTGTTGCTGAAGCATGGGTGGTCGTGTTGTCTGAACCCAGCCGCACTAACTGTTGGAAATTGTAATATTGCCTGCTTAAATCAACAAGGTAATATAACCACGAGTTAGAGTGGGAGGAAAGGGTTAATCGAACAATCCCAAGGGGGCATGTCTTTGTAACCCCTACTTCTGGCTTTGGCCAGCCCCCCCCCCCTGCTCCAACATGATGGACGCACAGTTTGAGCTGGCTTCCAGCCAGTGATCTCCAATGAAGAATACAGGCCTGTGGCTCACGCTGGCTCAGCTTGTCTGAGCATGGAAAGCTAAGCAGGGTCAGGCCTGGTTATTACTTGGGTGGGAGACCCCTCCTCTAGTTTCCTGCATTGAGCAGGGGGTTGGACTCGATGGCCTTATAGTAGGCCCCTTCCAACACTATGATCTATGAAATCTATTACTCTAACCTGCCTATATGCATCCTGCATATATGAATAAATGGGACTGTAAGTAAAACTAATAAATGTCTTTATTAGTTTTAAACCTTGTATGGACAATCCCGTTTCCTTTTAAGAGCCTTTTAGCAAGGGTTTAGCAAGTCACGTTGTGACAACCAGTTTCAATAACCAGGCTGCGCATATGGGGGAAAACTCTGCTTTGGCCTAACCAGTATAGGACTGACTTCCTTTACCCATATCCTCTAACACTAACAAGCCATGGCTTGTTAACCACAAACAACCCATGAAGAGAACCCCAGGTTTGTTATTGGGTTGTGGACTGTGGGTTGTTCACCATGGTTTGTTATCCCAGCTGGGTTCAGACAACACGATAACCCACTATTCAACAAGAACCCACTATTCAACGACAACCCACACTCAACCCATGCGTGTGGGTTTATCATGTTGTCTGAACCCAGTCTCTCTCTCTCTCTCTCTCTCACACACACACACGCATACACACACACACTCACAAGGAGTCTTCTGGGATTAGGCCTCAGCGATCTTACGAGGAAAAGCACGCATGGCTACAACATGCCCACATTTCGAGCGAAACAAGATGTGGTGAGAGAGATGTGGCTGCTGCAGAGAGCAAAGTCCCACAGTGCAGCCTCCCTGCCTCGCTCTGGTCACGTGCAACGAGAAGTGATCGGTGACGCGACATTATAATCGCGCTCACAGCGTGCTCCTTTGCTTCCCGTGCGAGCAGCAGCCAACGGAAGTGCAGCAGGGACTTGGGAAGCACTGCGGGGCGCCGCGTCCGGTGGCTTCGCCCCCTGGCGCTAACAGGGAGGTGACGCGGAGGACGCCGTCTGTCCACCACAAGCTGCACAACTCCCAGAATTGTGGGGCTGGTGGGAGTTGAAGTCCCAAACATCTGCAGGGCACAGGCTGGGGAACACTGAGTCACACGCGCACGTGCGCGCACACACACACGCACACACACACATATATAAAATAAAATCTTTAAAACAGGAAACCTAAAACCCAAACACCCCCTCCGCCCCCCCAATGCCAGGGAGGGAGCCAGAGGAACAATTTGATGTGTGACGGGGGCGTAGCCCCTGTGCAAGCAAAGCCCCCTTCCAGCTGAGGGGGCTTGGGCCACCATTTTGGAAGAGGCAGAATTGACAAGCTGGTGAGTGCCATCCTCTCCCTGCTTCCCAATTGAGCTGCCTTCCACGTCCTTTCCTCTGGGACTGGGTAGGATCTTCAAAGCAGAGAGCTTGTCAATTAAACACACCCCCCACACACACTTTCATAGCTGCTTGGCTAGGCCGGCTTTCCCAGTGGTGCGGCTTGCAAGGAGGGGCCGGTGCTCATGCAGACAATATATTCCACACGACAACTTAGCGCTGCCGGACTAAGTTTGAAAGCAAACATGCAGGCAAGCTCAGTCTGGGAGCCTTTAATCTCTCCAGTGATGCGATTAATCAACTAAGGGTTTAATCGCAGATTAACAAGCGACTACCCGGGGGATTTGGTGTTCTTGGCGGAGTTGGGGAAAACCACAGAGGCGTTCACGGCTCCTTGGGCCTAAATTTGATGGGCATTCAGGAAAAGGGATGGCCACTTCCTGCACTCGCTGGGAGCTGCTCCTGCATTCTGTGGGGGCTGGAAGTGTAGCTTGATGCAAAAAGGAGCACACTTACACACACACACACACACACACACACACACACACCATCAGTAGTTGGGACCCATACTAAGGTTAATGGTATCTAGCTCACATTCTTAACAGTTCACATCTATGCAGGGGTTAGAGAGAAATGCATACGGAATATGCATGTGTGATAAACAGCAGAAGATCTACAGAAGAGCCATTTGTTTGGCCCAGTATCGTCTATTCTCACGAGTAGTTAAAAGGATCGGGTAGCTACAGCCCTTCTCTGCCTAAGAGCCACTGCCGATCAGGGTAGCCAAGGGCTGGGTTCAGGCAACATGACAACTCACACTCAAGGGTTCAGTGTGGGCTGCTGTTGAAACAAAATTCAAATTGATCTCGATAGGCTAGAGCACTGGGCTGAAAACAACAGAATGAAATTTAATAGGGATAAGTTTAAATGTCAAGTGCTGCACCTAGGAAAAAGAAACCAAATGCACAGTTACAGGATGGGGGATACTTGGCTCAACAGTACTACAAGTGAGAAGGATCTTGGAATTGTTGTAGATCACAAGCAGAATATGAGCCAGCAACGTGATGTGGCTGCAAAAAAGGCAAATGCTATTTGGGGCTGCATTAATAGAAGTATAGCTTCCAAATCGCAGGAGATGATAGTTCCCCTCTACTCAGCACTGGTTACTCACAGTATCTTGAGTACTGCGTCCAGTTCTGGGCACCACACTTTATGAAGGATGTAGACAAACTGGAAGGGTTCAGAGGCGGGCAACAATGATGATTAGGGGACTAGAAACAAAGCCCTATGAGGAGAGACTGAAATAACTGGGCATGTTTAGCCTTCAGAAGAGAAGACTGAGGGGAGATATGATAGCACTCTTCATGTACTTGAAAGGTTGACACACAGAGGAGGGCCAGGATCTCTTCTCAATCATCCCAGAGTGCAGAACACAGAATAATGGGCTCAAGTTACAGGAAGCCAGATTCTGCCTGTACATCAGGAAAAATTTCCTGACTGTTAGAGCAATACAATAATGGAACCAGCTACCTAGGGAGGTTGTGGGCTCTCCCACACTGGACACAATCAAGGTACAGCTGGACAGCCATCTATCAGGGATGGTTTGACTTGGGTTCCTGCATTGAGCAGGGGGTTGGACTCGATGACCTTATAGGCCCCTTCCAACTACTATTCTATGATTCTATGAACCGTGGGTTGTTGCTGAAATGTGGGTTACCATGTTGTCTGAACCCAGCTGAGATAACAAATCATGGTGAACAACCCACAGTTCACAACGCAACAACAAACCACGGGTTCTCTTCATGGGTTGTTCGTGGTTCACAAATCATGGCTTGTCAGCGCAGCTGGGTTCAGCCAACACGATCACCTACGTTTCAACGACAACCCACACTCAACCCATACTCATCCCGTGTGTGGGGGTTATCGTGTTCTCCAAACCCAGCCAATAGATAAGGAGTGCAGAACCTCAGGCCTTTCCCCTGACCGTTTGGTGGTCTCCCAGCTTTTGTGCAGTTTTTCTTCCCATTCCCAAAGGTTGAAATGCCTCTCCGGAGGCTCAGTGACCAGCCGTAAGAGCTTTGAAGCCAAAATATGCTGGGAGGTTTTTTTGTACCATGGCCCCGCCCCTTTGGCCTCTGGCCCCTCCCACCCCTGGAATGCGGCCCCCGAGAGCTTCTCCAAAAATGCAATCCGGCCCTTGGGATGAAAGAGGTTCAACCCACCCCTGCACTAGATTGGCCCATGATCCGACTCAGCATAAGGCACCTTCCTATGTTCCTAGGAAGGGCACGTTCCCTGAAATTTTGTAGCTTGCAAATATATCTGCTCAGCTAGTTGGCTACTTAGCTAGATTATTCCTCTTTAAAAGAAAGAAAGAAAGAAAAATCCTTTATTGATTAACAGCAAAGAAATAATAACAACTGAGTGGACACTTTTGGTCAGTGTTCTCCAACCTTGGGTCCCCAGATGTTTTGGCCTACAACTCCCAGCATGCCCCAGCCAGCTATGCTGGCTGGGGCATGCTGGGAGTTGTAGGCCAAAAACATCTGGGGACCCAAGGTTGGAGAACACTGAGCTAGAAAGAACCACAACTTGGAGGTGCTTGCAATTTATATTTTAGGGCTGGGGCGGTGGGGGCAAGCAGCAAGCTAGCCAAACAGAACAGTTCCAAGTGTGCAATTTTAGTTTCAGGAACTGAGGAACCAGGACTCTCCGAGGTGAATTCATCTGCTCGGGCTGGGAGTTATGAAAAAGGTCTGCAATGTTTGGTGCGCAAAGAAAACAGAGCACAATTAGAAGCCCGCTTTAAAAAACCACCACCACCTCTGAAACTGGGAAGCCAACCTCTCGGCTTAGCCTTGTGCTAATGAATGGATTCTGCCAGGGATTTAGGAAGAAAGGCAGCTCCGAATACCGGCCCGGCCAATCAGGGAACAGCAACGGGTCTCCCATGAATGGAGGCTTTGGCTTAAGATTAGGGTTGGTTGAGCGGCCTGCGTGGCTCTTTTTAATTCCAAGGTGTGAATTAGCAGAAGCGGAATTTGCAAACTAGGACAGAGCTGGCTTTTATTTCCTTTTGTGGAGGGGGGAGGGGGAGCCTGCCTCCTCCCCAATTTCTTTGCTGCGGGGAGGGAGCCACGTTCCGGGCAGGCTTACCTGCAGTGGACAGAAATCGGCCCGTCTTGTCCAAACTGTTCCTTGGTTTTGTGCACCTGCCCGATGAAATCGATAAAGCCTTCACCGGATTTTGGCACGCCCTGCTCCGGCCAGTCGGTGAACTGGAACTGACGCACGGTCCGCGACTGGCCATCCTGTGTGCGTTGTGGGGGAAAGCAAGGAGGAAAAAATAGATAGCTCCTTAAAATTTAAAAAGCAACCGAACAAAACGGAATTCGAATCTTGGAACCAGGAAAGCAAAATTCTGAAATCCGAACGAATGCTGCATCCTTGAGCAAATTTGGCTGGGTTTTCACCCTCCAACTGGCTGGCTTTTCCTCTGCCCCTAAAAGTACGAGCAATTATTATTTTATTGCTTTGCATTTTTATCGCACCCTTCCCGTAATGGTCTTGGGGCCACCAAATGAGATTCTCTCTTTTCCCCTCTTTGTTTTGTTTTTTTTCTTTTCTTATGATCACCCTGTGAGGTAGGCTAGGATGGTGACTGGCTCAACGTCACTCAGTGAGAGGGCTTTGTGGATGAATGGGGATTTGAACCCGGCTCTCACTGGTCCTGGTCAGACACTCGAAGCTGCTACACCACACTGCCTGAGAACGTGGCCACCAAATTTGGGAAGATTTTTATTTAAGGTTGTGGTTCTTTGCTCCCTAGCTTCAAACTGCAGTGAATTTTGCTTTTACCGAAAGTGCCTCTGTGCATATCCAAGTGTCTCTTCCTTCTCCCCTGACCTGGCATGTCCTGCTGTGCCACGTTTTTAGGCATTAGAGTGAAGGACTTTCAGGGAGGCTGAACCCCATCATTTCATTTTAAAAGCACCCAAAGGCGAAAGGTTATGTGTCTGGAAGAGGAGAGGGAACAAGGCATCCTGTGTGGCAGGATGCACACCAGTCAACAGAGGGACGGTTCTGTGTCCCGGGGTTTCAGTTTCAGATGAGAATTGGGGAGGCCTGGGTTCCAATCTTCACTCAGCCACAAAGCTCATGGGGTGACCTTGGGTTGGCCTGAACTTCCTTACTGGGTTGTTGTGACGATAATAGTGGGGTGGGAGGTGATGTATGTATGCCACCAGCCTGCACTTCCTCGAGGAAAGGTGCGGATAAAAATGCTCTTTTTAAAAAGCAACAAAACAAACGGAAGGCCCCCTCCCATCTCGTACAAGCAGTTTTTGTGCAATTTGCGGTGGTGGTGGTGATGTGTGTGTGTGTGTGTGTGTGTGTGTGTGTGTGAGAGAGAGAGAGAGAGAGAGAGAGAGAGAGAGAGAGAGAGAGAGAGAGAGAATGAGTGTCTGTGTCCCCCCCCCCCCCCCCCCGCAGAATGCAATAATCTTTGGAAATGAGTTCAAAGAAATCACCCAGCAGCTGCTTGGAGGAAACGCAGCAGTAGCTTCGGCCTCGTTGCCAGGACTCACGTGGGGGAGCTGCAGGGGCCCTTTGCATCGTGGTACGGAGGAGAAAAATTGCAATAAGCCGACGGGAAGGAAAACAACAACAACCAACAACAGAGGAACCAGAGAGAGAGAGAGAGAGAGAGAGAAGCAAGCGAGAGGACCGCCTTGCCTCGGCAAAGTGGCTCACTTTCTGCACGATCTCTCTTCGCGATGGGCGTGATGAAGCGGTGTGTGTGTGTGTGTGTTTGAGGGAGTCTCTGCCCAGCGTTGGAACTCATTGAGGGTGTGTGTGTGTGGACTAGCCTTCCTCAACCTGGTGCCCTCCAGCTGTTTGGGACTTCAACTCCCATTGTCCCTGGCCAGCATGGTCAGGAGTGCTGGGAGTTGTAGTCCAAAGCATCTGGAGGACACCAGGTTGACGAAAGC
This sequence comes from Shinisaurus crocodilurus, assembly GCA_021292165.1. Classification (NCBI taxonomy): domain Eukaryota; kingdom Metazoa; phylum Chordata; class Lepidosauria; order Squamata; family Shinisauridae; genus Shinisaurus; species Shinisaurus crocodilurus. Next base: position 86,785,870 of record CM037882.1, on the reverse strand, counting down.
TGGTGTAGACAGAAGTAACCTCCTCAGAGCTGCTGGACTGCAATGGAAAAAAATGCACTCCCTGGTTTCAGTTGGTAAGGAAGCCATCCTATGCATGTTTAGACAGAAAAAAGTCCTACGACTCCCAGCATGCCCCAGCCAGCTGTGCTGGCTGGGGCATGCTGGGAGCCGTAGGACATTTTTCTGTCTAAACATGCATGGGAATGCTCCCTTAGTGTCTTTGCTCTCCAGGGATGCTCTGAATTCCCACTTCTGCCGATTTGAGACAGATCTGGGGTGGCCCCCTATGATGTCGCAAGAAGCCTCTGTCCACAACAAATGAATGTTACACACACATACACACACACACGTACGTAGCACCTATCCTAAGCACAGAGGAAGGGCAAGACTGACATCTGAACTAATTTTCAATGCACTGGCATGCTGCTGTCATATCTAGATTGCTCCTTTATTTCATCGCGAGCCGCTTGGGCCATGACGTATCTTGGGGGGGGGGCATATCATAAATCGACGACCATTATTGTGCTCACCCCCATGGATGACGGTTGCACCCTGGACTCTCCCACGTAAGATGGCTCGGGGCGCAATCCTATGCAAGTTGAGGCGGAAAAAAGGACTACAACTCCCGACACAGCTGGCTGGGGCATGCTGGGAGCTGTAGGTCTTTTTTTTCTATCTAAACGTGCATAGGATTGTGCCCTTAAACATGGGATTAGATCTATCCTCTGTGTACTTGTCTATCAATGGCTACTAGCCATGCTGCCTAAATGCTTTGGAGCCGGGCTGGGGCAGAAGGTAGACCTCCAGGTGTTTTGGACTTCAACTCCCAGCATTCCTGACCACGGTAGGATATCAAAATGGCTGCTCCAACAGCCATTTTTTAAATTAATATTTTTAATTAATATTTTTTTAAAATTGGGGGGCTGGCGTGCTGCAAAGTGATGTTCTGCCCTCCAGCACCAACTTTATTTGGGTTCAAAAGAGCAGGTATTGTGTTTGGAAACTCAGACACCCACCCACACCCACCTCTGCCTTGTACCTAGGGTCTTGGGCAAGTTGCTTCCCCCCCCCCCGCCAAGTCTCACCAGTTTGCCTTCTGGGAAGCGAGTGGCCAGCCATGCCCACCACAGCAGCCATTTTATGAGTGGGCAAGCTCCGCCCCCCTGTGGCAGCCATTTTGTGTGTGCACCCACAACGTTCTCTCAGCATTCCACATGTGCTCACCAGCCCAAAAAGTTGGGGACCCCTATAAGCCCACTGGCTTGGCCAATGTAAGAAGGGGATCGCCCATCAGGCAGAGCGGACAGCACTTGGTTATATGGATCAGCAGTCCAAACTGGTGTAAGGCAGCATCATATGTCCACCGTCCAACTAAGAACCCATCCCTTTTCCAAGTGCTGAACATCAGCCAATCCCACAAATTTAGGAAGGAGTGCACGCATGGAGCACAGACTCACCCTGGCGTCGGTGACCTTGAATTCACGGAGGATGTACTGAGGCATGTTGTATTCGGCCATGGGGTCCACCACGAAGTACTGGTACCGGGCAGACCTCTCGGCTGGCCAGTACTGATGGCACTTTTCCTGTCAATCCAACCAGAGGGGAGAGGGAATTGCATTAATCTCACTGGCGGCTGCCAATGCTAAAGAAGGCTCTTGCCCACACCGGCTGGGTTTTGTGTGTGCGATTTGATCTAATCAAATTCCCTCTGTTCGCTTGCGGAGTTCACAGCCAAGGCTGCATCCTTCTCTGATTCACATTCCCCTTGGAAGCGCTTGAGAGTTAAAATTAGCCTCCTTGGGGAAACAGGGTGCCGTCACGTTCCTTACTGCCAGCAACCCCCTTTCATCTTTGCCCCGCCTCTTCTCCACGGCCTTGGTCAAGGCCCTTCAATCCCTCTATTTCTAAATCTGTGAGTCGCCTTTCGGCCCAAACAGAGCACCCAAGGCGACTTACATGTGTATATGTCGTAAAAAAATATGAGGCTCACGTGCCCACCTATGGCACATGTAACCTGCCTATCTTCACAATGGCGATCTCTCTGCAACCTGGTGATGGTTTGTGTCGGACGTCGTGCCTTTTGCTTCCAGATACAACTCGCAGTCGCAATGGCTTCCCATGCACTTATTGTTTTAGCCTGAAGGGGTGCATATGTGGCTGCATGGAAACAGCCTAACCAAAGCCTGTTGCGCGAAGGACAACAGGTCCGAACCTCAGGAACCCTCGGGAAATAAGTGACTGCCACATCCCTTAGTGCAGTGTTCTCCAACCTTGGGTCCCCAGATGTTTTTGGCCTACCAACTATGCTGGCTGGGGCATGCTGGGAGTTGTAGGCCAAAAACATCTGGGGACCCAAGGTTGGAGAACACTGCCTTAGTGCCAGCAGTCTTTTGGGAATCCCTTTTCATCTTGCGCCACTCCTCCTTCCTTCCTCCACCTTGATCAGCATCTCTCACTCCTTATAGATTTAGGGCCGAACCACATGCTCTTTAAATCACGCATGGCAGAGCTATGCATAATCGGATTATTTACCTCAGTGTAAGCACATGCGGCCTCGATTTGGATCGGCACCCTGGTCCCCCCGGGAAGGGGGGGGGAGCTAAGCTTTCCCCCCTCTCATTTTTGTCCTGAAACTCCTTCCCCCCCCCCACGGGATGGGGGCATAAAAACAAAAGAAAAAGCTGTCTCCATTGGTCCTTATTTTCTAAATCTGATGGCGCACATGCCCACCAATTCACTGACCCTCAACAGAGATCTTTGTTGCGGGGGGGGAGGGAGTCGCACATCCCCAGCTAATTCTGTAATTCTGCCTCACAGGTCCAAATCAGATACGGCACTACACACGTCACTGAAAGTGGCATGGTGGTTTTTTAACATTGTTAATAGCTTTTTAAGTTGTTAATAGTTAAGTCGTTATAGTTAAGGACTGTGGCACATGGGGACAGGGTTTTTTCACCCTTTGCTTCCCTGCTGCAGTTTTGATAAAAACTGACCACTCCACACACAGTGGCTAGGAGCTTGGCCCAACACACAACATTTTTGTCAGAACCACAGTAGGGGGCAGGAAAAGTTTCAGTCCACCTCCCATATGCTAAAATTCTGACAAAAATCACACCACAGTGGCGATTAAAAACACACACGCATCACTTTCATTGCTGTGGTTGGTGTTTGGCGTCATATCCGTTTTGTCCACAGCTTGCAAAGGACCCTGTCACACTGCCGACCCCACCTTTAGCAATAGCCCTGCCTCCATCTGCAAAGAGCTTCCCAAAGCCTGCTGCAAATCAACAAAAGACGCCCGAAGATGTTCGCTCGGCTCTCCCCGCCCTCGCCCCCGTCTCCTCTTACTCACCCGACCCATCTCTCGCAGTTTGGTCAACATCACTACGATGGTCGAATTGTTCTCCCACAGCATGCGCCAGAAGTCCTCCGTGGTCTCGGCCAACGGTCCTTGGGTGGCAATGTATGCTTTCTGTTGCCTGCCAGAGCAAGGATGCAAACAGTTTCAATAAAAAGGAGGGTGGGGGGGGTTGCATATGACGACAACCCACCCTGCGAATGAGCTACGCAGAGTGGGTTGTTCGTGAAGCAACCCACTGAGTACCCGATAGATGGTGGGGCTCACCGTGTGCCATCCCCCTCTGTCCCCCTCGGTTCTTCCGAAGAACCGAGCCGGCCTGTCACTAGCTGTCAACTTGGAGATCACAAAAAGCAATCTCGGGGTGGGTGGGTGTGAGGACTCGCGATCGCAGCAGGGGGCACGGAGCCAGCGACGGTCAGTCCACCGTGCCGCTTGGGCATCGCTGGGGTGGCTGGCACTGGCAGCGGGCCAGGCTAGTTCAGTAAGAGCGGGGGTTTGCTGCTCTTCCTGAGCGGCTCGCTAGCTGCTTCCCACAACCCGTGATGGGGTTGGTCGCCCGGGTTTGGACAACACGACGACCCATCCTGGGCCCAGCAATCCCTAGAACAAGCCATGGGTTCTTGGGGTGGCCCGTTGAACAACGGACAAGCCACCCTGTGGGAAATGGTCTGGGTTCGCATGACACCACAACCCACCGTGGCTTGGCTTGTGAACCCAGCCGTGCATGTGACAGGACGAGGTGGCTTGTTCTGGGAGGCGGGGGGAGGATTAAAATGGGGGAGGCCTCGATGGCAGTTCAGAAGCTCCGACACTGCACGCCTCACCGTGCTTCGGACGATGGGATTGTTGGGCATAGTCTACCGTTGCCACCTTGAACAGGGCACCTGTGAAGGGCAGCGTGTGAAAGCCTGCACGCCTCACCTCTGCCAGACTAAGGGGACCGACGTGCGTCCCTCTGCACTGCCAGCGAGATTCAGCTTGGAGCCCGCTGGAATGAGTGTTCCCAATTTAAAGAGCACATTGCTAAGTTAAGAACATCAGCAGAGCCCTGCTGGATCAAACCAAGGGTCCATCTCCTCCAGCCTTCTGTTCACACAGTGGCCAACCAGCTGCCCATGGGAAGCCCACAAGCAGGACAAGAGTGCAGCAGCACCCTCCTGCCCATGTTCCCCAGCAACTGGCGCACATAGGCACACTGCCTCGGATATTGGAGATAGCACAGAGCCATCAGGACTAGCAGCCATTGATGGGCTTCTCCTCCATGAATTTTTCAAATCCCCTTTTAAAGCCCCCCAAATTGGTGGCCATCACCACATCTTATGGCAGCAAGTTCCATAGTTTAACTATGTGTTGGTTGGTCCCCGTGGGAAACGGGCCACCGGACTAGATGGGTCTGATCCGGTGGGTTTCTCCTGGAGCCAGGAGACCTCTCCCCCCATACCTGTATCCATCGATGAAGCTGGCATTGATGTAGTCGGAGCCCTCGACTCCTCGGATAGGCTGAAGGCAAACCCGTGTGGTCTCGTATGGCATGATGTTGACAAGGCGGTTCTTGAACTTGTTGCACGGGAGGTTGGCGCTGATGAACCGGGAGGTGTGAGCTTTGGAGTTGGCGAGCCGCTGGCAGGGTGGGTGGAAGGAGCAGAAAGTGGCATTAGTTTTATTGGGCTTATTTTTATAATTTTGAAAAAGGGGAATCCAAACATAGTTTCAGGTCAGGTTGTGTTTAAAAGCAATGCTGAGTATATTATAGTGAGCTGCCTTGCACCGAGTCAGACCCTGGTCCATCTAGCCCAGTATTGTCGACACTGACTGGCAGCTACGCCTCTCCGGGGTTTCCGGCACGGGGTCTTTCCCATCCTTACCTAAAGATGCCGGAAGACGGGGACCTTCTGCATGCAAAACAGGTGCTCCACGGCACACATGCATGCACGTAGAGCCTCTAACACTGAGCGAAGGTAAGATTCTAGTCCTCATGGTTGTGAATAAAGGGCTGATTTAAATAGGAGCTACTTTTACCTAAGTCAGATCATTGGCAGGTCAACCCTGACTGGCAGTGGCTTTCCAGGGTTCCAACAGGGTGTGTGTGTGTTTTTCCCTTAGCTGTGCCTGGAGATGCCAGGGATTGAACCTGGGACCTTCTGCAGGCACAGCGGGGGCTCTGCCACTGAGCTACTACATAAGAAGCTGCTTTACACCTTGTTGTACTATTACTACTTGTCTGTCTAGTCCACTGTTCTCCACTCTGACTAGCAACAGCACTCCAGGGTCATCTCAGGCAGAGAAAGGATCCTTCCCTTCACAAGTCACCTGATCCTCACCTCCTCCCCCCCCTTTTTTTAAAAGAGGAAATGCCGGGGATTGAACCTGGGACCTTCTGCGGGTAAAGCGGGTGCTCAGCCACTGAGTGATGGTCCTGCATTTAAAAGTAAAGTAAGTTCCCAGTCCTCATGGTTCTGTATAAAAGGCTGATTTAAATAAGAAGCTGGGAGCTTCTGCAGGCAAAGCTGGTGCTCAGCCACTGAGCGATGGTTCTTCTTCTAAAAATAAAGTAAGATTCCAGTCCTCATGGTTCTGAATAAAAGGCTGATTTGAATAGGAAGCCGCAGAGGCGGTGTTAGGGGGTGGCCCACTAAGGCTGGAGCCCCAAATCTTTCATTTGGAGCTCCAAATCTCTGGGAGGCCCTCTGCCCCACCACCCTGCTGCCCAGGGGCACTTGCTGAAAGAAAGGTCCAGGGGCTCTGATGATACAGGCCTGTGGGTCATGCTGGCTCAGCTTGTCTGAGTGAGGAAAGCTAAGCAGGGTCAGGCCTGGTTATTACTTGGATGGGAGACCCCCTCCTCTAGTTTCCTGCATTGAGCAGGGGGTTGCACTCGATAGCCTTGTAGGCTCCTTCCAACTCTATGATCTATGAAATCTATGAAATCTCTGTTGCATCGGATCCCCCTGGACTAGCTGGCTTTTGGCCCTCACTTTGTTTCCCCACCTGCTGCCCCCCCCTCAAAACTTTCTGCCTGAGGTTTTTTTCTGCAGTCAAATGCCCTCCTCTCCTGTCCTTGAATCCCTTTTAACAAATAGGGGTGTCCTTAGGGGAGAGGGTCCCTTAAAGACACACACAGAGAGACTCTAGAGCAGTGTTCTCCAACCTTGGGTCCCCAGATGTTTTTGGCCTACAACTCCCAGCATGCATCTGGGGACCCAAGGTTGGAGAACACTGCTCTAGAGCATATGCAGATTAGCATATGCAAATGTGTGCTTTTTTTTTTTTTTTTTTTGGTCCTGCGGGCCTGAGCCCCGGAGCTTTTTGGCACCTAGCAGCACCCCTGGGAAGCTGTCCTATGCGAGGTCCGACAATTTGTCCATCCGGCTCACTACAGTCTCCTCTGGCAGCAGCTCTAAGGGGGTCTCAGGCAGAGGAAGGCTCTTTTCCAGCACCTGCTCCCTGGATTCTTTTTAACCGGAGATGCTGCCTGGGGATCGAAGCCAGGACCTTCCACCCACGTGCAAAACAGGCGCTCTACCACCGACCCACAGGTGGCAGTGCCGAGCCCTCAGTGCAAAACTGTGAAGGGACGCACCTTGAATTCCAGCTCCATGCCCGTGACGTGCTCCCCCACTTCTATCTGCGCCAACTTCTGGATGTAGGTGTACAGGTTCCGAGCGGGAACCTCTGTGTTTCCACAGGCCACGGCCTCCAGCAAGGAGTCGTGGATGAAGCTGTACTGGTCCTCCGTCTGCACCATGTAATTCCGCTGCGACCTCATGAGTGTGACGTGCCCGTAAATGTCCACCGTCTTCTCGTGTTTTATCCTCTCCAGCATGGCATCGATCACGATGAAGCAGCCAGTTCTGCCCACTCCAGCACTGCGAGGACAAAAATATGGGGATAACAGGTGATCTATTGATGCTATCCCATTTTTACTGCTCTTGTACTGCTATGTATTATTGTTGTTGTTGTTGTTGTTGTTGTTGTTGTTGTAATATTGTTTTTAAAATCGGATTTTAACTGTGCTTTTAAATGTGCTTTTAATTGTGATCTTAATAGTTATATTATTCCGTGTCCTGCAATCTGGGATGATTGAGAAGAGATCCTGGCCCCCCTCTGTGTGACAACCTTTCAAGTACTGGAAGAGTGCTATCATATTTCCCGTCAGTCTTCTCTGCTGAAGGCTGAACATGCCCAGTTCCTTCAGTCTCTCCTCATAGGGCCCTGTTTCCAGTCCCCTAATCATAGAATCATAGAATCATAGAAAAGTAGAGTTGGAAGGGGCCTACAAGGCCATCGAGTCCAACCCCCTGCTCAATGCAGGAATCTAGGTCAAAGCATCCCTGACAGATGGCTGTCCAGCTGCACCTTGAATGCCTCCAGAGTGGGAGAGCCCACAACCTCCCTAGGTAGTTGATTCCATTGTCTTATTGCTCTGACAGTCAGGAAATTTTTCCTGATGTTTAGGTGGAATCTAGGTTCCTGTAACTTGAGCCCATTATTCCGTGTCCTGCAAACTGGGATGATCGAGAAGAGATCTTTGCCCTCCTCTGTGTGACATCCCTTCAAATACTGGAAGAGTGCGATCATATCTCCCCTCAGTCTCCTCTTCTGAAGGCTAAACATGCCCAGTTCTTTCAGTCTCTCCTCATAGGGCCTTGTTTCCAGTCCCTTTATCATCTTTGTTGCCCTCCTCTGAACCCTCTCCAGTTTGTCTACATCCTTCTGAAAGTGTGGTGCCCAGAACTGGACGCAGTACTCAAGATGAGGCCTAACCAGTGCCGAGTAAAGGGGAATTATCACTTCCCGCGATTTGGAAGCTATACTTCTATTAATACAGCCCAAAATTGCATTTGCCTTCTTTGCAGCCACATCGCATTGCTGGCTCATATTCAGTTTGTGATCTACCACAATTCCAAGATCCTTCTCACTTGTAGTATTGTTGAGCCAAGTGTCCCCCATTCTGTAACTCTGCATTTGGTTTCCATTCCCTAGGTGCAGCACTTGGCATTTATCCCTATTAAATTTCATTCTGTTGTTTTCGGCCCAGCGCTCCAGTCTGTCGAGATCGCTTTGAATTTTGTTTCTTTCTTCCAGAGTATTAGCTGTTCCACCCAACTTTGTGTCATCTGCAAATTTGATAAGCATTCCCTGCACCTCTTCATCTAAGTCATTAATAAAAATGTTGAAGAGCACCGGGCCCAGGACCGAGCCCTGTGGTACCCCGCTCGTTACCTCTCCCCAGTTTGAGAAGGAACCATTGATAAGCACTCTTTGAGTCCGATTCTGTAGCCAATTGTGGATCCACCTGATAGTTGTTCCATCTAGCCCACTCTTAGCTAGCTTACTAATCAGGATATCATGAGGCACTTTGTCGAAAGCTTTGCTGAAGTCCAGATATATAATGTCCACAGCATTCCCACAGTCCACAAGGGAGGTTACCCGATCAAAAAATGAGATCAGATTAGTCTGACAGGATTTGTTCTTGACAAATCCATGCTGGCTTCTAGTAATCACTGCATTGTTTTCAAGGTGCTTGCAGACTGACTTCTTTATAATCTGCTCAAAAATCTTCCCGGGGATTGATGTCAGACTGACTGGCCTATAGTTCCCAGGTTCCTCCTTCTTGCCCTTTTTGAAGATGGGAACAACATTTGCCCTCCTCCAGTCGTCTGGCACTTCACCTGTCCTCCATGATTTCTCAAAGATAATAGACAGTGGTTCTGAGAGTTCTTCTGCCAGTTCCTTTATTACTCTAGGATGCAGCTCATCAGGCCCTGGAGATTTAAACTCGTTCAGAGTAATCAGGTGCTCCTTGACCATTTGCCTATTAATCTCAAGCTGCAATCCTGCCCCTTCAGTCTGCACTTCAGGTTTGCCAGGGGGGTCATAGACCCTCTTTTGGGAGAAGACCGAGCCGAAGTAGGAATTGAACACTTCTGCCTTTTCTTTGTCTTCTGTTATCAATTTGCCATCCTCATTGCGTAGTTGAACCACCAGTTCTTTCTTCTGTCTTTTACTGTGCATGTATCTGAAGAAAGCTTTTTTGTTGCTTTTAGCATTCCTCGCTAACCTTAGCTCATTCTCAGCTTTAGCCTTCCTGACACTATTCCTGCAGTTCTGTGCTACCTGCCTGTACTCTTCACTTGTAGCCTGTCCTTCCTTCCACTTCCTATACGTGTCCTTTTTTGTTTTCAGGTCGTCTTTGAGTTTATTGTGAAGCCACATTGGCTTCTTCTGTTGCCCTCTGCCTTTTTTCCTTTTGGGAATTGTTTGCAATTGTGCCTTTAAAATTTCCTTTTTTAAAAACTCCCACCCCTCCTGGGCTCCCTTTCTCGTGAGAGTCACTTGCCATGGGATCTTACTAATCATTGTTCTGAGTTTGTTAAAATTGGCTTTCCTAAAATCCAGGGTACGTGTTTGGCTACACTCAGCTTTTGCTTCCGTTAGAATCAAGAACTCAAGTATAACATGGTCACTTTCCCCCAGAGTTCCCGAAACTGCCACTTTATCCACTAACTCGTCTCTGTTGGTTAGAATCAGGTCAAGGATAGCCGATCCTCTAGTTCCTTCCTCCACTTTCTGTAGGAGGAAGTTATCAGCAGCACAGCTCAGGAATTTCTTGGAGGGGCCATGTTTGGCTGAAAAAGTCTCCCAACAGATATCAGGGAAATTGAAGTCTCCCATTACTACCACATCGTGCCTCCTTGAAACACTGGCAATTTGTTTTTCAAAAGTTCCATCCTCGTCTTCTCCTTGATTGGGTGGTCGGTAGTAGACTCCAACCGCCATGTTCGTTTTATTCTTTGCCCCCTTTATTTTAACCCAGATGCTCTCAATGGGGCTGCCAAGCTCCTCTTCCTGTATCTCTGTGCAGAGATACGTATTTTTAACATACAGTGCAACTCCACCTCCCTTTCTGTTGCTTCTGTTCCTTTTGAACAAGTTATACCCTTCAATTGCTGTATTCCAGTCATGGGAGTCATCCCACCAGGTTTCAGTTATCCCTATCAAGTCGTACTTGCCCTCATGTATCAAGAGTTCAAGTTCGTCTTGTTTGTTGCCCATACTCTGGGCATTAGTATAAAGACATCGAAGACTATGTGCTTTATAGTCCGACTTTCCCCCTACATTTTGTGGTAGACTATCAATGGGCACCGCTGGAGCTGTTCTCTCCATTGTGGCATAGAGGCCTTCTTCCATTGGTACCCCCGAGTTTATGTCTCCCTCCCCTGTTGGATTCAGTTTAAAGCCCTCCTGATTAAGTTCCTCATGCTGTGGCCAAACACATTCTTCCCAGTCCTTGTGAGGTGCAACCCATCCTTTGCCAGCAGTCCATCTTCCAGGAAGTGTAGCCCGTGGTCCCAGAATCCAAATCCCTCACGTCGGCTCCACCTTCGTAGCCAGTCATTCACTCGGAGTATTTTTCTTTCCCTTTCTATGCCTCTTCCAAGTACTGGAAGGATGGATGAGAAAACTATCTGGGCCCCGAAGTTCTTGAGTTCCCTTCCCAGCTCTTCAAAGTCTGCCGTGATTTCTTTGTAACTCCGCTTGGCAGTATCATTTGTACCCACGTGGAAGAGAAGAAAGGGGTATGTGTCGGTGGGCTGCATGAGCCTCGGCAGCTGCTCTGACACATCCTTAATCCGTGCTCCGGGGAGACAGCACACCTGGCGAGTCCATGGGTCTTCGCGACATACTTTGGCTTCGATCCCCCGCAGGAGGGAGTCTCCCACTATGAGTACTCTTCTCTTCCTCTTGCTGTAGGCCTTGGCTTGATTGCCTCCACTCGACTGACCCTCAGCCTCTTGCTCGCTATCACGTTGGGTGCCCGGTAATCCGTCCTCTGCAGGCTGTCCTCTGCTCTCGTCCTCAAGTACATGGAAGCGGTTCCATAGCTCCACTGCTTCCACAGGCGCAGAGTGTCTTGTAGTTCTTGTGCTCCTAACAGTCACCCTTTTCCAGGGAGTTCCCCCTGTGTTATTTTCC